>CM047004.1:3978512-5477774 GCA_025698465.1 Gossypium longicalyx
GGCTTGCTGTTGCTAAACTAAGCAAGTTAAAACCCTGCAAGTTGAAGAATGAGAGAAGAATCACAAGCAAAAGAGAGCTGGACGGTTGAAAATGTTTTTTTGATGGCTCTATCAACTTGAAACAAATGGTTAAATGAAAAGGTTGATTTGTAAATGAGAGTGGTGCTTATCATGAAGAAGCAGAGTGCAATATATAGTTTTAAAATAATGATATTATCGTATTCTATCATTGTCATGAGCCTGCTTTAGTTAAATGCGTCTACTTGGGGTTGGTTTTTATTGTCAATATATTTTCTATTCATAGAAAAAAAAAGTATGATGTTTACTTTAAAAGTATATGTCAATTGGTACAGACTTATAAAAGTGATGTGGGTACCATTTGCATGGGCCTCCGCTCCTTAACTTATTGCATATATGATGTTGAAGACTGTTAGGTGGTTGCTAAAACTTATTTTTGACACTTAAATTGTTTTTTCTAGTCCTGTAAAATTAAAAATTTGTTTCATTATAATAAATTTTGATGTCTCCGTTGTTATGAGTGCACTCAGCCATGTCTCCGTTGTTATGAGTGCACTCAGTGGGGTAGAGTGCTTGGGTTGTCATCCTACTTCGCGTCAAAAGATTGTGTGACGTGTTAGGTAAAACTCCGCTAACCGAAATTAAATAAAATTTTTAAGAATATGTTGGGCTGAGTAACTGGGGTAGGATGCTTGGCTGTCATCTCTCTTTGCGTCAAAAGGTTCAATATATTCTTAAGAAAAAATATTTATATAAATATAATAAATTAGGAGTATGTTGGGCTGAGTAACCAGGGTACGGTGCTTGGCTGTCATCTCTTTTTGCATCAAAAGATTATTATTTAGATTTAATTTTAGCTTTTATCTTTCTTTATCTTTTAGAATTTAATTAAGAATAAACTAGGCTTTCTAAGTACTATAAATAGGGGATGGAGTGACGCAAATTTCACTCATCTTTTTCTATAACATTCTCTTTCCTAAAAAGCTTAGTTTTTGTTCCATTTCGTTTATGAGCCACTAAATTCATTTAGCCAAAGGTTGTTGAAATTCCCCAAAAAGGGTTCATGAGGTTTAGAATACACGCTTAACCTTTTAAACCAATATTTATCATTTCTCCGCACTATGGGATTAACGCTTCCGTTCATGTCCCTTCAAAAGTGATCTTTTCAACTTGTACAAAGACGGCCGCTTTGTATGTTTTGGGAAGGTTGCACAGTCGGTCGTTAGCTTACCGTGTCAGTGGTTGTCGAGCCCAAGAGACAAAAGGGTATGGCATTCGACATTGAGAAGTGACGATCTAGTGTAAGACTGATATGTCGTTGAAAGCACCAAAAATATCCTATTCCCTATAAAATAGTAAAAATAACAGTAAATGAGAAGTAGGGTTGAATCCTCAGGGACTGGATTATACGAATACGCATTTTTTCAAATCTTGGTTTGATGCGTCGTTGAAAGCACCAAAAATATCCTATTCCCTGTAAAATAGTAAAAATAATAGTAAAGGGGAAGTAGGGTTGAATCCTTAGGGACCGGATTGTACGAATGCTTGTTTCTTGAAATCCTGGACAATTTCTTGGCCAAGAAAACCTGCGTTCTTGAAAAAAAAAATAGAATTAAAAATTTCGATATGGAAAAATAAAAACAGAATTTAAAGTGAATTGAAATTACGAAATTAAATAAATTCAAAAATTAAAATGAAGAATAAAAATAAATAGAGTTCAGGAACAGAGAAAGTTTCTTATGTGGCGAGATTCCAGCCTCCGATTGTTTTGTTCCGCCTTGGGTTCCATCCTTGGCTTTTAAGTAACCACAAAATAAGAGGGCATACTCAAAATAATCATGCAATTAGCACCAAGCTCCAAGGACTAAATTAGAGGCAAGAGGAAATTTAAAGGAAAAAAGTGCAAATTTGAAGATATAATGAGCCAACATGCAAAGAAAGAGGGAAGTGGTGCCAAAAATGCAAACATGGAAGACCGAAGGACTAAAATGCAAAAGAAGAGATTTTATAGCACAAGACTTTATTTTAATTTTAATTATATTAGGATAATTATTAAGGATTTTTATTTAGATTTAATTTTAGGATTTATTTTCATTTATCTTTATTTATCTTTAATTATCTTTGTTTATTTGTTATTTATCTTTTAGAATTTCATTAGGAATAGACTAGGTTTTCTAGTACTATAAATAAGGGATGGAGTGGCACATATTGAACTTATCTTTTTCTGTAAACGTTCCCTCTCCCAAAAACTCTATCTTTTGTTCTCCCCATATTTTCTTCAATAAAAATCCATATCTATTTTATTTATTTCTTTCCCAAAATCATGAGTCACTAAACTAATCTAGCTGAAGGTTGTCAAAATTCTCCAAAAAGGTTCATGAGGCTTAGAACCCGCACTTAGCCTTTTCAACAGGGTATTCGTCGCTTCTCCGCATTACGGGGCTGACGCTTCCGTCCATGTCCCTTAATAGGTGATCTTTTCAACTTGTGCAATGAATGGTCGCTTTGTACATTTTTGGAATGCTGCACAGTCGGTTCGTTGGCTTTCTGCGTCAGAGGTTGGCAAATCCAAGAGACAAAACGGCATGGTATTCGCCATTGGGAAGTGATGATCTAGTAGAAGATAGTCCCACAAAAGCGATTATTGGCTAGAGTCAGGCTCAGCCAAATTTTAAGTCCAAATCCTTGGAGCTGGTGGTCGTAGGCGTCCTCTTCCACTATAACTGGCCAAGGATGGAACAAGACAATTGTAGGCGTCCTCTTGCCTCCAATTTAGTCCCTAAAAGATAAAAGACCACAAAATAATCCAAATTAGTAGGATCATACTCAAAATAATCATGCAATTAGCACATAAAATATGTCGTTCTAGAGTATTATCAAAGACGATCTCACAAAAGCAACGGTTGGCTAGAGTTAGGTTCCTCTAAATCGTAAGTCTAAAATCTAAGTGGAGCTGGTGGTCGTAGGCGTCCTCTTCCACTACAACTGGCTTATTCTGTTTGAGAAGGATCACCTAAATGCCGATGATTGAACCCAAGGAGGATTGAGATAACCGGAGGCTGGAATCTCTCCATAAAAAAACTCTTTTTTCTCAACACTATTTATCTTTACAATTTTAATTTCAATTTACGCAATTTCAATTCAATCAAACTTTTAATTCTATTTTTTTTATTTTTTTTCCAGGTATGCAAGTTTTCTTAGGTACGACTCTGTCCGGGATCTTGAGAAACAGGAACTTGTGCAAATCCAGTCCCTAAGGATTTGACCCTACTTTCATTATATTATTTTTTTTATTATTTTTTAGGGATATGATATTTTTGATGCTCTCAACGACGCAACACTATCAACATCATGGGCCTGCTTTAGTTAAATGCGTCTCTTGGGGTTGGTCTTTATGGTCAATATATTTTCTACTCGTAGAAAAAAAAGTATGATATTTACCTAAAAGTATGGGTCAGTTGGTTCAGACTTATAAAAGTGATGTGGGTACCATTTGCATGGGTCTCCTCTCCTTAACTTATGGCATATATGATGTTTAATTAAACATTGATTTCATATATAATAAAATGATAATGGGTGACTTAAAAGTAAACTCTGGATAGTTTCAGTAGGGTCACAATTAATCAGGAATGGTTCAACACCATATTTCTAATCAACTTTGTTTACTTTTCATAGCCATAAACTATAATTTTCTTTTTTACAATGAATGTCCAAATTTGAAGGTAACGTGGTGAAGCTAAAATTTTTTTTTGAAGGGGTTGGAATTAGGTTGTTTATTTTTATAGTAGTAAAAATTTAATTTTATCATTTTAATAGCGTATATTTTTATAATTTTAAGAGATTAAATCAAATTTTTTTTATTTATGAGAGGACCAAAGTGTAAATTTATCATATATTAATTTAAAATTGGGTAAACTATCTTGTTGGTCACTTAACTTTTAAGGCGCTTTCATATTTATCACCCAAAAAACTGTTTTTTTAAGTATTGGTTAGGGTAAAATAATTAAGGATTAAAGTGAAAAGGCTATAAAAACTAAAATAATACACAAATTATTAATAAATTGGATAAATTGTTGAAAATATTTTGTGAGATATAATGTTTCCAGTCTTCGTAGACGACCAATTTCTTGAGGAATCTGGTTGTAGATGTGGTTGCCCACAAGATTACTTAATTAAAGGGTTTTTCTAATCAAATAATATAAAAAAATAACTAATTATGAAAAAGGTATAGAAGGCAGAATAATTATAAAAATAGGTATTTGTTATAATGGTTTGACGGTGCCGCTTGACATATTGGCAGCACCAGATTAAAATGTGATGATCTAAAAACTCTAGGGACCTAATATGGAATTTTTTTTTAATTGGCAGCTGAAAAAACCCTTGAAGGGTGCCACCTAACAGTATGGCGGCACCAAATTTTAAAATGACAAATTGCACGCTAAACCCCTTGTTTATTATTAATTTTTATTCTCCTTTAACACCAAAAATAGATTGACTTCTTATCAATTAGTCTAAAATGTTTTTCTACCAAAAGGTATTTTTGTAAGTAAGCCGATTCCAACTCAAAATAAATTTTATTTATTTTCAAAAAATATTTTTATTGTTCAAATTATGTTTAATATAACAGTTAACTATATTTATATTAATTTTCTTTTGCTCTCATTATATTTGAAAACTATAAATTTAACTAGTAATTATAATTTACACATAATAAGATTTTTCTAAAGCTTTTATAATTATAATTTTATACCGTGTCCATAAATAAAATTTTTCATAAATTTATAAATATTTTTTGAAAAATAAATAAAATTTATTTCCAGTTGAAATCGGCTTACTTATAAAAATACTTTTTGGTAGAAAAACTTTTTAGACTAATTGATAATAGGCCAATCTATTTTTGGTGTTAAAAGAGGATAAAAATAATAATAAATAAGGAGGGTTTAGGGTGTAATTTATCTTTTTGAAGTTGGCGGCACCCTTTGATGGGTTTTTTCAGCACCTAATTAAAGCGGAAAATTCGCATATAAAGTCTCTGGAATTCTTAGATTATCACATTTTAGTCTGGTGCCGCCAATATGTCAAGCGGCACCGTTAAAATACTGTAATAAATGTCTACTTTCGTAACTATTCTGTTTCCTATACGTTTTTCATAATTAATTGTTTTTTTATATTATTTGGGTGAAAAACCCTTAATTAAACATTGATTTCATA
Source organism: Gossypium longicalyx (assembly GCA_025698465.1). Taxonomy (NCBI): domain Eukaryota; kingdom Viridiplantae; phylum Streptophyta; class Magnoliopsida; order Malvales; family Malvaceae; genus Gossypium; species Gossypium longicalyx. The sequence goes on from CM047004.1 coordinate 3,983,742, forward strand.
TATACCGTCAAAATGTGGGTACCATTTGCATAGGCCACTCCTTAACTTATTGCATATACATAATTAAACATTGATTTCATAAATAATAAAATGATAATGAGTGACTTCAAAGAAAACGCTGGATAGTTTCAGTAGGAACCCCCAAAGACTTCATGTGAAAAGCAGATGCGTGATTTAGAAACTTTGAAAGTAAATGAAATATGCTTTACACTTTTGGTCTTTCATTTAAAAATACTTTTTGGGTAGCTCCATCAACATGAAACAATTTCTTAATTGATGAAAATGATTCGTATTTGAGTGCTTGGTTCGTCAACAAGAATTAGAGTGCAATATATAAGTAGTTTAGGAAGTATGATGTTCTCCTATGTGAATTGGTTCAAGTCTGAAAGTCATGTAGCTACTGCTCTGGTGGGGCTGCTTTAGTTAGAAGCATGCACTTGGTGTTGCTTTTATGGTTCATGTTACTTTTTCCATACTTGCTATACTGTGTATGTTTTCTTTTTCTGTCTTCTTTTTCTCAAATGCTTGACAACTGCAATCAATCAATGTTTAGGATTGCCCCAATGACTTACAGCTTCCACAAAGCTCAAGTCGTGAGATGATTTTATACATTCAATTTTATTATCCATCTTTTCTTTTTTCATTTTAATGATGGTGGTCAATATTGTATAGTAAGGGTATTGGTTTTATTATTGTCGTAACCATTTTTTTGGAAAAACGGGTATCGACTTGGATTTCGACAATGAAAATGAGTAGAGGGAGTCACCACCAATCCTTTTTTGATGAGGTGTGATCGGATCACCTTAAGTTACTCATTTTAATAAAAGTTAAGATTTACTAAAACGATAATTTTTGGTCTTACGAAAATCAGAAAACGAGTTCGGGAGTCAGTTACGCACGAGGAAGGATTAGCACCCTCGATACGCCCAAAATTGGTACCTAGTTGATTAATTAGTGTCTTAGTGTCGAAAATTTGAAAATTTGAAAGAATTTAAAATACGATTCATCTTTGTATTAATGCTAATTTAAAAAATGATTGAATAAATTAAGCGGATGTTAAGGACTCTCTCATCTCGAAGTAACAAAATATCATGCCCAGTAAGTTAGGACACGACATCTCGATCTTTGAGACTGAGCTTGCCTTTTATTAAAAATTAACGTATTTCAACCTCTCTTAAAAGGGTATTCGGTTAGTTAGAGTGAACGAGGAAAATCAAAATCCAGTAAGTTAGGATACGTTTCCTCAAATTTCTGAACACCGAATATTGCCTTTATTTGCGAAAAATCTTATTTCGAGGTAACAAAATGTCATACCCGGTAAGTTAGGGCACCACACCTCGTATCTCCGAAAATAAGCCTTTTTAAGACTCGTATTGCGATCTTGAAAAGAATATCCCGTTATTTAGGTTAAATGAGAAAAATCGAAACCCAGTAAGTTAGGGCACGATTATCTCGAATCACCAAATACGGCATATCGCTTTTACGAAAGAATTATTTTAAAGCAGCGAGTAAAAAACATGATGCGATTTGTAGCAAATTACGATGTTAATACATTATAATAAATGTGACAATGTCGAACCTAATAATACGAGCAGCTATGAAATAATAATAAGGCTGGTAAGCGAGCGCAGGAGGAGAATAAAATGATCGAATACGCAAGTAAATTAATAAGTAAATAAATGAATATAAAAGATGACAAAATGAAATGACAACGATAACGTGAACGATAATAATGATATAAGTATATATTTAAAATACGTACGTATTGATAGAAGTAATAAGAAATGTATAAAAGGAACATATGTATATATATGTGGAATAATAATAGTACAATATTAAAAGATACATATGCATAGTATATATAAAAGATATGTATAATATAATAATAAAAGATTTGCATAGCATATATATATATATATATATATTGGTAATGATAATACAAATAATGAGTGATTTAAAGTTTGAAATTATTTACAAAGATATAAATATGTGATGAAACAATGATAGTACGAGTAGTAACGTATAAACAAAATAAGTATGCTAAAACGCCTATATATATATATATATATATATATATATATATTAGTGCAAAAATAATAGCATATAAGCAAACACAGAAGGAAGAAAGTATGATAACAGTAATAATGCGATAGTAATAATAGTAAGAGGTATAATGATAATAACAATAATATGATAATAGTGATATTAATAAAACATTATATAAATATATTTTGAAGATAAATATGTGATAATATTTATAAGATATACATGATATACATAAAGAAAAATATAAATACACATAATATGGCAAAATGTAGGCATAATTTACATAAAGATATATGTAATGAGGGTTTTGTAAAAGAACAAATATACGTAATAATAAAAAGTATATACGTAGTATTAAATATATATACATAATATATACATACTAGAAATAATAATAGTATCGAGTATGAAAAGTATATATCTAACATAGACGAAAAATACAAAGTGTAATATAGTATTAAAAGTATTTACACGGGATAATATAAAAATGTATGAATAATGTGATTTTAAAGATATGTACATAATATACATAAAAATATAATATCAAAAATATATACATGATATATATATGAAAGATATACATAATATAGTTATAAATATATATATATATATATATACAATATAGTATTGAGAATATACAACATGTATGGTATTTAAAAATATAGTATTAAAAACATAATATATACATATAAGTATTGATAAAAAATGCTAATACTAATAATAGTAATAGTAAAATACTAATAAATAATAGATATAGTATAATAATGAGAATATAAAATGATGAGATACATAATAGATGAGTAATAAGAAAATGAAAATATAATAATAATCATAATACAATGGTAATAGTATTTACAAAAATGATGATTATGATAATAATTCTATTAAAGTAAGCAAATAATAATACTAGATATAAATATATATATATATATACATGTATAATGAAAATACATATTACTATATAATAATAATATAGACATACAAAAGTAAATATAATAAATAAAATATTAAACTAAAGTAATGAAAAAATATATATATTTATGTATATACATGTATGTATATAAAATATACACTAATATATAGTGACAATAATAAATATAACATTTAAAATATTAAAATAAAAATACAATAAAATAAAACTAAAATAAAACAAAAAAAGGGTAAAATAACATAAAAAAATCAAATTAAATTCAAACAGGGGACCAAATTCGAAGAAAAACGAGGTTTTGGGGTCAATTTGAAAAGGAAATATCAAAAAGAGGACCTATTTGAACGGGCACGAATAGGGGAGGGACTAAGAATGAAATAAACCCTTCCATCTAAACGCACAGCAGCATTGAGGACCCAATTAGAAAATGCGGCAAATTATTGGGCCAAATTTAAAAAAACGAAGACTTAATTACAAAGTAATAAAAAGCGGAGGGGCTAAATGCGCAAATAGCCCTCCAAAGGAAAACACGCGATCCCGGTTGGAGCGGGTCGGGTCACGGGTCGGTCACGTGAAATGGCGTCGTTTTGGCATTAAGGAGGCCGACCAAAACGACGCCGTTTTGATCGGCCTATTTAAGGCGAAATTTTTTTAGAAAAAATTCATTTCCCCCTGTTTCAGAAAAAAAAAGGGAAGGGAGGGGGTCTATTCTCTCTGGCCCGAGCCAGACTCCGGCGAGGAGCCGACCGGCCGCCATCGCGTCGTCCGCCGCGCCGGCCAGCTCACACGGTGGCCGAAAATCACCCGAAGGTGATTTTCTCCTCTTCTTTTTTATTTTTTTTCTTTTTAAATATATATTATCTTATATATATTTTGTACATGTATGCGCAAATAGGGGATTCGAAAAATAAAGATATAAAATGGAAAGAGATTGAAAATATATCAAAATGAAATCACCTTTTTCCTTGATGTCTAATTCTTGGTGTTTTTTTCGGTTTAGTTATTTGGTTGATAATATCTCGCTTTCTTTTTCACTGATTTTTGTTCGTTGTTTCAAAATCTAAAAAATGCTGTTTTTTTTTTTATTTCTCTAGTGCCGAATCTGTACATGGTTTTGGATTTGGCCTTTTATAGGCATTTTCTACAACTTGTTTTTGCTTTCTGTCTTGTCTCGTTAATGCCTGCAGGTGAAGAGGCGGTGGAGCAGCGTGGTGATGGGACAGAGGGCAGTGGAGGATGGGACAAGGCAGAGGCGGCAGCAACTTGAGGGGCTAGGGTTTCTTAATTTTGTGTTTGGGTTTGGGTTAGTGTTTTAGGTCTTGGGCCCGGGCAAATGGGCTTGTACAGCTGCCCATCTTTGCTCGTTGTCGTGTAACGAGAACAGAGCAAAGACCTAAGAAAGACCAGTTTTGCCCGGTCTCACCGTGTCTGGACTTGTCTAGCGCTCCTTTTCTCCAAGTAGCTTCATTACAATCTTGTCGTTTCACTCCGCTTTACTGCTCTATTGCAACTTCAAGAAGGTAAGGTTTATTTTGATCCGTTCTACTGCAACTCTATGTAGATAAGACTTGTGACTTTAGCTAATTCTACTGAAATTTCAAAGAGATCCGTTGTAGCTGCAATCAATTTGACTAAAACTTCAAAGGGATCTGCTGTGGCTTGGGTCAACTCCGCTGCTGCTTCAAGGGAAAGACATTTGATTTTCAACCTGTACCCTTATTGCTTAGGGGTTTAAGGCTTGTTGATACGTGAATTCAACCTGTTACCCTACTATTTAGGGTTTAAGGTCTGTAAGTTTGGCTTGCCACCCTACTGCTTAGGGGGTCGAGCCCATCGCCTTCGATCTGTTTCCCTACTGCTTAGGGGTTAAGATTTGTAGATCTTCAGCCTGTTGCCCTACTGCTTAGGGGGTTAAGGCTTGGTGGTTTGAATCTGCTTCACTGCAACCTCAGGAGGGCAAGATTCACCGTCTTTTGATCTGCTTCCCTACTGCTTAGGATGATGAGATCATTAAAATTTAGCTTGTTACCCTACTGTTTAGGGGGTTAAGGTTTGTCAATCTTCGATCTGCTCCACTACTGCTTAGGGAGATAAGATCTACAATTTGGTCTGTTACCCTACTGTTTAGGGGCTAAGACCCTGTGAATTTAGCCCGTTACCCTACTGCTTAGGGTGTTAAGGCTTGTGAATTCACCGATTCCACTGCACTGTCCTCTGAAGAACATGATCTGTAGAACCTATTTCACGTATCTATATTTATGCCAAATAATTAGGATGCTGTGATTGAAATGAGTCGAATGCTCCTAACCAAATGTGATGTGAATGATTTATGAATGCACAAGTGCAGCTCGTTGTGAGAATGAGTTCCTTTTTAACGTTTAGGTTGTCGTTGCTCTTTGTTCATCAAGGTTCTTTGTTCATCAAGGTTCTTTCACTGAAATGGTACCCTGTCTTCTTGTTCGGCTCAAACTTGAATAGAAAACCCGAAGAGGTAGTCCCAGTTTAAACTCTTTCTTCTCAAATGTTTGCAATATTTGAGTTTGGTTAGTTCTTAAATAATAATCCTGCTTCAGGTTCCTGTACTATTTAGAGACTTTTAGAGTAATATGCAGAACTCTTTTTGCAAAAATTGACTTTAATCCATTAATCATCATTTCAATGCAAGATACTTAAAAAAAAAGTCACAACAATGACAGGGATGAAATTTGCCAGAAATAAGACTTGGGCATGGATCAATCTCAGACAACAATGTTGCTGGAATACAAAATGGATAGAAAGAAAATAGGTGCCCCCAGATATCGCAGCATGAGCTTCTATGTACGAACTTCTTGAGGACTCCCTTTTTGCTCGATGTGTGTTTAGGGAATCTAGAGTACCCTTGTAGATGCCCCGAGATGTAGCATACTCCTTCATTGTTAATTCAGGTATAGCAAGACTGCTATATGCCCCACTTTGTTCGAATTCGAGCTGCCCTTTTCGGGTTTTCAACTCAAATTCCCTTTGGTCTCAAGATGCCCTTTGCGGGTTTTCACCTTGGCCTCTCCATTTTTTTTAGGCGAAGTATTTCTTAACCGAATCTGAATTCACAGGATTGGGTAAAGTCTTGCCATCCATCTCGGCCAATATCAATGCTCCTCCAGAAAATGCCTTCTTTACCACATAAGGTCCTTCCCAATTAGGCGTCCATTTTCCTCTCAAATCCTTTTGTATGGGCAGGATCTTTTTCAATACTAGGTCTCCTTCGTGGAACTCTCTTGGATGAACCTTTTTGTTGTAAGCTTGCATCATTCGCTTTTAGTACATCTGACCATGACGGATAGCCCTTAGCCTCTTTTCCTCAATCAGATTCAACTGATCGTATCGTGACTGGATACACTTTGCTTCATCCAACTTTACTTCTGACAAAACTCTGAGGGAAGGAATCTCAACCTCGATAGGTAAAACTGCCTCCATTCCATAAACCAATGAGAAAGGTGTGGCCCCGGTGGAGGTCCTGACGGACGTTCGGTAAGCATAGAGGGCGAACGGTAGCTTTTCATGCCAGTCTTTATAAGTCTCAGTCATTTTCCCCACAATCTTCTTAATGTTTTTATTAGCTGCCTCAACCGCACCGTTCATTTTCGGACGATATGGTGACGAGTTGTGGTGTCTGATCTTGAATTGGTTGCAGACATCCGCTATTGTGCTGTTGTTCAAATTCAATGCGTTGTCAGATATGATCCTTTCTGGCATTCCATACCGACAAATGATTTCTTTCTTTAGGAACCTACTAACTGCTGATTTAGTAACATTGGCGTATGAGGCAGCTTCTACCCATTTGGTGAAATAGTCAATAACCACGAAGATGAACCGATGCCCATTTGAAGCTTTTGGCGAAATTGGTCCAATCACATCCATGCCCCACATCGAGAAAGGCCATGGTGAAGTCATGACATGCAGGGGTGAAGGAGGCACATTAATCTTGTCTCCATAGATCTGACATTTATGACATCTTTTGGCATAGTTGATGCAGTCTCCTTCCATGGTAGACCAATAGTAACCAAACCTCATAATTTGCCTGGCCATTGTAAAGCCATTAGCGTGTGTCCCACAGACGCCTTCGTGGACTTCTTCTAAGATTTTCTTAGCCTCAATAGCGTCCACACATCTTAACAGTACTTGATCCTTTCTTCTTTTGTATAGGATCTCCCCGTCCAAGACGTAGTCATTGGCCAGTCTTCTCAACGTTCTTTTGTCATTCTCGCTTGCTCGGTCGTGGTACTTTTCGCGATTCTTTACATATCGCAGGATATCGTGGTACCAAGGGTGGTCATCATTTCCTTCTTCTTCTTCGAGGTTGTAACAATGAGCTGGAGCTTCGTAGATGCTCATTTGGATTGGCTTCACATCCTCTTGCCTATTCACCTTGATCATAGAAGCTAAAGTTGCGGCGTGTCACCATCCGATTTTCTTCTCGGAGGTAGCGAAGACGATATCATCAAACTCTTTTAATTAATTCAAGGATCAACCTTCGACAATTGATCAACTTGGGGTCTCTCGTCTCCCATTCACCTTTGAGTTGATAAATCACTAGGGCAGAATCTCTGTATACCTCTAACACCTTGATTTCATGCTCTATAGCTGCACGAATTCCCATGATGCATGCTTCGTATTCTGCCATATTGTTCGTGCAGTCAAAATCCAATTTACTAGTAAAGGGATAATGATCTCCATTCGGGGATACCAAGACTGCTCTGATTCCGTTGCCCACAGCATTTGATGCTCCGTCAAAGTTTAGCTTCCAAGGATGACTTTCTTGAGGGTCTTCTTCAGTGGTCGCTATGTACATTAGATCTTCATTTGGGAAGTCAAATTTCAGGGGCTCGTAGTCCTCTAGGGCTCTACTGGCTAGAAAATCTGCTATCGCACTTCCCTTTATAGCCTTCTGGATAACATAGACTATATCAAATTCAGAAAGTAGAATTTGCCATCGGGCCATTCTCCCATTCAAAGCAGTCAATTCCATCAAGTACTTCAGAGGGTCCATTTTAGAAATTAGCCAAGTTGTGTGATACAACATGTATTGTCTCAATCTTCAGGTTGTCCAGATTAGGGCACAACACAACTTTTCAATTGGCGGGTATCTTGTTTCACACTCAGTGAACTTCTTACTGAGGTAGTATATCGCTCTTTCTTTCCTTCCCGACTCATCGTGTTGGCCAAGCACACATCCCATAGAATTTTCAAACACCGTTAAATACAGTATCAATGGCTTGTCTGGATTAGGTGGTGTCAACACTGGGACATTAGACAAATATTGCTTAACCTTGTCGAAAGTCTTCTGGCAATCCTCGTCCCAAACACCAGGGTTGTGTTTCTTAAGGAGACGGAATATGGGGTCACATTTCTCGGTAAGTTGTGAAATAAACCGAGCGATGTAATTTAATCTTCCCAAGAATCCTCGAACTTCCTTTTGAGTGCGTGGTGGAGGTAACTCTTGTATGGCTTTGACCTTATTTGGGTCAATCTCAATCCCTTTTTCACTGACTACGAACCCTAGCAGTTTTCTGGACCTGGCCCCGAAGGTACACTTTGCTGGATTGAGTTTCAGCTGGAATTTTCTCAACCTCAAAAATAACTTCCTCAAGACTAGCACATGTTCTTCTTCTGTCCGAGATTTGGCAATCATGTCGTCGACGTAAACTTCAATTTCTTTGTGCATCATATCATGAAACAAGGTCACCATGACCCTCTGATACGTTGCTCCCGCATTTTTAATCCGAATGGCATCACCTTATAGCAAAACGCTTCCCACATGGTTACAAATGTGGTCTTATTCATGTCCTCGGGATGCATCTTTATCCGATTGTACCTCGAGAAACCATCCATGAAGGAGAAAAGTGAGTAACTGCCGTATTGTCCACTAAGGTGTCAATATGAGGCAACGGAAATTATCCTTCTGGTGGCCTTGTTCGAGTCCCCAGAGTCCACGCACATCCGTACCTTTCCATCTTTCTTAGGGGCGGGGACAATATTAGCTACCCATTCCGAATACTTGACTACTTGTAAGAACCCAAAGATCAAATTGCTTCTTGACCTCCTTTTTATTTTCAACAAAACATCGGGCGCATTCTTGAAGCTTTTGTTGAACCGGCTTGCATTCTTCTTTGATGGGGAGCTTGTGTACCACGATGTCGATCAAGATTTAGCCTGGCATGTCTTGATACGACCATGCGAAGACATCCTTGAACTCTTGGAGTAACTCGATAAGGTCTTGTTTTGTCTCTGTGGTAATGCAGGCTCCGATCTTTACTTCTCTCTTTTCCAGTTGATCTCCCAAGTTCACGACTTCCACTGTCTCTTCATGGGGTAGAATCTGTTTCTCCTCTTGTTCTACCATCCTTAACAAAATCAGGGAATAAGTCACAGTCTCTGTCATCCTCAAAGTCCTGAGATCCCTCTAGACACATATCCCGCTCAAAAGGATACTCTGAGTTAGCAAGAATGTCGCTCACATCGTTGATATCTGGAGACCTGTTGGAGGTGCGAAGGAGGATACAAAGAACGAAGGAATCTAAGAACAATGATATGTATGGTATGATCATGAATGAAAAAAAAATAAAAGAATATTTGGGAATAAGACAAAAGGATGCATTTTATTGAAATAACGATTTTGAACATAGGCCTATTTTCACAAAAAGGGACTCTTATTACTCCTAGGCCTAGAGTAACAAGTGTGTTTTGAATATTACTTTGCGTTAGTTCTAAAGACTATAGGAATCTCTTCCGCAGTCCAATTATTCAGAACACTTCCCGGCTCATGAGGGCGAATGCCCGATAGATTCTCTATCCCAGTTCCTTCTTCGTATGTGGCATTAATGCCCAAATTTTCCATCATCCCTTCCACGATTTCCTTTCTCGATGTGCCCCTCTCAGAGTGAATGACTCCTCCAGACACAAAAGTCTTTGAAATATGGGGGAAGATCATGGGCTCCCATTTGATTTCTTCCCCGCTCAATCGCGCTCTCCTTCTCTCTTATTTCTTCTCCAGCTCCTTCTTTCTTTGTTTCGTGTCTGGCCTGAATCCTAACCCAAAACGATCTTGTTTGTCCTTTATCATTGGTGCATTAGTCACTCCCTAGAGGTATTTCCCGAGTCCTCTTCCGGGTAGGGCTCCTTTTCCAACAGTTAGCCGTAGCCCCATTCTTGTAGTCTCAGATAACCTGGGCCTCGGAATCTCGTTTCCTTCGGTAATGAATGTCGCGTTCACGAATTCTAGAGACCGGAAAGAAAATTCAACTGCTTCATCATCTGTGCCCACATATGGCGCGTCGCTGGTAACAGATGCAATGATATCTTCCTCCGCATTTATGGTTACCAACCGGCCCTCCGTTATAAATTTGAGCTTTTGATGTAACGATGACGGCACTGCCCCCGCCGAGTGAATCTATGGCCTCCCTAATAGGCAATTATACGAAGGCTTAATGTCCATGACTAGGAAATCTACCTCATACGTGCTCGGCTCGATTAAGAGGGGTATTTCAATTCTCCCTATTACCTTTCTCTCCGTACCATCAAATGCTCTCACTACATTTTGGCATGTCTTCATATGGGAACTATCTACTGGTAACCTATTCAGTGTAGATAGAGGTAGGACATTTAGTGCAGACCCATTGTCAATCAATACGACTGGTAATGTGTACCCTTTACAGCGAGTCGTGATATGCAAAGCTTTAGTAAATCCCCGGCCTCCTGGCGGTACTTCATCGTCATTGAAGAATATGAAGTTGTCGGCGCTTATATTGTTGACTAAGTGGTCCAGCTTGTTTACAGATATATCGTTAGCAACATAAGTTTCATTCAGCACATTCATCAATACACTGCGATGGGTTTCTGAGCTTAAGAGTAAGGCCAGTACCGATATACGAGCTGGTTGCTTGGGCAGCTATTCCACGACGCTGTATTCACTGTGCTTTAGAAATTTTAAGAATTCTTTTGCTTCTTTTTCAGTCACTGATTCATTAACAGCTGGTTCAGGTCCCACCGACCTCTTTTTATTTTGCTCAATTGTCACTGACTTTCCTTTAACTTGCTCGACTTTTGTATTTGGGGTATAACGCCTTCCGCTGCATGTATAAAAACCCTCGTCTCGACTTTCCTCAGATGCATTAATTGGAATTTCCTCTTCTGGGATTGTCACATTGCAATTATAGTTCCACGATACCCTTTTGTTATCTTTGTAAGGGAAAGCGACGGGCTTCTGGATTATAACCTTGGGCGCAATTTGTGCCCCAGTTTCATTCATTCTCGGACGTGATATGATAACCACTGGGTGGTTGACTTTATAAACATCCTTCGTCGAACTTTCTTCGGAGGCACACACATATGTTTCTTCTAAGCTCCCGGCATATTCGAAGAATTCCAGCTCCTTATTATCTATCAGTCCTTGTAACAACGTCCTGAATTCGCTGCATTTCTAAAGCTCGTGATCCTCTAGATCATGGAATTCGCAATAATTCTTTGCTTCTCGGGGTCTGACCCTTAAATTCTGTGCTATCAACCCTCTTTCTACCATTTTCTTCCATACTTCTTTCAGCGGGGTTTTCACTTCTGCAATACTCATCTTAGTTATTTTTCCCGAACCCTCGATTATCGCATTTACCCCTTTGTCCCCATGGTTGGGTAATGGATTCTCTGCACTAGATGTATCATCAAATTTCACGACGCCTATGTTGATGAGTCTTTCAACCAATTTCTTGAAAGTGGTGCAGTTTTCTATCGAGTGACCTGTGGCTCCCGCATGGTATTCGCATTGGGCATTTGCATCGTACCATTTGGGGTATGGAGGTTGCATTGGTTTTAGATAGAAGGGAGACACGACATGTGCGTCGAATAAACTTTGGTATAACTCCTTATATGTCATCGGAATGGGCGTGAATTGAAGTTTCTCCCTATTTTGCTTTGTATTAGGCTCTTGTCTGGGTGGGCCTTGTTGACCAGGGGTTGTTGACCTCGGTTGGCTTACGGTGATCGATTTCGAATATGAGCTCACATTATTCACCTCGTGCTCTTTCTTTCTCGGTGCTGACCTTTTGGTGCTTTCTCCCGCCTCTATTTTCCCACATCTTATCGCATTTTCTATCATTTCTCCCGACATTACTATGTCTGAAAAGCTTTTGGTCGCGCTACCCAGCATGTGGTTAATAAAAGGCGCCTTCAGGGTGTTGATGAAGAGCATAGTGGTTTTCTTTTCCAACAAAGGGGGTTGGACTTGGGTGGCCACCTCTCTCCATCGCTGGGCATACTGTCTAAAGCTTTCATTATGCTTTTTCTCCATGTTCTGTAAAGTGATTATCGGGGGCTATATCTTCACATGACCATACTGCTTCGTGAAAGCTTGTGCTAAATCTTTCCATGAACCGATCTGAGCGCGAGTCAGTTGGTTGTACCATCTAGAAGCGGCCCCAACCAGACTTTCCTGGAAGCAGTGAATTAATAGTTGGTCATTATTAACATGGCCTGCCATTCGTCTGCAGAACATAGTGATGTGAGCTTCGGGGCAGCTATTCCCGTTGTATTTCTCAAATTCTGGAGTTTTGAACTTGGGAGGGAGTACCAGGTCCGGAACCAAACTTAATTCCTTAGCATCGATTCCACCGCGATAGTCGGTGTTTTCCATTTCTTTAAATTTTTCTTCTAACCATTTACATCTTTCTTCAAGCTCTTTAGGGAGTTCCACCCTCGTTTTTCTATTTCTGTTACTTCATCGAGATTGAGGACTACGGGGTTGGTCGGGTTGTCCCTCGGATTGGAGCCCGAACCAGCCTGATAATTCATTGGTACTGAGACACCGGCTTGAAATGGTTGGGGCCTAATTGTGACCGATGGCCTTCTTGGGTACAAATCAGGTTGTGCCTGAACATCCGCCAGGGAAAAACCCGGAGGGTAAGTAGGATCTTCTATATCATCTCCCGCATTGATCAAAGGGCTTTTCCCTTTTTCGAATCCGCCAGCCAATAGACGCGTTAATTGATCCATCATACTTTTCTGGGATTCCAGCATCTGGTCCCTCATATCTTGCTGGATTTTGGCAAGCTGTTCTTGCATACGTGTTTGTAGTTGGTCCTGCATCTCTTTTTGCATTTGTTCCAATCTCTCTAATCTTTGGTCCATTGCTCTTGTTTTTCCTCTTGTACCGTAACGATGTTCCAGGGTAACTGCCATGATTTTTAGGGTTTTTGTGAGTTTTAGTGCACGTGATGCAATGCTGATGCATGAATGCAATGAATGTGATGAATGTAAAAAAGCGTTGATTCCAGTCCGATTTCATTAGAGTAACTTTTCTAGAAAACAAGTTTCTTTACATAAAATAGATTACATATATGGCTTGGCCCTGATACTTAAGGCCTTGACCTGCCTAAGAAGCCAAGCTAGCTCTCGGCCTCGGTCTGATTCTGACTCGTATTTTAGACTCAGCACATCGGCTTGTACTGCTAGTGTTTGCAAGTGATCAGCCACTTCTCGCACTTGGGTCAAAGCTTCGCCCATGACGTAGTCTCTGCTCCGGACCTGATCTTGGGATTGATGAAGCTGCGCCTTACATCGCTCGTTATCCACCTCAAGGAGTTCAATCTGAAGTTCACGATTTTGCAACGCTGTTTTGAGTTCTTCTATATTCTCTTTTAGTTCTTCAATTCTATTCTGACTGGCTTTCAACTTGATCACAGAGTTACGCGCACGATACTGATACAAGGACCTTTCTAACTCTGATACTCGAATCTTTAACCCTTCTTCTCATTCTGGCTTTCTACCAAACTTCTTTTCAGAGCACCTTCTCGAGTTTGAACATCCCAGAACTTTTCTTCCCACTGGTTGGCTTTGCTTTTCTCTTCTTTGACTTCTTGTCGCCACTGCTCTGATGTTTTTCCTAACCCAGCGATTTTCATCGACCTACGCAGCTTCTTGTAGTCCGTTTTCAAACTGTCCAAATCTTCTTCAGCCTTGTTTTTTCCTTTTCTGAGTCTTTCGGCTTCTAGTTTCTAGACATCGACATCTAATCCCAATTGCATTTTTTCTTCCTCCAATTGCTCGATCTTCTTTTCTAGTTCTAGACTCTTTCTCTCAAAATCCTGTCTGATGATTTCTAGCTCAGATGGGATTACTCTCAAGTGTTCTTCCATCAACCGAGGGTTCTCTTGATCTAACATAGGGATGTTGTCGTTAATCCTCTGGTTCCACCACCGGTCGTACTCGAGGGTAGTCATAGGATTGGAAGCAAACTTTTTCACTCTATGAGTCTGGTTCCAGGCATTTGATATCTCGCGAACTTTCTTTTTGTAATTGTTCCCCGTGAATACGAACTCGCACCGAGCTAACCCGTATGTTGGTGGCGTAAACTGTCTAGACCTGTATTGCCTTAATGCAAGCAAAGGGGCATACCCGACGGCTCCCCATACTCCTAACAAGGGAACCCAATCAAAATCTCCGCATCGGTATAATATTTCATCGGGAACCAACCATGGGGCCCTCCATTCAACATCTTCCTCTTGCAAACTTTGAAGAATCGCCATCCAATTTTCTTCCGTGATATCATCTCTCCTCGGCGTAGCTACTAACTCTTTCAATGGAGAGTAATTTCCAGAGAAGACACGATATGAGACCTTTTCCACTTTCCAAAAATGACTGTGGAACCACGATAGCAAGAGCTGTGCACATCCTATAAATCTCCCTTCACCTGCTCTTCGACAAGCATTCAATGATCTGAAAGTTTCAGCCAAGATTGCGGGTACCGGTGTGGTCCCTTTACCAAGCCTGTCAAAAAGATCGGAGACCGCCTCGTCTACATGTCCCAAAGCTTTAGGGAAGACAACCAGTCCGTAAATGCTCAGGGCGAAGACATCTACCCTTTTCTTCACATCGGGGTGTGCCAAGATTAGATCTCTCAGATTCTTCCAAGGAATGCATTTACAATCTCCTTTCTGTTTGATCCGGGTTGTAACCCACTGTTCGCTCATCCCTGTGATGTTCATCAGCTTTTTGAAAATGCCGGACATTGGCGATGCGGAATAAATTCGGTCAACCTCGAATCTTGGGCAATGGAGCAAGGCCGTGTACTCTTCTCACAAGAGGGACCAGATCTACCCTCCGAAAGTGAAGCAACTATAAGCGAATTCCAATATTGGCGAGGCTCTCAAATGATGTTCATCTACCTTGACATCGAGCAGATAAGGTAAATCCCCGTAATGATTATAGAATAATTGTTTGACCTCGTCACCCCACTGACCCCAAATTTCTTTCATCTCTTGGAGATTATTCTGAGTTACACTGATTCGAGTAAAATCCCACAACTCTAATACGTACCCTTCGGTAAGACTGTCACCTTTCTCTTGTTGTGTTGTCTCAGCCCATATCTGAACAGCCGCGTTGTCTTCTACTTTATCAAAAAAACCCCTTTTCCATGATAAGCTATCTATTTAGGAACCGAATGCGAATCAACACTTTTTATGATTAAAATGCCATGCAAATATGATCAAAGTAAAACAAAGCAAGTCAGTATTTCATACACAATTTAAAGCAAACAAGGAATAATAAATATAGCATTTGCCCAGGTAACTACTAGGGTTTCGGAGCGGCTCTACCTAGGGTGGATTCTTAAGGCTCGCTACATAGGGCTTGGTTCTAGAGTAAGGGTACCTGAACCAGCAGATTCCTCGATCTTCACCCATTATAGGCTTATACAGACCAAGTTCAGTTCAGGGGAATACATTTCCCTATGGCTGCACGGAGATGAAAATCTCACGAAGACATAGGTACGGATGTATCCTGAAAGCGATCCACTATCTTGCACGGAGGTGAAAACCTCACGAAGGAGTAGTTTCACGCTCCCACTTAAGAGGGTGTGACCACGGCGGTCATGCAATGCAATATGCGACACTATTTAAAGACTCGGACCAACGCAACAGGTATTATATAAACCACAAAAAGCTGATGAAATGCGATGAAAGGATCGTATTTCAAAATCAAATTTTCAATTTTTGATAAAAAGACAAAAGTTAATCAACTTGTGGCTTGACTCTCTTATTTGAAGTCCCCAGTGGAGTCGCCAAGCTGTCGTAACCATTTTTTTGGAAAAACGGGTATCGACTTGGATTTTGACAATGAAAATGAGTAGAGGGAGTCGCCACCAATCCTTTTTTGATGAGGTGTGATCGGATCACCTTAAGTTAATCATTTTAATAAAAGTTAAGATTTACTAAAACGATAATTTTTGGTCTTACGAAAATTAGAAAACGAGTTCGGGAGTCAGTTACGCACGAGGAAGGATTAGCACCCTCGATACGCCTAAAATTGGTACCTAGTTGATTAATTAGTGTCTTAGTGTCGAAAATTTGAAAATTTGAAAGAATTTAAAATACGATTCATCTTTGTATTAATGCTAATTTAAAAAATGATTGAATAAATTAAGCGGATGTTAAGGACTCTCTCATCTCGAAGTAACAAAATATCATGCCCAGTAAGTTAGGACACGACATCTCGATCTTTGGGACTGAGCTTGCCTTTTATTAAAAATTAACGTATTTCAACCTCTCTTAAAAGGGTATTCGGTTAGTTAGAGTGAACGAGGAAAATCAAAATCCAGTAAGTTAGGATACGTTTCCTCAAATTTCTGAACACCGAATATTGCCTTTATTTGCGAAAAATCTTATTTCGAGGTAACAAAATGTCATACCCGGTAAGTTAGGGCACCACACCTCGTATCTCGAAAATAAGCCTTTTTAAGACTCAGATTGCGATCTTGAAAAGAATATCCCGTTATTTAGGTTAAATGAGAAAAATCGAAACCAGTAAGTTAGGGCACGATTATCTCGAATCACCAAATCGGCATATCGCTTTACAAAAGAATTATTTTAAAGCGTGAGTAAAAACATGATGTGATTTGTAGCAAATTACGATGTTAATACATTATAATAAATGTGACAATGTCGAACCTAATAATACGAGCAGCTATGAAATAATAATAAGGTTTTGTTAAGCGAAGCGCAGGAGAGAGAATAAAATGATCGAATACGCAAGTAAATTAATAAGTAAATAAATGAATATAAAATATGACAAAATGAAATGACAACGATAACGTGAACGATAATAATGATATAAGTATATATTTAAAATAAATGCGTATTGATAGAATATGTATATATATATGTGGAATAATAATAGTACAATATTAAAAGATACATATGCATAGTATATATATAAAAGATATGTATAATATAATAATAAAAGATTTGCATAGCATATATATATATATATATTGGTAATGATAATACAAATAATGAGTGATTTAAGGTTTGAAATTATTTACAAAGATATAAATATGTGATGAAACAATGATAGTATGAGTTGTAACGTATAAACAAAATAAGTATGCTAAAACGCCTATATATATATATATATATATATATATATATATATATTAGTGCGAAAATAATAGCATATAAGCAAACACAGAAGGAAGAAAGTATGATAACAGTAATAATGCGATAGTAATAATAGTAAGAGGTATAATGATAATAACAATAATATGATAATAGTGATATTAATAAAACATTATATAAATATATTTTGAAGATAAATATGTGATAATATTTATAAGATATACATGATATACATAAAGAAAAATATACATACACATAATATGGCAAAATGTAGGCATAATTTACATAAAGATATATGTAATGAGGGTTTTGTAAAAGAACAAATATACGTAATAATAAAAAGTATATACGTAGTATTAAATATATATACATAATATATACATACTAGAAATAATAATAGTATCGAGTATGAAAAGTATATATCTAACATAGACGAAAATACAGGCAGAATATAGTATTAAAAGTATTTACACGGGATAATATAAAAATGTATGAATAATGTGATTTTAAAGATATGTACATAATATACATAAAAAATATAATATCAAAAATACATACATGATATATATATGAAAGATATACATAATATAGTTATAAAAAAAAAATATATATATATATACACAATATAGTATTGAGAATATACAACATGTATGGTATTTAAAAATATAGTATTAAAAAACATAATATATACATATAAGTATTGATAAAAAAATGCTAATACTAATAATAGTAATAGTAAAATACTAATAAATAATAGATATAGTATAATAATGAGAATATAAAATGATGAGATACATAATAGATGAGTAATAAGAAAATGAAAATATAATAATAATCATAATACAATGGTAATAGTATTTACAAAAATGATGATTATGATAATAATTCTATTAAAGTAAGCAAATAATAATACTAGATATAAATATATATATACATGTATAATGAAAATACATATTACTATATAATAATAATATAGACATACAAAAGCAAATATAATAAATAAAATATTAAACTAAAGTAATGAAAAAAATATATATATATATTTATGTATATACATGTATGTATATAAAATATACACTAATATATAGTGACAATAATAAATATAACATTTAAAATATAAAAATAAAAATACAATAAAATAAAACTAAAATAAAACAAAAAAAGGGTAAAATAACATAAAAAAAATCAAATTAAATTCAAACAGGGGACCAAATTCGAAGAAAAACGAGGTTTTGGGGTCAATTTGAAAAGGAAATATCAAAAAGAGGACCTATTTGAACGGGCACAAATAGGGGAGGGACTAAGAATGAAATAAACCCTTCCATCTAAACGCACAGCAGCATTGAGGACCCAATTAGAAAATGCGGCAAATTATTGGGCCAAATTTAAAAAAACGAAGACTTAATTACAAAGTAATAAAAAAGTGGAGGGGCTAAATGCGCAAATAGCCCCTCCAGTGAAAACACGCGGATCCTGAAGTTGGAGCGGGTCGGGTCACAGGTCGGTCACGTGAAACGGTGTCGTTTTGGCGTTAAGGAGGCCGACCAAAACGACGCCGTTTTGATCGGCCTATTTAAGGTGAAATTTTTTTAAAAAAAATTCATTTCCCCCTGTTTCAGAAAAAAAAAGGGGTCTATTCTCTCTGGCCCGAGCCAGACTCCGGCGAGGAGCTGACCGGCCGCCGTCGCGCTGTCCGTCGTGCCGGCCACCGCACACGGTGGCCGAAAATCGCCCGAAGGTGATTTTCTCCTCTTCTTTTTTATTTTTTTTCTTTTTAAATATATATTATCTTATATATATTTTGTACATGTATGCGCAAATAGGGGATTCGAAAAATAAAGATATAAAATGGAAAGAGATTGAAAATATATCAAAATGAAATCACCTTTTTCCTTGATGTCTGATTCTTGGTGTTTTTTTTTTTTCGGTTTAGTTATTTGGTTGATAATATCTCGCTTTCTTTTTCACTGATTTTTGTTCGTTGTTTCAAAATCTAAAAAATGCTGTTTTTTTTTTATTTCTCTAGTGCCGAATCTGTACATGGTTTTGGATTTGGCCTTTTATAGGCATTTTCTACAACTTGTTTCTGCTTTCTGTCTTGTCTCGTTAATGCCTGCAGGTGAAGAGGCGGTGAAGCAGCGTGGTGATGGGACAGAGGGCGGTGGAGGATGGGACAAGGCAGAGGCGGCAGCAACTTGAGGGGCTAGGGTTTCTTAATTTTGTGTTTGGGTTTGGATTAGTGTTTTAGGTCTTGGGCCCGGGCAAGTGGGCTTGTACAATTATCCTTTCTAGGAGAAAGTATTGTATGAAACTGTGATTCTAAAAAAACTGAAAATCAGAAAGAAAAATTTAATTTGTCATTCTCGTATTAAAAAGAGATAGGGATAACTTGGAATCACAGTTTCATATAATCTCTTCTCTATTATCTAGTGGGTATAGTTTTGAGTTTATCGATATTTTTAAGTAAATATATATTTATAGCTTAATTTTTAATTTTTTTATTAATTATATATACGTTTTACATGTTTTATATATTTATATGAAATTATTTAGTACATTGTTAGTAAAGTTTTTAGACTCTACAAATGCAAGTATGCCACAAGAGTATAGTAAAATATTAAAAAATAAATATTTAAAAATAAAGAGAAACATGTCAATTTTTTAAGATTATTTTTGAAATAATATATATATATATATACACTTTCAATGTCCCGAATACAAACCCATATATTTATACTCTAATTTTAGTTTGTTAATAAATTATATATTGTTTTCGTCAAAATAATAACTATATATTATATATACAAGCAAATATATCTCAATTACATTCATAAGAATATATTTATATGTAAATATATAATCGTATAAACTGGTATGGATCGGTACATATTGGTACAAACTGTTATTGATCGAAATATATCGGAACACATCGAAAGAATCAAAATCCATTGAAATTTTAATCGAAATAGAACATAAATTATTTGATACTTAATTAACATATTTATGATTGTTAATTTTAATTATTTTTAGATATGATGCTACTAATTTTGATGTTTATTACTCTTCCCTTAGTTGCTTAAGGTAAGCTTTGTTTCATTGGCTTAATAATAAATTTAGTCCTCCAATGTTTACATATTCTATCAATTTGAGTTTAAATCTAAAAAATTTAACAAGTTTAGTCCTCAATGTTTACAAGATTTGTCTTTTGAGACCTAATTATATAATATTATAAAAATGTTAAAAATATATTAAAAATTTTAAAAAAGTAAATATAGATTATAAAAGCATAAAAAAGTATAAAAATATTTTTAAGATTTTTGTACCCAAAATGACTTTCAATACTATCTTCCTTTTTGTTCTT
This sequence comes from Gossypium longicalyx, assembly GCA_025698465.1. NCBI lineage: Eukaryota > Viridiplantae > Streptophyta > Magnoliopsida > Malvales > Malvaceae > Gossypium > Gossypium longicalyx. The sequence continues at coordinate 4,004,491 of CM047004.1, forward strand.
TTTTTTTTCATTTAATTGATCAAGTTGGAAATAGCAAATGCCGTGATCTTGACCTACAATCTCTCTCCAATGCTTGAGCTAGAAATGATAAAAACACAAGAACTATCTCTATAGCAAAGAGTAAGGCCGTCGTAGTTGGTGTCATCAACCCAACCATTTTCTGGATTTATAAATTTGTTAATTTTGAGTTTCTTTTTGGGGTTTAATGAGGCATTTGAGATGTACTAAAGTAGCAAAAGAAAAAGAGAATTAAATTAAAAGATATTGAATAAAGAATAATTTTAATTTTTTGGGTTTTTCATTGATGAGAAAAAGTAAATATTTAGATATAAATTAAAAATTTTAAAAGTAAATATAAAAATATTTTTAAATATATTTTGTAATTTTTAGACATGGAATTAAAATGATAAAATTTGTAAACATTGAGAGCTAAATTTATTGATTTTTTTTAGATTTAGAAACAAATTGATAGAATGTGTTAACATTGCAGGACTAAAATTGTTATGAGGTCAATAAAAAAGTCCACGTTAGAAGTCTATTACTAAGTTGACGGCAAGAGCGACTATAATATTAAATTACGTAAAATTGAGTGACCAAAATAGAACGAACTGAATAATTTAGTGACTATTGTTGTGCTAAAATTGAAATTTGCCATTATACTTTTTGTTTGTACAAAGATTATTCGAACCCAGCAGATAGGCCACTATACTTTATTTAATTAAAATTTGCCATTGTACTTTTAAACTAAATATAATTTTACCACTATATATAATTTAAATTTATCTTGAATTTTGTCATTTTCTTTTTGCTTGATTGCATTTTGTCATTAAAGTTTGAATTTTTATTGAATTTTACTATTCAATTTTAATTTCAAAATATTTTGAAGAAAAATTTTAAAAAAATATATTATAATTTAATACTTAAAAGTAAGAAATTAATATAGTATCAATAATTCATAAAAAAATTATTAATAAATAGTAAACTTAATCTTTTAATTTTTTTTTCAAGTGTTTCTTTTAATATTATATTTTAATAAGTTAATACTATTTCGAATATTTTATTTTAATAGTTAATAATAAGTTAATTTATAAAATACTGAAACATAATAAATTAATTTATAATTTTTATTTAATATAATAAGTTAATTTAGAAAATATTAAAATATAATAAATTTATTTAGAATTTTTATTTAATATTTGAAATAATATTTTCTTGTTAAATTTTATTTTCAAATCATCAAAATCAGTATTAATTGGTAAAATGAATTAAAAAAACAAGATTAGTGGCAAATTTTAGTAAAATTCAAAACTAATGGTAAAATTCAATTACATAAAAGTTGTGTGACAAATTTAATCGTATTAATAAATTATAATGGTAAAATTAATAAAATAAAAGTACACTGAAAATTTCAATATGCACCAATATTATGGTGGAAAAGTTGCATTTTATATAGTCCTACCTAATTATTTTATGTCAGATCAATAACTTTTTTCAACTTAAATTAAAAGGATTAAAACAATTTCTACCTCATATTTAATTTTGTTCAATTTCTTTTTCTTTTCATCTGACATGATTTTATTTCCTCCCTCTCTCTCTCTTCACTGTTAGAAGAAGAGGATTTAGGGTTTTGATTAGAGGTGTGCATGGGCCAGGCCCATTTTCTAGGCTCGGGCCAGGTTCGACCCAAAATATGGGCCTAAAAATTTGTCCAATTCCGGCTCGAAATAAAATTGTTAAGCCCGAGCCCGGCCCGACCCATATTAATTTTTTTAACTTATTTCATTAAATAAAAAATTTTAAAATATAATAAATCATCAAATACATTTAAAACAAATATTAAAACAAGAAACAAATAAAAAATGATATTAAAACAATTCTTAAAACAATACACTAATTGAAAATATAGTAAAAAGTGATTATATTAAAATTGTCGAAACCTCTTTTTTAAAATGGGGAGGGTATTTTGAAAACGGAAGTCGCCACCAACCTTTTAAAGTGTGATTGGATCACTTTATAAAACGTTTTAGTCTACCAAATTACGAAAAAATAGGTTCGGAAGTCGGTTACGTACGAGGAAGGATTAGCACCCTCGTAACGCCCAAAATTGGTACCAAATTGAATAATTTTGTCTTAATGTCAAAATTTTGAAAGTATTTAAAAATATGATCCCTTTTAAAACCGCAATAATTTTGAGTTTTTTTTTAAAAAAAAATCAAGATTCTTTTGCTTCAAAAGAATATAAACATCATATCTAGCATGATTGGACACGATATTCTTAAACTTTTGTAACTAAAATCATCTTGTGATTTTTCAATACTTATTTAGAAGGATATTTTAGGCATTTAGACAAACGGGAAATTACAACTCAGCATGTTAGGACACTATTTCTCGAATTCCTAACTACCAAAAAACATTGCCTTATCCTTTTTTTTAAAAAATCTTTTTGGATCAAATGAAATATAAAAATTATTTAAAATGATGATGCATTTAACATATTACAAAGGATCAACATTGAATAAATTATCCTACATGATGCCTACTTTAACAATTCATGCAAATATAATGTAAAAAAAATGATGGATAATGGCATAAATTAAACAATATACGTTATCATTTTATGCAGTTATAATCATAGAAAACAATGAAAATAACAATATAGATTACATAATACATACATAATAATATTTCATACAAAACATAACATAGAAAGCAATGAATCTAGCAACATATAAATTACATAATGTATAACAATATTCTATGAAAATATAACTTAAAACAACATAAATAATCAATTTTTATGCAAATATGGTAAACAATAAATATAAAAATAACAAATAGGTAGTGAGATATTATTATCATTTTAAAATAATATTAAGTAAATACAATAAGATAAAAAAAATAAACGAAATTATGAACGTACAAATTAAAAAATAAAGATAAGAAAATAAACACAATTTTTTTTTTAAAAAATAGATGATGTATTTAATGAAATATTTAAAACAAAGTATAAATGATGAAGGTGAGTTTTTTAGAGATGATTAATATATATATATATAATACATTACATGATATAATAACTTAATATACTTATAAAAATAATAATATGTTAAATCAGAATAAAATTTTGTAGTAAATTTTAAAATACTAAACATTAAATATATAATAATAATATATGTATTAGTTTATAATAGTTTACAAATGTTAATCTTTATATACCAATAAACAATAAATAATGAAATAATATATATAATAAAAGGAAGATATTATAAGGAATAATATAAAATAAAATATGATATGTAATGAAATATATAAATAAAATATAATGAAATATAAATACTATTATATAAATAAAGATAATATATATACTATTATTTAATAATAATTTTTAAAAAAATTTAAAATTTACACCATTAATGAATAATAAAATAATACATAATTTATAATAAAATAAAAAGAAGAAAAAATGCAAGGAATAATATATATAATAAAATATATAATGTATAATAAAATTTATAAATAAAATTTATAATAATAAAAATAATATAATGGATAATATATAAATAAAAAAATAATATATACTATTTTATATAACTAATATTTATAAAAATAAATAATATATATGGTATTTAATAAATAAATTATGCAAAAATATTTAAAAGGATTAAAATTAAATAAAACTAAAGTTCTAGGGCTAATTTTAAAATAAAAATTAATTTAGGCCTAATTGGAACGCATTCAAAACTACAAGGGACTCACTGGGCAATTTGCCCTAATCCCAAAACGACGTCGTTCTTCAGAATGGATTTTAATGGCCATTGGATTAAATTGAAACAAATATAAAAGATTAGGACCGAATTAAAATAAAAATAAAATGAAATTATAAAGCTTAAAAATGCGGAAGGACCAATTAGGCAATTAGCCCATTTTCCAAAAACACGCGGATCCTCCTCGGGTCTCGGGTCAACGCGCAGATCCTAGCCTTGGAACGACGCTATTTTAAAGCTTATTATTTTAAGCAAAACGACGTCGTTTATGCGAGGCTATAAAAGCCAAGTTTCAGCCAAAAAAATTATTTTAAAACAGATTTAAAAAAAGAAGAAGAAGAAAGGAACCCTCTGAGAGGGTTGGGGGAGATGTCCTCGGAGTTCTATCGAGACTCTGTCTAAGGCTTGCACGCGCTCACGCGCCCCCACCAACGCCGCCACTTACGGCGGTCAAAAACTGGAAAGTTTCCTTTTCCAATGTAGGTTAAATCGGTACGTTTCTTTTCTTTTATTTTTTATTACCAGTATGTATTTAGAGAAAAAAAGAATAAAATAATCACCTCTGTACTCTCCAGTCGGCTGTTGGTTTCTTTTAGTGTAAAATGTATTCTGTTTTTTTTATTGAATCTCTGTGTAAAAAAACCTCTACAAATTAAAAAGAAAGAAGGGTTTTATAACCCCCGGTTACATTTTGGGAAAGAATCTTTCAATTTCTTTAGAAGGGTTTTATAACCCCCGGTTACATTTTGGGAAAGAATCTTTCAATTTCTTTCCTTGTTTGTCTCTTTTCTGTCGTAGTTTTTTCCTTCTTTTGCAGGTATCAACGAGGATCTCACGGCGAGGAGTGGGCTGGCGTTGATCCGTTCATTGATTACGGCATGATACGGGGCTAAAATCACGGTGCCGACTGGAACGGCGTAAGACGAAAAGGCGTGGTGCTTGCGGCGCGAAGCTTCTGGAAACCCTAGGGTTTCCTGATTCAACTTAAGGATTGGGCCTTACTGGGGTTTATTAATTTGGGTCAGGTTCTAGTACATGGGCCAAGGGTTTTTTAAGTGTAACCGGGTATAGGCTATCGGGTTTAGACCGATTGGGTCTCAAGTGTAGTGGGTTTTGGGCTTATCAGGCCTTGAGGCCTATTTATTGTAAATGGACTGTAAATGAACCCTTTTTTTCTATTTTTATTTATTTCATGGGCCCGGGCGAATTTGGGCTATTACAGCTGCCCCTCTTTGCTTGTTACTATGTAACAGGAATAGAGCAAAGATTATAAAAGAACCAAATTTGCCCGGCCTAGCCAAATCTCGAAATTTTGATCATCATCTTCCTCAAAAGTATTCTAATAGCTTCAGGAATGTCAAATTGGTTATCTTCGATCTGTTCTCTGACAATACAGAGATACCAAATCTACTATCTTTGATCTGCTCTCTGACAATACAGAGACGCCAAATCTGCTATCTTCGATCTGCTCCTTGTAAACGCAAGGATGCCAAATCATCTTGGATCTGCTTCGATGCAAAAACATCCGAAGGTTAGATCTGCTATGTCTTCGATATGCTCTCTGTCGAATATAGAGATGCCAAATCTGTTTCTTCGATTTGTTCTCTGACAATACAGAGATGCCAAATCATCTTAGATCTGCTTCAGCGTAAACATGTGAAAGCCAAATCTGCTATGTCTTCGATCTGCTCCTTGTAAATGCAAGGATGCCAAATTATCTTGGATCTACTTCAATGTGAAAACATCCGAAGGTTAGATCTGCTATGTCTTCGATCTGCTCTCCATCAAATATGGAGATGCCAAATCTGTTTCTTCGATTTGTTCTCTGACAATACAGAGATGCCAAATCATCTTGGATCTGCTTCAGCGTAAGCACCTGAAGGTCAGATCTGCTATGCTTTAGCCTGTTACCCTACTGCTTAGGGGGTTAAAGCGCATCAATCTTCATTGTCCCTTGAAGGACCTAACCTGTATAATGTGTATGAGCTCATGCCTAATGATTAGGATGCTATGATCGAAGTGAGTCAAATGCTCCTAATTAAACCTATTGTAATGCAAAATATTTATGAATATGACCCCTATTCTAAACGTCACCACTCATTCCTTCGCTGAAATTTATCCTTATTTCTCTCGAAGTACCATTCCTACTCAGCCTGTGGGTTTGTACCATTCTTCAAATGCTATGACCCACCAAGAATGTTTGTAAGATGATCCTCTCTTAGGATCGAATCATTATTTTGGACTAAAGAAAGAATTTCCTCGAGTTCTTTCAAACCTCACTTACGTGAATTCCTCAAACAATTGTTCTATTTTAGTTTCTTGTATTATCTAGAAATTTCCAGAGTAATGAGCAAAACTTCATTTGTGAAAATTATTTAGTTCATCTATCATTATTTTAATGCAACATACTTTAAGAATAATGAAAGATGAATTTAATCTTGAGAATAATTAGATTTGAATGAATTTGTCAAAAATACAAATGAAGCTAATCTGATAGCCTATCTTTGAGAAGAAAGAGAATCTAAAGATAGCAAACAAGACAAAAGTTAGATGCCCTAGATATCGCCATTTGAGCATCTATACACCAGCTCCATGAAGACTTTCTTGAATTCAACATGTGTTTAAAAGATCCAAAGTACTTTGTTGATGCCCCGATATGCAACGCGCTTCGCTCTTCGTTGAATCAGATATAGCAAGATTACGGTGTGCTCTTCAAAATTTGAGCTGCCCTCTCAGGTTTTCAATTCAAAATCCCTTTGGTCACAAGGCGCCCTTTAAGGGTTTTCACCTTGACCTCTCTATTTTTTTTTATTTTTTTTTAAAAATTCAAGACACCCTTTTGTGGGTTTTCACCCTAGATTCTCTTCTCCTTTAGACAAAGTACTTTTTGAATGAGTCTGAATTCACTGGATTGGGTAAACTCTTCCCATCCATTTTCGTTAAGATCAATGCACCCCCAGAGAAGGCCTTCTTCACGACATACGGCCCTTCCCAATTCGGCATCCATTTTTCTCTAAAGTCCTTCTGAATGGGAAGGATTTTTTTCAGCACAAGATCCCCCTCGTGGAATTCTCTTGGTCGCACTTTCTTGTCGTAAGCTTGCATCATTCGCTTCTGATACATCTGACCATGATGAATTGCCCTTAGCCTCTGTTTCTCAATCAAGTTCAACTGATCATATCGCGATTGTATCCATTCAGCTTCATCAAACTTTATCTCTGACAAGACTCAGAGAGATAGTACTTCCACTTCAATGGGTAACACTACTTCCATCCCATAAACCAATGAGAAAGGAGTTGCCCCAGTAGAGGTTCTGACAGACGTTCGATAAGCTAAGAGTGCAAATGGTAACTTCTCATGCCAATCTCTGTAGGTTTCAGTCATTTTCCCCACTATCTTCTTGATGTTTTTGTTGGCAGCTTCCACTGCCCCATTCATCTTTGGGCGATACAGAGAAGAGTTATGATGCTTAATCCTGAATTGACTGCAAACTTCTGCTATCATTCTATTGTTCAAGTTTAATGCATTGTCTGATATGATCCTTTCAGGCATCCCATACCGACAAATGATCTCTTTCTTCAAGAATCGACCCACAGCCGACTTAGTAACATTCGCATAAGAAGTAGCCTCTACCCACTTCGTGAAGTAATCAATGACCACAAAGATAAAGCGATGCTCATTTGAAGCTTTTGGTGATCTTGGCCCAATGACATCCATGCCCCACATGGAAAAAGGCCATGGAGAAGTCATAACATGTAGAGGTGAAGGTGGTAAATGAATCTTGTCTCCATAAATCTGACATTTATGGCATTTCTTGGCGTAGTTGATACAATCCCCTTCCATAGTAGACCAATAATATCCAAACCTCATGATTTGTCTAGCCATCATGAAACCATTAGCGTGCGTCCCACAAACACCCTCGTGAACTTCCTCTAAGATTAACTTAGCTTCCACGGCGTCAACACATCTCAACAGTACTTGGTCATTTCTTCTTTTGTAAAGGATATCCCCATCTAGCACATATTCACAGGCTAACCTCCTTAAAGTTCGCTTATCATTTTCAGTTGCCTGTTCTGGGTATTTATGATCTTTCACATATCGCAATATATCCTGATACCAAGGGTTATCATCCTTTTCTTCTTCCTCAATATTACAACAGCGAGCTGGAGCCTCAAAGATACTAATCTGAATGGGTCTCATCTCCTCCTCTTTATTCGATTTAATCATTAAAGCCAAGGTTTCTAGAGCATCTGCCATCTGGTTTTCGTCTCGTGGGATATAATTGAAGGTGATATCATCAAACTCCTCAAGTAACCCCAAAACTACCTTTCGATAATTGGTCAATTTAAGATCCCTTGTCTCCCATTCACCTTTAAGCTGGTAAATTACCAACGCAGAGTCTCCATATACTTCCAAGGTTCTTATTCCTCGCTCTATAGCCGCTCGGAGTCCCATGATGCACGCTTCATACTCGGCCATATTGTTTGTGCAATCAAAATCCAACTTGCACGTGAATGGATAATAATCACCATTTGGGGATACCAAGACTGCCCCAATTCCATTTCCCACCGCATTAGATGCCCCATCAAAGCTCAGCTTCCAAGGATAATCCTCTGTAGTTGCTGCACACATCAACTCGTCATTTGGGAAATCAAAATTCAACGGCTCATAGTCCTCTAGAGCTCTACTAGCCAGAAATTCTGCTATCGCACTTCCTTTTATAGCCTTCTGACTCACATAGACTATGTCAAATTCTGAAAGCAGAATTTGCCACCTTGCCATTCTTCCATTTAGTGTTGTTGACTCCATCATATACTTTAATGGATCAAGTTTTGAAATTAGCCAAGTCGTATGATATAACATATATTGCCTCAACCTTCGAGTCGTCCAGATTAAAGCACAACACAATTTCTCAATTGGCGAATATCTCATCTCACACTCTGTGAATTTCTTGTTGAGGTAGTATATCGCCTTCTCTTTTCTTCCCGACTCGTCATGTCGGCCAAGCACACATCCCATAGAATTACTAAACACTAATAAGTACAAAATTAATAGTCTATCTAGACTAGACGGAGATAACACTGGAGCATTTAACAAGTATTGCCTAACCTTATCAAAAGCATTCTGGCATTCCTCATCCCAAATACCTTGGTTGTGTTTTCCAAGAAGGCGAAATATGGGATCACATTTCTCGGTTAATTGTGAAATAAACCGAGCAATATAATTTAATCTTCCAAGAAAACCCCAAACTTCCTTCTGAGTACATGGTGGGGGCAATTCTCGTATGGCTCTAACTTTGTCTGAGTCGACTTCTATTCCCTTTTCACTGACCACAAAGCCCAATAACTTCCCCGACCTAGCTCGGACAATGTACTTTGCCGGATTAAGTTTCAACTGAAATTTCCTTAATCTTAAGAACAACTTCCTCAAAACTTCAATATGTTCCTTCTCTGTTCAAGATTTAGCAATCATGTCATCTACATACACCTCAATCTCCTTATGCATCATATCATGAAATAAAGTCACCATAGCCCTTTGGTATGTTGCCCTTGCATTCTTTAGCCCAAAGGGCATTACCTTGTAACAAAAGGTACCCCACAATGTTATAAAGGTAGTTTTATCCATGTCCTTAGAATGCATCTTTATCTGATTGTACCCTGAGAAGCCATCCATAAAAGAGAACAATGAATACCCCGCTGTATTGTCCACCAAAGTGTCAATGTGCGGTAAAGGAAAGTTGTCCTTTGGACTAGCTTTGTTTAGATCTCTGTAATCAACACACATTCGTACCTTCCCATCCTTCTTAGGAACAGGCACAATGTTAGCCACCCATTCTGAATACATAACCTATTGTAAGAATCCAGCATCAAACTGTTTTTTGACTTCATCTTTTATTTTCAGCACAATATCAGGCTTCATCCTCCACAATTTTTGTTGGATTGGCTTACAATCTTGTCTTATAGGAAGACAATGTACCACAATATCTGTATTTAACCCTGGCATATCTTGATAGGACCATGCGAAGATATCCTTGAACTCACGTAGCAACTCAATCAGCCCTTGCCTTGTGTCCTCGGTAATATGCGTGCCGATTTTCACCTCTTTCCCTTCCTTTAGGGCTACATTCTCTATTGGCTCTTTCTCATGGGGCATGATTTGTTTCTCCTCCTGTTTTACCATCCTCAGCAGATCTGGAGACACATCACAATCCTGGACATCTTTAAAATCTTGAGATTCCTCTAAACACATGTCTTGCTCGTGAGAGAAATCAGGATTTGTAATATCAGTGCTCATGTCATTAATATCTAGGGACCTGTGAAGTATAAAGAATATACAAAGAATGAATGAATTTAAGAATGATTATTTATGTGCTATGAATGAAAGAATAAGAATTGCAAAAGTTTAACGGAATATTGGTTGATAAAAATGAAACAATACTTGTTCAAATTGATAAAAGTCATGTTTTATTAAAAAAATAGATGATCGTAAGCCCATTCCACAAATGTAATCCTATAACTCCTAGGCCCTAGAGTAACAAGAATGTTTTGAGAATTACTCTGAAAAATTCCTAAAGACTACAGGAAGTTCCTCTGCAGTCCAATTGTTCAGAGAGCTTCCCGGTTCGTAAGGGCGAATGCCCTCAAGGTTTCCTTGCTCCGATCCTTTGTCGTGTATAGCATTAATCTGATGACTTTCTTCTATAAGTAATCTTCCCGATATGAAGGTTTGGGATATTGGAGGGAATGTCATTGGCTCCCACTCCACTTCTCTTCCATTAAGGCGTGCCCTTCTTCCCTCTTGGCGCTTCTCAACTTCCTTCCTCCTTTGCTTATAGTCTGGCCTGAAGCCCAGACCAAAGCGATCTCTCTTCTCTTTCAGTTCTGGGATTTGAGTTCCTCCTTGCAGGTATTTTCCTAACCTTCTTCCTGGTAAGGCTCCCTTTCCCACAATCATTTGTAGAGCTATCCTCGTGGCTCTTGCTATCTTTGGCACCGGTAACTCACTCTCTTCTGAAATGAAGGTTGCATTCACAAATTCTAAAGAGCGAAAGGAACACTCAATAGACTCTTCGTTCGTCTCGACATAAGGGGCCTTGCTAGTGACTGCAGCTATAATGTCCTCCTCCGCATTGATGGTTACTAACCGTCCATCCGTCACTAACTTTAATTTTTGCTGCGATGATGAGGGCACCGCTCCTGCTGAGTGTATCTATAGCCTCCCTAATAAGAAATTGTAGGAGGGTTTGATATCCATCACCAAGAAGTCTACTTCGTATATACTCAGCCCAATTTCCAAAGGGATGTCAATCCTTCCCATCACCTTCCTTTCTGTACCGTTGAAGGCTCTTACCACATTTTGACATGTCTTCATGTGAGAACCGTCAATGGGTAATCTGTTCAATGTAGACAACAGTAGAACATTCAAGGTCGATCCATTATCGACGAGCACACTTGCGAGTTGTACCCCTTGCATCGAGTGGTGATGTGCAAGGCCTTGTTTGACCCCTTGCCCCCCAGTGGGATTTCATCATCATTAAAGTAGATGAAATTATCCACACTTATGTTATTCACCAACCGATCCAGCTTGTTAACGGATATGTCATGGGTGACATATGTTTCGTTGAGCACCTTCATCAATACATTCCGATGCACCTCAGAACTTAGAAGTAGAGCCAATACTGATATACGAGCTGACTGCCTACGCAACTGTTCAACCACGCTATACTCGCTATGCTTAAGGAACTTTAGAAATTCCTTACCTCCTCCTCCTTTACTGGCTCCTTAACAGGCACTTCAGCCTCTTTCTCCTTTTTCGCACTAACATTCTTTATTTTTGTAGGCTCCTCTCTGACGCCTACCATATCATACCGCTTCCCACTCCGTGTATGGGAACCCTCAACTTGTACATCCTTAGACGTACTGGCTATACTCTCCTCCTCCGGTACTGTCACACTGCAGTTATAACTCCATGGTACCCTCTTGCTATCTTCATAAAGGAAAGGTGTAGGCTTATGGATAATGACCTTTGGCATCGTTTGTGCCTCTACTTCATTATTCCCCAGCAGGGAAATAATAATCATTGCCCGGCTAGTTCCTTTCTGTTCATCCTCCAGCACACATACTTGTTTCTTATAAGAGCTACCTTCAAAATTTTGTAGCTCTTTATTATCTATAAAGCCTTGCACCAAGGCCTTGAATTCTTCACAATCTTGAACTTCATGTTCTTCTTTCTTATGGAACTCCCCATAGTTCCTTGTTTCTCTTCTCTCATTTTTAGAGGTTAACATACCTCTCTTCATCATCTCCTCCCAAATCACCTTCATAGGCATACTCACCTTAGCGACATCTTCCTTCATTCTCCTCTCACTGGCTTTGCCAATGGCATTCACTCCTTGATCGCTATGATTTGGCAATGGGTTTTTAGTATTAGGGGTATTGTCGAACTTCACTACCCCCATCTTAATAAGTCTCTCTACGGCCTTCTTAAAACTGGTACAGTTTTCGATCGAATGCCCCAGTATTCCAGCATGGTATTCACATCTGGCATTTGCGTCATATCATTTGGGATATGAGGGCTGCAGTGGTTTCAAGTGAAAAGGAGAAATAGCATGTGCATTGTATAAGCTTTGATAAAGCTCACGATACGTCACGGGGATAGGTGTGAACTGCATCCTTTCAGAATTTTGCCTTGTACCCGACTCCTGCCTTTGAGAACTCTGCTGCTCAACCGCAACTGTTTTAGTTTGACCAACTGTGACTGCCTTCGTGTTGAAGGTGCTTGTGTTATTCACTTCACTATCCTTTCTCCTCGGGGCCAATCTTTTGGTCGCTTCCCCCTCGATTTTGCCACTCCTTATGGCATTCACGATCATCTCTCCCGCCATGACTACATCCGCAAAGCTTTTAGTGGTGCTCCCGATCATGTGAGTGATGAATGGAGCCTTTAGAGTGTTGATGAACAACATGGTAGTTTCCTTTTCCAACAACAGTGGTTGAACTTGCATTGCCACCTCTCTCCATCTTTGTGCATATTGCCTAAAATTTTCATTAGGCTTTTTCTCCATGTTTTGCAGTGTGATCCTATCCGGAGTCATGTCAGTCACATGATTGTACTGCTGCATGAAGGCTTGTGCAAGATCCCTCCATGAACTTATTTTGGCCCGGCTCAGTTGATTATACCGTTTGGCTGCTGCTCCAATTAAACTGTCTTGGAAACAATGGATCAGTAGTTGATCATTATTCACATACCTAGTCATCCTCCTACAAAACATCGTAATGTGGGCTTCTGGGCAAGTAGTCCCGTTGTACTTCTCAAATTCTGGCATCTTGAATTTGTGAGGAAGCATCAAGTCTGGAACCAAGCTTAGATCTTTGGCATCAACTCTATGATGCCCATCAGCATTCTCTAAAGCTTTGAATTTTTCCTCCAACCATTTGCAGCGTTCTTCCAACTGTCTTGCAGCCTCATTTCTTAAATCCTCTTTTTCAACCATGTCTAAGCCAGGAATGACAGGATTTGCAGGATTGTCGCCCAAATTGAACCTTGAGCCGATTGGGAAATTTATGGGGATCCCAGCATCGGCCAGCCCTTGTTGAGGCCTTATAGTGACAGATGGCCTCCTAGGAAGTGCCTTGGTTTGTGTAGGCACCTGGGGTGGAGTGAAACCTAGAGGATGATCCTCGCCATCCTCGCCAGTAATTGCCATAGGAGCCTTTCCCTTATCAGTGGCCCTCAGTAGTTAAGCCATCTCAGCCATCATGTTCCTTTGAGCCTCTAACATTTTCTCCCTCATGTTGTTTTGCATTTTTGCCAATTGCTCTTGCAATTGGTCCTGCATGTCCTTCTGTAGCTGCTCAAATCTTTGGTCCATGTTCTTAGTTTTTGCACGAGTTCCGTAGTGATGTGTTGCTTCCAAATTTTCTTTCTCTCACTCTCTCTTTCTCCCTAATAATTTTAACTAATTAGGGTCTTTCTATAAACTTGAATGCATATGATGTGATGAGATGCAAATGCATGAATGCTAAAAGATATCGATTCTGATTCAGTTTCCTTTTAGAAAACGTTATTTAAGAAACAAAAATCTTTACACAAGACGGATTACAAATACGCCTTTGCCCTCAGGCCCAAGATTTTAACCCTATCCAACAATAAAGCTAACTCTAGCCTTTATCTGACACTAACTCATATTTTGTACTCAATACATTAGCTTGTGCCGCTAGGTCTTGTAAATGATCAGCAACCTCTCGAATCTGGGCTATAGCTTCTCCCATGAGATAATCCCTATCTCTAACTTGATCCTGAAGATGGTGAAGTTCTCTCTTCCACTGCTCTTCTCTTGCCTCGAGCTGCTCAATTCATAGCTCACAGTCCTGTAATGCTGCTTCCAACCCTCCAATATTGTGCTTCATTTCCTCAATCTTATCCAAGCTTGCTTTTAACTCGATCACAGAGTTACGACTTTGGTGATGATGAAGAGATCGTCCAAGCTCAGCCACCTTAGTTTTTAATCCTTGACTTTCCTTCTCTAGGGCCTGATTACGCGACTGCATCTCTTGGAACTTCTTCTCCCAATACTCGGCCTTGGCTTTTTCTTCTTGAACCTCTTGTTGCCACTGCTCCGAAGACTTCCCCAATCCAGCTCTCTTCAATGGTAGCTGTGTCCTCTTATACTGCGTCTTTAAGTCATCTCAGTCTTCTTCAATCTTCCTCTTTTCTTTCCTTACTTTTTTGACCTCGATTTTTTGAACGTCGACGTCTAAACTTAGGTACATCTTTTCCTCCTCAAGCCTCTCTATCTTTCTTCCAAGCTCCAAACTCTTCCTTTCAAACTCTTGCTTTATGACCTCTAACTCTGATGGAATTACTCGTAACTTCTCCTCCATTGATCGAGCAGCCTCCAAACTTGGTCTAGGGATGTTATCATTGACTCTCCTACTAAACCACCCTTTATACTCAAGGGTTGACGTCGAGCCTTCGGTCAAGATCTTCATACAGAAAGGCTTCTTCCAAGCCTCAGAAATCTCTCGTATCCTCTTCTTATAGTGATCTCCTTTATAAGAGAAATCACTCTGAGCTAACCCTGTGTAGCGGGTATGAACTGCCTCGCTCGATATTGCCTTAGAACAAGCAACGGTGCATATCCAACAACTACCCAAATTCCTGGCAAAGGGACCCAATCAAAACTGCCACAGCGGTAAAGGACTCCACTAAGAGCCAACCAAGGAGCCTTCCACATAACATCTTCCTCTCGAAGATTCTGAAGAATGTCTATCCACCTCTCCTCTGAAATGTCATCTCTCCTAGGCGTGTCTACTGCTTCCTTTAAAGGAGAATAACCCTCAAAGAATACTCGGCAAGGAACCTTATCAAGCTTCCAGAAGTGGCTTTGGAACCAAACTAGCAACAATTGCACACATTCAATAAATCTACCCTCGTCGGCCCTTCGACATGCACTCAAAGATCTAAATGTCTCAGCTAGGATTGCTGGTACTGGTGTATTCTGCTTACCAACGCGATCGAAAAAATCCACTACTGCCTCATCTATGTGCCCCAACGCCTTTAGGAAAATCACCATGTCGTAAATACTCAAAGCTAGGACGTCGACCCTTTTTTTATGTCTGGATGTGTCGATATCAAATCCCTCAAAACGGCCCATGGAATGCACTTACTATCACCCTTTTTTTGCACACGAGCTACAGCCCACTGCTCACTCATCCCAGTAATCATCACTAACTTCTTCGCAAAAGTTGGAAGGCTAGCAAGCCTAACATAAGCCTTGTGACCCTGAATCCTCGGGAAACGCAGTAAAGTCGTATACTCCTCCAAAGTAGGTACAAGATCAACATCACCAAATGTAAAGCAACTATAAGTAGGGTTCTAGAACTGTACCATAGCTCGAAACAAGTGCCTATCTACTTTGACATCTAGCAAGTAAGGAAGGTCTCCATAATTCTGATAGAAAAGCTGCTTAGCCTCGTCATCCCATTGGGCCCAAATGTCTCTCAACTCCTGAAACTCATTCTGCGTCGAATTAATACGGGTGAAGTCCCATAACGATGTATACCCTCAGTGACATTATCTCCTTTCTCTAACTGGGTTTTCTCTGACCAGGTACAGACAGAGGCATTATCCTCCACTTTATCAAGATATTCGTTCCCCATTACAAAACTTTCTAACCCAAAAATTGAACCGTGAATCGATACCTTTGAATGTTGAATGACATGCAATGATAGCAAAACGAAATAGATTAGTACCATATAAAAGTATAACAAACAAACACTTATAAAAGTATAACAAAACGAAATAGATTAGTACCATTATAGGCTCATATAGACCAAGTTCAGTTTAGGGGGACACATTTCCCTATGGCCATGCGGAGATGAAAATCTCATGAAGACATAGGTACAGTATCCCAGAAGCAATCCACTAGCTCATACGAAGGTGAAAACCTCACGAAAGCGTAGCTTCTCACTCCCACTTAAAGGTGCGACCACAGCGGTCATGCAAATGCAACGTGCGAAATCAAAGTAACAACATATGCAGCAAACACATGTAAACTGATCAATATTTTAAAATTTCCCAAACTTTTGACATTAAGACACAAAAAATCAATTTCTTGGCTTGACTCTCTTATAGTTCCCCAGTGGAGTCGCCAAGCTGTCGAAACCTCTTTTTTAAAATGGGGAGGGTATTTTGAAAACGGGAGTCGCCACCAACCTTTTAAAGTGTGATTGGATCACTTTATAAAACGCTTTGGTCTACGAAATTATGAGAAAACAGGTTCAGGAGTCGGTTACGTACGAGGAAGGATTAGCACCCTCGTAACGCCCAAAATTGGTACCAAATTGAATAATTTTGTCTTAATGTCAAAATTTTGAAAGTATTTAAAAATATGATCTCTTTTAAAACCGCAATAATTTTGAGCTTTTTTAAAAAAAAAAATCAAGATTCTTTTGCTTCAAAAGAATATAAACATCATATCCAGCATGATTAGACACGATATTCTTAAACTTTTGTAACCAAAATCATCTTGTGATTTTTCAATACTTATTTAGAAGGATATTTTAGGCATTTAGACAAACAGGAAATCGCAACTCAGCATATTAGGGCACTATTTCTCGAATTCCTAACTACCAAAAAACATTGCCTTATCCTTTTTTTAAAAAAATCTTTTTGGATCAAATGAAATATAAAAATTCTTTAAAATGATGATGCATTTAACATATTACAAAGGATCAACATTGAATAAATTATCCTACATGATGCCTACTTTAACAATTCATGCAAATATAATGTAAAAAAAATGATGGATAATGGCATAAATTAAACAATATACGTTATCATTTTATGCAGTTATAATCATAGAAAACAATGAAAATAACAATATAGATTACATAATACATACATAATAATATTTCATACAAAACATAACATAGAAAGCAATGAATCTAGCAACATATAAATTACATAATGTATAACAATATTCTATGAAAATATAACTTAAAACAACATAAATAATCAATTTTTATGAAAATATGGTAAAGAATAAATATAAAAATGACAAATAGGTAGTGAGATATTATTATCATTTTAAAATAATATTAAGTAAATACAATAAGATAAAAAAAATAAACGAAATTATGAACATACAAATTAAAAAATAAAGATAAGAAAATAAACACAAATTTTTTTTTTAAATAGATGAAGTATTTAATGAAATATTTAAAACAAAGTATAAATGATGAAGTTGAGTTTTTAGAGATGATTAATATATATATAAAATACATTACATGATATAATAACTTAATATACTTATAAAAATAATAATATGTTAAATCGAATAAAATTTTGTAGTAAATTTTAAAATACTAAACATTAAATATATAATAATATACATATTAGTTTATAATAATTTACAAATGTTAATCTTTATATACCAATAAACAATAAATAATGAAATAATATATATAATAAAAGGAAGATATTATAAGGAATAATATAAAATAAAATATGATATGTAATGAAATATATAAATAAAATATAATGAAATATAAATACTATTATATAAATAAGGATAATATATATAATATTATTTAATAATAATTTTTAAAAATTTTTAAAATTTACACCATTAATGAATAATAAAATAATACATAATTTATAATAAAATAAAAAGAAGAAAAAAATGCAAGGAATAATATATATAATAAAATTTATAAATAAAATGTATAATAATAAAAATAATATAATGGATAATATATAAATAATAAAAATAATATAATGGATAATATATAAATAATAAAAAATAATATATACTATTTTATATAACTAATATTTATAAAAATAAATAACATATATGGTATTTAATAAATAAATTATGCAAAAATATTTAAAAGGATTAAAATTAAATAAAACTAAAGTTCTAGGGCTAATTTTAAAATAAAAATTAATTTAGGCCTAATTGGAACACGTTCAAAACTACAAGGGACTCACTGCGCAATTTGCCCTAATCCCAAAACGACGTCGTTCTTCAGAATGGATTTTAATGGCCATTAGATTAAATTGAAACAAATATAAAAGATTAGGACCGAATTAAAATAAAAATAAAATGAAATTATAAAGCTTAAAAATACGGAAGGACCAATTAGGCAATTAGCCCATTTTCCAAAAACACGCGGATCCTCCTCGGGTCTCGGGTCAACGCGCAGATCCTAGCCTTGGAACGACGCTGTTTTAAAGCTTATTGTTTTAAGCAAAACGACGTCGTTTATGCGAGGCTATAAAAGCCAAGTTTCAGCCAAAAAAATTTTTTTAAAACAGATTTAAAAAAAAAAAAGAAGAAGAAAGGAACCCTCTGAGAGGGTTGGGGGAGATGTCCTCGGAGTTCTATCGAGACTCTGTCTAAGGCTTGCACGCGCTCACGCGCCCCCACCAATGCCGCCACTTAGGCGGTCAAAAACTGGAAAGTTTCCTTTTCCAATGTAGGTTAAATCGGTACGTTTCTTTTCTTTTATTTTTTATTACCAGTATGTATTTAGAGAAAGAAAGAATAAAATAATCACCTCTGTACTCTCCAGTCGACTGTTAGTTTCTTTTAGTGTAAAATGTATTCTGTTTTTTATTGAATCTCTGTGTAAAAAAACCTCTACAAATTAAAAAGAAAGAGGGGTTTTATTACCCCTGGTTACATTTTGGGAAAGAATCTTTCAATTTCTTTCCTTGTTTGTCTCTTTTCTGTCGTAGTTCTTTCCTTCTTTTGCATGTATCAACGAGGATCTCACGGCGAGGAGTGGGCTGGCGTTGATCCGTTCGTTGATTACGGCGTGATACGGGGCTGAAATCACGGTGTCGACTGGAACGGCGTAAGACAAAAAGGCGTGGTGCTTGTGGCGCGAAGCTTCTGGAAACCCTAGGGTTTCCTAATTCAACTTAAGGATTGGGCCTTACTGGGCTTTATTAATTTGGGTCAGGTTCTAGTACATGGGCCAAGGGTTTTTTAAGTGTAACCGAATAAAGGCTATCGGGTTTAGACCGATTGGGTCTCAAGTGTAGTGGGTTTTGGGCTTATCAGGCCTTGAGGCCTGTTTATTGTAAATTGACTGTAAATGAACCCTTTTGTTTCTATTTTTATTTATTTCATGGGCCCGGGCGAATTTGGGCTGTTACAAAAATTAAAAATAAAATGTAAATATGATTAAAAATAAAAAATATATATATTTAGTATATAATTCGGGTTGGGCTGGGCAGGGCCCGGGCCAAAAAAGCTTTACCCGATCCCGACCTATTTTATAAACGGGCATCGTTTTTTTACCCAAACCCATATTTCGGGCCTATATTTTTATCTGAACCCTCCTATTTTTCGGGGGCGCCTTCGGGTCGTTATGATGATTTTCCCGATTATTTTCTTTCTTCATTATCTCCTCATTGTTAGAAAAAAAGATTTTAAAGTTTTGGGAAATTCAAAATTAGCAATGGAAGAATTATAAGTTGAGCAAAAAAATGGAGGGATTACAAAATCAAGTTCATTTCTATTTCTAGTGATTAAAATCAATGGTTTTTAATATTTTTCATTTAACTATGAAATAGTCATTGAATTTAGTTCATAACATGTAATACCCTGAAAATTTTTACAGTAAGATATTATCCTTGATATAGTAAAATAAGGAAATAAAGTGACAAAAAGGGAAATTTTGAGTTATGTCAATATTGAGAAGTATATTATGATATATTAATTCAAGAAAGGACTAAATTGTAAAAGTGAGAAAAGTTTTGTTGCAGAAGAGTAAATACTCAAAATTTGAGGGGTTAAAGTGTAAATATGAAAAAAGTTGAAGGACCAATATTATAAATATTTTAAGAGTGGAATGATCTAGAAACTAAGGAAAATGGATGAATTAGGACCAAATTGAATAGGTGAAGAACTATGAGGGACTAAATTGCAATTTTACCAAATTAAATGATAACTCAAGGATGGAATTTTAAAAGATAATAAAGGGCAAAATGGTCAATTGGAAGAGAGAGAAATCTAGAAAGTAATGATGATGTTGATGATATTTTATGATTATTTAATTAGATATATATTATTTTAATGAGATATTTTATTATTTTATTATTATTTCATTATTATTTTATTATTAATTATTTAGTATAAAAGGAAGGAAAGATGAAGAATTTTCATCATCTTTCCATGCATGCAACCAACGTTAGAAGAGAAGGAAATGAAAGAATTTTTTTTCTTTACAATTTGGTCCTTCCACCAAAAATTCACCATTTTTACCTGGAAATCAAAAGAATTTCCATAGCTACTAAGAGAGAAAAATGTTAAGGAGACCATGGGGAGTTAGACTATCAAGTTGGATTCAAGAAATAGAAGCTGGAGGAGAGAGAAAATCAAGATAAAGATTAGTATCAATAGAACAAGGTAAGTATATCAAGATTTCAATATGTTTTTAAGTTTGTTATTATTGACAAAGCATGGAAATAATGTTATATTAGAGTTTTCTTACATAAGGTCCTATGTTCTTGATATGTTAGTGAAGAGAAAATAAGAGAAAGTGATGAGAAATAGTGTAGAAAAAGAAAATAAGGGTGTTATAACATGATAATTAATATCTTGTAACTTTGAAAAATCATAAAAAATTTTAGAAATCTAATTATAGGATGAATAAAATATGAAATTAAAGCTTATTAAGTCTAGTTTCTTATAGAAGAAATGATGTAAGCAATGGAATTGTAAATCATGAGATATGATGAATTTTGTGAGACAAGGTCAGAATGATTTTGGGTTCCCCTGTTATGACTTTGTAAAATCATAAAAAATTGGATAAAAATAATTAGGGGCTTAAATTTATATGTTTAGAATCCTGAATGAGTCTATTTTCAAGATAAACAAACAGAACATCATTTGAATCCTGTATAATGAGATAATTAATTTTTAGTGAAGAAGGGTTGGAACTGTCAGACAGCAGAACAGGGGAGACTTCAATGAATAAACTGTATTAATTGGCCTAACCAAAAATTATTAAATTTTTATGGTAAGAATACATATGAGCCTAGTTTCTGGGAAAATTTATGGATCTTAATTTGGAGTTATATAGATCCAGATATAAATAATTTAGTGACTATGATACAAATGGACAGCTTGAATATTCATAAAAGTAAATAATAAAGATTATAGATAATGTTACTTACAAGTGTGTTATATACATTAAGGATGTGGAATGGAGAGGAGGAGGAGGAAAATATATATGAATATTCATTTAGCATGGCTAATTTGCATGTTTTAGGCTCAAGGACTAAATTGAATAAAGTAAAACTTTATGAGTAATTTTATAAAAATGTCAAAAATGACCAAATTGCATGAAATGAATTATTTTATTATTTAAATTACAAAATTTAATGAAATTATTAATTTAGTTCAAGATCGAGGGAAAACATGTTTGAGGGATTAAATTGAAAAGTGTTGAAATTATGGAAAAATTCTGATATTTTATAGAATTCATGGACTGTTATCGATATGTATGATAATAATAGCTGGAAATAAGGATTAAATTGCAAGAATTTTATTTTTCTGACCCTAAGGATGAAATCATCATTAATTAAAAGTTTAGGGGCAAAATGGTAATTTTGCTTAGAGCATTAATTAAATGCATTAGAATATGAAATGAATGAAAATAATGATCAAATTTATTTATAAAGATCCGGACGACACAAATACGAGACTTGATCTTGGAAAAGAAAAGATATCGGATTAATGAAATTATAAACACAAACAATCAATGAGGTAAGTTTGTGTAACTTGAATTGTATTTTTAAACACTTGAAATATGTGGTTATGTGATGAAAATATGATTTGAATGTTCAATTCATGATAATTGATGAAATATTGATAATACTCGATATAAATTGAAAATAAATCCCGGTTGAATGGAATGGAATTCATGATTATACTTGTGAATTGTATTTTTGTCATGCATATGAAATTGATATGGATATATTTGATAATGCCCGATAAAATGATAAATCCCATTGAACAAAGGAAAATCGATGGATGTAAGTTTCCCGAATTGGTTGTAGTTTTGCATATGTTGCAGACATACCATAGCTCGAAAGAGCGTCCCAATATTAGCCCTCTCAGGCTTTCCGTTATATGGTTCTTACGAGCTTCCCGTTATAGCTCTTCAGAGCGTCCCGATAGATTGTGATCCGCATGTGTTGTGGACACACCGTAGCTCTTAAGAGCATCCCGATATATGGCTCTTCGTGAGCTTCCCAATAGGCTCTTTGTGAGCTTCCCGATAGTGCTCGCTTGACTTCCCGATATATGGCTATCCGGAGCTTCCCGATAGGCTCTTCGTGAGCTTCCCGATATGGTTCTTTGTGAACTACCTGATTTTGGCTCTATTGAGCTTCCTGTTAGAGCCCAGATTAGCTTCCCGATATTGCTCTTTATGAGCTTCCCGTTAAATAGCTTGAGATGGTAAAAAGGATCTAGCTCGACGGGTGATCCTATCCTGATATAGCCCTCCCAAAGGATATGTGGAAAATGGATTTAGCCCGGATGGGTAAATCCGAATTAGGGTCTGAATTTAGCCTGGACTGGTAATTCAGATCTAAGCTCATTAGAGTAATTGTCGTTGCAGGGGATTTAGCTTGAATTGGTAATCCTGACAATACTCTATGAGTTTATATTACAGGGGATTTACCTGGACTGGTAATCCTGCTGTATGGATGAGGTTCGCGGGAGTGTGCTCTCTGGAAAAATGGTATATCCATATGTGTACGAATTGACGGACCCGAAATTGTACACTAAAAGTGTACCTCTGAAAATCCATCGAAATTCCGAGAAATTCAACGGGATAAATATGAGAAATGGAAGAACATGAAAATTATGGAATTAATGAGCTCATCAATCATTTATCTTTGTATTGAATTTATATTATGATTTGTACATATTATATGGACACATGGTGTGGAAAGTATATGGTACATGAAATATTGATATAATGAAATGAATGATATATGTTATTAAAGAAACGGTAAGAGAATGATATGTATCATGACATATACATATGAGATTATCTTTTATATGTTAATATAAGGAAAATATGTAAGTTAAGACGAGTATTAAATTCAAATATGACATATTGAGAAAATAAGAATTTATATGAAATATGTGTAAGTACACTAACAAGTGTTGTTGTTGATGCTTAGACAAGTGCCAAGCCATTGATTGAATGGTAATATATTTATTGATGCATTGAATCGGTAAGTATTTAAGTGAAATTTTTTAAGTGATCTGCAAATGGTAGTAATGCTCTGAAACCCTGTTCTAGCAGTGGATATGAGTTAGGGGTGTTACATAACAATTTTTTTATTTTTTTTATTTTTTGGAAGAAAGAAGAAACAAAATTGGAGTAAAAATGTGGGGACTAACCCTTTTGAAGTTTCTGTCAATACATATACGCAGTGGGAGTGATCCCTTCTTGTATGTCAAGTCTTTTCTCTCTTTGTCAATGAGGTTCTATATTTTTATAGTGGGTTGATTTTCATAATGAGTTTTTGCCGTTTGATGTGGATACATCGACACAACTGTTGAATTTGTTGTTCATTGAAAGAAAAGAAAAAGAACCACTAGTCTTATTGTTCAAGACATTTTAGGGATATAATACAAGATTATCAATTCCAACAGCATAAAGTTCCCATGAATAGCCATTGATTGACATGTTCAATAACATTATTGATACAATAAGATCCAGAACAACATTGTTACTAAAGTCTGATTTGACGATAATCTAGTACTGGAAAAACTCCAAATTTATTCTCGTTTCTTTAAGTGGAATGTGAACAAAAGAAAAGAGAATAGCGAGCACTTTGCCGGACCTAACCATCTCAAGTCATCCATACGACCCCTTAGATGCCTGCAACTTAAGAAACAAGGATTTATTTAAGCACATCATGTCATCCGAAAAGTAGCCGAAATGTGCCTTTAAGTGATGAAATGATTGAGTATTTTGCTAAGATAATAAGACATTATTACCTGTTGGTTTAGCATCATATGCAATTCTAATCCCACGATATAATCGAGTTGGACGGAGAAGCTTGTCTCTAATAGAACAAAGCTTGGTAACGACATCACTCATGTCCATCCGTTCACTCGGAGATTCAGCAGAACAAGTGAGTCCTATTTTGAATATCGAATTCAAACATTGAAGATATTCGTCATTTCCCAGGTTGTTTTCATTAAGAGTGATGTCAGCTATTGTTCCTCCTCTGACACTCTCTTGAAGAAGAATGGGATCTATAATCTCAACCACTCGATTGGGCAAAGCTGCTTTGACAAAGTTGTGAAGACTTAAACCTTCTTTGAACCTTTCATTCGTTGGCCTTTTCCCTGTTAACATCTCTAACAAGAGGATGCCATAGCTATATACATCGCCGTTTGTTGACAACTCGCTAACCGTGCCATATTCTATAATTAATTCGTTACAAAACACATATATTAATAATTGTAGTGGAAAACCCCTAAATATACAACAATACTGCTTTTAGATCGATTTTTTTCTTTTAAATAATGAAACAAATGAAAAAAGAGAACATACCAGGTGGAGCATAGCCGATGGTTCCTCTTAATCCAAGTGAGCTTGATTCATTAGTAGAATAGTTAAGCTTATCTCCAGAAACGATTTTTGCTAAGCCGAAGTCACTTATATGACCAACCATTTCCCCATCGAGTAAAACATTGCTTGGCTTGAGGTCACAATGAATGATCGGCGTCTCACAACGATGGTGCAGATATTCCAGTGCATGAGCAACATCTACGGCCACATTAACTCTTTGAATGAAGTTCAGGTTTCTCATCGTCTCTGGTTCATTCATGCCAACAGATGAATGTAGCCAATCCTCCAAGCTTCCATTTTCCATGAACTCATAAACCAATGCTTTAAAATCATTGCCTTGATAATCGATACCTGAAATGGCTGTTAATACCTTGACAAGATTACGATGTCGAATGTTCTTCAAAGCCTCGCATTCAACCAAGAAACTCCTGGAAGCTCTATGATTCAGAAGATTAAGCACCTTTACTGCAATAACTGCTCCATTCGCTTCAAGAATTCCTTTGTATACAGATCCGAAACCTCCCAAACCAACCAAATTCTGAGGGGAGAATCCGTTAGTAGCCCTTAGGATGCTTTGGTACGATAACCGTAGAAGGGAATTTTCTACATGAGTTGCCGTTGGCTTCCGCTCTTTTTTCTTTCTAAACCAAATTATGAGCAGAATAGAGAATACTAAAGTCACTCCTGAAATCACAACAATTATTGTGATCTTCAATTTAAGGGAAGTTTTTGATGATGTTTTGGAGTTACATCTTGACAAGTGTAACTCAGGGATGCCTCCGCAAAGCTTATTATTTCCCTCAACAAATGTAGCACTTGTATTCTTGAACACTCCTTCACTTGGTATCACTCCTTCAAAATTGTTGAAAGAGAGATTTAAGTACTTTAATGTCCCAAACCTCACAAGAAATTCTGGAATCCCACCAGAAAGATTATTGTTGGATGCATCCAATGCCTCAAGACCCCTCAATGAACTCAAATATGGAGGAATTGGCCCTTCAAACAAATTGCCCTCCAAATACAGCTCGACCAGACTTACACAACTCCCAAGGTTGTTTGGAAGCAAACCAGATAACCTGTTGTGAGAAACATCCAGTTGGCCTAGATTTTTCAGTTTTTCTACTTCAACAGGAAGCTCACCAGTCAAAGAGTTTGACGATAGGCTTAGTACAATGGACAAGGATGATAGTCCTTGTATTTCGGGGGGTATTGGTCCACTAAGATTATTATGAGAAAGATCTAGTAGAATCAAATTTTTGCAATTACCTAGACCTAAAGGAATGCTGCCCTGAAGATTGTTAAAATTTAAAACAAGTTCGGTTAACTCTATTAAATTTCCAATGGAGTGGGGAATAGTCCCAAAGAGAAAATTACTGTGAGCGTAAAATATATTTAGCTTCCAAAGCCTCCCAATATCAAAGGGAATGGGTCCTAATAGTTGATTTCGCGCTAAGTCTAGCACCTCCAAATTGATGAGATTTCCAATCTTATCCGGGATTTTTCCCAAAATGTTGTTATAACTCATCGACAAAGCCTGAAGTGTGCTAGAAAAATTGCTAATGCATTTTGGAAATTCCCCTCCAAAATTATTTTCGGTTATAGATAGAAATCCTAGTTTTGTATTGTTGACTAAAGTGCAAAGAAAGTTCAAGTCACCTTCTCTCCCATGTCCCAAATGGTTTCCTCCTAGTTCAAGCCTAAACAATTTATCCAACTTTTCTAATGAAGGTACATTTCCATCGAGCATGTTATCATAAAATTCAAGAACATCCAAATTCGGGGCATTGGATATTGAAAGTGGAATTTGCCCAGAGATTTGGTTTTCCCCTACTGAAAAGAACTCAACATGAGGCATATTGATTTCTAAATCAGAATGAAGAGTACCTTCAATCTTGTTTGCACCAATATCAAAAATTCTAATATTGGAGAGATTGAACATTGGGACAGGAACAATACCAGAAATCGCATTTCCGAATATGGTGAAAAATGAAAGGTTTCTCAGTCGTCCAAAAGATTCAGGTATAATCCCACTTAATGCATTGTACGTTAAACCAAGTCTCTCCAGCGATGACAAGTTCCCCAGTGAAGGTGGGATATTCCCTCTCAAACTATTGTTGAAAAAACCCAATACTTTTAGGTTTGACAAGAGACCCAGCAAAGCAGGTATTTCTCCCGTTAGCTGGTTGTCCGACATATCAACTAATATAAGTTTAGAACAAGCAGATAAATTGGAAGGAATTTCACCACTGATGGAGTTATTGGCCAGGTTTAATGCTTCTAGTCTTCTTAAACCACCAATCTCTTGAGGAATTTGGTTGTAGAAGCTGTTGCCCACAAGATCCAACTCCCTGAGGAAGCTCAAATTTCCAATATTTGGTGACAATGATCCAGAGAGTTTGAGGATTCGAAGTTTCAGCTTGGTGACTCTTCGATGCTTGCGACCGCATGCAACGCCGATCCATTGACAGAAGTGAATGGAGCTATTCCAGGACTCCATAATGTTGAGTGGATCACCAGTTATCTTGGCTTTGAACTGGAGTAAAGCTTGTTGATCAGTGTCATTTCCTCTAACTACAGGGCTTGCTGTTTCTAAACTAAGCAAGTTAAAACCCTGCAAGTTGAAGAATAAGAGAAGGATCACAAGGAAAAAAGAGCTGGACGGTTGAAAATGTTTTTTTGATGGCTCCATCAACTTGAAACAAATTGTTAAATGAAAAGGTTGATTTGTATTTGATTGTGTGGCTCATCATCAAGAACCAGGGTGCAATATATAAGTAGTTTTCCAACTATGGAATTTCAGTGTCAAAGAATTTGGGATTCCCTAAATGTGGAGATTGACTGTTTCAAATCATCTGATAAACTGATTATATGATTAAGAAAACCAGTCCAGTTCAGTGCAGTTCATCAATCATAAACCCTCTTCTTCCATCAACTAATCAATCAAAGACTTCCCTGGCATTAGATGATGATGGAGACTGACTCGTATACCGTAACAAAAGACTTTGATAACTGATTGGGTAGCTGTTGAAGACTTTGAAATTTATGCATCTCCTGCAAATAGATGTAGAAGATAGTGGGATTGAAAGATATCTAAGGTTAGTGCTATGTTAATGGCACAAGACATTGAGTGGGTTGTTAGTAATGATTATGAAGAAAACTCCTCAAGTCTTGCACTATAAAAAGAGTTGACTGGAAATTTAAGCCAAGGCATTCAATTGGTCAATGGTTGAAGCATTTGGCAAAAACTACACCAAGGAGTCCGAAGAAACTTTGATTGAAACTAGGAAATGGGCAACTATGTTGAAAATGAATTGCTTTACTAGAGTCAACTTGAAACGAAGCATCTAAGGGCTGCCAAGTTCAAAAAAGCTTGATGAATGATTGGTATTTGCAGCATGGAGGCCAAGGAGGAGTGTTGAAAATGGCCAACAATGCTGTTGTTATACTTTTGGTTAAGTGCATGCAACTTGTAAATATGCTTTAACATGTATGCTTGCTGTAACAACAATGTTGTTTAGTTACTTTATTAAGTTATTTAGTTGAAAATGAACTAAGTTGGTATTGTTTTGACGTTTTTAGGTGTTGATTGACATAATCAGCTTGTGTGCAAGTTAAGTATTACTTGTTTCAAAGTATGATTTGTGGTAGTAGGTAATATTTGGTGATGTATTTGGCTATAAATGTATTGTTTTTTCTAGTTGAAAATTGAGCAAAATGAGCTATCAGCCATAAACTCCCTTACTGCACCATTGTGAGCAAGTAAAAATATTTCATGTATCTTGTTTCATTGTACCCCAACAAACTCACTAACAAAGAAAACAAATTATAAGAGTAGTCACTTAACTGTTCAGCTTGTTCTGTTTTGTCATCTAAATATTAATTTTTTTCGTTTCAGTCTTTCAACATTTCAAAATTAAATATTTAGTCACTCTTCCCTTAGTTGCCTAATAAAAGTCTAATGTGAGCTCTGTTTTATTAGCTTAATAATAAATTTAGCCCTCCCATGTTTATACATTTTACCAATTTGCGCTTAAATTTAAAAAATTTGACAAATTTATCCCACAATGTTTCCAAGATTTATCATTTTAGTCCTAATTCTATAAATTTATAAAAAAAAATTTAAAATGTTAAAAAATTTAAAAATGTTATTATAAACGTTGATAATGGTAATAGAATGACCACAAAATAAGAAAAAAAAAGAATATACAGAAGAGGAGTTTCGACTACAGAAGAGGAGTTTCGACTACATTTATTTAAAAGTTGAAAAACCTTATTCGAATAATGTTAGATAGAATAAGTGTAGTTCTATATGGACTCTACTTGTGCGAAATAGTCTGTATTGAGGGGGTCGAGTTGCAACCCCAGTCGAGTAGTATGTTTAATGGGGATCTGTGGTGGGCTTTGACCTTTTGCCACCACAAACCCCCTTATTTTGTCACTGTATTTTATTTCTTTAACAAGTGATGGGATTCAGATCACACAACTCTGACAAAAAAAATTAAAAGAGTATAAAAATATTTTTAAGATTTTTGTGCCCCAAAAGACTTTCAATAATATCTACCACTTTGTTCTTTCCTTCATTCAATTGACGAAGTTTGAAATATCAAATGCCATGGCCATGACCTAAAATCTTTCTCCGATGCTTGAGCTAGAAATGATAAAAACACGATAACACTAAAGCTTGAAATTAGTACTATCTCTGTAGCAAAGAGTAAAGCCATCAAAGTTGGTGTCGTCAACTCAACCTGTTTTTTGAGTTTATAAATTTGTTAATTTCAAGCTTCTTTTTAGGGTTTAATTGGGCATTTGAGGTGAACCAATGTAGCAAAAGAAAAATCAGACTAAATTAAAATAGATTGAATAAAAAATAACTTTAATTTCTAAGTTTTTCACATGTTTGGTTGATGAGAAAAAGTAAATATAAATTATAAAAAAGTAAATATAAATTTAAAATTTAAAAACTAAATATAAAAATATTTTTAAATATATATTTATAATTTTTAGAATTAGAACTAAAATGATAAATTTATTGATTTTTTTTAAGATTTAGGAACAAATTGATAGAATATGTAAATATTGTAAGACTAAATTTATTATTAGACTAATAAAAAAGCCCACGATAGACTTCTATTACTATTTGACTAAAATATTTGATTTAGCAAAATTTAGTGGCTGGATTAAGAAACTAATAGTCATGTGACCAAAATAGAGTGAATTGAATAATTGAGTGACTATTGTTGTACTTTATCCTATTTTCATTTGTAATTAATGAGTTAAAACTTTTGAATTAATGTACAAATTTGCCACTATACTTTAATGTAAAGTTGAAAATTGCCACTATACTTCTTTTTCTTTTCTTTTTTTTTACAAAGATGATTCCAACCAATATATTTTATTCGATTGATATTTTTCATTATACTTTTGATAAATTTACCATTAAAAATAATAATTTGATATATTATCAATAATTAATAAAAACAATTATTCATAAAAAGTAAACTTAACATTTTCATTTTTTATTTTTCAAGTTTTTCTTTTAATATTATATTTTAAAAAGTTTATTATTTCAAATGGTGTATTTTAATAGTTAATAATAAATTAATTTATAAAATATTAAAATATAAAAAATAATTTAGAATTTTATGTGATAAATATTAAATAAAATAATTAATTTTTTATTTTATAAATCAACTTATTATTAACTATTAAAATAAAATATTTGAAATAATATTTTTTTGTTAAATTTTATTTCCAAATCATCAAAACCAATATTAATTGGTAAAATGAATTAAAAATCAAGATTAATAACAAAATTTAGTAAAATTCAAAGTGAATGGGAAAATTCAGTTACATAAAACTTGTGTCACAAATTTAATGTATAATGACAAATATTAATAAAAATAAAGTACAGTGCAACTTTTAATATGCACCAATAATATGATAGAAAAGTTGCATTTTATGCCTAAAATTTTAAGTTTTTAGGTAAATATTAAAGATCACATCTTTCACTTACACCCATATTTTTAACATTACTCGCTTTTAATCTCACATGCTTGCATGTAATTTTACATATTTAATATTTAAATATTTTTTAAATATTATATTTTTATTTGTAGTAATTAGCTTAAAATAATTTTTTTATTTGAATTGATGAATATAAAATATATTTACTTACCAATTTAAATATTATAGTAATTAAAACATTTTTAACATATTCAATAGTAATATGATTTTCTTATTTGACCCACACAACCTGGCACGCGCCATGTGACGTCGACAATAAATTTTTTAATTTTTTGTCATTTGCTATTTTTACGAGATCAAGTCACACACTTGATTTTTTTATGTAAATTTACGTACGAGTATTATAGTACCTAAATTAACAATTTAAAATATAAAAATAATCAGAGATATGCTAAATCCAAGTCACTAATTCGAACGCAAAAACCAAACAATTAGCCCAAGCAACTGAACCAGCCCTTATTAAGACTTTAATCACTTATCCTTACAAAGCAACAACCTAAAACAACACCTAGATTTTTGGAGGGTTGCCGAACGTCTCATGAACTTCTCCTATCAACGCATAAAACGACTATATGATATACCAAAATCACTTGAAAGGCTAATTCCTCAATATAAAACTTAAAACTCAACAAAATTCCATCACCCACAAGATTTCACCACCTTACCTGACACTATAGTCACGCACAACCACACAAGCACGCAATTTGAAGACAATAAAAGAAAGGAATAAAAGAAAAATAATCTGTGAAAAAGAAGGAAAAATTTGAAACGCAAAAGATGGGGAATGGCTCCCCCACTAAATCAGGTACCTAATCCTATCAGATTATGAAAGAATTTAAAATCCACCTAAACTCTATCACATGGGCGGAACAAGTAAAAATATTTCCGTCACCATTAAACCAATTGACTTATTCTATCATTAGTTTGCATAAAAATTTTATTTAAACCAGACTTTCAAGGACAAGGGTTGGGACAAAAATAAAAAAAAAAATCAAAAGAAAAGATTTAAACCCGAAACCTCATACACATAAACAACACACTTAATTACTAAAACACATCACTTCACTTTACATTATTTTCATAACCTTAATTCAAAAATTGAACGTGATCACTCTTAATTTCACTAACATATTTTCTACTAACTCAGTTTTCGAGATGTGACACTACTATTATTTAAATTTTGAATGAAAAAATGGTCTTCCAAAAATAGGAAGACATATAGATTGAAAGAGCACAATTCAAAATTTCATCAATCTATTGACAATGATTGTATAGATATATTCATAAAACTTTGAATTGTTATCAAATTTAAAGTACATAAAAACAAATACACGTGTAATTAATTTAATAATGCACTTAACTAACGTATTTTTGGTGATTAATTTTAATTAATTTTTGGACATGATGCTTTTAATTTTAGTGTTTATTATTCAATTTTTATGTAAGTGCAAATTAAATTCAAAATCTTGACAATATTTTTACTGTAGACTCATTCTAGTCACAAGTTTTCATTTTGATCGGTGATTATTCTTTTTGAAATTATTTCTAGTTTTTTTTTTTTTTTTTTTTTGTACTTGTATAGATAATGCTCGACCTCTGTTTTCAGAGACAAAAATAAGAAGAGTAGCCTTGTTTCCTCTCGAGGTTTCATTCTCTTTGCTTCTCTCGCTTAGCTGATGTAGTTCATTGTGTTCGTTGGCTAGTTTTCACAAATTATCATGTGGATGAATTCATCACCCTTGAGACAGCAATAACCGAGTCAAATTCAACAATTAACACAGCTTATCATACACCTCGAGAGCCATTTTGATCGCCTTGTGTTATGCAAAAAACAGAGCAAGGATGTAACCATGATCATTTCAAAAACATATAGTTTGGTGATGGGACAAACAGGACAAATGGGGTATGGTTGGGTCTCATAGTCCAAGACATTTTGGGGATATAAAACAAGATTTCCAATTTCAACAGCATAAACTTCCCATGAATACTGTTAAAGGTGGCAACAAACAACAGTATGTATTTTACTCGGATGAAATACAGTAGCATACAAATGTACGTATATTGTCCGGATGAAGTACGTCTTTTGTAACAACCGGCCTGTATATAATTTGATAGCTACTTTTTGAAGGATAAAGTAAATTAATACTTAGCAGATTTAGACAGGTCCTAGGTTATTATTGATCCATTTTTTAGCATGTTCTTTTCAATCAAATTTATTGCTTTTTCAATGTAATAGTTTAATATATGTACATTGTTTAGTTGAAAAATCAATGAATGAGAGTTGCCAATTTGTTCTCTCAATTGTTCATCCCTTTTGCTTCTGTTTTGAGCTTTCAACACAAATTATTTTCTCTGTTTTAAAGTGTTGTTCATTTGATTAAAACTCAACAAATTGTATCAAGAGCCTAAGTCTTTGAGGACCTTGGTTGTGCTTTGTTTGTGAGTGATTCGTGTTTGAAAGAAAAGAAGTAGAAGCTATTTTTGTTGCTTAGTTTTGTTGCTATAAAGATGAGTTTTACACCACCACCACCTGCATTTGCTAGAGAGAACTACCACATTTGGGTACTTAAGAAGAAGACATATCTACAAGCACATGATTTGTAGAATGTGGTCGAGAATGATGCTGAACCACCTCCATTGAGGGTCAATCCAACCATTGCTCAGATGAGGAAACACAGTGAAGAGTGTGTCAAGAAGTATAAAGCAATGGCTTGCTTGCAAAATGGAGTATTTGATGTGATTTTGTGATTTTCACTCAGATAATGGCTTGTGACTCACCAAAGCAAGCATGGGAGAAGCTAAAGGAGGAGTTTATGGGGTCAGACAAAACAAGGCAACAACAACTTATCAACCTTAAAAGGGATTTTGAGAACTTAAAGATGAGGGAATTAGAGACCATCAAGCAGTACTTTGATAGGATAATGGCCATATTCAACAACATTAGGCTCCTTGGTGATGATTTTAGTGAGAGCAGAATTGTTGAAAAGGTCATTACAACTCTCCCTGAAAATTTTGAGTTAAAGATTTCTTCATTGGAGGACTCGAGGGACTTATTAGCCATTTCATTATTTGAGTTGGTAAATTCTCTATATGCGCTTGAGCAAAGGAGGGCCAATAGGCAGGAAGAGCATCCTGAATGAGCTTTCCAAGCAAAGGCCAAAGAAGGCTCAAGTTCTAGCCAAAAAGGGAAGAAACCTTGGGTTGATAGAAGGGAGAAATCAAGGAGAAATGCAGGGAAGAAATGGTTTCCACCATGCATTCACTGTATGAAGAATACACATTTGGAAAAAAACTGCTAGTTCAGGCCAGATGTTCAGTGCAGAAGCTGTAAACAGTTTGGCCATGTTGAAAAGGTATGCAAAAACAAAGGGAAGGCACAAGCTCAATAGCAAATGCAAGCTTAGGCTGTTGAGGATCTTCAAGCTCAGGAGAAGCCTATTTTTACAACCTCCTGCTTTGCAACCACAACCAATGTTAGATGTGACTGGCTAGTGGATAGTGGCTGCACACACCATATGGCAGCTGATGAAAAGCTGTTCAAGCAGCTCGACAGAAGCTTTGCCTCAAAGATCAGGATTGGTAATGGGAACCTGATTGAAGCCAAAGGCAGGGGCAGTGTGGTGATCAATACACAGTCAGGTAACAAAGTGATTTCTGATGTACTTTTTGTGCCTGACATAGATCAGAATCTACTTAGTGTTGGTCAGCTTGTAGAAAAAGGTTACTCACTTACTTTTAAGAATGGCTCATGCATTGTTGAAGATTCTTATGGTCAGGAGTTGGTCACAGTAGCAATAACTGATAGGTGTTTTATGCATGATGTCAATCAACTTGAGAAGAAGGCTTACACCAGCCTTGTTGATAATGTTGGTCTATGGCACAAGAGATTAGGCCATGTTAATTACAAGTCACATGATCAGTTGCACAAGTTGAACTTAGTTGAAGACATGATGAAGGTTGAAGCCAAAGACACTGTTTGTGAAGTTTGCTAGCTTGGTAAGCAAACCAGGTTACATTTTCCAGTCAATATGGCATGGAGGGCTCGAGAAAGACTTGAATTGGTCCATTCTGATGTCTGTGGACCAATGAAGACCTCTTCCTTAAATGACAACAAGTATTTTGTGCTGTTTATTGACAATCTAACCAGGTTTTATTGGGTCTATTTCTTGAAGCAGAAGTCTAAAGTGTTTGAAGCCTTTAGCAAATTCAAGGCATTGGCTAAGAATCAGTTAGGTTGCAAAATTAAGGCTTTAAGAACTGACAATAGCACTGAGTACTTGTCTGAAAGGTTTTAGAAACTGTGTGAGCGAGCTGGGATTCACCATCAGCTGACAACAGTCTATACTCCTTAGTAAAATGGGGTATGTGAGAGAAAGAATAGAACTGTGCTTAATATGGTTAGATGTTTGCTATTTGAGAGCAAGCTGCTAAGCAAATTTTGGGCTGAGGCTGTCAATACCTCAGTTTACCTGCTCAACAAGCTGCCAACTCATGCTGTGAAAGAAAAGACTCCTTTTAGAGCCTGGCAAGGACTCAAGCCTATTGTTTCACATCTAAAGGTGTTTGGCTGTGTCTGATATGCCCTTATTCCAGCTGAGAGGAGAACCAAACTCAAGAGAAGGGTTATTCTAGGAATATTTGTTGGGTACAGCAACATCAAGAAGGGCTACAGAGTGTATGATCCCTTGATAAAGAAGATTTTGGTGAGTAGGGATGTTAGATTTGATGAAGAGAAGGTTTGGAGCTAGAATGATGCAGATGCAAGGTTGACTGAAGAAGATCAGCCTAACAGCAACTTGGAACTAGTTGAAAATGAGCCTAGCAATGAAGACTTTGATGATGCTCCTGTGAGAGGAGTCGGAACCATTGCAGACATCTACTAAAGATGTGATGTTGCAATAGTTGAAACTACAGTTTTTGAAGAGGCTACCAAAGAAGAATGTTGGAAAAGGGCCATAGAAGCTGAAATGGAAATGATCCATAAGAATGACACATGGGAGCTGGTTGATAGGCCAGCAAATAGGAAGATTATAGGTGTTAAATGGGTGTTCAGAGCCAAGAACAATACAGATGGGTCTCTGAACAAGCACAAGGCTAGGCTGGTTGTGAAGGGGTATAGTCAGCAGTAAGGAGTTGATTTCTTTGAAACCTTTGCGCCTGTTGCAAGGTTGGATACCATAAGGCTGTTATTTGCCTTAGCTACTCAAAAATAATGGAAAGTGCATCAATTGGATGTCAAATCAGCATTTCTGAATGGATTTCTCAAGGAAGAAATCTTCATAGAACAACCTGAGGGTTTCGAGGTCCCTGGTGAGGAACACAAGGTTTACAAGCTCAAGAAGGCTTTGTATGACAGGATTGATGCATACCTGTCAAGGCTAGGATTCAAGAAGAGCATTAGTGAGCCTACACTCTATGTGAAGAAGGCTAAGAAAGAAACTTTGTTGAAGGTGGTAACAAACAACAGTATGTATGTTACCCGGATGAAATACAGTAGCATACAAATGTACGTATGTTGTCCGAATTAAGTACGTCTTTTATAACAACCAACCTGTATATGATTTGACAGCTACTTTTTGAAGGATAAAGTAAATCAGTACTTAGCATATTTAGACAGGTCCTAGGTTATTATTGAGCCGTTTTTTAGCATGTTTTTTTCAATCAAATTTATTACTCTTTCAATGTAATAGTTTAATATATGTACATTGCTTAGCTGAAAAATCAATGAATGAGAGTTGCCAATTTGTTCTCTCAATTGTTCATCCCTTTTGCTTCTCTTTTGAGCTTTCAACACATTATTTTCTCTGCTTTAAAGTGTTGTTCATTTGATTAAAACTCAACAAATACCTATTGATTGACATGTTAATAACATTATTGATACAATAAGATCCAGAATAGAATTACAACATTGTTACTTAAGTTTGATTTGACGATGATCTAATACTGGAAAAACTCCATATTTATTCTTTTTTCTTAAAGTGGAAATGTGAAGAAAAGAGAATAGCGAGCACTATACCAGACTTATGCATCTCAAGTCATCCATACAATACCTTAGATACCTGCAACTTAAGAAGCAAGGATTTACTTAAAGCACATCATGTCATCAGAGAAGTAGTCGAAATGTGCCTTAAGCTATGAAATGATTGGGTATTTTGCTATGATAAGAAGACATTGTTACCTATTGGTTTAGCATCATATGCAGTTTTAATCCCACGATATAATCGAGTTGGACGTAGAAGCTTGTCTCTAATAGAACAAAGCTTGGTAACAACATCACTCATGTCCATCCGTTCACTCGGTGATTCAGCAGAACAAGTGAGTCCTATTTTGAATATCGAATTCAAGCATTGAAGATATTCGTCATTTCCCAGGTTGTTTTCATTGAGAGTGATGTCAGCTACTGTTCCTCCTCTGACACTCTCTTGAAGAAGAATGGGATCTATAATCTCAACCACTCGATTGGGCAAAGCTGCTTTGACAAAGTTGTGAAGACTTGAACCTTCTTTGAACCTTTCATTCGTTGGCCTTTTCCCTGTTAACATCTCTAACAAGAGGATGCCATAGCTATACACATCGCCATTTGTTGACAACTTGCTTCCCATGCCATATTCTATAATTAATTCGTCACAAAATACATATATTAATAATTGTAGTGGAAAACCTCTAAATATACAACAAGACTGCTTTTAGATGGATTTTTTTTCTTTTAAATAATGAAAGAAATGAAAAAAAGTGAACATACCAGGTGGAGCATAGCCGATAGTTCCTCTTAATCCAAGGGAGCTCGATTCATTAGCAGAATAGTTATGCTCATCTCCAGAAAGGATTTTTGCTAAGCCGAAGTCACTGATTTGGCCAACCATTTCTTCATCGAGTAGAATATTGCTTGGCTTGAGGTCACAATGAATTATCGATGTTTCGCAATAATGGTGCAAATATTCGAGTGCATGAGCAACATCTATGGCCACATTAACTCTTTGGAAAAAGTTCAGGTTTCTTATCGTCTTCGGTTCATTCATGCTGGTAGAGGGATACAACCAGTCCTCCAAGCTTCCATTTTCCATGAACTCATAAGCCAAGGCTTTAAAATCATTGCCTTTATGATCAATACCTGAAATGGCTGATAAAATCTTGACAAGATTTCGATGTCGAATGTTCTTCAATGCCTCGCATTCAGCCAAAAAACTCCTAGAAGCTCCACTATGCAGAAGATGAAACACCTTTACCGCAATAACTTTTCCACTCTCCTCAAGAATTCCTTTGTATACGGAACCGAAACTTCCCGCACCAACCAAATTTTGTGTGGAGAATCCGTTAGTAGCCCTTAGGATGCTTTGGTATGATAATTGTAAAAGCCAATTTTCTTCACATATTGTTATTGGATGCTGCTGCTTCTTCTTTCTAAACCACAAGACAAGGAGACAAGTGAAAACCAAAGCCACTCCTAACGTCACAACAATGATTGCAATTTTTAATTTCACAGAAGTGATTGATGATGTTTTTGAGTTGCATCTTGATAAGTGTAACTCAGGGATGCCTCCACAAAGCTTATTGTTTCCCTCAACAAAAGTAGCACTGGCATTCTTAAAGACTCTTTCACTTGGTATCACTCCATCAAAATCATTGAAAGAGAGATTTAAATATTTTAATGCCCCAAAGGTAACAAAAAATTCTGGAATCCCACCTGAAAGATTATTATCTGACAGATCTAATTGCACAAGACCTCTCAATGAACTCCAAGATGAAGGAATGGGCCCTTCAAATAAATTTCCATCCAAGGACAACGTCTCTAGACTTATACAACTACCAAGGTTGCGAGGGAGCAAACCAGATAACCTATTTTGGGAACAATAGAATCGGCCTAGATTTTTCAGTTTTTCTACTTCACCAGGAAGCTCACCAGTCAAACAATTTGAAGATAAGTCAAGCCAAATGGACAAAGATTGGAGTCGAAGTACTTCATGGGGTATTGATCCACTAAGATTGTTATTAGAAAGGTCCAATAAAAGCAAATTTTGGCAATTACCTAGACTAATAGGAATGCTTCCTTGAAGATTGTTTTCATCTAAAGCAAGTTTGATTAACATTGTTAAATTTCCAATAGAATTAGGAATATTCCCAGAGAGAAAATTAGTATAAGCAAAAAATATATTCAGCTTCTGAAGCCTCCCAATTTCAAAGGGAATGGGACCTGACAGTTGATTTTCTAATGCCGATAGGACCTCCAAATTAATGAGATTTCCAATCCCATTCGGGATTCTTCCCTTTATTTTGTTCTGTTCAATTACTAAATTTAAAAGGGTGGTAGAAAAATTGCTAATGCATTCAGGTAATTCCCCTCCAAAATTACTCGTGCCTATATATAGAAATTTTAATTTGGTAGCATTGACTAAACTGCAAAGAAACTTCAAGTCACCTTCTTTCCCATGCCCAAAATGGTTTTTGCCTAGTCCAAGATTAACTAGCTTATCCAACTTCTCTAACGAAGGCACATTTCCACTTAGTCTGTTATCATCAAATAAAAGTACGTTCAGATTTGAGGCATTGGATATTGAAATCGGGATTTGTCCAGAGATTTGGTTCCCCACTACAGAAAAGAACTCAATAGATGGCATAGTGATTCCTAAGTCAGAATGAAAAGTGCCTTGAATCTTGTTTGCACCAATATCAAAGCTTCTAATTTTGGAGAGATTGAATATTGACATAGGAAAATTACCAGAAATTGCATTCCCGTATATCGAGAAAAATGAAAGATTTGTCAGTTGTCCAAGAGCTTCTGGTATAGTCCCACTTAATGCATTAATCGCCAAAGAAAGCTCCTCCAAAGATGACAAGTTCCCAAACAAAGGTGGAATACTCCCTTTCAAACTGTTGTTGGCAAAATTCAAGGATTTTAGGTTTGATAAGAGACTTAGCGAAGCTGGTATTTCTCCTGCTAGCTGGTTACTTCTCATATCAACCAGTGTAAGCTTAGAACAAGCAGATAAATTAGAAGGAATTTCACCTCTGATGGAGTTGTTGGTCAGTTGTAATGTTTCCAGCCTTCTTAAACGACCAATTTCTTGAGGAATCTGGTTGTAGAAGTTATTGTCCGCAAGATTCAACCCCCTGAGAAAGCTCAAATTGCCAATGTATGGTGATAAAGATCCCGAGAGTTTCAGGAATTGCAGGTCCAATTTAGTGACTCTCTGATGCTTGCGACCACATGTAACACCATGCCATTGACAAAAGTGAACAGAAATATTCCAAGACTCCATAATCTTGAGTGGATCACCAGTTACCTTGGTTTTGAATTGGAGTAAAGCATGTTGATCAGTGCCATTTCCTCTAACTACAGGGCTTGCTGTTACTAAGCCAAGCAAATTAGAACCATGCAAGTTGAAGCAGGAGAGAAGAACTATAACTTCAATGTAAACAAGGAAGAAAACGTTGGATGCTTCCATTTGCTTTCTTAATTGATGAGATTGTGTTGTATTTGAGAGTGTTTTGTTCATCGACAAGAACTAGAGTGCAATATATGCAGTCTTTTTATCTCTGATATTGTCGTATTCTATCTCCAGTCAATTGGTTCAAGTTTTCTGACGTTGGAAGTCATGTGGCTACCATTTGCATGGTCCCCTGCTTGACTTATTGCGAATTTTAAAGTCGTGTTTAATTGACGCACTCAAAGTCAAGCAAAGAGGGAAACATTGTCACCACTTTCATTAAAGTCTCTTAGCTACCTCTCTAAAGATATACAGTCGCCAGACTTGCCTGATTCCAATTTCAGATATATGGCGATATTGATCCCACAAGTTTCGAAGCTCGCAGCTCCAAATTAACTTGGTCTCATCAAGAAATTACGAAGGCTACTTGACTTGGTCCAAACTACAACTAGAACAAAGAGGATGTTAGGGACGTAGAAGTTCTTTAAGCATCAAAACAAAGCAAATATAGAAAAAAAGAACTTTGGGCACTTCTTTTCTAGGCTAATGTTTATAATTTTTAAATATTTAAAATATTATTGACCTCTAATGTGAATCTAGAATGTCTCTCAGCTACCTCTAAAGATATTTAGTGGCCAGACCAATAGAGAAAATAAAAAAGTTATTGTCAACGTTCAACATCAATTGTCCTATGGCTATTATTATCGAGTACCATGACATGCAACCATATATTAATTGTCAACCTAATTGAAAGCAAAGATGAGGTAGAAAAACAAATGAAATGCAAATGAAACTGCATTCAAATTCGTGCACTATATTAAACTACATTCAGAAGGATCCCATAGCAAATTCTTCTCATGTTTAGGTGTTCAAATTCATGGCATAACTCACTGCCTCTGTTGCTCAATCAAGGCTTGACAGCAAATTACTCTCATGTTTAGGTGTTCAAAAATTTGGTTTTCTTTGACGTTAATATCACATCTTTTATGAATTTTTATTGATGTTAGGTAAGATGTACCTCTATAAACTTTTTTTATTTATTTTAGATAATGGTAGGTTTTATATCTGAAATTTAATAAATTTTATTGTGGTAAATTTATTTTTAAAATGTTTAATGTAATACCTGAAACTTTTAATTTCGTATGTTTTTTTTAACGGTATTAAATTTTAATATCACCACATAATTCAATCACTAGCTGCCATGTGATACTGTATCAAATTTTCATTTAGTAAAAACATGAAACTTCAAACTATTATTCCTCTTCATATTTTAAAGGTCAAAATAAAAAAAATTATTAATAAAATTTTTTTCTTAAATTACTCTTTTCTTCTTTAAAAAAAAAAAACATTGTTAAATTACTCCATATGCAATCTTAAGAACACTCTTCCCAGCTATGATATAATAATACTCTAGAATGACATATTTTTATGTATTAATTACATATTTATTTTAGGTATGATCCTACTAATTTGAGTTATTTATGGTTTTTTATCTTGTAGGAACTAAATTGAAGGTAAAAGGAAATTTAGGGGCAAAAAGCTTGAATTTAAAGATAAAATGGGCCAGCATGCGAAATAGGAAAGAAGAGGTGCCAAAAATACAAAGTGTGGAAGACTTGGGTGCAAAGAAGAGATTTTATAAACATAAAGCTCTATTTAAATTTGAATTATATTAAGATAATTGTTAAGATTATTATTTAGATCCTTATTTATCTTTTAGAATTTAGATAGGAATAGAGCAGGTTTTCTAAGTACTATAAATAGGGAATGGAGTGACACAAATTTTACTTATCTTTTCTGTAAAACTCCCTCTCCCAAAAAGCTCTAGCCTTTGTTCCTTTCATTTGCTCTGTTACAGGCCAATTTTGGCCCAGATACAATAACCCCCCAACACCCAATATATTAAACCCCAACATAACCCACAACCCATTACAACTACCCAAACCCAAGCCTAAATTAACCCTAATAGCCCAAAATCAAAAAAAAGAAAAAAACCCTAGCCTTCCCTAAGTCAAGCCGCCGCTCAAGCCTCTCTCGCCACCACCAACTCCTCGACGCCTGCCACCGCCACCTGCTCCGTTCAACTGCTCCTGCAAAACAAAAAAAAGAAGATAGGACAGAAACAATAAAAAATGGATGTAAAAAGGCTTATAAAACCCGAATCAAAACACTTTGTAAAGGGGGGGATTTTTCATTTTTTCGGAGATTCAAAAAAAAAAAAAACAAAAAAACAATACAAACAAAAAAAAGATTGAGAAGCAATCAAAGAACAAAGGTGATTTCTTTAGTTTTTTTTTCGGTTCCTTTTATATTTTTTATTTTCTTTTTTCTTTATTTTCTAATCATATATATATATATATATTAAAATATAAAAAAATATAAAGCAAATAATTTTTAAAAAAAAAAGAAACTTTTTACCTTTCCGGCCACCGTAACGATCGGCGGCCGGCGATCGGCCGGTGACCGGCGCCCTGGCCGGATTCCCCTTCCCCCCTCCCTTCTCTCTCCCTTCTCTCTTCCCTCTCTCTTCTTTTTTTTCTTTCCCCATCACCAAATGATTTTTTTTGATTATTTTAGGCCTTATATAGCCCACCAAAACGACGTTGCTTTGGGGTTTTTAAGCCCCAAAATGGCGTCGTTTTGAGCCGACCAAGATGTTGACCCGACCCGCTCCTAGGATCCGCGTGTTTTTTTGAGCGGAAGGGCTAATTTCGCTTTTAGCCCTTCCGCTTTTTCATGATTTCGCAATCGAGTTTTTCGTTATTTTTAATTTGGCCCCAAATGTAATCTGCTTTTATAAATTGATCCTTTTCACGCATGTGTTTTAATGATTTGGGAATTTTGCACTCCTGGTCCCCACATTTTCCTGCGTATTTAAATGAGTCCTTTCCTCTTTGCTTTCCTTTAAAATTAGCCCCAAACTTTGTTTTTAATTCGATTTAGTCCTATTTGTTATATTATCGCTTATTTTTAAATTATTTGTTTTTTTTCATCTTTCCGTTATTTATTATTATTAATTATAATCTTTATATTTTTATATTCCCTATATTTTATATATGTTGTGGTGTATATTGTATTATGTACATATATGTATATATATTTAATATATTTATATATTTATGAAACATTATTATTAGTTCTTTTAAAATGTATATTATGTGGATATTTTAATATTGTATTCTATATGTATATTTCTCATATATTAAAAATATGTGTTCTCAATATAATTATGTGTATTTTAGTGTATACCTATATATTTTTGGAATATTGTCAATAGTTTTTATTATTATTTTTAATGTGTATATATTATGTATATTTACTAACATTATTTTTTTATGCATATATTTTCTTAACATGTATTTTGTGTACACATTTTCTAATTTCTTATATATATTATGTTTTTTTTATGTTATTTGTTTTATGTTCCTTTTGCCTTTATTATTATTAGCCTCCACACATGTTTTATATACGTATATATTATGTATATTTTACCATTATATTATATGTACGTATTCATATTATAGTATCTTTAGTGACATATTTTTATACCATATTATTTTGTTAATTTTGCTATTATTAGTATTAGTTTTGGTCTCAATATTATAATATATATATATGTATATACTTTGGTATCATAGTTATATACTTTTATACGGTCTTGTGTACGTATATTTACATGCATATTTTTCTTTTATATACTTTTTTTATATCATATATGTATATGCATTTTACCACCTTAGTTAGTCTTTTCCCATTACTATTATTTTTATAAATACTAATTATTTTTAAACGTGCTATTATTACTAATTATTATTATTATTTCTAGTTTTATTATTATTATTATTAATATTTGTGCATGTATATTATATATGTATGTATATATACTTTTATATATGGTACTATTTTAATTACTTTATTTTCATATTACTATTATATTATGTTTGCTTTTCTTTATTTTTTTTAAAATTATTATCATTATTAGTCGTTATTTATTTCTAAAACGTATATATTATGTAAATGTTTCAATATTATATTATATATATTTTCATATATTATATATATATATATGTTTTTAAAATTATATTTTTATATACATTATTATATATATTTTAATATTATTAGTTATATATACTATATCTCTAATATTATACTGTATGTCTCTAATATTATTATTTATGTGTATATTTATATGTATGTACACATGTACGTAGAGTGTGGATAGTTTTTTTATATACTATTACATTTACTTCTAAATGTATGAATATATCATATATGCTTTTATATATATATATATATATATATGTACATTTTTTATCCACTATATGTATATGTTTATCTTGTATCATATTGTAAATATATTATTATATTTGTTTTATTTCTACTACTTATCATTAATATTTACACACATATTTCATTCTTACACACATTCTATATATATAGTTTTATTTTCATATATTATTATACTTATTATTTCCACTTACTATTTTATTTCAATATTATTATATGTTATTGGGTGCACACATATCCTTTATGTATATATTTTTGTATACCCATAGTATTCATGTTTTATGTACATATTCTTAATGT
The DNA here is from genome assembly GCA_025698465.1 of Gossypium longicalyx. Lineage (NCBI taxonomy): Eukaryota > Viridiplantae > Streptophyta > Magnoliopsida > Malvales > Malvaceae > Gossypium > Gossypium longicalyx. Next base: position 4,049,410 of record CM047004.1, read on the forward strand.
CATTGTTATGTATATGTTCATCGTTTTTATCTCACCTTTAATTTTAGTATTGCATTGTATCTTTATTGTTTATAACACTATCGTCACACTTACACTTGTTTCAATACACCTCTAGATCCGTCATTTATTTATATTTATTTCTATTTCATGTCAATTAACTTTATATTCAAATAGAAATCTTTTTTCCAGTTAATTTTCAATAATCGAGGCAACGTATCGATTTAACATTTAAAGTCATCGATTTCATCGCTATGTTGGGTGAATATCAATTGACTCGTGTTAAAACGGTATATCCTTCTCAAAAAATCAAAAAAATTACAAATTCTTGTGTTTCAATCGGGTCACGACTAAATGTTATTTTGAACTCGTATTTTTGAAAATTAAGACAACGCTTGTTTAACAAGATACCAATTTTGGGCGTCGCGAGGGTGCTAATACCTTCCTCGCGCGTAACCGACTCCCGGACCCTACTTTACTCTGATTTTGACGTAGACCTAAATTTGGCCTTTCTTTTGTTCCTAAAATAAATTTGTTAGGTGTCCGATCACACCTAGAAAAGATCGGTGGCGACTCCCCCTTTTTGTATTTCAAAAATCAAACTTCAATTTTCAGGTTTCAATAAATCGCCACAATTAGCGACCGAGCTAATTTTTTTACGTCGCTACATGCTCGATAAATGTAACACCCCCTACCCGTATTCCGAGCCTAGAATAGGGTACGAGGCATTACCGAACTTAATATGATCAATCATGTAAAAAAATCAGCTATAAAATTTCTTCTAAATTAAAAACTTTCATACATATATTTAACATCCCTTATATGGGCCTACGGGGCCCAAAACATACATTCAGGGTGGTTCGGGACCAAACCGTAAACATATGAAACTTTTGCAACACTTAGAAAATTTTCACACTTTGGAGAGTCACACGCCCATGTTTTCAACCCGTGTAACTCTCTATTTATAACTTCATCACCCTTGACAGTCGTACACTTCATATAAATAACAAGAAACGTGTATGGGCTCAATTCTCAATAAATTTATCATATATATACACAATTTCACGTTATGTAATCATACAACATATATCAGCCATATCTCTGTAATCTAAATATGTTTTCATAACAACTTATCTTAATTTCATACTATTTCATATTTAAGCTTAAATAACCAAAGTATTTGAAATATCATCTTTATGCAAATAGTACACATGAGGTATATAATTTCATATTATGAATAAACACATTTATCAAACATTTTCCATATTCATATACCAATCTCTCATGTCTCCATATATCAATAACTGTCATTTTCATGAATTCCGAATTTAATTTCATAATTATTTATCTCGTGTTCAATTTATTCCATGTCAAAACTTATTCATTAAAACATTTGAATTATCAATACATATGGACAGTACATTCAAGATGAACAATTATATAATCACAAATGAATTCATTTATCAACCAAGTTCTATACTCATATCTTATCAACTCGTACTTCCTTGTATCACATAATTCCATGTAACACTTACCAAACTTTGTCAAATTAGCGAACGTCTTACGGAATTGAGTATTTCGTTTTCTCGATGCCATAGTTCAACTATGGTCTTACACATCTTCACATAATGATGCCATAGCCCAGCTATGGTCTTACACATATTCATATATCGATGCCATAGCCCAACTATGGTCTTACACAAATCACATATCTCACTGACGCCATATCCTAGATATGATCTTATACAGTAGCATATATCACACCGATGCCATATCTCAGATATGGTCTTATACGGAAATCACTTGTCACTTGTAGTCGGTTACCACTATTCATCGATCGGTAGCCGAGCTACCATTTTCATCGATCGGTAGCCGAGCTACCACTTTTCATCGATCGTGTAGCGAAGCTACCACTTTTCACTAATCGTGCAGCCGAGCTACCACTTTTCATCGATCGGTGCAGCGTACCACTTTTCATCGATCGTGCAGCGTAAGCTACCACTTTTCACTTGTCATTTGTCCTTGATCGGATAAGTGTAGCCGGCTATCACTTATCACTTTCATTTGTCCTGATCGGATAAGTGTAGCCGGCTATCACTTATCACTTGTTGCCATGGTCCAACCATGGTCTTTTCCTTCAATTCATCTTGTCACCGAATCAAATACTCAATTTGATCATTTATTCAATTTTCATGCTTTTACATTATTCACGATTTTATCATCAATACATATGAAATAACACATCATGAAATTCATAAAATTAACAAATAATCACTAAAATTTAGCCATATAAACTCACAAGTTCAATTTTTGTATTATAACAATAATTATAATTTCATAATAAATATTCCAAATAAAACATTATATCATTTCTAATCCAACACTTATCGATTATAATCGGGCATGTGATCAATTTATACACGAGTCATTTATATATTTTTGTATATTTTCCTCCTCCTCCTCTCCATCCACATCCTTAGTATAAACAACATACTTGTAGGTAACATTATCCATAATTTTCACTATCTACTTAGGTGAATATTCAAGCTGTCCATCTGTGTCATAGTCACTAAATCATTTATATCTGAAGCTACGGAACTCCAAATTAAGATCCGCTAATTTTTTATGAAACTAGACTCACATATATTATTACCATAAAAATTTCATAATTTTTGGCTGGGCCAATTAATACAGTTTATTCATTGAAATCTCCCCTGTTCTGCTACCTGACAGTTATGACCCTTCTTCACTAAAAATTAATTATCTCCTTGTACAGAATTCGAGTGATGTTCCCGTTTGATTCTCTTGAAAATAGACTCATTCAGGATTCTAAACATATAAGTATAAGCCCCTAATTATTTTTATCCAATTTTTTATGATTTTACAAATTTAGAACAGGGGAACCCGAAATCATTCTGACCTTGTCTCACAAAAGTTATTGTATCTCATGATTTACAATTCTATTGCTTACATAATTTCTTTTATAAGAAACTAGACTCAATAAGCTTTAATTTCATATTTTATTCATCCTCTAATTCCATTTATAAAATTTTTGGTGATTTTTCAAAGTTAGACTACTGCTGCTGTCTAAAACAGTTTTAGTGTAAAATGTTGATTTCCATTTTGCCCCAAATATCACAATTCATACAATTCAGTCCTTACTCAATTAACCCCTCAATTAAGATAATTTTCTTAATTAATAATTTTCTAGACATTATAAGTTATTTTATAACTATTGAAATTCATAATTTTCACATAAAACTCTAACTTCAAACTCTTTTACAATTAGGTCCCAAACATTCACTTTCTATTCAATTCTTTCAATAAAATCAGAATATAAACAATTTAAAGCTATAATTCCATGCCAAATAATCATATATTTCCAAAACTCATCCATAACAACTTCAAAAATTAGCCATGGAATCAAAAACTAATGAAATAATAAGTTGGACCCAATTGTAAAAGTCCAAAAACATAAAAATTTAAAGGAGAAAGCAAGAATTAAACTTACATGAAGCTAGAGTATGAAAACCAGCTTGGACCCTCCTCCATGGTTGTTTTTCAGCTGATCAATATGAATAGAAATGAAGAGAATTCTAGATATTCCAATTTAGTCCCATTTTTATTTAGCCAATTTTGGCAATTTTCCAATTTTGCCCTTATTTCACCCATTTCCTGATTTTTCTCAGCTATTGCCGCCCAAAATATCTCCTTTGGGTTTATTTGCACTTTAGGTCCTTCCTCATTTGAAAATTGAGCAATTTAATCATTTTAGCAACTTTTACACCTTTTTCAATTTAGTCCTTTTTATTTAATTAACCACCCAAACGTCAAAATTTTCTGACTAAATTTTATTATTACCTCACCAACACTCCATAAATATTTCTAAAAATATTTATGGCTCGGTTTATGAAGTCGAGGTCTCAATACCTCATTCTCGACCCATTTTAGCTAATTAATTCTTTTAAATCACCAAATTCAATAATTCAAAAATGCTTTTATATTCATATTTGACTCATAGGTATTAATTTATTAAATTTTCAACTCACCCGTCGGATTTAGTGATCTCAAATCTCTATTCCCGATACCATTGAAAATTAGGCTGTTACAATAAAATTCCATTTTTATTAAGTTTATTCATTTTTTTTCCCAAAAAGCATGAGCCACTAAATTCATCTAGCCAAAGGTTGTTGAGATACTCCAAAATGGGTTCATGAGGCTTAGAATCCGTACTTAGCTTTCTCAACGAGTATTCATCGCTTCTTCACATTACAGGACTGACACTTCCGTCCATGTCCTTCCAAAAGTGATTTTTGTATCTTGTGCAAAGGTGGTCACTTTGTATGTTTTGGGAAGGTTGTACAGTCGGTTCGTTAGCTTACTGTGTCAGTGGTTGTCGAGTCCAAGAGACAAAATGGCGTGACATTCACCGTTGAGAAGTGATGATCTAGTGTAAGACGGTCTCACAAAAGCGACAGTTGGCTAGAGTTAGGTTCCTCTAAAACATAAGTCTAAAATTTAAATGGAGCTGGTGGTCGTAGACATCCTTTTCCACTATAACTAGCTTATTCTGTTCGAGAAGGATCACTTAAAAGCCTAGGATTGAACCCAAAGAGGATCGAGATAAAAAAAGGCTGTAATCTCTCCATCAAAGACTTTCTCTTCTTAACTATGTTTATTTTTACAATTTCAATTTCAATTTACGCAATCTTAATTCATCCAATTTTTAATTTTGTTTTTTCATTTTTTTTCTAAGAACGTCGTTTTTCTTGGGCGCGACTCTGCCCGGGATCTCGAGGAATAGGAATTCGTGCAAATTCAGTCCCTGAGGATTTGACCTTACTTCCCTATCCTATTCTTTTCATTATTTTATAGGGATAGGATATTTTTGGTGCTCTCAACGATGCATCAAATTTTGGCACCGTTGCTGGTGACTGGTAATGTACTAATCTTATTTCTTTTGTTTCTTATAACCAGATCTGCTCCAGGTATTCTTGCATTTGATTCAGAAACAGAGAAGACTGCAAGAGCTAATCACAAGGAAACAAAGCTACGTAAAACGCAGTAAGAGTGGTAGGGACTCAGAGTAATGCACCACCAAAAATAGAAGCATACGATGAGGTTGAGTCTAAGGTTAACGAAAACCCTACTCAAACACTAGAAAGCGAAAGAATAGGAGTCAATCCACCAGAAGAAGTGCTTAACGCTAAGGTTAATGATGCAGTCGTTGTGAGCACCAAAAATATCCTATCCCTATAAAATATTGAAAATAATAAAAATAATAATATAAGGGAAGTAGGGTCAAATCCTAAGGGACCGAATTTGCACAAATTTCTGTTCCTCGAAATCCTGGACAGAGTCGTGCCCAAGAAAACTTGCGTACCTAGAAAAAAATAAAAAAAATTAAAAGTTTTGATTGAATTGAAATTGAAAAAATTAAAATTAAAATAGTAGACGTAAATAGAGTTGAGGAAAAAGAGTTCTTATATTCCAGCTTCCAATTGCCTCGATCCGCTTTGGGTTCAATCCCCAGCTTTTAGGTGAACCTTCTCAAACAGAATAAGCCAATTATAGTGGAAGAGGACGCTTATGACCACCAACTTTAAGATTTTAGACTTACAATTTAGAGGAACCTGACTCTAGCCAACAATCGCTTTTGTGGGACTTTATGCTAGATCATCACTTCTCAATGGCGAATGCCAAGCCATTTTATCTCTTAGGCTCGCCAACCTCTGACATAGTAAGCTAACGAACCGACTGTGCAACCTTTCCAAAATCTACAAAGCGACCACCTTTGCATAAGATGAAAATATCACTTTTGAAGGGATATGGACAGAAGCTTCAGTCTCGTAGTGCGGAGAAGCAGTGAATACTCGTTGAGAAGGCTAAGCGCGGATTCTAAGCCTCATGAACCCTTTTTGGGGAATTTTGACAACCTTTGGCTAGATATGCTTTTTGGGGAAAAAGAAATAAACGTAATGAAAATGGAATTTTATTAAATAATATGAAAGAAATAAATGCTAAGCTTTTTGGGAGAGTGAGTATTTACAGAAAAGATAGATAAATTTGTGTCACTCCATCCCCTATTTATAGTACTGGGAAACCTAGTCTATTCCTACTTAAATTCTAAAAGATAAATACAAATAAATAAAGATAAATGCTAAAATTAAATCTAAATAATAATTATTAATAATTATCCTAATATAATTAGAATTAAAATAGAGTCTTGTGCTATAATTTTTTTTTTTTTTGCATTTTTACTCCCAAATCTTCCACACTTTGCATTTTTAGCACCACTTCTCTCCTACTTTGCATGCTGGCCCATTTTATCTTTAAATTCACACTTTTTGCCCATAAATTTCCTTTTGCCATCAATTTAATCCCTACAAGATAAAAAACCATAAATAGCTCAAATTACTAGAATCATACACAAAATAAATATGTAATTAATACATAAAAATATGTCATTCTAGAGTATTATCAGTTAATGAAAACTCAAATCTAGCACATCAACCTATGGCTCAAGCAATCCAGCAAATGGCCGAAGCTCCAGCAGAGCAGCAACCATTATGCATTGTGTATCCTACTATGGGTACTGATTTTGAACTGTAGTAAGGATTAATCCAGTTACTGCCGACTTTTAGTGGGTTGCAAAATGAAAATCCCCACAAACATTTGAAAGAGTTTCATATTGTTTGTCTTAGCATGAAACCTCATATTAGCAGCTACCCATTGTAATACCCCGAAAATTTTTACAGTAAAATATTATCTGTGATATAGTAAAATAAGGAAATAAAGTGACAAAAAGGGAAATTTTAAGTTATGTCAATATTAGGAAGTATATTATGATATATTAATTCAAGAAAGGACTAAATTGTAAAAGTGAGAAAAGTTTTGTTGCACAAGAGTAAATACTCAAATTTTGAGGGGTTAAAGTGTAAATATAAAAAATTTGAAGGACCAATAGTGTAAATATTTTAAGAGTGGAATGATCTAGAAACTAAAGAAAGTGTATGAATTAGGACCAAATTGAATAGATGAAGAACTATGAGGGATTAAATTGTAATTTTACCAAATTAAATGATGACTCAAGGATGGAATTTTAAAAGATAATAAAGGGCAAAATGGTCAATTGGAAGAGAGAGAAATCTAAAAAGTAATAATGATGCTAGAGATATTTTGATATTTTATAATTATTTAATTAGATAAATATTATTTTATTAATATTTTAATAAGATATTTTATTATTATTTTATTAGTATATAAAGAAAGAAAGATGAGGAATTCTCATCCATTTTTCCCATGCAAAAACCGACATGAGAAGAAGAAGAAGAAAAGAAGTTTTCATTTCTTTACAATTTGGTCCTTTTACCAAAAATTCACCATTTTCACCCAAAAATCAAAAGAATTTCCATAGCTACTAAGAGAGAAAAATGTTAAGGAGACTATGAGAAGTTAGAATATCAAGTTGGATTCAAGAAATGGAAGCTAAAGGAGAGAGAAAATCAAGATGAAGATTGAAATCAATAGAAGAAGGTAAGTACATCAAGATTTTAATATATTTTTAAGTTGTTATTATTGATAAAGCATGGAAATAATGTTATAGTAGAGTTTTCTTACATAAGGTCCTATGTTCTTGATATGTTAGTGAAGAGAAAATAAAAGAAAGTGATGAGAAATAGTGTAGAAAAAGAAAATAAGGGTTTTATAAACATGGTAATTAATATCTTGCACTAAAATAGTTTTGGACAGCAGCAGTAGTCTAACTTTAAAAAATCATCAAAAATTTTAGAAATCTAATTATAGGATTAATAAAATATGAAATTAAATATTATTAAGTCTAGTATCTTATAGAATAAATTAGGTAAGAAATGGAATTGTAAATCATGAGATATAATAAATTTTGTGAGATAAGGTCAGAATGATTTCGGGTTCCCCTGTTCTGAATTTGGAAAATCATCAAAAATTGGATAAAAATAATTATTGGCTTAAATTTATATGTTTAGAATAATTAATGAGTCTATTTTCAATATAAATGAACGGAAAATCATTCGAATTCTGTACGAGGAGATAACTAATTTTTAGTGAAGAAGGGTCAGAACTGTCAAACAACAGAACATGAATGACTTTAAAGAATAAACTGTACTTATTGGATAAACCAATAATTCTGAAAATTTTATGGTAAGAAGATATATGAGTCTAGTTTCAGGGAAAATTAACGGATCTTAATTTGGGGTTCTGTATTTCGAGTTATAAATAATTTAGTGACTATGACTCAAATGGACAGCTTTGAATATACATATAAGTAAATAGTGAAATTATTGATAGTGTTACTTATAAGCATATTATTTAAATTTAAGGATGTGGAATGGAGAGGAGGGGGAGGAAAATATATATGAATATTCAGCTAGCATGGCTAATTTGCATGTTTTAGGCTTAGGGACTAAATTGAATAAAAGTAAAACTTCAGGGGGAATTTTATAAAAATGTCAAAAATGACCAAATTGAAGGGAATGAATTATTTTATTATTTAAATTAATAAATTGAATGAAATTATCAATTTAAAGATCGGGTGAAAATTAGGAAAATGGTAAATTACCAAAATGCCCCTGAATCTTGATATTTCTGCAATTTTGCCAGGTAAGTTCGTGTAACTTGAATTATATTCTTAAATGCTTGAAATGTATGTTATTGTTGTGAATATGATTTGAATGTTCATTGTATGATAATTGATGAAATGTTGATAATATTTGATAAAAAAAATCCCTATTGGAAGGAATGGATTTCGATGGATCTCTAAAAAGGAATTGACGGTAAAAAGGATCTAGCCCGGACGGGTGATCCTATCTTGATATAGCCCTCCCGAAGAACATGTGTAAAGTGGATTTAGCCTGGACGAAAAATCCGAATTAGGGTCTGAATTTAGCCTGGACTGGTAATTCAGATCCAAGCTCATTAGAGTAATTGTCGTTGCAGGGGATTTAGCCTGGACTAGTAATCCCACTGTAAGGATGAGGTTCGCGGGAGTGTGCTCTCTGATATGAAATGTGTAAGACCATGGTTGAAAGATACCATGACAACCTGATATGAAATGTGTAAGACCATGGTTGAAAGATATCATGGCAACCTGATATGAAATGTGTAAGACCATGGTTGAAAGATATCATGGCAACCTGATATGAAATGTGTAAGACCATGGTTGAAAGATACCATGACAACCTGATATGAAATGTGTAAGACCATGGTTGAAAGATACCATGGCAACCTGATATGAAATGTGTAAGACCATGGTCGAAAGATACCATGGCAACTTGATATGAAATGAATAAGACCATGGTTGAAAGATACCATAGCAACGTGATATGAAATGAATAAGACCATGGTTGAAAGATACCATGGCAACATGACAGAAAATGAGTAAGACCATAATTGAAAGACACTATGGCATCATGTCAAAGATAAATAAGACTATGGATGGGAGACGCTATGACATCTATTGAACAATTGATTTTCAGGTAATACGTATCAGATGATAAATGGTTATATGAAATGGCTGTGTGAAATGTTTACAAGAACTAGTTATATGGAAATATATGTACAAGATAGTTGTATGAAATAATTATGAAAATAGATAAATGTAATAAGTATAAGTACATGAAATATAATTTATTTTAAGTTTGATATAAACTATTACCGGAATAAATATACATAAAATATATGGAAATGATGGAGCATGAAATATTGATATAACGAAATGAATGATATATGCTTATCAAGAAACGGTAAGAGCATGATATGTTTCATGACATGTACATATATGATTATCTTTGATATGTTGATACAAGGAAATTATGTAAGTTGAGACTATTATTAAACTCAAGTGCGATATGTCGAGAAAATAGGTATATCAATGTTGAATTTATATGAAATATGTGCAAGTATACTAACAATGTTATTGTTTGACGCTTAGACAAGTGCCAAGCTATTGATCGAATGGTAACATGTTTAATTATAAGGAGCATTGAAATGGTAAGTACTTAGATGAAAATATAATTTAAGATTTTGTGAATTTTTTTATGATCCCGATTTAATTCTGGTTGGTTTCTAATGTGTATTTTGGGTTTCGAGGGCCCAATAGAAAGGCATTATGATTATTTTCAAAATATGAATAATAAATGACTCAGAATTGTCTGAAAATGTTTAGTAAACTCTGGTAATGCCTCGTACCCTATTCCGGCAATGGATACAGGTAGGGGGTGTTACACCCATATTTTGAAAAGTTAAATATATGGGTGTTAGAAAGTTGGCACTGGAAATCAAAAAATTTAAGGCACCGAAAGCTGGGTTGAAATTTGGCATGGGATAATTGCAATTTTGGTCCATAATTGTATAGAGACTTTGCAAGTTGATCCCTAAACCTCAACTATAAATAGGCCTAACCATTTCTCATTTTCTTCATCCACAATTGTTATTTTCTACTTAAGGCATTGTTCTCTCTCCCTATTTGTAAATTTTCACTTGTATTTTGGAGTGACATATATTTGATAGTGTCCGAGGAGGTAGGCAAAATTTGCTGAACCTCGTTAAAATTCTAGTGTTCTTTATTGTTTATTTTACATATTTTGTAAGTGTGATTGTAGTGATTTATTGTGCTATTAAATTACGATAGAGGGACATTCTGGATAGGAAAGACATAGTACTTAAGTGATCCTTGTGATTCATCTTTCTTTCCTGGAAATTAAACTTAGTGTGATTTTTCAGTACAATAATTTACTCTTTTACACACTTTCGCGCAACAATTGGTATTAGAGCTAGATTCGTACTTAGGGAATACGACCGTTTATAGTACTATTTATGTATACGATACTATTCACGTATACAGTAGTTGGGATTGAGGAGAAAAATGGCAATGGCATCGTCATCAGCAAAGACTACTGTGACCAATACAAAATTTGAAGTTGAGAAATTTGATGGTACCAATAAATTTGGTATATAGCAATGTGAGATCCTAGATGTCTTACGTTAACAAGAGCTAGATATAGCCCTTGAAGAAAAATCTAACAAGATGGATGACAAGGAGTGGGTCAAGATCAATAGATAGGCGTGTGATACAATCTGCCTATGCTTGGCCAAAGAGTAGAAGTACTCTGTCATGAAGGAGACATCAGCGAAGAAGTTATGGGATACACTGAAAGAAAAGTTTATAACAAAAAGTCTTGAAAATAGGCTTTATATGAAAAAGAAACTTTATCGATTCACGTATGCACCCGGTATGTCGATGAATGACCATGTGAACTCATTCAATAAAATTTTAGCAAACTTGCTAAATTTGGATGAGAAATTTGAAGATGAAGACAAGGAATTATTGTTGTTGAATTCCCTTCCTAATGAATATGATCATCTTACCACCACATTGCTTCATGGGAAGGACACAATCACACTTGATGCAGTTTGTAGTGCATTGTATAGATCTGAGACTCGAAAGAAAAATGAAAGAGATCACAGAGATACAATTGCAAAAGCCTTAACAGTAAGAGATTGTTCACACAGCAACAAACCTGGTAAAAGGGGTAAGTCTAAAGAGAGACCCGCCAAAGATGAATGTACCTTTTGTCATGAGAAAGGACATTGAAAAAAGAAGTGTCCTAAGTTACAAAAGGGCAAGGCTATTTCTGATGCATGTGTAGCGAAGCATGATAAGGAGTTAGACTTTAGCTTGGTTGGCATGGAAATGGCATGTCATACGGATGAGTGAATTTTGGATTCGGGATGTACTTACCATATGTGTCCTAATAAGGACTGGTTTTCTAGTCTTAAAGAACTAGAAGGTAGAGTTATTTTTATGGGTAATGACAATGCTTGTAAGACAATTGGAGTGGGTACAATCCAATTGAAGAATCACGATGGCTCAATTCAAGTCTTGACAGATGTTCGCTACGTACCTAGCTTGAAGAAAAATCCTATCTCATTAGGGGCCCTAGAATCTAAAGGGCTCACAATCACTTTGAGAGATGGATTACTAAAGGTAGTAGTTGGAGTATTGATGGTGATGAAAGGCACAAGAAGAAATAACTTGTACTATTTAAATGGAAGTACAGTTATTGGATCAACATCAATAGTTTCCGCGAAAGATGTAGATTCAGAGACTACCAAGTTATGGCATATGCGACTGGGATATGCTGGTGAAAAAACATTGCAGACTTTGGTGAAGCAAGGCTTGTTGAAAGGTGTAAATTTGTGCAAATTAGAATTCTGTGAACATTGTGTTCTGGGCAAGCAGACGAGGGTAAAATTTGGTTCAACAATACACAATACAAAAGGAATTCTGGACTACGTTCACAGTGATGTGTGTGGACCTACCAAAGTGGCTTATTTGGGAGGTATGCACTATTTTGTTACTTTTGTTGATGATTATTCAAGAAAAGTATGAGTGTATATAATGAAAAGAAAAAAGTAAAGTTTTGGATGTATTTCTAAAATTGAAAAAGATGGTGGAGACTTAGATTGGTAAAAAGATCAAACGACTTCGATCAGATAATGGTACTGAGTATAAAAATGACCCATTTCTACAAGTATGTCAAGATGAGGGCATTGTGCGACACTTTACTGTTTGGGATACACCACAGTAGAATGGGGTGGCAGAACGTATAAATCAGACTATACTGGAGAAAGTTCGATGTATGTTGTCCAATGTTGGATTGGGTAAGGAATTTTGGGCTAAGGTAGTTACATATGCATGCCATCTAATTAACCGTTTACCATTAGCTGCAATAAATGAAAAAATCTCCTATAAAGATGTGGACTGGTAAATCTGCTACTGATTATGATTTTTTACATGTTTTGGTTCCACTGCATATTATCATGTAAAAGAATATAAGTTAGACCCAAGAGCAAAGAAATCATTATTCTTTGATATAACTGGTGGAGTAAAAGGATATCATCTCTAGTGCCTGATACAAAGAAGATTGTTTTTAGTAGAGATGTGACTTTTGATGAATCAACTATGTTAAAGTACAAGGATTCACAAAAGGATGACAAAACCAGTAGTACTTTGCAACAAGTGAAGCTTGAAAAGGTTAATGATGATCCAGCTAATACTGGAGGGACAAATGATGAAGAAGTTTCGACCCAAGAACTTCTACAGCAACAAGATTCAATTGCATATTGGAGGCTAAGAAGAGAGAATCGTAAGCCTGCTCGCTTTGATGACATAGTGGCATATGCACTTCCAACTGTAGATGATTAGGTTCCTTCTACTTACACAGAACCAATAAGTAACCCTGATGGTGTAAAGTGAAAGCAAGCCATGAATGAAGAAATGCAGTCTCTTGATAAAAATAGGACTTCGGAGTTGGTGACACTACCCAAGGGAAAGAAGGTAATTGGATGCAAATGGGTATACGTGAAGAAGGAAGGATTTCTTAGTAAAAATAAAATTCGATACAAGACTAGACTAGTAGCAAAGGGTTACACTCAGAAAGAAGGAATAGACTACAATGAAGTGTTTTTTCCAGTTGTGATGCATTCATCTATTTAGATTTTTCTAGCCTTAGTTGCGAAAGATAATTTTGAACTAGTTCAGCTTGATGTGAAGACCGCGTTGTTACACAGTGATTTGGAAGAGGAAATCTATATGACTCAGCCAGATGGATTCAAGGTTGCTAGTAAAGAAAATTGGGTTTGCAAACTGACAAAGTCATTTTCTTGATTGAAACAATTTTCGACGCAGTGGTACAAGTGATTTGATTAGTTCATGAAAGGGCAAAGGTACACAAGAAGTAAATTTGATCATTACGTTTATTTTCAGAAGCTACAAGAAAGAACTTTCATATACTTGCTCTTATATGTTGATGATATGTTGACAGCATCTAAGAGCAAAGTTGAAATTGAGAAATTGAAGACTCAACTCAATCTCGAGTTTGAGATGAAAGATCTAGGTGAAGCTAAGAAGATTCTTGGCATGGAAATATGTAGAGATAAAGCTCATGGCAGAATTAGCTTATCTCAGAAGCAGTATTTGAATAAGGTACTACAGCAGTTTGGCATGAATGAGCAGACAAAACCTGTAAGTACCCCGTTGACTTCTCATTTCAAGCTTTTTGCACAACTATCTCCTTCGACAAATACAGAACGAGAATACATGTTGCAAGTTCTGTATTCTAATGTAGTGGGTAGCTTGATGTATGCAATGGTGTGTACAGGACCTGACATTTTACAGGATTATATGCATAATCCTGGAAAAGGACATTGGCAAGCTGTGAAATGGATTCTATGGTATATACAAAAGACCGTGGATGTTGGATTACTGTTCAAGCAGGATAATGCACTTGGTAAAGGTGTTATTGGCTACGTTGATTCTGACTATGCCGGTGACTTGGACAACTGAAGATTAACCACCGGTTATGTGTTTACACTTGCTGGAGAACCAATAAGTTAAAAGTCTACACTACAGCCTACAGTTACATTGTCAACCATAGAAGTCGAATACATGGCTGTAATAGTGGTTGTAAAAGAAGCTATTTTGTTACAAGGTATGGTTAAAACCTTGGGATTGGTTCAGGAGCATATTAATGTGTATTGTGATAGTCAAAGTGCTATTCATTTAGCAAAAAATCAAGTCTATCATGCACGTACAAAGCATATCGACGTATGATTCCATTTTGTGCGAGAAATTATTGGTGAGGGGAAAATTCGTCTTCAGAAGGTTAAGACTGCAGATAATCCACCAAATATGATGACCAAGGTGGTAACAGCAACCAAGTTCAAACATTGTTTAAACTTGATCAATATCTTGCAAGTTTAATAGTTGAAGAAGACACTATCAAGTATTGTTATCAAAGGCAGAAAGAATTATGTGAAGATAAGATTATCCTAATCAAATCTTCAAGGTGGAGATTATTAGCAGCTACACATACTTTGAAAAGTCAACAATGTGGGTGTCAGAAAGTTGGCACAGGAAATCAGAAAATTTAAGGCACTGAAAGTTGGGTTGAAATTTAGCATGGGATAATTGCAATTTTGGTCCATAATTGTATAGAGACTTTGCAAGTTGATCCCTGAACCTCAACTATAAATAGGCCTAATCATTTCTTATTTTCTTCATCCACATTTGTTATTCTCTACTTAAGGCATTGTTCTCTCTCCCTATTTGTAATTTTTTCACTTGTATTTTGGAGTGAAATATATTTGATAGTGTCCGAGGATGTAGGCAAAATTTGCTGAACCTCGTTTAAATTCTGGTGTTCTTTATTGTTTATTTTGCAAATTTTGTGAATGTGATTGTAGTGATTTATTGTGCTATTAAATTATGATAGAGAGATATTCTGGCTAGGAAAGACTTGGTACTTAAGTGATCCTCGTGATCCACTTCTCTTTCCTGAGAATTGAACTTAATGTGATTTTTCAGTACAATAATTTACTCTTTTACACGCTTCTGCTCAACACCTCAAGGCGTAACTGAGGATCAAATCAAGTTGCGAGCTTTCCCTTTTTCCCTGGCAGATTCTACTAGGGAATGGTTATTTTATTTACCCCTGGTTTTATTACAACTTGGACTATATTAAACTACATTCAAATTCGTGCACTATATTAAACTACATTCTGAAGGATCCCATAGCAAATTATTCTGATGTTTTGGTGTTCAAAAATTTGGTTTTCTTTGACGTTAATATCACATCTTTTATGAATTTTTATTGATGTTAGGTAAGATGTATCTCTATAAACTTTTTTATTTTATTTTAGATAATGGTAGGTTTTATATCTGAAATTTAATTAATTTTATTGTGGTAAATTTATTTTTAAAATGTTTAATGTAGTACCTAAATCTTTAATTTCATATGTTTTTTTAATAGTATTAAATTTTAATATCACTTGACACGTAATCCAATCGCTAGCTGCCATGTGACATTGTATTAGATTTTTATTTAGTAAAAACATGAAACTTTAAACTATTATTCCTCTTCATATTTTAAAGGTCAAAATAATAAAAAATTATTAATAAAATTGTTTTCTTAAATTACTCATTTCTTCTTAAAAAAAAACATTGTTAAATTACTGCATATGCAATCTTAAGAACACCCTCCCTAGTAATGATACCAGGAGGTGGTAACTCGCATCTCGCAATTGGTTTAAAGATTTTCAGCTTAAAATTTTTACAATCTTCCATCATTTTTGCCTCCTTCGTCTTCTTTATGAGTGGAGCTCCACTTTTCTTTTTTTTTTGTTAGATTTTTGGTCATCAGCTTAGCTTAAACAAATACCTGGTTTTCCCCTAAATAAATCCCTTCTAAATCACTTCTTTTTCCATATTTGATTATATTTGACTAAGACAAAATGTATTGAAAAGCATTGAAATATTCATTTAAGGCTCCTAGGCAAGCTTAGAGATTGATTCTGAAGAGATTAAAATAGCAGTAACAATGATATTAATTAATATAGCGGTGAGATTAAAATTAATGATGGGATATATTTGGATTCAATTATATATGAAGGTGACAATGAGGTGAAAGTATAAAACGATCATTAAGAATATTTTATTAAAATACGTTTATATAATAAAAAATAAAAAAATTATTTATTCATAAGTATATTAAACAATAAAATAAAATAAAATAATATTAATATTAAATGATAGAATAAAAATTAAATTAGGTATAAGTTGTATAAAATATATTAAAATTATATTTATATTAAAATAATAAAAATTTTGATTAATAAAATATATTTAATAATTTCTATTTATATTAAATAGAACTTTAAGAGAAAATAATATAACGTAGTGAAAGACAATATCTTACTTTTGATTAACGGGTTCGATTATCGATGCAATGATAAATTCAACATTCTTTAACAAATTAGTTATAGTTGTTGACATCGCACCTAACAACAAATCTCTCTTTAATTTCTCAATAACGAAAAAGAATCTCGTTGAAATTATTTAACTTATTAATAAATAACACTATAACAAAGCATCTAGTATTTAGTTTATTAATAGTATTAAAAATTAGAAAGATCTAATTCTATCCAACATAAACACACAAGCGAGGCTCAGTCAGACTAGATCATATACCCACATAACACGAATTGCATATGTAGCTTATACTCAATCATGCTATTCGTCACAAGTGTTAGAATAATTACTCAATAATGAATTTAAAAATTTTAATTGACAAGTCAAATATTTTAAGCTATCGAATATCATACCTAACTTAAATATTTGTAATTAAAACAAAATATATGTAAATACCAAAGACTAAAAAAAGAATAAAAACAAATTAGATCTCACAAACTTAAACAATCAAAACTTTGAAATCTTAGAAAATGATTTAGCAACTCATGCTGATAAGAAAAACATAAAAATAAAATAATATTGAATGTGGCTAAGTATAATTCTAATCCTAAAACTACTTACATTTAGGGTAAAATTAATATAAGGATGAAAGGACAAATTTGTCCTTAATGAATTAAAGCAATTTTTTGAAGTTTTTACCAAAATTCTGTGAAGAACTTGTAGGCTATTTTGGGCATCTTCCTGACATTTTTAGGCATTGACAGTTGAAATAGCGGATCATCTTTTAGTTCCCATCGAAATGATATATTATAGGCTTAAATAAAAAATTTGTAGGTTAAAATATGATTAAAATACTGAAGGAGGATCTTTTAAATGAGTCAAAATCACAAAACCTATCAAAAATAATCTTTTAAGTTTTTTTTTTTTTTTTTTTTTATGTTTCAAATTGTTTCACCTAATACATGCGAAATCAAAATAAAGTAAAAAAAAAAAATCAAACACTTAGAAGAAAAAATTCAAAGGGAAAAATATTACAAATAATTAAAATATATGCACTTATCAGTTGTTTATTTTGCAATACCATTGTTATAATGGGCATCGTTTTATTAATAAAATTTATTTATTGGATGCAGTGGTAAAATACTTACAGTCAAAAGAGATAATTTATGTTCGAATCATTAAGATAACATTGTTGAGAGGGGACAATCACAAATCTCAAAAGGATTAGTAATACCACTACTCAAACTTGAAAGGGCTTATTGACTTACCAAGTCTTTTGCAATCAATTTTTTTAATAGACTTAACTCACAAATTGGTATATAAATTATACTCTTTTCCCATCTTGATATCTATTTTTATTTTATTTTATTAGAAGTGGTACCTAAACTACTTGTTTCCCAAGTTGGTACATTCATTAGTTAAACCGTTAAGTCTATTTAAAAAAGAATTTGAACACATAAATTGATACCTAAACTATGCATTTTTCTCATTTTGGTACCTAAACATTTATTTCTTATTACAAGTTGTAACGACCCAAATTTTAAGGTCATTGGAAAATTAAACTTTTGGGTCATAATTTCCGCAAAATGAATTCGTAAATATTTATTAGAAATATTTACGAAGCTAGTAGTGTAGTTAATTAGACTTTGGTTAAGTGAATTAGCTTGAATTAATGCTAATTTAGTGAAAGAACTAGATTGAATATAGTGTAAAATTTTAATTGTAGAATAGAGAAAATTCAAGGGATTAAATTAGTAAATAAGCCTTATGTGACAAGCGTGTGGTAAGTATAAATACATGTGTATTATTTGAATTGGTACAAATGTATGAATATATATGTATTTACTTAATATTTAAGAAATAATAATTATAATTAAAATATAATAATAATGATATAATATAATAGTTATAATAAATAAAAGAAATAAAACATAAAGAAAAAGGAAAAAGAAGGGCACGAATAGCAGGGAAAGAAAGAAGGAAAAAAAAGGAAAAAAAAAGGGAAATTTAGGGTTTTGGAGTTTCAAGCTTAATTGGTAAGTTAATTTAATCCATTTTCTTGTAATTTTGGTGTCTATGGAATCCTAGGAAGAAATACTACTTGAGTTATGTTGAAATTTAGAAAGTTATTGAATTTTTAGATGTTGATTAAGTTGTATGAATTGATGAATTATTGGTTTAATTAATAGAAATTTAAATTAAAAGTGGGAAAATGATTGATTTGTAAAGAGAAAAATAAGTTTTGTTATAGTAGGGATTAAATTGTTTAAATTTTAGAATTGATATTTTATATTGAATATTAAGAGTTGAAACTTATTAAAAGTATAGAATGAAAATTATAAAGCTTATTTGAAGAAAAAGAATGGTTATGGTGGAAGAATGTAATTGGAAATATAGTAAAAGTTACATGGAATTTAAATAGTGTGTTATTAAATAACATATATTGATAATTTTAAATGTTAAATTTTATGTAGCCAACGTAGCATCGGAAACGTCATTGAAAAAGGGAAAGGAGAAAGTGAACGAGGATATCAAGTAGACTCAAGAATTTCGGTTTGTATTTCTATAAACTATGCTTAATGATTTATTACAATGTAATTGATATTCTCATTATAGAATGTATAATGAAAGGTACAATAAAACTGTTACTGTTTCTGTATTATAATGATATGATTTAAATACCCTATTAACAGTGTCGGGCTAGTCGGATATAATTGGCATGCCATAGGATTGGAAGTGTTCAGGGATATTCCGACTGTGTGTCGATAAGACACTATATGTGTCGACTCATCGTGGATGCTTCGGATTCGTTCAAAGAGGTACTCAGTACTTGATTGTGATTGTTATCTCTATCATTATCATTACCCTTACGGTGTATTCTGGCTTCGGCCAATGAAACACTGCATATTATCCCCGGAGTGTGGGTTGGATCTGTGTATCCGTTCAGGTCCGAGTCCTATTAATAGGGGTAAATAAAGTACCAAAGACTGAATGTTATTGTTTATACGGCTGTTTTACAATGTTGAATGACATTGAAGGATATGAAATATTTATGAAATTCTTTTCCTACATGAAAAAGATACGAAATGAATTTGAAAGACGAACTTACTAAGATTATGAGAGCAAAAGTTTAAGATAGAATATTTATACAAAGTTTATTATTTGTTTAGGTATTAGTTTATAGAAATACCACTGAGTGTATACTCAGCGTACGGTTTGTTTCTATGCGCAGGCTAGGTACAAAGTAGATAAAGTCCCAGCATCCGAGCCAACTCTCGAACTCAATACCTGGTGATGTATCTATCTATGATGATTGGCATGTACCTAAGTTGTTTAATGTTATTTTGGTTATAAGTTATGTTAGTGAAGAATGATAATAGATAATTAATAGTTGTAAGAAGAATACTATAATGTATAATCTTTTGAATTGAATACAATGGCACATGGGTGCAACTTTGAATGGTTTAGTTTAAGGCATTATTGAGTATATGTGTTAGATTATGAAATGATAGTTTAATGAGTATTGAGTGTGTTTAATTATATCTGGATTGGTTGAATGAAGCAATTTTGTAGTACTTGCTGTCTACAAATGGCAGGGTTGGTAATTTTTAAAATACAAGATTCATTTCCAATCCACATGGTTTGTCACACGGGCGTGTGACCAAGCCGTGTGAGACACACGGCTTGCACATGGCGTGTTGTTAGGCTGTGTGTCCCCTGCACCTAAATAGTTACAACCAAGTTAGTCCACGGGCGTGTGCCTTGGTTGCCACGGCCGTGTCTTAAAGTCAGTTTAGTACACGGGCAGGCTACACGGGCATGAGCCATAGCCGTGTTTAAAAGTCAGTGTTGCACACGAGCTGAGGACACAGGTGTGTCCCAAGCCACATGGGCGTGTGGAACTATTTAAAGGACGAAAAATTTGAAATTAAACGAGAAATTTCTAAGCTTACAATCGAGCCCCAGTTTATTTTAACTATGTTTAATAGGTACTGTGGGCCCATTAAAGCTATGACTGGATGTATTAAATTTCATTTATTCATGACTTTAGTATAAATGTATTGAAATGACCGGTAATACTCTATGATCCTGTTCCAACAATGGAATGGGGTTAGGGGTGTTACACAAGTGATACCTAAACTATTTTTTTCCAAGTTGGTACCTCTGTTAGTTTAATTGTTAGTTAAACAGTTAAGTCTATTTTTTTTAAAAAGATTACCAATTAAAAATTGACATGTGGAAAAAGATAAAAATTTATTTTCTCTTTTATATATGTTGTTTTTAATTTTTTTTTGTTTTTTCTTTAGAATCAGACCAATGGTTGAACTAGTCAAACCACTAATTCTTGATTTGTTCAGTTTTTTTGGTTCAATCAAATAAATTATTAAAAATTCATAAGAATAGAAAACTGATTCAATTATTTTTTTAGCTCGGTTCAACCAGTATGTATTGGTTTGTGGGTCAATCGGTTCAACCCCTATATTTGGACTAGTATCCCAACCGCCTATTCCAATCCGATTCTAATCGATAATATAAGTTTTTCAGTCTCGTCAGGTTGAGTAACCAGGCAATGAAGTTCGAAAATAGAATTAATAGGTAGTAGCTTGACCTCAGGATGGTTAATTTCAAGCATTGTTGGCATTGTCATACATTATAAAAGAAGAAGAAAGAAAGAAAAATAAAGAGAAAGAAACAGTAAAAGAAAATAAAAGAATTTTAAAAAATATTTTTTAAAAGTTTTTATGATGTCAAATTATTTGAATAATTTTTTTAACAAAAATAACATTTTTGTGTAAAATAGGTAACAAAAGAATAATTTAGATACTACTCGTTAGAAAAAAAAATTTAAGTATCAAAATAAGAAAAATACATAATTTAAATACCAATTGAGCGTATATGCGATAACGTTGCTGAAATTATACTTGATTTCTTAATTAATTATTTCTATTTCACATAATTGATACAAAGGAAGGAAGCATTAAAGAACTGGACCGATCTCTATTCCAAAAAAAATATTAACAAATAGATTTTGTTTTATTACTCGATTTAAATAATTAAAAAAGTATTTTAAAATTAATTTTTAATTATAAAATATATAAAATAAACACTAAAAATATAGTTTTAATATTTTATTAATTTCTGAATAGTAAAACAGATTTTTTGGGTGAGATAAGCTGGCTCGAAAATGAACTTGAACTTAGACAATATTTTAAAATCAAATCTCAACTCGACTCATAGACACTTCTATTTGAAATTAAGTTAATTGATTAGCCTCGTATTACAAATCAAAGTTTTATAAATTAAAATAATTTTAATTAAAAATATAAATATAATTTTAAACATTTTTTTGATAATTGATGTTAGCTCCTAATCGATTTAAAATTACAAGTCAAGCAGATGTTCTTTAAGAACTCAAGAGGAACAAGAACCGTTGGTATAAAAAATAAAGGTTGAACGCCACAAAACAAAAGTACTTATAAGTGAGGTGTGAATGTTCTCAAGAACTCTAAGAGAAATCTCTCAAATTATATATATAGATTCAACTTCTTCAAATTTCAAAGTGAGCAGCTATTTATAAACTACTTTAGGTATATGAATAGCCAGACCTGCCAATAAATATGGTTTTTAGAAATTCCTAATTGTGCATGAATTTTATTGATTGCATGCAATTCGAAAAGTCACTTAATCCCCAAACCGTTTATGTATACTTAAGGTGCAAGGAAAAACTTCAAAGGTTACATTCAGCTCTCATCTTGGACGGTGGCAATTGAATGGCCATAGGTTGACCGAAAGATCACTTTAGATGCATGGATGTGAATCTTTTAGAATGCCCTTCTTTAAATTTGTCCATGAGATGAAAGGTCTTCATGAAACATGTGCAGTCAACAAAGTACCTGCAAAATAATACAAAGAGATCCCATAAGCACAATTTCAAAACAAATCACACAAAGTCCAAAGAAAATAACGCATAAGAAAACTAGACTCGACAAAATATAACTAAACACACGAAATACTTGAACAAAAAGAAACGATAATCCGCATGCTAAGGAAACAAATGCAAACACATGTAATCACATGACAAACACATAAAAACAAAGTAATACAACATAGTTGAACACTATGACACACGACATATGGCCCATGCTTGACCCACTCTTGAGTTTTTTTAGCCCAATCCAAATATGATATGACCGAGCTCACATGAGTAATAATATTTTTAATACAAACTTATTCAAACCAAGTTTTAATAAGAGATGTTTAAAAATTGAACGAAAAAGACATCTTAATTAATTTTATTCAAATTGCTTCCACTTTGTAATCTAAATATTTATTTGCTCTCACTTGAGAGTTTTTAAGTTCCACAAGCACATTGATTAATGATTGATGAAAAGATATAAAGAAAAAGAGGTAGAATCTCCTGTAGCCTCATAAGAGAGATACCGAGCGACACCAATCTTGACTCAGAGATAATGACAAAACTGAAGTCGTCGCCTTTGATTTAAGTTTCCGTCTTTGCATCGATCACACAATCCTAACTCTTTCATGGCTGCTTCTTCTTCCTCTTCTTCTCCTCAAAGAGACACATGCCTTAACTTCATCACTCATTTACTCGAAACTTTGAAACACACAATAATGGATATCTTCTTCCATGAACAAGATCTAGAAGACGCGGAGCAACTTTCTCAAGCACTTCCTCAAACAATTGTTTCTTCTTACTCTTCTCGTCAACTGAAGCATCAAGTTTTCTTGAGCTTTAGAGGTGAAGACACACGTCTTAACTTCACGGCTCATCTACTCAAAGCTTTGAAAGACACGGGAATGAATGTCTTCTTCGATGAAGAAAAACTAGAAAAGGGGGAGCAACTTTCATCAGCACTTTCCCAAGCAATTGCAACTTCAAATCTCTCAATCATCGTTTTGTCCGTAGATTATGCTTCATCAAAATCATGCTTGGCAGAAGTTTCTGACATCATGGACCGCAAGGACACTCAAGGACATATTATTCTTCCCATCTTTTACCATGTTGATCCTTCCAATGTGCGAAATATTGGTGGGAGCTTTAAGACATCCTTTGAAGACCATGAATTAAAGATGCCAATTGATGAAGTGAAGCGATGGAAAGCTGCTTTTGTTGAAGTCGGTAAATTAAAAGGTTGGCACATAATAGGAGGCAAATTCGACAGGTAACTATATTTTTCTCATCTTCTAATTTTATTTCACTTATATTTGTTTTAGCTCTCATATATAATTTTTATTATTTGCTAGACCTGAAACAGAGTACATCAAGGATATTGTTGAATATGTTAGAAAAAAGTTAATGAATAATTATTTTAGAAATGCTTCTGAAGAATTGGTTGGAATAGATGATCAGAAAAAAATGATTTTGGGGCTAATTGAGCAAGAAGACACTCGCATAATAGGACTTTGGGGAATGGGTGGTATAGGCAAAACTACCCTTGCTGATGTTGTATACAAAGAAGTCTCTCAAAAGTTCGACGATAGTTGCTTTCTTCATAACGTTAGTGAGAAAATAGAGAAACAAGGGATCGAATCTTTACGAGATGATTTTCTTACAGAACTATTAAAGCAAGGAATTCATATACGCACCCCTTCAATTGGACAAGGCTTTATCCAAGAGAGGTTGAACAACAAAAAAGTTATTGTTGTCCTTGATGATGTTAATGACTCAGACCTAATGAATGATTTGGGAGTTCAGTATTTTGGTGAAGGAAGTAAAATCATTATAACATCTAGAGATAAACAAGTACTTAAGAATGGAGGAGCAAATAAAATACACGAGGTAGTGAAGTTAAACGAGAACGACTCTCTCCGACTTTTTTCTATATTTGCATTTAGACAGTTGAATCCTGCCATTGATTTTCTAAATCTATCGTACAAGTTTGTAGGGTACGCCGAAGGGAGTCCACTTGCTCTTAAAGTTTTGGGTTCTAGATTGTATACAAAGTCTAAAAGAGATTGGGAAAGTGAGGTGGATAAATTAAAGGAATATGCCCAACCAAAAATTTCACAGATTTTGAAGAGAAGCTTTGATGGGTTAGATGAACTAGAGAAGAATGTATTTCTTGACATAGCATGCCTTTTTTAAAAACGAATCAAAGGAAGATGCAGAAGAAATTCTAAGTCGATGTTATAGAGGTGCAGTGTCCGGAATAAGCAACTTACTTGATAAGTGCTTAATTGATATCGTAACTGGTATTCCTTCTTTTACCATAGATTATTGTGAATGTATTTCAATGCACGACATGCTTGAAGAGATGGGAAAGGACATTGTTCGCCAAGAAGCTAAAGAACTTTGGAAGCACAGTAGATTATGGAATCCTAAAGACGTGTATCAAATACTCAGATATAATAAAGTAAGTATTGACTGTATTTGCATTCTTTCTATTTTTCATATTTTTGTGTGATTTTAATCAAAAGGGATAAAAATAAAAATAATTATGTGTTGTCACATGTTAAGAAGTTTAATTATTTGTAATTATAAGTTTGGAGCAGAAAACATTGTTAATTACCAATGTCTTAAGGTATAACAAAATAAAATTAAACTATTTTATATCTAAACTAATTTCCTGTAATAAAAAGGTGTGCCCGAAAGTCTAAGCTTTCCTTAATATAGTTACTTATTTTAATGAGTGATTTATTTGAATTATCATATATTTCTCTGTTACTAATACTTTATAAATTGGTTTTTGTTATTAGGGGACTGATTTAATTCAGGGAATAAAGTTAGACATGTCTCAAATTGATAATCTACAGTTATGTCCTACTGTTTTTGACAATATGCACAATCTTAAAGTTATCCTCTTCTATTTTTCTGGGAGATTTTTGAAGAAGTGTTCGGAAAAGAAACTTCTTGCCGACCAAGATGATAGTGTATCTCTTTCCGATGAGTTAAGGTATCTTTTTTGGGATTATTATCCCTTCAAATCTCTATCAAGTTTTAACCCAATCAATCTTGTTATGTTGAAATTACCACATGGCGATATGGAATTTCTTTGGAATGAAGACGGTTATCAGGTATTCTTTCCTACTTTCTTCATCCAATATTTAAAAATATATATATTTATAATTGATGTATCAGTGAATAATATGATGGAGTCTTATTAAAAGCTTTTAAATATATATATATATATATATATTAATTTTTCTTTCACTTCTGATACAATCCAAAATAAGTAGACAATGCTATTAAGTAATGTAGCTATTTTATATTTTGATTGCGCAGAATCTTGTTAACTTGAGGGAAATTGACCTTACTCAATGCAAGAATTTAAGGAAGATCCCTAATTTATTAAGTGCCATCAACCTCAAAAGCCTTTGCTGCTATGGGTGCGAAAGTTTGGTCGAACACCCTTGTCTCGATCATTTGGCATATCTTAAAACGCTTGAACTTGAGGGATGTCATAATCTCAAGAAGTTTCCCGAGGTCCCAAATCACTTTTCTATTTTAGAATTAGATGAAACTGGAATTGAAGAAGTGCCTGATTCAATTGAGCATCTCACCAGACTTGAACAGTTGTGCTTGAGAAAGTCAGGGGTGAAAAAGGTATCGAGCAATATTTCAAAGTTGGGATTCCTTCGTTCTCTGTATCTTAGTCATTGCCCTATCACCGAATTCCCAAAAAACCCATCAGAATTATGCTTATCTGAGACTCAAACAGAATTCCCAGGAAACTCAACCCTTAAGTTTAAAAGCCTTGAATTTATGCATATAGATCATTGCAACAACCTTAAATTTCTCTCAGAGCTTCCACCATATCTAAGATACTTGGTTGCACATGACTGCACATCATTAGAAAAAGTATCGTTCACAAACCAAAATCTATATGAACTCGAATCTTCAGATGATAGTCATGAATTTTTCATGTTATTCTCTAATTGCTTCAACTTGAATCAAGATTCAATTAATAACATTGAGGCAATTGCGATGATCAAAATTGGATCCCTAGTAAAGAAATGGGAAAAGGAATCTGATTGTGATACACCAAGTCTTGTTTGTTGTTTTCCGGGAAACGAAATTTCGCCAAATACGTTCGAGTATCAGAGCATGAGTTCTTCATTAATTTTGAGACTATCCCCAAATGGGTGTAGTGGGGGAAGATTCTTGGTTTTTGTTATCTGCCTTGTTGCCGATTTCGCACATGGTCATAAATATGAAGATCTTATATGTAGTTGTGAATGCCAATTGACGGCCACTGGTGGTAATTATGAAAAGTTCAAAAGTGAGTGGTATTGCAGTCCGGAATTTGAGTCAGTGCAGTACATGGGTGATCATGTGTTGATTTTGTTCAGTGGTGCTATGGTTAAAAATGAAAAGGATTACCAGAAGGCATCATTTGAATTCCACATTAAAAAGTTGGACTTAGGTGGCGAAGAAGAATCTATCAAGGTGGAGAAATGTGGTGTTCATGTATCCTATGTTGCATAAGTAAGTGGGTTTCATTTCACTTTGTGATATTACCATATTCTTCTTCCATTGTTGACACTAAAATTTTAACTTATGAATTGCTTATGATAGAAAATGAAGGGCTTTATAACCAGGATGACATCTTGCTTGCTCTGCTTTATAAATTGTTTGTCATTTAGAAAGTGCTTTAGAATGACTACTGTTTGTTGTAGCTCACCCAAATTGTGTATTTTTTGAATCTCCGTTTTATAGTTCATATATAAGGTTAGTAAAATGTATTTTACCACGGTAACCATTACTTATTGATAAATTTTTTTAAAGTTACAAGTAAGTGAATTTTTCCCATAATTAATATTCATTTTTTAATTAAACTAATAATATAGATAATATGGGAGGAAATTGTAATGACAAACTTAAGTCACTTTTCTATCAACTTACATCCTACATACAATTTTGAGTTTATCTAATTGATTCTTAAGTTCATTTTTCCAGGATGATATTCACAACTTAAAATCTTTAATATTAGCATTTACAATCACTTTCTTTCTAATCATAATCATTGCATTAAAAAATTTAAAGGTAAATGCGGATTACGTCTTAACTCAGTTGGTATCTGTATTGTTATCAATATAAGAAGACTTAAGTTCAAGTGCATTAAAACACATTATCCTCTTATTTAATGATTAAGGAGAGACTATCAATAATTCTAAGCAATAAATCGGATGGCATACAAAAGTTTCTAACATAATAACAAAAAGTTATGCTTTGGAGTTCATAAAATATCCCTAGGAATCAGATACTAAAATTCTTGAGGATTCTTCCAAAATATATATATTCATAAATAATTTTACATTTTTTTATAATTTTTCATAGTATTGTAATAATTTTTAAGCTTTAGTTCTAAAAACTTCTTGTAAAATAGTTTAAAAAATTAATTAAAACTTCATAAAATAATTTTAAAATATAAGTTTCCATGTCAGCTGTTACATTACCGCTCAATTGCGGTTAGAAAATTTAACTAAGAACTATATTTTAAAAATTCTAATAAAAATTTAATTCAGTATAATTTTTTATTAAAGAATTAATTGGTTTTTTAAAATTATTTTACTAATACTTTTTTTTTTATATTTGATTGCTCACAAACTATCACTATATATATATATATATATATTTGTATGATATTTAAATAGATAAAGATAAGCATAAATAATTACTTAGTTTATGCTTCCCCTTTTGGTCGTTGGAAAAAGTTTGGTGAACACATTAGAATCTGAGTGGTTTCCGAGAAATTAACGTTGTCCTTCTATCTTCCTTTCTATTTCACGCCCAATTTCTTGGCAGGTTTGATGATATGTCATCTTGATTACCCAATTCCACTTAAGATTATCATTGTTTTCATAATCAGATTAAATTGATAGACCGAATCGGTTAGATAAAGAATCATTCAAGGAATCGATTCGAAATAAGGAGTTCGACCGATTTATTTGTTAAAAGGTTGAATATGTTGAGCTGGTTGGCTGGACTAGTTGAATTGATTTTCTCTATTTTAATATTTTTATAATTTATTCAATTGAACCGGAAAACTGATTGGACTAGTCGTAATGATGGGATTAAAAATGAATAATCTAATCGATTCGACCACCCGTCCAATTTTAAAAACCTCGACCATAATTTATTTTTTTTCCAACTATAAGGAAATTTTACTGAAATTTCTCTGCTAACTAGTTATTTTTGTTGTCATTATGACAATTTATACCGATCCAATACTGTTAATTTAGAAACGAAAACCATATGTAATTTCATAAATCATAGTGATTTCATTCAAATTCAATTTTATTATGGCACCAAATGATAAATTGATGATCAGACTAAATTCATACAAGTATAGAAAAAGAAAAAGGGAGGCTGATGTATTTTTGTTCAAGTCGATTTTCCTAAAAAATATCTTTAAGGGTGCTTTTATGTAATAACTTTAGCAAAGTCGATCAAACCAATAGATCTATGAAGGGAATTTTCTAGGGAAATGCAAGGAAAAATAACCAGAGCAATATTTCACATGCTTAAATTTCCCGGAAATTTTCAAAATTTATTTGGAGCGGTATTTAAAACTGTTATTTGGCAATTACAAGGAAAAAAATTATTGATAGTTGAAGTATAGAAATTACTTAATTCACTATTAATTCCATTGAAATTGCTTCATCAATTTAGTTTCAAAACTACGCTAAAAAATTCAATACATTTGGCTCAGCAATTCATGCATGAGCGACTTCAAATCTTCTTTCCCTAAATTTAAAATAAACAAACGATTAATTAATCACTAACTAGTTCTCATAAAATTGAAATAAAGTAGAAAGTAAAGTCAATGGTTCTCCGAATATAGCCGAAACGAGCAGCTTGAGAAATATGATCACCCATTTGATACCCTTCCTCGCTTTCGAGCTTTGGTCCTTACTTCGCAAAACTACATGTTTTGGAGCAAGATTTTGCAAAGCAAGGCATTTATTCTCATCATCAGCAATAACATCAAGTTGAAAATAACCCTTTTTCCAATTCTCAAGACATGCTTCTTTCAGACAAGCCACATGGTAGCAAAGCTTACTATCGGAAGAAACATACGACAAACCCGATCTCTTCTTGCTTTGGCATTTCAAGCATCTCGATTTGATCTCTTTGCGAAGGTAG
Source organism: Gossypium longicalyx (assembly GCA_025698465.1). Taxonomy (NCBI): domain Eukaryota; kingdom Viridiplantae; phylum Streptophyta; class Magnoliopsida; order Malvales; family Malvaceae; genus Gossypium; species Gossypium longicalyx. Next base: position 4,079,304 of record CM047004.1, read on the forward strand.
ATTTCGGTGTTGGAATCCGGAAGGGAGAAGACCGGAGGAAGGCTCGCGCAATGGGGATGTAAATCGTGATCTTCACGGGTGCATTGGTACAAGAATCCTTGTATATCCGAGGCACAAATATCGCAAACTCTGGTGGTTGATCCTAAAGGATTTTCTTTGTGAAATTGGAAGTTGCATTTTGGGAAAAATTGTTGAAATGGAGGTGAGGGACGACGAATTGCACATTGTTCGTGAAGGATGTAATTGCATTTCTTATGGGGACATTGGTAGCAAACCCCAAATCCGAGTTCTTTGCACCCATCGCAAATGAAAGGAACTTGGCTCTTTTTCCACACAAGCTCATGTTGTGGGTGACCATCAATAACGTGTATCTTTAGGAGTGTTGGCATCTCTTCAAATTGGATTTTCTGCAAACACAGATTGAATTGAACTGATTACTTTTATGTTCATCAACAATCTTATTTTGGTGAATATTCATATCAACATTCAAGTCTAAATCAAATAATATATCTAAATAACAATAATAAGAATCAATTGTCATTCTAATATATATTTCAGATCTAGATCAAAATAAATCTCGACAAGGCCCTTACATAGTGATATTTAAATTAAAATAAATTTAGAGATCGAATCACACATAGTGAGGCTTGACTTTGAAAGCTTATGACCTCAATCGAAATTAATATTAGCATACATTAGGCTATTGAATTTTTTTTTAATAGGATGACTATTTTTACTCATAATTTCTTCTCAACTCTTAAATTAAAAAAAAAAAGCATGATCAAACACATTTAAATCCATATTCTCCATATTGCTACAATAACAACGGTACAACTAAGCTAAAGCTAAATGGAAGAAATATATGCATATAATTATATATATATGTTCTACTGTGGTATAAAATACACCAAAATTCGAAACGAAAAGGGATAAATAATTATAACTTCAAGTAATCATTTATTGAGCATTCGGAAAAGGAAAAAAAGAGAGTAGGATATAATGAACAACTTTACCTTAAATATAAATGGAAACAAACCTTGAAAGAACCGAGGAATAAAAAGGGTGGAATTGATGCTAGAATTGGGGGTGGGGGGAATTATGCTAAGAAAGTTGTGCAAATAATACCATATATTTATAGAACAAAAAACACCGCGTGACATGTTTCCAAATAACTCCCAAAGTTGTTTCATTGGTTATTTCTTCCCCACCTCTACGTATTTTCTTTCCTTTCCTTTCGTATTGATTTTAAGAACCAAACATGAACGAACATAATTAATTAGAAATTTCAGGTCTTTTTTCCTTGATGATTCTAAGAAAGATAACAAGAAGTTTAAACTACAGGACAACATATCAATGTTGAGGCCCCTTTGTCCCAAAAACAGTTTATGTTTTGAGCCATGGGAGATACAAAGACGCGCAATCTTTTTCATTTTTTCATAGTAAGTGAAAAATTTATTGATAATGAAACAAAGTGTAAATTCTTCAATTAACCACCCAATTTTAATAAATTTTCATTTTGGTCACCGAAATAAATAAATAAATCTCAAATATAGCACCGCCGTTTGATAGTTTTCTCATTTTAGCCTCCCAATTTTAGTATGTTTTTTTATTTTGATCATTGGCCATTGATTTAGCTAACAGCAATTTTACCTTACATTCATTTTAGTCACTCAATTTTTTTAAATTTTAATTTTGGTCATTTATTTCCTCTTTTAGAATTAATTTTAGTTTTTTAAGTAAAAAGTGAAAAGCGGTGTTTTTATAAGAGAAACCATTTTATTTTTTAAATTTCATTTACTCTTGTTTTTCTTTTTTTAGAATTAATTTTAATTTTTTCCCGATAAAGCTTATGAGTTTTTTTACATTTATTTTACTTAAGTGGCCAATGACTTAAGTAAAAACTTTTGAATAATTTAGTAACTTAAATAAAAACTTTCGAATAGATCAACAACTATTTTGTAACTTTTTAAGTTTGATGATTAAAATTGAACATACTACTAGTTTAGTGACCTTGGGTGTAGTTTACCAAAAAATATATGTATGATCCATTAAACATATGAATGGAAGGTTATAAAAACAAAACTCAACCAACAAAATAGAAAAAAAAAAAGCGTACCAGCGTTTAAAACATGTAGGATCTGCACATGCCTTCTTTAGACATGGCATCAGCCATGCCTTTTGCTTCTCTCGGTACTTCACACAGCTGACATCACCAATTTTAGCATCAATCTGCACGAACCTATCATATAAACCTCCAACTCCAGGGCGGAAACTGAACATTTAGCATCCAATTGACAACTACAGCAGAATCAGACTCGACAAGCAATGCCGTTTTCCTCTCCCCAAGAAGATTTCTCCAACATATCCAATGCTAAATTTCTATAAGCTCTCATCCACCCAATCTGCACAAGACCAGCAACAATGCAAGGATCTCTTGTTATTTCATTCCGGAAAGCAAGCAATTCGAGTCGATCAGTTTTGTTCTCGAGCATGACAGATTGATAGTTCAAGTGAAATAGTGAAGGAAGAAATAAAATATCCAAAATTTTGAGTGCTCCATTCATAGCCTTCTAATGTCTAGAGATTATCGTAGATCAGCTGTATATTTCAACAGAAAACATTGTAACTTAATGTCTTAAAGAATGAAACACTAAGTTAAAGAATTGATTTATTACTTTTTTTTTTTTTTGGTGAAAATATTTATTTCATATTTTACTATTTTACTATTGTGAAAAATAAAACGTCAATAATAGCAATAAAAGAAAAAAAAATACACAGATTTACGTGAAAACCCTTTTGGAAAAAAGAACACAGGCAGAGGAGAAAAAAATTTACTATGTCGAATTCAAATGATACAAGTGGAGTATAGACCATGTCTATTTATAGGTTACATAGACTTTATTCTAATCAACATCTAATAGAAGTAATGCAGTAAAGTTGAAACACCTTATTCAAAACAACATCAAATAGAGGAAGTATACTTCTATTCAGATTTCACTTGTACAGTCTGAACTGTACCACGGGGGCCTTCGGCCCGCGTACCCCCGGTTGTGACCTAGTCCAGTATTTTTGTGTATTAAGGATTTACAATGAGCTATGACCCTTGACTTATGTCCACGTAAATCCCCCTATTTTGCCACTTCTATTTTTTTTTTTATGAATTTAGGCCATATCTCTAACAACTATTATTAAGAAGATGAAAATTGGATCAATAAGCAGCAACTTGGGTTCAATATTTTAATTTATGATTGGTTACTAAGTCAGTGCTTTGAATCCTTCCATGTGTGTTCGACAGTTGATTTGTTCAACCGAATCTGTAAGTTGTTAGTAACATTTTCTTCCTCTTGTATGTGTATATATTCACCTATCATGTACTCTATGAAATCAAGCAATAATTCACAAGTTAATTCACAAAGTTAGTATAGTTAGTTTGTTTGCTATTCTTTCATGGTATCGTTCTATGCTATGAAGCATGGACATCGACACAGACACGCAATACAGGTACGACACGATACAGATACGGAGACACGATAATTTTTAAAAATTAAGGACACAGATACGACAGGATACGACAATAAAAAATATTTTTAATATTTATATATATTTTTTATGTTAAAATACTTCATGTCATATCAAATGAAGTTGGTAAAGTTAGAGAATTTTAGTAATAGTTAAGCCTTCAATAGAAAACCCAGACAATATCTGCATTAAAAACGACAAATGGAGAAAATTCTAAGTTGTTAATAATCTACAAAGATGAATTGAAAGAACGGAATAAAGATCCATCCAAAGACAGTAGGCTTTCGGCCACCGCCCATCATGGGTTTAGCTTTTGGGCCTAAGAATAAGTCCAACTCCAACAGACTTTTCTGAATAGTTAGTGTAGCGACGTAAAATTTTTTGTTTTCGGTCGCTAATTGACGCGATTTATTAGAAATTTGAAAACCTTTCGATTTTATTAAAAAAGGAAGTCGCCACTGATCTTTTTTTTAGGTCTGATCGGACACCTAATAAATCCTCTTTTTTAAAAGAGAATTTATTTCTTAAACAAAATGAAGGCCGAGTTTAGGTCTACGTCAAAAGCCAGAGAAAAAATAGGGTTCGGGAGTCGGTTACGCACGAGGAAGGTATTAGCACCCTCGCGACGCCCAAAATTGGTATCTCGTTAAACGTGTATTGTCTTAATTTTCAAAAATACGAGTTCAATGTAACATTTAATCGTGATCCGATCAAAACACGAGAATTTTTAAAATTTTGATTTCTTTTGAGAAGGACGTTCCGTTTTTAACACAAGCCGATTGATGTTCACCCAACATATCGATGAAATCGACGACTTAATGTTAAATCGGTGCGTTGCCTTATTTATTAAAATTAAAAAAATGAATGAAAATATTTTTAAGTGAAAATAAAAAGAAAACTAATATCGATGTTGAAATAAGATGTGATCTAATAGGCTAAATTTGGAACAGGCAAATAATAATAAAAAGTTAAGAATATACGAAGCAAATAATATATAAAACATTAACAATGTATATGTGATAATAATAGTCATAAAACAATAGTAGTGCATATGGTATTAAACATGATAATAATAGTAATAATGCAAATATGAAATAGTAGTGAACATATATATATAAAACATATAATACTAGATTAAAAATATATACAATATATATTGAAAACCGTAATAATATAAAAAAAACTAATAATAACGATATATAAATATATACATATATGTATTAAAATATATACGTAATAATAGGAATAAAAAGTATATACATAGTATTAAAAATGTGTACATAATATAGCGTTGAAAATACATACATAATATAGTTATTAAAAAAATATATACATAAGATAATATGTAAAAAAATATAGAAATAATATAGTATTAAAAATATATACATGATATATATAAAAATATAATATTTAAAAGATATATATACATAATATATATAAAAATGTATACATAATATAGTATTAAAATATTTACATAATATATACATATTAGAAATAATAATAATATTAAAAACAACTATTAATAATACTACATAAATATATACATATATACATAATAATGATATTGAAAGTATGTACGTAATATATATATTAGAAATAATAATAGTAACTATAGTAATAATATATTGATAATAAATAATAAAAGGAATAAAAATAACAGTAATAATAAGAATATTAACAATGATAATCATAAGAATAATATAAATAATATTTAAAATAAGATAAAATAGCAAAGATAATATGAAAATAAACTTAAATCTAAAAAAGGGACTAAATTTGAAACAAAAACGAAGTTTTGGGGCAATTTTAAAAAGAAATAAAGAAAAAGGATCAACATGCCACACGCGCGTAACCTAGGAGGACCAAAACAGTAATTATTCCTTCCCATCAAAACGCAGCGTATCAGCGGGGACTAAATTGAAAAGCGCAAAAAATTATGGGGCCAAATTGAAAATAAATTGAAACTTAATTGCATAATAGAAAAAAAGCGGAGGGGCTAAATGCGCAAATAGCCCCTCCAATGAAAACACGCGGACCCTAAAGTTGGAGCGGGTCGGGTCACGGGTCGGCCATGGGTTAAGGCTCAAAACGACGTCCTTTTGGGGTTCTATTTAAGGCCAAATTTTTTTTTAAAAAATCACTTTCTCATCTGTTTTTTTAAAAAAAAACTCAACCTTCTTTTTTTTCTCTGCAGGTATATGCTCCGGTGAGGACTTCGGCCAGTCGCCGCCGCCGACCACCGTAAAAAAGGTAAATTTTTTTTTTGATTTTATAATGTAATATATATATATATATAGATTTGTAGTTGATGAGAAAAAGAAAAAGAAAGATTCGGTTTTCTTTTTTTTTTTTAAAAGTAAAATCACCTTATGCTTGAATCTGGTTCTTGTTGTTTAGATCCTCCTATTTGGTGTTTAATCCTTGCTTTGGAGTCACTGTTTTACTTATATTTAGAAATCTAATGTTTGTATTGACTGAAAATTTTGCCCCCCTTTTACAAGATTTTGATTCGGCTTTTATAGCCATTGTACAAGTCTTTTTCTATTATTTTTGTTGTCCTTTCGTTTTAATTGCTTGCAGGTGCTGTGGCGGTGGATTTGACCTGAGTTGGTGGCAGGTGCAACAGTGGCGATGGCGTGTTGCAGGTGGCCGAGGCGACGGGCAAGTGGCTGGTGTCAGAAGCAAGTGGCGCCAAAAGTTGAGGCTAGGGTTAGGTTTTTTTTTCTAATTTGGGCTATATTATTGGGCTAGGGGATTTGGGTCTGAATTGTTTGGGTTTAAAATGTTGTAAACGGGTTTGGGTTTTGTGGGTTTAATTGTAATGGGTTGGTAGTTTAGGGGTGTTAGCTAAGGTGGGTCAAAAATTGGCCTGCAACAATTAGTGCTAGTTAGGGTTTTTTTAAGTTTGGAACTCTTTACTCACTTCTTTCGATAAATTGCTTCTTTTTTTTTTAGGGTTTACCCACCAAAAACACTTGCAGAGACCAGCCGTTTTGACAAAGTTTCAGCCACCGTCCGTCAGCCACCATCTACTTTTCCTGCATCTATCACGTGTCTGACTTTTTTTTATGTATTCCGGCGTGTCTGATGAGTGTCCGTGTCAGACACACATAAGACACTGATATGAGGAGGGATGAGTCATGCCCGTGCTTCCTAGGTTCTATGGCTTCTGTTTCCTCTTATGTGCCTGTGAATGAAGCAACCTCTACTCTTGTTCCTAGTTCTTCACCGTGCGTTCCCGATGGTGATCAAATCTGTCGAGTAGTACAATCCTTCCCTAGACACGAGACTATCAAACTTAAAGAAGAAACATTTGTGTAGTGGCAACACCAGTTGACGCTCATCATAGATGGATATGGTATTATCGGATATGTCCATGGAACGCTTTCGACTCCACCTTGTTTTCTGTCAGACTCCAAAGCGAAGTTGGTCTTTAATCTTAACTTTGTTTCTTTTTGTTAGCAAGATAAACTCCTTGCCTCGTGGCTATTATCCACAACCAGTGGTGAAATCTTGTCATATTTTACAGGTGCTACCACTGTACACGATGTCTAGAGCAAAGCGATTCAATTGTTTGCTATTGCTTCATGTGCCAAAATCTTACGGTTAAAGCATGATCTTCATTCAATAAAAAAAGGTCACATGTCTATTAAAGAGTACCTGGCAAAGATTAAGAATGTTTGTGATCTTTTTGGTGCGTCTAGCCATCCTATTTCTAGTGTTGAGCAAGTTGAAATCGTGCTAGCAGGTCTTTTAGTCGATTTCGTGTCCATTCTTACTTTTGCGTCCTTCTTGCTAGAACCACTTCAGGTGTGATAAACATATTAATTTACATGATTCTTGTGTTTAATTTGGGTTATTTATGAATTAATCCCTGCTTAATTGGTGTTTTTATGATTTAATCTTGTCAGGGATGCAATTGGTCAAAAACGAGCAAAAATGGGCCAAATTGAAAGACAAATTGTTGAATTGGGGCCAAACCAGAAGTATGGAGAAAGCCAAGGATTGATCATATATTTTGACTTTGTAAAAAGCTAAAAATAGGAAGATTTTATTTTGTTATATTTTATTTTAATTTTTATTATTTATTTTAATTTTAATTTTATTTTATTTTATTAATTTGGGTTAAGCTATTTTTAGTAAACCCCATGTATATAAATAGGGGATTTTAGTTCTTAGAAAATGATCTTTCATTTTTTGTATTCCTACTTCTATTTGGAATAGAAATACTCTCCTTTTCCCTTCCAAATTGGCGCTAAGAATTCTTCATTTTTCATTTGGTTTTGTTTCTTTCCTAAAATTGGGCTAATTGCCTTCCAAGTGCTTTTCCTTTCCAATTTCCATCATCATAATCATCAATCTTCTTTCCAAGCTCACAAAGCATGAACAATTTCATGCTTAACTAAATTTCATCTTAGATTTAGGCCAGTGCTCTTTCCGGTCGAGAATCGTGAGATACGAATTTGTGCTAAAAATTCGTCCCATCAGTATTCATTTTTTTCCTAAGTATCGGGATAGACCAATCATCCCTTAAAGTCAATTTCGATTTCAAGTCAAAGTGCATGTTGAGTTGGAGTCGTGTTTGCTTACAGTTGGAGATTCGAGTCGGCCGTGCTGTATTCGAATTTCTAAGAACAAATCGAGAAAAAGGTGATCGGGTTTAAACGACCCACGCGGTTGAGTCCGTTAATTCGAGTTGGATTCTTCAGAACGCAAGGCTGCCGGAGTCTTGAATCGGGAACACATGTATCTCGGTTAGATAATCGGTAAGGGTTGGTTTGCAGGTCGTACCGGAACCAACTACTAGAGGAAGAATTGGTGGCTAGGGCGTTCTTAACTGCTATAACCAGCTTATTGATTGAAGGAGAAGATTAATTTTCGAGGATCGATTCTTGATACGAAATTGACTGAGTCTAAGGCTAAGGCTTATTTTATATGTTGCAAAATTTTGAATTTATTTTCTAATTTATTTAATTAATTGTTTATGCTGTTCCAATTATACAGTTTCAAAACATTTCAAAAAAAAAATCCCCGATTTACTTTTATTTTTAATCTTTACAGGTACGATTGGAGTCGTGGGCACGACTATTGCCACGACCTTCGACACGACAGACAATCTGATCATAAGTTATACACGAAAGTTGATTATCGCATCCAATCCTTGTGGCTTGACCCTACTACCACTCTACTACTAATTAGAGTTATTTTGTAGGAATTATATTTAGTGGATTCGACGCCCATCAAGGTGGATCGGCTTGTTGATATATTGTTGGAGTGTGAAAACCATCAAAAGCGGTTCATTTCAGAGACATCTCTTCAAGCTAATTTGGTTCATCCTAAAGATCTATTGACTTTATCGGTGTTGGCTCCTTCTAGGTCTAATTCTTGATCAGTTGGTGCTTTCTCTCATGGTGGTCGGGGTTCGTACCACGGTTGTGGCCGAAGTAGTTGTGGTCGTCCTCAATGCCAAATCTGTTGTAGTCTTGGGCATCTTGCACAAAGGTGTTATTACAGATTCAATCGGGTGTTTGATGGCCATTTAATGTCGTCGTATGGCTCTTTGACCTCGGTCTTTACTCCTCCGGCGTCCTCATTTTTATGGTCATGTGAAGGGTTCTCGGTGGCTGCTCCGATCTCTAACTAGGTGTCTTCTATTAGGGTTTCTCCTTCAGTGGTTCATGGGCATCCTTCAAATGGGTACTCTGATGGGTCGTTGCCTTATCCCAACCTAGTTGTGAATCAAGTGTCTCTCGGCTCCCAACTATATGGGCCTTTGGTGTATGGGTCATCTTATCTGTGTTCTACTAGGCCAAAACATATATCGTCGCATGGGTCTGCTGACTACTTTACATCAGCTGCATCTTTCTCATTTTTGACTTATGCGCACATTATGTTGTCCTCCTATTGGGTTTATGTCATTTGGATCTGGGCTTGCTACCATTTTCAGGCCTGATAAAATTACTTCAGCTTAGGACTGTGGATGTTAGGCACGATTCTATTAATTCCATTCGGCCTGGATCATTAATAGACTATTTTGTTGGGTCTTCAACCTCTACCAAGTTGTCCACTTGGTATCTTGACTTAGGTGCCACCAATCACATGTATCAAGAGGCCTCCTTACTAAATTCTTCGAGTGAATATTCAGGTAATATTCATGTAACAACTCGTTTTTCAGTGGTGACGGAAGAGTGGTTTCGTGACTGGAAATTTCTATTGTGTTGGCCTGTAAATATTATTTATAGAATATTTATGGAGTTATTAGAGTCGTATTAAAATTTGGTTAAGAAATTTTAACGTTTAGATAACTAATTAAAGAAAAATGACTAAATTATAAAAGGTGTAAAACTTGTTAATTATTGCATTAAGATGATTAAATGGCTTAATTATTAAATGAGGGAGGAATTATATGGTAATTAGACCATAGTAAAGGTAGATGGATGGTTTTGAACTTGGAATTAATTAAAAATGCATGATAATTTAAAGGGTAAAGTTGTAATTAGTAAAATAAAACTCAAGTAAAAGTAAAATAAAATACTATCATCTTCCTAAAGGAAAAAACCATCAGAAAAATGGAAGAGTAGAAACACCATTGCTAAAGCTTAAGGTTCGGCCATCAAGAGTTCTTGCATGTAAGTCCGTTTTAAACTCGTTTCTTGTAATTCTTATGTTTTTAATATCGTTGCAACTAGGTCCAGCTAACCCGTACCTCCGGTTTTGAATTTGCCAAAAATTTTAGAAGTCTCCATTGATGAATCTTGAATTTTTTTTATGATAATTATGTGTTTGAAGCTTTGATTGTGGTATTTGGTTGTTTTGAGAAGTAATTTTTATTAGTTTTTTATTTAAGGATTAAATTGTTAAAATATCAAAATTTTAAAGGCTAATGGTGAATTAGAGGTGTATTTGAGACTATTTAAAGGCCTAGAATATTCTGCCGTAAATTGATTTCTAGAAAATGGTCAATTTGTTGATTTTCGGGTTTAGGGATTAAATTGCAAAAGTTGTAAAAATTAGGAGCAATTGTGTAATTTTAGATAATAAAAGGGTATAAAATGCAGAATTAATTGGCATATGAACATAATCTAATAAAGTGAAAATGTTACATTTTAGATCAGGACCCTGTTGACTTGTATGGATAAAGGAAAATTGCAGAATAGTCTCTAAATTTCTGCAACGATTACAATTCAGTCCAGATAAGTTCGTATGGTTAAATTTTAGTATAGTATAATGTAAATATTTAATTTCTTGTAGATTGAAAATTATTAAATGACTTGAAAGTATTGAATTATGGTAAGTGAATTGATTTGAGAAAGAAATTGTATTAAGTGTTGTTAAATGATCAATATGTGATCCGATGAACGTAGGATAGGATACAATTGATATGCCAATAGCTATATCACGTGCTGTACGGGATTGGTTGATGATGAGATGATGATTATGAATTTATTCATGTTTATTGAATATAGCAAAGTTCAACATTTGTTACGAACTGTCACGTTATATTACAATATTTCAGGTGTGTTTAGAGGGCGGATGTAAAGCTTACGAACTTGGCACTTGGAACCGAGGTGTGTTTCGGAGGGATATTAGCCTACGGGCTTGGCACTTGGTGCCCAGATGTGTCTTGGTTAGTTAGCTTATTTGAACGATTTGGTGTGTTTGGCTGGTTAACCTTGCATTTGAATCCACTACGATGTTCATCGGGAATAGTTAATGATATATCATAATTGGTTGAACTAATTCACTCGTATACACATTTATGACTCACCTGTGATTTGGTTATGAATAACAGGATTATGATTTATGACATTTCTGTATTATGTAATGATCAAGTTTATTTCAGTAAGATTCATTATTTCTGTTCGTCGAACTTACTAAGCTTCAATAAGCTTACTTGTGTGATTTGCATTTCTTGTAAATATCTTTTGATTGGGACCGAAGACCGGATCGGCACCCAAGTCACACTATCCATCCGATTTCGGTAGTTTTTGAATGTTTATTTTGGATTATATGGCATGTAATAGGTCATTATGTCTATGACCTCGTTTGATATGTAAATATTTATATAAAACATGTAACTAGTTCATCTTTTGATCAATGTTGTCTTCTAAAGTGATGATAGTTAAATGGTTGCTAGGTTTGGTGGTGAATATAGTTCATTTAGTAAAGTTGTGGTTATTTTTGGTAAGTATAGTTAGGAATATACATGGTACATGTTTGATATTAACTTGGCAAGTTATTTGTTCTGATTTGTATAGTAACGCTTCGTAACCCTAGTTCGGCAACGGGTAGGGGTTAGGGGTGTTCCTTTGCTTATGGGTGATGGAACAAGTGTGAATATTGAGCGTTTGGGTCATAGCACAATTTCTACTTCCCGTAAGTTGTTGCATTTAATAAATGCGTTACATGTACCTAAGATTTGGAAAAATTTGCTCTCAATTTCTCAATTTGCTCGGGATAATAATGTATTTTTCGAGTTTCACCCTTTTTCATTGTCTTGTAAAGGATATAATAGACCCAAGAAATTTTGCTCCGAGGCCACACACATGAGGGGTTGTATTGGTTTTCTCTGGTGATGTCTTCCATTAGCATTGGGTTCGTACAAGGTGCTAAGATGTTCCTTCACAATATAGAGTTGGGCACCAAGTCCAAATTGTTTGAGTTGTGGCATCATCGACTTGGACATCCGTCGTTGGATGTTGTTAGTTCAGTTTGAAAGAGTTGTAATGTTATTGTTTATAATAATAAATTGCAACGTGTATGTTCTGCTTGTCAACAAGGGAAGTCACAGAAGTTACCGTTTTTAGATTCCACCACCGTGTATCATCATCCATTTGATTTAATTGTTTCGAACTATGACATCACACATTTGTATTCGTCGATCGAGTTGGGTGTAGGGTGTTACAAGTAGTCACCTAACTATGATTTGTTTTGGTCATTCAACTATGAAAAGTTACAAAATGGTCATCCAACTTTTAATAAATTTCGTTTTTGGTCAACGATTATGAGAAGTTATAAAATAGTCGCTCAACTATTCAATTTTGTATTTTTTGGTCACACAACTATTTTGGATTTTAGGATGTTTTCATTTTTATGTTAGCTAGCTGGTGACCGGAAATGACAAAAATTGAATAATTGAGTGACCATTTTATAACTTTTCATAGTTGAGTGACCTCTACAATAGTTTACCTTGTTTATTTTATCAACCCAATTTGTAATTTAATTAACATGCGCAAAACATAGGGGTATTATAAAATCTATACTTGTCATGTGATTTGATTAATGACATAATTGGTTTCTTTTTTTAATTCAATTTGGGTTTTTCTGTGGAGGATTTTATTTAAGTCAAATCTATGTTCCAAAGGGAGGCTTAAACGGTTTTATGTTGGCTGGTTATAAAAGAGTATGTTTTTTTTAAATAATAAAAAATTATTCAAGCTAAACTACACTGCCATCAATGTACGTATCGCACGATGGATGTCATCTTCTAATACACTTTTTACGTATATTTTGATTATAAAAGGGTATGTTTTGGTTGAATAAGGATTTATTTGAAGAATTACCATGTAATTTTCATCTATTATAGTCTAAATTACTTGTTTGGCCGAAACACTTCCTTAAATGTAGTTTATTAGCATGCAAATTCTTGGTCAAATGACATCAATTCATAGGAATCATATATATATATATATATATATATATTAATGTAGGAGAGTCGATGGTCAAAATTGAACATATGGGTTTTTATCAGTTTACTTTCATTAGGATTCTTGATAACAACGGCTGGCCGGCCAATGTATTAATCAAATTGTTAATGGAAAGCTTCCATCAATCCTCAAGTTGATTATATTTTAAATCTTGAAAAAAGAACTATATATATATATTCTAACATTGATGGGGAAATATATACTACAAAATCAATATGTATTTCTTTTTCTATTCAAAGTTTAGAACTCCATAAAGATATTTTGCTGTGTATTCTTCTAGGGTGAAATGTTCTGCAGTTCGCTAATCGGCTGATATTAGTAAGATCGATTGCCTATGCAATCTTAATTTCATAATATACATGCATATATAATATGTTAAGCACCATATTTTAATTATCACAATAGTTGTTCAAATCACTCCAATTATACAAAAGCATTCATGGTTGATTGAGTTCGAGTCGAGCTTCAACCATTGAATTTCATATAGAATTTTAGTTTAAGTTCAGCTCGGTTCGATTATACTTCTAAAATGATCTGCTTGGGATTCTTTTTCTTTCTCAAATGCATTAACAGCGACCGGTGATCAGCACAAAACCCATAATTCATTGTGAATCTTGTTTCATTATTTTACTAAATTTGGACATTTCTGATTTTTGAAAACAAAAGCTTTCATCTCTGAAACTGTGTATTGAATATGTGTAGAAACAGTGAAAAACAAGAACTGAGAGAGATCAAACACAGAAGATATGAAAATCACGGAGATAAAACATTTCAGCCATCGCCACAAGCTCGAGCTAAGCTATTCCAAAACGCCATATCAGTGCGACGGATGCAAAGAATTAGGGTTCGGTTCATGTTATCAGTGCAATAAAACGAAGTGTAACTATCATCTTCACGAAATTTGTGCAGTGGTCGAGCCTTTCGCCACCCATTCCTTCTCAAAAAACAGTAACTTCAAGTTCAAAAAGAAAGGGAAACGAGGCAAAGCTTGTAAAGCATGTGGCAAAGATGTTCAGGGTTTTATGTATAAGTCCAAGGAAACATATTTGCATCCTTGTTGCTTGAAGCTCCCAAGCACCTTGAATGGGGATATCAATGGAGAGTCGTTGAGACTTAACCTTGAGGTGAAGGCCTCAACCAAGTGTTTGATATGTCAAAACAAGGAAATTTATAAAGGGAAATTGAAAGGGTGGGCTTTTATTTCGAGTTGTGGGAAGCATTGTTACCATGTTGGGTGTGTGAATAATATGAACTTTGAGAATTTGAAAACGGGTTATTTCAGTCGATTACAAAGTAGTGGTGGGACAAATGGATCAGTGTTGATCAAAGAAGAAAATGGGAAAAGTTCAAAAAATAAAGGGTGGTTGAAGAGGTATGCTTTAGAGCTTGTAGCGAATGCCATTTTGGGGGGTGTTTTAACGACGGCCGCTGGTTCTTTGCTAGGTATTTAGATATATTCCCTTTTGCAAATAATTGAATAATGGTGGGACAGATTTGCAAATCCACCAGCACAAGTAGAGTGTATTTCTTTAAAAGATGCACTTGGTTGTACTCAGGAAACACAATGTTTTAGCTAAGCTGTATTTAGGCCTAGTACTCTCTTGTTACCAAGTAATAATTATAATTATTGAATGATGGTCAATGTGTAATTAATGGTTCTTTAAAGTGGAACAAATGCTTAATTTTTTTTTGTGTGTAAAAATTTGATATAAATATAACTACTGTAAATCTAATTTTTATGGGATTCTTTAGAAAGTTACAAATACAGGTAGAATCACAACTACCATTTTAATTATCAATATGCACTTCCAATGAATTGTACATAGAACCCAATATATGATATAATTGGAATATATTTAGATTTAAATTAAAATAAATTTAAACAAAATTTATGTGAGATTTAAATTATAATAAATCTAAAACAAATCAAATATATTGAAACTCGAAACTAGCTCCTAGGGCTTCCTCTTAGGCAAGCCAAGAGCTCATTAGCACTTTCTTGACATATTTTTAATTACACAAAGAATACACATCTATTAAATTACATTAAACAAAAACCTTAATTAAATGATTAAAACATTTGTATTTGTGCATATGGTTTACAATTTGCGAATATATTATTGTACGGGCTCAAATTTGCCTGGGACCCAACAACCCAAAAATAATTCCATTTTATAAATCCAAGCCCAAATAGGCCTAACTAGCCTAAATTTAGGGTTTCAAAATTTGAAACCCTAAATCACCTAACCCCACCGGCCGCACCTACCCTCTGACGCCTGTGACAACGCCTCAGCCCCGTCCCATCGCCCATTACCTGCAAAACGAAAGGAAAGCACGCAAAAGAGAAGAAAAAAACAGGGCAGATGCAGGAAGCAAGAGCAGAGATCACGAAATATTTCTTTTGTAATCGGCTATAAAGCCGAAAAGGAAACCGAATGTACAGAAAAAAAAAACGGTTTTGTATTTTGAAATGAGAGATTTTTCAATATAAAAAACAGACTTGAGATCAACACAAAAGAGGATTGAGCAATAAAGAAGAGAAAACAAAAACAAAAGGTCAATCTTGCATTTTCTTTCCTATTTTCGATTTTCTCCTTTTTCATTTTTGAAGTTTTAAATCTATTTTAAATATAAAATACAAAGAAAAGAAAAGGGAGGAGTCTTTTACCGGTTGCGCCGCCGTCGGAAGGATAGTAGCCGAAGGGTTTCTTCTCCTTGTGAAGATTTCCGACTAGATTTCGGTATTTCTAACTCCAGATCGGAGTTCTACGCGAAAAGGGGATCCTCTTTAGAAATTTTGGCGATTTTCGGCCATCAGAGGAGGCGATCTCCGGCGCCGGTGACCGATGGTCCACGACGGCGCTAATGGTCAGACCTTGGCCGAGGTTTTGGAGAGAGTTGAGAGAGTCTGAAATTTTTTTTTAAAAAAGAGGGTTAAACGATTTTTTTGGTAAAAAATCTGGTTTATATAAGGGTGCTAAACGGCACCGTTTTAGGATTGGTTCAAAAGGCCCCAAAACGACGTCGTTTTGGGGCCAAACTCGAAATCTGACCCGACCTAAAAGGAGATCCGCGTGTTTTACATCTAATGGGATATTTCCCATTTTGGTCCTTCCATTTTTTATGATTTTCAATCAGGTTTTTTAAGTATTTTAAATTGGCCCTATAATTTGTTGCACTTTCCAATTTGGTCCTCGATGCTGCTGCGTGTTTTGAGTGGAGGAGTTTATTTCGTTTTTGGTCCCTCCACTATTTGTGCGCGTTGAAATAGATCCCCTTTTCTTTGTTTTATTTCAATTTCACCCCAAGTCTTTTATTCTTAATTCGATTCGATCCTCTTTAATTACTTTATTATTAAAATTAATTATTCTAGTATTTTTATTATTATTAGTACTATTCATGTATATATATATTATTGTTACTATCACTATTATTAATCGTATTATTACTATTATTTCTTTATTTTCATTTTATATTATATTACACTATTACTTATTATTATTATTATTATTATTATTATTAGTTTTAGCTTCAACTAATATTTTTAACATGCATATATATATATATATATATATATCTTTTATGTAACATTATTAATAATTATTTTTAAACATTATTATTATTTTTAATACATGCATATATATTATGTGTATATTTATGTAGTTTATTAATAGTTGTTTTTAATATTATGATTATTTCTAATATGTATATATTATGTATTTACTTCTAACACTATATATTGTATATTTCTAATACTATTATTATTATTATTATTATTATTATTATTATTATTATTATTATTATTATTATTATTATTATTATTATATAACCATTTATTATTTATCGTTATTATAAATATATTGTTTTTATTCTTATTAATATATTATTATTGTTTTCCATCTTATTATTATTACTAGTATTATCATCTTGTTATTAGGTTAGTTAATTTTATATAGGTATTATTATGTTATTATACATATTCTCTCTGTATTTATTTATATTATTACTTATATTATTATTACTATTATCATTATGATTTATTACTTTATTATTATCATTATTACTGCTATTGTATTATTATTATTGTATTTTTACCCATTACTCTTTAAATACACTTATTTTATTTTTATTCTTCACTCACATTATATATTATTTACTTATTTATATATACACATACATATATACACTTTTATACATCATTCCAAAATTATTACTTGTATTATTACTATTATTAATATTGTTATTATCATTACTATACTATCATTCTTTGGTTTTACATAATGGTTGTTTATTTATTACTAGTTCTTTCTAATTTTGAATATTTCCTAGCTTATTCGTTATTTTATTCGTTTTATTTTTGCTCTAATCATTGTTATCGTTCACATTCGTGTTTATGTTATGCCCGTCAATACTGAAATTCTTATTTGCTCATGCAGTCTCTATTATCTCGTTTTATTACGAATTTATGTTTTATCCAACCCAAAATTAATTCGAGATGCCGTGTCCTAACTTACTGGACATGGTATTTCATTTCTTCGAGACGAGACGGTCTTTAATATTTGAGCATTTTTACAAGGAGGGATCGTATTTCAAAGACTTTCGAGTTTTCAATCTTCGACACTCAAACATTAATTAATCAACTAGGTACCAATTTTTGGGCGTATCGAGGGTGCTAATCCTTCCTCGTGCGTAACCGACTCCCAAACCTATTTTCTTGATTTGCGTGGACCAAAATCGTTGTTTAAGTAAATCAAACCATTTATTAAAAAACAACCACTTTTACGAGGTGACCCGATCACACCTCATCAAAAAGGATTGGTGGCGACTACTCTATTCGTTTTCATTTTCAAAATCTAAGTCGATTCCCGTTTTTTCAAAAAAATGGTTACGACAATTATTTCATTCATCTCCGTTTTTTATATCATATCTTGGACTCGAATTTTCTTTTAACTAATCTTATAGCAATAAAGGGTATTTTTTTTTTTGCATAATTATATATATTTGTTCATAATAAGACGAAATATAATTATGCAGAAAAAGGTAGCAAGAATCAAAGAGAAGATGAGCTATGAGTGTGCAGCAAAAGAAAGCGTGGGATGAGAATTGCAGCCAAACTGACGTTTTAAATCAGCTTTACGTTGCGGAGACCGAAAGTGAAAACATTGTGTTGATGAACCAAGATCATCAGAGGTAGCTTTCAACATGGCCACATAGGCAAAGGTTCAAAGTAAACAACTGTGGCACATCGCTGATTGTATTTCTCAAATGAGATTTCTTCTTTACGGTTCGATCATATTTAACAGTCCAGTGATTTAAATGAAAATTTTTGAAAAGTTTAGTGATTGTTTTATAATATTTTGAAGTTGTGTGACCAAAATGTAAATTTTTGAATAGTTTAGTATCTATTTTCTAACTTTTTAAAGTTTAGTGACTAAAGGTAAACTTACGAATAATTCAGTGACTTGGGTGTAATTTGCTCCTTAAATGTATAAAAAATTGGGTAAACCAACTTTTAGGGCGCTTTCATATGGTAAATTAAACTTTTAGCGGCGTTTTTAATGGCGTTTGGACCGAAAACGTCGCAAATATTATACAAGTGGTGCTAACAGAAAAACCTGCAATAGGTAAAGTAATAGCGGCATTAATGATAAAAACGCCAAAAAATATCCTTTTATTTTTAACGAAACGGTGCGTTTTTGCTACCTTTAGTTTTATCCCCAAATTAATATCTCGAAATCTCTTATATTTTCCCCTAAAAATTTTCCCCAAATCCCTTAGATTTTCCCTGAACATCTGCCACATTGCCGTCGACAGTCCTCTACCGCATCGCCGTCAACAGTCCTCTGCCGCATCGCCGTGTAAGTTTTTATGTTTAGGGTTTAGTTAGTTTGTTAATTTATTTTATCATCTTTCAAATTCTAACCCACAACAACACAGAAACATCTCTTCTGTATAAACACTTCACTAGAAACAGCAACCCAGGAAAGACAAAGAAAAACAGCAACCCAGGCGAGACAAACAACTCAGGTTCTGGTCAAAGCTTCTCAGGTTAGAGACTTCACTTTTTGTTTTCTCATGTATTATTTCGTGATCTTTTATACGTATAATGTATATTATAAGCTTATTCATAGTTTTATCAGTACATCTATCTGTTGTCAATGTTTTTGAAGTTCTATTGGCCAGGCAGATGATCAGTGATTGCAGGGAAATATGTTATTAATGGATATGGAATTTTAGCCGTTCACTACTTTTATGTATGCATGTATGCATGTAGGCATGAAGGTATTGGATATTGATTTGCCTACAGTTAGTTTTAAGCATGTTATGTGTTTGAACAGAATCAATTCCAATGAACTTGGAAATATTGGTTTTACTGTATACCATTTTAGAGTCTATGGATCTTAAATCTAATTTCTTAATCTGATGAATCTAGGATAAAATTTAGAAATAAAGCTAAAAGAGGGGATTTGAAATTCAGTAGAAACCAAATTTCAACCAAAAAAAATGTAATAGGTATCTTGAAGCCTTACTATGGCATTCTTGTTGTGGAGAATAATAATTTAAATGCTGTCTGGAGTTATTAATATGTAAGTTCTAACTTTGTATTTTATTCTTTTGAAAGACTTGTACTTCTTTGTAATTGCTAAAAAAGTGGAGAAAGGAAAAAAAGTATGTATGAAGCTATGCAGAATTAGAACCCCTTTGGATATATATACAAGTGTTGCAACGCTTTAATTTAACCCCACAATTTTTTTCTTAAAATTCTGATTAATTTTTAAAAGAATTAATTAAAACCCATAAAAGATTTATAAAGGATGAAGTTGAAATTTTGGGATGGGAATGAGTAGTAGCTAATAATAAAAAAAGAAAAAAAAATGGAGTACTATAAAATGAAGAAGAGGGACAAAGGGCAGTGAATATTTGGCAGGGAGAGCAGTGGTCAACTTGTGCCTGACTTTTTCTTTTTATCATAATTATGTAATCATGTTATGTGATAGCATCCTGTCTTTATTTAGCATATAAGTTTTGGAGTTTAGCTGTGTTAGAAAATCATATATAGACAGGGTTCTTAAAATGTTTGGGGAAGACCAAAATGTTAGTAACCAAGGCCAATTGATGTATTCATTTAAGAATTGTTCCTATTTTAGAGCAGTGAATTGAGCATGAAATTATTATTTATAGGTTAAAATTTTGTTATTAGTTATGTGTGAGTTGTGAATTTAGTTCTTATATTTTAATTTTATCAATTTTATTTATTACTCTTTTCGAATTGGTTAATTTTAGTTCTGTGTAAAAGATAAATTTTTAAACTTTCGAATTGGTTAAATTCTATTGATTCTTTTCTAAATTTGTTAAAAGTGAAATTCCTATATGACTCTTATTCTAACTATTGAATGCCATGTGTTTTGATCTTTAAGTGTACTATCTATCGAAAGAACTTGTAAAGAAGTTGATTGCGGAAACACAGATAGATAGTTCTTGCTGCAGTATATATATATTTTTTGTGCTGTTAGTTTCTTTATGACTACTTACTTTCTTTCCATTTTATACTAACAACTATGTTGCCTTCGCCTCTCTGTCTCTTTGATTTTTTCTGCTTTCAACTTGTTCTACCCTTTTAATTAATGCTGCTACCAATAGTAGAATATTAGTACAGTTGACAATATTGTATGTACATAAATATAGCTTATCTTTGACCAAGATTTCCCGTTGGGAACTTCCATCCAAAGGCATCACTTGGTTTGGTTAGTTATTAACCACTCCCACATTTTCCTTTTAACTTACCAAAATGTATATATTATTTTTCCCATCTCAATCCAAGCATTCCCAAATTCCAGTTTTTCTCTCTACTAACCAAATACATGTTTTATATTTAAAACTGAAATATTCCTAATGATAGTGATAATCCATTGCCTTTTTATATAATGAAACCAAGTTAATTGTGAGGGTTACTTCTAGAGATGATAACATCACGTGGGTTGACCCAAAAACCTAGGTCATTTTTCATTATAATTTAACGAATATTTAATTAATTTCTGATTAATTATATAAATAATCATATTTCATAATAATTTTATGAATAATTAATTAATTTTTAATTAAATAAATAAATAATCATATTTCATAATAATTCTATGAATAATTAATTAAATTTCGATTAATTAAATAAATAATCATATTTCATAATAATTCTATGAATAATGAATCAATTTTTGATGAATAATTAATTAATTTTTGATTAATTAAATAAACAATCATATTTCATAATAATTCTATGAATAATTAATTAATTTTCTATTAATCATTCATTTAATTATTTTAACTCTTTTAATTTTTAAATTTGTGTTTTTTATCAAATTAACTCAAATTTTGATTAATTTGTTAATTTTTGTCTTTTTAAATATAGTAAATATAAAGGTGATAAAAAATGATAATCTTAACTTACATAAACATTTAAAGTTAATGATTATCATAACTTACATAAACATTTAAAGAATATAAAAAAAATGCAATTTCTAACATTTAGAGAATATAAATATTATATATCATATCATAACTTACATAAAACTTTGGATCAAAATATATAAAAATCACATAAATTAGGGCAACACTATTGTTTTTCCCTACTCTTAATTATTCTTATAAATAAACAACTTACCTGAATTAGTTTACACCCATTAAAATACAATGCATTAAATCTTTAAGGTAAATTTTTTATAGCGATTTTAAAGTATCCAAACGTAAAATGTTGTCACTAATACATATTTTTTAAATAATTAGATACTTGATACTTGATATATATTATCTATTTTAGTACAATGACATGATTTAAATCTATTTAGAACACTTAAGTAACCGTAATTTATTATCAACTTTAGACTTCAAGAACTACGAAATGGATAAGAGTTGGATGAATTTGTCAAGGGTAAGCAACGACTATTGAAATGGAGTACAAACTTTTCAAAATTTTGCATTTCAAAATACAAGCCAAGAGAATATGATTCTTTGCCCGTGTAAGAAGTGTGGCAACATCAATTGGCATATTCGTGAAGTTGTCTACGAACATCTAATTGTTGATGGCTTTATTCAGGGGTATAAAAATGGATTTTCCATTGAGAGTGTACACCTCATAGAACCTCTTCAACGATTAATCCAGCTTATCCTCATAATACTTACCATCAGTCTGTTAGAGAAGATGACATGGAAGATATGTTGCAGGATGCATTTAATATGCATAGTCATGATTTGCAATCATTTCCACCTGAAATTATTGCATTCGATGATTGTGATGTTAGTGGAAATGCTTTTACCGAAATGGGAAGAAGTGCACATGATGAAGAGCCAAATAGAGAAGAGGTGAATTTCTACAAGTTACTTAATGAAATGAATGAAGAATTTTTGAAGGATCGAAATTTTCAAAACTGTCCCTCTGCATTTGTCTTTTTCACTTAAAATGTTTGGGAGGGTGGACCAAAAACTCTTTTACATTGCTGTTAGAGTTTTTGAGAGATATGTTTCCGTTTGCAAAAATCTCTCATTCATGCAAAGATATGAAGAAACTAATAAAAGATTTAAGCATGGGGTACGAAAAAATTCATAGTTGCCCAAATGATTGCATGTTGTATTGGGGGTGATCGGAAAATCCAATAGTCTTGTCATGTTTGCAGTAAATATCGTTGGATGAATAGGAATGTAAAAAGTGTGAATGAGGATGAAGGTGAGGCACAACCAAGAAAGAATCCAGTAAAGATTTTGTGATATTTTCCACTAATACCAAGGTTTCAAAGGCTTTTCATGTTGTCAAAGACACCTGAGTCTATGAGGTGGCGCCATGATCAACGAACTGGTGATGAATTATTAAGGCATCTTGCGAATTCTTTAGCTTGGAAATCATTTGACAGTAAATTTCCAAGCTTTGCAAGTGATCCTCGGAATGTGAGGTTTAGGCTAGCATCTGATGGATTTAATCCTTTTAAAATCATGAGTACTTCATACAATACTTGGCGTGTAGTGCTTGTTCCTTACAATTTGCCTCCGTGGATTTGCATGAAGCATATTTCTTTTATTTTATCTATGATTATCCCTAGAGAGAAAGGTCTCGGGAATGATATTGACATTTATATGCAGCCACTTATTGAAGAGTTGAAACAGTTATGGGTTGGTGTTGAAACATATGATGTCTTGAGAAAGGAGAACTTTTATTTACGTACAGCTTTGTTGTGGACTATTAATGGTTTCTCTGCTTTTGCCAATTTATTTGGTTGGAGTACCAAAGGACATTATGTTTGTCCTTATTGTGTTGCGTAAACATGTTCGAAGTGGCTATATAATGGGAAGAAGTTCTCTTATATGAGGCATCGTCGGTGGTTAGATGGAAACCATAGATTTAGATTTTAGATAACTCTATTTGATGGTACTGAAGAGTTCAGAGAAGCTCCTGAGCAGACCATTGGATCTGAAATCTTGTTCATGTTAAAAGATATCAATTTTAATTATGGGAAAATGAATCAACCACCCAACATGAAAACAAAGAGAAGACTGAGGGAGGCGTATGTTGGCGATGTTGATCGGTAGAGTGATAATGAATATGATGAAAATGATGATCCTAATGAGGCAAACTTGTGGAAAAAGAGAAGTATTTTTTTTTTTGAGTTGCCTTATTGAGAGCATGACAGTTTGTGACACAATTTTGATGTCATGCATATTGAAAAGAATATTCGTGAGAACATCATCGGGACGATTCTGAATGTCGATAGAAAATCGAAAGTCAATCTTTAGAGTCGACTTGATCTAGTTGACATGGGAATTTGGCGTGATCTTCATCCCCAATTACTTCTGAATGAAAAATCTCGATTGCCGCCTTATATTTTTGCAATGTCGAAGAAAAAAAAAGAAGTGTTCTACACAGTGTTGAAGGATATAATGGTCTCAAATGTGTATGCATCAAATATATCTCGATGTGTGAGTCTTAAATATCGAATATTATATTCCCTAAAATCACATAATTATCACATCTTGATGCAAGATTTACCGCCATTTACTTTACAATGTTGTATGTCAAAAAAGGTGACGTCTTGTATAATTGAACTATCTAATATAATGAAAACTATTTGTGGCAAAGTTTTGATTGTTGAAGAACTTGAGAAAGTATAAGATCAAGCCATCTTGACTTTATGCTACTTGGAGAAGATCTTTCCACCTTCGTTCTTCACTATTGTGGTGCACTTGCTAATCTATCTCCCTTATGAAGCAAAACTTGGTGGACCAATTTTCTATCGGTGGGTGTATCCTATAGAGAGGTACTAATTTATTTGCAAAGTTTTCATTCATTCATGAATATACGTTTAATTACAACTTTTGATAATGTTGTATATCATGTTTAGGTTCCTATGCAAATTGAAGTCTTATTGTCGTAATAAGCGTTATCCAGAAGGATCAATTGCTGAAGGTTATTTAGCAGAGGAGTGTATAACTTTCTACTCTAGATATTTAGAAGATGTTGAAACAAGACTGAATAGACCAAGTAGAAATGTTGGGCTCACTAATCATTACTTAGCTGAAACTTATCTATTTCGAAGTTATGGACAACCAATCGATAAAGTTGAAATTGCACATTTAGATGATAGATCTTGGGTACAAGCACATCGATATGTTATTTTTCACCATGATTCAATTGAACCATTATGCAAGTAAGTTTTAGAATTTGATAAATATTATCTTTTTAATTTGTTTATCTTCTAACCAAGTAATCCACTTTTTAACAAAGTGAGTACAGACAAGTCTTGAGATCTCGTTCACGCTCCGGAAAATTACAACATCGAGAGATTCATAAGTTATTTACATAATCTTTTCATGAATGGTTAGGGCAGATGGTATGGAACCGAAGCTTTCAATGACAAATAATAATGTTTTTGTATAACATTATAATTAATCAATTTACTTTCAATTCAATAGGTTTGGAGTGGAAAGGATGTCAATGAAGAAGTTAAATAGCTTTCTCAAGGTCTGAATAGAGTAGTAAAAGGATATACTACCTTCATCATTAATGGATTCAGGTTTCATACAAAATCTCGCGAAAAATTGAAGATGACTCAAAATTGTGGAATAGTTGTTAATTCTTCAATTACAAGTTATGCTAGTGCTAGGGGTAGTAATCCTGTTGAGGGAAATATGGAGTATTGCGGACTTCTTACAGACATTATTGAGTTGGATTACTATGGCAAGCGGAAAGTTGTCTTATTTCAACGTGATTGGACTAATGTTAATACTGTTCACGAAATTAAAAAAGATCAATTTGGTTTTACAATGGTGAACTTCTCTCGATTAATTCACACTGGACAATAATTGATAGACGAACCGTATGTATTTTCTTCTCAAGTTAAACAAGTTTTTTACTCAAAAGATCTAACTGATGAGGGTTGGTATGTTGTACTCCGTAACATCCCTAAAGACTTGTTTGACATGGACAATAGAAGTAGAGATGACATCAACGAAAGATCAGAAGCTTTGCATTTTCTAGAATAAAACTTAAATGAAACTATCCCTGATACTAGTACACAATTTCAATGAGTACACAATTTTAATGGGTTCGTCAGGATGTGGATGAAGATATTTACGAATCATGATGTAGTAAGATTTTATGATTTTTTAATGATAATACTCTAAAATGACGTGTTTTTATATATTAATCATGTGTTTATTTTGAGCTTGAGCCTACTAATTTGAGTTATTTATGTCTTTTTATCTTTTAGGGACTAAATTGGAGGGGAAAAGTAAATTCAAAGAAAAAAGTCAATTTGGAGATTAAATGAGCCAATATGCAACGTGGGACAAATATGGTGCCAAAAGTGCGAACATGGAAGGCACAAGGACTTAAAAGCAAATAGAAGAGATTTTATTTTGGAAGACTCTATTTTATTTTATTTTATTTATATTAGGATAATTAATATTAAGATAAATATTAGGATTATTTAATTTTAGGATTTTATTTTAATTATATTTAATTATCTTTAATTAAATGTATTTATCTTTTAAGAATTTAAGTTAAATTAGACTTTCTTTCTAGCACTATAAATAAGGGGTGAAGTGACTCTAATTGTGTCCATCTTTTCTGTAAACACTCTCTCCCAAAAGTCTTTTGTTCTTTCATATTTTTTTCAATAAAATTTCTTTTTCCATATTTTTATTTATTTTCTTTCCCACAACTATCATGAGCCACTAAAACCCATCTAGCCAAAAGTTGTCAATATTTACCAAAAAGGGTTCTTGAGGCTTAGGACCCGTACTTAGCCCCTTTTTCAACCAAGTATTCATCGTTTCTCTGCACTACGGGCTGACGCTTTCGTCCATGACCCTTAAAAAGTAAGCTTTTCAACGTATGCAAAGACGGCCACTTTGTGTGTTTTGGACGGGTTGCAGCGTCTGTTCATCAACTTACTGCGTCAGAGGTTGGCGAGCCAAAGAGACAAAATGGTGTGGGATTCGCCATTGAGAGGCGTTGATCTAGCATAGGTTGCTAGCTAGAGTCAGGTTCCCTAAAATTGTAAGTCTAAATTCTTGGAGCTGGTGGTCGTAGGCGTCCTCTTCCACTATAACTGGCTTACTTGGTTCGAAAAGGGTCATCCAAAAGCTAAGGATTGAGCCCAAGGTGAAATGAGGCAACTGGAGGCTGGAACTTTCCTATAAGAATTTCTTTTCTCTTAAAACTCTCTTTATTATTTTTATTATTTTCGTAATCATAATTTCAGTAAACTTTAAATTCTGTTTTTATTTTATTTTCGCTTCCAAAATCAATTCTTAAATTCTGTTTTTTTATTTTTTCCAGAATCGCAGGTTTTCTTGGGCACGATTCTGTCTAGGATTTCGAGAAACAAGCATTCGTATAATCCGGTCCCTGAGGATTCGACCCTACTTCCCCTTTACTATTTCTTTTTCGTTATTTTACAGAGAATAGGATATTTTTGGTGCTCTCAACGACGCATCAAAATTTGGCGCCGTTGCCGAGGACCGGCAACATACTAATCTTGCGTTCAACTCAGAAATTGAAAAGACTACGAAAGCTAATCGAAAGGAAACAAAACTAAGGAAAAAGCAGTCAGCGGTGGTTGGAACTCAAAGCAATCCACCGCCAGAAATTAGAATCGACGATGAAGTAGAGTCTAGGGTTAACGAAAACCCTACTCGAACGTTAGAAAGTAAAGAAGAAGTCGATTCACCTGAAGAGGTCCTTGACGCCAGGGTTAACGAAAACCCAAATCAGGCGCAGCAACAGATGGCTCAAACAATTCGACAACTGGCTGAAGCGTCGACAGAACAACAGCCACTATGCATCGCGTATCCTACTATGGATACTGATTTTGAATTAAAGTCAGGCTTGATTCAGCTACTGCTAACTTTTTGTGGGTTACAAAATGAAAACCCCCCACAAGCATTTAAAAGAATTCCATATGGTTTGTTTGAGTATGAAACCTCAGGGGGTAACTGAGGACCAAATTAAATTGCGCGCTTTCCTTTTTCCCTAGCAGATTCAGCTAGGGAATGGTTATTTTATTTACCTCCTGGATCCATTACAACTTGGGCTGATCTATCTCGCTTATTTCTTAACAGGTTTTTCTCTGCATCGCGTGCAGCCGAGTTAAGAAGAGAAATCGTGGGCATAAGGCAAAAAGACGCAGAGACTCTATACGACTATTGGGAGCGATTTAAGAAATTATGTGCAAGTTGCCCACAACACCGTATAACAGAACAGTCTTTGCTCCAGTACTTTTATGAAGGCTTGAAACCCATGAAGATGAATATGGTTGATGCCGCGAGTGGAGGAGCGTTAGTCAACATGACTCCACAACAAGCAAGAGACTTAATCTCCACAATGGCTACAAATTCCCAGCAATTTTGAGCCAACCTTGAACCCCTTAAAAGGGTTCACCAGCTAAATAATTCTACCTTTGAGGATAGACTTGATAGACTTACTAATATTGTGAATTCTCTTGTTACAGAAAAAGCAAAACCAGCCCGAGTATGTGGAATATGTGCTACACCTGAACATACGACTGATGCGTGCCCTAGTCTGTGTGACGATACTATAGCCCATTTAGATGCTGTGGGAAATTTTCCTAGGCCACCACAAAGACGATACGACCCTTACGCTAATACCTACAACCCAGGATGGAGGGACCACCCTAACTTTAGTTATGGGGCTAATCCACGATATAACCAGCCATACCAAAATCGGGCCCCACAATAGCTACAAGATTCAGGTAATTCTCTAGAAACTTTGGTCAATAAATTAGCAGCTAATGTTCTTGATTTTAAACAGCAAACTCTTAATTTCCAAAAAGAAACGAAGGCATCTATAAGAGAATTGACCACGTCAATTCAGAAATTAAGTTCTCAAGGGAAGTTGCCATCGCAAACAGAACCAAACCCGAGACAGAATGCAAATGCAGTAATGTTGCGAAGTGGAAAGGTGCTGGAACCAATTCCTGGCAAGAGTCTTGGTCAAGAAATTGCCTAGGAAACTCCAGAAAATGACGAACAGATCCGAGTGAAACCCCCACTACCGAAAATCCAACCTCCATTCCCCGGATGATTAAATCAGTGTCGAAAAAGTAAGGAAGACAAGGAGATCCTCAAAACATTCAGGAATGTTGAGATCAATTTACCACTATTAGATGCCATCAGACAGATTCCGCGGTATGCCAAGTTCCTCAAAGAATTTTGCACCAACAAACAAAAACTAACAGGTAATGAAAAGGTAAGTGTTGGTGAGAATGTTTCCGCAGTGCTACATCGGAAAATGCCGGTTAAATGCAAAGATAGGGGTATGTTCGCTATTCCATGCAAAATTGGCCATTTGGGAATTAAGAAGGCTATGTGTGATCTAGGGGCCTCCATAAATGTAATGCCTTATTCTATTTATGAATCACTTAATGCAGGTTTTTTGACAAAGACAGGTGTTATTATTCAATTGGAAGACAGGTCTATCGTGCATCATGAAGGAGTCCTCGAGGACGTCTTGGTAAAAGTTAATGAACTTATTTTTCCTACAGATTTCTACGTAATAAAGATGGAGGAGGACAACACTGCTGGATCTTTGGACCTCCTGTTGGGCCGATCCTTCCTTAGTACTGCTAGCACCAAGATCGATGTCCGAAGCGGCACTCTTACAATGGAATTTGATGGGGAGATCGTGAAATTCAATGTTTACGATGCCATTAACCATCCAAGCGAAATCTTGAGCGTAAACCGTGTTAACCTGGTTGACTCATTAGTAGACGAGACTTTTGAGTCAACTTATGAAGACAAATTTGAATATAGATATGATTATTATGAATTTGTTAATACATTATTGTCCCCATCAGAAACTAAACTTCTATATTCTGTTGTGCAGGCTTCAGATTTGGAATTGAAACCGCTTCCCACGCATCTCAAGTATGTATTTTTAGGAAAAGATAATACCTTACCCATTATAATTTCAAATGAACTCTCTAAACCCGAGGAGGAAAGTTTGATCCAGGTACTAAAGAGTCATAAGGAGGCGATTGGTTGGACCATTGCTGACTTGAAAGGGATAAGCCCTTTGATATTCACCCACAAGATTTACTTGGAGGAGAACACGAAACCAAGGAGAGAGGCACAAAGATGTTTAAACCCGAATATGATTGAGGTGGTAAAAAAGGAAATAATTAAGTTGCTGGATGCTGACATCATCTTCCCCATTTCTGACAGCAGATGGGTAAGTCCGGTACAAGTCGTGCCTAAGAAAACAGGCGTGACAGTAAAGAAAAATGCTGAGGGTGACTTAATACCGGTCCGAGTGCAGAACGGGTGGCGTGTCTGCATCGATTATAGGAAGTTGAACGCTTATACTAGAGAAGATCATTTCCCTCTTCCTTTTATAGATCAAATACTTGAACGTTTAGCTGGTAAAACTCAATTTTGTTATCTTGATAGATATTAGGTTTTTTCAAAATCCCTGTTGCGTCAGAGGACCAGGAGAAGACCACTTTTACATGCCCGTTCGGCACATTTGCGTACAGGAGGATGCCATTTGGACTTTGCAATGCACCAGCTACCTTCCAGAGATGCATGATGAGTATATTTTCCGAATATGTAGAAAAAATTATTGAAGTTTTTATGGATGATTTTACCGTGTATGGAAACTGTTTTACTGAATGCCTTGAAAACCTTACGATAATTTTGAACAGGTGCATAGAATTTAATCTTGTCTTGAACTATGAAAAGTGTCATTTTATGGTAGACAAAGGTTTGATTCTAGGTCATATAGTCTCATCTAAGGGAATTGAGGTTGATAAGGCAAAAATTGACATTATAAATTCTCTGTCATATCCCTCTACTGTTAGAGAGATATGTTCTTTTCTTGGCCATGTAGGATTTTACAGGCGTTTTATAAAAAAATTATCAAAAATAGCTGAACCATTGTATGAGCTGTTGTAGAAAGATAAGAAATTTGAGTTTGACCCAAAATGCAAGGAGGCTTTTGATACACTTAAGCAAAAGTTGGTAACCGCCCCTATAGTGCAAGCACCAGACTGGAACTATCCCTTTGAAATTATGTGCGATGCAAGCGAACGCAGCGTGGGAGCCGTATTGGGACAAAAGATAGCCAAGGATCCTCATGTCATCTGTTATGCCTCAAAGACCCTAGATGCTGCACAAAGCAACTACACAACCACAGAAAAAGAACTTTTAGCTATTGTGTTTGCTTTAGATAAATTTCGATCATATTTACTAGGATCTAAGGTGATTATTTTTTCTGACCATGCAGCTCTTAGGTACTTGATCGCAAATAAGGAAGCAAAACCAAGGCTCATTAGGTGAATTTTACTGCTCCAAGAATTTGACATCGAGATTCGTGACAAAAAGGGGTGTGAAAACCTGGTAGCCGACCACTTGAGTAGGATAAAAACTCCGTTTGATGATGATCCCATAAAGGATGAGTTCCTTGACGAAAGCTTATTCTCAACCGAGGCTTACTATCCGTGGTATGCAGACATAGTTAATCTCTTAACCACGGGATCGTTGCCTACTGAGTTAGCTCGATCCGTAAAAAACAAGCTTAGACGCGAAGCTTAGAATTACATATGGGACGATCCATACTTGTGGAAACATTGCTCAGATCAGATAATACGATGATGTGTTCCAGAAATCGAGGTAACCTTTATCCTTACTTTTTGTCACACAAAAGCTTGTGGAGGTCACTTTGGCCCTAAGCGGACAGCTCACAAGGTATTGGAGTGTGGGCTATATTGGCCTACAATCTTTGGCAACACGTTTAACTTTTGTAAGCCTTGCGATAAATACCGGCATACAGGTAATATCACTAAACAAAATCAAATGCCCCTATCCCCGATTCATGTATGTGAGATTTTTTATGTATAGGGCATTGATTTCATGGGCCCCTTTATTTCTTCGTTTGGGAACGTATATATACTTCTTGTAGTAGATTATGTTTCTAAGTGGATAGAAGTAAAGCCTACTCGTAATGATAATGCTAAAACTATTGTGGAGTTTCTAAAACGAACTATTTTTTCTAGGTTTGGAGCACCTCGAGCTTTGATCAGTGATCATGGTACCCACTTTTGCAACAAGGTCATGGAGGCACTATTATCAAAATATGGGGTTCATCATCATATAGCAACAGCCTACCATCCCCAAACGAATGGCCTAGCAGAGGTTTCAAACAGGGAGATCAAGTCAATTTTGGAAAAAATGGTTCGACCCAACCGTAAGGATTAGAGTCTTTGGCTCAATGACGCGCTTTGGGCCTATCGGACGGCGTATAAGGGACCAATTGGCATGACCCCGTATCGACTTGTTTTTGGCAAAGCGTGTCATCTACTAGTAGAGTTGAAGCATAAAGCTTATTGGGCTATTCGACAATGTAACATTGAGTTAGAGCCCGCAGGGAAGGCAAGGAAATTGGACATTCAAGAATTGGAGGAAATTTGCAATGATACCTACGAGAATGCTCGAATTTATAAAGACAAAACAAAGCTGTTTCATGACAAAAATATAGTTCGAAGCATTTCTCAAGAGGGACAAAGAGTTTTGCTTTATAACTCAGATTAAAGCTATTCCTGTAAGCTTCGATCTCTGGTGGCAAGGACATTTTATTGTGACTGAAGTATTTACGCATGGCGCAGTTGAAATAGAAAGTGAAGAATCAGGAAAGCGGTTCACAGTCAATGGTCAACGGATGAAGCTATTTTACGAGAATTTCCAGGCCCACACGGTCGAGAAAATTCAGTTAGAATCACCATAAATCCGTTCAAGGCATCGAGCTAACGACGTTAAACAAGCGCTTGTTGGGAGGTAACCCAATCTTTCTTTTTATTTTTATTTTTATTTATTATTTTCCTTTCTTTTCTTTTATTATTTATTATTTTATTTTATTTTATTTTAGTTAAATATTAATAAATTTCTCTTCTTCCATCTAGGTGAAATGGAGCGAAAATACGAAGAAAAAAAAAGACAGAAAGTGTACACCAAAACAACCCTATCCATGGTACCAAACAGTTCTATTCCAGCCCAAAATGCCATATCCCTGCTGCTAAATAGTTCTATTCCAGCCCAGAATGCCATATCTCTGCAGCCAAACAGTCCTATTCCAGCCCTAGAATCCCCAAAACCTACAGCCAAACACCCCTTTTCAGCAAATAAAACCCCAAACCTTACATTTTTTTCCCAAATTTCTCCATAACCGCCGACTCCTTTCTCCTCCACCACCCACCGCCGATTTCTCAGCCACCATGGTGAGAACTCGAAGCCGAATCACCGTTGCACACGTCACCCACCCTGTCTCCACCTCTTGTCGCTTCGCCATCTTCTTCCCACCGTGTGCGCCAACCGACGGTAACTACATGGGGAGTTTTTCTAAACTTTTTTTCTTCACCCATTTGCTTTCCTTTTACTTTCACATCGAGGACTATGTGTTTTAAGTGGGGAGGGAGGCATTCTTCGTTGTTACTGTTACTATCTGCTATTTTTACTGTCATATTGTTGTTGCTGTTGTGCTCGTTTCTGCCCATTTATTTTAAGAATATCCTGCCGCTTTTCATGCTCAAGATTTTACCAGGAATTGCCTACTGTTTGACCTACAAGCATGATTCTTACCTTCTAAAGAAGTTATGATTTTTCCCATAATTGATGTCATCTCCACTGTTTTATTTTTATTAGGCTAAAAATAATTGTGACTAATAGGGTTAATTCTATCTTGCTTTTCGTAAAATTGATTAAGTTTAATATAAAGTGAACACTTAAAATGATTGCATGCTTAATTAATGTTCATGGCTATTAGGTGATTATTGAAACTTATTTTTGACACTTAAATTTTTTCTTTCCTGAGTTCTCAAGAATTTTAAATATCGTTTAATTTTTAATAAATGTTTTCCATGGTTATGAGTACAGCTTAGATCGTGACTGACTGAGTAACCGGGGTAGGGTGCTTGGGTTGTCATTCTACTTCGCGTCAAAAGATTGTGTGACATGACAAGTAAAACTCCGCTAGCCGATGTTATGAGTATGGCTGAAATCGTGACTGACTGAGTAACCGGGGTAGGGTGCTTGGGTTGTCATTCTTCTTCGCGCCAAAAGGTTGTGTGACGTGTTGGGTAAAACTCCGCTAACCAAAAATAAATAATTTTAGGAGTATGTTGGGCTGAGTAACCGGGATGGGGTGCTTGGGTTGTCATCTCTCTTCGCGTCAAAAGGTTTAATATATTCCTAAGTAAATAAATAATAAAAAAATCAAAAAAATCAAAAAAAAAGAAGAAAAAAATAAGTACTAATAAAGTTGCACTTCGGGGACTAAAGGAGGAAATAATTAAGGTGTCTTAGTAGGTTTGGTAATTTACCTAAATAGCATAACTCAAGTCGATCTTAATTTTTGTGTGAATTAATTGGAATATTTTTTCTGTTTTACTTAAAGCAAGCTTAGAGGTCTCTTTATTTTTCATATGCATTTTTAACTAATTTTTATGAAACTTTGGAGTGGTATTTCTTTTATGGCAGAATCTAGCTTTCACAGTCGATAGGAACCATACTTGA
This sequence comes from Gossypium longicalyx, assembly GCA_025698465.1. Lineage (NCBI taxonomy): Eukaryota > Viridiplantae > Streptophyta > Magnoliopsida > Malvales > Malvaceae > Gossypium > Gossypium longicalyx. Next base: position 4,113,599 of record CM047004.1, read on the forward strand.
GGGTAAGCATGGGCTAAGTAGGGGGAATTTGATAATACTCTAAAATGACGTGTTTTTATATATTAATCATGTGTTTATTTTGAGCTTGAGCCTACTAATTTGAGTTATTTATGTCTTTTTATCTTTTAGGGACTAAATTGGAGGCGAAAAGTAAATTCAAGGAAAAAAATGTCAATTTGGAGATTAAATGAGCCAATATGCAACGTGGGACAAATATGGTGCCAAAAGTGCGAACATGGAAGACACAAGGACTTAAAAGCAAATAGAAGAGATTTTATTTTGGAAGACTCTATTTTATTTTATTTTATTTATATTAGGATAATTAATATTAAGATAAATATTAGGATTATTTAATTTTAGGATTTTATTTTAATTATCTTTATTTATCTTTAATTAAATGTATTTATCTTTTAGGAATTTAAGTTAAATTAGACTTTCTTTCTAGCACTATAAATAGGGGGTGAAGTGACTCTAATTGTGTCCATCTTTTCTGTAATATTATATGTAATATTATAATTTAAATCTTGATCTTGTTAAATATTTCAACTATTTTATATGTACTATTATTGTTGTAATTAGTTACTAATATTTCAACTATTTTATGTGTATCGCAGATAATATGCCTAAAAGAAGATTGCGAGATTTAAGTATTATTCAAAATCCTCCAAATTCGGAAGAAACAAATTGTGAACAACATGCTGCTGTTGGATCATCGAATGTTCTGAAGACAGTTGATGAAACTGTAGAAATTCAAAGTAATTTTAACTTTAATTTACATGCATGTTGACTTTTATTATTGATTTTGTTTAAAATTCTTATATTATCATATACCATTTTTTAACTGAAAGTGTGGGAGGCGCAAAACTCGACAAAAAGGATTTATACGATCTAAATTCTGTGAACCGTGTCAAAGTATCTAGAAAGAATCATGGTAAGCCTATTGGATCAGAAGCTCGACTTTTAGGAGGATACTTGGGCATTATAACATCTGTTGCCATGGCATCATATGCCTAATAGTAACAAAAATCAAGCTCTCGATAATATTAAGGTAATAACGTGAATGTAATTTATAATACATTGGTTTAAGTTTCATTTATATTTACTGTCTAAAGGCATCGACGATAGTAAAAAAAAATGAAAATTTATAAAAATCAAGCTCTTGAAAGACATACTAAACTTGAAGACTGAAATGAGAGACTATCTAATGGTAGTGCTATATTTGGGAAATTTTTATTTTAGTGACCGAAATGAAAATTTATTAAAATTGAGAGACTAATTGGGGTTTTAATAAATGAAAATTTATTAAAATGAGAACACTATCTAATGTCTTTTTCTTTGCTTTTGTTTTCATGTATATTAACTTGAAATTCATGGGGCCTTAGCCCTAAAGAAATGATATAGGAATGGACTTTTCTCTTCCCCGACAATCACATGGAAGAAGATTACAAATGTGTCCGACTAGAGGATGCATATAATTATAATAGGGTAAATTGCATTCAATGTCATTAAACTATTAGTAAATTTATATTTTGGACACAAAATTTCAAAAAATTACAAAATAGTCATTGAATTATTCGAAAGTTTTCACTTAAGTCACTAAACTGTTAAAATCATTATTCTATGATCTTCTTTATTCGCATTGTTTGTTCCAATCAAAAGCTCTCATTCTCCTTCTCTTCTATAGTTAATTTTTTTCATGAAAAAACTTTGAACACCATGAATCTGCGAACCAAAATTCAAGCAGTTTTTTTCTCTAATCTCTGACATTGATCGTCAGATCGGCTTGGGTCTAAGGTATGTTCTTCTATTCATCAATAGGTATTGATTCACCATACCAATTGTTGAATCTTCGCTTGGAGCTTGCAAGCCAAACTCTTTTTAGAAAAACTTAACATCCTAGTGACTTAAATAAAAACTTTTGAATAGTTCAGTGACCATTTTGTAACTTTTTAAGTTAAGTGACAAAAACATAAACTTACTAATAATTTAGTGACCTTGGGTATAACTTACCCTTAAAAAATCAATTTAGGCCAAATTCAAAAAAATTTATGTCTAAGGGATGGAAATGAAATTATAAATTTTCAAAAGCTAAAATGTTACCAGGTAAAATTAGTCTATTTTTTGTCATTAATTTTAATATTTTTTAACGTGATTATTATAAATCTTAATAGGGTTAGTATTTGGTACATTAACAGTGTACTTTGTTTTATTCTACAATTAGTTTTAAAAAAATTGTCATTTGACTCCTAGTTTTAAATGTTTATTTTTTTTAGTATTTTACTATAGTTTTATAATACACTTGTCAACCCCTTGAACTTACATATAAAAACTAAAAAACTCCACTAATAATGTACCAAATATTTTTCATATTTTATTTAGTTTTGGTAGGTGCAATTTACATTGTAATGTTAGAACGTAAGTTAATTTTGTGTAATTGCATGGGAAATATTCAGCTTGGCGTGGAACACAAGTTGGTTGGCACACAGGAAGAAGTTTGAACAGTAAAAAAGAGGCTTTTTGGATAAGTTGACTACCATAAGATTTGCAGCTATATTTTGTATTAGGATTTTTATCATTTTAATTGTTATATTTTGTATTATCACTATAGAGTGGAAGTTGGAATAAAACTCCTCTCCTATAAGAGGTAACTTTTAGCAATCGTGAGAAAGACAAAACATGAATTATTTTGGTTAAATTTTGTTATTAATCTCTATACTTTATGAAAGTTATGGATTTAGTCATTGTACTTTAATTTAGTTATTTTTAGTTTTTTTACTTTTCGATTTTTAAAATTTCAGTCCTCACAAAATGATAACTATTGAATTTATTAAGTTATGTTCTTTCCAAAGTCTAAAGCGGCAAACATATTATCATATGTATAACATAATGTTAGCTTGTTATTTTCACATATTATTCATTAAAAATCAAGTTAATTGATCGATTGTCATTTGGATCAAAACTGAAATTTTAAAATTCAAAAAGTATAGGGACCTAGAATGATCCAATTGCAGAATATGGACTAAATCTATAATTGTATGCATAGTATAAGACTATTAATTGAATTTAACTGCTACTGTTTTGGGTCAAGATTAAAATTTCAAATTTTGAAAAGTACATGGACTAAAATTGATCAAATTAAAGTACTAGAATTAAATCCACAATTTTTGCAAAGTATAGGGACTAATAGAATAATTTAACCAATATTTAAAAAAAATATTTTTAGGGTGACCAAAATGAAAGTAACCTAGAGCACCAAAAAATATCCTATTCCATGTAAAATAGCAAAAACAATAGTAAAGGAGAAGTAGGGTCGAATCCTCAGAGACTAGATTGTACGAATGCTCGTTCCTTAAAATCCTGGACAATTTCTTGGCCAAGAAAACCTGCGTAAATAAAAAAACAGAATTAAGAATTTTGAAAACAAAATAAAAACAAAATTTAAAGTCGAATTGAAATTGCGAAATTAAATAAATTGCGAAAATTAAAATGGAGAATATAAAAATAAACAGAGTTTGGGAAAAGAGAGAGTTTCTTATGTGGCGAGATTCCAACCTCTGATTGTCTCGATCCGCTTTGGGTTCAATCCTTGCCTTTTAAGTAACCCTTCTCGAGCAGGATAAGCCAGTTATAGTGGAAGAGGACGCCTACGACCACCAGCTCCAAGAATTTAAACTTAAGATTTGACGGAACTTGACTCTAGCCAATAATCGCTTTTGTGGGATTATCTTCTGCTAGATTATCAATTCCCAACGGCGAATACCACATCGTTTTGTCTCTTGGATTCGCAAACCTCTGATGCAGAAAGCCAACGAACCGACTGTGCAACCTTCCCAAAACGTACAAAGTGACCGTTCCATGCACAAGTTGAAAATGTCACCTATTAAGGGACATGGACGGAAGCGTCAGCCCCGTAATGTGGAGAAGTGATGAATACCCTGTTGGGAAGGCTAAACGTGGATTCTAAGCCTCATTAACCTTTTTAGGGAATTTCGACAACCTTCGGCTAGATTGGTTTAGTGGTTTATGATTTTTAGGAAAGAAATAAATATAATAGAAACGAGATTTTTATTGAAGAAAATATGGAGAGAACAAAAGACAAAGTTTTTGGGAGATGGAGTGTTTTCAGAAAAAAAGAGATGTCCAATATGTGCCACTCCATCCCCTATTATAGTACTAGAAAACCTAGCATATTCCTAATTAAATTCTAAAATATAAATACAAATAATTAAAGATAAATGAAAATAAATCCTAAAATTAAATCTAAATACAAATCCTTAATAATTATCCTAATATAATTGAAATTAAAATAGAGTCTTGTGCTATAAAATCTCTTCTTTTGTATTTTTACCCCAAAAGTCTTTCATACTTTGCATTTTCAGCACCACTTCTCTCCTACTTCGCATGTTGGCTCAATTCATCTTTAATTTCACACTTTTGCCCCCAAATTTTCTTTTATCTTCAATTAAGTCCCTACAAGACAAAGAACCATAAAATAGCCCAAATTAGTAGGACATACTCAAAATAAACATGCAATTAGCACATAAAAATATGATGTTCTAGAATATTATCAGCATCCTCTTCTTTTAATGCCAAATTGATTCTTTAAATTTAATTGCTTCCCAAAGTTCAATATTCAACTTTTTTAATTCCGCCGTTTCTAACTTGGTCAGTTTTCTATGTTCACTAGCTTCATCAATCTCCTTAATCCTATTTTCACTTTCTTTAATTTTTTTTTACCAATACATTGCCTGCATTCTCGTTCCACTTCTTGAGAGCTCCCTTGAGTTTTCGCAATTTTACTGTCATACGCCCTTTTTGACTACCCATTTTCGACCATTCCTTCTCAATTAGTCTCTTACAATCTTCCTTCTTAAACCATGCATTAATGAACTTAAATGGTCTTGGTCCCCAATCGATTGATTCGTTTGCCAGCAAAATTGGTGTGTGATTCGATATCGTTCTCTTTAATCCTTTCTGTTGTAAGTCTTTCAATTTAACCAACCAAGATTCCTCCAGTAAAAATCCATCTAGTCTGCTACGTTTATTGTCCAGTCCAAACCAAGTGAACTTTTTCCCTAATAAAGGCTAATCAACCAGTTTGCATCTAACAATGAAGTTGCCAAACTCCTTAGAACCTTTCTTTAGACCCGAACAATTGAATCTTTCACTTCTATTTCTCACCACGTTAAAATCACCTCCTACAATCTATGTACTGCTAACTGGCTTCTCAAACCATATAGCTCTTCCCAAAGAATTTTTTGTTCCGGAAAAAAATTGTTGGGTGCGTATACATTAATCAATACCACTCCCATCCCTTCACATAATCACTTTCCTTCGATAACAATGAATCTGTTTTCACAATACTCAATGTTGCCCTTAAAGAAACCCTTATCCCATACTATAATCAGTCCCCCCGACCTTCCTATTGCTGCAGCAAATCTAAATTCAAAGTTGTCATCGCCCCAAAAATTTCTAAATAAGTCCACTGACACCATTTCAAACTTTGTTTCCTGAAGAAAATAGCCGTTCGACCTTTTCATTCGCAATAATCTTTTTACAGACTCTATTTTAGCTTCCGACCCCAACCTTCTGATATTCTAAGAGACAATTCTCATATTGTTCCTAACAAGCAAATTAAACAGACAAAAACCAGCAAACTGACAACTCACATGTTTTCTGGATTCCTTTTTCAAGTTGCCTTTGATAGCTTCCTATTGTTGCCCTTCAATCCGCAGTATCTCTTCGATTACAATCTCCTCATCGCCTTGCACACTAAAACCCAATTTTTTCCCCACTTCCTAAGTCTTCTTTGCTTCCTTTAATATGACTTTTCTTCTGTTGCTGATATCTAAGTCTAATAACGACAGATTTGCTATGCTTTTGTCGATCCTAGAATCCTCCTTTCCTTTCTCTTTTCTCGTCCCCCTATCCCTCTTTAGTTTTTCCTTTGTTGTGAGAACTCTATCTTGTATTTTGCGCATAGATCGAATCCTCTTATTCAACACTTTCTTTTTTCTTTTTTTTTATGTATTGATTGGATAAGTTCTTCTTCAATAAATTATCCAAAATTTGGCGTATTTTGTACCACGTTAGAACATATATAGTATTATTTGCATATATTTCTTCCATAATTGCATCGTTGCTATTATAGCAATCAAAGAGGATATAAATTCGATCATATTTAATCACATTTTTCTTCTAATTTAGGAGTTGAAAAGAAATTATGAGTAAAAATAGTTATTGTATAAAAAAATTTAATAGTCTAGTGTATGCCTAAATTGCATAGATGCATGCTAATATTAATTCGATTGAGGTCCTAAGCTTTCAAAGTTAAGTCTCACTATGTGTGATTCGATCTTTAAATTTATTCTAATTTAAAAATCATTATGTGAAGGACTTGTCGAGATTTATTTTGATCTAGATTTGAAATACACATTATAATGATGGATTCTTATTATAGTTATTAGATACATTATTTGATCTAGAGATTTTAATGTTGATATAAATATTCACCAAAATAAGATTGTTGATGAACATAAAAGTAATCAATTCAATTCAATCTTTGTGTTTACAGAAAGCCAATTGAAGAGATGCCAACACTCCTAAAGATACACGTTATTGATTGTCACCCACAACATGAGCTTGTATTGAAAAAGAGCCAAGTTCCTTTCATTTGCGATGGGTGCAAAGAGCTCGGATTTGGGGTTTGCTACCAATGTCCCCATAAGAAATGCAATTACATCCTTCACGAACAATGTGCAATTCGTCGTCCCTCACCTCCATTTCAGCAATTTTTCCCAAAATGCAACTTCCAATTTCACAAAGGAAATCCTTTAGGATCAACCACCAGAGTTTGCGACATCTGTGCCTCGGATATACAAGAATCCTTGTACCAATGCTCCCGTGAAGATCACAATTTACATCCCCATTGCGCGAGCCTTCCTCTGGTCTTCTCACTTCCGGATTCCGACACCGAAATCTACCTTCGCAAAGAGATCAAATCGAGATGCTTGAAATGCCAAACCAAGAAAAGATCGGGTTTGTCGTATGTTTCTTCGGATGGTAAGCTTTGTTACCATGTGGCTTGTCTGAAAGAAGCATGTCTTGCGAATTGGAAAAAGGGTTACTTTCAACTTGATGTTATTGCTTATGATGAGAATAAAAGCCTTGCTTTGCAAAATCTTGCTCCAAAACATGTGGTTTTGCGAAGTAAGGACCAAAGCTCGAAAGCGAGGAAGGGTATCAAATTGGTGATCATATTTCTCAAGCTGGTCGTTTCGGCTATATTCGGAGAGCCATTGACTTTAATGTCTACTTTATTTCAATTTTATGAGAACTAGTTAGTGATTAATTAATTGTTTGTTTATTTTAAATTTCGGGAAAGAAGATTTGAACTCGCTCATGCATGAATTGCTGAGCCAAATGTATTGACTTTTTCAGCGAGGTTTTAAATAAAGCAACCTTAAACTTAGTTTTAATAAAATTAATGCTTAGTGAAAAATTTGATGGTTAATGTTTGTATATTTTGTCAAAATAGTTTTAATTGTGTTTTTAATTTTTTTTTATCATTAATTTTTGTTCTTTTCTTCAATCTGATTTTTCTAATAGACTTGGGGTTTAAACTGTCTAGCAAAATCAAAATTTTAATGTGGAAATTTACCCGAAATTTATTCCCACTTTTCAGAATTTGCTTTTTCGAAGAATTATGCCGGATAAAAATTGCTTGTATTGCCGGGATTACAGTGAATCAAATATTCAGGTTTCTCGTGATCGCGCGTTTGCTAAACAAGTGTGGTCGAGATTAAATTATCATTGCCCAGTTTTAGTTGCGGATTCAAATTTTATCGAGTGGTTAAGCTGGCTCTTCGAAAACTCGGCTAGCAACAAAAAAGAAGAAATTGAAATAACAATCTGGGCTATATGGTTCTCCCGAAACAAGCTGTTACCTGAGAACAATATGAAGTCCGTGGAAGAGGTAGTTACCTTCATCAGGGGTTTTGGAACGGAATATCGAGAGTTATCTTCAACACTGCAATATCCTAGGCCCAGGGATATGATATGATGGACTCCCCCTCCACCAAGATGGGTAAAGATTAATGTTGATGCGGGGTTCTCGACTGCAAAACAGAAAGCAACATCGGGGTTTATTATCAGAAATTGATGAAGCAATTTCAATGGAATTAATAGTGAATCAAGAAATTCTTTCATTCAACTATCAATAAATTTGTCGAATATATATTATATAATTACCAAATAAGAGTTTTAACTGCTGATCCAAATAAATTTTGACAATTACCGACAAATTCAAGTGTCTGAAGTATTGCTCTAATTATTTTTCTCATGCATTTCCCTAGAAAATTCCCTTCATTCAATTTGGTACATCTATTGGTTTGATCGACTTTGCTTAAGTTATTACATAAAAGTACCCTTAAAGATATTTATTAGGAAAGTCGACATGAACCTAGAGCCTCCCTTTTTCTTTTTCTCTTTGTTTTTCTATATTTGTATCAAATGAGTCTTATCATCAACTTATTTAGTGCTACATTAAAATTGAATTTGGAAAAAATTACATATGATTTTCCTTTCTAAATTAATGGCATTCAATCGGTATATATCATCAGAATGACAATGGAAATAACTAGTTAGCAGAGAAATTTCCAGTAAAAGTTTCTTACAATCCAAAAAAATTTAAATTATGGTCAAAGTTTCTAAAATTAGATAGGTGATGGAATCAATCAAATCATTAATTTTTAGTCTCATCTTTTCAACTAGTCTAAACAATTGTTTAATTCAATTGAAAAAATTATAAAAAATTAAAATAGAGAAAATAGAGAAAATCAATTCAAACGGTCCAGCCAACCAGTTTTAACAGATTCAACCATTTAGCAAATCAATCGGTCCATTTTTTTTTTATTTTGAATCGATTAATTGATTTTCAATTTAATTAATTTAATAATAATTTCATCCTATTATCAAAACTATCACCAATCTAAAGTGGTATTGGGTAATCAAGATGACATATCAAACCTGCCAAGAAATGGACAAAGTTAATTTCTGAGAAATCACTCAGATTCTTACGTGTTGACCAAACTTTTTCCAACGACCAAAAGGGAAGCAAAAACTAAGTAATTATTGATGCTCATCCTTATCTATTTAATTATCGTACAGATACAAAAAAAAAAAAAAAAAAAAAAAAAAGCTGAATGATAGTTTGTGAGCAATCAAATATAAGAAAAAGTCTTAGTAAAATAATTTTAAAAAATCAATTAATTCTTTACTAAAAATTGCATTGAATTTAAATTTTATTTCAGTTCTTAAAATAAAATTTTTTAGTTAAAATTTCTCACAGCCATTGAGTGGTAATGTGTTAGCTTACATTGAACTTAACTGGTTTTAAAATTATTTTATGAAGGTTTAATTAATTTTTCAATTATTTTATAAGAAATTTTTGGATTAAAGCTTAAAGATTATTACAATATTATAATAAATTATAAAAAAGATATAGGAGAATTTTCAAAATATTAAAACTATTAAAACATTATGAAAAATAAGAAAAATATTTCTTTAAAAAATTATATATTATAGAAAATTATTTTAAAAACTATTTAAAAATTTTAGAAAATTATATAAATATTAGAACGATAAAAATTCTAAAAATTATTTAAAATCATAAAACTTAATAAAAATATAAAAAAATTATTTTTTGTTATTTTGAAAGTTTGTAGTCTTTAGTTTCGACAATAAGAAATTATTTTTACTTAGTTTTTTTATTTAAAAAATCCATTGTTAAAAATATATATTAATATATGTTGACCTGAAAGTAGTAGTTAAGTAACAGCAGAAGTGCCTACAGAAGTTGGCACTTCTTCAAGCACTGTGAAAACACAAAGTAAACACGGGACATCAAAGTTTGTTTACGCAGTTCAATTTCCTTACATCTACGAATCCTAGCTCAGTGAGAAGTATCCACTATCTTCAAACATTTACAACTAATGAACCTAAATCTATCACACTTCAATGATACTTTCCTCACTCTAATACCTTTGAATACTAGAACTCTCACCACTAAATTCTCCCCTTGAGAACTTAGCTTGTAAAACCACAACACATTAGTTTTACAATTGAATGCACACTCACAAATAATGTTCCTTACTTGAATAGATTAAGTGTTTTCAATAAATCAATATAATAACCTATACAAGTCTCTCAATTATATAGAGTTTGCAAGACTTGCTAACATAATAAAGATATATCACAATCTCTATTAACCAATAGCTAAACTAGTTAAATACAATATAATATAACAATCAAGGTAAACAATGATTGTTGGCAACTAAGTCCTCAATGTTCCAATTCGATCCAAGTTCCTTAATCCAAGGGATTAGATAGACTTGATCTGATATGATCTGATCTGATCTGATTCTCCAAATATGTTTCTCAGCTCAATCCAAAGATATGGTTCAATAAATTAACAATCTCCTAAATATGGAAAAATGACAATCTATTGTAGTAAGGAAGTAGGAACTTCCACAAGCACATCTTAGCCATTCCATATTTTTTAACAATCTCACTGTCGTAACCATTTTTTGAAAAACGGGAATCGACTTGAATTTTGAAAACGAAAACAAATAGAGGAGTCGCCACCAATCCTTTTTGATGAGGTGTGATCCGATCACCTTAAACTAATCATTTTAATAAAAGTTAAGATTTACTAAAACGATAATTTTTGGTCTACGAAAATCAGAAAATGAGTTCGGGAGTCGGTTACGCACGAGGAAGGATTAGCACCCTCGACACTCCCAAAAATTGGTACCTAGTTGATTAATTAGTGTCATTGTGTCGAAGATTTGAAAATTCGAAAGAATTTGAAATACGATCTCTCTTTGTATTAATGCTAATTCGAAAATGATCGAATAAATTAAAACGGATGTTAAGGATTCTCTCATCTCGAAGTAATAAAATATCACGCCCAGTAAGTTAGGACACGACATCTCGAACTTTGAGACTGAGCTTGCCTTTTATTTAAAATTAATGTATTTTAACTTCTTTTAAAAGGATATTCGGTTAATTAGGGTGGACGAGGAAAATCGAAACCCAGTAAGTTAGGGCATGTTTCCTCGAATTTCCTAACACTTAATATTGCCTTTATTTGCGAAAAATCTTATTTTGAAGTAACAGAATGTCATACCCGGTAAGTTAGGGCACCACACCTCGCATCTCCGAAAATAAGCATTTTTAAGACTCGTATCGCGATTTTAAAGAGTACTCCATTATTTAGGTTAAATGAGAAAAATCGAAACCCAGTAAGTTAGGGCACGATTTTCTCAAAATTCCAAATACGGAGTATCGATTTTTTATGAAAAAGTTATTTTCGTTGAGAAAAGGTTAATACAACATAGGTTTGTAATAATAAGATGAAGAACGCGTAACGTATATAAATCTCGATATTGATAAGCGTAATGGAATGAGGATAAACGTGAACGTGAATGATAACGCCGAAAATAAAATAAGCTAAGAGAAATGATAAACAATCTAATAGTATTTTAAAAAACTAGTAAAGTTATTTAAAGGTTTTGATAGTAATAGTAATGGCAATAATACTAATGGTAATAGTAAACGTAATAAATGTTTTAAAGTTCGGAACGATATATAAGAGTGTATATATATGTATAAATATATAGTGTGAATGAGGAATAGAAATAATTTAGTGTATTTAAAGAATAATGGGTAAAAAAGAATATAATAGTAATATAATAGTAAGAATACAATGGTAATATAATAATAATAGTTACGATAGTAGTAACAATATGTTGATAATACATAATAAAGGGAATAATAAAAAGGTATAGGAATAATAGGAATAGTAATAACAACAATAATAGAGAATACTATATATTAATGATAAAGATATATGTTAGTAACAATAATAATAATATATAAAAATAGAAAATAATAATATGGTAAAATATTAATATGTTAATGAGAATAATAGTAATAAAATAAGAATAATTTTAACAAGAATAAACGTACAAGAGATAGAGATAATAGTAATAATAATAATAATATAATAATAATATATTCATAATGATAATAATAGTAAAAAAAATGGAACAACAAATAATAATAATGACACATTAATAAAAAATAAGAATGTGTTAATAATGATAAATATATGAATTAAAATAAAATGAATAAATAAAATAAAATAAAATAAAACAGAAAAAAATATATATATATAATATAATTACAACAGTAATATTAACAAAATAATAATGATAAAAATAATAATAATAATAACAATAATATATTAATTTAATTAATTTTAATTACAATATTGAAAATAACAAAAAAAGGAGCTAAATTGAAATTAAAGTAAAAGTTAGGGGGCAATTTAAAAATAAACAAAGAAGAAAAGGACTAAATCAAGTGCGCGAACAAAGAAGAGGGACCAGATCAGGCAATAAACCCTCCCTTCAAAACGCGCAGCATCTCAAAGGACCAAATTGTAATCGCAATAAAATTGTAAGGCAAAATTTAAAAATAAAAAAATGCATTGCAAATCCATAAAAAAGCGGAAGGACCGCGCGCGCAATTAGACCATTGTACAAAAACACGCGGATCCTGAGGCGGGTCGGGTCGGACGGATCGGGTCGCATCAAAACGACGTCGTTTTGAGGCTAAAAGGCAGCCCCCAAAACGACGTCGTTTTGGGAGGCTATAAAAGGGCCATTTTCAGTAAAAAAAAATCATTTGTGCAGCTGAGGAGAAAAAAAAAAGAGAGAGGAGAGGGAGGGTGCGATTTCCGGCCACAGGGCTGGTCACCGTCCGGTCGCCGGACCGCCGTGCGCCGCCGTCGCCGGCCACCGTACACGGTGGCCGAAAAAGGTAAAAATTTCCTCCTTTTTTATTTTTTTTAGCTTTTATAATATAATATATATATATATATATGTGTGTGTGTGTGTGTAGTTGATGAGAAAAAGAAAAAGAAAGATTCGACTTTTTGGGTAAAATCACCTTATGCCTGGATCTGGCTCTTGTCGTTTAGATCTTCCGATTTGGTGCTTAATCTTTGCTTTGGAGTCACTGTTATATTTCGAAATCTAACGTTGGTATTGACTGAACATTTCGCTGACCCTTTTACAAGATTTTGATTCGACTTTTATAGCCATTGTACAAGTTTTTCTATTATTTGTTGTCCTTTCGTTTTAATTGCTTGCAGGTGCTGTGGCGGTGGATTTGACCTGAGTGGGTGGCCGGTGCTGCAGTGGGCAGGTGATGGCAGAGGCAAGTGGGGAGGTTCGGTGGCTGGCAGCTTTAGGGTTTTGTTTTTTTTGTTTTTTTTATTTTGGGTATTGGGCTATTTGGGCTAGGGTTAGGTATTGGGTTGTATTAATTTGGGCCCGCAAATTGGGCTTTGGGGTTATTTGGTTTAATTTGGGTATGGGTCTGGGGCCAAATGGGTTTGTACACTCACCTTTTGGCAATTTGTTGAATAAAACTAATACAACATAGAAGCTTAATCATCTATAAACCTTTGCTCCCCCTTAGCATATTCCCCTTAATTTCAAAAATCACCAAAGTAAAAGTAGCAAAATGAAGTACAGTCCTTCAAAATCCAACAAGTCATAAAAGTTGCAAAAAAAAAAAGAAAAGAAAGAAAAAAGAAATATCATCAGCAAAACAACAATGGTAGAAAATGGAAAACAGAAACTCCCTCTTGGCAGAGTACTCTTCCCCTCAGCACATCACAACACCCCTTTACTCCCCTTTTTTTATCAATATAATTGCCAAACTAATCTTCATCAAGAAGAGCTATAAGATCAGCACGCAGGCTTTTTGCTTATCGAGAACCTTCTTCACAACCTTGGTCTCTACTCATAATCAGGCAATGTGCCTCTCATTTTCCTCAATATAGGTAGTGGGGTCTTCAATCATCCATTGTCTAATGCCTATAAGGATGGTCTTAGGGCCTGATCAAGTTGGTACTTCCTGAGCCTGAAGTGCTTCTTCCTACTTAGCATCATAAATATCAAAACTAGTTGTGTTTTTTCTTTGATCATTGATGACATATTTTGTAACAATCCGGTTTCTAGTGATATCAGAAATGAAGTTTTGGGACTTCGTTTTTGTAAACCGAATCCATAAATATTAAATAGGGATAATTTACGGAGTTAGTGTATTGATGAATTTAAATTTGGATAAGTAATTTAGCTGGATTAGTGATTAATTATAGCTTAGGGACTAAATCATAAAATTTAGTCACTATAGATTTTTAATTAGGAAAATGACTTGAGGAGTTAAATTGTTATTAACCAAAGGCTTGAAATGGTGTATAAAAATAGGAGATAGTGCATTACGATGACAGCATCCACTAAATTATGATTAAAGGTTAATTATACTAATTAAACTATGTTTAATTAAATTATTTAAGATTAATTAGTGGCTAATGTTAGTATAAAAGATTTACTTAATGGAAAGTAATCATCTTTTTCACTTTTCAAATCATCCAAATAAAAGAAAAATGAAGGGGACGCCATTTTCATAAGGTTTCAAGCTTTTAGCTTCTAATTTCAAGTAAGTCCTTAGTTATTTTTCTTTGATTTTTATAATTTTTTATCTTGGGAGCTTGATTAAGCTGACCCAATGATCAATTTGGTCAATTTATGAAGTTTTGATAAGATTCATTTGTTGAGAATTGAATGATTTAGGTGTTAAATTGATAAAAAAAAAGCTTCGATTAAGATAAGGACTAAATTGTAAAGCTTAATTGATAGTTTCATACATTAAGGAACGAATTGAATAAAATGAAAAAATGTAATGAAATTTCAATAGAAATAGAAAGTAGGAGGCCTCTAATGAGTAAATATGAAAACAAATTTTAATTTGAAGGTCTAGATTGAAAGTTATGTTAGTCCCGATTTTAGGAACTAAACTGAATAACTTGCAAAAATTGTATGAATTGATTATTTATTTTGAATTGGTTGGAAGTTGATAGTACTATATTTTTTGTGACTATTCGTAGCTAACATTGACTCAGATCCGTCGAGAGAAAAAGGAAAATCCAAAGTCATAGACAAGTAGCTCGAAATTTCGATTTATAATTCCATGATTCAAGACCAATTTATTTGTTGCATTAAGATGACATAATGCATTACATAGTGTCGTGGTGAGTTGGTAATGACCAATTGAATTGAATTACTATGGTTGAGGTTGAATATCAGGATTTACTTTATATGTCATAATTGATGTAAAATTGTATTGAAACATGTTGTATATATTAAGAAAGTGAAATGTCATAGGGTCAGGATATCTTCAATATGTTTTTTTATTATCTTTGTAGATATTCATATTTAATATTTAAAAACTTGTTTTATGGAAATGGGGTTCCGAAATCACATTTTTTGGTACCACTGAAAATCAGGCCATCATAATTCTCCCCCTTAAGAAATTACACCCTCAAAATTTACTTGAGAAAAGCTGGGGGTACTGAGATCTCATAGTTCTTCCTGCTCCCAAGTAGCCTCTTTTGCTATGTGGTGATGCCACAATACTTTCACCAACACCACACATTTATTTCTCAATTCTTTCACTTCTCGAGCTAAGGTTTTAGCTAGTTCCTCACCATATGACAAATTAGGCTATAGTTCGATTTTGTCAGGAGATAAAACATGTGAGGCATTGAATCTATATTTTCTCAGGATCAACACATGAAAAAACATTTTGGATTTTATCTAATTTCGGAGGTAGAGTTAATCTGTATGCTACAGGTCCAATCCTTTTGAGAACTTCATAAGGTCCAATAAACCTCGAATTAAGCTTCCATTTTCTACCGAATCACAGGACTTTCTTCTAATGAGAGACTTTCAGGAAGACTTTATCGCCAACTTCAAACTCAAAGTCTTTCCCTTTCGGATCGACATAAGACTTTTGTCCATCAAAAGCAGTCTTTAAGGAATCTCGAATAATCTTGACTTTATCTTTAGTCTCTCGTATCAAATACGTTCTTGTCATATTTCTTTCACTCAACTCCGGCCAGCACAAAAAAATTTGACACTTACAATCATATAATGCTCCGTAAAGTGCCATTTTGATACTCAACTGATAGCGCTATTATTGTATGCAAATTCAGCCAAAGGTAGGAATCTTTCCCAGCTTCGCTCAAATTCAATTACACAATAATGCAACATATCTTTGAGTATTTGAATTAGTCACTCTAATTGACCATTAGCCTGAGCGTGAAACATTGTACTAAAGTTTAATCTAGTGCCTAGAGTTTCTTGTAATTTACTCCAAAATTTGAAGGTAAATCTCAGATCTCGATCCGAAATGATAGACATTGGCAGTCTATGTAACCTCACAATTTCATAGCTATGTACAATTCAGCCAGTTTCTCAAGTGAATAATCAACTCTCACTAAAATAAAATGAGCAGACTTCATCAATTTGTCAACTATCCCCCAAATAGATTCTTTTTTTTTTTGGTGATAATGACAATCCTGTCACAAAATCCATAGTAACTCGCTCCCACTTCCATTCAAGAATCAATATATGTTGCAGCAATTTTGAAGGAACTTGATGTTCTGCCTTTACTTGATGACATACCAAACACTTAGCTACATATTCAATTATCTCCCTTTTCATGCTTGGCCACCAATATAACAGTTTCAAGCCATCATACATTTTTTTGCCACCAAGATGCATCGCGTAAACAATGTTGTGAGCTTCGTGAAGAATATCTCATTTCATCCCTGGATCATTCGGCATACATAATCTATTATGACGGCTCAGCAATGGCTATAGCCATATTGACTTAAGCATTGTCAATGGTTGAAAGTTGTTTGCCCTGGCTAGAAATCGCTTGGATTAGGGCATCAATCCTTTAATCAAGAGTGTCGATGTATCCAGTGACCTATGAAGGACTAACTGCCTGTGTTTCTATGGAAGTTGTAGCTCCTTCATTCACAATCTCTGATAAGGCTCGGGCAAACAGTTCTGAAGAGGGATGGACACAAAAGGCATCGACACAGTTAGGGTACCTCTAGTTGGAAAGTATTTGAGGAGGTGGGCACTTCCTAGTTTTCATCAACTTCCTTTTGAAATTGGGAATTGGATGTCCCCACACTAATCTACTGCCGAGGTGGTTGTTGCTTTTCATATTCCTCTGTAGAAGTGATCTTAGTTTGTTCCATGATAAAAAATTGAAGATTTCTTGAAGAGAGAGTTAGAGTTTCGAGCAAGAGAAAGAACTTTGGTAGCAAGAAAACTGGTGAGGCTTATGAAGAGAATATGGATTGAATATATATCAACAGTAAGGATACGAGAAGATATGATTGAGCATTTATAGAAAGAAAAAGTTGTCACCTCCCAATATAATCGAGTTCCCTCCAAGATACGAAGAGAGAAACATCTCCAAGATTTATTCCCACCAAAAATAAAATTGGAGCCAAAAAAGTAATATTTTATTAGCCTCCAAAACTTTAGCAGATAAAAATCACCATGAATGATCACAAAATAAGTCAAAAACAACATCAAGGATCGTCGTACGGATACCGTCCATAATTGTCAACATTTTCAAGCTTGACACACCTCAACAAAGCTTCTTAAACTCTTGAATCTGTTGGACTCCAATGCTTGGGTGAACAAATCAGCTAGCTGGCCTAGAGTAAACACATACCCCAGCTAAAGAAAACCCATTCTCAACCAATTCTCGAATAAAGTGGTGTTTGATATCAATGTGCTTGGTTCTTGAATATTGCACAGGATTCTTTAAAACGTTTACAACACTCGTGTTGTCATTAGTTCATCACAAGATTTCCACATATTAACATTGATTAATATTTCATCAAATTGAGTTGAATTTAAATAAAAAAAACGAACTCAAGAAATAAGCTCATTAATTAAAGTGAATTCATGTATGTTCGAGATTAGGTCTACCAGTATAATGATGTAATGTGTGTGAGTTTATACTTACATTGTATAAAAAATAATTACATTAATAGAATGGATGAATCTAATTCTATATGTCTAACTTAAATTAAAATTTATTAAATCAAATTGAATATATTTTGTTTTTTAATCTGTTAAAACAAAATCATATGCCGTTCATATTGCATATAAAATGACCAGTGTCACTAATTTACTTTTCATTTACCGAATAAATAAATCCATACCTAATATCATGAAGCAAACATTTTATATTTTTAATTAACTTTTAAAATAATTATAATGATGTTTTGAAGTAAACATTTTAATTTTTTTTCTTCATACTTGTTTCTCGACAATATATTATATAAAATGACTTAGGAGATTATATTATACTTAAAACAGAAAAGCCCTATTAACAACCACCATACATTCACGAAGATTAAATCGTGAATTTTTACTTTTATTTTTTGCATATAATATGGTTAATTAATTCTTTTTTTTTTTTCGAGGAATAGATTCAAATATTGAGATCAACATTCATTATTTGCTTATTGATTTAAAACACAATTTACAACATAAACTTAATGAAAGATTTTATGAATACGGGTACCCAATACATCGAAACTCATTTTCCATGGATAAAGAAAAACCGTTTCAACATAAAAAACAACAAAAACTAGAGCAAACATATAATAACATATTCGAAATTATAACCAAGCATCACCCAATGGTTCTATACCCGATTCATAACTAGAAAGTTTTTCTAGACCCTTTCTAATCGGGGCTAAAACTCCAGGAATTAGAAATGCCAAAATAGGAATAGCACTTGATATTATTAGAAATGCCCAAAAAATATCATATTCGTAAAGCAAAAACATGGACGAACTCATATGAATGTGAAAAACAGATCGGATTAGTTGCTTCAACCTGGAATTTATTGTCAAGTCATCCGCAACTGTTTGTTTAGTCAATTCTACTGAATTCGAATATTTAATTGTTTCAAATACACAATAAATAATATTATTTAATTCAGATATGATTTGATTTCGTATAGTAATACTCGAATTTAATACAACAATAAACAAATTAGAAGAATAAAATATTATCTAACAAAACTTTGTTAATATTTATATTGTCAACAACTTGCAGGGTGATAGCTAAAACAATATAAATATTTAGCACTAAGAAAATGACAGGATATAAAATGCAATATTTCCCTTTTCTTTTATCTTGATCATGGATAAAAAATCATTCCAGATTAATTTTTTTGAATCAAAGTTAAGTTTCTATGGTGTGAATTTGATCCCATAGGATTATATTATATTATTAATTGATAATCTCAATTTAATTTTATTGTTTTAGTTATAAATTAAAACTAAATAAGCATTTTGAGTTAACATCTCGAAAATGTTAGTCGAATTCAGATTAAGCTAGCTCGGTCCATAGTAGCTAATTACAATTATTTTAAATATGATGGAACTGAAAATTAAAATATATTGTTTTTGTGGTATAATGAGAAATTTGACTTAGTCGTCTAGTTTAAGCTCTTTTTAATGAAAAAAATATACATTTTCCTTTTTGACTTTACATAGAAATATCAAATAAAAATTTTAAAATCAGACATAAATCAACACAAGAAATTCCTATTTAATATGTTCTTTCATAATTGTCACGTATCAAAATGAAAAAAAAAATTAATGTTATAATATAAGTATAATTATAAATAATATATGTTTAAATAATTATAATTCGAATTGAAATATCTTATCAATATTTAAAAAAAATTATGTATAGGTGGGGACTGGGAAAGAAACAACCATTAATTCATGAACCAATGAAAGAGCATTTGGGTGTTAGTTGTGAAAAAGTCAACCGGCCTTTATGTGCTATAAATACATAACTTGGTTCTTTTTATTTCTGCATCTTAAAAGCCTTTAAAGAATTTATTAAACCATCTTTGTTCGTTAGTTCCTTGAAGGTTGCTTATTTCAACATCGGTTCATCGGATTAGTTGAGTTGGAGTATTGGTCGACTGAGAGATATAAATTTGGTTAGCTATTAAACAGGTACAAATCAATTGAATCGAATTAAAAAATTAATTCAACAGGAGATTGAATTAATTTTTTATTTTTTTGAATTTTTAATAATTTTTTTTTTGAACCACTTAAACTGATTCAATTGATCAAGTTCAGAAACAAGTGATTTGACCACCGATCCACTTCGAAAAATATTCAATAATAGTTTAATTTTTTTTATAGATATATTAGTTTTTGTAACAATAGAATTTCTAATTTTTTTTTCTCATTAATATATCGGTCTTAATTTTTCTTTTCACCGTTTAGCTTTGGTTAAGAAATGATTAATTGAAGAAACTACAATTAGTTATCTATATTCGGTTCAAAATTTAACGTTTAAAATATTTATATTTTTTATTATAGTCAGGACGAAGCTAAAATAATTTTTTAGGGGTCAGATGAAATTTTAATTTTTTATATTTTATATCTTTATAATTTGTAAATGATTAAATTGAATTTTTATAATTTTAAGGAGAGCCAAAGTATAATTTTACTTTTACTAATATAAAATTTTTAAAAAATTTTAAGAGTCTAAATAATAATTTTACATTTTGAGGGCCGAACCTCTGCCAGCACCCCTAGCTTTACCTTTGACTATAGTAGAACATATAATATTAGTTGCATATATTTCTTTTTAAGTTAAATATACATGCATATATACTCTCTTTTTTTGCTCATCGTGTATAACCCATATAGATGTATAATAATATTAATTAAATTAGACATTTTTTGTCGATTGAGTCATAATTTATTAAGTATTGGTATGGCTGTCAATCCAAAAGAATGTAGGTTTGAGCATGTTGAAGTATATTTATCTTTTTATTTAAGAGTTAAAAAGGGTTATAGGCAGTTTTAAATATTATATAAAAAATTCTAAGTATGTTTATAAATTTATATCAGTTCTTTGATTTGTTTTGTCACCCATCACTAAAATTCAATGGAATTTACCCAGAAAAATAAGTGGGTATGAATATTTGGATTTCGAGATGAAATTTTTAATTTAAGTGATGATAGGCTATCTATACCGATTTGATTCCTAGGCAAGCCTAATACTTATAAAAGGAAATTACAAATAAAACAAAAGTTTGCAATGAAGTAACATTAGTGGCATTTTATTTCTTTGCAGAAAGCCAATTAGGAGATGCCAGGACTGGATAAACAAAATGATAACAAGCACCTACATGACCTTGAGCGGAGAACTAGGGAAGGTCTTTTCATTTGCAACGGTTGCAAAGAGCTAGGGTTTGGGAATTGCTACAGATGTCCCTGGGTGTGGTTTTGCGATTACGTCCTTCATGTGGGTTGTATAAGTGAAGGTCGCACTCCCTTATCAAATCCATTATTCAAAGACTGCAAGTTTCTATTTTACCAGAAAAGTCCTTTAACTGTAGCCCCAACCTGCCACATTTGCGCCTTAGACATACAAGGACGCATGTACCATTGCTCTAAAGGGAAATACAGTTTACATCCCTACTGCGCGACACTTCAGACGACCTTCTCCCTTCGAGATTCCGACATGAAAATCAAACTTCGCAGAGGGACCAAATTGAATTTCTTTAAATCGAAATGCTTGAAATGCGATAGGAAGAACCGATCATCAAACGATGTCCAATGTTTGTCCTATGTTTCCTCGGATGGTAACCTATGTTACCATGTGGCATGTATGAAAGAAGCATGTCGCGATAACTGGAATAAGGGTTATTTTCGACCTGGTTCTGAAACTAATCAGCAGAGTAAATTCCTTGCACTGCAAAATCTAGCTCCAAAAGTGGTACTATCAAGCGTTGGGCAAACCTCGGAAGTTTCGTTGATCACATTTCTCAAGCTGGTGGTTTATGCTATACTTGGAGAGCCATTTGATTTAATTGCCCCTTTATTTCAATTTTCTCAGAACTAGTTAGATAAGGCTTGTTGTTGTTTATGTTTATGCTAGGTTTGCTAAATAAGGCTTGAACCTGTTCATGCAACAAGTTGAGCCAAATTTCAAGTGTGATTTGTTTTTTAAACAACTTGGTTTGTTGTCGTTCCAACTTCAGTTGGATTAGAGAGTAGAACGTTGAGTTGGAAGAGAGTGCTTATCAACAAAGTAAAGTGCAAAGTACGCTGGGAAATAACAAGTACTATTTGTTAACGTAAATCAGATCAACAATTTTAATTTACGGTTTTGGATCACCTATTACTTTATTCCAATCTACTTTTACACAATGAATAATTATAACCCCAATAATAAATCTATTTGTTACAATCACTTATCCAAAATATACTCACATACAAATCATGAAATTTCACTCCAATAAAATTTATAAAGAGTGTCAAATAAAATGATCAATAAAAACACAAAGCAGCAGTCAAAATAAACACTCTTAAGAATTATATTTTGCAAGCCGACAATGCTACTTTGTCAAGAGTAGACCTATTCATAATCCAGGTTATCCATCCAAGCTCGAAGACTCGCCTGAAATTTGGAAGAATTTGGACAAAAAAATTAAGTCCCAAAAATGTGTTTGGACAAAAAGTGCCCATTTAAAATATGGGTCAAGTTCGGGCTTTAATATTCAAGGCCCGAGCCAATTTTATTTTTAAGTTTATAATACTTTATATTATGTTATTTGTTATGAATATTTTATTAAGGGGATGCCCATCAAGATATAGATAAGTTTTGATATACTTTAAATCAGGGGCGAAGTCAGGACAATTTTTTAGAGGGGCCAAATAAAATTTTAACTTTTTATAGTCTATATCTTTATAATTTTTAAAGGATTAAATCAAATTTTTATAATTTTAGGGGGCCAAAGTGTAATTTTACGTTTACTAATTTAAAATTTTATAAAATTTTAAAGTGCCTAAATAATAATTTTTCATTTTAGAGGGTCGGGGCCCCTGCCAGCCCCCTAGCTACGTCTTTACTTTAGATTCTAATAGTTGATGCGGTCGTTGAGAGCACCAAAAATATCCTATTCCCTATAAAATAATGAAAAAGAAATAGTAAAGGGGAAGTAGGGTCGAATCCTCAGGGACCGGATTATACGAATGCTTGTCTCTCGAAATCCTGGGCAGAATCGTGCCCAAGAAAACCTGCGTTTCTGGAAAAAAATAAAAAAAATAAAAAATAGAATTTAAGAATTGGTTTTGGAAGCGAAAATAAAATAAAAACAAAATTTAAAGTTTACTGAAATTATGATTACGAAAATAATAAAAATAATAAAGAGAGTTTTAAGAGAAAAGAAATTCTTATGGGAAAGTTCCAGCCTCCGGTTGTCTAATTCCGCCTTGGGCTCAATCCTTGGCTTTTGGATGGTCCTTCTCGACTCAAGTAAGCCAGTTATAGTGGAAGAGGACGCCTACGACCACCAGCTCCAAAGATTAGATTTACGATTTTTAGGGAACCTGACTCTAGCCAGTAACCTATGCTAGATCAACGTTTCTCAATGGCGAATCCCACGCCATTTTGTCTCTTTGGCTCGCCAACCTCTGACGCAGTAAGTTAACGAACCGACTATGCAGTCCTTCCAAAACATACAAAGCGGCCGCCTTTGCATATGCTGAAAAGCTTACTTCTTAAGGGCCATGGACGGAAGCATCAGCCCGTAGTGCGGAGAAACAATGAATACTTGGCGAGAAGGCTAAGTACGGATTCTAGGCCTCAAGAACCCTTTTTGGGGAAATATTGACAACTTTTGGCTAGAAGGGTTTTAGTGGCTCATGATAATGGTGGGAAAGTAAATAAAATTATGGAAAAATAAATTTTATTGAAAGAAAAAAAATATGGAAAGAACAAAAGACTTTTGGGGAGAGAGTATTTACAGAAAAGGATCCCCCAAATAGAGTCACTTCACCCCCTATTTATAGTGCTAGAGAGATAGTCTAATTGAACTTAAATTCTAAAAAGATAAATACATTTAATTAAAAATAAACAAAGATAATTAAAATAAAATCCTAAATTTGAATAATCCTAATAATTATCTTAATATTAATTATCCTAATAGAACAAAATAAAATAGAGTCTTCCAAAATAAAATCTCTTCTATTTGCTTTTAAGTCCTTGTGCCTTCCATGTTCGCACTTTTGGCACCATATTTGTCCCACGTTGCATATTGGCCCATTTAATCTCCAAATTGACGCTTTTTCCCTTGAATTTACTTTTCGCCTCCAATTTAGTCCCTAAAAGATAAAAAGACATAAATAGCTCAAATTAGTAGGCTCAAGCTCAAAATAAACACATGATTAATATATAAAAACACATCATTTTAGAGTATTATCAATAGTGATTAGAAGTAGATCTCTACTTCATTTATATTTCTTATGCCTATAAATAGAGACTTTGGAGAAGCATTGTAAACATCCCATTGATCAATAAAAGACGCTCTCTTTTGCTTTCCTATTTTCTTTGTTCTTTACTCTTTATCTATTTATTTTATAATATTATTTTTATATATTATGTAATTTAGAACACATTAAAAAAATAAACTTATACTACATATATAATATTACTCTAATGTAAACATTAAAATAATATTAAGATGATTATATAAAAAATTTTAATAAATAAAAAATGTATAAAATTATTAAATATTGAAATAATATAATATAAATATATATTTTAAAAATTTTAAAAATAATATGGAATGGCATAAAATGGGCTTGAATTAGTCTTTTGCAAATATTGGCGGGTTTGAGCAAAATTTTAAGCTCATATTTCGAGTTAGGCTACGCTTGAGCAAAAATAAAATATGTTAATATCATACTTAGATCTGATCCGATTTAGCCCATGAACACCTCTAGTCAAAAGTAATTTCAACAATATTTTGATAAACTTTAAAATATCATTTTAAAAGCTGAATTTATCACTTTTATCTCCGATGATTATTCCATTAATTTCTTCATAAGCTTCAAATACTATGATTATGATAAAGAAACATGGACTCTTCTCCTCCTTTTAAGTAAGCCATTTGAATGAACTAAAATTCTTCACATGGATTTGGTTTTCATTATCACAAACTACATGCTCATTTGTTGCATAAACATATTTTATTCATGATCCAAATAGAATTAAACATGTTCAAATATGCCAACAATCTCACAACATTTAACTGTCCCAACTGAATGTTCCAATTGCTACTCTAACATGAAATGGAGCAGAACAATGTTGTTGGTTGTAATTTCAGTATGATCGTCACTAACTTAATTTGTAATGTGTTTGTTTTATGATATATATTTAAAATTTTAGATTTTATTTGTTATATAAATTGTGACAATGTGTATTGATTAATTAATATTATATAATTTCTTCGGAGGAGTATTCAAGTGCTAACCAACGAAAGTGATCGAATTATACACTATTAATCATCTACTCACCCAGCGCATGATCTTCGTCGCCAATCTACTCCCGTTTATTACATCTGCAAAGTCTGCAACCATTCCGGCTTCGGACAGCGATTCTCGTGTACCTTGGGCTGCAGATTCGATATCCATGAAGAATGCTGCACCAATTTTACTCGCACTCGTATCAGTTCCTAACCTTTCCTGGCTAGCTCTAACTTCGTCATTTCCAAATCTCCTCCCCGAATTCTACCATGCACTGCCTGCCAGTTGCCTATAGATGGTTTATATTTTCACTGCAATAACAGGGGAACCAATTTAAACTACTTTGTGCAAGGCTTCCCACGACCCTAACAATAAGTGGGAGGCAAACGACACTTAAAAATCATTCCAAAGCTAAATGCTTGTACCGATCGTGTCCTAATATAAATGCCGGTTTGTCCTATCCCACCCCTTATCATACCAATTATCATGTGGCTTGTTGGAAAGCTACGATGGTGAAGGACTAAAATGAACCTGAAAGATATAGATCACAATCATGGTGGAACAATATCGCTCGGATTGCCCTTATAAACCGTAATTGAAGCTCTTTTTTGCTGCTCGTTGCTAACTAGGCTGTTACGGGAGTTGTTTTTGCCTTGTGTTTTGCTTTTATCGTTCTGCTTATTGCCATGTTATGTTTCGCTGTGTGTTTTGGTTTTGTATGTGGAGCATGTCTGGATATACGAAGCTGTTTTGCTTCTTATCTCCTGTTTTATGTGTGTGGTTGGATGATTTCTCTGTTAATAAATAAACTTTTGGAGTGTGTTCTGGATGAAAAATTTTAAAATTTTGAAGATTTTTAAAAATATTAGTATTTTAGATTTCATCCTTAGAAAATGCTAATAATTATAATTACTTTGTTTAGATAAATAATTATTTTAATAAAAATTAGGTTATTGGATTTTTTTGAATTAAAGAATAATTATAAAAGAACATAATTATATTAAAAATAAATAATATAAAAAAATCAATATGTATATCAATATATTTGTAAAAAAAAATTATAAATATTTTTAATGAAATAACATTTTAAAAATATATATTAGAATTAAATAAAAATTACTTTTTGAAGTTCTAATGAGATCATGTGTATTAAATGAAATAAAATTATAAGGAATTTTGAAAAACTACTTCTGGAATTTGAGAAGGAAATTGAGTCATTAATTTTAAAAATTTTCAAATTTTTTTACCCAAGTAAACTCACTTTAAAATTTTTGAAAACTTTGATAAAATGGAATCTCTCCTTTAAATCCCTCATTCAAATACACCCTTATTATTTTACCGATGTATTTTATTTGACTCAAAAACTCTTGTTTTACCATTCTATTTTATTTGACTCAAAGTTTAAGGTTAATTCCACCAAAAATCCCAATTTATAAGGTGGAATTTTAAATTAGTTCACTAAAAAAAAAAAAAGCTCTAAATTGGCTAACTTAAAACATTCTTATAGAGTCCTTACACCATTAGTATAATTAGGGATAACAAAACTCAAACCGTTTAATAAATTTCAAATCAATCTGCTCTAAATGGAGTAGATTTTTTTTTTAAAGTGGACATGGGACGAGTTTTTTTTTTTATAGCGAGTATGGAGCGGTTATAATAATTGCTTATACCGCCCCGCTACATTATATTAAATTATCAATATATCCTTATATATATATATATATATATATATATATATAGCTACTAAAAGGGTAAATGTAATAATGTATTACAAAATATTAAAAAAAATCATATATTTTATTTTTTAATATTTTATGAGGAATTATGTTTAAATATTTACTTGACTTTAAGAATATTAAAGATAAATAAAAAAATTAAATTGAAGCATAGTGAGGTGAGGCAAAGATAGATGCTTCCAATATCTATGGAGGTGATAATAAGTTTTAAAATTATACATCTATAGTGGAGCGGAATAGGACCAATGCTGGAGAAAAGTGTACCAACTATAGAACAATGATGAATTTAGCAACATCCACCTTCATCCCATTTTATTGCCATCCCTAATTGCAATTCCAATATGGTCCTTCCAATGGTCAATCAGTTATCTATTAAAATTATAACTTCTTCTTTCCTTTATATTAATGAATACAATAATTTATATGCTAGTTTAAATTAGTTTTTAATAAATAATTTATAAATATATTCATTTTCCTTAATAAGTAATTGAGAGAAGTTATTATAATAAATCTTTTTTTTTGGTGTAAATAATAAATTATTTTTAATCAAATAGAATTTGTGAAAAATTCTTTCTCTTTTCGTTATTAATTTTAACTATTCAAACAAAATACGTAAAAATTCTTTCTTTCCCTTGACCTTCTTTTCTTTCATAAATGTTTATGTGTAAAGGTTTTTAAAATAATTGATGTTGAGACAGAAACTTGGAATATGGAGAAGATTCAAAATTTTATTACTGTTGATAAGCTCATTTCAATAATGCTATACCTTTATGTGCCCAAGAGGAAGATAAGGTCAATTTGGCTTTAATTGAAAATAGGGTTGTACACTCTGAAAACTGAGTTAATTAATTTGGGACTTGACATTCCTAATAAGGTGAAAGACTTCATTTAGAGACCTTGTGGTAGCCATATTGCCACTAATGATAACCTACGGAAGAGGAAGTTGAATGAGATCTCTATGTCCAAATTGGCTAAACGAAGTTGAAGCTGTAGAACATGTGTTACTGATGTGACGGTGGAGTGGGTTTGAAGAAATTGATTGTATAGGTATACAATCTTTTTTTATAAATGTTTAATTGAACCCTTTGAGATACAAATCTCAATAAATTTAATTAATGACAACAACAATACCTATATACATGCCACATAAATGAGTCCAAAACATTTAAAAGACTACTAAATTAAAGGCTTGATATTGTGAGCTTCAAAGTGATCTGATCTCCTCATCCAGTAAAAGATAGTACAAATTAAAAAAAAAACACAATAGAGTAAGCATTACATATCCCTAATAAGTTCATAAAAAATCGACTTACTAATTTTGTCATTATAACAATTTAAATAATTGTAGCACAAAGGCACGACATATCCTTGGCATCCTTATAAATCTATTCATAAACCATTCCACAAGACTACCGGTAGGTTAATATCGCACACAACAAGATTATGGTATTAATTTCCATATACATGTACAACCAAACTACTTTACGTCATACTATTTAACCTTGTTTAATATATAAACTTATCAAAGGAATCCTTATTGAATCATTTCATTACCATTTAATTTTCATTTTTTGTCTGGAGAACTACAGTAATTTAACATCAGATACATGAGATTAATCTACTCCCACAAGCTGTAGAGCTAATCTATTTATAGAAGCTTTATTTGGTGCTACTCACTCGAGTTGTCGAGAATCCACAATATATATTGGATCTTAGCCATTAATAAAGTTGCTCACTCAAGTTGTCGAGAATCCACAACATGTGTTTGATCTCAACTATCAATTAAGAAAGATTTGATGTTACTCACTCAAGCTGTCAAGAACCTGCAATATATACTAAATTTTAGCCATTGATAAAGAAAGATTTGATGTTGCTCACTCAAGTTGTCAAGAATCTACAACATATGTTGGATCTCAACCATCAATTAAGAAAGATTTGATGATATTCACTCAAGCTGTCGAGAATCCGCAAAATATGCTATATCTCAGTCATCAGATTAATCCTTGATCACAACACCCGTTTTCCTTTCTGGAATCTTAATGACATGACATTCCTATCTCAATTGTTTACTAAATTCACACGGGCCTATTGTCGAATTTGTATCATTTCCATTTCTACTAATGTAAACACTTGTCATATTACAATAACAATCCATATACCTTTTAAACATTACAGTATCAACACGTACGTATTGTCCCTTTGTATAACAATTTTACATCCATTAGAAATTGCGTATGCATTCATATTTATTGTATAGTTCATATATTTCAATTTAGTCCTTTTTTATGTCAAACATTTTCTATACATAAAAATTAGACTAAAAATAATATATATATATATATATATATATATATAATATAGATATGTCATTAAT
Organism: Gossypium longicalyx; assembly: GCA_025698465.1. Classification (NCBI taxonomy): domain Eukaryota; kingdom Viridiplantae; phylum Streptophyta; class Magnoliopsida; order Malvales; family Malvaceae; genus Gossypium; species Gossypium longicalyx. Next base: position 4,143,012 of record CM047004.1, read on the forward strand.
TAATAGAGTAACTCTAACATGAACTTATCTGACAAAAACAACAACTAACAAGACATCAAAGACTAATCTAAAATTTTGTCTTCTTCAATTATCTTCCAATTGATTCCAATCCTGATCTATAATAATTCATTATAATTTATCAATTCTAGACATATTTTAACATTCTATTATAACCATAAGTGAATTCAAGTTCACTTTTCAAAAGTTTCCTAAAGTTTTGTAATTTATTCAATTTAGTCCCTAAAATTGAAATAGTTACAATTTTAAAATTTGAGCCTCGATTTCAAAATCAATCTCAATTCCATCCTTCTACAACCCTCTAATAACTATATTTGTAAAAATTTCACACCAAATTTGAAATTATTACATTTTAGTCTCTAAGTTCAAAGCTAACATTTTTCATTTTAAAAACTAGTTATTTTTCAATCTAAGCTTAAAATCTAACAATCTAATACCAAAAGCTTCAAGATTCAACAATGGTAACTTTTGCAAACTTTAATAATTTTGTAATTTAATACATGAGTTATCTAAATTAAGCTACCACGATCTCAAAAATATAAAATTTACAAAAAACATATCAATTTAAATTTACCATGCATAGGGCCGAACCTTTAAAGATTCAAACAATGGCTTCCCTCTTCTCTTTTGGTGGTTTCGGAGGTGAAGAAAGAAAAATAAAATGGGTGGCTTTTGTTTTATGCTTTAAACATAAAATATTTTTTTTTAATTTAAACAATTTTTAATAATAATGGAAAGAAACATCCACCAAACCGTCACTAAATTCAAAAGTGAGCTAGCCATTTCAACCTTTGATTTAAAAAAATTTTAATGCTTAACTTTTACTAATTTGACGATTTAATTTTTTTAACCATTTTTACGATTTAAATTTTTTTACTTTAATTAATTATTAATTTAATAGAAATATCTACGGATATTTAATTTATCTATATAATAACTTTGTAAATATTTAATAGAAATATCTACAAGCTCGATTTGCGAAAACAATGTCCTTATACTTCATTTTCTAACACTATTGACTTTAGGGTCAATACACTTGTACTTTAATTAATTATCAATTCAATAAAATTAAAGGACCACTCTCTAATTAAACTTCATACTAACCTTGTAAATATTAAATAATAATATTTACGGATTCAATTATGGGAAAATAGGGTTCCGAAATCACTATTTTCGAGGCCACTAAAAAACGGACTGTTACAAAACTTTTCAAATTTTGATGAATAGTTTGGTCCAATCATTTCGATCAGTTCAATCAATTATCCGATTCAATTGAATAAATTATAAAAATTTTAAAATATTAAAATAGAGAAAATTGATTCAATCAGTCCAACCAATAAATTCAACCATTTAGCAAATCAATAGGTGAAACTCCTTATTTCAAACCGATTCCTTAAATGATTTTCGATTTATCTAATTCAATTGATGAATCAATTCTTATTATGAAAACAATGATGAATCTAAAGTGGAATTGGGTAATCAATATGACATATCAACAAGCCTGCCGAGAAATTGGGCGTGAAATAGGAAGGAAGATAAATGGACAATGTTAATTTCTGGGAATCCACTCAGATTCTAACGTGTTGACCAAACTTTTTCCAACGACCAAAAGGGGAAGCAAAAACAAGTAATTATTTATGCTTATGCTTATCTGTTTAATTATCATACAGATATAAAAAAAGAAAAAGGAAAAGTAAGGTCAATGATTTAATGTGTTAAAACAAAATCATATAAAATGACCTGTGTTGCTGGTTAGCAAATAATATCATGAAGCAAACATTTTATTTTTTAATTAACTTCTAAAATAATTGTAATGATTACTTTTGATAAAATGACTTTATGGGATTATATTATATAAAATGGCTTATGATTTAATAATAAGTCAATATTTAAAAAGAAAATGATTTATATGTGGGGACTGGGAAAGAAATAACTATTAAGAATGAAAGAGCATTTGGGTGTTACTTGTGGAAAAACCAACTGGTCTTAATGTGCTATAAATGCATAACTTGGTTCTCTTTATTTCTGCATCTTAAAAGCCTTCAAAGAATTTATTAAACCAGCTTTGCTCGTTAGTTCCTTGAAGAGTGGCTGATCGGATTAGCGGATTAGTTGAATGGGGAATTGATTAAGATGGTCAATTGAGAGATATTAAACAGGTACAAATCAATTGAACTGATCTAAGTGATTGAGTTAATTTTTTATAATATATATATATTTTTGAATTTTTAATAATTTATTTACTTTAATTGTTCTAAATGATCAAGTCAGAATCAAATGATTTGACCAATTTAATCACTTGTTGACTTTCAAAAACATTCGATAATAGTTTTATATATATATAGATATATTAGTTTTTGTTACAATAGGATTTCAAGTTCTTTTTCTCTCATATATATATATTAGTCTTAATTTTTCTTTTCCTTTGGTTAAGAAATGATTAATTGAAAAAACTACAATTATTTATCTATATTCGGTGCGAAATTCAATAGAATTTACCACCGTGAATATTCACAAAAATAAGTGGATATGAATATTTGAATTTTGAGATGGAAATTTTTTTTCTAAGTACCGATTTGATTTCTAGGCAAGCATAATTCTTATAAAAGGAAATTACAAATAAAACAAAAGTTTGCATGGAAGTAACATTAGTGGCATTTATTTCTTTGCAGAAAAGCCAATTAGGAGATGACAGGACTGGATAAACAAAAGGATAGGGGGCACCTACATGAACTTAACGTGGAAACTATTAATGGTCTTTTCTTTTGCAACGGTTGCAAAGAGCTAGGGTTTGGGAATTGCTACAAATGTTCCTGGGTGCGGCTTTGCAATTACGTCCTTCATGTGACTTGTTTAAATGAAGATGGCACACCCTTATCAAATCCATTATTCAAAAACTGCAATTTTCAATTTTACCGGATAAATCCTTTAACTGTAGCCCCAACCTGCCGCATTTGTGCCTTACACATACAAGGACGCATGTACCGTTGCTCTAAAAGGAAATACAGTTTACATCCCTACTGTGCGACACTTCAGACGACCTTCTCCCTTCCAGATTCCGACATGACAGTCAAACTTCGCAGAGGGACCAAATTGAATTTCTTTAAATCGAAATGCTTGAAATGCGATAGGAAGAACAGATCATCAAATGATGTCCAATGTTTGTCCTATGTTTCCTCGGATGGTAACCTATGTTACCATGTGGCATGTATGAAAGAAGCATGTCGCGATAACTGGAATAAGGGTTATTTTCGACCTGGTTCTGAAACTAATGAGCGGAGTAAATTCCTTGCACTGAAAAATCTAGCTCCAAAAGTGGAACGATCAAGCGTTGGCCAAACCTCGGAAGTTTTGTTGATCACATTTCTCAAGCTGGTCGTTTATGCTATACTTGGAGAGCCATTTGATTTAATTGCCCCTTTATTTCAACCGTCTCGGAACTAGTTAGAACAGGGATTGTTGTGGTTTATGTTTATGTTTGGTTTGTTAAATAAGGCTTGAACTTGTTCAAGCAACAAGTTGAGCCTAATTTCAAGTGTGATTTGTTTTTGAAACAACTTGGTTTGTTGTCGTTCCAACTTCAATTGGATTAGAGAGTGGAACGGTGGGTTGGAACAGAGTGTGTATCAACAAAGTCAGGTGCAAAGTAAGGTGACAAATAACAAGTAATATTGTTAATGTAATTTGGATCAACAATCTTACTCTACAGAGCCTTGATCAATGAATGATCTTATTTAACAATTGTGTTTGGATCACCTATTAGCTTTATCCCAATCTACTTTTACACAATGAATAATTACAACCCCAATAATGAATCTATGTGTGACAATCACTCACCCTAAAATATTCTCACATAAAAATCATGAAATTTCACTCCTATAAAACCTATAAAGAGTGTCAAATAAAATTATCAATAAAAGCACAAAGCATACTCTGCAAGTCGACAATGAAACCTATCTTCAAAAATGACTTCAACAGTATTTTGATAGACTTTAAGATCTCATTTAATAGCTCCAATGAGTATTCCATAAATTTCTTCATAACTAAATGCCTCAGTAGCTTCAAATATTCTGATCAGGAAAAGGATAGAGTTTTCTTCTCCTCCTTTAAGGAAGTCATTTGAATGAACTAAAATTTTTCACATGGATTTGGTTTTCATTATCACGAACCACACACTCATTTGTTGCATAAGCATATTTTATTCATGGTCAAATATGGCAACATTCTCACAACCTTTTACTGTCCCAACTGAATGTTTCAATTGTTATTCTAACATGAAATGGAGCAGATAGTATAAGTGCCTAACAATTTTGTTGGTTGTGATGTCAGTATGATCGTACTAAACTTAATTTTGTGTTGTTTTGGTTTTGTATGTAGAGCATGTGTGGATATACAAAGCTGTTTTGCTTCTTATCCCCTGTTTTATCAATGTGGTTGGATGATTTCTCCCTAATAAATACTTTAATTACTTTATTTGGATAAATAATTATTTTAATAAAAAATAAGTTATTAGATTTTCTTGACTTAAAAAATAATTATAAAAGAATAAAATTAAATTAAAATAAATAATATAAAAACATTCAATATGTATATCAATATCTATTTATAAAAGGTAACCCTCCAGCGACTAGCTGGGTTAAGATAAATGTTGATGGCTCGGTTTTAAGGAATAGTTCAAGGGTGGAAATAGGTGGGTGCTGAGAGGACCAAGCGGTGGGTGGTTTGTTGGGTTCAGAATGAGAACAGGTATGTCGATATCTTTTCTATTGAAGCTAAAGTTATGTTAGAAAGATTGAAATTAGCGTGGAACAAAGATTTTAGACAGGCTGATTTGGAATGTGATAATGCGTTATTAGTTGATTTTTTGCGGAATGGACTTGCAGCAATAAGTAGTATTACCGAAATTAGGTTGATACATAAATGGTGCTCCAAGAATTGGCAAATTAAGTTTCGTCACATTTCGTCGAATAGTAATAAAGTTGCAGATCAGCTAGTTAAGATGGACGAAGACAGAATTACTTGCTTGGTCATGCTTGAAGATCGACCCCTCTCTGTGCAGGATCTGTTGGAGAAGGATATCTATAATTCGAGCATGGATGAGAGTTGAAGCTGTTAAGCTCGTTCAATTAGACATGTTCTAATTTATTCGTGTATCAAAAAATATATATATTTTTAATGAAATAAAATTTTAAAAATATATATTAGAATTAAATAAAAATTATTTTTGAAATTTTAATATTTATCTTATATTGAGACCATGTGTATTGAATGAAATAAAATTCTAGAGAATTTTGAAAGAAAAAAACTACCTCTTTAGGTGGAATTTGAAAAGAGAATTTGAGTCATTAAAATCTCTTTTTTAAAATTATTCACTAATTTTGAAATTCTCTAAAGTTTTTACCCAGTAAATTCACTTTTAGAATTTTGAAAATCTTAATACAAATAAAATCTCTCCTTCAAATCCCTCGTCCAAACACACCTTTATTGGAGAAATTATTAGGTGGACTATCCCACCACATAACCAATGGTCACATCCAATTATATAATTTGATGTAAGATTGTTTTTATATGTCATTTGATGACTAAGAAATTAAAAATAAATTCAATTTTTTTCCTCCTTCAATCATTCTCATCTCTAAACAATGAAAATGAAACGAAAAGATAGTTTCATTCATGCACCCTTTAGTATATTCTTACAATCTTTTTCATTAAAGTGGAATTTCGATGAAAAATCTTTTTAAATTTGTGATCGAAATTGAAAAAGAAACAGAATCTCATTTTATTATTTGCTTATGTTGAAGCTAAATCTCAACATTTTTAAATCCTTAATCCCTAATTTATGTAAATTACTAAATCTAAAATCCCCAATTATTTCATAACCCTCAGCCTCAAATCAAACTCCTATTAACCCTAAACTAAATCCTTAATTTTTATAATTTACCTAATATCCCGAATTTCCATTCTCCAATTCTTTATATCAAAGTGGAAATCGAACCAAAGGGAAAAATTTTGAAATAGAATAGGACAATGATAAGTGAAGATGAAGGGAATGTAGAATGTTTTATTTGGATGAAAGATCAGTATTTTATGTCTTAATCATGGTGGTTTTAGTTTTTGCTTCTTCCCGTACTTAAAGATCTATAAATGAAAATAAAGAAAAAAAGAAAAAACAAACTTTGATGATTCTCTAAAGTTTTGTAATGGCCAATTTTTGGCCCAGGTCAATAAACCCAAATAATTAAAAAGTCTAATTTGTTACAGTCCCTTTTACACATTAAAATGGCTCAAATCAAACAATATCCCAAAAGTCAAATCTATCCTACCCAATTTACAAGGCCCAAACTAAACCCTAGCTCACTCAAAACATTATAACACAAAAAAACCCTAGCCTCCTTCAGCTTTCGCAGTTGGATGCCTTCAGCCACCAGCCTCCTCACGCGCTCCACCACTGCTCGGGGCACCAACCACCAGCCCTCCACGTGCCTCTGACACCTGCAAAACGAAGCAAACACGCAAGCAGTAAAAACAAGAAAGAAACGACAAATAGAAGAAACAAATAACAAAACGACAAGAAAAATGGATGAAAAAGGTTATAATCCGGCTTTAAAAGCCAAAGGATCCCCTTTGTATTTTTTTACACATTAAGAAATCAAAACAGTAAAAACAGAGGCTAAAAAGGTTGATTATTTTATTTTCTTCTTTTTTCTCTTTTCAATTTCTTTTTTTCTTATTTCTATTTTAAATCAATTTTTTTAAAAAAAAATAAAATAAAAAGAGAGAGGAAGGCGTACTTGAGGGTCGCGTTCCACCACCGCACACGGCGGTTGTAACACCCTTCGCCCGTATCCCTCGCCGGAATAGGGTTCGAGGTGTTACCTGACTTAAACTCAATCAATCACACAAAAATCGTGCCGTAAAATTTCAACCAATTTAAAACTTTTCTTTTCACATGCAATCTGTCCCATATATGGGCTTACGAGGCCCAAAACATATATCTGGGGTGGTTCGGGACCCAACCGAAACTCATGAAAAACTTAGAAAATCTCTTGCATCAAAGCTTCACACGCCAGTGTGGGTATAGAGCACACGTCCGTGTGCTACTACCATGCATACAAACTTGAAAAACTTAGGTGCAGGGGACACACGGTTGGACAACACGCCCATGAGGGCAAACCGTATGCCACACACGGTCTAGACACACGCCCATGTGTCTACCCGTGTGGACAATTACAAGGCTATTTTCCAAGCCATTTGTCACCCTCGCAACATTTGCACATATACTTATCCAATAACATACAACATGGCATAAATGAGCTCTTAAACATCTACAAACGTTATGCTCAAGTCATTTTATTATGCAATAAATACCATAGAGTTTACTCACATCACAAGAGATAGTATCATACATATATATGAATAAACATTTAGGTCCACAAAATCATTAGCCAACATAGGCCAATTCACATGGCCAAAACACTTTATCAATACAAGCCAAAACTTTGGCTAAATTATAATATCACATACTCAACATTAAAACCCTATACATGCCATAGACTTGAAACACTAGGATTTACTTACACCAATAGCGTGAACTCGACAGTGTGATAATATCTCTGATGGCCTCCAACCCGAGCAAACCTGGCAACCCTAGAGAACATGGGAAAGAAGAAGGGGTAAGCTTTACGCTTAGTAAGTTCTTAAGAAAACAATTAGCAGCTCATTTACATGTTTTATCAATGTTTACAACATATACTCAAGTTCACGACAAGCTGTCTTCCTGAGCAACAGTCACTAAATTATTTATAAATGGAGCTACGAAACTCCAAATCAATTTCTGTTAATTTTCCCTGAAAATAGACTCATATATCTTCTATCCATAAAATTTTCAGAATTTTTGGTTTGGCCAATCAATATCAGATTTTTCTTAAAATTTTCCCCTGTTTCACTATTTGACTAATCTGACCACTCTTCACTACGAGTCCAATTTCTCATTGTACAGAATTCAAAATATGTTCTCGTTGATTTCATTTGAAACTAGACTCATTAAGGAGTCTAATCATATAAACTTTATCTTATAACCAATTTTGTACAAATTATAATGATTTTCTAAAAACAGAACAGGGGACCCCGAAGTCATTTGATTCTGTCCCACGCCACTTCAAATATCTCATTATTAGCAATTCTTTTGCTTACACGGTTTCTTTTATAAGAAACTAGACTCATAAGCTTTAATTACATAATTTATTCAGCTTCTAACTCAACTCCCACAATTTATGGTGATTTTCCAAAATCACGTTACTGCTGCTGTCCCAAGCAGATTTATTACAAATTTATTCTAAACATGTATATCACCAATCAGTTTCATCACATATCTATACTTTTACTTAAGCATAATCTCAATGCAATACATCATGCTCAATGATTCGCACACAACCATTCAAATTAGCAATTATAAGATGGTTCCGCACATAGCCCACCCTTATCGATAATTTACGATGGTTTTACCCTTATTCACATATATGACATAGGCATTTTCACCTATGCTTCTCAATTCACATTCGTGATTCAATTTCAATCGATCTAACATGCATAAGTACATATCGTATACCTGGCCAACTTAATGTATTGAACGAATTCAATTGTCGATTTAACACAAGGTCTCATAGTTGAACATAAACATGAAACCATTTCTCATATGTTCGATTCACATCAATCATCAAATTCATTTAATTCACATGTACATAATTAGGTTGTTCGTAGCTGAATAATTTACTTTACGGAATGAATCCACATATCGTATTAGCCCATAGTCTTATAGCACCACACTTTTAATAGTTCACTGGCAATTTGCCTGTTAGGTAATAACCTGATTTCATCACCGGCCATAAGCCTGCTAGACCTTTTAAGTCTGAATTCTTTCACCAGCATTTCACCTGCTAGGCTTGAAGCCCGATATCATTTCACCGGCATTATAGCCTGCTAGACCTTTAAGTCTGAATTCTTTCACCGGCATTTCGCCTGCTAGGCTTGAAGCCCGATATCATTTCACCGGCATTATAGCCTGCTAGGCCCGAGGCCCGATATTATCTCACTGGCATTATAGTCTGCTAGGCCCGAAGCCCGATATCATTTCACCGGCATTATAACCTGCTAGGCCCAAAGCCCGTATATCACATTTCGATAAACAATTCACCTGTTCTTTCACACTTTCATAACTTATACTTCAATTACGTATAACTGAAACACATATCTATGAACAAAGATTTTCATCCTTTCAACCACATAGGGTTTAATTTCCACATTGGAACACATATCTTACTACATCATTTAATAGTATCAAAGTCGACTAGATATGCTAGTCACATACGGCTCATAACTTTAATTTAATATTCATTCAACACAAAGAACATATGTATATGTATATACATATATACAATCAAACATTTCTTAATTATGATTATTCAACTCTTAAGCATATAACATGATCAAACACAAACACTTAAGAACTTACCTTGGATTTATCGAATAACTACGGATTGACTAATCGACTAGTTTCGCTTTCCCTTTATCCAAAATTGGCTCCTTATGCTCTTGAGCTTGAATTAAACAAATTTAACTTATTGTTAATCAACTAATCAAGCATTGTATCATAAGTATATTCGGCTTTCACACATTTTAAACATAGTAATAATCATGCACATTAAAATCAAAGTGCAATTAATCCCATAAACAAAAATAAACGACACTTCATTTCCATCTACTTATATACACGTATCACATAAGACCATTTCATACTTTCTATCACCTAAATAAACAACAAATTTTCCAATTAATTTCTTAAGTCCACATTCGGCATCTATATCCACAAAAACACATTAGCCGATTACTATAAATCATCTAAACATTTTTCACTTAAATCACACATACATATCATGCTAGCACATAACACCATGATTTTGTCCTAATTTGGACAGCCAATAATTTACAGTATTACAACAACATATTAATTAGCTAAGCACCATAAATTTATCCTAATTTGGACAGCCAATAATTTACAGTATTACAGCAGCAAATTAATTAGTAATAAACTATCTTAAGTTAAATTTTAACTCCCTCATGTAGTAACCGAACAACATGCAAGTTAACTTCCAACATTCGGTCAAAGCATTTAAATAAAAGAATATGCATGCTAAATTTCCAGCATTTGGACAACATTTCAACTTGAAATTTTCTAGCTTTTCACCTTCAATATTTCGAATATTCAAAAGCAAAAAGAAGAGTACAACTAATCAATTAAAATTTTTGAACATAATTCAAGGTATATGTTCAACTGAACATTCATGTTAACTCATAATCAATAAGGTATTAAGTAGAAAATAAAAACATTATTAGCATGCATGCTATCTACATACAACAACCATTCAACTTCCATCTATTATCAACCCACAATGCACAAAACATCAAAAACAACATCAAAGAAATATAACATCTATGACCGAATGTCATCTTCATCAATTTACAAAAAAATTTTGCCATGAGCTAACTTCTATACTTGATGACCACTCCCAATATACAAAGATTTTCAATGAAGGAGCATTAAACATACCTTAATCTATACATTCCCCATAGCCGAATGCCTTAGCTTCATTTTCTCTTCTTTTCTTTATGGTTTTCGGCAAAAATGGGAGAAAGGATTGGTGTAACTTTGTTTTTATCACCATTTTCTATTATAAAAATTCATATTTCATCCTATTAATCTATTAAACATTTAATTCTTTAATATAAAAGACATGAAATGCCCATCATCCACTAACTATTATATTGCTAAAATAAAATGCATATATTATTTGCACCATACTTAAGTTATAATATAAAATGCACATATTGCTTATCATTCCCATCATGGCCGGCCACTACAACTAAAGTGGGAAGTTTGACATGCAAATCCTCCTATTTTGCACTACAATTTATTTTGGCCACTACAAATTAACCTATCACATTTTCAAAAATTTTCTCATAAGTCCTATTTCATAATTTCACTTACAATGGACAAAATCAAAGCATGAAATTTTCACACATGCACTTTTACATATAATAAGCACAGAATATAGCATCTAATTATTTTTGTGACTCAGTTTTGTGGTCCCGAAACCACTTTTCAACTAGGGCCAAATTAGGGTTGTCACAACGGTCACCACCGTAGTTAGCCGGCGGTTGCGTGGGACCACCGAGTGGCCTATAGGCCGGATGTGTGGGAGGTTTTGAGAGGAGAGGAGAGTGTTTTGTTTTTTTTTTTAGTGTAAGGTTACAAATGATTTTTTTTAAAAAATTTGGGCTTAAATAGCCCCCTGAAACGACATAGTTTCAGATCCTCCCCACACGCCTCAAAACGGCGTCGTTTTGGGGAAGGGAACCCGAATCCAACTCGCTCCAGGGGGGATCCGCGCGTTTTCGGTAAATGGTCTATTTACGCCCGTAGTCCTTCAGTATTTTTTATTCTTTTAATTTAATCCTTTTGTTATTTTTCTTTTATTTTTAAATTTGACCACATAAATCTGCTCAATTTTCATCTCGGTCCCTAACACATGGGCGCATTGGATGGCGGACACGTGTCCAGAGGCTGGGATTTTTTGCCCGTTGGCCCTCAAACCTTGCGCACATTTTCATTTTTACCCCGTTCTTTCATTTTGTTATAGTTTTCACTTATAATTTCATTTTTATTCCAATTTAACCCCTAATTAGTTTGATTTTAATCCTTTTTTTATTTTTCTTTATTTATTCATGTTTTATTTTAAACGATTTCATATTTCATTTGTTAAATATTTTTTTATATATCTTTAAACTGTTCTATTGTTTATTTTAAATCATTTTGTTTTTATGTTATTTTTTTTTACATATTATGTATCGTAAACTATTGACCATTTTGAACTTCATATATATTATTTATTTTAAACTATTATGCACATTATTCATTTTGATTATATATATATATATATATACATATATATATATATATATACCTTCTATTTTAAACAATTTTATATAGATATTATCTATCTTTAAATTTTCTATATGTTATTTGGTTATATTATTGTGTATGTTAACAGTTTTAAATCCCTTTTATTATCATTTATTTTAAACTTTCTATATATATTATTTGTTTAAAAATATTTTTATATACTCTTCATTTTAAACTATTTTATATATTATCTATTCAAAATTTTCATATAGTATTTAATTTAAATTATTTTATACTTTATTCATTTTAAAATTTTTATATTATTTATTTTAAGCTTTTTATTATTTATTTTAAGTTTTTATACATTATTCATTTGAAACTATCTTGTTATATTATTTATTTATAGTTGTTTCATTTATTATTTATTTTAAACCATTTTATTTACTTTAAAAATTTTCATATATGATGTTGTTTCATTTTTTCGATTATGAATATTGATATTAAAAAATAATATACATTGTGGATATGGCCATTACATGTACTAGAAACTATTTATCGACATCTTCATATTGTGACATTCATTGATGTTGTATCTAATTCGTGTTGTATCATTCCATGCTCTATGTTATATTTTAGTTTTATCTAGTTCAAATCATACTGTACATCACGCTCCAACGTATTTGTTTTGCTCAAGACAAAATGAGCACGCATCATTAATTGCTATACTCGTTATTATTCAAAAAAAAAATTCAAGAAAAGGCAATATTTCGCGTTTCAGGAATACAAGAAATCGTACCCTAACTTACGGGGTTTCGATTTTCTTGTTAAACTAAAATAGCCAAATATCCTTTTGGATTTCAAAATACACGAAGTTTTCGATAAAAATTAAAGGCAAACTTATTCTCTAGGGTGCAAAATGTCGTGTCCTAACTCATGGGATGTGACGTTTTATTACTTCGAGACGAGAGAGTCTTTAACACTCTTTTCGGTCTAACTCAAGCGTTTTTAAAATCGACGTTAATAAAGAAGGATCGTATTTTAAATTTGTTCCTGATTTTCAACTTTCGACGTTTAGACACTAACTAATCAATTTGGTACCAATTTTGGGCGTGATGAGTGTGCTAATCCTTCCTCGCATGTAATCGACTCCCGAACCCATTCTCTCGAGTTTTGTAGACCAAAAACACCATTTTAGTAAACTAACATGTTTTATTAAAACAAAGGTGATCCGATCACACCTAATAAAGATCGGTGGTGACTCCCATTTTAATCTTCGCTTTCAAACAAAGTTGACGCCCGTTTTTTCAAAAAAAATGGTTTCGACAGCTTGACGACTCCACTGGGGACTTTGAGAGTCGAGCCATAAATTGATTAATTTTTGTCCTTTGTCGAAATGTGAAAATTCGTTTTAAATTTACGATCCTTTCATTGCATTTCATTTTTGTGGTTTTCATCATTTTGCGCATCATATTGCATAATTGGACGATTTTACCCTTTTTAAGTGGGAGTGAGAAGCTATTCCTTCGTGAGGTCTTCACCTCCGTATAGGATAGTGGATTACTTTCGGGATACATCCGTACCTATGCCTTCGTGAGATTTTCATCTCCGTATAGCTGTAGGGAAAGGTATTCCCCTGAACTGAACTCGATCCATATGAGCCTATAACGGGTGAGGATTGGGAAATCTGCTGGTTCAGGTACCTTTAATCTAGAACCGAACCCCATATAGCGAGCCTTAAGAGCCCACCGTAAGTAGAGCCACTCCGAACCCCTAGTGATCACCCGGATAAGTACTCTCTTTCGTTTATTTCTCCTGTGCTAACATGTTTTCTTTTGTTTTGATTGCATTGCATTTTCATCATACAAAGGAGGTGTTGATTCACATTCGATTGCTAAATAGAAAAGCTTGTCATGGAGAATGGATTCCTTAATAAAGTGGAATATGATACGGCCGTCTGAATATGGTCTGAGTAAACAACAAGAGAAGGCTGATAGTCCGTGAGGGAATACACGACTTTACTTCATTGCCTAAGGATTCAAGCCAACAAAGATTATTCGAGAGCTGTTACGTCTTGACTTTCTTAAAGGAGCTAACGAGTATCGCGGGGATAAGTGAGCAATGAGTCGCAGCCAGGATCAAGTAATAAGGAGTTAATAGGGACATCTTTTGGAAAATTCGCAAGACTCGACCATAACATCTGGATATGAAGAAAAGGATAGGTGTCTCCACTTGGAACATGAGGGTAAGGCCGCATATGTAATCCGTTTTATGTAAAGGAATTTGTTTTCTAGAAAAGTTGTTCTAACGGAATTGAATTCAGAATCAACGCCTTTCTTTCTTTTGCATTCATCCCATGCATTTGCATTGCGTTTCATCATATGCATTAGATTTTCACAAAAAAGGACCCTAATTAGGTAAAATTATTTCAGCTAACTTGGGAACAGACAAAAGTCTACTGAACTGAGTATCGTTACGGTACTCGCGCAAGAACAAAAGCCATGGACCAAAGGTTGGAGAGAATAGAGTAAATGCAAATACAGATGCAAGAGCAATTAACCAAGATCCAACAAGAGATGCGGGAACAAATGCTAGAATTCCAAAAGAATATAATGGGCCAGTTAACCCAGTTACTAGCCGGAGGACTTGAAAAAAATAGTGGCCCAATGGTCAACAGTGGGGATGATAATAAAGACCTCATAAGCGTCCTGACCCAACCAGACACGCATCTGCAAGGGATACCCGTCATTATCGGACCCCAATATCAGACGGATACCTCGGCACTTTTGAACTTCCCGATGGGTTTAGGCTTTAACCTGGAGGATGATCAAGCCAAACCGGTTGTTCTGGCAGAAACAAAGGAAATGGGAGAGTGGATTTTAAAAGCCCTGAAGAAGAAAGAAAAGGAAGCAAATGATGCGAGTGGGTATAACAAAGGCTATTCGAAGCTGGCTATAGTAAGCCAACCAAGGACGACAACTGTTAGCCATCAGGTCCCCCCAAGGCAAGAACCCAATCCAAGACCGAACTCAGAGAAACCCCAGTTCGCGCCCATCCCAATCAAGTATAGGGAGTTGTACCAAATTTTGTTTGACGCACATGCTGTATCCCCTTTTTACGTAGAACCAATACAGCCTCCATACCCTAAATGGTACGATGTAAGCGGCAAATGCAAATACCATGCGGGAATCACAGGGCATTCAATCGAGAACTATACCACTTTTAAGAAGTTAATCGAAAGATTCATCAAAATGGGTATTGTAAAATCCGGTGATCCCTCTGGCGTGGAAAATCTGTTACCCAACCTTTTTGTTAAAGGGGTAAATATTGTGAGTTCCATGATGGATAGGGGCATGAGATCCAAGAATGCATCGAGTTTAGGGCTCTAGTGCAAGACCTGATATTGGGGAATCTGAATATAAACGACATATTCGAAGAAAGAACCGGGGAAGAGACTTTTCTAAGCTTCTACCCTTACGCACTTAGGGTGTTTTGAACAATGGGACTCTGGGAAGATCCTTGTATTTTTAGAGCTAATTTAAAGTAATGTTCATAACACGCCTATTGCTCTGAGCCTAGGAGCAATGAGAGGTCTTTTGTGAAATAGGCTTATGTCCAAAATCTTCATTTTAATAAAACACATCTTTGCTATCATTTGGAGCAAATATTCTTTATTTTTTCCATTTCATTTAGATAATTATTCTTAGATTCTTTCGTTCTTTGGATTTTATCTTAAATATTCTTTTATTCATCATTCATGATCATACCATACAAATAATCATTCTTAGAATCATTTATTCTTTAGAATCTGCCTTCGTACCTACAACAGGTCCCCAGATATCAACGACGTGAGCGAATCTATCACTGACTCCGAGTCTCTTTTTAAGCAAAATATGTGTCTAGAGGGATCTCAGGACCTTGAAGATGATAGAGATTGTAGTCTATCTCCTGATTTGTCAAGGATGGTAGAACAAAATGAAAAACAGATCCTATTATGCAAAGGGTCAGTGGCATTGCGAGCCTAGAAAAGAAGTAAAGATCAAAGCTTAGCTCACCATAAAGACAAAGCGAGACATCACTAAGTTATTCTCAATTCAAATATGTTTTCGCATGATTGAATCAAGATATGCCTAAGCTACTAAGATGTGAGGATGCTATGGGGTTTTCGAAAAGCACATGATAATGGTTTTTTCGATGGCCAGGCTATTCATGAGGTTCGAGTACTGCTGGTCCACCATGGAAGGGGATTGCATCAGTTACACCATAAATGTTGAATTGAGGAAGACGAGACTTATGTGCCTCTTCCATTTCTTCACAAATCTTTTTATATATATGTGGGGAATGGATGTTAAGGGATTGATCTCGTCAAAAGCTTCTGGCCAACACCGATTCATCCTTATGGTCGTCGGTTACTTCACTAAGAGGGTGAAGGTAGCTTCATACGCCAATATTACAAGGTCAATAGTTATTAAATTCAAAAAAAAAAAAAAAGGGAAAAAACAACAAAAAGAATCGTGGAAGATAACCGAGACTTGTAAAGATTGGCATAAAAAAGTTACTATTTACCCTCTATCCTTATCGAACGTCAGCCAGAACCTTAACCGGGGCAACACATTGCTCATTGGTTTATGGGATAGAATTGATAAGGCTGAACACATTACTCATTGGTCTGACTCAAGCGTTTTTAAAATCGACGTTAATAAAGAAGGATCGTATTTTAAATTTGTTCCTGATTTTCAACTTTCGACGTTTAGACACTAACTAATCAATTTGGTACCAATTTTGGGCGTGACGAGGGTGCTAATCCTTCCTCGCATGTAACCGACTCCCGAACCCATTCTCTCGAGTTTCGTAGACTAAAACACCATTTTAGTAAACTAACATGTTTTATTAAAACAAAGGTGATCCAATCACACCTAATAAAGATCGGTGGCAACTCCCGTTTTAATCTTCGCTTTCAAACAAAGTCGATGCCCGTTTTTTTCAAAAAAAAATGATTTCGACAAGTTTGATGCAGAATGATTGAAGGTTGGATTAAGTAGAATTTTTTTGGACAATTTTTTTAAATTTTTTAGTCAGCAATAAAATGTACAAATAATCTTATATGGCATTATATAATTGGATGGACCATTGCTTATGTGGTAAGAAATGTCCACCTAATAATTTCTCCCCTTATTGTTTTACCAATGTATTTTATTTGACTTAAAGTTTAGTTTAATTTCACCAAACATCCCACTTTATAAAGTCAAATTCTAAATTAGTTCAATATAAAAAGAAAGTTATAAATTAGTTCATAAACTTAGAGCTATTAAAGAGGTTAAGATAATTGCTTGTCTCGCCCTATTACAATATATTAAATTATCATTTCATCTTTATATATAAAACTATTAAAAAGGGTAAATGTAATAATATATTATAAAAATATATATATTACTTTTAAATGTTTTATAAATAATTATATTTAATTATTTACTTGACTTTAAATATATTAAAAATGTTAAAATAAATAGGATAAAATTAAATTGAAGCAGTGTGAGGTGAGCTGAAGATAAATACATTCAATATTCATAGAGGTAGTAGTGAATTTTAAGATTATACATCTAAAGTGAAGCAAGACAGGTGATGGAATAAAATGTATCAACTGTGGAGCGACCATGAATTTAGCAACATCCATCCTCACCCCGCTCCATTGCCATCCCAAAGTACAATTCCAATATGGTCCTTCCAATAGTCAATTTTATAAGTTTAAATTGTAACTTCTCCATAAGTCATTTCTTTAATTTTCACTGTTTAATCAAATAAAAATTCTAAATTTTTTTCACTTTTCTTTTCTTTATTAATTTTTACTATCCAAACAAATTATATAAAAATGTTTTCCTTTCCTTAACCTTATTTTCCTTTCTTTTCTTTCATAAATGTTTATGTGCAAGGTTTCTAAAATAATTGATGTTGAGACAGAAACTTGGAATATGGAGCAGATTCAAAATTTTATTACTGTTGATAAGTTCATTTCAATAATGCTATAACTTCTCCATAAGTCCTTTCTCAGCAGGCCCAATTTCCTAGCAGGTTCGTTGATATATCATCCAATTGGCTTTTCTGCAAACACAAAAGATTGTTCAAGCACCAAGAGGTAACACGTCTTCCTGATTATTGCCAACTAAATTAACATTTAAACATTTATATGCGTGCATATATATATATATAACTTAGAAAGATATATGCAACTAATACTGTATGTTCTACTGCAAATACTTATTTAAAGCAAAAAAAATTCTTACTCAGGAAAAGAAAAACTAGAAATACTCAGTGAACCGAGGATTTAAGATGAGGGAGATAAAATGAGCCCGGAAAGTTATGTATTTATAGAAGAAAAGAAAAAACCCAGAAAATTCAGTCTTTTTTAATGGAGAAGTCCTTTTACGCAGGTCCAATTTCCTAGCAGATTCATTGATATATCATCCAATTAAACAATTCTACTAAGATTGATCATATTGTTATTTTTTTTTCTTTCCTTTCGATTTCTTGGGAAATTTACAGCAAATTTCTCTTTGTTATTTCTCATTGTCATGGCCTATACATGATAACAATGTTTACCGACTACTGTTAATTTTAAAGGGAAAACGACTCGTAATTTGACTGGTAATTCAACTTTAATAGTTATATATATTATATTATGTTGTTTGAAAAATTATGTATTAGATAATTTTCAAGAACAAGATAACAAAACAATACAAAATTGAACCATACATACATGCCTAAAGTGAAGCTGATATTTTATATCTAGAGCTGTTCTTGGCCCTGAACTACGACATGATGTTTTTGATTTAGGGCTAATCCGACCTAGATTTAAATTTTACTATTAATATTCATATTTTATAATACTAGATTTTCTTTTAAAATTCATTTAATAATGAATATAGATGGAGTAGCAACATATTGGTATTTAATATTATTAAATACGTGTTTAAATATTGGATTTATCTAACAAATAATTTGTTGACAAATTATATCGTTGGGGAGATATCTAGTATACTAGAACTCTTAACTTGCAGGGTGCTATCTAAAAACAACAATAATAATTAGAAATTGGAAAACAGAAAAAGAAAATGCAATATTGACTTTTTCTTTTCTCTTCATCATAGGTTAAAAATTATACTAATCAAATCACCGGAATTAAGTAAGATGACAAGTATTTCTTTTACCTTAACCAGTGGTCAAGGGTTTGGTCCTCATCTTTTCTTTTACCTTAACCAGTGGTTAAGGGTTTGGTCCTCATTTTAGGTATAGAGTAGCTTTAAAATTTGTGGTCAGCATTTACCCTCTTAAGAGGCCTATAAAATGAGGAGAATTAATTACTGAGCTCACTCAGGTAGATACATTGAGAAATAAAAAAAAATTATACTAATCAAATTTTTAATTGAAGTCCAAGACAAGTTTTTAAGATGTGAATTTGACCCTATTGGATTGGATTATATTATTTATTTTGTTTTATTTTTTTAATTATAAATTAAAACTAGATTAACATCTAAAAAATGTTAGAGCTATTTATAGAATTTAAAAAAAATACATACACATAAATCTATTCATGAGTCAACTCAAACTAAATTTCAACAATAATTTTTATCTTTAAAATCAGACCTAAATATTAATCAATTTTAATATATTTCTATTTAATTTTAATTTTAAAAAATTGAAATGGGCTTTTAACTGGATTGGGTCTAGCTAGACCAAAGCTCATACTCGAAATATTTATTTTAAAAAAATCCAACCTCAATTCAATCCAACAAGTTTGACCTATAGAAAGATGCAAATAGAAGATGTTGGGAGTTGATTAGATGAGCAGAAACATGTACCCTCAAATTTAAGTTGGGAAAATAATGTAAATTATAATTTGATATTATCGGAATGACAAGTTTGAAGGGAAATAGGACGTAATTGCATTCATGGATTATATTAAACAGAAAAGAAATGGATCTAGAAAAACAAAGTAATAAAAAATGGAGTATATATACAAAATATCGAAGAATAAAATATTATCTAACTAACCTTTATTATTATTATATTGTTGTGGAGATCTATCTGAACTCGTAACTTGCATGGTGCTAAGTTTAGAAGTAAGAAAATGACTGGCAAAAAATGCAACATTGACTTGTTCATTTCCCATGATCATGGATAATAAAATATCATTCAGGTTATATTCGTAATCAAAGTCCTTGATAAGTTTCTAAGGTGTGTGAATTTGACTTCATCGGATTCTATTATTATTAATTAACAATTCTTAATTTAAGTTGATCGATTTTTAATCATATATGTTCATTTTACAGTTCATGTAGCATTCAAGATTATCTATTTCAACAATGTCATCGTCAAAGTTCGAATCTACGCAGGGATGAAGTCAGAAAATTATTTTTTGGGGCACAAAATTAAATTATATATTTTTATGATAGCAAAAATACAAATTTACCATATTTATAGCCTATATCTTTATAATTTTTAAGAGATTAAATCAAATTTTTATTATTTTTGGAGGCGAATGTGTAATTTTACTATACACTAACTTAAAATTTTATAAATTATAAATGAGTTAAAAAGAAAAAATTTTCATTTTAAAAGAGCGGGGCCTTGCCAACCCCTTACCCCACCCTTGAACCTTTGTTCTCTCCTTAAGCGTATAATCCGCCTTACCAATTACCATTGCACCCAATATTTGTTAGTTTTAAGCTTATTGTTTTAAATACAAACTATTTTCTAAAGCCATATATATTGTATATGATGTTATACATTTAATTTTTACTTAATTTTCTAAATAATGTATTTTTAATTATTGTAATTAGTTTTTTAATTTGTTATTTGAATTGTTAAACATAATTAAAATATATTATCTTATTGTTAATGAAAAGGTTTAATATATATATTTGGAGGTACCTAAATTGATTCAAATTTATATTTACTTGAGACCTAAACTCTTTTTGCACCTAACTGGTACCTAAACTTGAAAACAGTAAACCAACTTGGTACTTTTTAGGTACCTATCTCACATTGTTAAAATATGATGACGTGATGTTGACGTGGCATTAATGGCCAATAGCATGGTGACATGTGGTAACCTTATATTTTGACACTTGACAAAAAATAAAAAATATTTTTTTATAAATATGTAAAATATTTTTAAGATTTTTGTCACATGTCAAAATGTGAGGATTTCATGTGTCACCATGATGTTGGTCATCAATATCACATCAATGTATTTTAACGATGTTAGTCGGGTATTAGTTAGGTCCAAAAAAATTTAAAATACAAGTAAATATAAATTGTCATGTTCAAATACCTCCATATATATTAACCCTAAAGAAGAAAAAGTATTTTTGTCTTTGAAAACTTCATTTTCTCTAAAATAAAAATTTTAAAATGATATTGTTGAGTTGAAATTTCATATCATTTATCATAGTCTAAGAAAAAAAATTAAACTAATAAGATTTGAACACAATTTAACCTGAAACTTCTTGTTATCTTTCTCCATCGTTTGTACGTAGAAAACAAAAATCAGAAATGGGTCAACACAAGAAGCCTCTATTTAATTATGTTCCTTCATATTTGTGACGTATCAATATAAATAATAATAATTTCTTTGAAGCTACAAATATTAATTATAATCACCATCAAGTACTGCAAAATCCAATAAATTAGTAACCGATACTATCAACTTAGGCCTCAGTTTCGTTATAAAACTAAGTGTGATTGACAAATAATAATAGTAATAGTAATAAAAGTCAAATTTTAAAATAAATTGATCTAGAAGTGTGGAAGAAATAACCAATGAAGGAGCATACGGGAGCTATTTGCTCTATAAATACATAACTTCACATGGCTCTTTCCATTCCAGCATATTAAAGCCTTCAAAGAATTTATTAACCAGCTTGGTTCCTACGTTCATTCAAGGTTGTTTCCTTTTATATTAGCTATAATTAATGCATAATTGTGGAAGCAGTTTATTTCTTTTATAAATATATTAGTTTTTATAAGAATAGAATTTATAAGGGTTTTTTTCCTATATATGAGTCTTTGTTTTTTTTTTTTTTTTTGACATCTAGCTTTGTTCACGGAATGATTAATTGCATATATTTCTTTTTTATGTGGTTTTAATTTAATCTTTGGTCTTTAGATTTT
The DNA here is from genome assembly GCA_025698465.1 of Gossypium longicalyx. NCBI lineage: Eukaryota > Viridiplantae > Streptophyta > Magnoliopsida > Malvales > Malvaceae > Gossypium > Gossypium longicalyx. The sequence continues at coordinate 4,165,156 of CM047004.1, forward strand.
AAATTCTAATAATGTTTTTTAAAATTATCTTAGTTCTTTGATTTGTGTTGTTACCCATCACTAAAATTCAATGATGTTATTGTGAATATTCATAAAAATAAGTAATTTAATTCAAGTGACAATGAGTTGGGATGTGTCTATACTTTCAAATTACGAATAAAACAAAATTTTGTATGAAAGTAACCTTAGTTGCATGTATTTGTTTGAATTGGTTGATGATTCAATTCAATTCAATATTTGTGTTTGCAGAAAAGCCAATTTGGAGAGATGGCAGGATTGCTAGAGATACATGATAAAGATGGTCACCCAGAGCATAAGCTTAAGTTGGAAAGGAGTGAAGTTCCTTTCATTTGTGGTGGGTGCAAAGAGCTAGGATTTGGGCTTCGCTACCAATGTCCCAACATGAATTGCAATTACATACTTCATGACGAATGCGGATTTGGGCTTCAATACCGACGTCCCCCGACTCAGAAATTTTTCAAAAAATGCGACTTCCAATTTCACCAACAGAATCCATTACTGGGAACAAGAATTTGCAATATTTGTGCCTTGGACATACAAGGATTCTTGTACCAATGCTCCCATGGAGATATTGATTTACATCCCCATTGCGCGAACCTTTCTTTGACCATTACCCTTCCGGATTCCAACGAAGTAATCGAACTTCGCGAAAATACCAAATCAAGATGCTTGAAATGTCAAAGAAAGGAAAGAGCATCAGGCAAAGTCCAGGGTTTGTCCTATGTTTCCTCAGATGGTAAGCTATGTTACCATGTGGCATGTCTGAAAGAAGCATGTCTTGACAATTGGAAAAGGGGTTATTTTCAACTTGATGTTCTCGCTAATGAGGAAAATAAAATCCTTGCACTGCAAAATCTTGCTCCAAAACAAGTGGTTCGCCCAAGTGAGGGACAAAGCTCGAATGCAATGAAGGGTTTCAAATTGTTGATCACATTTCTCAAGTTGGTCGTTTCTGCTATACTTGGAGAGCCATTTACTTTAGTTTCCACTTTATTTCAAATTTCTCAGAACTAGTTAGTCCAGGGCTTGTGTTTGTTTATGATTTTGTGCGCTTTGTTAAATAAGGCTTGATCTTGCTCATCCAACAAGTCAAGTCAAATGGGTGTGATTTTTGTTGTTGATTGTGTTGTTAGTGTGGTCATCAGCAAACTTAATTTGTAATATGTTCGTTTATGCTATATGTTAGAAAGTAAATTTGAAATTTTGGATTTTATTTTTGTTATATAAATTCTGAGAATAATGAAAGGTATACAATGTGTACTATTTTGTTGAGGTAGTTATGTGAGTAGTGACTCGTGCAATGCCACAAACAATGCCCACTACTCCTAGTACTACACAAGTCTTTTGGAGATCGGCAATATTTCGAAACAAAATGTTTGGTTTGTAATTCTCACTGATACTTGGGATGTGTGATAGCCAATCTTTTAAGACCGATCCATTTCAAGGAACTTATTTTAAAGATTTGATCAGATTAGATCAAGCAATTGGATACCCTGAAATTAGAAGATTGGATTGAGACTACTTGAAGACTTATCTCTAATATTTCCTCAGTATTTTAGATTTTATTAATATATTGTATATGTTATTTCAATTGCTTTTCAAAAGGGAAGATTGATTGTAATTGATTTAGTATATTAATAAGTTGAAACAAGTATATATGCTTAAGACTTGTATAGGTCTTATACGAAGAGTTCTAGCACTTATATGTTCATTAAAGAACTTGTGATTATGTGTGCATTGAAAATGTAAATAAGTGTTTTACTTTGTTTACTGCTTGAGTTTTTAGGAGAGAACTTAGAGGAGAGTGATCTACATCTTCAGGTGCAACGGTGATCATGTTTTACAAGACTAAAAGATAATAGATTATCTCTCTTGGCAAGGTGCCACAGGCATTGGAAAATCGAGTTGCGTAAACAACTAGTTTATGTTTTTCTTTGTTTGTCACAATTACACTCTAGTGCTTAATGCATGTGTCACTACTCATATCACTACTTACCTTATTCTTATAATTATTGATGTCTTTTCAAATTGGTATCAAAGCTTCCCTCTTGAACAAAACAAGTGTGTTACTTGTGTCGATAATTGTCGAAAATGGAAAGATCATTTATGTCTCACCCCCTATGTTTAATGCATTTATCTAATGTCTATTAGAAGGCTAGAATGAAGGAATTCATCAAATCAATGGATAAAAAGGCTTGACATGTTATTCTTATTGATTAGGAGCCTTATGTTATTGAAACATCTACCATGCATTTCTATTTAAGGGTTGGGAAAGGGCTATAGGTAGTTTTAGGCATTGTATTAAAAAGAGCAAATATGGTAAGAACCTATAATGAGATTAATGTTCTAAAATACATATACATGCATATACCATATAGGTGCATATATTTCTTTTTACCTGGTTTTAATTTAATCTTTACTGGTTATATTTTAAATTCTAATAATAATTTTTAAATTGTCTTAGTTCTTTAATTTGTTTTGTTACCCATCATTAAAATTCAATGAATGTTATTGTGAATATTCATAAAAATAAGTATTTTAATTCAAGTGACAATGAGTTGGTATGTATCTATACTTTCAAATTACGAATAAAACAAAATTTTGCATGAAAATAACCTTAGTTGCACGTATTTGTTTGAATATGGTTGATGATTCAATTCCATTTGATTCAATTCAATTCAATATTTTTGTTTGCAGAAAAGCCAATTTGCAGAGACGGCAGGATTGCTAGAAATACATGATATTGATGGTCACCCAGAGCATAAGCTTAAGTTGGAAAAGAGTGAAGGTCCTTTAATTTGTGGTGGATGCAAAGAGCTAGGATTTGGGATTCACTACCAATGTCCCAACATGAATTGCAATTACATCCTTCATGAAGAATGCGGATTTGGGCTTGAATATTGACATCCCCTAACTTAGAAATTTTTAAAAAAATGCGACTTCCAATTTCACTGACAAAATCCATTACCAGGGACAATAATTTGCGACATTTGTGCCTTAGACATACAAGGATTCTCATACCAATGCTCCCATGGAGATTTTGATTTACATCCCCATTACATGAGCCTTCCTTTGACCTTTATGCTTCCAGATTCCAACAAAGTAATCAAACTTCGCGAAAAGATAGAATCAAGATGCTTGAAATGTCAAAGAAAGGAAAGAACATCAGGTAAAGTCCAGGGTTTCTCCTATGTTTCCTCAAATGGTAACCTGTGTTACCATGTGGCATATTTGAAAGAATCATGTCTTGACAATTTGAAAAAGGGTTATTTTCAGCTTAATGTTCTCAATAATGAGGAAAATAAAATCCTTGAACTGCAAACTCTTGCTCCAAACCAAGAGGTTCGCTTTAGTACAGGGCAAAGCTCGAATGCAATAAGGGGGTGTCAAATTGTTGATCACATTTCTCAAGTTGGTCGTTTCTACTATACTTGGAGAGCCATTTACTTTAGTTTCCATTTTATTTCAAATTTCTCATAACTAGTTAGTCCAAGGCTTGTGTTTGTTTATGATTTTGTATGCTTTATTAAATAAGTTGCTTATGTTGTTGATTGTGTTGTTAGTGTGGTCATCAGTGAACTTAACTTGTAATATGTTGGTTTGTGCTATATATTTGAAAGTAATTTGAAATTTTGGATTTTTATTTTTGTTATTTAAATTTTGAGAATAATGAAAGGTTGTACTCATTTGTTGAGGTAGTTATGTGAATAGTGACTCGTGCAATGCTACATGTAATGCCTATTGCTTTTAGTGTTTCGCAAGTCACAAATTTGCTTTATTTGGAGAGTAACAATCTTTCGAAACAAAATTTTTAGGCTCTAATTCTCACTGATACTGTAACATCCCAAAAACCGACTTAGAAGAAATCGCGTTTTGGAACCAAAAGAGGTCATCCCTCGATTTGAGTCTAGACTTTAGTAATTCTTGACAAGTAAATTGGTTTGGTTCATTGGTCAAGTATTCTGGGTATGTGTGTGAGATTCTGGGTTCAAATCCTGTTTCTGGAAATTGTCATTTTGCTTAAACCCTTGCATTTGGATGTTGGTTTATAAGTTAGACTCAGTCAATTAATGTCAAGAATGAGTCTGTTGGTTTACTAGTTAAGCTTTTATATTCTGTTTGGTCATGTGTTTGAATCCCGACCTGTACATTAAGGAATGTTTTATTTTTGCATTTCGGTGGGTGGTAGTTAGTCGATTGGTTATTTAAAACCTTCCAGAAACCTCTAATGAAGTTTATGCATCTTTTTGCTCTTTTCTTTTCCTTCCATATTTCTTCTATCATTCATTCCCGATACTTAGTTCTTCGTTTTGGTTTCTTCCTTTCAAAGTGATTGTTCTTTTTGCTACGTTACATTGCGCTGATTCTGTATGAGATCTAACTTATCTTTCTAGTTCAATTCGTTGGCCGGTAAGTTCAATTTAAAGTTTTGGTGTTAAAAGTTCTTCGACATAATTGTGATTTTGGAATGTTAGTTTTAGCGATTTGACTATGAATTAATCATTCTGTTGGGAAATTGCTTGTAGTTTAGGGATGGGAATTCATACATGTTACTCTTGCATCGAGTTCATATCAGGTGGGTGCCGAAACCCCTCTTTTTCTTAGTTTTCAGTCGTTGAAAAATGAGACTGTCGATACCACACGGCTAAGGACATGGGCGTGTGTCCAGGCTATGTAAGCCATACGGCCAGGGACATGGGCGTGTACCCAAGCCATATAAACCACACGAGCAAGGACATGAGTGTGTGTCTAGGCCATGTAATTCACTGTTTACGCTTTAGAACCACATGGCCAAGGACATGGGCATGTGCCCAGGCCGTGTGAGCCATACAGGCAAGGACATAGGCGTGTGCCTAGACCGTGTGAGCCACATGGGCATGTGTCCAGGCTGTGTGGCATATGAATAGGATCTGAATCTTATTTTCAAGGTCGTGAATGTTACTCAACACGAGCACTGGCCTCCATAATGTATTTATGATCTGAATTTGATCGTAAGAGGACTATCTGATGCTCTAAGACTGATATATGGATGATATATGCGATATCTGAACATGTTAGACTGATGATGAACAACTTGTGATCTATACGTATATCTGTTATGTTTGAACCTAAGTGAGTAGGATCCGTTAGAATGTAATGTGCTATTGTCTATGGGTGCGAATTATCAGGTACTATCTGTATTCTATTAAATTTGTTGGTACGCCTCTTCGTTGCTCTGTTGATGAGGAATATACAGTATCTAAACTTGTTAGACTAATTGTTATTGATTCTGATTTATAACTATGCATGTGACTTCATGGAAAATCTGATATGGTCTGTTAAGGTTTGACAAGTCCATTTTACAAAACATGGACTCCGATATTTACTGATTTTGTTATTGAGACATAGCATGACTTACATACTCATTACTCTGATTCTGCATAAGCATGCCATGATACACTGCATGTGACTTGGGTTGATGTAAAAGGAGGAAGTTTCTGGCAGTTTAATGATTTGCATTATTTGGTGGTTTATTCACACTTCTGTTCGGGAGTTCGACTATACTATAGTGGCTTGACCAGATGTATTTGATCTCGCAGTTTTAACTACAAAATGCTAGTGGCACTGTCCACAATTATCTATTGGTGTGATCTGGCTGGACGAGTTCTAGGGAACACTATTGCGGTATGTAGCGGAGTTGGGTAGAATGTTTTTGATAAATCTACATTCTGATCTGTTTGAAAAATGTTGCATCTTCATAAACATACATGCTCTATTATGCTCTATTCCATTCTTTTTTGTTCAGTATTGCTCTGCTATGTTCTATTTTGTTTTATTATGCTTTATTCAATTCTATTCTATTTGAATTGTGTTGTTCTACACTGTTCTATTTTTCTTTGTTCTGTTGTACTACCTCTATCGAAATCTCTGTGATACTCTAGATGTGTTCTGTATTGGTTATACAACTGTTATCAAATGCTTGTGTTACTACGATTTATATATTACGTTTTATTTATTTGTATTTGAGTTTAGTAATATGCAGTGCTTAGTGACTCGCCCTTTGTCTTACTTTTATCTATCAGGAAAACATCTGATTTAGAATCGGACAGCGTGCGGGAGCTCGGATTGTTTTACATTGAGATAACTACAATTTGATCCTTTGGATTTGTAATATGTTTTGGACTTGTCTTATTTTTCTTTTTACAAACTCGTCAGTATCTGCCGAGTCTAAAGCAAAACTACAAAATCGTCTAAATCGACTAAAATGAATTTCTAGTTTTCAAAGTTAAAACTTTGAAAATAAGTGTGTTTTTACTACGTTGGTGTAACTCGTCCAAATTCGGCTTAAATTTCTAGGCCAGATTTAGGGTGTTACAGATACTTTGGACGTGTGATAGTCAATCTTTTAAGAATGGTCCATTTGAAGCAACTTATTTTAAAGATTGGATCGGATTAAATCAAACAATTGGATCCCTTAAAATTAGAAGACTGGATTGAACTTCAAGAATAGATTGCTTTGCTTACTCAGAATTTCAACAAAGCCTTTAAAAAGCAACCAGGAAGATTCAAGAAGTTCGAGGAATCCAAAAATAGTCCCAAAACAAAAGCCAAAGGCTTTATTAAAAAAGAGACCGAGAAAGAGAAGAAGAGGAAGAAGAAAAAGGGAATCTAATGCCATGAGTGTCTTGGCTATAGACATATCTAGGTTGGCTATGCTAATACTTAGAAGAAGTCTTTGTGCATGACTTGAAATGATGAACATTCTTCTAGCAACTCAAAATCCAATGAAAATCATCTACTTTTTAAATATATATTTATTTATTTTTGATACGTCTTTTTTAAATTATATACAAAAAAATAATTAAAGAATTTTCATTGTAATTTATAAGTTTAAATTTTAGATGATGCTCTTACTTGACACTTTGGGAGTTAGGTTCAGAGGTGAATTTAGGGAGCTGGTAGCGGCCCGACCCTCCTAAAATAAAAATTTGCTATTTAGGCCTTTTAGAAATTTTTAAAATTTTAATTTAGTAAAGATAAAATTGCACTTTGACCCCCTTTAAAATTATAAAAATTTGATTTAATCCTTTAAAAATTATAAAGATATGGATTATTAAAAATTAAAATTCCTCCTAAAAGAATTTCTGCCTTCGCCCTTGGTTGGGTTTAGCATGACTTGATTTATATAATTGTATTAAGAATTGAAATTTATATATTTGTATGAATCTAACAACATATTTTTATCAGTATATTTTATTTGGATATTATATATTTTTTCCTTTAGTTATTAAACAATTTTTAAATTTTCTAATTTATATTGTTTTAGATAATTTTTTATTAAAATAAATATGATTTATAATTAATTTTATTTGTAATGATATTAGTATTACATAATAAATCATATTTAATCATTTATGCTAATTATAACCCTAATTATCATATTATTAAGTTAATACATTATATATTTTCCATTATCATTAAATTTAAATTTAAATTTTATAGATTTGAATAATTTTTAATTTTATATATTTTTATACACATATAATTATTTATTAATAATATTATATAATCATAATTAATGTTTTTAAAATTTTATTTCATTTTATTATTTAAACAAAAAATTATTATTAATTACTTTTGCTATTAACATTTTTTTAGAAAACTATGTAATGTTTAAACAGGTGGAAGTTAGAAAAAAAAATTTAAGGGCGAAATTAAATTGTATTTTTTGCGATAGTAAAAATATAATTTCACCATTTAAATAGCCTATATTTTTATAATTTTTAAAAAATTAAATTAAATTTTTATTATTTTTTATGAGGCAAAAATATATTTTTTATTTTTATTTTTTAAAAATTTTAAAAGATGTAAATGAAAATTTTTCCTTTAGACTCCACCCTGCTATATACGCCCGTGCAGACTCACATCTCTTGAAACCAAGAGAAGAAGAAAAATCGAAAAGAGCAAACCTTGGAGAAGGGATCTGCAGCAAAGTGGAGGAAAATAATTGGTATAATTTGTTGCAATTAATCCTCGTTTATATCTTTGGTATGTGATGAAGTCACAATTAATCTCTTTTTTGTATTATTGATTCGTTAAAGTCAAGGCCCACTTTTGAATTGTTTTGAAAGCCCAATCTCTTTTTAAAGTCCCAATCCATTAGAAGTCCATTTTAACCTTTTCAGGGCCTGAGTTCATTTCAAGCCCAATTCTAGTCCTAAGCCCAAAGCCCAATTCATTACAAGTCTGCTGGTTCGGGTTGAAACCCTATTAGTTTTGTGTTGCTAGTGTGAACACGAGAGGAAAAACAAACCTCTCAGCCTATTTATTTGTGATTAATATAAAAATAGTGATGATAATAAAATTAAATATTATAATAATACTATAGCGTGAGATAAAAAGAAAAAAAATTAAATGTATTGCACTAAAAATAAACACCCATTCTAAAAGGCATTAATAGGATAAGTAAACCTACTCCCAAATTCAAAATTTGATAATAAGATGAAGCCTTAATTTCAAGATTTTCTTTCGATTTATCTTAGGATTAATTCTAAAATTATTAGGTGATAGGTGACTAATGGAGTGGTTTTTAGGTTTCTTATAGGTTCATTTCATTGGAAGTGAGTGGTCTGATGCAAAGATTTAAAGTCTTTGGTTTCAATGCATAAACATGTCTGTGCGGGTAAAACGTGATTTTGATGTACATATTTAAGATTATTCTCTATCATATTTAATGAAGTCAGTAGGGGCTTATGGATGTTTCACTTACATATTTAGGTTAGGTGTCCCACATATTTTGAATGCTTGTTTTTCATTTCTATTTGTAGGTGCATAAAGTCAATGGCATGTGGCTTTAACTTCTTCCTCGCAAGTGTCAAAAAATGTTTCTTCTAAGCTTTGAATGATGGGTGTAATAACATGGTCGCACGTCTATCCCTTCATATATATTTTTACTACAACAATATTAATTCAGATTTAAATGAACATTTAATTAACAGTCTACAAATTCGACTTCATATAAAATAATCATATAAAAATAATTAAAAATATATTTAAAAATTAATTAAATATTAAACAGGAACTAAGATCAAATTTGAAAATTTTAAATTCTTGATAACTTCTTCATAAGTGTGACTAATTATTGACTAACCCTCAACATTTTAAACAATATATTTGATGGGTCCATTTATTTTGTTAAATTATTACTACTATTCCTAACTATGTCCATGATTTTAGGTTAAATATTTCTTCATGATTACTATGGGACCTAGCTTCAATATTTCTAATTGCATAAATTCTTTGATTTCTGCATGTGAAAGTAACAATTTTTTCCACAAATAAATTCTTTGACCGAATAATTGACCTTGATTTATGCACGTGAAAGTTTTAATCTTTCTAATTTTATAGCATTACAATTACTACACGTCTTGAGTTTTTGGTGGCTTCCTTTATTCTAATTTGTAGTGATATATTATAGTTTCAAAATCAGTAATTAATTATAGTAATCACATTTTTTTATTGACTCTTAATTCGATTAGTATAGATATTGCTATCAACATATATAGGAGAATATAGGTACATTGAAGTACATTATTTTATTTATTTATAAATTGGGAGAGACTATAAATAATTCTAGACATTTATTAAAAAAAAAAACAGATAAATACTAACCTGAACATAATTAAAACACAAACATAGGTCTAACCACTAAAACATTAAGGTTAGTTTTAAAATTACATAATTTTTTGTTCAACTATTCAGTATCATGCCATACCCTAAATTTCTTAATTACAATATTCTTAAACTTCATACGATTATTGTGTAATTTTTATGCAATTGTTTAGTATCATTTATAACATTATTCTATTTTTTTAGGTATTTATAACATTATTCTTAAACTTTATATATATATTAGAAATTTTATCACATGTGTGTGAGTGTAGAAATCACGAATTTAAAATACAATTATACAACTTATGGAAGTAATAAAGACTACATAATAAAATTATAAGGTGAATATCAAAAACAATGTTTCATTGATAAAAATAGCATGGTTCAAGTTTTTTAGTGATTTTTTTAAATAAAAAAATTAAAATACTTGAACATAATCTATTCTATTTTTTTTAATCAAGTTAGTGCGCGATTAACTCGTAACACCAACTCAGTCAGGGGATTAATTAATAGTATAAATATAAAAAAAATTTATATAAATTTTAAATATGTTGGGACCCGTATAAACAACAAGATAATAAAAGTGGAGAAGAACGAATACAAATATTTTACGTGAAAAACCCTCAAAGAGGGAAAAATTATGAGTAAAGGAGGCTTTGACTTTTCACTAAATGAATAAACAAATGAGCATAAAATATGGAGAAATGAGAATTTTGTCTTGGAATATAAGGGGTATGAATTCAGAGGCTGAACAAGACTATGTTAGAAGAGTGATATGCAAAGCTAAAGTGGACATGTACTTTATTCAGTAATCAAAATAAGTCTCAGTTACTGTCGACATTATTAGGAAGGTCTAGGGTGATGATAATTTTGATTTTAGATTTCCGACAACAAAAGAGTCTTCTGGAGGTGTTATAACAATATGAGATAAGAGTAGCTCTCAAATAGGTAATTATTTCGTTTCTAAGAGATTTGTATCAATGGAAGGCAAATAGATTGGTGAGGAAATGTAAGCATCCAATAGGGTTTCGGATAAAAAATTACTAGAGAAGGATATTCTAGATTTAAAGAATTCATTTGATAATTCACAGATCATTGGAGGTGATCACTTTTATGGGTTTAGTGAGGCTCAATTGGGATGATATTTTCTCTAGGTCGTTATTGGATTCGAAAAAAGAATATTGAGCAAGTTGAAATCATTGGTAGGGAAATTGGTTCTTGATCCTATTGTGGAGGATTGTCTAATGTGGAGTCATGAAAAAGGTAGGTAGTTTGTAATCCTCACTTTTACAATAGACTAGGAAACTGAAGGTTTCGAATAGAGTTCGGAATTTCTTGTGGATGATGGCAATTGAGCAAATTCCAACTATGGATTTTTTTACTAGATGGGGTGTGCGATTGGATTTGTCAAAATATGGTTGTTCGTGGTGTGGCAGGGTGACGAAGAGCATAAATCACCGTTTCTTTCAATGCAAATTTATTAATGGTTTTAGGTGCAAGATTTTCCATTAGTGGGATTTTCAATGGAAACATGTTGGGAGTTTTGATGATTTCTTTTCGCTATGTTGTAATGTGATTTTGACAGGACTCCATAAAAGCTTATGGTTGTTATCGTTTCGACGTCATGTTGGGGCAAGGGCGACTCATGATGACCATCAATTTTTGGAAGGATATTGTTGTTGTTGGCCTATGAAATGTAGTTCATTGAGAATCATAGTCAACAAGAATGTTATTCTGTGGAAACCACCTCCCTCTAGGTGGTAGAAGGTCAATGTCACAGGTGTTGTTACGGAGGATAAAGCGGGGTGTGGTAGAGTATTGAGAGACGATAAAGGAGTCCCCTACGCTATGTTCTCTAGGCTGATTGAGGCTACGAGATCGAGGATGGCTAAGGTAAGAGCTATAAAAACAGTCGTGGAGATGTTTATTAATATGGGTTGGCATGAGAAAGTTCCTCTAGTCATTGAATTTAGCACGAGGGTTGTAGTAGAGTGGTTGTTGGATAGGAGCTATAGACCGTGGATGCTGTGGAATCTATTCATTGGTATCGATTGTGGTATTAATCAGTTGTTGCATGCTTAATTTGCAATTATTCATCAACAAGGTAGTAGTATGGCTAATGATCTGGCAAAAACAAGTATAAAGAGACCTTCAATATTTAAAGCTTGATGGAGATTATTGTGATTGTTTAAGTTGTTGTTGGCTGCTTCAAGTCGTGTTGTTATTTAGAGTGTAAGATTACTATGGGTGTTTTGTAATCTTGTTGTCTTTGAAAGAGGTTGGATTTCTCCAACATCTTTCAAGATTTGTTATCTTTATATTGATAGAGGAAAAAAAAGAAACAATAATAATGAACAAATTTATATTTAAACCATCATTAAAAAAAATTCTAAAATTAAACTTATCTTACTTAATTTTTTTCACTGTGAAATTATATACTGTGAATACATTAAATATAAATATATAATAAACTAAAAAAATGAACTTTATAGTATAAAAAAAATCTTATTGTTTGGCTAAAATTGAACTTGTCCTCTGTCATCTCTAAGTGTTATCTCCAATGATCAGAAAGAGCGACAACTATATACTTATTTGTTTCCCACACCAGGGCTCGGGCCGGAGTTGGTAAACCTATTTCCCGTTCCAGGGCTTGGACCGGAGTCGGTAAACTTATTTCCCGTTCCAGGGCTTGGTCCAGATTTGGTAAACTTATTTCCCGTTCCAGGGCTTGGTCCGGATTCGGTAAACTTATTTCCCGTTCCAGGGCTTGGTCCGGATTCGGTAAACTTATTTCCCGTTCCAGGGCCTGGTCCGGAGTCCTTGATGCCACCAATGGTTCGGCTATCAATTAACTTATTTCCTACTCCAGGGCTCGGACCTTCGTCTGTAAACTTGTTTCCTACACCAGGGCTCGGGCCGGAGTCCTTTAAACCTCCAAGAGCCAAACCATTAAGTAACTTTTGTCCCTCACCAATGCTTGGGCCCCCGTTCTTAATGCCTCCGATGGTGCGACTACCGGTGAACCTATGTCCCTCACTCGGACCCGCCTCTTTGATTGGTCCAAGGTACAAGCCAATATCAAAGATATTAGAAACCCTTCCACCAGCAAAATTTTGGGGCGTCAGGGTATTGAAAGGATCACGAGCTTCACCCACAATGGCAATGGAGCTCAGCAATAAAATAATAGAAGCAAAGCTTAAAAAAGATTGATTGGCTACAATATTCATCTTGTCGGAAAATGTGAGAGAACAAAGAGTGTCTGGGATTATTTGGTATGAACAATAAGAAGCCTTGCTCTCCATTTATAGAGATAAGTGATGAAATTTGTTGTCGGTATTTTTTGACTAAGAAGAGATTTATTCCAATTCATCTACCTATATTCAACTGAAAAAACGTGGCCATCCTACTCTTAATTTTTCTTCAAAATATTCTTATATCCAACAGTTATGTTCCCTGTATTTGAATACATGGGAAAATTAGATTTTATAGATAAAAAAAATTAAAATACTATTGTAATAATATAAATTATTATGCTGAATTAGTATCCAGTTAATTCGTAACACTAATTTAATTAAAAATTTAAAGTTAGTAAAGATAAAAAAAACATTTTAAAAATATATATATAATCGAATACATGTTTATACATTAAACACTCGAGTTAAAGTAACGTAGAAAAGTTTGAAATTGCTAGTCTAAGCTAGAAAGTTGAATTTCATTGAAAAATTAGAAGTTGAAGCTAAAATTGAAGTGTTGATTCATTTCTTCTGGCAGCCTGGCTGCCGGCCTGAGTCACCGCGAAAGTATGTTATTTTCCACCGGCGGCGTCTACCGGGGGGGGGGGGACCAAAGAACATGCAAAAAATCTTTGACTTTCCAAGGCCTTCAGTAATTAATTACAGGCTTGACGAGATTTAATATGAAAACAAAAGGTTTGACTTATGACTGACTTTTGTAATTTGCATTCGAAGTCACTTACGTTAGTATTGATTTTCATTTACGTCATAAACCTTTAATTCCATCAAATTATATAATTAAACTTTAATATTAATAAATTTAGTCATTAATGCTAACTCATTACATATACACATGAAAAACTTTTATCGTTAACCTTCAATTCTCATGAAAAACTTTGCTCAAGTATCATACACATGACTCAACACGAAATCTTGACAAGTCACATATGTATATTAAGGTGGTTCTTAGATTAAAAATTATTAATTAAAACTAGCATAAGCAATCTAATTTTTTAATAATAAATTATAGATAAAAATTTTAAAAAATATATTATAAAATATATTAAATTGAGTAGTTTTTAAATATAATTTTAATAAAAATTAAAATAATTAAAATCAAATTATAAAAAAATTTGACCGTGACATTTTTGAGACATAGGGAATATAATTTTATGTTTCTTAATTTCTATATTAATCTATTTAGCAATTGAAAGCAAATGTAAATGGATTTTAAGTTTGAGACGTAATATACAATATCAAAGTCCAAGTTTTGTTTCCTTCAATAAGAAAAGTCAAGTTTTGGTACGAGGATAGAGTTTATGTTTGATATTTTGGTACAAGGCTCTTATTTTCTAACAAATTTTCAATAAATTATTCTTAGTTCCCATTAACATGTGACAAAAATAAGTAAAAGTATTTAAGAGATTCCTATATTATAGGATTACATAATTCAATGGATTGATTTAATCTCTAAACTATTAAAAAGAATCAAATAAGGATAAATTGGAATGGAGTTAACATTTACTATTTAAAAAAATATCTTTTACTGTTTAACATCGTTAATATTTTTAAAGTTTTTATGGTTTTGTAATTGAAACATTTTGTTTGGAATTGAATTGCAATTGAAAAAGTAATTTTCAAGATATCTTTAATACAAAAAATGTTAACTCTAATACAATTTGGACTTAGATTCTTTTTAATAGTATAGGGACTAAATTGATCCATTTAATAATAGAGAGACTAATTTGATATAACTTGTAACACCCCATACCCTACCTGGTCGTCAGGTCTGAACAATAAAATGTCACATTCATTGTCGGAGCAACTATAGTTACAATTTCTATCAGTTCAATATTTTATATTCACTAACATGCTCATTACATCATCATATTATATTATATAATCTAGTCTAGGGTTTATCAGAGCTTACGAAAGCTCTTTGGTTAACTCGAGACCATTGGAGGACTAAAATATAAAATTTGCAAAATACCAGGCTGCCGTCGCGAATTTGGGGCTTTCTCGTCACAACACAACTTACTAGTAATCTCTCACCACAACGATAAGGGTTCAACATCGCGACGTGATAGTCTGTTTGCAAAAGGGTCCATTTGATACCTATGCAAATCACTTAAACACATAACCAATTCTTCCATTCAATCATTTAACCAAAAATACCACATTCATATGCTCAATCCTAACCATTAATCAACACCTTTACATGCACATTACACAAAACTTCATTTCATACTTGATACCTATAACAAATACTATACTTTTAACGATTTGACCATTTAATACCATTTCACTACATTTAACATAACATAACATATTCGTATTAAATTAATTTCAATTTCAACCATCTCAAAACATGACATTTATAAAGACATTTCTACTTAAATACCAACTTATTCATATATGATATATAAAGCCTACTCAAACATAAGTATATGTCATATATTAATCGAAAGAGGGATTATACAAATATTACTGAGTCGAGAATCGTTGTTTGGATGCTGGACCATGCCTTGGGACTTCGAGATATACCTAAATTTGCACACGAAATGAACAAACCATACACTGAGTGATAACACTTAGTGGTACTTTCATGATTCAAGTCAATAACACGAAAGCATTAACATAATGAAGATACAATCAACATATGATCAAATTACAACCATTTGAATTACCATTCATGTATCGAATACCAAATATTATACACCACCTTATTTATACAAACCATATGCATATTTCTTATGTATGTCAAATAACAATTATTCTAACGATTACTGGTGAAAAAACCGACTTTTGAAGTAAATATCCAAGTGTCCATACCGACGGTATGAGCATCGGTGATATAAGGCTTCTGATGTAGGTATCGTCTTCAATAGTTAATTGCTCTTACATATAACGAAGGATATGTTCATTAGTATAGGTATAGCGACGGCTCTTTTCCATCAATCAGTGTAAGGTGTGTGGAATTGTCGACAACATTGCCGAACGTATAGCAACACTTACTACTGTATACGTGAAACTCCAATTATACCCTTCACATACTACAACAATATGGATCGTCAATATAGAATGAAATTTAAAGATGATTAATATAGAGTGAAATTTCAATTATATCACTAAACATATAATGATAGTATAAAATGTCAGTGTAGGGTTAAATTATTAATATTATAATTTCAATTAATAATATAGTCCAAGCAAAATCCAATTAAACCAAATAAATAATTTAAACAAATTAAAGTCACAGTCCTAGACATATTCCCATGGAAGATCAACTTGTAAAATTAGAAAAAAAAAATGTAATTCAATTAAGAGTAATTTAATCATGAATTCAATATAAAATAATAAAGTATCAAAATTTATTTAGAGTAGTGCTTAAAATTTTTATCTAGGATTTAAATAATGCGGGTTTAAACTCTTATCATCATCTCTTCCCCTCCTTCAATAGAGTAATGATGAACATTATTTTGACTTGGTTAATTACAACAAAATCCACACTCTTCTAGTTTCTTTGATGTAAGTCTACAATATGTAACAGGGAAAGGAAGATGGATGTTTCTCATGGTTAAAAAATTCAGAATACTGGTTGAATCAATCCAACTATAAGTAGGATGGTGAGTTTGGTCTCAATTAAATAAATTATTTAAAAATTATAAAATTGATTTAACTATCGATTTAATAGATTCTAACTGGTTCGATAATGTATATTAATTAATTTCTAGTTCAATTGGTCTAATCCGATTCCAACAAACTTGATATTTCTATATAAAGATATCATTTTATTATTGTAGAAACAATATTTTGCCCAAGCTCAAATAAAAAAAGTTTCAATAAATTCCTTTTTGCCCAAATTAATTTCCCAAATTTCAAGGCCCACAAAATCACTCCTCTATTGACTAAGTTACGGGTTAATGCTGATTTGGGCCAATATGTGAGTTGGGTCCGTTTCTTCTTTAAGCCCGTCCTTTATAGATTTGGAGCTTGTATTTCAAATTCTTGGATCATTTGGTCCGTCACGTTTATATTTACAGTGACTACAATTCTCTGTAAAATAGTTTTATTTATTTATTAAAATTTTAAATATTATAAAGATGAGATTGTTATATAATTATAATAATATTCAAGACAACTCATCAAGGGATTCAAATTCTACTTTGATCAGACGAATACATCAACTGTTGGCAAGGACAGTACAATGGTGTGTCCAACATATTTCTAGAGAAAAAAATAAAGTTGTTTTTTTAGCGAAAATGACTTGTAGTGATGATAATGAACTTAAACTATTTCAACATCCACCTAGTGGGGTGTTAGATTAGGTATAGTCATTCCTTAATTATGTTTTGGATAGAAAAAAACTATTTAAAATATGATATAGGCTTGAGTTCAAGAACTTAAAACATGAGCATGGCTTAACCGTTTTTTAAGTTTTTAATATATATTATATTATATTATATTATATTATATTATATTATATTATATTATATTATATTATATTATATCATTTTTATATGTTATGTAATTTATAATACATAAAAAATTAAATTTATAATAATATATAATAGCATGATGTAAACACATTAAAAATATGCTAAGTTGTTTATATATAATTTTAATAAATGAAAAAAATATAAATTATTAAATATAAAATTAAAAATAATAAAATCTTTTTAAAAATTTTAAAAATAATATGAGTGAATTTAAAATAGACTTAGGTTATCTATTTACAAATACGAGCAAACTTAAGCAAAATTTCATATCCATATTTCGAGTCAAATTAAGCTTAAACAAATATAAAATATATTAATATCGTACTTAAGTGCAACATCACCCATAATACCTCTAGTCGTAATCTAAAAAATTAACTCTTCATAACAGGGTATTAAGCCCTTCTTGATCTTGCAATCACTAAAATTATTATGATATGATACTAAAATTATTAAAAAAAAATTAAAATATATAAAAAAATCAAGGAAACATGGATTAAATCAAAATAAAAAGGGTTGAAAAACGAAGATGAACAAAGAATAAAATAAGAACAAACCGTAGAAAATAAGAACGTAAGAGGGAGAGAAATTTGAGTGAAAGCTCTCAAAAATTTTATTGTTTCCCAAAACTCCAGTGTGTTTACAATGAAGGGAAAGACCTCTATTTATAGTTGAACCTCCTCAAATCCAACGGTACAGATCAATTACATCAACGGTTAAGATTAAAAGGTATCTACAAATTAAATCTCTAAGATTACAAAATCATATATTCTAAGATTGCATATCATATCTAAGATTGCAATCATATCTAAGATTGTATCATATCTAAGATTGCATATCATATCTAAGATTGCAATCATATCTAAGATTGCATATCATATCTAATATTGTAATCATATCTAAGATTGTATATCATTGAAGATTATATTTCCATATGAGTCAAGCTTGTAGATGGACCTTAAATCTTTTCAAGTAATGGGCCATTCCGATCGGGCCAAACTATATTTGTAATTCTGGACTGAACTTGGACTTCGTTTTTTTGGGTTTATTATTTTTGTTTTTGGACTTATTTCTGGGCCCGGGCAAAATTGAGTGTCTACAGCTGCCCCTCTTTGCTCATTGCTGTGTAACAGGAATAGAGCAAAGACTATAAAATGACCAATTTTGCCCGGGCTCATCGAGTCTTGAGTTCTTGATCCTTGATCTTCTTTAAATGTCCTCTTGACGGCTTCAATCTGCTTCACTGCAACTCAGGAGGGCGATATCTGCTATCTTCAACTTGTTCCCTATAAACACAGGGATGCCATGTTAAAATCTTTGATCTGCTTCGCTGTAAGCACAGGAATGTCAGATCTACTATGTCTTCGATCTGTTCCCTATAAACACAGGGATGCCAAATCATCCTGGATTTGCTTCGATGCGAAAACATCCGAAGGTTAGATCTGCTATGTCTTCGATTTGCTCTCCGTCGAATATAGAGATGCCAAATCTGTTTCTTCAATTTGTTCTCTGACAATACAGAGATGCCAAATCATCTTGGATCTGCTTCAGTGTAAACACCCGAAGGTTAGATCTGCTATGTCTTCGATTTGCTCTCCGTCGAAAATGGAGATGCCAAATTTGTTTCTTCAATTTGTTCTCTGACAATACAGAGATGCCAAATCATCTTGGATCTGCTTCAGTGTAAACACCTGAAGGTCAGATCTGCTATGTCTTCGATTTGCTCCTTGTAAACACAAGAATGCCAAATCATCTTAGATCTGCTTCGATGTGAAAACATCCAAAGGTCAGATCTGTTATGTCTTCGATCTGCTCTCCGTCGAATATGGAGATGCCAAATCTGTTTCTTCGATTTGTTCTCTGACAATACAGAGATACCAAATCATCTTGGATCTGCTTCAGCATGAACACCTGAAGGTCAGATCTGCTATGTATCTGTTCTCCATCGAAATAGAGATGCCAGACTTCGATTTGTTCTCTGACAATATAGAGATGCCAAATCATCTTAGATTTGCTTCATCGTAAGCACGTGAAAGCCAAATCAGCTATGTCTTTGATTTGTTCCTTGTAAGCACAAGGATGCCAAACCATCTTGGATCTTGCTTCAGTATAAACATCTGAAGGCCAGATCTGCTATGTGTCTACTCTCCGTCGAATATGGAGACGCCAAACTTTGATTTGTTCTCTAACAATACAGAGATGCCAAATCATCTTAGATTTGCTTCATCGTAAGCACGTGAAAGCCAAATCAACTATGTCTTAACCTGTTACCGTACTGCTTAGGGGGTTAAGGCGCATCAATCTTCATTGTCCCTTGAAGAACATAACCTGTATAATGTGTTTGAGTTCATGCTTAATGATTAGGATGCTATGATCGAAGTGAATCAAATGCTCCTAATTAAACCTGTTATAATGCAAAATGTTTATGAACATGACCCCTATTCCAGACGTCACCATTCATTCTTTCTTCGAATTTTATCCTTATTTCTCTCGAAATATCATTCTTACTCAGCCTGTGGGTTTGTACCATTCTTCAAATGCTATGACCCACCAAAAATGTCTGTAAAATATCCTCTCTTAGGATCGAATCGTTTGATTTGTCCAATCATCATTTTACACTGAAGAAAGAATTTCCTCGAGTTCTTTCGAACCTCACTTACGTGAATTCTTCGAACAATTGTTCTATTTTAGTTTCTTATATTATCTAGAAATTTCTAGAGTAATAAGCAAAACTTCATTTGTGAAAATTATTTAGTTCATCCATCATTATTTTAATGCAACATACTTTAAGAATAATGGAAGATGAATTTAATCTTGAGAATAATTAGATTGGAACGAATTTGTCAAAAAAATACAAAGGAAATTAATCTGAAAGCCTATCTTTGAGAAGAAAGAGAATCTAAAGATAGCAAACAGGACAAAAGTTAGATGCCCTAGATATCGCCGCTTAAGCGTTTATACGCCAGCTCCATGAAGACTTTCTTGAGTTCAACATGTGTTTAAAAGATCCAAAGTAGTTTGTTGATGCCTCGATATGTAACATACTTCACTTCTCGTTGAATCTAGTATAGCAAGGTCACTGCATGACTTTCCAAATTTGAGCTGCCCTTTCGGGTTTTCAACTCAAAACCCCTTTGGTCTCAAGGTGCCCTTTACGGGTTTTCACCTTGGCCTCTCCATTTTTCTTTTTTCTTTTTTTCTCTTTTTTTTTTTACTTTTTTCCTCTCTTTTTTTTGAAATAGAAGTCCCAAAGTGCTCTTTGCGGGTTTTCACCTTGGCTTCCCTTCTCCTTCAGACAAAGTACTCCTTGACCGAATCCGAATTCACTGGATCATATAAATTCTTCCTATCCATTTCTTGTCAAAATCAGTGCACCTCTAGAGAAAGCCTTCTTCGCAACATATGGCCCTTCCCAATTCTGCATCCTTTTTGCATGGGAAGGATCTCTTTCAGTATAAAGTTTTCTTTATGAAATTCTATTGGACGAACCTTCTTTGTCATAAATCTGTGTCATCCATTCTTGGTACATTTACTTAGGATGAATACTTTCAAGTTAAGTTTACTAGAAGTACTCAATTCTTGACTCCATCAAAGCTTGGAGGAAAAATCTTGATTCATAAACCTATGAGAAAGGGATTGCCCCAGCAGCAGTCCTGGTTGTTGTTTGTCAAACCCTATAAAAAGATGGTTCAATTATTCTCAGCAGACAAGAATGAAGTTGCCGACTTTATCCTTCAACCTGGAAAGCTGAGGTACAGAGATTACTCCTGGAGTATACATGCCACCATGACTCGATGATGTTTCTGAAGCATCCCTAATCTTCATAAATTGCCCCCAACTGTGAAGCTACCAAATGAGCGTAGCAAATAGGAGCCACAACAAATATGGTTGTGGTGCTCCTTTGATACATATAGGATAGAGAATGAACAAACTCTTGCAGATCATCAGTCGAAAACCCAGCCTGGTCTAAGAGAACATGATAGTGGGTCTGCCTCGTGATTCCAATCATTCCAGCATGGGTACCAAGGTAAAAATCATTGTTCTTTTGGATGGCATACTTTATTGTCAATGACAGTACCATGTAGCACATTGTCAGGAGATCCCTGCTGAAAAAAACTTGGTATGATGGTTGTACGGGCCCAAATTTACCCGGGGCCCAGCAACCCAAAAAAAAAATATAATTACAAATCCAAACCCATTACATATTAAACCCAACAACCCAAAATTTGAAGGCCCAAGTGGCCCAGAATGTTTAAACATTTGGAAACCCTAACCCTTGCCCCAACCTTCAGCCGCCGTTCCTCCTACCCTCCCACGTGCCGTCTGACATCTTTCAACCTCCCATGTCAGCCCCCGTCCCATCACCCCTGCACCACCTGCTCCACCGCTCAACCACCTGCAAAACACAAGGAAACACGCAAAGTAGAAAAGAAGCAGCAGACAACACAAAACTGTAGCAAAACGTTGTATTTCATTCGGCTATAAAGCCAACAAAAAAACGAACGTAACAGGGGGGATTTTTTTCAATATTAAAAAAACAGAGAATAAAATACAAAAAAGAAGAGACTTTCGATACAGGAGATTTTCGAATACAAAAAAAGAGAATCAAAAATTCAAAAAGGTGATTTATTCAAATTTTCAGGCTAGTACTCTTGGAATCTTTTTTATTTTTTTCATTTTATACACGAAAACACAAAAAAGGGGCGAGGAAAACCCACCTAAATCGGTCGATTTACTTGCCGTCGAAAGACACACCAGAAAAAGAGAGAAATCGAGTGTTTCTTTGTTACTCCGTCAGAATTTGGCTCAGTTTTCGGGGTTTTTGGCCTCAAATCCTCACTCTACGTGCAACGGGCTTGGAAAGGACCACTTTTAGGCTTCTCCGGCCACCGCGGATGGCGGCGCCGTCACTGGCGACCGGCGGCCGCTGCGGTGGTCCGGCGATTGGACCATTGCCGAAATGGGAAAAAGGGGAGAGAGTTGAGAGCTTTGTTTTAGTTTGTTTTTTTTTAAGGATAGGGTTGAAATGAGGATTTTTAAAAAAAATGGAGTTTATATAAGGCATCAAAACGACGCCGTTTTGGGATGGCTTAAAATGCCCCAAAACGACGTCGTATAAGGCAACCCGAATTTGACCCGCTCCGGAGGGTGGGGATCCGCGTGTTTTTATTTTTGGGGGTTAATTACGCTGTAAGTCCTTCCACTTTTTTATGGTTTTGTAATTAAGTCTTCCGTTATTTCTAAATTTACCCTGGAATTTTGTTTCAATTTCAATTCAGTCCCACGTGAAGTGATGCGTTTTGGAGGGCGGGGATATTTCCCCCTTTAGCACCTCCTTGTTATTCATTCTTTCAATGTGGTCCATTTTCATCATTATTTGTTTCGAATTCGCCCCAAACTTTCTGTTTCAAATTCAATTTAATCCTTTTCTAATTGTTTAGCTATTTTACTGTTAAAATTAGTTAATTTTATTGCTTTTTCTATTATTTATATTATTATTATTATTTCTCATGTATATATTATTATTTATATTATTATTATTATATTATATATACTCTCTCCATATTTATTTTTATTATTCCTATCATTATTATTACTTCTATTATTTTTTATTTCTGACTACTATTATTTATATGTATATATGTATTATTGTTTATATTATTGTTATTATTACTATTATTCCTATTAATATATTAATATTTTACCATATTATTATTTTCAATTTTTATATTATCTTTGCTAACATATATCATTATCATTAATGTAAGGTATTCATTATTATTGTTGTTATTACTATTCCTATTATTCCTATATCTTTTATTATTCCTTCTATTATGCATATATATTTAATATCACATTATTCATACATTTTTTATACATTATCCCATGTAAATACTTTCAATACTATATTATGCCTATATTTTCGTCTATATTAAATATACCTGTAATATTCGTGTGTATATATTATGTATATATTTTTAATATGTTATGTATAAATATATTATGTGCATACTTTTAATATTACCACCTTTTAATATATATATATATATATATATGAATATACTTATGTAATATTATTAATAATTGCTTTTAACATCATTATCATTTCTAATATGTATGTGTATCGTATATGCTTATATATATATTATATATACATCGTTAGTATTATTAGTTATATATTTTTTATCCTATTTCATGTACATATTTTTATATCATCCCTACTATCATTATTAATATTAGCATGTGTTTTATTATATGTATATATCTTTAATGTATATATTTTTAAGATATTATTAATAGTTGTTTTTTTAACATTATTATTATTTCTAATATGTATGTACTATGTAAGTATTTTAATATTATGTTACGCATACACTTTTTCATATATTACGTATATATATATCTTTTTAATATTGTATTTTATTTTTATGTATATTTTTAATACTATATATTTTAATACATATATGTATATATTTATATATCGTTATTATTAGTTATTTTTTTATATATATTATTATCTGTTTTCAATAAATATTGTATATATGTTTTTCTAGTATTATATGTTTTACATATATGTGTTCCCTACAATTTCATATTCACATTATTACTATTATTATCATGTTTAATACTATATGTATTATTACCGTTTTATACTATTATTTATATTATTATTATTTTATTATCGTTTTCGTTTTCGTTATCATTGTCATTTTTATGTTTTATTTATTTTTATTTATTTATTTATTTACTTATGTATTCGATCATTTCATTTTCCTCATGTATTTGTTTATATTTACATATTACTAGCCTTGCTATTATTTCATCTTTTATAATTGCTCATATTATTGTTTTTGACATTATCGCACCTATTATTATGTATTTATATATATTAATGCCATAATTTGCTTTTATGTTTTACAATGAATCACGTTATATTTTTTACTCAATACATTAAAATAATACTTTCATAAAAGTAATATCCCGTATTTGGTAATTTGAGACAATCGTGCCCTAACTTACTGGGTTTCGATTTTTCTCATTTAACCTAAATAACGGAATATTCTTTTAAATCACGATACGAGTGTTGAAATAAATGCTCATTCTCAAAGTTCGAGATGTCGTGTCCTAACTTACTGGGCGTGAGATTTTATTACTTCGAGACGAGAAGTTCTTTAATATTCGAGTTTTTTTAACAAAGAGAGGGATCGTATTTCAAAGTATTTTAAGTTTTCAGTTTTTGACACTAAGACACTAATTAATCAACTAGGTACTGATTTTTGGGCGTATCGAGGGTGTTAATCCTTCCTCGTGCGTAACCGACTCCCGAACTCATTTTTTGATTTTCGTAGACCAAAAATTATCGTGGTGACCCGATCACACCTCATCAAAAAGGATTGGTGGCGACTCCTCTATTCGTTTTCATTTTCAAAATCCAAGTCGATTCCCCTTTTTTTCAAAAAAATGGTTACGACAATGGTTTTTCGTACAACAATAACCACAATCTTTAGGGTTCCACTTCTCGTCAAGAAACTTGCAAGCCTCAATAACTTGATCAAAACTTGATTGAATTGAGACTCGCTAACCCCATCCCTGAAAATAATGATTTGATCAGGTTTCCTCTTCCCTGAACTTGTATAGAAGTCTAAGAAAGCTTCCTTCATGATATCGTCATCCACTTTGTCAGAAACTGATTTTGAAGAAAGAATCTATCATTTAAGCTTCAGAGACTGTGTACGGCCTGATGCCCCATAGTTGGAAATCAATGTCCACCGCCTGGAGCTAACCATCGCAGCTATTGACGGCACATCAGACTGCTCAGGAAAGCCAAACAATACACCCATTCCAAGAATGATGGTTGGAACCTTTGAAACAATTGGAATTGAAGGTGTTTGCCCCAGCGTAAGTATAGAGAGTAGGCGGTAGTTTCTTATGCCAATTTTTACCAGTCTCGGTCATATTCTATAATTTGTTTTTTTTCTTTTTCTTTATTTTTGGCAACCTTTGTTGTACTGTGGTATGACGCCTTATCTTTGAAAAGACTGCAAACTTTTGGCATTGTGCAGTTGGATATGATGTTTTTTTTTTGAAATTCGATGACTATTGACTTTGTAATATTGGCATATGAAGCTATCTCTACCCTCTTAACGGAGCAGTCGACAACCACAAAGATGAACCATTGTCAACTTGAAACTTTTGACGGGCCCATAACATACATGCCCTATAAGTCTTGGCTCATTAAATTCGGTATTTATGATATAACTGTTGTGATCCCCTTCCATGGTGAACCAACAGTGCCCAAGGCTCTTGTTTATCCTGGTCATTATGAATCCTCTTGTATGTGTTCTTCTAACGTTCCTATGGACATCTATGAATTCCTATAATAGTCCCAACAAGGTCTTGTTTTGTCTCTCTTTTATGCACGTTCCAATTTCTCAACCTTTCCTTCCTCTAAGGCTAAATTCTCTACCACCTCTTTATGGGGTAAAATTTGCTGCTCTTCTTGCTTTACTATTTCCAACAAATCAAAAGATAGATTACAATCTCTATCATCTTCAAAGTACTAAGATTCCTCTAAACACATGTCACGCTCAAAAAGGAACTCTGAATCTGTAGTATCGTTGCCCATGTCATTGATATTTAGGGACCCATGATAGGCACAAAAGAATATACAAGGAATAAATGAATTCAAGCATGACTATTTACATGTTATGAATGTAATTTAGAAAGAATTTTAAAGGTCAAAAGAATATTTATCGGTAAAAGAATGAAAGAATATTTGCTCGCATTGATCATGAAAGATATGTTTTATTGAAACAATGATGTCCGAACATGAGCCTACTTCTCAAAAGAAATCTCATTACTCCTAGGCTTTAGAGCAACAAGAGTGTTCTGAATATTACTCCGTAAAATTCCTAAAGATTACAGGGAGTTCTTCTGCAGTTCAATTGTTTAAAGAACTTCCGGTTCGTAAGGGTGAATGCCCTCAAGGTTTCTTTGTTCAGTCCCTTCCTCATGTATGACATTGATGGGATGATTTTCATTTCCAAACACCCCCATCTCTAGGTAAGCTATCCCTCCTGATACAAAAGTCTAGGATATGTAAGGGAACATCGTTAATTCCCATTCAACTTCTTTTTCACTCAGCCGTGACCCTCTTCTCTCTCTCTCTTTTTCTTTCTCTTTTTAATAACTCTAACTAATTAGGGTCTTTTTATAATTTTAAATGCATGTGATGTGATGCAATACAAATGCAAAAGAAAAGGAGATGTTGATCTTGAATTCAATTCCATTAGAATAACTTTTCTGGAAAACAAATTTCTTTACATGAAAATAAATTACATATGCGGTCTTGCCCTTCATAGTCCAAGTAAACGCTGATCTTTTCTTCATGGTCGAATCCTGTAAATTCTCCAAAAGATGCCTTTGCTAGCTCCTTGCTGCTTAATCTGAGCCTCAATCTCTTACTCGCTTATCTCCATGATACTCATCAAAAAGTGCCGGCTCTTGGATAATCTTCGTTGGTAGTTAAATCAAGTAACGTATTCCTTCATGGACTTCCAGCTTTCTCTCGTCATGCCTTTGTTGGCTTGAATCTCTGGCAATTACATCATGTATTCCTCCGTGAACTACCAGCTTTCTCTCGTCATGCCTTTGTTGGCTTGAATCTCTAGCAATTACATCATGTATTCCTCCGTGAACTACCAGCTTTCTCTCGTCGTGTTTACTTGGACTATATTCAGACGATCGCACTATAATTCACTTTATCAAGAAATTCATTTCCTTATGACAAACTATTCTATTTAGGAATCGAATTTCGAATCAACACCTTCTTTTCTTTGATGTAATGTAATGCAAATGCATGAATGCAAAAAGGCATCGATCTCGATTCAGTTTCATTTTAGAAAACGTTATTTAAGGAACAAAAGTCTTTTTATAAAACAGATTACAAATACGCTTTCGATCGTAGGCCCAGAGTCTTAACCCTATCTAATAACAAAGCTAACTTTCGACCACGATCTGACTGTAGCTCATATTGGTGCTCAACGTGCTCGCCCTTTCTACCAGTATCTGTAAATGATCAACTTTCTCCTGAATTTGAATTACGGCTTCACCTATGAAGTAAGCTTTACAGCCAAAGACACCTCCTCTAATGCTTGTGAAGTTGCTCTGATTACCTTGAAAGAAAGATTGGCGAAGAAGTAGGCATTCCAGCTTCGCAGCATAGTGCCTTAAAATGATATCAAACATCCTCAGTGCTTCTTGAGAGTCTTCAAATTTCTGCCCCCACATAACATTTTGAATTGCTTGCATGGGTATCTTCGCAGCATAGCTAATCTCCACTTTAAAGGTCTTTAAACGATACGATCTTCTTTAATCTCTTTCTTTCATGCTCATTTGGGCTGTCCCGGCTATTAGGGCTTGCATTTCCATTATTTCTGATAGGTACAACATCCTAAAGTACTACAGTAAATTCCAGCTTGTTGTTTGGTAGCGGTCCTATAGTAAGTGAGCCTTTTTACCATCATAAGCAAAATTCTTTCCATCCAATTCAATTTTGTAGGTCTTATACCCTTACCATCCACGAGGTGACTATCTTCATCTGTAATGGTAGAAGTGTCCATCAGTACTCCCCACGCTCACCTTGAATTGTTCATCTATCTTTATATCAAGCAAATACTGCAATTCCCCATAACTGTTGTAGAACAACTGCTTGGCTTCGTTACTCCATTAATTCCATATTTCCTCTAACTCTTGGAGGTTATGTCGCATCACACTAAAGAGAGTGTAGTCCCATAATTCTGATGTGTATCCTTCGGTGACACTATTTTCTTTTTCTATCTGGATTTTCTCTGACCAAGCACAAATGAAAGAGTTGTCCTCCTATTTATTAAGATATTCGTTCCCCATTTCAAAACTTTCTAACTCAGAAATCGAACCTTGAATCGACACCTTTTAATGATAAATGACATGCAATGATAGCAAAATAAGAGAAACAAGTCAGTGTCACATATATAAAAAAAATAATAAATAAGAACTTATAAAGGTAGGCACTAAAGGTCATCATCATACTACCTGGGGCAAGCACTTAAAGTTCACTATATGTAGTTCGGTTCTAAAGTAAGGGTACCTGAACCAACAGATTCCTCGATCCTCACCAATTATAGGCTCATATGGACCAAGTTCGATTCAGGGGGACATATTTCCCTATGACCATGCGGAGATGAAAATCTCACGAAGACATAGGTACGGATGTATCCCGGAAGTAATCCACTAGCCCATGCAGAGGTGAAAACCTCACGAAAGCATAGCTTTTCACTCCCACTTAAGGGTGTGACGACAACGGTCATGCAATTGCAATGCGTGCGTAAACAATAACAAACATATGCAACAAACACATGTAAAAATGACGTATTTTAAATTTTTTCCAAATTTCTGACATTAAGACAAAAAATAATCAATTTTCAGCTTGACTCTCTTATACATCCCCAGTGGAGTCGCCAAGCTGTCGAAACCATTTTTTAAAGGGGTTTGAAAAACGGGGTTCGACTTTTTGAAAAATGAAAATGGGAGTCGTCACCAACCTTTTTAGGTGTGATTGGATCACCTTTATAAAACATTTTGGTCTACGAAATTCAAGAAAATAGGTTCGGGAGTCGGTTACGCACAAGGAAGGATTAGCACACTCATAACATCCAAAATTGGTACCGAATTGATTATTTATTGTCCTAATGTCGAAAATTTGAAAAGATTTTAAAACTTGAACAATTTAAAGTTAAAACTTGAGATTCATTTGTTCCGAAAGTATACAAACATTACATCCAGCATGTTAGGACATGATGTTTTAAATCCTCGTAACTAAAATTATCTCATGATTTTGAAAATTTAGTAAAAGGATATTTGGTTATTTAGTCAAACGAAAAATCGCAACCCAACATGTTAGGGCACTATTTCTCGAAATTCTAAACACCAAAAATTGCCTTATTTAAGAAAAACTTTTTCAATTAAATGAAATATATTTTTTAAAACAATGAATAATATAGAATTTAATAAAAAATAGTTTGATATAATACTAAAATTATTAAAAAAATAAAATATAAAAGAGAATTAAAAATCAAGGAAATAGGGATTAAATCAAAATAAAAAAGGTTGAAAACGAAAATGAACAAAGAATAAATAAGAACAAACTGTAGAAAATAAGAACGCAAAAGGGAGATAAATTTGAGTGAATGCTCTTAAGAATTCTTATTGCTTCCCAAAACTCAAGTGTGTTTTACAATGAAGGGAGAGGCCTCTATTTATAGTTGAGCCTCCCCAAATCCAACTGCATGATCAATTACATCAACGGTTAAGATTAAAGGATATCTACAAATTAAATCTCCAAGATTACAAAATCATATCTTCTAAGATTGTATATCATATCTAAGATTGCAATCATATCTAAGATTGTATCATATCTAAGATTGCAATCATATCTAAGATTGTATCATATCTAAGATTGCATATCACATCTAAGATTGCATATCATTGAAGATTATATTTCCATATGAGTCAAACTTGTAGATGGACCTTAAATCTTTTCAAGTAATGGACCATTCCGATCGGGCCAAATTATATTTGTAATTCTGGACTGAACTTGGACTTCATTTTTTTTTGGGTTTATTATTTTTCTTTTTGGACTTATTTCTGGGCCCGGGCAAAATTGAGTGTCTACAGGGTGTTACAGTTTTTCTTGAAAAAACTCTAGATATAAATTCTAGGGTTTGAAAAGATCGGCTATTTATAAAACTCTTTTTTCCCTAATTGCAATAGGTTTTAGGAGTTCATGTGGAATTAGGACTATTTTAAACTAAGGACTAAATAAATAATAATTTTTGGGCTGGGCTAGTTTGAAAATTCAACATTTTATGGGGTAAAAATAAGAAAATAAAATATTTTAATTAAATGGTGCTCAAAGGTTTTGAGCTTGCAACCTAATGGTAAGCTAAGGCTTTACCACTAAACCAACAAACTCATTCATTCTATTTTTTAATGCATTCTAGATTTTCTTAGTCTATGCTTAAAAAAATAAAATTCTAAATTTTATCTTTATTTCTTCTAGCCCTATTTTTGGAATGTGACATGCTTGAATAATGACAAACAAATGCCTCTAAAATAGTAGCAAACTTAACAATAAAATAAAATTTATACAATATCTAAATAATGACAACAAAATAGTAGAAATTTAATAACGAAATAATGGCAAAACAATAACATCTTCTTTTTTTTTTGCATATTCGAGCGGGCCCGGGCTCGGACAAAGAAAAGCTTACTCGAACCTTGTTTTTTGTTCAAATCTTTCAGACTTATATTTTTGTTTAACCCCTCTCACTTTTCAAATAAATGTTGAAGCCGAGTAGAGTGAACTAAACCATGCTACACAATAATGGGTGACTCTTTACGCTTTAGTCATAATAAATTCTGTGCTTATGTCCCCTTATTTGACCAAACAAGGTTGGTTGTAATTTAAAAAAAGAAAAAACTAAACTCACCTTCTACTCCCTTGGAACCTTGCTCTCTTATTCCAACTTTTGTTCCTTTTTATATATCGAACCTTGACCCGGGGGGGCGAGCACTTTGGAACCATAGGATCAACCACTTTTAACGTGTTAATTATTTTATTTTTAATATTAAACTATAAAATATAATTTAACAAAAATTAATCAACATGTTTATTTCCTTCAAGTTTTGTTTCAAAATCTAATTTAATTATAAACTAACAGTCTTATTTTATCTATAAATTTGCTCCAATCATGCATGTATCCATGATATGCAGTTCTTTTTTATTGTCAAACCTTGGGAGAGACATGTTCCTAATCAAAACAAGAAAACATTCTAGTCACCCGCAGCATGATCTTTGTCACAGATCTACTCCCCTTTTTTACGTCTACAATCTTTGCGGGCATTCCGGGTTCGGATCGCAGTTCTCGTGTTCTCAGGGCTGCAATTTCAAGGTCCACGAAGAATGTTGCACCAAGTTTAATTACCATACTGTGTTGACCATTGGCCTATAATGCAACATGTGACCAGCAGCAGAAACAACAGCAGCTCAACAAGCAGACTAGCAATGGAGCAGAATCGAATGCAACAGTTGGCTTGGTCTATTTTGTTCATTTTGTTCCTACGTAACTTAGTTTAGTTTGATTGTAATTTGATCACAAAGCTAGTTGGATTAGTTTTTGATTGGTACTTGATGTAATAGCTGAAATGTCAACTTGCTTTTAGTTGTAATTCAAAGATTGTATTTGTCTAGTATTAGTGAGAGCAGTTACAATTATTAGGTAACTGTCAAACATGTTTGTAACTCATATATTTTGAATTTTTAATCAATGAAAGTGGTGGTCATCCGGTTATTATCTTGTTCAAACTTTCTCTCTTTGCTTTTTCCTTAGTTTTTTTTCTTATTTTTGCTTTGTTTTGGCTTGTATTGCTGCCATTATTCCAGCAAATGGTAATCAGAGCCTGTTATCTTTGAGGGCCTCTGTTGTTGGTTGGTTCATTTGAGAAAACAAAAGCACGAGAAGTAAAATTTTAAAGCTGTTGAGTTTGTTTCAGCAGTATGAGTTTCACACCACCTCCACCTCCAGTGTTTGCTCGTGAGAACTACCATATTTGGGTAGTTAAAATGAAAACATACCTTCAAGAACAAGAATTGTGGAGTGTAGTTGAGAATGATATCGAACCACCTCCATTGAGGGCTAATCCCACGATTGCTCAAATGAGGCAGCATGCTGAGGAGAGTACAAAGAAGCACAAAGCCTTAGCTTGCTTGCAGAGTGGAGTGTCTGATGTAATCTTCATTCAAATTATGGCCTGTAGCACACCTAAGGAAGCATGGGAAAGGATGAGGGAGGAGTTCATGGGGTCGGATAAGATAAGGCATCAACAAGTGATTAACTTGAGGAGAGACTTTGAGAACCTGAAAATGAAAGAATCTGAAACCATCAAGCAATATTCAGACATGATAATGGCAACTATTAATAGCATAAGGTTACTTGGTGAAGATTTCAATGATAGCAGGGTTGTTGAAAAAGTTATCACCACTCTCCCTGAGAGATTTGAGTCCAAAATATCATCACTTGAGGACTCAAGGGATTTGACAGCCATTTTTTTGTCTAATTGGTGAACTCCCTTTATGCATTGGAGCAGAGAAGGGCCAATAGGCATGAAGAATATCTTGAAGAAGCCTTCCAAGTAAAGGCCAAAGAGAGCTCCAGTTCAAGTCAAAAAAGAAAAAAAGCCTTGGCTTGATAAGAGGGAAAAACCAAGGAAAGATTCAGGCAAGAGGAGGTTTTCACCATGTGTCCACTGCAAGAAGAACACACATTTGGAGAAATATTACTGGTATAGGCCAGACATCCAGTGTAGGAGTTGCAAACAGTTTGGCCATGTTGAGAAAGTGTGCAAGAACAAAGTAAAGACACCTACACAGCAGCAGATTTAAGCCCAAACTGCTGAGGATCTTCAAGCTTAAGAGGAGCATGTCTTCACTGCCTCATGTTTTGCCACTTCAAGCAAAGTCAAATGCAATTGGCTTGTGGCTGCACACATCACATGACAGCTGATGAAAGTCTGTTTAAAGACATTGACAGAAGCTATGCCTCAAAAATCAGAATAGGCAATGGGAGTCTGATTGAAGCCAAAGGCAAGGGCAATGTAATGATCAACACTGGTTCAGGTAACAAAGTCATTTCAGATGTGCTTTTTGTACCTGACATTGATTAGAATTTAGTAAGTGTTGGTCAGTTAGTTGAAAAAGGGTACTCACTAGTTTTTAAGAATGGTTCATGTGTTATTGAAGACTTTCATGGCCAGGAAATGATCACAGTAGGCATGGTAGACAAATGCTTTATGCTTGATGTGAATCAGCTTGAGAAAAAGGCTTATGCAAGCCTAGCTAATAATGCTGGCCTATGGCATAGAAGACTAGGCCATGCTAATTTCAGATCACTTGATCCAGTGCACAAGCTAAATTTAGTAGAGGATATATCCAAGGTTGAGGCAAGTGACACTGTTTGTAAAGTTTATCAGCTTGGTAAACAAGCTAGATTGCCATTTCCAGTTAACCAGGCATGGAGAGCTAGAGAAAGACTTGAGCTGGTGCACTCTGATGTTTGTGGACCAATGAAGTCCCCTTCTTTGAATGACAGCAAGTATTTTGTACTGTTCATTGATGATTTGACCAGATTTTGCTAGGTTTACTTCTTGAAACAGAAATCTGAGGTGTTTGATGCCTTTAGCAGATTCAAGGCACTAGTAGAGAACCAGTCAGGTTGCAAGATCAAGGCTTTGAGAACTGACAATGGGACTGAATATTTGTTTGATAAGTTTTAAAAACTTTGTGAGCAGGTAGAGATCCACCATCAGTTAACAACAGTTTATACTTCACAACAAAATGGAGTTTGTTAAAGGAAGAACAGGACAGTGATGGATATGGCCAGATGTTTGCTATTTCAAAGCAAACTTCCAAGCAAATTTTAGGCTGAGGCTATCAATACCTCAGTTTATTTGCTCAACAAGCTTCCAACTCGAGCTGTGAAGGACAAAACACCTTTTGAAGCCTTATATGGACTCAAAACATCTGTTTCTCATTTGAAAGTATTTGGATGTGTATGTTATGCCCTCATTCCAGCAGAAAGAAGAACAAAGCTTGAAAGAAGGTCTGCCCCTGCCATATTTGTTAGCTACAACAGTACCAAGAAGGGTTACAGAGTGTATAATCCCTCAAAAAAATTTTAGTGAGTGGGGACATCAAATTTGATGAAGAAAAGGTTTGGAGTTGGGATGGTTCAAATACAAGCTAGTTTGATGAAGATCAGTTTGACATCAGCCTAGAGCCAACTAAGAGTGAACCAAAAAATGCTGACATTGATGATCCTCCTGTGAGAGGAACCAGAACCATTACTGACATCTACCATAGTATTTTTGAACCTTCGAGTTGAACCTTCGAGTTTTGAAGAAGCTGCAAGAGATAAGCACTGGAGTAAGGCTATAGAAGTTGAGCTTGATATGATCAAGAAGAATGAGACATGGGACTTGGTTGATAGGCCAGACCAGAAGAAAGTCATAGCTGTCAAGTGGGTTTTTAGAGCCAAATTCAATGCTGAAGGCTCATTGAACAAGAATAAGGCAAGGCAAGTGGTGAAGGGTTACAGTCAGCAGTATGAGACTGACTTCATGGAGACATTTGATCCAGTAGCAATGCTTGACACAATCAAGCTCTTGTTTGCCTTGGCTACCTAGAAACAATGAAAAATTCATCAACTTGATGTTAAGTCAACTTTTTTGAATGGTTTCCTTAAGGAAGAGATCTACATTGATCAGCTAGAAGGATTTAAAATCCTAGGAGAAGAGGATAAAGTCTATAGGCTGAAAAAAGGCTCTGTATGGCTTAAAGCAGGCACCTAGAGCCTGGTATGATAGGATTGATGAGTATATGTCTAGGCTTGGGTTTGAGAAAAGCCTGAGTGAGCCAACACTTTATGTGAAGAAAACTGAAGATGAAACCTTGTTGATTGTTTCAATTTATGTGGATGATCTACTAGTGACTGGAAGCAAAACTGATTTGATCAATGACTTCAAGGCACAAATGGAGGAAGTGTTTGATATGACAGACTTAGGAATCATGACATACTTCCTTGGTATGGAAGTGAATCAGTTTGATCATTGCATTTTCATTAGTCAGCATGCTTTTTCCTTGAAGATCCTAGACAAGTTTTGCGTGACTAAATGCAAAATAGTGAGCACACCTTTGGCTCAAGGAGAGAAGCTGATCAGCTTTGGAAATCAAGAGAGAGTTGATGAGAAGGAGTACAGAAGCTTAATTGGTTGTTTGCTCTATTTAACAGCAACTAGACCTGACCTCATGCATGCTATTAGTCTACTGTTAAGATTCATGCATTGTTGTGATACAACACATTTCAAGGCAGCAAAGAGGATACTCAGGTATGTTAAGGGAACCTTAAAGTTTGGAGTCATATTCAAGAAGGAAAAGGAGCTTAAGCTAGCTGGATACTCAGACAGTGATTGGGCTGGTTCTGCAAATGACATGAAAAGCACCTCAGGTTACTTTTTTACCCTTGGTTCAGGAGTCTTTTGTTGGACCTCAAAGAAGCAACAAACAGTTGCTCAATCCACAGCTGAAGCAGAGTACATTGCAGCAGCAGTGAACCAAGCCATTTGGCTTAAAAAGTTATTATTTGATTTGAATGAAGATCAAAGTGGAGCTATTAAGATTATGGTTGACAATCAATCAGCAGTTGCCATAGCTAAAAATCCAATCTTTCATGATAAGACTAAACATTTTAAAATCAAATTTCATTTTGTTAGAGAGGCTAAGCAATTAGGAGAAATCAGGCTTGTTTATTGCAGCTCACAAAACCAATTGGCTGACATTTTAACTAAACCACTTGGAACAACTAGGTTCGAGGACTTAAGAAGCAAGATTGGTGTATGTTGCATACAGTCTAAGGATGAGTGTTGAGCATTGGCCTGCAATGCAACATGTGACTAGTAGCAGAAACAACAACAGCTCAACAAGCAGACCAGTAATGGAGTAGAACCGAATGCAGCAGCTGGCTTGGTCCATTTTGTTCCTATGTAACTTAGTTTAGTTTGATTGTAATTTGATCACAAAGCTAGTTAGATTAGTTTTTGATTAGTACTTGATGTAATAGCTAAAATGTCAGCTTGCTTTTACTTGTAATTCAAAGATTGTATTTGTCTAGTATCAGTGGGAGCAGTTACAATTATTAGGTAACTGTCAAACATATTTGTAACTCATATATTTTAAATTTTTAATCAATGAAAGTGGTGGTCATCCGGTTATTATCTTGTTCAAACTTTTTCTCTTTGCTTTTTCCTTAGTTTTTTTTCTTGTTTTTGCTTTGTTTTGGCTTGTATTGCTGCCATTGTTCCAACATACTGCTTTCAATCTCCCCTCTTTTTTAGCTGGCTCTAACCTTGTCATTTCCAGATATCCTCCCCGAAATCTACTATGCACTAGCTGTCACTTGCCCATACAAGGTCCATATTATCATTGCAATAACAGAAGAAATAATTTCCATCTTCTTTGTGTAAGGCTTTCGGTCACCCTAACCGTAAGTGGGATGCAAACAAGACTTAAAAACCGTTGCAACAATAGATGCTCGTACCGATGGTGTCCAAATATAAATGGTGGCTAGTCCTATGTCTCCCAAAATGGTACCAATTATCATGTGTCTTGTTGGAAAACTATGATGCTGGGGCCCAATAACGTACCTCAGAGATCTACACCCCAGGCATTTTGGAACAACTAATTGAAGCTCATTTTTGCTGCTCATTTCTAGGCTATGTGTGGAAGCCCTTTTTTGCCTTGTGTTTTGCTTTTGTTGTTCTGTGTGGAGATATAGGAAGTCATTTTTCTTTTTGTGTGTGCGCGCGGGCAGTCAAGTTACAAATAGGAAGAAAGGATTACATCAACAAGCTTAAACCTAGATTATTATTGGAATGCTAACCTTGGGACTTAATCACTGTTCCGTTGCTTATTTTGTATCTTCTCCCCTATTTGATCTTTGTGTTTGGATGATTTCTCCTTTAATAAACTTTTGTTGGTTGAGAAAAAAAACTGTAGTCTAATTTCCTCAAAAAAAATTAGCTTGGACGTTCCAAACTCAGTTACCAATCTATTTCATTTGACTCAGATTTGTACTAATTTCACCAAACATTATCAAATTTTGAGTAAATTTTTAAAAACTTCAAAATGTTGTAATAGAACTCTTACACTATCTATACAATTCTAATATGGTCCTTCCACTAGTCAATCTATTTAAATAATAATTTCTTCTTTTGGGTGACAATAGCAAGGTTGAGGTACTAAAATCTTTGAGGTACTAAATTCAAGTCTCACCTTATATAAAATATGCGGATTCTCTTTGTTGGTTGTAGTTGTCAGTTTGCTGGCAATTCAGTTTAGCTGTTGAGTTAGTTATTAAATACTTGTAATGATTGATTGTATTGAAATTGTTATAACTTCAAAAGAAATAATTTCTTTCGTCGGGTTGTTGAGGTCACAATGAGCTCAAGTCAGAGAATCACATCGCGATGAGAAAACCCTTGATGTCGCGACCAGTTGCGTCACTTAATATTAGTTTCCTTTTTAACTTATTTATTGATTTATATGGTGCGCCTTCCTTAAAGCGCTCTCTTTTTGGTATTGTCTTAACCATTTTTTGAAAAAAACGGGAACCGACTTTGGTGTTGGAAAATGAAAGAATGGGAGTCGCCACCAATCTTTTTTGATGAGGTGTGATCGAGTCACCTCATAAAAGTGGTTGTTTTTAATAAATGATTTAATTTATTTAAACAACGATTTTGGTCCACGCAAATCAAGAAAATAGGTTTGGGAGTCAGTTACGCACGAGGAAGGATTAGCACCCTCGATACGCCCCAAATTGGTACCTAGTTGATTAATTAGTGTCTTAGTGTCGAAGATTTGAAAACTTGAAAGAATTTAAAATATGATCCCTCCTTGTATTAATGCTGATTTAAAAATGATCGAATAAATCAAAATGGATGTTAAAGACCTTCTCATCTCGAAGTAATAAAATGTCACACCTAGTAAGTTAGGACGCGTCATCTCGACTTTGAGAATGAGCTTGCCTTTATTTAAAATTCATGTATTTTAACTTCTTTTAAAAGGATATTCGGTTATTTAGTATGAACGAGAAAAAATCGAAACCCAGTAAGTTAGGGCATGATATCTCGAATTTTCAAATGCCGAATATTGCCTTTGTTAACAAAAATCTTACCCCAAGGTAACAAAATGTCATACCCGATAGGTTAGGGCACAACACCTCGTATCTCCGAGAGTAAGCATTTATTTCAAAACTCGTATTGTGATTTAAAAGAATATTCCGTTATTTGGGTTAGATGAGAAAAATCGAAACCCAGTAAGTTAGGGCACGATTATCTCAAATTACCAAATACAGGATATTGCTTTTATGAAAGAATTGTTTTAATATATTGAGTAAAAAACGTGATTTATAATAAAACATAAAAGCAAATTAGGGTATTAGTATGTATAATAACATAATAATAGGTGTGATAGTGTCAAAAACAATAATATGAGCAATTATAAAAGATGAAGCAATGACGAGGCTAAGTATCATATAAATGTAACACATACGTGAGGAAAATGAAATAATCGAATATGCAAGCAAATAAATAAATAAACAAATATAAAAATGGCAAAATAAAGTGACAATGATAACGAAAATGATAATAATGATATAAAAGTACCTACATATATGTATTAAGGTACATACATAATAATAGAAGTAATGAGAGATATATAAAAGAAATATATGTATATACATAATAATAATAATAATACAATATTAAAAGATACACATGCGTAGTATATACAAAAATGTATACATAATATATTGTTAGGAATAATAATAATAGTAAAAATAACCGTTAAGAATAAATAGGTATAGTAACGGTATATACATAATGTAGTTGTTATTAAAAAATATATACGTAAGATAAAATGAGAAATAAAAAGTACATAAATGGTATAGTATTAAGGTATTAAAAATACAATATTAGATATATATATATATATATATAAACGTATATATAATATAGTATCAAAATATATACACAGTATATACATATTAGAAATAATAATAATGTTAGAAAAACAACCATTAGCAATATTACATAAGTATATATATATTCATTAAAGATATATAATAAAACACATGCTAATACTAATAATGATAATAAGGGTAATAAAAATATATACATGAGATGGGATAAATACATATAACTAATAATACTAACGATATACACATAATATATGTAAAGGCATTTACGATGTACATAAATATTAGAAATGATAATAATGTAAAAAGAACAATTATTAATAACGTTACATAAACATATTTATATATTAAAAGATACATACCGATGTGACGAAGCGTATACTAATATTAATAGCGAGTATAATAAGAGTTAATCATAGATATGATAATAATGTGTATATAACATGGTATTAAAAGATATATAACATAGAACTTAAATATGTGTACATATATTGATTAGGAATAATAATGATATAAAAAAACTATGAATATATATACATAAAACATATAAATATGTAAGTATTGATTGAAACTAATAATAATTCTAATAATAGTAAAATATAATAATAATAATAATAATAGTAAATATAATAATGAATAATGTTAAAAATAAAATAATAAAAAATAAGGTAAAAATAATATAAAAATCAAATTAAATCTTAAAAGGGGACCAAATTCGAAACAAAAACGAAGTTTTGGGGCCAATTTAAAAGGAAATATAAAAAGGGGGACCTATTTGAAAACGCGCGCGACTGCTGAGGGCCAAAAGGGGAATTTTCCCAAGCCCCTAAAACGACGTCGCTGAAGGGAGGACCAAATCGCGAAACGTGATAAATTTCGGGGCCAATTTAAAAGAAATGAAAACTTGATTGCAAATTATATAAAAAGCGGAAGGACCGCGCGCGCAAATAGACCATTGTACAAAAACACGCGGATCCTGAGGCGGGTCGGGTCGGACGGATCGGGTCATGCTCAAAACGACGTCGTTTTGGGAGGCTTTAAAAGGCCAAATTCTTTCAAAAAAAATCATTTGAGCTGCTGTAAAAGAAAAAAAGGAAAAAAATGGAGAGAGAAGGAAGGGGGCGATTCTCGGTCACCGTCCGGTCGCCGGACCGCCGTGCGCCACCGTCGTCAGCCACCGTACACGGTGGCCGAAAAAGGTAAATATTTCTCTCTTTTTTTTTATATTTTTTATTTAAATAATATGTGTGTATATATATGAGAAACGAAGAAAAAGAAAAAAAAAAGAACAGATTAAGAAAGATAAAATCACCTTCCGATTTCGGCTTCCGTTCGTTTCCCTTTGGTGTTTTTTCTCTGTTTTCCTATTAGATCTATGTTATTTTTTGTTCAAATCTCTTGTTTTCTTATAAAAATGATCGAAAAAACTTACAAGGTTTTAAATCGGCTTTTATAGCCTTTACAAGTTCTTTTTCTATTATTTTCTATCCTTTCTCTTTATTGTCTTGCAGGTGAGTGACGGTGCAACTTGGAGGATGGTGGGGCGGTGCTGAGGCGTCGTCATAAACGTCAGAGGGCAGGTGTGGCCGGTGGACGTGACAGGCAGAGGATAGGCTAGGGTTTCAGATTTTTTGAAACCCTAGTTTGACTGACGGGCTTGGGGTTTGGGCTGGTTTGGGCTTGGGGTGTTTTTGGGATTGGGCTAATGTAATGGGGGTAGGTTGGGTCTTTTAGTTGGTCCATTAGGTTTAGTTTTGGGTATTGGGCTGTAATAGATTTAGGTTAATGGGTTTTTGGGTTTAGTGGGTTGGCCCGGGCCTAAATGGGCTTGTACCGCTACCCCTCTTTGCTCGTTGTCGTGTAACGAGAACAGAGCAAAGACTTTCAAGAAAGACCAGTTTGGCCCGGTCGCGTCGAGTCTTGACTGCCTTGGTGTTCTTCTTGTTGCTTAGTTCTAGTCCACTGCGTCTTGTTGCTTTGATCCTCTTCACTGCAACTTCAGGGAGATAGGGCTAGTGACTTCAATCTGCTCCGCAAAAACTTCGAGGAGATCTGTTATGGCTTCTAACCTCTCCAGTGCCATTTCAAGGAGATAGATTTGTAATTTCCAACCTGTTACCCTACTACTTAGGGGTTTAATGCCCTTCGTCTTCGATCTACTCCACTACTGCTTAGGGAGACAAGATCTGTAAATTTAGCCTGTTACCCTACTGCTTAGGGGGTTGAGGCCCATCTTCTTCGATCTGTTTCCCTACTGCTTAGGGGGTTAAGATCTGTAAATTCAGTCTGTTACCCTACTGCTTAGGGTTTTAAGACCCTTCATCTTCGATCTGTTCCACTACTACTTAGGGAGATAAGATCTGTAAATTTAGCCTGTTACCCTACTGCTTAGGGGTTTAAGGCTTGTAAATTCACCGATTCCACTGCACTGTCCTCTGAGGAACATGATCTGTAAAATCAGTTTCATGTATCTATGTTTATGCCAAATAATTAGGACGCTATGATTGAAATGAATCAAATGCTCCTAAATAAATGTGATCCTTATGTCAGATAATTAGGATGCTATGATCGAAATGAAACAAATGCTCCTAACTAGATGTGTCACGAATGATCTATGAATGCACAAGTGCAGCATGTTGTAAGAATGAATCCCCTTTTTAATGTACGGGTTGTCATTGCTCTTTGTTCATCAAGGTTCGATCACTAAAACGGTACCCTGTCTTCTTGTTCAGCTTAGATCTTTTGAACAGAAAACCCGAAGAGGTAGTCTCAACTTAAACTCTTTCTTCTCAAATGCTTCCAATCTTTAAGTTTGGTTAGTTCTAAATAATAGTCCTGTTTCATGTTCCTGTACTATTTAGAAACTTTCAGAGTAATATGCAGAATTCTTTTTGCGAAAATGACTTTAGTCCATTAATCATCATTTCAATGCAAAATGCTTGAAAAAGATCATAACAATAACAGAACTGAAATTTTTCAGAAACAAAATTTGAAGGGAATAGATTAATCACAGACAACAAATATTGCTGGAACACAAAATGAATAGAAAGAAAATAGGTGCCCCAGATATCGCAGCGTGAGCTTCCCTGTACGAACTTCTTGAGGATTCCCTTTTTGAGCTCAATATATGTTTAGGGGGTCCAGAGCACTCTTGTAGATGCCCCAAGATGTAACATCTCTCCTCCTTGTTAATTTAGGCATCGTAGGATTTCCGTATGCTCCAAACTTTAATCAAAATTTGAATCGCCCTTTTACGGGTTTTCAATTCAAAATCTCTTTGGTCTCAAGGTGCCCTTTGCGAGTTTTCACCTTGGCCTCTCCTTTTTTTTTAAGCGAAGTATTTCTTAATCGAGTCCGAATTCACAGGATTGGGTAAAGTCTTGCCATCCATTTCAGCCAATATCAATGCTCTTCCAGAAAAGACCTTTTTTACAACATAAGGTCCTTCCCAATTCGGCATCTATTTTCCTCTGAAATCTTTTTGTATGGGCAAGATCTTTTTCAATACTAGGTCTCCCTCGTGGAATTCTCTAGGACGAACCTTTTTGTTGTAAGCTCGCATCATTCGCTTTTGGTACATCTGACTATGACGGATAGCCCTTAACCTTTTTTCTTCAATCAAATTCAACTGATCGTATCGGGACTGGATCCATTCGGCTTCATCCAACTTTACTTCTGACAAAACTCTGAGGGAAGGAATCTCAACCTCGATAGGTAAAATCGCCTCCATTCCATAGACCAATGAGAAAGGCGTTGCCCCGGTGGAAGTCCTGACAGACGTTCGATAAGCATAGAGGGCGAATGGTAGCTTTTCATGCCAGTTTTTATAAGTCTCAGTCATTTTCCCCACAATCTTCTTAATGTTTTTATTAGCTGCCTTAACCGCACCGTTCATCTTCGGACGATATGGTGACGAGTTGTGGTGTCTGATCTTGAACTGACTGCAGACATCTGCTATTGTGTTGTTGTTCAAATTCAATGCGTTGTCAGATATGATCCTTTCTGGCATTCTATACCGACAAATGATTTCCTTCTTTAGGAACTTGCTAACTGCCGATTTAGTAACATTGGCATATGAAGCAACTTCTACCCATTTGGTGAAATAGTCAATAACCACAAAGATGAATCGATGCCCATTTGAACCTTTTGGCGAAATTGGTCCAATCACATTCATGCCCCACATCGAGAAAGGCTACGGTGAAGTCATGACATGTAGGGGTGAAGGAGGCACATTAATCTTGTCTCCATAGATTTGGCATTTATGACATCTTTTGGTATAGTTAATACAGTCTCCTTCCATGGTGGACCAATAATAACCAAACCTCATAATTTGCCTGGCCATTGTAAAGCCATTAGCGTGTGTCCCACAGACGCCCTCATGGATTTCTTCCAAGATCTTCTTAGCCTCAATAACGTCTATACATCTTAACAGTACTTGATCCTTTCTTCTTTTGTATAGGATCTCCCTGTCCAAGACGTAGTCATTGGCCAGTCTTCTCAACGTTCTTTTGTCATTCTCAGTAGCTTGGTTGGGGTACTCACGATTCTTCACATACCGCAGGATATCGTGGTACCAAGGGTGATCATCATTTTCTTCTTCTTCTTCGAGGTTGTAACAATGAGCCGAAGCTTCGTATATGCTCATTTGGATTGGTCTCACATCCTCTTGCTTATTTACCTTGATCATAGAAGCTAAAGTTGTTAAGGCTTCAGCCATCTGATTTTCTTCTCGCGGGAGGTAACAGAAGACAATATCATCAAACTCTTTAATTAATTCAAGGATCAGCTTTTGATAATTAATCAACTTGGGGTCTCTCGTCTCCCATTCACCTTTGAGTTGATAAATCACTAGGGCAGAATCTCCATATACCTCTAACACCTTGATTTTACGCTCTATGGTCGCGCAAGTTCCCATGATGCATGCTTCGTACTCTGCCATATTGTTCGTGCAGTCAAAATCCAATTTACTAGTGAATGGATAATGATCTCCGTTCGGGGATACTAGGACTGCCCCGATTCCATTGCCCACAGCATTTGATGCTCCGTCAATGTTTAGCTTCCAAGGATGACCTTCTTGTGGGCCTTCTTCAGTGGTTGCTATGTACATTAGATCTTCATTTGGGAAGTCAAAGTTCAAAGGCTCATAGTCCTCTAGGGCTCTACTGGCTAGAAAGTCTGCTATCGTACTCCCTTTTACGGCCTTCTGGTTCACATAGACTATATCAAATTCAGAGAGT
Source organism: Gossypium longicalyx (assembly GCA_025698465.1). Lineage (NCBI taxonomy): Eukaryota > Viridiplantae > Streptophyta > Magnoliopsida > Malvales > Malvaceae > Gossypium > Gossypium longicalyx. Next base: position 4,209,420 of record CM047004.1, read on the forward strand.
AGAATTTGCCATCGGGCCATCCTTCCGTTTAAAGCAGTTGACTCCATCAAGTGTTTCAGAGGATCTAGTTTAGAAATCAGCCAGGTTGTGTGATACAACATGTATTGTCTCAGTCTTCAGGTTGTCCAGATTAAGGCACAACACAACTTTTCAATGAACGAGTATCTCATCTCACACACAGTGAACTTTTTACTGAGGTAATATATCGCTCTTTCTTTCCTTCCTGATTCATCGTGTTGGCCAAGCACACATCCCATAGAATTTTCAAACACCGTTAAATACAGTATCAATGGCTTGTCTGGACTAGGTGGTGTCAACACTGGGGCATTAGACAAATATTGCTTAACCTTGTCGAAAGTCTTCTGGCACTCCTCGTCCCAAACGCCAGGGTTGTGTTTCTTAAGGAGACGGAATATGGGGTCACATTTCTCGGTTAATTGTGAAATAAATCGAGCGATGTAATTTAGTCTTCTTAGGAATCCCCGAACTTCCTTTTGAGTACGCGATGGAGGTAGCTCTTGTATGACTTTGACTTTACCTGGGTCAATCTCAATCCCTTTTTCACTGACCACGTATCCTAGCAGTTTTCCTAACCTGGCCCCGAAGGTACACTTTGCTGGATTGAGTTTCAGCTGAAATTTCATCAACCTCAAAAATAATTTCCTTAAGACTAGCACATGCTCTTCCTCTGTCCGAGATTTGGCGATCATGTCGTCAACATAGAATTTAATTTCTTTGTGCATCATATCATGGAACAAGGTTACCATGACTCTCTGATATGTTGCTCTCGCATTTTTCAGTCCGAAGGGCATCGCTTTGTAGCAAAATGTTCCCCACATGGTTACAAATGTAGTCTTATTCATGTCCTCAGGATGCATCTTTATATGATTATACCCTGAGAAACCATCCATGAAGGAGAAAAGTGAGTAACCTGCCGTATTGTCCACTAGAGTGTCGATATGAGGCAACGAAAAATTATCCTTCGGCCTGACTTTATTCAGATCCTTGTAGTCTACACACATCCGTACTTTTCCATCTTTCTTAGGGACGGGAACAATATTGGCTACTCATTCCGAGTACTTAACTACTTGTAAGAAACCAGCATCGAATTGCTTCTTGACCTTCTCTTTTATTTTCAACAAAACATCGGGCCGCATCCTTCGAAGCTTTTGTTGAACTGGCTTGCATTCTTCTTTGATGGGGAGTCTGTGTACCACGATGTCAGTACTTAGCCTAGGCATATCTTGATACGACCATGCAAAGACATCCTTGAACTCTTGGAGTAACTCAATAAGGTCCTGTTTTGTCTCTGTGGTAATGCAGACTCTGATCTTTACTTCTTTCTTTTCTAGTTCATCTCTCAAGTTCACGACTTCTACTGTCTCTTTGTGGGGTAGAATCTGTTTCTCCTCTTGTTCTACCATCCTTAACAAATCAGGGGATAAGTCACAGTCTCTGTCATCCTCAAAGTCCTGAGATCCCTCTAGACACATATCCCCCTCAAAAGGAGACTCTGAGTTAGTAACAATATCGCTCATATCGTTGATATCTGGAGACATGTTGTAGGTGCAAAGAAAGATACAAAGAACAAGAGAATCTAAGAACAATGATATGTATGGCATGATTATGAATGAAAGAATAAAAGAATATTTGGAATAAGACAAAAGGATGCATTTCATTGAAATAACAATTTTGAACATAAGCCTATTTCACAAAAAGAGACTCCTATTACTCCTAGGCCTAGAGTAATAAGTGTGTTTTGAATATTACTCTGTGTTAGTTCTAAAGACTACAGGAATCTCTTCCGCATCCAATTATTCGAGACACTTCCTACGGCTCATAGGGCGAATGCCCGACCAATTCTCTACCCCAGTTCCTTCTTCGTATATGGCGTTGATATCCAAATTTTCCATCATTCCTTCCATGATTTCCTTTCCCGACGTCCTCCGCTCAGGGTGAATGACTCCTCCAGACACAAAAGTCTTCGATATATGGGGAAAGATCATTGGTTCCCACTCGATTTCTTCCCCAATCAATCGCGCTCTCCTTCTCTCTTGCTTCTTCTCTAACTCATTCTTCCTTTGTTTCGTGTCTGGCTTAAATCCTAACCCAAAACGGTCTTGTTTGTCCTTCATCATTGGTGCATTACTCCTTCCCTGGAGGTATCTCCCGAGTCCTCTTCCGGGTAGGGCCCCTTTTCTAACAATTAGTCGTAGTCTCATTCTTGTAGTCTCAGATAACCTGAGCCTTGGAATCTTATTTCCTTCGGTAATGAATGTCGCGTTCACAAACTCTAAAGACCGAAAAAAGCATTCGATTGCTTCATCATTTGCCTCTAGATATGGGGCGTCACTGGTTATTATTGCGATGATGTCCTCTTCAGCATTGATCGTTACTAACCGACCTTCGGTTACCAATTTCAACTTCTAGTGTAGCGATGAAGGGACTGCCCATGCTGAGTGTATCCATGGCCTTCCCAATAGGCAATTATATGAAGGCTTAATGTCCATGACCAAGAAATCTACCTAGTACGTGCTCGGTCTGATTAAGAGGGGTATTTCAATTCTCCCCATTACCTTCCTTTCCGTGCCATCGAATGCTCTCACTACATTTTGGCATGTCTTCATATGGGAACTATCCACTGGCAACCTACTCAGCGTAGATAAGGGTAGGACATTCAGTGCAGACCCATTGTCAATCAATACCCCCGGTAATGTGTACCCTTTACAGTGAGTCGTAATGTGCAAAGCTTTAGTCGATCCTTGGCCTCCTGGCGGTACTTCATCGTCATTGAAGAATATGAAGTTGTCGGCACTTATATTGTTGAATAAGTGGTCCATTTTGTTTACAGAGATGTCGTTAGCAACATAAGTTTTATTCAGCACCTTCATCAACGCACTGTGATGGGTTTCTGAGCATAAGAGTAAGGCCAGTACCGATATACGAGCTGGCTGCTTGTGCAACTGTTCTACGACACTATATTCGCTGTGCTTTAGAAATTTTAAGAATTCCTTTGCTTCTTTTTCAGTCACTGATTCATTAACAGCTGGTTCAGGTCCCGCCGGCTTCTCTTTCTTTTGCTCAATTGCCAATGATTTTCCTTTAACCTTCTCGACTTTTGTATTTGGGGTATAACGCCTTCCACTGCGCGTATAAAAACCCTCGTCTTGACCTTCATCTAATGCATTAATCGGGATCTCCTCTCCCGGGATTGTCACATTGCAGCTATAGTTCCACGGTATCCTTTTGTTATCTTTATAAGGGAAAACAACGGGCTTCTGGATTACGACATTTGGCGCGACTTGTGCCCCAGCTTTATTCCTTCTCGGAGGTGATATGATAACCACTGGGTGGTTAACTTTGTAAACATCCTTCGTCGACCCTTCTTCAGAGGTACACACATTTGTTTCTTCTGGGCCCGACATATTCGAAGAATTCCAGCTCCTTATCATCCATCAATCCTTGTACTAACGCCCTAAATTGGTTACATTTCTGAAGCTCGTGATCCTCTAGATCATTGAACTCGCAATAATTCTTTGCTTCTCGAGGTTCGACCCTTGAATTCTATGCTATCAACCATCTTTCCACCATTTTCTTCCATACTTCTTTCGGAGGTGTATTTACTTCTGCAATATTCATCTTAATTTCTTTCCCCGAACTCTCGATTATCGCATTTACCCCTTTATCCCCATGGTTGGGTAATGGATTCTCTGTACTAGATGTATCATCAAATTTCACAATGCCCATGTTGATGAATCTTTCAACCAATTTCTTGAAAGTGGTGCAGTTTTCTATCGAGTATCCTATGGCTCCCGCATGGTATTCGCATTGGGCATTTGCATCGTACCATTTGGGGTGTGGAGGTTGCATTGGTTTTAGATAGAAAGGAGACACGACATATGCATCAAATAAACTTTGGTATAACTCCTTGTACGTCATTGGAATAGTCGTAAATTGGAGTTTCTCCCTATTTTACCTTGTATTAGGCTCTTCTCTGGGTGGGCCCTGCTGACCAGGGGTTGTCGACCTTGGTTGGCTTACGGTGATCGATTTCAAATATGAGCTCACATTATTTACCTCGTGCTCTTTCTTTCTCGGTGCTGACCTCTTGGTGTTTTCTCCAGCCTCTATTTTCCCACATCTTATCGCATTTTCTATCATTTCTCCAGACATTACTATGTCTGAAAAGCTTTTGGTCGCGCTACCCAGCATGTGGTTAATGAAAGGCATCTTCAGGGTATTGATAAAGAGCATAGTAGTTTTCTTCTCCAATAGAGGGGGTTGGCCTTGTGTGGCCACCTATCTCCATTATTGGGCATACTGCCTAAAGCTTTCGTTATACTTTTTCTCCATATTTTGTAAAGTGATTCTATCAGGGGCTATGTCTGCCACATGACTGTACTGCTTCATGAAGGCTTGTGCTAGATCTTTCCATGAACTGATCTCGGTGCGACTCAGTTGGTTGTACCATCTAAAAGCAGCCCCAACTAGACTTTCTTGGAAGCAGTGAATTAATAGTTGGTCATTATTAACATGGCCTGCCATTCGTCTGTAGAACATAGTGATGTGAGCTTCGGGACAGTTGGTCCCGTTGTACTTCTCAAATTCTAGAGTTTTGAACTTGGGAGGGAGTACTAGGTCCGGAACCAAACTTAATTCCTTAGCATCGATTCCACCACGATAGTCGGTGCTGTCCATTTCTTTAAAATTTTCTTCTAACCATCTACATCTTTCTTCGAGCTCTTTCGGGAGTTCTACCCTTGTCTTTTCTATTTCTGTTACTTCATCGAGATTGGAGCCTGAACCAACCTGATAATTCATTGGTGCAGAAACACCGGCCTGAAATGGTTGGGGCCTATTTGTGACTGATGGCCTTCTTGGGTACATATCAGGTTGTGTCTGAACGTTCGCTGGGGCAAAACCCGGAGGGTAGGTAGGATCTTCATTATCATCTCCCGCATTGGTCATGGAGCTTTTCCCTACGCATTAATTGATCCATCATACTTTTCTGGGACTCTATCATTTGGTCCCTTACATCTTGCTGGATTTTGGCCAGCTGTTCTTGCATACGTGCTTGTAGTTGATCCTGCATCGCTTTTTGCATTTGTTCCAATCTCTCTAACCTTTGGTCCATTGCTCTTGTTTTTCCTCTTGTACTGTAACGATGTTCCAAGGTAACTGCCATGATTTTTAGGGTTTTTGTGAGTTTTTAGTGCGTATGATGCAATTCTAATACATGAATGCAATGAATGCGATGAATGCAAAAAAACGTTGATTCCAATTCGATTTCATTAGAGTAACTTTTCTAGAAAACAAGTTTCTTTACATAAAATAGATTACATATAAGGCTTGGCCCTGATACTTAAGGCCTTGACCTGTCTAAGAAACCAAACTAGCTCTCGGCCTCGGTCCGATTCCGACTCGTATTTTAAACTCAGCACATCGGCTTGTACTACTAATGTTTGCAAGTGATCAGCCACTTCTGGCACTTGAGTCAAAGCTTCTCACATGACGTAGTCCCTGTTCCGGACTTGATCTTAAGATTGATGAAGTTGCTCCTTAAATCGCTCGTTATTTACCCCAAGGAGTTCAATCTGAAGTTCACAATTTTACAGCGCTGTTTTGAGTTCCTCTATATTCTCTTTTAATTCTTCAATTCTGTTCTGACTAGTTTTCAACTCGATCACAGAGTTACGCGTACGATACTGATACAAGGACTTCTCTAACTCTGATACCCGAATCTTTAACCCTTCCTTCTCATTCTGACTTTCTACCAAACTTCTTTTCAGAGCACCTTCTCGAGCTTGAGCATCGCGAAATTTTTCTTCCTATTGGTTGGCTTTGCTTTGCTCTTCTTTGACTTCCTGTCGCCACTGTTCGGATGTTTTTCCTAACCTAGCGATTTTCATTGACCTACGCAGCTTCTTGTAGTCCGTCTTCAAACTGTTCAAATCCTCTTCAGCCTTGTTTTTTCCTTTTCTAAGTATTTTAGCTTCTAGTTTCTGGACATCGACATCTAACCCCAGCTGCATTTTTTCTTCCTCTAATTGCTTGATCCTCTTTTCTAGTTCTAGACTCTTTCTCTCGAAATCCTGCCTGATGATTTCTAGCTTAGATGGGATTACTTTCAAGTGTTCTTCCATCGACCGGGGGTTCTCTTGATCTAACGTAGGGGTGTTGTCATTAATCCTCTGATCCCACTATCGATCGTACTCAGGGGTAGTCATGGGATTGGCAGTAAACTTTTTCATTCTAAGAGTCTAGTTTCAGGCATTTGATATCTCGTGAACTTTCTTTTTGTAATTATTCCCCGTGAACACGAACTCGCACTAAGCTAACCCGTATGTTGGTGGTGTAAACTGCCTGGACCTGTACTGTCTTAATGCAAGCAGAGGAGCATACTCAACGGCTCTCCATACTCTTAACAAGGGAACCCAACCGAAGTCTCCACATCGATATAATATTTCATCAGGAATCATCCACGGGGCTCTCCATTCAACGTCTTCCTCTTGCAAATTTTGAAGAACCGCCATCCAATTTTCTTCTATAATATCATCTCTCCTCGGTGTAGCTACTAACTCTTTCAGTGGAGAGTAATTTTCAGAGAAGATACGATACGAGACCTTTTCCACTTTCCAAAAATAACTGTGGAACCAAGATAGCAAGAGCTGTGCACATCTAATAAATCTCCCTTCACCCGCTCTTTGACAAGCATTCAGTGATCTGAAAGTTTCAGCCAAGATTGCGGGTACAGGTGTGGTCCCTTTACCAAGCCTGTCAAAAAGATCGGAGACCGCCTCGTCTACATGTCCCAAAGCTTTATGGAAGATAACCAGTCCATAAATGCTCAGGGCGAAGACGTCTATCCTTTTCTTCACATCGGGGTGCGCTAAGATTAGATCCTCAAGTTCTTCCAAGGAATGCATTTACAATCTCCTTTCTTTCGCTTGATCCGGTTTGTAACCCATCGCTCACTCATCCTGTGATGTTCATCGCCTTTTTGAAAATGCCGACATTGGCAGTGTCCGAATAAATTCTCACTGAATCTTCGGGCAATGGAGCAAGGCCGTGTACTCTTCTGTAGTAGGTACTAAATCTACCTTCCCAAAAGTGAAGCAACTGTAAGCAGAATTCTAATATTGGGCGAGGGCTCGAAATAGGTGTTCGTCTACATTGACATCGAGTAGGTAAGATAAATCATCGTAATGACAATAGAATAGCTGTTTGACCTCGTCATCCCACTGACTCCAAATTTCTTTCATCTCTTGGAGATTATTCTGAGTTACGCTGATCCGAGTAAAATCCCACAACTCGACACGCACTTCTAAGTAAGATCACACCTTTCTTGTTGTTGCGTTGTCTCGGCCTATATCCGGACAGCCGCGTTGTCCTCTACTTTATCAAAAAACCCATTTTTCATGATAAGCTATCTACTTAGCAACCGAATGTGAATCAACACCTTTTGTGATGAAAATGCCATGCAAATACAATCAAAGTAAAACAAAGCAAGTCAGTATTTCATATGCAGTTTAAAGCAAACAAAGAATAATAAATATAGCACTTGCTCAGGTAACCACTAGGGTTTCGGAGTGGCTCTACCTAGGGTGGGCTCTTAAGGCTCGCTACATGGGGTTCAGTTCTAAAGTAAAGGTACCTGAACCAGCGGATTCCTTGATCTTCACCCATTATAGGCTCATACAGACTGAGTTCAGTTCAGGGGAATACATTTCCCTATGGCTGCACGGAGATGAAAATCTCACCAAGACATAGGTACGGATGTATCCCGAAAGCGATCCACTATCCTGCACGGAGGTGAAAACCTCACGAAGGAGTAGTTTCTCACACTCACTTAGAAGGGTGTGACCACAGAGGTCATGCAATGCAATATGCAAGACTATTTAAAGGCTCAAACCAACGCAACAGGTATTATATCATAAACCACAAAAATAGCTGATGAAATGCTAAGAAAGGATCGTATTTCAAAACAAAATTTTCAATTTTCGATAAAAAGACAAAAGTTAATCAACTTGTGGCTTGACTCTCTTATTTTCTCCCCAGTGGAGTCGCCAAGCTATCGTAACCATTTTTTTGAAAAAAACGGGAACCAACTTTGGTTTTGGAAAATGAAAGAATGGGAGTCGCCACCAATCTTTTTTGATGAGGTGTGATCGGGTCACCTCATAAATGTGGTTGTTTTTAATAAATGGTTTAATTTATTTAAACAACGATTTTGGTCCACGCAAATCAAGAAAACAGGTTCGGGAGTCTGTTACGCACGAGGAAGGATTAGCACCCTCGATACGCCCAAAATTGGTACCTAGTTGATTAATTAGTGTCTTAGTGTCGAAGATTTGAAAACTTGAAAGAATTTAAAATATGATCCCTCTTTGTATTAATGCTGATTTAAAAATGATCGAATAAATCAAAATGGATGTTAAGGACCCTCTCATCTCGAAGTAATAAAATGTCACGCCTAGTAAGTTAGGACGCGTCAACTCGAGCTTTGAGAATGAACTTGCCTTTATTTAAAATTCATGTATTTTAACTTCTTTTAAAAGGATATTCGGTTATTTAGTATGAACGAGAAAAAATCGAAACCCAGTAAGTTAGGGCACTATATCTCGAATTTCCAAATGCTGAATATTGCCTTTGTTAACAAAAATCTTATCCCGAGGTAACAAAATGTCATACCCGGTAAGTTAGGGCACAACACCTCGTATCTCCGAGAGTAAGCATTTATTTCAAAACTCGTATTGTGATTTAAAAGAATATTCCGTTATTTGGGTTAGATGAGAAAAATCGAAACCCAGTAAGTTAAGGCACGATTATCTCGAATTACCAAATACAGGATATTGCTTTTATGAAAGAATTGTTTTAATATATTTAGTAAAAAACGTGATTTATAATAAAACATAAAAGCAAATTAGGGTATTAGTATGTATAATAACATAATGATAGGTGTGATAGTGTCAAAAATAATAATATGAGCAATTATAAAAGATGAAGCAATGACGAGGCTAAGTATCATATAAATGTAACACATACGTGAGGAAAATGAAATAATCGAATATGCAAGCAAATAAATAAATAAACAAATATAAAAATGGCAAAATAAAGTGACAATGATAATGAAAATGATAATAATGATATAAAAGTACCTACATATATGTATTAAGGTACATACATAATAATAGAAGTAATGAGAGATATATAAAAGAAATATATGTATATACATAATAATAATAATAATAATAATAATAATAATAATAATAATAATAATAATAATAATAATAATAATAATAATAATAATAATACAATATTAAAAGATACACATGCGTAGTATATACAAAAATGTATACATAATATATATGTTAGGAATAATAATAATAGTAAAAATAACCGTTAAGAATAAATAGGTATAGTAATGGTATATACATAATGTAGTTGTTATTAAAAAAATATATACGTAAGATAAAATGATAAATAAAAAGTACATAAATGGTATAGTATTAAGGTATTAAAAATACAATATTAGAGATATATATATAAAAACGTATATATAATATAGTATCAAAATATATACACAGTATATACATATTAGAAATAATAATAATGTTAGAAAAACAACCATTAGCAATATTACATAAGTATATATATATATATATTCATTAAAGATATATAATAAAACACATGCTAATACTAATAATGATAATAAGGGTAATAAAAATATATACATGAGATGGGATAAATACATATAATTAGTAATACTAACGATATACACATAATATATGTAAAGGCATTTACGATATACATATATATTAGAAATGATAATAATGTAAAAAGAACAATTATTAATAACGTTACATAAACATATTTATATATTAAAAGATACATACAGATGTGACGAAGCGTATACTAATATTAATAGAGAGTATAATAAGAGTTAATCATAGATATGATAATAATGTGTATATAACATGGTATTAAAAGATATATAACATAGAACTTAAATATGTGTACATATATTGATTAGGAATAATAATGATATAAAAAAACTATGAATATATATACATAAAACATATAAATATGTAAGTATTGATTGAAACTAATAATAATTCTAATAATAGTAAAATATAATAATAATAATAATAATAATAGTAAATATAATAATGAATAATGTTAAAAATAAAATAATAAAAAATAAGGTAAAAATAATATAAAAATCAAATTAAATCTAAAAAGGGACCAAATTCGAAACAAAAACAAAGTTTTGGGGCCAATTTAAAAGGAAATATAAAAAGGGGGACCTATTTGAAAATATGCGCGACTGCTGAGGGCCAAAAGGGGAATTTTTTCAAGCCCCTAAAACGACGTCGCTGAAGGGAGGACCAAATCGCGAAACGTGATAAATTTCGGGGCGAATTTAAATGAAATGAAAACCTGATTGCAAATTATATAAAAAGCGAAAGGACCGCGCGCGGAAATAGACCATTGTACAAAAACACGCGGATCCTGAGGCGGGTCGGGTCGGACGGATCGGGTCATGCTCAAAACGACGTCGTTTTGGGGTTAAAAGGCAGCCCCCAAAACGATGTCGTTTTGGGAGGCTATAAAAGGCCAAATTCTTAAAAAAAAAATCATTTCAGCTGCTGGAGAAGAAAAAAAAGGGAAAAAAAAGGAGAGAGAAGGGAGGGGGCGATTCCCGGTCATCGGGCAGTCCATCGTCCGGCCACGACCAGCCGTTCGCCTACACCTGGCCACCGTATACACTGTGGCAAAAAGGTAAATATTTCTCTCTTTTTTTATATATTTTTTATTTAAATAATATGTGTGTATATATATGAGAAACGAAGAAAAAGAAAAAAAGAAAAAAAGAAAAAAAAAAGAACAGATTAAGAAAGATGAAATCACCTTCCGATATCGGCTTCCGTTCGTTTCCCTTTGGTGTTTTTCTCTGTTTTCCTATTAGATCTATGTTATTTTTTGTTCAAATCTCTTGTTTTCTCATAAAAATGACCGAAAAAACTTACAAGGTTTTAAATCGACTTTTATAGCCTTTACACGTTCTTTTTCTATTATTTTCTGTCCTTTCTCTTTATTGTCTTGCAGGTGACTGACGGTGTAACTTAGAGGATGGTGGGGCGGTGCTGAGGCGTCGTCAGAAGCGTCAGAGGGCAGGTGTGACCGGTGGACGTGACAGGCAGATGATAGGCTAGGGTTTCAGATTTTCTGAAACCCTAGTTTGACTGACGGACTTGGGGTTTGGGCTGGTTTGGGCTTGGGGTGTTTTTGGGATTGGGCTAATGTAATGGGGTTAGGTTGGGTCTTTTAGTTGGTCCATTAGGTTTAGTTTTGGGTATTGGGCTGTAATGGATTTGGGTTAATGGGTTTTTGGATTTAGTGGGTTGGCCCGGGCCTAAATGGGCTTGTACAGGTATCATTCATGTTTGTTGCACTGTTTATATTTAATGCTTTGTGGGTGTCTCCGAACATGCATCTTTCCTTGAGAGTACAATGTTTTGACCATTAGATCTAACAATATTTGATTTAGAGAAAATTTATATATATTCTTATATTTTATGTTTTACGCATCTATCTCATCATCCGAAATGATACCATTAATGATTAACTGACTTTTCAAAAACATAAATCTTCCACATATAGAGAAAATTAAAAAAAAAAAAACCACTTGAAAGTCAAACAGATTGAGGTATAAAGATGAATAGTCAGCCTGAATTGACCAATTTGGGGAGTGCATAAGATGAGAAAACAGATAAAATGGCAGCACATAATAAATGCAAAGAGAAGCAAACTAGACGATGCATAAGCTTTATCAAAATAGTCATCAAAGTCATCCACATTTGTCGCATCAGCAAGTGCCTTGAGGTCTTTGGTTGCACCAAACCCAGCTGCCGAACCAGTGGCTAATACATACGACATTACCTGCACCAAAATTAATATGAATATAACACCAATACGATTGAAAAAGTAATACCAATTATTATGATGTCAAATTTTATATAAATATAAAAGATATTCTTATTAGTATTATATATATTAACTGTGAAACTGTTACATGGGAATTTATGCATGCACTTAGAAAGATTCCTTCAAATTTCCATTGGTAAAAATCATGGTTATTGGGATCATCTATACCAACCAATACGTATCGTTTTGGCTTTTAATTAATATGAAGTATTTAAGTTTTTTTAGTTAAAATTTCGATATACTTGAGTCCATTTTAGCAATATTGGTCTATACTGATCAAGGGCACCGGGAGGGCAACCAAAATGGGAAAATTGTTTTGTTTTTTCTCTTTAAAATATATAAAATTATAAATTAATAAGGATAAAATTATAATTTAAGTCACAAAAATAATAAAATTTTAATTTATAACTTAATTTTAGCCCCAAATTTTTTTTTCTACCGTGATCCTCAATACCTCGATACCGTATGTGCTAATAATCCATATCAATTGATACAAGGTATTTATTTTTATTAACCAATTTTTAGTACTTTTATTATCATTTTTATTTTTTTATAATTATATTAAAAAAATATAATATTAAATTAAGTTTTTGAACTTAATTAATAATTTTAAAATTTATATTTGCATGTAAACATATTTATATGTTTGTAATTATATGCCTATTGATGCAAGTCTTAAGGCCCAATTTTAAACCCATGAATATGATGGGTTCACACTACCTCAAGACCCAACAACAATGTCAAAGGCTAAGCAAATCAAATCAAGGTTTGATCAAATACAAGATTCGAGGATGAATATTTTCAATGAAAGGGGAAATAATACATGCACGGATGGAGTGAAATTTATTAAATTCCATTCACTGAAGCTACCAATTTTTAAGCTCAGGAAATCAGCATACTTGCGACGACTTTTTGAATGCGATCCTGACATTTTTGGGTTGAGATGTCTTCATGGTGTTTGAAGATATATCTCTTAACTTCGAAATGCATTTTTAATCACTCGATTTTGAGTTCGAGAGTTTAAGCTATGATCGTTTTAGTGAAGACTGAGCAAGCAAAATTTTTGAACGGGATTATGACGGGAATTACGAGTTTCAGGCTTTTAATTTGAGTTTAAATCATATTAGGTTTAGGTTTTAGGCTTAATTTTTATTATATATGAGCCCAATATTGTATTTATCATCTCTTATTATTTTATTATTATTTATTCCTAATTTTTTATAATTATTAAGTATTTTAAATTATTTAGGAGTTTTATGTTAACAACAAAGTTTAGTTTAAAACTATTTCTTGTTTAGATTAAATTAGACTTATAGTATATTTAAAAGTTTTATTTAGCTATTTTATATATAGGCATTTGCATTGTACACAATTGATACAATTCATTATTATACAACTTCCCTTTTTAGTTTATAAATTCTCTTTGAGTTTTTTTTTTCCGAATGTCTAGAGCCCTAAGTCAAATGTACGACTTTGACAAACTTTACGATCCGCTTCTATATTCATCCGTATCATTCATGTTGAATGTCGCCGGCCTCGCCTTCTCGAACCTTTTTTCCACCCATGTTGTCCGAGCTGCAATTTCATTTTTCACTGGTTGCCTCCGTCTCGACTGTATTATAATGGAACAATATTGTGCCAAGCATGTGGAAGTAATGTAAATGGTTATACTTACTATTGCAATAGACATGGACATTATTTGCACCCAGTTTGTGCAAATCTGCCATTGATTTTCCGTAATTATTTCGGAGTTGAATTCAAGCTTTACGAAGAGTCTCCAACGAAATGTCTAATATGTTACTGTCGGGTCATCTCGAGTTCGGTCAAGGGCTGGTCCTATTTTTCTTCTTCTGGTCAGTAATCTTTCATACAAAATGCATGGCGAGTTTGATTCATAATAACTGGAGATCGAGGTTGAACACGACGGAAATCAAACGGCGGTAGCTTTACGGAATAATGGTGAAATTGCGAGGACGAACTATGGTATGATTATGCCTTCGTTGAAATATCTCAAGCTTTCTATTACGCTCGGATTCAGATTCTTTCATTTCGGGCCTTTTACGATTTCTTTAAATGCATCCCATAAAGATTCAAACCATGCATATATATATATATATATACAAGAAATCACAACCAAACATTTGGTTCACAGATTAAGGATTATCGAAATATAAAATCATTTGTAATTTTTCATGTAGGTAACATTATTTAATTCCTCTAACTCTAATATAATTTTATTGTTTAATAGACAGATTTTAAAATTACTTAAAAACATATTTTTATAAAGTGTCTTCTTAAAATTTACTTCTTTTTTTTTTTTTTTTCTTTTCATTAAACATTATTTGATTCATGTCTTTAGTAGAAAGGTATTATGAGACAAGAGGGTCTTGTTGAGCATCCACTGATAAGTATGTACAGGCCCAAATTTTAACCTAGCCCAAACAACCCCCCAAAACCCAATAACCCCAAACAGACTCGAATAGCCCACTAAACCAAAACCCATTTCTATAACCCCCAAGCCCAAACAAAACAGAAGCCCAATACCCAAAATAAAAAAAAAAACAAAAACAAAAACAAAACCCTAAAGCTGCCAGCCACCGAACCTCCCCACTTGCCTCTGCCATCACCTGCCCACTGCAGCACCGGCCACCCACTCAGGTCAAATCCACCGCCACAGCACCTGCAAGCAATTAAAACGAAAGGACAACAAATAATAGAAAAACTTGTACAATGGCTATAAAAGCCGAATCAAAATCTTGTAAAAGAGAGCAAAAAATGTTCAGTCAATACAAACGTTAGATTTCGAAATATAACAGTGACTCCAAAGCAAAGATTAAACACCAAATCGGAAGATCTAAACGACAGAAGCCAGATCCAAGCATAAGGTGATTTTACCCCAAAAAAATCGAATCTTTCTTTTCCTTTTTCTCATCAACTACACATATATATATATATTATATTATAAAAGCTAAAAAATATTTAAAAAAAGAGCAAAAAAAAATATACCTTCTGGGAATTCCGGACTGTGACCGGCCCTGCGGCCGGAAATCGCCCCTCCCCTCTCCTCTCTCCCTTTTTTTTTTTACTTCAGCTGCACAAATGTTTTTTTTGTTGAAAACGCCCCTTTTATAGCCTCCTAAAACGACGTCGTTTTGGGGGCTGCCTTTTAGCCCCAAAACGACGTCGTTTTGAGACGACCCGACCCGATCCGACCCGCTCCACTCAGGATCCGCGTGTTTTTGCTCTTAGGGGTTAATTGCGCGCACAGTCCTTCCGCTTTTTCTATGATTTTTAATCAGGTTTTTTTGTATTTTAAATTGGCCCTATAATTTATTGCACTTTCCAATTTAGTCCCTGCTGATGCGCTGCGTTCTGATCGGAAGGAACAATTGCTTCCGCGGTCCCTCCACGTTGTGCGCGGGTTCAATTGGGTCCTTTTTTATATTTTATTTTAAATTCGCCCCTCTAACTTCATTTTTAATTCAATTTCATCCATTTTTCCACTTTTCCCATTATTTTTAATACTATTTATACCATTATATTACTATTGTCATTATTATGTCTTTATTAACATCACATTATTATTACTTTTACTTAATATTTATATATATATATATTATATAGTATCATTAATATTTTCTAATATTATTGTTTTTTGTTAATAGCCATATGTATTCTTTTAATATATATATGTGTATTACACTCCATATTACACATATCTATATTAACATTGTATTATGCCTATTCTTTAAGTATTATATACATATATATTTTTCTTTTATATATTATGTATATTGTGCACATACTTTTAAATATTATCATGTATTCATTTTAATATATATGTATACATCTATGTAATATCATTAATACTTATTTTTTAACATTCTTATTATTTTTTAGCATGTATATACTACGCAAATACTTCAAATATTGCATTTTTTATTACGCATACGTGTCTTTTAATATTGTAATCTTATTATTATATATATACCTTAATATAATATCATTTGTATATATATATATATATTATTTCTCATATCATCTCATGTTTTCTTAACTATATCGTGTATATACAACTACCACATATCTATTTATATAGATATTAATGATTGTTTTAAATATTATGATTATTTCTAATATGTACGTATCATGTCTTCACTATATATTATATCCTTACTATCATCATTACTATATTTACTATCATTATTATTATTATTATCATTTTTATCTTTACTTATTTTCTCATCATTTAGTTATTTGTGTGTTTTATTCATTCGTATTTTCACTGTTATTATGCTCTAGGCATTATCTGTATTCATCTGTTCATATGTATCTCAATATATCTGCAAATTTATATTATTCGTCATTATTATTGTTTATGCCATCATCTTTATTATTATTATGCATGTTAGTGCTGCAATTTGTTTCTCATTTCATCATGTGATTACGGTTACGTTGGTCCTTACTCAAAGCATATAATTATTATTATTTTTTTCTAAAATAAAACAAGTTTTCGTATTTAGATAATTCGAGAAAATTGTGCCCTAACTCACTGGGTTTCGGTTTCTCTCGTTTAATCTAAATGACAATATAATCCTAAATCACGTCATGTCTTTTACTCGATGCTTTAAAATAATTCTTTCATAAAAGTGATAATCCGTATTTGGTAATTCGAGACGATCGTGCCCTAACTTATTGGGTTTCGATCCTTCTTTCTACCTAAATAACAGAATATTCCTAAAAAAATCACAATACAAGTTTTGAAAAATGCTTATTCTCGGAGAAACGAGGTGTTGTGCCCTAACTTACTAGGGTATGACATTTTGTTACCTCAGAATAAGAGTTTTGTTAACAAAGGCAATGTTCGGCATTTGGAAATCCGAGATATCGTGCCCTAACTTACTGGGTTTCGACTTCTCTCGGTCATACTAAATAGTCGGATACGCTTTTAAAAAAGAGTCAAAATACATGAATAGACGAGCTCATTCTCAAAGTTCGAAATGTCGTATCCTAACTTACTGGACGTGACCTTTTATTACTTCGAGATGAGGGAGTCCTTAACATCCATTTTAACTTATTCGATCATTTTTTTAGCATTAATTCAAAGAGGAATCATATTTCAAAACCTTTCAAGTTTTCAATCTTTGACACTAAGACACTAATTAATCAACTAGGTACCAATCTTTGGGCGTATCGAGGGTGCTAATCATTCCTCGTGCGTAACTGACTCCCGAACTCATTTTCTGATTTTCGTAGACCAAAAATTCTCATTTTAGTAAACCTTAACTTTTATTAAAATGATTAATTTGAGGTGGCCCGATCACACCTCATCAAAAAGGATCGGTGGCGACTCCCAGTTTTTCGTTTCCATTTTCAAAATCCAAGTCGATTCCCATTTTTTCAAAAAATGGTTACGACAGCTTGGCGACTCCACTGGGGACCGAATAAGAGAGTCAAGCCACAAGTTGATTAAATTTTGTCTTTTTGTCGAAAATTAAAATTTTGATTTTGATATACGATCCTTTCATTGTATTTCACCCGTTTTTCTTGCGGTTTTCATCATTTTATTCCTATTCTCTTTAATCGCTTTGAGTTTTTTTATGCATATACCCTCACACATTGCATTGCATGACCGTTGTGGTCACACCCTTTAAGTGGGAGTGAGAAACTATTCCTTCGTGAGGTTTTCACCTCCGTGCAGGATAGTGGATCGCTTTCGGGATACATCCGTACCTATGTCTTCGTGAGATTTTCATCTCCGTGCAGCCATAGGGAAATGTATTCCCCTGAACTGAACTTGGTCTGTATGAGCCTATAATGGGTGAAGATCGAGGAATCTGCTGGTTTAGGTACCCTTACTCTAGAACCAAGCCCCATGTAGCGAGCCTTAAGAACCCACCCTAGGTAGAGCCACTCCGAAACCCTAGTGGTTACCTGGGCAAATGCTATATTTATTATTCCTTGTTTGTTTTGAATTGTGTACTGACTTGCTTTGTTTTACTTTGATTGTATTTGCATGGCATTTTCATCATAAAAGGTGTTGATTCGCATTCGGTTCCTAAATAGATAGCTTATCATGGAAAAGGGGTTTTTTGATAAAGTAGAAGACAACGCGGCTGTTCGGATATGGGCTGAGACAATACAACAAGAGAAAGGTGACAGTCTTACCAAAGGGTACGTATCAGAGTTGTGGGATTTTACTCGAATCAGCGTAACTCAGAATAATCTCCAAGAGATGAAAGAAATTTGGGGTCAGTGGGATGACGAGGTCAAGCAGTTATTCTACAGTCATTACGGGTATTTACCTTATCTGCTCGATGTCAAGGTAGATGAACACCTGTTTCGAGCCCTCGCCCAATATTGGAATTTTGCTTATAGTTGCTTCACTTTCGTGAGGGTAGATCTGGTCCCTACTGTAGAAGAGTACACGGTCTTGCTCCATTGCCCGAAGATTCAAAGTTGATCTGAATCTATTCCAAACTCGCCAACGCCCCAAATTTTCAAAAAGTCGATGAACATCACAGGGATGAGCGAACAGTGGGTTACAACCCGGATCAAACAGAAAGGAGATTGTAAATGCATTCCTTGGAAGAATCTGAGAGATCTAATCTTGGCGCACCCTGATGTGAAGAAAAGAGTAGATGTCTTCGCCCTGAGTATTTATGGACTGGTTATCTTCCCTAAAGCTTTGGAACATGTAGACGAGGCGGTTTCTGATCTTTTTGATAGGCTTGGTAAATGAACCACACCGGTACCCGCAATCTTGGCTGAAACTTTCAGATCATTGAATGTTTGTCGAAGAGCGGGTGAAGGGATATTTATAGGATGTGCACAGCTCTTGCTATCGTGGTTCCACAGTCATTTTTGGAAAGTGGAAAAGGTCTCGTATCGTGTCTTCTCTGGAAATTACTCTCCACTGAAAGAGTTAGTAGCTACGCCGAGGAGAGATGATATCACAGAAGAAAATTGGATGGCAATTCTTTAAAGTTTGCAAGAGGAAGACGTTGAATGGAGGGCCCCGTGGATGGTTCCCGATGAAATATTATACCGATGCGGAGATTTTGATTGGGTTCCCTTGTTAGGAGTATGGGGAGCCGTCGGGTATGCCCCTTTCCTTGCATTAAGGCAATACAGGTCTAGACAGTTTATGCCACCAACATACGGGTTAGCTCAGTGCGAGTTCGTATTCATGGGGAACAATTACAAAAAGAAAGTTCGCGAGATATCAAATGCCTGGAACCAGACTCGTAGAATGAAAAAGTTTGTTGCCAATCCTATGGCTACCCCTGAGTACGACCGGTGGTGGAGTCAGAGGATTAACGACAACATCCCTACGTTAGATCAAGAGAACCCTCGGTCAATGGAAGAACACTTGAGAGTAATCCCATCTGAGCTAGAAATCATCAAGCAGGATTTTGAGAGAAAGAGTCTAGAACTAGAAAAGAAGATCGAGCAATTGGAGGAAGAAAAAATGTAATTGGGATTAGATGTCGATGTCCAGAAACTAGAAGCCGAAAGACTCAGAAAAGGAAAAAACAAGGCTGAAGAGGATTTGGACAGTTTGAAGACGGATTACAAGAAGTTGCGTAGGTCAATGAAAATCGTTGGGTTAGGAAAAACATCTGAACAGTGGCGACAAGTAGTCAAAGAAGAGAAAAGCAAAGCCAACCAGTGGGAAGAAAAGTTCCGGGAGGTTCAAACTCGAGAAGGTGCTTTGAAAAAAAGTTTGGTAGAAAGCCATAATGAGAAAGAGGGGTTAAAGATTCGGGTATCAGAGTTAGAGAGGTCCTTGTATCAGTATCGTGCGCGTAACTCTGTGATCGAGTTGAAAGCCAGTCAGAATAGAATTGAAGAATTAAAAGAGAATATAGAAGAACTCAAAACAGCGCTGCAAAATCGTGAACTTCAGATTGAACTCCTTGAGGTAAATAACGAGCGATGTAAGGCGCGCGCTTCATCAATCCCAAGATCGTCCGAGCGAGACTACGCCATGGGCGAAAGCTTTGACTCAAGTGCGCGAGTGGCTGATCACTTGCAAACGCTAGCAAGATGCAAGTCGATGTCTTTGAGTCTAAAATACGAGTCGAATCGCATCGAGGCCGAGAGCTAGCTTGGCTTTAGGCGTGTCAAGGCCCTAAGTATCAGGGCCAAGCCATATATGTAATCTATCTTATGTAAAGGAACTTGTTTTCTAGAAAAGTTACTCTAATGAAATCGGATTGGAATCAACGCTTTTTTGCATTCATCACATTCATTGCATTCATGCATCAGCATTGCATCACATGCACTAAAACTCACAAAAACCCTAAAAATCATGGCAGTTACCCTGGAACATCGTTACGGTACAAGAGGAAAAACAAGAGCAATGGACCAAAGATTAGAGAGATTAGAACAAATGCAAAAAGAGATGCAGGACCAACTACAAACACG
This sequence comes from Gossypium longicalyx, assembly GCA_025698465.1. Lineage (NCBI taxonomy): Eukaryota > Viridiplantae > Streptophyta > Magnoliopsida > Malvales > Malvaceae > Gossypium > Gossypium longicalyx. The sequence goes on from CM047004.1 coordinate 4,229,838, forward strand.
TATGCAAGAACAGCTTGTCAAAATCCAGCAAGATATGAGGGACCAGATGCTGGAGTCCCAGAAAAGTATGATGGATCAATTAACGCGTCTATTAGCTGACGGACTAGAAAAAGGGAAAAGCCCTTTGATCAATGCGGGAGATGACATTGAAGATCCTACTTACCCTCCGGGCTTTGCCCCAGCGGACATGCAGACACAACCTGATGTGTACCCAAGAAGGCCTTCGGTCACAATTAGGCCCCAACCATTTCAGGCCGGTGTCTCAGTACCGATGAATTATCAGGCTGGATCGGGCTCCAATCTAGGGGGCAACCCGACCAACCCTGTGGTCCTCAATCTCGATGAAGTAACAGAAGTAGAAAAAACGAGGGTGGAACTCTCGAAAGAGCTTGAAGAAAGATGTAGATGGTTAGAAGAAAAATTTAAAGAAATGGAAAACACCGACTATCGCGGTGGAATCGATGCTAAGGAATTAAGTTTGGTTCCGGACCTGGTACTCCCTCCTAAGTTCAAAACTCCAGAATTTGAGAAATACAATGGGACTAGCTGCCCCGAAGCTCACATCACTATGTTCTGCAGATAAATGGCAGGCCATGTTAATAATGACCAACTATTAATTCACTGCTTCCAGGAAAGTCTGGTTGGGGCCGCTTCTAGATGGTACAACCAACTGACTCGCGCTCAGATCGGTTCATGGAAAGATTTAGCACAAGCTTTCATGAAGCAGTATGGTCATGTGGCAGACATAGCCCCTGACAGAATCACTTTACAGAACATGGAGAAAAAGCATAATGAAAGCTTTAGACAAGATGCCCAATGATGGAGAGAGTGGCCACCCAAGTCCAACCCCTGTTGGAAAAAAAACCACTATGCTCTTCATCAACACCCTGAAGGCGCCTTTTATTAACCATATGCTGGGTAGCACGACCAAAAGCTTTTCAGACATAGTAATGTCTGGAGAAATGATAGAAAATGGGATAAGATGTGGGAAAATAGAGGCGGGAGAAAGCACCAAAAGGTCAGCACCGAGAAAGAAAGAGCACGAGGTGAATAACGTGAGCTCATATTCGAAATCGATCACCGTAAGCCAACTAAGGTCAACAACCCCTGGTCAGCAAGGCCCACCCAGACAAGAGCCTAATACAAGGTAAAATAGGGAGAAACTTCAATTTACGCCCATTCCGATGACATATAAGGAGTTATACCAAAATTTATTCGACGCACATGTCGTGTCTCCCTTCTATCTAAAACCAATGCAACCTCCATACCCCAAATGGTACGATGCAAATGCCCAATGCAAATACCATGCGGGAGCCACAGGACACTCAATAGAAAACTGCACCACTTTCAAGAAATTGGTTGAAAGACTCATCAACATGGGCATCGTGAAATTTGATGATACATCTAGTGCAGAGAATCCATTACCCAACCATGGGGACAAGGGGTAAATGCGATAATCGAGGGTTCGGGGAAAGAAATTAAGATAAATATTGCAGAAGTGAGAACCCCGTTGAAAGAAGTATGGAAGAAAATGGTAGAAAGAGGGTTGATAGCACAGAATTCAAGGGTCAGACCTCGAGAAGCAAAGAATTATTGCGAATTCCATGATCTAGAGGATCACGAGCTTTAGAAATGCAGCGAATTCAGGACTTTGTTACAAGGACTGATAGATAATAAGGAGCTGGAATTCTTCGAATATGTCGGGAGCCTAGAAGAAACAGATGTGTGTGCCTCCGAAGAAAGTTCGACGAAGGATGTTTATAAAGTCAACTACCCAATGGTTATCATATCACGTCCGAGAATAAATGAAACTGGGGCACAAATTGCGCCCAAGGTTATAATCCAGAAGCCCGTTGCTTTCCCTTACAAAGATAGCAAGAGGGTACCGTGGAACTATAATTGCAATGTGACAATCCTAGAAGAGGAAATTCCAATTAATGCATCTGAGGAAAGTCAAGACGAGGGTTTTTATACACGCAGCGGAAGGCGTTATACCCCAAAAACAAAAGTCGAGCAGAGGAAAGTCAGTGGCAATTGAGCAAAATAAAGAGAGGTCGGCGGGACCTAAACCAACTGTTAATGAATCAGTGACTGAAAAAGAAGCAAAAGAATTCTTAAAATTTCAAGCACGACTAATACAAATGTCGTGGAACAATTTGCACAAGCACAACAGCTCGTATATCGGTACTGGCCTTACTCTTAAGCTCAGAAACCCATCGCAGCGCATTGATGAAGGTGCTGAATGAAACTTATGTTGCTAATGATATATCTGTAAACAAGCTGGACCGCTTGGTCAACAATATAAGCGCCGACAACTTCATATTCTTCGATGACGATGAAGTACCGCCAGGAGGCTGAGGATCGACTAAAGCTTTGCATATCATGACTCGCTGTAAAGGGTACACATTACCAGGCGTATTGATTGACAATGGGTCTGCACTAAATGTCCTACCTCTATCTACGCTGAATAGGTTGCCAGTAGATAGTTTCCATATGAAGACATGCCAAAACATAGTGAGAGCATTTGAAGGTACGAAAAGGAAGGTAATGGGGAGAATTGAAATACCCCTCTTAATCGGGCCGAGCACGTACGAGGTAGATTTCCTAGTCATGGACATTAAACCTTCATATAATTGCCTATTGGGGAGGCCATGGATTCACTCAACAGGGGCAGTGCCGTCATCGTTGCATCAAAAGCTCAAATTTATAACGGAAGGTCGATTAGTGACCATAAATGCAGAAGAAGATATCATTAAATCCATTACCAGCGACGCGCCATATGTGGGGACAGATGATGAAGCAGTTGAATGATCTTTTCGGTCTTTAGAATTCGTGAACGCGACATTCATTACCGAAGGAAACGAGATTCTGAGGCCCAGGTTATCTGAGACTACAAGAATGGGGCTACGGCTAACTGTTGGAAAAGGAGCCCTACCCGGAAGAGGACTCGAAAAATACCTCTAGGGAGTGACTAATGCACCAATGATAAAGGACAAACAAGATCGTTTTGGGTTAGGATTCAGGCCAGACACGAAACAAAGAAAGAAGGAGCTGGAGAAGAAGCAAGAGAGAAGGAGAGCGCGATTGAGCGGGGGAGAAATCAAATGGGAACCCATGATTTTCCCCCATATTGCAGAGACTTTTGTGTCTGGAGGAGTCATTCACTCTGAGAGGGGCACGTCGAGAAAGGAAATCATGGAAGGAATGATGGAAAATTTAAGCATCAATGCCACGTACGAAGAAGGAACTGGGATAGAGAATCTGTCGGGCATTCGCCCTCATGAGCCGGGAAGTGTTCTGAATAATTGGACTGCGGAAGAGATTCCTGTAGTCTTTAGAACTAACACAGAGTAATATTCAAAACACACTTGTTACTCTAGGCCTAGAAGTAATAAGAGTCCCTTTTTGTGAAAATAGGCCTATGTTCAAAATCATTATTTCAATGAAATGCATCCTTTTGTCTTATTCCCAAATATTCTTTTATTTTTTCATTCATGATCATACCATACATATCATTGTTCTTAGATTCCTTTGTTCTTTCCATCCTCCTTGTACCTCCAACAGGCCTCCAAATATCAACGATGTGAGCGACATTGCTACTAACTCAGAGTCTCCTTTTGAACGGGATATGTGTCTAGAGGGATCTCAGGACTTCGAGGATGATAGAGACTATGATTTATTCCCTGATTTGTTAAGGATGGTAGAACAAAAGGAGAAACAGATTCTACCCCATGAAGAGACAGTAGAAGTCGTGAACTTGGGAGATGAACTAGAAAAGAAAGAAGTAAAGATCGGAGCTGCATTACCACAGAGACAAAAACGAGACCTTATTGAGTTACTCCAAGAGTTCAAGGATGTCTTCGCATGGTCGTATCAAGACATGCCTGGGCTAAGTACTGACATCGTGGTACACAAGCTCCCCATCAAAAAAGAATGCAAGCCAGTTCAATAAAAGCTTCGAAGAATGCGGCCCGATATTTTGTTGAAAATAAAAGAGGAGGTCAAGAAGCAATTTGATGCTGGGTTCTTACAAGTAGTCAAGTACTCGGAATGGGTAGCTAATATTGTCCCCGTCCCTAAGAAAGATGGAAAGGTACGGATGTGCGTGGACTACAGGGACCTGAACAAAGCCATCCCGAAGGATAATTTCCCGTTGCCTCATATCGACACCTTAGTGGACAATACGGCAGGTTACTCACTTTTCTCCTTCATGGATGGTTTCTCAGGGTACAATCAGATAAAGACGCATCCTGAGGACATGAATAAGACCACATTTGTAACCATGTGGGGAACATTTTGCTATAAGGTGATGCCATTCGGATTGAAAAATGCGAGAGCAACGTATCAGAGGGCCATGGTGAACTTGTTTCATGATATAATGCACAAAGAAATTGAAGTTTATGTCGACGACATAATTTCCAAATCTCGGACAGAAAAGGAACATGTGCTAGTCTTGAGAAAGTTATTTTTGAGGTTGAGGAAATTTCAGCTGAAACTCAATCCAGCAAAGTGTACCTTCGGGACCAGGTCCGGAAAACTGCTAGGATTTGTAGTCAGTGAAAAAGAGATTGAGATTGACCCAGATAAGGTCAAAGCCATACAAGAGTTACCTCCACCACGTACTCAAAAGGAAGTTCGGAGATTCCTGGGAAGATTAAATTACATCGCTCGGTTTATTTCACAACTAACCGAGAAATGTGACCCCATTTTTCGTCTCCTTAAGAAACACAACCCTGGTGTTTGGGACGAGGATTGCCAGAAGACTTTCGACAAAGTCAAGCAATATTTGTCTAATGCCCCAGTGTTGACACCACCTAATCCAGACAAGCCATTGATACTGTATTTAACGGTGTTTGAAAATTCTATGGGATGTGTGCTTGGCCAACACGATGAGTCGGGAAGGAAAGAAAGAGCGATATACTACCTCAGTAAGAAGTTCACTGAGTGCGAAACAAGATACTCGCCAATTGAAAAGTTGTGTTGTGCCCTAATCTGGACAACCCGAAGATTGAGACAATACATGTTGTATCACACAACTTGGCTAATCTCTAAAATGGACCCTCTGAAGTACTTGATGGAATCGACTGCTTTGAATGGGAGAATGGCCCGATGGCAAATTCTACTTTCTGAATTCAATATAGTCTACGTTAACCAGAAAGCTATAAAGGGAAGTGCGATAGCAGATTTTCTAGCCAGTAGAGCCCTAGAGGACTACGAGCCCCTGAACCTTGACTTTCCAAATGAAGATCTAATGTACATAGCAACCACTAAAGAACACCCCCAAGAAAGTCATCCTTGGAAGCTAAACTTTGATGGAGCATCAAATGCTGTGGGCAATGAAATCGGAGCAGTTTTGGTATCCCCGAATGGAGATCATTATCCCTTTACTAGTAAATTGGATTTTGACTGCACAAACAATACGGCAGAATACGAAGCATGCATCATGAGAATTCGTGCGGCCATAGAGCATAAAATCAAGGCGTTAGAGGTATACGGAGATTCGGCCCTAGTGATATATCAACTCAAAGATGAATGGGAGACGAGAGACCCCAAGTTGGTCAATTACCGAAAGCTGATCCTTGAATTAATTAAAAAGTTTGATGACATTATCTTCTGCTACCTCCCGCGAGAGGAAAATCAGATGGCTGACGCCCTGGCAACTTTAGCTTCTATGATCAAGGTAAATAGGCAAGAGGATATGAAACCAATCCAAATGAGCATTTACGAGGCACCAGCTCATTGTTACAACCTCGAAGAAGAAGAAGGAAATGATGACCACCCTTGGTACCACAATATCCTGCGATATGTGAAGAATCGCGAGTACCCCGACCAGGCCACTGAGAATGACAAAAGAACGTTGAGAAGACTGGCCAATGACTACGTCTTGGACGGGGAGATCCTATACAAAAGAAGAAAGGATCAAGTGCTGTTAAGATGTGTGGACGCTATTGAGGCTAAGAAAATCTTGGAAGAGGTCCACGAAGGCGTCTGTGGGACACACGCTAACGGCTTCACGATGGCCAGGCAAATTATGAGGTTCAGTTACTATTGGTCTACCACGGAAGGAGACTGTATCAACTACGCCAAAAGATGTCATAAATGCCAAATCTATGGGGACAAGATTAACGTGCCTCCTTCACCCCTGCATGTCATGACTTCACCATGGCCTTTCTCGATGTGGGGCATGGACGTGATTGGACCAATTTCACCAAAAGCTTCAAATGGGCATCGGTTTATCTTCATGGTTATTGACTATTTCACCAAATGGGTAGAAGCTGCTTCATATGCCAATGTTACTAAATCGGCAGTTAGCAGGTTCTTAAAGAAGGAAATCATTTGTCGGTATGGAATGCCAAAAAGGATCATATCTGACAACGCATTGAATTTGAACAACAGCACAATACCAGGTGTCTGCGGTTAGTTCAAAATCAAACACCACAACTCATCACCATATCGCCCAAAGATGAACGGCGCGGTTGAGGCAGCTAATAAAAACATTAAGAAGATTGTGGGGAAAATGACTGAAACCTATAGAGACTGGCATGAAAAGCTACCATTCGCCCTCTATGCTTATCGAACGTCTGTCAGGACTTCCACCGGGGCAACGCCTTTCTCATTGGTTTATGGAATGGAGGCGGTTTTACCTATCGAGGTTGAGATTCCTTCCCTCAGAGTTTTGTCAGAAGTAAAGTTGGATGAAGCAGAGTGGATCCAGTCACGATACGATCAGTTGAATCTGATTGAAGAAAAGAGGCTAAGGGCTATCCGTCATGGTCAGATGTACCAAAAGCAAATGATGCGAGCTTACAACAAAAAGGTTCGTCCAAGAAAGTTCCACGAGGGAGACCTAGTATTGAAAAAGATCCTGCCCATACAAAAGGATTTCAGAGGAAAATGGATGCCGAATTGGGAGGGACCTTACGTGGTAAAAAAGGCCTTTTCTGGAGGAGCATTGATATTGGCTGAAACGGATGGCAAGACTTTACCCAATCCTGTGAATTTAGATTCAGTTAAGAGATACTTTGCCTAAAAAAAAAAGAAGAAGAAGAAGAAGGAGAGGCCAAGGTGAAAACCCGCAAAGGGCATCTTGAGACCAAAGGGGATTTGAGTTAAAAACCCAAAAAGGGCGACTCAAATTTAGATCAAAGTGGGGCATACAGCAGTCTTGCTATGCCTGAATTAACAATGAAGGAGTATGCTACATCTCGGGGCATCTGCAAGAGTACTCTAGATCCCCTAAACACATATTGGGCAAAAAGGAGCCCTCAAGAAGTCAGTACAGAGAAGCTCACTCTGCGATATCTGGGGTGCCTATTCCCTTTTATTTATTTTGTATTCCAGAAATGTTTGTTGACTGTGATTAATCTATTCCATTCAAATTTTGTTTCTGACAAATTTTATTCATGTCATTGTTGTAATCTTTTTCAAGCATTTTGCATTGAAATAATGATTAAGGGATTAAAGTCATTTTTGCAAAAAGAGTTCTGCATATTACTCTGAAAGTCTCTAAATAGTACAGGAACCTGAAACAAGGCTATTATTTAGAACTAACCAAACTTAAAGATTGGGAGCATTTGAGAAGGAAAAGTTTAAACTGCGACTACCTCTTCAAATTTTCTGTTCAAAGAACTAAGCTGAACAAGAAAACAGGGTATCGTTTCAGTAAAAGAACCTTGATGTACAAAGAGCAATGACAACCCAAACATTAAAAAGGGATTCATGCTACACTCATGCATTAATAGGTTATTCATAGCACATCTAGTTAGGAACATTTGATTCGTTGTGATCATGGCATCCTAATTCTTTGGCACAAGCATAAATACATGGAACTGATTCTACAGGTCATGTCCTTAGAATCAATGAACTCACAAGTCTTAAACCCCTAAGCAGTAGGGTAACAGGCTAAATTGCAGATCTTATCCCCCTAAGCAGTAGGGAAACAGATCAAAGACGAAGGGTCTTAAAACCCCTAAGCAGTAGGGTAACAGACCAAATTGCAGATCTTATCTCTCTAAGCAGTAGGGAAATAGATCAAGGGTGGCAAGCCTTAAACCCCTAAGCAGTAGGGTAACAGGCTGGAGATTGACGAATCTTAACCCCCTAAGCAGTAGGGAAACATAGCAGAAGTGATGGGCTTAACCCTTTAAGCAGTAGGGTAACAAGCCAAATTTACAGACCTTAAATCCCTCAGCAGTAGGGAAATAGGTCAAATGCGATGGGCCTTAAACCCCTAAGCAGTAAGGTAACAGGTTGAATCAAATGCCTTTCTCCCTGAAATAGCAGTGGAGTTGATCCAAGCATAGCAGATCCCATTGAAGCTTCAGTAGAGTTAATTGAAGTCACATGCCTTATCTCGCTAAAAATTGTAGCAGAGCAGACTGAATATAGCAGATCTCATTTCCCTGAAGCTACAATGGAGTGGATTGAAACAATAAAGTCTATACACCTGAGTTGCAGTGGAACACATTGAAGACACTTGAAGAAGATGGACACCAAAAATCGAGACCCGGTGAGACCAGGCAAATTTGGCCCTTTCCGAGTCTTTGCTCCATTCTCGTTACACGACAACGAGCAAAGAGGGGCAGCTGTACAGGCCCAAATTTTAGCCTAGCCCAAACAACCTCTCAAAACCCAATAACCCCAAACAGACCCGAATAGCCCACTAAACCAAAACCCATTTCTATAATCCCCCAAGCCCAAACAAAACAGAAGCCCAATACCCAAAATAAAAAGAAACAAAAACAAAAACAAAACCCTAAAGCTGCCAGCCATCGAACCTCCCCACTTGCCTCTGCCATCACCTGCCCACTGCAGCACCGACCACCCACTCAGGTCAAATCCACCGCCACAGCACCTGCAAGTAATTAAAACGAAAGGACAACAAATAATAGAAAAACTTGTACAATGGCTATAAAAGCCGAATCAAAATCTTGTAAAAGAGAGCAAAAAATGTTCAGTTAATACAAACGTTAGATTTCGAAATATAACAGTGACTCCAAAGCAAAGATTAAACACCAAATCGGAAGATCTAAACGACAGAAGCCAAATCCAGGCATAAGGTGATTTTACTCCAAAAAAATCGAATCTTTCTTTTCCTTTTTCTCATCAACTACACACATATATATATATTATATTATAAAAGCTAAAAAATATATTAAAAAAAGAGCAAAAAATATACCTTACAGAATTCCGGCCATCAAGACGGCTGATCCGGCGCGATCGACGCAGTGATGACCAACCTGCGGCGGAAATCGCCCCTCTCTCTCTCTCTCCCTTTTTTTACTTCAGCTGCACAAATGTTTTTTTTTTTTGTTGAAAATGCCCCTTTTATAGCCTCCCAAAACGACGTCGTTTTGGGGGCTGCCTTTTAGCCCCAAAACGACGTCGTTTTGAGGCGACCCGACCCGATCCGACCCGCTCCACTCAGGATCCGCGTGTTTTTTGCTCTTAGGGGTTAATTGCGCGCGCAGTCCTTCCGCTTTTTCTATGATTTTTAATTAGGTTTTTTTGTATTTTAAATTGGCCCTATAATTTATTGCACTTTCCAATTTAGTCCCTGCTGATGCGCTGCGTTCTGATCGGAAGGAACAATTGCTTCCGCGGTCCCTCCACGTTGTGCGCGGGTTCAATTGGGTCCTTTTTTATATTTTATTTTAAATTCGCCCCTCTAACTTCATTTTTAATTCGATTTCATCCATTTTTCCACTTTTGCCATTATTTTTAATACTATTCATACCATTATATTACTATTGTCATTATTATGTCTTTATTAGCATCACATTATTATTACTTTTACTTAATATTTATATATATATTATATAGTATCATTAATATTTTCTAATATTATTGTTTTTTGTTAATAGCCATATGTATTCTTTTAATATATATATGTGTATTACACTCCATATTACACATATCTATATTAACATTGTATTATGCCTATTCTTTAAGTATTATATACATATATATTTTTCTTTTATATATTATGTATATTGTGCACATACTTTTAAATATTATCATGTATTCATTTTAATATATATGTATACATCTATGTAATATCATTAATACTTATTTTTTAACATTCTTATTATTTTTTAGCATGTATATACTACGCAAATACTTCAAATATTGCATTTTTTATTACGCATACGTGTCTTTTAATATTGTAATCTTATTATTATATATATACCTTAATATAATATCATTTGTATATATATATATACATATTTTTTTTATTTTTATTTCTCATATCATCTCATATTTTCTTAACTATATCGTGTATATACAACTACCATATATCTATTTATATAGATATTAATGATTCTTTTAAATATTATGATTATTTCTAATATGTATGTATCATGTCTTCACTATATATTATATCCTTACTATCATCATTACTATATTTATTATCATTATTATTATTATTATCATTTTTATCTTTACTTATTTTCTCATCATTTAGTTATTTGTGTGTTTTATTCATTCGTATTTTCACTGTTATTATGCTCTAGGCATTATCTGTATTCATCTGTTCATATGTATCTCAATATATCTGCAAATTTACATTATTCGTCATTATTATTGTTTATGCCATCATCTTTATTATTATTATTATGCATGTTAGTGCTGCAATTTGTTTCTCATTTCATCATGTGATTACGGTTACGTTGGTCCTTACTCAAAGCATATAATTATTATTTTTTTCTAAAATAAAACAAGTTTTCGTATTTAGATAATTCGAGAAAATTGTGCCCTAACTCACTGGGTTTCGGTTTCTCTCGTTTAATCTAAATGACAATATAATCCTAAATCACGTCATGTCTTTTACTCGATGCTTTAAAATAATTCTTTCATAAAAGTGATAATCCGTATTTGGTAATTCAAGACGATCGTGCCCTAACTTACTGGGTTTCGATCCTTCTTTCTACCTAAATAACAGAATATTCCTAAAAAAATCACAATACAAGTTTTGAAAAATGCTTATTCTCGGAGAAACGAGGTGTTGTGCCCTAACTTACTAGGGTATGACATTTTGTTACCTCAGAATAAGAGTTTTGTTAACAAAGGCAATGTTCGGCAATTGGAAATCCGAGATATCGTGCCCTAACTTACTGGGTTTCGACTTCTCTCGGTCATACTAAATAGTCGGATACGCTTTTAAAAAAGAATCAAAATACATGAATAGACGAGCTCATTCTCAAAGTTTGAAATGTCGTATCCTAACTTACTGGACGTGACCTTTTATTACTTCGAGATGAGGGAGTCCTTAACATCCATTTTAACTTATTCGATCATTTTTTTAGCATTAATTCAAAGAGGAATCATATTTCAAAACCTTTCAAGTTTTCAATCTTTGACACTAAGACACTAATTAATCAACTAGGTACCAATCTTTGGGCGTATCGAGGGCGCTAATCCTTCCTCGTGCGTAACTGACTCCCGAACTCATTTTCTGATTTTCGTAGACCAAAAATTCTCATTTTAGTAAACCTTAACTTTTATTAAAATGATTAATTTGAGGTGGCCCGATCACACCTCATCAAAAAGGATCGGTGGCGACTCCCAGTTTTTCGTTTCCATTTTCAAAATCCAAGTCGATTTTCGTTTTTTTTCAAAAAATGGTTACGACAAAGTATACGAGTCTTTGGTGCATTAATGAAGTACATTACACTTTCATATCGTGATTCGAGTTCAAACTTTTAAGATGGCATTGTTAAGAAGATCAACTATGAACTCAAAAATATTAATCTTCCTAGACCAAATTCCTACAAACATAAATGTAATCCTCAAACTGTCTAAACAATTTATATGTATCTTTATATTTTATGTTTTCCGCATCTATCTCAACATTTGAAACAATAACATTAATAATTAACTTGACCTTTCAAAAACATATAAATCTTCCTTACCTAACTTGAAGCTCTAAAAAAGATTGAGGTGTACAGATGAATTGTCAGCCTAAATTAACCATTTTGGGGAGTGCATAAGATGAGAAAACAGATAAAATGGCAGCACATATAAATGCAAAGAGAAGCAAACTAGCCGATGCATAAGCTTTATCGAAATAGTCATCAAGGTCATCCACATTTGTCGCGTCAGCAAGTGCCTTCAGATCTTAGGTTGCACCAAACCCAGCTGCCGAACCACTGGCTAATACATACGATATTACCTGCACTGAAATTAATATGAATATAACATTAAAAATATAATACGAATTACTATGATGTCAAAATTTATATAAATATAAAATATATTGTTATTAGTATTGTCGTAACCATTTTTTTGGAAAAACGGGAATCGACTTAAATTTTGGAAACGAAAATGAAAAATGGGAGTCGCCACCAATCATTTTTGATGAGGTGTGATCGGGTCACCTCGTAAAAGTGGTTGTTTTTAATAAATGGTTTGATTTATTTAAACAATGATTTTGGTCCACGCAAATCAAGAAAACAGGTTCGGGAGTCGGTTACGCACGAGGAAGGATTAGTACCCTCGATACGCCCAAAAATTGGTACCTAGTTGATTAATTAGTGTCTTAGTGTCGGAGATTGAAAACTTGAAAGACTTTGAAATACGATCCTTCTTTATAAAAAGCTCAAGTGTTAAAGACCTTCTCGTCTCAAAATATGGAATGTCACATCCAATAAGTTAGTACACGACATCTTGAATTTTCGAGAGCGAGCTTGCCTTTTATATAAAATTTACATATTTTAATTTATTAAAAGGGTATTTGATTATTTAGAGTAAATGAGAGAAATCGAAACCCAGTAAGTTAGGGCACGTTTTCTCGAATTCTCAAACACTGAATATTGCCTTTATTTTAAAACAAATTCTTATTTCGAGGTGACAAAATATCATACCTGGTAAGTTAGGGCACAACGCTTCGTATCCCCGAGAATAAGCATTTTTCAAAACTCGTGTAGTGATTTAAAAGAGTATTCCGTTATTTAGGTTAAATGAGAAAAATCGAAGTCCAGTAAGCTAGGGCACGATTGTCTCGCATTACTAAATACGGGATATTTACTTTTATGAGAGAACTATTAACATTTTGAGTAAAGAAAAACATGATTTATAGTAAAACGTAAAGGCAAATTGTAATATGAATAGTAACATAATGATAGGTGCGATAGTGTCAAAAGCAATGATATGGGCAATTATAAAATATGAAGTAATAGCAAGGCTAGTGATACGCAAATATAAACAAATACATGAGGAAAATGAAGTGATCGAACACATAAAAATAAATAAAATATGGTAAAAAAATAAAAATGACAACGATAACGACAATAATAATAATAATAGTATGAAACGATAATAACACATGGTATTAAACATGATAACAATTATGTAAATATAAAATAGTGAGGAACATATATATACACAACTAGATCAAAAAAATATATAATATTTATTGAAAACAGTAATAATAAAAATAACTAATGGTAACGGTATATAAATATGTGCATATTAAAATATATATGTAATAAAAAGTATACGTAGTATTAAAATATATACCTAATATATACGTACTAGAAATAACAATATTGAAACTTCAATATATTACATAAGAATATATACATATATATGTATAATAATGATATTGGAAGTATGAACAAAACTAAAGATAGTATAATGAAAAGTGGAGAATAATGATAATAATATATGAATAAAGAAAAAGAAACATATATACATATATATCAAGAACATATTTATAATAATAGTATTGAGTATTAAAAGTATGTATAAAAAATATATAATGCAGTATTGAAAGTATTTACATAACATATACATGTTAGGAATAATACTAATGTTGAAAAAGTCAATTAATAATACTAGATGATATATACTTATATGATAAAACATACACTAACATAAATAACAAATATAATAGGTATAAAAACGAATATGTATATAGTATGGTATTCAAATGTGCATACATAAAATACATATATTAGGAATAATAATAATATAAAAAGAACAAATATATAAAACATATATGTAAGTATTAACCAAAACTAAAACGTTTAAATAATAGTAAAATACGTTAGTAATAATAATAATATGAGAATAGTAGATAGAATAATGAATAATACGTATAATAACAAAGGTAAAAATAATATGAAAACCTCGTTAAATCTAAAAAAGGGACTGAATCCACAACAAATATGGAGTTTTTGGGGTCGATTTTAAAATAAATATAAAAGAGGGGATCCATTTGAGAATGCGCGCGACTACAGAGGGCCAAAAGGGCAATTTGCCCAAACCTTTAAAATGACGTCGCTGGGGGGAGGACCAAATCACAAAACGTGGTGAATTTTGAGGCCAATTTGAAAGAAATAAAGAGCTAATTGCAAAATGTGTGAAAAGCGGAAGGACCTGCAGAGCAATTACCCCCAAAGACAAAAGCACGCGGATCCTCCTAGTGGGTCGGGTCAACACGCGGATCCCAGGCTTAAAACGACGCCGTTTCAGCATTCTGAAGTGGGCACCAAAACGGTGCCATTTTGGTAGGCTATAAAAGCCTGAAAATTTCTAAAAATTTCATTTTAGCTGCTGAGGAGAAAAGAAAAAGGGAGAGAGAGGGAGAGGGATTCCTGCCAGGGGCGATGTCCGCCGTCCTGTCACCGGATCGCCTTGCGCTGTACGCCACACATCACCGTACACTGCAGGCCGGAAAAGGTAAAAATCGCTCTTTTTTATATTCTTTTTTATTTAAATATATATAGGTATATGCATGTGAGAAAATGAAGAAAAAGAGAGAAAAAAAAAGATTAAGAAAGACGAAGCACCTTCCGATTTTCGGCCTCCGTTCGCTTCCTTTGGTTTTTTTTTTTGCTTTTCTACTAGATCTATGTTATTTGTGTTCAAATCTCGTGTATTTCTTTGATTAAAAAAATCCGAGAGCGTTACAATGGTTTCTCGATTTTGCTTTTAAATAGCTATTGCACACCCTTTTTCATTTTTTGCTTTATGTCCATTCTCCATTTAATATTTGCAGGAAATGGAGCAAGTGGATGACAAACGTGACAGTGGTGGTGGAGCAGAGGCGGTGGCCAGATGGGGCGGCAGCAGTTGATTAGGCTAGGGTTTTTTTTGTTTCTTTTGTTTTGTACTTGGGTTGGGCTAATTGGGCTAGGGTTAGGTAGGTTTGGTTTGATTTGGGTTTTGGGTGGTTGGGTTAGTTGGGTTTAGGCTAGTTTTGGGTTTTGGGCTTGAGGGTTAGGAAATAGGATTTGGGCTAGGGGGTCAAACGGGTTTGTACAGCTGCCCCTCTTTGCTTGTCGTCGTGTAACGAGGATAAAGCAAAGACTCTCAAGAAAAACCCGTTTGGCCCAGCCATATCGATTCTTGACTTCTTTGGGTGCTCCTCTTCTTTAGGTGACTTCAATGTGCTCCATTGTAACTTCAGATAAGATCTGTTTGTTTTAGCTTCACTCTGTTCCACTGCATCTTCAGGGAAGTAGGATTTGTTATCTTCGGTCTGCTCCGCTACAATTTTATGGAGATAAGACCTGTGACTTCAACTAACTTTACTGAAACTTCAAGAAGATCTGCTGCGGCTTGGCTCAACTTCACTGCTGCTTCAGGGAGAAGACATTTGATTTTCAACTTGTTACCCTACTGCTTAGGGGTTTTAAGGCTTGTTATCATCGATCTGTGAATTCAACCTGCTACCCTACTGCTTAGGGGTTTAAGGTTTGAAAATTTGGCTTGTTACCCTATTGTTTAGGGCGATAATATCTATAAACTTCAGCTTGTTACCCTACTGCTTAGGGGGTTAAAGCTTGGTGGTTTGAATCTGCTTCACTGCAACTTCAGGGAGATAAGGCTAGTGACTTCAATCTGCTTCGCTGAGGCTTCAGGAAGGCAGGATTCACTAGATTTGATCTGTTCCACTGCAACTTCAGGGAGATGAGATCTATAATTTTTAGCCTATTACCCTACTGCTTAGGGGGTTAAGGTCTGTAAATTTGGCTTGTTACTCTACTGTTTAGAGGGTTAAAGCTCATCATCCTCGATCTATTTCCCTACTGCTTAGGGGGTTAAGATCTGTGGATCTTCAGTCTGCTCCACTGCGACTTCAGGGAGACAAGATTTGCTGGGCTCGATCTGTTCCACTGCAACTTCAGGGAGACAAGATCTGCAATTTTCAGCCTATTACCCTACTGCTTAGGGGGTTAAGGTCTGTAAATTTAGCTTGTTACCCTACTGCTTAGGGGGTCAAAGTCTGGTGAATTTACTGATTCTTGGAACATGACCTGTAGAATTAGTTCCATGTATTTATGTTTATGCCAAAGAATTAGGATGCGATGATCAAAATGAATCAAATGCTCCTAATTAGATGCATTATGAATGATCTATGGATGTATGGGTGCAACATGTTGTGAGCGTGAATCCTTTTAATATTTAGGTTGTCGTTGCTCTTTGTTCATCAAGGTTCTTTCACTGAAATGGTACCATGTCTTCTTGTTCAGCTTAAATTTTGAATAGAAAACCCGAAGAGGTAGTCCCAATTTAAACTCTTTCTTCTCAAATGTTTGCAATCTTTGAGTTTGGTTAGTTCTAAATAATAGTCCTGTTTCAGGTTCCTGTACTATTTAGAAACTTTTAGAGTAGTATGCAAAACTCTTTTTGCAAAAATGACTTTAGTTCATTAATCATCATTTCAATGCAAGATACTTGAAAAAGATCACAACAATGACAGGGATGAAATTTTTCAGAAATAAAACTTGGGAATGGACCAATCACAGACAACAAATGTTGCAGGAATACAAAATGGGTAGAAAGAAAATAGGCGCCCCAGATATCGCAGCATGAGCTTTTATGTACGAACTTCTTGAGGACTTCCTTTTGCTCGATGTGTGTTTAGGGGATCTAGAGTACCCTTGTAGATTCCCCGAGATGTAACATACTCCTTCATTGTTAATT
Organism: Gossypium longicalyx; assembly: GCA_025698465.1. NCBI lineage: Eukaryota > Viridiplantae > Streptophyta > Magnoliopsida > Malvales > Malvaceae > Gossypium > Gossypium longicalyx. Next base: position 4,246,770 of record CM047004.1, read on the forward strand.
CAGGCATAGCAAGACTGCTGTGTGCCCCTACTTTGTCCGAATTTGAGCCGCCCTTTTTCGGGTTTTCAACTCAAATCCCCTTTGGTCTCAAGATGTCCTTTGCGGGTTTTCACCTTGGCCTCTCCCTTTTTTTTTTTTAGGTGAAGTATCTCTTAACCGAATCTGAATTCACAGGATTGGGTAAAGTCTTACCATCCATTTCAACCAATATCAATGCTGCTCCGGAAAATGCCTTTTTTACCACATAAGGTCTTTCCCAATTCGGCATCCATTTTCCTCTGAAATCCTTTTGTATGGGTAGTATCTTTTTCAATACTAGGTCTCCTTCGTGGAACTCTCTTGGACAAACCTTTTTGTTGTAAGCTCGCATCATTCGCTTTTGGTACATCTGACCATGACGGATAGCCCTTAGCCTCTTTTCTTCAATCAGATTCAACTGATTGTATCGTGACTGGATCCACTCTGCTTCATCCAACTTTACTTCTGACAAAACTCTGAGGGAAGGAATCTCAACCTCGATTGGTAAAACCGCCTCCATTCCATAGACCAATGAGAAAGGCGTTGCCCCAGTGGAGGTCCTGACAGATGTTCGATAAGCATAGAGGGCGAATGGTAGCTTTTCATGCCAGTCCTTATAGGTCTTAGTCATTTTCCCCACAATCTTCTTAATGTTTTTATTAGCTGCCTCAACTGTACCGTTTATCTTTGGGCGATATGGTGACGAGTTGTGGTGTTTGATCTTGAACTGACCGTAGACACCTGCTATTGTGCTGTTGTTCAAATTCAATGCGTTGTCAGATATGATCCTTTCTGGCATTCCATACCGACAAATGATTTCCTTCTTTAGGAACCTGCTAACTGCCGATTTAGTAACATTGGCATATGAGGCAGCTTCTACCCATTTGGTGAAATAATCAATAACCACGAAGATGAACCGATGCCCATTTGAAGCTTTTGGCGAATTGGCCCAATCACATCCATCCCCCACATCGAGAAAGGCCATGGTGAAGTCATGACATGCAGGGGTGAAGGAGGCACATTAATCTTGTCTCCATAGATTTGACATTTATGACATCTTTTGGCGTAGTTGATACAGTCTCCTTCCATGGTGGACTAATAATAACCAAACCTCATAATTTGCCTGGCCATTGTAAAGCCATTAGCGTGTGTCCCACAGACGCCCTCATGGACTTCTTTCAAGATTTTCTTAGCCTCAATAGCACCTACACATCTTAACAGTACTTAATCCTTTCTTCTTTTGTATAGGATTTCCCGGTCCAAGACGTAGTCATTAGCCAGTCTTCTCAACGTTCTTTTGTCATTCTCAGTAGCCTGGTTGGGGTACTCACGATTCTTCACATATCGCAGGATATTGTGGTACCAAAGGTGGTCATCATTCCCTTCTTCTTCTTCGAGGTTGTAACAATGAGCCGGAGCCTCGTAAATGCTCATTTGGATTGGTTTCACATCCTCTTGCCTATTCACCTTGATCATAGAAGCTAAAGTTGCCAGGGCGTCAGCCATCTGATTTTCTTCTCGCGGGAGGTAGCAGAAGACGATGTCATCAAACTCTTTAATTAATTCAAGGATCAACTTTTGATAATTGATCAACTTGGGGTCTCTCGTCTCCCATTCACCTTTGAGTTGATAAATCACTAGGGCAGAATCTCCGTATACTTCTAACACCTTGATTTCACGCTCTATGGCCGCGCAAATTCCCATGATGCATGCTTCGTATTCTGCCATATTGTTCGTGCAGTCAAAATCCAACTTACTAGTAAAGGGATAATGATCTCCGTTCAGGGATACCAGGACTGCCCCGATTTCGTTACCCATTGCATTTGATACTCCGTCAAAGTTTAGCTTCCAAGGATGACCTTCTTGAGGGTCTTCTTCGGTGGTTGCTATATACATTAGATCTTCGTTTGGGAAGTCAAAGTTCAAGGGCCCGTAGTCCTCTAGGGCTCTACCGGCTAGAAAATCTGCTATCGCACTCCCTTTCATAGCCTTCTGGTTAGCGTAGACTATATCGAATTCAGAAAGTAGAATTTGCCATCGGGCCATTCTCCCATTCAAAGCAGTCGACTCCATCAAGTACTTTAGAGGGTCCATTTTAGAGATTAGCCAAGTTATGTGATACAACATGTATTGTCTCAACCTTCGGGTTGTCCAGATTAGGGTGCAACACAACTTTTCAATTGGCGAGTATCTTGTTTCACACTCAGTGAATTTCTTACTGAGGTAATATATCGCTCTTTCTTTCCTTCCAGACTCGTCGTGCTGGCCAAGCACACATCTCATAGAATTTTCAAACACCGTTAAATACAGTATCAAGAGTTTGTCTGGACTAGGTGGTGTCAATACCGGGGCATTAGATAGATATTGCTTAACCCTGTCGAAGGTCTTCTGGCACTCCTCGTCCCAAACACCAGGGTTGTGTTTCTTAAGGAGACGGAATATGGGGTCACATTTCTCGGTTAGTTGTGAAATAAACCGAGCGATATAATTTAGTCTTCCTAGGAATCCCCGAACTTCCTTTTAAGTACGTGGTGGAGGTAACTCTTGTATGGCTTTGACCTTATCTGGGTCAATTTCAATCCCTTTTTCACTGACTACAAATCCTAACAGTTTTCTTGACCTGGCTCCGAAGGTACACTTTGCTGGATTGAGTTTCAGCTGGAATTACCTCAACCTCAAAAATAATTTCCTCAAGACTTGCACATGCTCCTCTTCTGTCTGAGATTTGGCGATCATGTCATTAACATAGAATTCAATTTCTTTGTGCATCATATCGTGGAACAAGGTTACCATGGCTCTCTGATACGTTGCTCCCGCATTTTTCAGTCTGAACGGCATCACCTTATAGCAAAACGTTCCCCACATGGTTACAAATGTGGTCTTATTCATGTCCTCAGGATGCATCTTTATCTGATTGTACCCTGAGAAATCATCCATGAAGGAGAAAAGTGAGTAACCTGCCGTATTGTCCACTAAGGTGTCGATATGGGGCAACGGGAAATTATCCTTCGGGCTGGCTTTATTCAGATCCCTGTAGTCCACGCACATCTGTACTTTTCCATTTTTCTTAGGGACGGGGACAATATTAGCTACCCATTCTGAGTACTTGACTACTTGTAAGAACCCAGTAACAAATTGCTTCTTGACCTCCTCTTTTATTTTCAACAAAACATCGGGCCGCATTCTTCGAAGCTTTTGTTGAACTGGCTTGCATTCTTCTTTGATGGGGAGCTTGTATACCACGATGTCAGTACTTAGCCCAGGCATGTCTTGATACGACCATGCGAAGACATCCTTGAATCCTTGATACGTCCCAATCTTTACTTCTTTCTTTTCTAGTTCGTCTCCCAAGTTCACGACTTCTACTGTCTCTTTGTGAGGTAGAATCTGTTTCTCCTCTTGTTCTACCATCCTCAACAAATCCGGAAATAAGCCACAGTCTCTGTCATCCTCAAAGTCCTGAGATCCTTCTAGACACATATCCCGCTCAAAAGGAGATTCTGAGTTAGTAGCAATGTCGCTCACATCGTTGATATCTGAAGACCTGTTGGAGGTGCAAATGAGGGTACAAAGAACAAAGAAATCTAAGAACAATGATATGTATGGTATGATCATGAATGAAAAAATAAAAGAATATTTGGGAATAAGACAAAAGGATGCATTTCATTGAAATAACAATTTTGAACATAGGCATATTTTCACAAAAAGAGACTCTTATTACTCCTAGGCCTAGAGTAGTAAGTGTGTTTTGAATATTACTCTGTGTTAGTTCTAAAGACTACAGGAATCTCTTTCGCAGTCCAATTATTCAGAACACTTCCCGGCTCATGAGGGCGAATACCCGACAGATTTTCTATTCCAGTTCTTTTTTCATATGTGGCATTGATGCCTAAATTTTCCATCACTCCTTCCGCGATTCCCTTTCCTAACGTGCCCCTCTCAGAGTGAATGACTCCTCTAGACACAAAATTCTTTGAAATATGGGGGAAGATCATGGGTTCTCATTTGATTTCTCCCCCGCTCAATCGCGCTCTCCTTCTCTCTTGCTTCTTTTCCAGCTCTTTCTTTCTTTGTTTCGTGTCTGGCTTGAATCCTAACCCAAAACGGTCTTGTTTGTCCTTTATCATTGGTGCATTAGTCACTCCCTAGAGGTATTTCCCGAGTCCTCTTCCGGGTAGGGCCCCTTTTCCAATAGTTAGCTGTAGCCCCATTCTTGTAGTCTTAGATAACCTGGGCCTCGGAATCTTGCTTCCTTCGGTAATAAAGGTCGCATTCACGAATTCTAAAGACCGAAAAGAACATTCAACTGCTTCATCATCTGTGCCCATATATGGCATGTCGCTGGTAACGGATGCAATGATATCTTCCTCCGCATTTATGGTTACCAATCGACCTTCCGTTATAAATTTGAGCTTTTGATGCAACGATGACGGAACTGCCCCCGCTGAGTGAATCTATGGCATCCCCAATAGGCAATTATACGAAGGCTTAATGTCCATGAGTAGGAAATCTACCTCGTACGTGCTCGGCCCGATTAAGAGGGGTATTTCCATTCTCCCCATTACCTTCCTTTCCGTGCCATCAAATGCTCTCACTATATTTTGGCATGTCTTCATGTGAGAACTATCCACTGGCAGCCTATTCAGCGTAGATAGGGGTAGGACATTTAGTGCAGACCCATTGTCAATCAATACCCCTGGTAACGTGTACCCTTTACAGCGAGTCATGATGTGTAAAGCTTTAGTAGATCATCGGCCCCCTGGCGGTACTTCATCGTCATTAAAGAATATGAAGTTGTCTGCACTTATATTGTTGACTAAACGGTCCAGTTTGTTTACAGAGATATCGTTAGCAACATACATTTCATTCAGCACCTTCATTAATGCATTGCGATGGGTTTCTGAGCTTAAGAGTAAGGCCAGTACCGATATACGAGCTGGCTGCTTGTGCAGTTGTTCCACGACGCTGTATTCGCTGTGCTTTAGAAATTTTAAGAATTCCTTTGCTTCTTTTTCAGTCACTGATTCATTAACAGTTGGTTCAGGTCCCGCTGACCTCTCCTTGTTTTGCTCAATTGCCACTGATTTTCCTTTAACCTGCTCGACTTTTGTATTTGGGGTATAACGCCTTCCACTGCGTGTATAAAAACCCTCGTCTTGACTTTCCTCTGATGCATTAATTGGGATTTCCTCTCTTGGGATTGTCACATTGCAACTATAGTTCCACGGTACCCTTTTGCTATCTTTGTAAGGGAAAGCAACGGGCTTCTGGATTATAACCTTAGGCGCAATTTGTGCCCCGGTTTCATTCATTCTCGGACGTGATATGATAACCACTGGGTGGTTGACTTTATAAACATCCTTCGTCGAACCTTCTTCGGAGGCACACACATCTGTTTCTCCTAGGCTCCCGACATATTTGAAGAATTCCAGCTCATTATTATCTATCAATCCTTGTAACAAAGCCCTGAATTCGCTGCATTTCTGAAGCTCGTGATCCTCTAGATCATGGAATTCGCAATAATTTTTTGCTTCTCGAGGTCTGACCCTTGAATTCTGTGCTATCAACCCTCTTTCTACCATTTTCTTCCATACTTCTTTCAACGGGGTTTTCAATTCTGTAATATTCATCTTAATTTCTTTCCCTGAACCCTCGATTATCGCATTTACCCCTTTGTCCCCATGGTTGGGTAATGGATTCTCTGTACTAGATGTATCATCAAATTTCACGACACCCATGTTGATGAGTCTTTCAACCAATTTCTTGAAAGTGGTGTAGTTTTTTATCGAGTGTCCTGTGGCTCCCGCATGGTATTCGCATTGGGCATTTGCATCGTACCATTTGGGGTATGGAGGCTGTATTGGTTTTAGATAGAAGGGAGACATGACATGTGCGTCGAATAAACTTTGGTATAGCTCTTTGTATGTCATTGGAATGGGCGTAAATTGAAGTTTCTCCCTATTTTGCCTTATATTAGGCTTTTGTCTGGGTGGGCCTTGCTGACCAGGGGTTGTCGACCTCGGTTGGCTTACGGTGATCAATTTCGAATATGAGCTCACATTATTCACCTCGTGCTTTTTCTTTCTCGGTGCTGACCTTTTGGTGCTTTCTCCCGCCTCTATTTTCCCACATCTTATCGCATTTTCTATCATTTCTCCGGACATTACTATGTCCAAAAGCTTTTGGTCGCGCTACCCAAAGATGTGGTTAATAAAAGGCGCCTTGGTGTTGATGAAGAGCATAGTGGTTTCCTTTTCCAACAGGGGGGTTGGACTTGGGTGGCCACCTCTCTCCATCACTGGGCATACTGTCTAAAGCTTTCATTATGCTTTTTCTCCATGTTCTGTAAAGTAATTCTGTCAGGGGCTATGTCTGCCACATGACTATACTGCTTCATGAAAGCTTGTGCTAAATCTTTCCATGAACCGATCTGAGCGCGAGTCAGTTGGTTGTACCATCTAGAAGCGGCCCCAACCAGACTTTCCTGGAAGCAGTGAATTAATAGTTGGTCATTATTAACATGACCTGCCATTCATCTGCAGAACATAGTGATGTGAGCTTCGGGGCAACTAGTCCCGTTGTACTTCTCAAATTCTGGAGTTTTGAACTTAGGAGGGAGTACCAGGTCCGGAACCAAACTTAATTCCTTAGCATCGATTCCACCGCGATAGTCGGTGTTTTCCATTTCTTTAAATTTTTCTTCTAACCATCTACATCTTTTTTCAAGCTCTTTCGGGAGTTCCACCCTCGTATTTTCTACTTCTGTTACTTCATCGAGATTGAGGACCACAGGGTTGGTCGGGTTGTCCCCTGGATTAGAGCCCGAACCAGCCTGATAATTTATTGGTGCTGAGACACCGGCCTGAAATGGTTGGGGCCTAATTGTGACTGATGGCCTTCTTGGGTACACATCAGGTTGTGTCTGAACGTCCGCTGGGGCAAAACCCGGAGGGTAAGTAGGATCTTCAATATCATCTCCCGTATTAATCAGAGGGCTTTTCCTTTTTTCTAATCTGCCAACCAATAGACGCGTTAATTGATCCATCATATTTTTCTGGGATTCCAGCATCTAGTCCCTCATATCTTGCTGGATTTTGGCAAGCTGCTCTTGCATACGTGTTTGTAGTTGGTCCTGCATCTCTTTTTGCATTTGTTCCAATCTCTCTAATCTTTGGTCCATTGCTCTTGTTTTTCCTCTTGTACCGTAACGATGTTCCAGGGTAATTGCCATGATTTTTAGGGGTTTGTGTGAGTTTTAGTGCATATGATGCAATGCTGATGCATGAGTGCAATGAATATGATGGATGTAAAAAGCGTTGATTCCAGTCCGATTTCATTAGAGTAACTTTTCTAGAAAACAAGTTTCTTTACATAAAATAGATTACATATAAGGCTTGGCCCTGATACTTAGGGCCTTGACCTGCCTAAGAAGCCAAGCTAGCTCTGGACCTAGGTCTGATTCTGACTCGTATTTTAGACTCAACACATCAGCTTGTACTGCTAGTGTTTGCAAGTGATCAGCCACTTCTCACACTTGAGTCAAAGCTTCGCCCATGACGTAGTCTCTGTTCCGGACCTGATCTTGAGATTGATGAAGCTGCGTCTTAAATTGCTTGTTATTTACTCAAGGAGTTCAATCTGAAGTTCACGATTCTGCAGCGCTGTTTTGAGTTCTTCTATATTCTCTTTTAATTCTTCAATTTTGTTCTGACTGGCTTTCAACTCGATTACAGAGTTACGCGTACGATACTAATACAAGGACCTCTCTAACTCTGATACTCGAATCTTTAACCCCTCCTTCTCATTCTGGCTTTCTACCAAACTTCTTTTCAGAGTACCTTCTCGAGTTTGAACATCCCGGAACTTTTTTTCCCACTGGTTGGCTTTGCTTTTCTCTTCTTTGACTTCTTGTCGCCACTGTTCAGAAGTTTTTCCTAACCCAGCAATTTTCATTGACCTACGCAGCTTCTTGTAATCTGTTTTCAAACTGTCTAAATCCTCTTCAGCCTTTTTTTTCCTTTTCTGAGTCTTTCGGATTCTAGTTTCTGGACATCGACATCTAATCCCAATTGTATTTTTTCTTCCTCCAATTGCTCAATCCTCTTTTCTAGTTCCAGACTCTTTCTTTCGAAATCTTGCCTGATAATTTCTAGCTCAGATGGAACTACTTTCAAGTGTTCTTCCATTGACCGAGGATTCTCTAACGCAGGGATGTTGTCGTTAATCCTTTGATTCCACCACCGATCATACTCAGGGGTAGTCATGGGATTGGCAGTAAACTTTTTCATCCTACGAGTCTGGTTTCAGGCATTTGATATCTCGCGAACTTTCTTTTTGTAATTATTCCCTGTGAATACGAACTCGCACTGAGCTAACCCGTATGTTGGTGGTGTAAACTGCTCTAGACTGTCTTCGTCTTAATGCAAGCAAAGGGGCATACCCGACGGCTCCCCATACTCCTAACAAGGGAACCCAATCAAAATCCCTGCATCGGTATAATATTTCATTGGGAACCATCCACGGGGCCCTCCATTCAACGTCTTCCTCTTGCAAACTTTGAAGAATCGCCATCCAATTTTCTTCTGTGATATCATCTCTCCTCGGTGTAGCTACTAACTCTTTCAGTGGAGAGTAATTTCTAGAGAAGACACGATACGAGACCTTCTCCACTTTCCAAAAATGACTGTGGAACCAAGATAGCAAGAGCTGTGCACATCCTATAAATCTCCCTTCACCCGCTCTTCGACAAGCATTCAATGATCTGAAAGTTTCAGCCAAGATTGCTGGTACCGGTGTGGTCCCTTTACCAAGCCTGTCAAAAAGATCAGAAACCGCCTCGTCTACATGTCCCAAAGCTTTAGGGAGGATAACCATTCCATAAATGCTAAGGGCGAAGATATCTACCCTTTTCTTCACATCGGGGTGCGCCAAGATTAGATCTCTCAGATTCTTCCAAGGAATGCATTTACAATCTCCTTTCTGTTTGATCCGGGTTGTAACCCACTGTTCGCTCATCCCTGTGATGTTCATCAGCTTTTTTGAAAATGCTGGGACATTGGCAGGTCTGGAATAGATTCGGTCAACTTGAATCTTCGGGCAATGGAGCAAGGCCGTGTACTCTTCTACAGTAGGTACCAAATCTACCTTCCCGAAAGTGAAGCAACTGTAAGCAGAATTTCAATATTGGTCGAGGGCTCGAAACAGGTGTTCATCTACCTTGACATCGAGCAAATAAGGTAAATCTCCGTAATGACTGTAGAATAACTGTTTGACCTCGTCATCCCACTGACCCCAAATTTCTATCATCTCTTGGAGATTATTCTGAGTTACGCTGATTCGAGTAAAATCCCACAACTCTGATACGTACCCCTTGGTAAGATTGTCGCCCTTCTCTTGTTGTGTTGTCTCTGCCCATATCTGGACAGCCGCGTTGTCCTCTACTTTATCAAAAAACCCCTTTTCCATGATAAGCTATCTACTTAGTAACCGAATGTGAATCAACACCTTTTGTGATGAAAATGTCATGCAGATACAATCAAAGTAAAACAAAACAAGTCAAGATTTCATCATGTGATTTAAAGCAAACAAAGAATAATAAATATGGCACTTGCTCAGGTAACCACTAGGGTTTCGGAGTGGCTCTACCTAGGGTGGGTTCTTAAGGCTCGCTACATAGGGTTCGGTTCTAGAGTAACGGTACCTGAACTAGCAGATTCCTCGATCTTCACCCATTATAGGCTCATACAGACCGAGTTCAGTTCAGGGGAATACATTTCTCTATGGCTGCACGGAGATGAAAATCTCACGAAGACATAGGTACGGATGTATCCAGAAAGTGATCCACTATCCTGCACGGAGGTGAAAACCTCACGAAGGAGTAGTTTCTCACTCCCACTTAAAGGGTGTGACCACAGCGGTCATGCAATGCAATATGCAAAGCTATTTAAAGACTCGAACCAATGCAGTAGTTATTGTATCATATAACACAAAAATAGCTGATGAAATGTAATGAAAGGATCGTATTTCAAAACCAAATTTTTAATTTTCGATAAAAAGACAAGAGTTAATCAACTTGTGGCTTGACTTTCTTATTTGTCCCCAGTGGAGTCGCCAGGCTGTCGTAACCATTTTTTTGGAAAAACGGGAATCGACTTAAATTTTGGAAACGAAAATGAAAAATGGGAGTCGCCACCAATCCTTTTTGATGAGGTGTGATCAGGTCACCTCGTAAAAGTGGTTGTTTTTAATAAATGGTTTGATTTATTTAAACAACGATTTTGGTCCACGCAAATCAAGAAAACGGGTTCGGGAGTCGGTTACGCACACCGGAAGGATTAGCACCCTCGATCCCCCAAAAATGGTACCTAGTTGATTAATTAGTGTCTTAGTGTCGGAGATTGAAAACTTGAAAGACTTTGAAATACGATCCTTCTTTATAAAAAGCTCAAGTGTTAAAGACCTTCTCGTCTCAAAATATGGAATGTCACATCCAGTTAGTTAGTACACGACATCTTGAATTTTCGAGAGCGAGCTTGCCTTTTATATAAAATTTACATATTTTAATTTATTAAAAGGTTATTTGATTATTTAGAGTAAACGAGAGAAATCGAAACCCAGTAAGTTAGGGCACGTTTTCTCGAATTCTCAAACACTGAATATTGCCTTTATTTTAAAACAAATTCTTATTTCGAGGTGACAAAATATCATACCCAGTAAGTTAGGGCACAACGCTTCGTATCCCCGAGAATAAGCATTTTTCAAAACTCGTGTAGCGATTTAAAAGAGTATTCTGTTATTTAGGTTAAATGAGAAAAATCGAAGTCCAGTAAGTTAGGGCACGATTGTCTCGCATTACTAAATACGGGATATTTACTTTTATGAGAGAACTATTAACATTTTGAGTAAAGAAAAACATGATTTATAGTAAAAAGTAAAGGCAAATTATAATATGAATAGTAATATAATGATAGGTGCGATAGTGTCAAAAGCGATGATATGAGCAATTATAAAATATGAAGTAATAGCAAGGCTAGTGATACGCAAATATAAACAAATACATGAGGAAAATGAAGTGATCGAACACATAAAAATAAATAAAATATGGTAAAAAAATAAAAATGACAACGATAACGATAATAATAATAATAATAATAGTATGAAACGATAATAACACATGGTATTAAACATGATAACAATTATGTAAATATAAAATAGTGAGGAGAACATATATATACACAACTAGATCAAAAAATATATATATAATATTTATTGAAAACAGTAATAATAAAAATAACTAATGGTAACGGTATATAAATATGTGCATATTAAAATATATATGTAATAAAAAGTATACGTAGTATTAAAATATATACCTAATATATACGTACTAGAAATAATAATATTGAAACTTCAATATATTACATAAGAATATATACATATATATGTATAATAATGATATTGGAAGTATGAACAAAACTAAAGATAGTGTAATGAAAAGTGGAGAATAATGATAATAATATATGAATAAAGAAAAAGAAACATATATACATATATATCAAGAACATATTTATAATAATAGTATTGAGTATTAAAAGTATGTATAAAAAATATATAATGTAGTATTGAAAGTATTTACATAATATATACATGTTAGGAATAATACTAATGTTGAAAAAGTCAATTAATAATACTAGATGATATATACTTATATGATAAAACATACACTAACATAAATAACAAATATAATAGGTATAAAAACGAATATGTATATAGTATGGTATTCAAATGTACATACATAAAATACATATATTAGGAATAATAATAATATAAAAAGAACAAATATATAAAACATATATGTAAGTATTAACCAAAACTAAAACGTTTAAATAATAGTAAAATACGTTAGTAATAATAATAATATGAGAATAGTAGATAGAATAATGAATAATACGTATAATAACAAAGGTAAAAATAATATGAAAACCTCGTTAAATCTAAAAAAGGGACTAAATCCACAACAAATATGGAGTTTTTGGGGCCGATTTTAAAATAAATATAAAAGAGGGGATCCATTTAAGTATGCACGCGACTACAGAGGGCCAAAAGGGCAATTTTCCCAAACCTTTAAAACGACGTCGCTGGAGGGAGGACCAAATCACAAAACGTGGTGAATTTTGAGGCCAATTTGAAAGAAATAAAGAGCTAATTGCAAAATGTGTGAAAAGCGGAAGGACCTGCAGAGCAATTACCCCCAAAGACAAAAACACGCAGATCCTCCTAGTGGGTCGGGTCAATACGCGGATCCTAGGCTTAAAACGACGCCGTTTCAGCGTTCTGAAGTGGGCACCAAAACGGTGCCGTTTTGGTAGGCTATAAAAGCCTGAAATTTTCTAAAAATTTCATTTTAGCTGCTGAGGAGAAAAGAAAAAGGGAGAGAGAGGAGAGGCGATTCCCGCCGGGGGCGCGATCCGCCGTCCGGTCCACCGGACACCGTCTTGCGCCGCGCGCGCCACCGTACATGGTGGCTGGAAAAGGTAAAAGTCTCTCTCTTTTTTATATTCTTTTTTATTTAAATATATATAGGTATATGCATGTGAGAAAATGAAGAAAAAGAGAGAAAAAAAACAGATTAAGAAAGACGAAACACCTTCCGATTTTCGGCCTCCGTTCGCTTCCTTTGGTTTTTTTTTTTTTTTTTGCTTTTCTACTAGATCTATGTTATTTGTGTTCAAATCTCGTGTATTTCTTTGATTAAAAAAAATCCGAGAGCGTTACAATGGTTTCTCGATTTTGCTTTTAAATAGCTATTGCACACCCTTTTTCATTTTTTGCTTTATGTCCATTCTCCATTTAATATTTGCAAGAAATGGAGCAAGTGGATGACTGACGTGATGTGGCGGTGGTGGCGGAGCGAGGCGCCGATGATGGAAGCGGCAGCGATTGATTAGGCTAGGGTTTTTTTTGTTTCTTTTGTTTTGTACTTGGGTTGGGCTAATTGGGCTAGGGTTAGGTAGGTTTGGTTTGATATGGGTTTTGGGTGGTTGGGTTAGTTGGGTTTAGGCTAGTTTTGGGTTTTGGGCTTGAGGGTTAGGAAATAGGATTTGGGCTGGGGGGGTCAAACGGATTTGTACAAGTATTATATATATGGATTCACTGTGAAACTCTTACATGGGATTTATGCATGCAACTAGAAAGGTTCCTTCAAATTTTCATTGGTAAAAATCATGGTTATTGGAATTATATATACCAACTAATATGTATCGTTTCGGCTTTTAATCAATATGAAGTAGTTTAAGTTTTTTTAGTTAAAATTTCGATATGCTTCGATACATTTTAGTAATATTGGTTTATACTAGTCAAGCTCAGAGGGAGGGCCACCAAAATTGGAAAATTATTTTTTTTCCTTTTAAAATGTAAAATTTCTAAATTAGTAATGGTAAAATTATACTTTAATCATCTAAACTGGTAAGATTTTAATTTAGTTCTTTAAAAAATTATAAAGATATTAGTTAATACAATGATAAAATTAAATTTTAACTTTTGTCAAAATTTATAACTTAATTTTAGCCCTACAAAATTTTCAAACTTCATTCCTGATACCGTATGTGCTAATAATTTGTACCAATTGATACAAGGTATTTATTTTTATTAACCAATTTTTAGTACTTTTATTATATTCAAAAACAAAATATAATAATTAAATTAAGTTGTTCAACTTATTAATAAATTTAAAATTTATATTTGCATGTAAACATATTTATATGTCTGAAATTGAAGTATATTTGGATGCATATATAATATATATATCTTATGAAAGATATTTGGTACACTTCTAGTGGAGTTTTTAAACTCTACAAGTAGGATCAGAGGGTTGACAAGTATCTTATAGAGATATAGTAAATTATTAAAAATATATTTAAAAAATAGGCACATGTCAATTTTTTAAGATTGCTAGTAGAATAAAAAAAGTACACTATCAGTGTGCCAAATACTCACTCATATCTTATTAAAAAAAATAAAAGTTAAACTATAAGTGAGATACTAGATTATGGCACACCCACTATGTGGGTGAAAAAATATATGGAACAAATGTATTTGTTAAAATTTGATATAAAAATTAAATAACGCTTCGGTTGAAATGGTAAAATTAAATATTTAAAATTAATTGTATTATGGGTTCAAATCTTAATTATTTTATTAATTTTGTATAGAAATACAAAAAAATACACATAATATATAGTATAACCTATTGTGCATATAAAAGGGTATTTTAATAATTTTTAATTGAGTTTATGCTTAATTTACTCGTGACACCGACTCAAGTAGGGAATTAAATTTAAGTAAAGATATGAAAAGAAAATAATGATAAATATGCTTGTGTTGTACCCGGGGCGTTTTACATTTTGATCAAATGATAAAATTACAATTTTAGTCTTTCTCAAAAAATAATAATTAAATTTAAACTATTGTAACACAAAATTTTCAACTTTAATCCTCAAAATTTAATAATTTTTTTCACCCAAAACAAAAGTTTTGAATTTGCCCCTACAAACAATCTCGATAAAAATTCTATTGAAATATAGAATTAATACTTTCAAAGTTTTAATATCATAGGATGATTAAGACTTAATTGCAATTTAATCCACATAAAAATTGAAAGAGGTAAAAAAGAATTAATGAAAAAAAAAATACAAAATATATTAGTTGGGGAATGATTAAATTTTACCTTATCCCCATAGAATCTCCAATTACCTATCTTTTTCCAGTAGCGATTGACAACCTACTAAATAACCTTTACAATTCCGCACGTGATTCACACTGCATGATCATGGGGGTTAAGCTTCTATAGAATTTTAGGTAAATTTTTTAGTTTTAGGTTTAGTTTAGTCAAAAAAATGGGTTTAAATTTTTGTCTAAATCAGCTGGGTAAAAATATTAAAACTTGAGTCCTGCATAGTCCGCTTGTATTACTTTTTTATATTATTATTTTTATATAAAAGAATTTTAAAAATATGGTACATCACATATACAACAAACATTAAAATAAATGTTTCTCAATAAATTAAAAAATTGTTTACACTTAAATAATACTAAGATAGATACAACTTAACAAGCAAATACTTCTAAAATATTATCAAAATTAACAATAAAATAAAAGTTATATAATATCTAAATACTAACAACAAAATAGAAGTAATATAATAGAGAAACGATGACAAAACAGTAACAATTTTTTTTTTTTGTAAATTCGAGTGGAATCGAGTTTAGGTAAAAAAAAGCTTATCCAAGCCTAATTTTTATCCTAATCTTTTAAATTTATATTTTATTCAAACCCTCTTGGGGAGAAATCAAGTAGTTAAACCATGTTACACAATAATGGTTGACCCTTTACGCGTTAGTCATAATAAATTCTGTGCTTAGGTCCCACTTTTACCAAACGAGGTTGTTTGTAATTTAAAAAAAGAAAAAACTAAAAGTCACCTACTACTCCCTTGGATCCTTGCTCTCTTATTCCAACTTTTATTCCTTTTTATATATCGAACCTAGAGGGGCGGCGGCTTTGGAACCATAGGATCAACCACTTTTAACGTGTTAATTATTTTATTTTCAATATTAAAACTATAAAAAATAATTCAACAAAAATTAATGAAGATGCTTATTTCCTTGAAGTTTAGTTTCAAATTTTAATTTAATTATAAACTAACAGTCTTATTTGATCTATAAATTTGCTCCAATCATGCCTGTATCCATGATATGCAGTTCTTTTTTATTGTCAAACCTTGGGAGAGACATGTTCACAATCAAAACAGGAAACCATTCTAGTCACCCGCAGCATGATCTTTGTCACAGATCTACTTCCCTTTTTTACGTCTGCAATCTTTGCGGGCATTCCGGGTTCGGACCGCGGTTCTCGTGTTCTCAGGGCTGCAATTTCAGGGTCCACGAAGAATG
This sequence comes from Gossypium longicalyx, assembly GCA_025698465.1. NCBI lineage: Eukaryota > Viridiplantae > Streptophyta > Magnoliopsida > Malvales > Malvaceae > Gossypium > Gossypium longicalyx. The sequence goes on from CM047004.1 coordinate 4,262,739, forward strand.
TTGCACCAATTTTACTTACCATACTGCTTTCAATTTCCCCTCTTTTCTAGCTGGCTCTAACTTCGTCATTTCCAGAGATCCTCCCCAAAATCTTCCATGCACTGCCTGTCAGTTGCCCATAGAAGGTCGATATTATCAATGCAATAACAGGAGAACCAATTTACATCTTCTTTGTGCAAGGCTTCCGACCACCCTAACCATAAGTGGGATGCAAACGACACTTAGAAACCGTTGCAACGTTAGATGCTCGTACCGATCGTGTCCAAATATAAACGGTGGCTGGTCCTATGTCTCCCATAATGGTACCAATTATCATGTGGCTTGTTGGAAAGCTATGATGCTGAGGCCCGATAACATACCTCAGATATATAAACCCCAGGCATTTTGGAACAAAATCCCTCGGTCTATCTTCAAACGAAACAATTGAAACTCGTTTTTGCTGCTCATTGCTAGGCTGTGTGTGGAAGCCCTTTTTTGCCTTGTGTTTTGTTTTTGTTGTTCAGCATATTGCCATGTTAGGTTTGTATGTGTAGTATGTGGAGATATAGGAAGCTATTTTGCTTTTTGTGTGTCGCGCGGGCAGTCAAGTTACAAATCGGAAGAAAGGATTACATCAACAGGCTTAAACCTAGATCATTATGGGATGCTAACCTTGGGACTTAATCACTGTTCCGTTGCCTATTTTGTTTCTTCTCCCCTATTTTATCTTCGTGTTTGGATGATTTCTCCCTTAATATACTTTTGTTGGTTGAGAAAAAAAAAACTGCCGTCTAATTTCCTCCAAAAAAATCAGCTTGGATGTTCCAAACTCAGCTACCAATCTATTTCATTTACTCAGATTTGGGTTAATTTTACCAAACGTTCTCAAAGTTTAAGTCAATTTTTAAAAACTTCAAAATAGAAACCTTGCATAATCTATACTATTCTAATCCGGTCCTTCCATCAGTCAATCTATTTAAATAATAATTTCTTATTTTGCTTGGCAATGGCAAGGTTGGTCAGGATCTTTGAGGTCCTAAATTCGAGTCTCACCTTATATAAAATATATGGATTCTCTTTGTTGGTCGGAGTTGTTAGTTTGCAAGCTATTCAGTTTAGTTGTTGAGTTAGTTATTAAACGCAAGTCAGAGAGTCACGAAAAATTCCTTGAGGTTGCAACAAGCTGCGTAATTCAATATTAGTTTCCTTTTCAACTTATCTATTGATATATATGGTGTGCCTTCCTTAAAATACTAGCCTTTTGGTATCATTAATGTTTGTTTCACGGTTTATATTTAATGTTTTGTGGGTGTCCTCTCAATAAAGTCAATTTCAAGATTTGAACATGCGTCTCTCTTTGAGAGTACAATTTATCTTACCATTATATCTAACATTATCTGATTTAGAGAAAATTTATATGTATTCTTATATTTTATGTTTTACGCATCTGTCTCAACATCTAAAACAATACCATTAATAATTAATAATTAACTACACCTTTCAAAAACATAAATATTCCATACATAATATAGAGAAAAAAAAAACAACTTGAAGGTCTAAAAAAGATTGAGGTATATAGATGAATAGTCAGCCTGAATTGACCATTTTGAAAGGAGGGGAGAGGTCAGGACTTAGACTTATCCCTAGGCATTGAGTGTTACACACTATTAGCTTTAGTCCCAAGGTGCCACATGTTGAGTCTCTATAAGAGGGTTAGAGGTAAGTGGACCAGTGGTCTATCGTTATAGGTCTGGGTGGAGTGGCACTATAATGTGCTTTTAGTTACATGAGATGGAACGTGGCAATTTTGTGAGAAAATGAAATTGGCAGACAATGCCATACGGCCGTGTGTGTGTCACACGACTGTATGATTGGCTGAGTGTTGGGTCATGTGAACCACATGAGCATGTGGTTAGCTGTATGGGCCACACTGTTTGGAAAGTATGGTGTGTGGGTCAGAAGGGCGTATGGGCCCATTTTGTGCAATTTGTTGGGCCTTGTGCGGTTCGAGTATGAGTATTCTAAAATCTGATCTACATGCGCTTATTAAGGATGTTAGACTCTGAGTAAGATTATTTGTATGATTTGTTGTATTATCTCATATGTATATGAAAAACATGTATCTGGTTTGTTTTTGAGTAGGTGTGGCATGCTACGATACATATGCATGATCTTTTAGTTTGATTTTGCATGTGCATTTGGGGTGGGATATATGGATGTGATGGAAGAAGTGTGATTCTGGCAGCAGAGCTGCATATTATCTTAGTGGCATACAACCATATTATGGTATTATGGATGGATGGGTTCTTGTAGCCCTATTTGGTGTGATTGGTTGGACGAAATTGGTGTGTAGCGGATGGGGTAGGATTTTTCTGTTTAATTATGCAATGCTAAGCATGTGTAATATCTGATATGTCTGCTCTAATGTATGCATCTAAGCATGATTCTGTTGTGATTTTAGCTTGTAGGCCAAGGCACACACTGAGCTTTATAGCTCATTCTGTTTATTTAATATTTTTCATGTAATCCCTCAGACTTAGGATTTGGAGACGCTCGGGAGCTCGGTTAGATTTTTCTGTGTTAAACTCTTTAAGAAATTCTTATTTTAGATTTTATGGACTATTGGACTATTTTTCGGACTTTAATTTTGGTTTTTGGGATTTGTTAAGTATTTTAATCAGTATTCTAAAAATTGACATGATTTTTGATAATTTAAGTTAAACGATCAATATTTGAAGTTAAACAATTCTAAGAATTTTTTGTTGTAGCAAAGTTTAAATAAAGATTATGCATTTTTCAAAAACAAGTAAATAAAGTCGATAACATGATGGTTTTATAAAATTGAGTTTTATAAGTAAATGTTTCAAAGTTTCACATATACATTTGACAAATTCTCCTACCAAAGAGTTGAGATGAATTTCTATAAAATCTTCGGTTTTCGATTTCAATATATGATGTGCTTTAAAAATAAATTATCAAAATTTTAACTTATTAATATAACATTCAAAATTCAACTATAACATTTAAGTCGAGTTTTGAGTGTTACTTGAATTAACCATTTGGGGGAGTGCATAAGATGAGAAAACAGATAAAATGGCAGCACATATAAATGCAAAGAGAAGCAAACTAGCCGATGCATAAGCTTTATCAAAATAGTCATCAAGGTCATCCACATTTGTCGCATCAGCAAGTGCCTTTAGTTCTTTGGTTGCACCAAACCCAGCTGCCGAACCAGTGGCTAATACATACGATATTACCTGCACCAAAATTAATATGAATATAACACCAATATGATTGAAAAAGTAATACCAATTATTATGATGTCAAATTTTTTAGAAATATAAAGGATATTCTTATTAGTATATTTATATATATATATATATATATATATATATATATATAACTGTGAAACTCTTACATGGGATTTATGCATGCACTTAGAAAGATTCCTTCAAATTTCTATCGATAAAAATCATGGTTATCGGAATCATATATACCAACCAATATATATCGTTTCGGCTTTTAATCAATTAGAAGTAATTTAAGTTTTTTTAGTAAAATCTCGATATGCTTCGATCCATTTTAACAATATTGGTCTATACTGGTCAAGGGCAGCGGGAGAAAATTCTACTTAAATTTCTAAAATGGTAAAATTTTAATTTAATTCTTTAAGAAATTATAAAGATATTAATTAATACATTAATAAATTGTATTTGAACTTTTATCAAAATTTATAACTTAATTTTAGTCTAAATTTTTTTTTCCTATCATTATTCTCGATACCTCGATACCATATGTGCTAATAATCCATATCAATTGATACAATGTATTTATTTTTATTGACCAATTTTTAGTACTTTTATTATTATTATTATTTAAAATTACATTAAAAAATAAAATACAATAAATAAATTAAGTTGTTGAACTTAATTAATAGATTTAAAATTTATATTTGCATGTAAACATATTTATATGTTTGTAATTGAAGTATATTTGCATGTCTGTATAATGTATATTTTATGGAAAAATATTTGGCACACTGTCAGTCAGATAAGAGAGTTGACAAGTGTGCTATATGGATATAATAAATTATTAAAAATATTTATTTTAAAAAATAAACACATGTCAGTTTTTAAAAGTGCTAGTGGAATAAAAAAATTACACTGTTAATCTACCAAATACTCATCGATATTTTATTAAGAAAATAAAAGTTAAACTATAAGTGTGATACTAGATTATGGCACACTACCCATGTGGGTGAAAAAATATATGGAACAAATGTATTTGTTAAAATTCGATATATAAATTAAATAAAGTTTTGATTGAAATGGTAAAATTAAATGTTTAATATTCATATCTCATCATAATGATTTTTTTATTAATTTTATATAAAAATATAAAAAAATTAACTTATAATAGTATAACCTACCGTGTATGTAGAAGGATATTTTAGTAAATTCTTAATTGAGTGGATGTTCAGTTGACTTGTGACACCAACTCAATTAGGGATTTAAATTTAAGTATAGATATGAATAAAATTAAAAATAACGATAAACATACCCGGGTGGTATCCAACACGAATTATATTTTGATCAAATGATAAAATTACATTTTTAGTCTTTATAAAAAAATAATAATTAAACTTAAAATTTTAAACACAAAATTTTCAGCTTTAGTCCTCAAAATTTAATAATTTTTTTTTCACCCAAAACAAAATTTTTGAATTTGCCCCTACGGACAATCTTGGTAGAAATTTAAAACCCTTTTGAAATATAAAATTACTATTTTCAAAGTTTTAATATTATAGGATGACTAAGACTTAGTTGCAATTTAATCCACATAAAAATTGAAAGAGGTAAAAATGAATTGATGAAAAAAAATTACAAAATATATTAGTTGGGGAATGATTAAATTGTACCTTGTCCCCATAGAAATCAACGAGAAAGGCACCATCTCCAATTATCAATCTTTTTCCATTAGCAAGATGGTATAAAGAGAGAGCGGTTTGCAACACTGAGTATACGAGTCCCATTATAATTGACGCAAGCACGTATCTGCAATATATGTAAACTCTATTAATTAAATAGAAAATTTTAAATTTCGGTCCCTCTAAAATATAAATAATTTAATTTAAAAAAATTTGGTCCCTCTCTCTCTCTCTCACTATTTATATATATAGGACCTTAGGTGAATGTACCTAGAATGCCCTTAAGGATTGAATCAAATTATTCCTTCTACTATTAAATTGATCAATTTAGCCCATGTATCATTCAAAAGAGTCAAATAAAACCAAATTTCAATAGAATTAACATTTATTGCTTAAAAAATATCATTTATTGTTTAACAGAGTTATGTTTTGAAGGCTTTTTATGATTCTACAAATAAAATATTTTGTTCAGAATTGATCTCTAAATGAAAAAAAGCCTATACTATTTTTTAAACAGTAAATGTTAAATATGTTCTAGTTTGACTTTATTCGATTGTTTCTTAATAATACATGTTTTAATTTGATCCATTTAATTATAGAGGGACTAATTTTAATGATCGATATCATCAAGAGTGATTGGCCCCAAAAATATAAAATTATAATTTAGTTCCTTCAAAAATGATAAATTTGTAAGTTAATAAAATGGTGAAATTATATTTTAGCCCTAAAAAAACTTATGACTTCGACCTTGAGTAAACTATCCATTGCCAATAAATTTGAATCCTATTTTCTTTATATATACTTGATGAGAACTCATTTGATGCAGCAAATAATTTCAAAAACAAAGAAAGAAACTAATATGTGTATATAATTAGGGACTTACCGGTAAGTATAGACATCATCGAAATGAATTTTGGACTCTACGAAGGTGGTGTAAAAAGTAAGTGATAGAGTTGCAGTATCAGTGGCGAGAACAACTAGCGATGCTAAAAGCAAAACCAACATTAAAATCTTCAAAACAAGAGTAATAATAATTGGGGAAATTGTTGAAGTTGGTGGAGGTGCCATCTTTATGCTTTTTATCTTTTGGTAATTTGATATTTTACAAACAATATAAAGCCTCCTTTTACTTGGAAAATGTCGTCTCTTTTTTGTTTCTAACGAGTGTCATATTTGTTAAATTATGTAACCAATGATTTTTAAGCAATTTAAATTAGGTAAAAGTATCATTGAGGTTTTTGTATTAGGATTTGGATTAAATTTTGCTCTTTTTGTACAAAAAATACAAATTAGTCTATATACGTTAGATCAAAGAGCAATTTGGTCATTCTATTAAAAATCTCATCAATTTCTATTATTAAAATCTGGTTTATATATGTTAGAATGATGTACATGTAATTGTTTGGTTATTTTGTCAACCACACTAGTTTTTAATAGTAAAAATAGACTAAATTTGTAAAAGAAAACACTAGTTTGCTCTTTGATCTAACGTATAATGACTAATTTGTGAATTTTGTGAGTTAAGGGGGTAAGATACAATCTAACTCCTAATACCTAGGCCTCCATGGTACTTTGACCTCTAGATTAATATTGGATGAATGGTTATTGGGTTTACACTAAATGTGTTCATGGGTTGGATTGACTGATCCAAGTCAATTCTGTCTATAATATCAATACCATACATGATTACTCAAACTTGGCCCGAAATCTTAGCATTAAATTTGTTAATTTGCACATAGTTGTAAATGACTAATACAAGCTTTTTTAAGCTTGTTAATATCCTTTTTTTTTATTTTAAAAATGATTATTTTAATTAATATTTATCATTTATATATATTTACTGCCGTTATATATATTTTTTCTATTATTAAATTTATAAATATTTACAATATAATAGAATATATTTAATTTTCACATAATATAAATTAAATAATATGTATAATAAAAATGGCATATTATAACTTGAAAATGGGTAGAGCAAGGTCAAGCTCGGACTTTAAATATTGGAACCTCAATTCAATCTATATTGTAAATAAGCTTATTTTTCTTTTACTCAAGCTCATTTTTTATCTAATATTTTAATCTAAATTTTCTCTAATTTCGAATGGGTTTTCAAGACTGAACAAATAATTTATCCCTTAAATTTGTCGGGATTTGAATATAAAAGTTATAATACAATATTAAATTGAGTGACCAATTATATCTAAAAGATTAAATTGATAAAAAAAAGTTAAATATTATAAATATTAAAATAATAATTAACTTGAGAGATAATGAGATTTCTTTGTTGTTGTTATTTTCTTTTTAATTTATTATGAATCAATTTGAGGCATTATCATTGATGTGTTGTTTGAGGTTAATTTGGATTATATTTAGACAAAAAAAGAAACGCTAGAAACCAATTAAAAAAACGTTTTATTTTGTCATATTCAATTTAGATTTATTAACGAATACAATTATCCAATTCTTAAGTAAATAAATTTAAATTTAACAATCAAATTATATGATGAATTATAAAAAAAAAATATTGAGAAATCAACATAAATACATAAAAAAAATAATTAGAAAAAAAATACATGAACAATATACAAATATATATTTGTTCTAAAATTTATATAAAACAAATTTATATAAACCAAAAAAACAAAATAATTAATTATAAATGAATCATTCAAATTTCATTCACTAAGCAATCTCATAACCTATCCTCAATTATAAAAAAAATTTTAAAAAGTTAAATTCTACATTTAGATCTAATTGGAGATAACTTTGATATATGTGTGTGAGAGAAAGAGAGATTCATTTAAAATTAATTTTGATAGAAAATTTCATCATTAATTTGTTATATATATATATGAATAAATTTATTATATCTACGTATAGTAAATTTTATTACATTCACGATGTGAGTGAAATAAAATATTTTATGTTAAAACTTTATTTTATAATGAATATAGATAGAATAGTAATGAACTGGTATTTTAATATTGTTGAACACTTGTTCGATTTTTGGATGTGCAGTTTTTAATTATTTTATTTAAAGATAGCACCATAATAATATTAATTATAATTTAAAAGAAATAATATTTTTTGTAATTTCATAATTAAGTTAGTAATCTAATTAAAGATGGTATCAATTTAATAAAGTGTTTGAATATAAATATTAGAGGTATATATAAAGTTTTAGGTTGAGGATGTTAATACATAAATCCATTTATACTATAATATAAATAAAAAAAATATGCAAGTTTTAGAATTGGAATTTTTGTTTAAAGATGAATAAAACAAAATTTATATTATTCTTATAAAAACCCAGACGTATGGGTTAAGTTAAAGATAAATAAAACCCATAAATTGAAAGGTGAACCTTAAATTAATAAATAAATTAAGATGATAAATTCATTTATTTTATTTTTTTTAAAGGAGAACGAGTGGCTACTTAGCTGGTTTTGGCCGGCCAAGTCCTTATCGATCTCCCGCTGTTAGACAAGGTATAATTATATGATATAAATATATTATATAACACAACTTATTAATTTATTAAATTTATGTTGATATAAAATAATTTAAATATAATTTTAACATAAATTAGTGTGGTTTTCATCTCATGTTTCGTGTTAGATTAATTATTTGTTTATATTAAATTATAGAGTAAAAATTTAAATGTTAAAATATGTTCTAAGTTTTTATATATTTTATACATTTAGAATTAGTCTCCTATTTTTATTTTTGGGAATATAGTCACCTATTTTTCAGATATAAAAATTCAGGTAAAGTTGTTATCATTGCTAAAACTCTTCTGTTAAATTCTCTTGTGTGACATTTTTTAAATTTAAAAAAAATATTCACTTAATAGTTATGTAATATGATTTTTTTTAAATAAAAAAACTCATTCAGAATCGCCATGATAAAATAATCTTGTTGTTGAAATAGTGTTTGTGTTGAGATATCACCAGATATTGAAACAATCGATTAAAATAAAAAACAATATGTCGAAACCATTTTTTAAAAAAATGAGATCGACGAAAATGAAAGAACGGGAGTCGCCACCAATCCTTTTTGGTGAGGTGTGATTAGGTCACCTCGTAAAAGTGATTGTTTTTAATAAATGTTTTAATTTATTTAAACAATGATTTTGGTCCGCGAAATTCAGAAAAACGGGTTCGGGAGTCGGTTACGCACGAGGAAGGATTAGCACCCTCGTCACACCCAAAAATTAGTACCTAGTTGATTAATTAGTGTCTTAGTGTCAAAAATCGAAAACTTGAAAGACTTTGAAATACAATCCCTCTTTTGTAAAAAAAAAACACTTAAATATTAAAGACCTTCTCATCTCGAAGTAATAAAATGTCACATCCAGTAAGTTAGGACATGACATCTCGAACTTTTGAGAATGAGCTTGCCTTTTACTTACAATTTGTGTATTTTAACCCCCCTTTTTTAAATGGTATTCGATTATTTAGAGTAAGCGAGAAAAATCGAGACCTAGTAAGTTAGGGCAAGATATCTCGAACTTCTAAATACCGAATATTGCCTTTGTTTGCAAAAATCTCATCTCGAGGTAACAAGATGTCATATCCAGTAAGTTTGGACACAGCACCTCGTATTTTCGAGAATAAGTATTTTATTCAAAACTCGTGTTGCGATTTAAAAAGAATATGTTGTTATTTAGGTTAAACGAGAAAAATTGAAACCCAGTAAGTTAGGGCATGATTTCCCGAATTTCCAAACACGGAATATTGCTTTACTTTAGAGAGCACAATTGTTGTGTCGAGTGAAAGATTAATGAATTATAATTTTATGATAAAATAGGAAAACGAGTTATGATGCTAATATGTGCAACAAAGAACGTAATAACGTAAATAACGATAATAAATACAAAATGATCAATAAAATAAATAATGGGTCAAATAAAAACAATAAATGAATAAACAAAATTATTTGATGAGATAAAAAGGGCTCGAACAACAAATAATAAAAAGCTAAGCAAATAAATGAGAGAATAATGAAAAAAGATTAAACAAAACGAGCAAAAAAAATGATAATAAGAATAATAATAATAAAACAAATAATAATTATAATGATACTGGAATAATGAAAATAATACCTTAATAACAATGATATAGTAATAATAATAGTAATAGAGAACAACCATACATTAACATATGTTAATAACAATAATAATATGTAAAAAAGGAAATAATAAATAGTAAAAATAATAATATGTTAATAAGAATAATAGTACTAGTAATAATAATTAATGATAATAAAAATACATTAGATAATAATAGTAAAACAATAATAGTAATAATAATATATGTTATGTCGAAACCATCTTTCTTATTTAAAATTTTAAATTTAATGAAAAACGACGGGGGGATCGACTTTTTGAAAAACGGAAACGGAGTCGCCACCGATCCTTTTGTTTTGGTGTGATCGGATCACCTAAAAATTTGGTTATTTTAATAAAACATTTCTTTTTTACTAAAACAACAATTTTGGTCTTACGAAAATATGAGAAAACGGGTTCAGGAGTCGGTTACACATGAGGAAGGGTTAGCACCCTCACTACGCCCAAAATTGGTACCAAATCGATTAAATATTGTCCTTATGTCTAAGTTTAAAAAATGTTTTTGAAATGTGATTCTCTTTTGATAACATTTGAATAACCCGAGTTAGTCACTAAAATTCTCTTGCCTAAGAGGAATATAGCACCACATCCAGCACGATAGGACATGATCCTTTAGGCCGTCGAAAACATGATGAATTTTGACTTCCAAAAATTTATATGTTGAAAACCGCAAAAGGATGCCCAATTATTTAGTCCAACGAGAAAATCGAAAACCCAGCACAGTAGGGCATGGTTCTTCAAATTTCTAAACATCGAGCATTGCCTTATTTTTTAGAGTTTTTAAGAAACATGAGGGAAATTCTAAAGGGGATGTTCGATTACTTTGAACCAACAAGAAATTGCAACCCAGCACGATAGGACACGATTCCCCAAATTGCCAAACATCGAACATTACCTTCGTTTTGGAGAGTTTTTAGAAAACGTAAGTGAAATTTAAAAGGGACCTTCGATTATTTTGAACAAACGAGAAATTACAGCCCAGCACGATAGGGCACTATTCCGCGAATTGCCAAATATCGAACATCGCCTTCGTTTAAAGGATTTTTAAAAGACATAGGTGAAATTCTAAAGGGACATTCGATTACTTTGAGCAAACGAGAAATTGCAACCCAACACGTTAGGGCACGATTCCTCGAATTGCCAAATATCGGATATCGCCTTCGTTTTAAAAGATTTTTGAAAGACATGGGTGAAATTCTAAAGGGACCTTCGATTACTTTGAGCAAAGAGAAATTGCAACCCAACACGTTAGGGCACGATTCCTCAAATTGCCAAATATCGGATATCGCCTTCGTTTTAAAGAATTCTTAAACAATTGTGAAACTAGCTTAAAACGCATTAATTCAATTTGAAATAAGACGAAATTAATCATAAAAATTTGGATTTTATAAAACCACATTTTAGAAACCACGTGGAAAACGATGATATGGGGTAATATATGTTCGCATACAATACGGCAATGGAAGAGTGGAGGCAACACAATTTATTTAACCAACTAACAAACACTTACAACTAAGTATAACTAACTTGGAAATATAGCTCAATCTCAATCATACATGGAGAATAATTAACATGGCAATATAAAACAATGAATAAATAAATAATGCAACGATAACATGCATGGCATAATGTAATATGACTACTACTAGCTACACAAAGAAAATGCAAATCAAAGAAGTAATATGGTATGAAACCATTTGAAAATAACGACGGATAAATGGACACATAAAATGTAGGTTGACAAATTTGTATATATAAAAAACTAGAGATAAATATATAATAATTTTTTTGAAATAGATATCATAGAATGAAAGTTTCAATCAAATTGCAGGTAAAATATTTTAAACACAAATACATTTAAAAGTTGACAAAGTACATGATAATTTAAATAATATATATTACAAAAGGATAACAAAGATATATGACAAGACACAAAATAGATTTAAAGAAACATATGTACATGTATATAAAAATAGTATTTAAATGTGAAATTTTAAATCAATACAATATATAGTAGAATATGTTCAAAGGAAATTTTATGTATATAAAATAATATAATATTAATAATGTGCATGGAATAAAAATAACTTTGTTATAAAAAACGTGGGTTTAATAATGTATAGATTAAATACGGGTGTCCACAAATGTGTATACATATAATGATAATAGCTAAAAAAATATTACATAGGATTACATAATAAAATACAAGAATAAATTTAAAAGAAATTATGTGTATAAAATGACGTAAGGTTAATAATGTGCATAAAACAAAATGAACTTTATTATAAAGCATATATATATAATAGCAATATATGCAAGGATATTTACGAAGAATTTTGCTAAATGTTGTAATAGTATGGCATAAAAAAGCAAACAATACAATAATGAATTAAGAAAAGAGAAACAAAACAAAAGCATTAAAATAACCTAAAATATAAAACGTAAACAAAGATAAAAATGTCGAATGGGCCTTTAAAACAAAAATGAATCATAAAATGAAAAATAAAAATAAAAAGGACTTAATTAAAATTAAACTAAAACACAAAGGGGTAGTTTGAAAATAAATCATTAATGATAAAAGGGCCAATAGGTAAAGTGAGCAAATGCGTAGGGGCTCAAACTGGAAATATTCCAGGCTCCCAAAACACAGCACACAAGCGCGGACTAAAATGCAAACGCGTGCAAATTACAGGTCGGATTTAAGAAAATAAAGAAATCTGGACTAAACCTAAATGAGCACCAACGCGAAAGGAAGGGACTGATCTTGAAAATAGCCCTTCACCGCAAAAATGCGCGGGTCCTAGGGGCACTTGGGAACGGATCGGGTCGGGCTATCTAAACGGTGTCGTTTTAAGGCTACACATCATGCCTTAAACAGCACCGTTTCGCATCGCCGAATAAAAGAGGACACAGCCCCTGAAAACCCTAGATATTTCAGTCAAAACAATGGGGAGAGGGGAACCCAAAGGTTCTGCGTCGTTCGGCCATCATTTCATCATTGCGACGATGAATGATAACCTTCGGTGACCCCCTTTTGCTCCTCCGTTTACTCTAGCGTGGTATTTGTCGATTTAGGCCCCGAAATCCCATCTCTGATTTCGATTTCAGCGAAGGAGATGAGGTCTCCGATGGCTCGTATGCGAAGGTAAGCCCCTTCCTCTTCACTTTATTTACTTTCGAATAAAAAAGACACAAAACAAAGAACAATCGAAAAAAAAAGAACGCCTGCAAATCTAAATCGGAAAATCACCTTCGAATATAGGTGGCCTTTTCTTTGTATCCAATATGCGTATCTTGGTAACCGATTACAGGGATTAAGAGCTTGGCTTTATAGTCGAAAAGAAAGAGAAATAAATTGAAAATATATAATATTGTTTTTTGTTTCTATTCGCTGCTGCTCTGTTTGTCTTTTTGCAGGTACGGGTGCGCGCTCGGGTACGGCGGTTTGAGCGAGGCATGGCTGCTGAGGCGCTGGCATCGTACGGAGCATACGGATGGTGGGCGTGGCGCGATGTGGTTAGGACTGCTGCGGCGCAAGTAGACTGCTAAGGTTCTGAAGTCTTCTGGGCCATTTGGGCCTCGGGCTTGTAACAAGTTTGGGCTAGGGCATTGGTTTGGGTATTGGGCCTATTGGGCCGTCTGAGTTTTGGGTTAGGGTTTTGATATTAGTTTGGGCCTTGATTGGTTATTGGAGTCAGAAATTTGGACTTTTTGGGATCAAGCATCTTGTTTTAAACTTTTTGTTTATTTATTTATTTTATATATATTTTATATTTATATTTTTTTTGGGTTTCTAGCAGGCCCGGGCCAAAATTGGTCATTACAGCTGCCCCTCTTTGCTCATTGTCGTGTAACGAGAATGGAGCAAAGACTATTAAAAGACTAATTTTGCCTGGGCTGGCTGAGTCTCGGTACTTCTTGGCGCTTCTTTCCTTCAAGTATCTTCAAGGTGCTCCACCGCAACTTCAGAGAGACCTGGTTCGCATGTTTTTATCCTGCTCTACTGCAACTTCAGAGAGGTAAGGATTGTGACTTCGATTTGCTCCACTGCAACTTCAGGGAGACAAGATCTTGCAATCTTCGGCCTGTTGCCCTACTACTTAGCGGGTTAAGGCTTGTTTTCTTCGGTCTGCTCCACTACAACTTTAGGGAGCTAGGATAGTGGCTTAAATCTGCTTCACTGCAATTTCAGGAAGACTAGATTCACCGTCTTCGATCTGCTCCACTGCAACTTCAGGGAAACAAGACCTACAATTTCAGCCTACTCCATTACAACTTTAGGGAGCTAGGATGGTGGCTTAAATCTGCTTCACTGCAACTTCAGGAAGCCAAGATTCGTCGTCTTCGATTTGCCCCACTGCAACTTCAGGGAGACAAGATCTACAATCTTCAGCCTACTCCACTACAATTTTAGGGAGCTAGGATGGTGGCTTAAATCTGCTCCACTGCAACTTCAAGAAGACTAGATTCACCGTCTTCGATCTGCTCCACTGCAACTTCAGGGAGCCAAGATCTGCAAAATTCACCAATGTCGCTCCATCGTCTTCTAAAGACATGATTTGTAGAATTGGTTTCCTGTATCTGTGTTTATGTCAAATAATTAGAATGCTATGATCGAAACGAACCAAGTGCTTCTAACTAAATGAATGATTATGAATGTAGAAATGTCATGAGAGTAATTTATTTTTTTAAAAGCTTAAGGTATCATTGCTCATAGTTCATCCGGGTTCTATCATTGATGTGCTATCGCGACTTCTTACTTAGCCATTATCTTCGATAGAAAATTTGAAGTAATAGTCACGATTTGGACTATTCTTTTTCCCATGTTTCCCACTTTTGAACCTGGTTAGTCCTGATTAATGGCCATGTTTCAGGTCCTTGTACTATTTAGAGACTTTCCAGAGTAATATGCATAACTTCTTTTGTGTGAATATTATAAGTCTAAAAGATCATGATTTCAACAAAAATGCTCGAAAGAGATTATCATAATGGACCTAATGGAATTTTATTAAGCAAAACTTGAAGTGAATACATTAAACAGGATAGCAAATCTGCTAAAGCACAAAATAAAACGAGAAAAAGGTGCCCCAGATATCGCAACACAAGCTTCACTATTCCAATTTCTCAAAGGCTATTTCGAACCAAATGTGTGTTCTGGAGATCCCCGCGTATTTTGTTGATGCTCCAAGATGTACTGTTCTTCCCTCTTGTTAATTTTGGGAAAGCAAGACTACCACATGCCCTACATTCAAAATTTGAGCTGCCCGTTTTCAGGTTTTCAACTCAAAAGCCCATTTGGTCTCAAAGTGCCCTTTGCTGGTTTTCACCTTGGCCTCTCCATCTTTTTTTTTCAAAGCGCCCTTTGCGGGTTTTCACCTTGGCCTCTCCATCTTCTTTTTTCAAAGCGCCCTTTGCGAGTTTTCACCTTGGCCTCTCCATCTTTTTTTTCAAAGCGCCCTTTGCAGGTTTTTACCTTGGTCTTTTCTTCTTTAGGTAAAATACTTCTTGACAGAATCTGAATTTACAGGATTGGGCAAGTTTCTACCATCCATCTCGGTTAGAATCAATGCACCTCTGGAGAAAGCTTTCTTCACCACGTAAGGCCCCTCCCAATTAGGCATCCATTTTTCTTGAAAATCCTTCTATATGGGAAGGATCTTTTTCAATACTAGGTCCCCCTCGTGGAATTCTCTAGGTTGAACATTTTTGTCATATGCCCGCATCATTCGTTTTTGGTACATCTGGCCATGATGGATAGCTTTTAACCTCTTTTCCTCAATCAAGTTCAATTGGTCATATCGAGACTGGATCCACTCTGCTTCGTCTAATTTTAGTTCCGACAACACTCGGAGAGACGGGATCTCGACTTTGATCGGCAAAACCGCCTCCATTTCGTAGACCAAAGAGAAAGGCGTTGCCCCAGTTGAGGTTCTGACTGATGTTCGATAAGCAAAGAGGGAAAATGGTAACTTCTCATGCCAATCTTTGTAGGTCTCGGTCATTTTCCCCACAATCTTCTTAATATTTTTATTGGCCACTTCCACTGCCCCATTCATTTTCGGGCGGTATGCTGATGAGTTGTGGTGTCTGATCTTAAATTGACTGCAGACTTCTGCTATCGTACTATTGTTCAGGTTTAATGCATTGTCAAATATGATCCTCTCCGGTATTCAATATCGACATATGATCTCATTTTTCAGAAATTTACCTACTGCTGACTTCGTAACATTGGCATATGAAGTGGCTTCTACCCATTTGGTGAAGTAGTCGATAACCACAAAGATAAACCGATACCCGTTAGAAGCTTTAGGCGATATTGGTCCAATCACATCCATACCCCACATGGAGAAAAGCCATGGGGAAGTCATGACATGTAGCGGTGAAGGAGGCACATGAATTTTGTCTCCATAGATTTGGCATTTATGACACCTCTTGGCGTAATTGACACAGTCTCCTTCCATAGTGGACCAATAATACCCGAATCTCATAATTTACCTAGCCATTATAAAGTCATTATCGTGTGTCCCACAGACGCCCTCGTGGACTTCTTCCAGGATTTTCTTGGCCTCCACAGCGTCTACGCATCTTAATAGCATTTGATCCTTTCTTCTTTTGTACAGGATCTCCCCATCTAAGATGTAGTCGATGGCCAATCTTCTCAGCGTCCTTTTGTCATTCTCGCTTGCCTGGTCCGGGTACTCACGATTCTTCACGTATTGCAATATATCATGATACCAAGGGTGATCATCTTTCTCTTCATCTTCTTCAATATTGTAACAGTGGGCCGAAATTTTGTAAATGCTCATCCGGATGGGTTTGACATCTTCTTGTTTGTTCACATTGATCATGGAAGCTAAGGTAGCCAAAGCATCGGCCATCTGATTTTCATATTGTGGAAGGTAGCAGAAGGTAATGTCATCGAACTCTTTGACCAATTCAAGGACCAGTTTTCGATAATCGATCAACTTGGGGTTTCTGGTCTCCCATTCTCCTTTGAGTTGATAGATCACTAGCGCAGAATCTCCATACACCTCTAGCACTTTAATCTTATGTTCTATGGCTGCACGGATACCCATTATGCACGCTTCGTATTCTGCCATGTTATTGGTACAATCAAAATCTAATTTACTAATAAATGGATAATGATTTCCGTTTGGGGATACCAAGACGGCCCCGATTCCATTACCCACAGCATTTGATACCCCATCGAAGTTTAGTTTCTAGGGAAGTTTTGCCAGAGCACCTTCTTCAGTGGTCGCAATGCACATCAAGTCTTCATTTGAGAAATCGAAGTTCAAAGGCTCATAGTCTTCCAAAGCTCTACTGGGCAGAAAATATGCTATTGCACTCTCTTTTACTACTTTCTGGTTCACATAGACTATGTCGAATTCGGAGAGCAGAATTTGCCATCGGGTCATCCTTCCGTTCAAAGCTGTCGACTCCATCATGTACTTTAAGGGGGTGAGTTTGGAAATGAGCCAAATAGTATGATACAACATGTACTGCCTCAGCCTTCGGGTTGTCCAAATTAGGGCACAACATAATTTTTCTATCGGCGGGTACCTTGTCTCACACTCTGTGAACTTTTTACTAATATAGTAAATAACTTTTTCTTTCCTTCCTGACTCGTCATGCTGACCCAGTACGCACCCCATGGAATTCTCAAATACTGCCAAATACAGTATCAATGGCTTATCGGGGTTAGGTGGTATCAGCACCGGAGCGTTGGATAAGTATTGTTTGACCTTGTCGAAAGCCCTTTGCCATTCTTCATCCCATTCACCTGGGTTGTGTTTCTTGAGGAGGCGAAAGACAGGGTCACATTTCTCGGTCAGTTGTGAAATGAACCGAGCAATGTAATTTAATCTTCTTAGAAAGCCTCGAACCTCTTTCTAGGTACGCGGCGGAGATAGCTCTTGTATGGCTTTGACTTTGTCTGGATCAATCTCAATCCCTTTCTCACTTACCACGAATCCGAGAAGCTTTCCGGACTTGGCTCCGAAAGTACATTTGGCCGGGTTGAGTTTTAGCTGAAACTTTCTCAACCTCAAAAATAACTTTCTCAGGACTTGTATGTACTCCTTCTCTGTTTGAGACTTTGTGATCATATCATCGACATAAACCTCGATTTCTTTATGCATCATGTCGTGAAACAAAGTTACCATAGCACTTTGATATGTTGCCCCCGCATTCTTCAGTCCAAACGGCATCACCTTGTAGTAGAACGTGCCCCACATGGTTACAAATATGGTTTTCTCCATGTCTTCAGGATGCATCTTGATCTGGTTATATCCGGACCGTCTATGAATGAAAACAGGTGTCCTACCATGTTGTCTACTAGGCTGTCAATATGAGGCATTAAGAAATTGTCCTTCGGGCTGGCCTTGTTCAAATCTCTGTAGTCCACACACATTCGCACTTTTCCATCTTTCTTAGGGACGGGGACGATGTTGGTTACCTAATCTGAGTATCTTACCACCTTCAGGAATCCAACGTCGAATTGCTTTCGAACCTCTTCTTTTATTTTTAGCAAGATGTCGGGCCTCATTCTTCGGAGTTTTTGCTGAACTGGCTTATATTCTTCCTTTATGGGGAGTCGGTGCACCACGATATCAGTGTCCAACCCGGGCATATCTTGGTATGACCATGCGAAGACATCTTTGAATTCTTGAAGTAATTCAATAAGGTCTCGCTTCATTTCCATGGTGATACAAGTTCCGATCTTCACCTCTTGTCCTTCTCCTAAGCTCACAATTTCTACTAATTCCTGGTGAGGTAGGATTTCTTTCTCGTCTTGTTCTACCATTCTCAACAAATCAAGAGATAGGTTACAGCCTTGGTCATCTTCAAAATCCTGAGAATCCTCCATACACGCATCTCGCTCAAAAGGAAATTCTGAGTCACTAGCAGTGTCACTCGTGTCATTGATATTTGGGGACCTGTTATGAGGATGAAGGCAGATACAAAGAATCAAAAGAATTCAAAAACATTTATCTGTATGGTATGATTATGAATGATTAATGAAATAATATTTAGAAGAATGTTTAAAGAATAAAAGAATCTGAAAGTAATCGTTTGCATAATATAATTATGGATGAAATTGAAAGAATGAGAGAACATTTGCTTAAAAATGATAATAACCGTGCATTTCATTGAAACAACATTTTTAAACATCGGCCTATTTCACAAAAGATTCTTATTACTCCTAGGCCTAGAGCAATAAGTGTGTTTTGGAGATTACTCTAAATCAGTTCTAAAAACTACAGGAATCTCTTCCGCAGTCCAGTTATCCAGAACACTTCCAGGTAGGTAGGGGCGAATGCCCGACAAATTTTTTTCCAACCTCTTCGTCATACGTGGCATTGATGTCCAAGCTTTCCAACCTTTCTTCTATAGCTCCCTTCATTGGCGTGCCTCTCTCGAGATGAATGATTCCCCCGGACACAAAATTTTTCGATATATGGGGGAATATCATTGGTTCCCATTTGATTTCCTCCCCCGTTAACCGTGCTCTCTTTCTTTCTTGCTTCTTTTCTAGCTCCCTTCTCCTTTGTCTCGCATTCGGCTTAAATCCTAAGCCGAAGCGGTCTCTCTTCTTCTTCAATACCGGCGTTTCAACCCTTCCTTGGAGGTGTCTCCCAAGTATTTTTTCGGGTAGGGCCCCTTTTCCAACTATCAACTGCAGGCTCATCCTCGTAGTTTTGGACAATTTTGGCACTAGAATTTTACTTCCATCGGCGATGAACGTCGCATTAACAAATTCTAAAGATCGAAATGAGTATTTGATTACTTCGTCATCTGTCTCTAAATAGGGCGCATTATTGCTTACAGTTGTAATGATATCCTCTTCAGCATTAATCGTTATCAATCGCCCCTCTGATACCAACTTCAACTTTTGGTGCAACGATAAAGGCACTGCCCCAGCTGAATGTATCCAAGGCCTCCCCAATAAGCAATTGTATGAGGGCTTAATATCCATTACTAGGAAATCCACCTCATATGTGTTTGGCCCGATCTGAAGAGGTACATCGATTCTGCCCATCACCCTTCTCTCCGTACTATCGAATGCTTTCACTATGTTCTGGCACTCCTTCATGTGAGAGTTGTCTATAAGTAATCTGTTTAGCGTGGTCAATGGCAGGATGTTCAAGACCGATCTATTGTCAATCAGTACGTCTGGCAGCGTATACCCTTTACAGTGCGTGGTGATGTGCAAGGCTTTAGTCGACCCCATGCCACTGGGTGGTATCTTGTCGTCATTGAAAAAGATATAGTTGTCAGTACTTATGTTGCTAACCAAACGGTCCAGCTTGTTAACAGAGATATCGTTGGCAACATATGTCTCATTCAAGACCTTCATTAGCGTGCTGCGATAAACTTTTGAGCTTAGAAGTAAGGCCAGCACCGAGATACGGGCTGGTTGTTTACGTAGTTGTTCCACCACATTGTATTCGCTGTGCTTTAGGAATTTCAAAAACTCCTTAACCTCCTCCTCGTTAACTGGCTCATTAACAGAAAGTTCCGATTTGGTCACTTTTTCCTTCACCCCTTCGACCACTAGGGCTTTTCCTTTTACGGGTTGTGCCTTCTCGCTTGCCGTATCATAACTCCTCCCGCTATGTGTATAGGAGCCCCTATCTTGGTCCTCTTTTGAAGCGTCGACCAGGCTTTCCTTTCCCGAAATCGTCACGTTACATTCATAATTCTATAAGACCCTTTTGCTGTCTTTGTAGGGGAAGACTGCAGTCTCTAGATTATGACCCTTAGTGGCATTTGAACTACAGCTTCATTATTTTTGGGTCTCGATATGATAACCATGAGGGAGTTAACTACTTGATTCTGTGCCGTCGATTTTCCCTCTGACGCACATATATCTCCCTCTCCGGGGTTTTCGGTCTCTTCATAGAACTTCATTTCCTTATTGTTAATCATGTTTTGTACTAAGGCCTTGAACTCCACGGAATCTTAGATTTCATGCCCCACCTCATCGTGAAACTCGCAGTAGTTCCTTTCTTCTTTAGATTCTTTCCTTGAATCCAACGCGATCAAACCTCTCTTGACCATCTCCTTCCACACCTGTCTCAACGGAGTCCTGACTTCTGCAACCTCACACTTAATCTTCTTGTTTTTGTCTTCGCTTATCCCATTCACTCCTTGGTCGGTATTACTGGGGAGCAAATTTCCTGCTACATTGGGTACGGCTGGGTCGTCAAACCTCACGATCCCCATTTTGATGAGTCTTTCAACTACTTTCTTGAACACAGTGCAGTTTTCAATTGAGTGCCCGGTGATTCCCGCGTGGTATTCACATTGGGCATTTGTGTCATACCATTTAGGATACGGGGGCTGCAATGGCTTCAGATAAAAAGGAGACACTATATGAGCGTTGAACAGGTTTTGGTAGAGCTCCCTATACGTCATGGGTATAGGGGTGAATTGTGGCCTTTCTGTGTTCTCCCTCGCGTTGGATTCTTATCTTACGGAGCTACGTTGATTGGTGGTCACCGTCTTTGGCTGATTTACAGTAAGTGACTTGGACTGACCTTTGTTGAATGTGCTCGTGTTGTTCACTTCATTATCTCTTTTCCTCGGGGCTGACTTCCTGGCACTCTCTCCTGATTCTATCTTACCGCTCCTCACAGCATTTTTGATCATTTCCCCCGTCATCACTATGTCAGAGAAGCTCTTGGTGGCGCTTCCCAACATATGAGTGATAAAAGGGGCCTTCAAGGTGTTGATAAAGAGAATCGTCGTTTCCTTTTCTAGAAGCGGCAGCTGAACTTGTATGGCCACTTCTCTCCACCTTTGTGCGTACTGTCTGAAACTTTCATTGGATTTCTTCTCCATGTTCTGGAAAGTGATTCTGCCGGGGGCCATGTCCGTCACATGATTGTATTGTTTCATAAAGGCTTGAGCCAGGTCCTTCCATGAGTTAATTTTAGCGTGGCTTAACTGGTTATACCACTTAGATGCCACCCCAACCAGACCATCTTGAAAGCAGTGAATTAATAGCTGGTCATTGTTAACGTATCCCGTCATTCGCCTGCAAAATATAGTGATGTGGGATTCAGGGCTACTCGTTCCATTGTATTTAGTAAATTCGGGCATTTTGAATTTAGGGGGAATGACCAAATCTGGGACCAAACTAGGGTCCTTGGCATCAATCCCTTGATGATGATCCGTGCTTTCTATGGCTCTGAATTTCTCCTTGAGCCATCTATACTGTTCTTCCAATTATTTTTGCGAATCTATCCTCGCCTTTTCTTCTTCAGCAACTTCATCTAAATCGAGAACGGGCGGATAGTTCGGGTTGTTGACAAAGTTAGAGCCTGAGCCGATTTGAAAATTTATCGGTATTAAAGCTCCGGCCTGAACCTGCTGGGGCATGATCGTGACAGATGGTTTTGGTAGATTAATCTCAGGCTTTATCGGTACATGTGTCGGAGTGAAGCCAGGGGGTATTGAAGATCTTCATTAATTTCCTCAACATTGTCCATGGGGCCCTTTCCCTTATCGGTTCTTCCCAACAGCAATTGGGACAACTGACTCATCATCTCTCTTTGGGATTCCATCATTTACTCCTTCATCTCTCGCTGAATCTTGGCTAGCTGCTCTTGCATCTGAGACTACATTTGTTCCTGCATATCCTTTTGCATTTGCTCCAATTTCTCGAGTCTCTTATCCATTAACTTTTTTCTTGTACCGTAGGGGTGCGTGGTTGGTTGGTTTTTGTTGGTTTTCAGGTTACTGAAATAATTTTTAATTAATTAATTAGAAACCTCTTATGACCTTTAATGCATAGTGATATGATGTAATGCAAATACATGAATGCAAAGGAGGCATCAATTTTGATTCAATTGCCTTTAGAAAACTTCACTATAAAATAAAAGTCTTTTACATAAAGTTGAGTTATAGATAAAATTTCGCTCTAATGCTTAAAGTCTTAATTTTTCTACGTAACGAGGCCAGCTCCTGTCCGCGATCTAACTCCAACTCATATTTCACGCTCAATGTGTCCGCCTGTACCGCTAAAGCTTGTAAGTAGTCAGCTACCTCTCGAATCTGGGTTATGGCTTCCCCCATAAGGTAATCTCTGTTTCTAACTTGGTCTTGCGCATGGTGAAGCTGCTCTTTCCAACGGTCCTCATTTGCCTCGAAAAACTGGATCCGCATCTCACAGTTTTGCAGTGACGCCTCTAATTCTTCTATTTTTCCTTTCATTTCTTCTATCTTGCTCGAGCTTGCCCTCAATTCCATTGCGGTGTTGCGGTTTCGGTACTGATATAGAGACTTCTCGAGTTCTGCCACTCTAGCCCTTAATTCACCTCGTTCATTTCTGCTTTCCGACAGACTCTTCTCTAAATCTTCGTTTCGTGCCTGAGCTTTTCGAAATTTCCTTTCCCACCGGTCGGCGTTGGTCTTTTCTTCTCGAATTTCATGGCGCCATTGTTCGAAAGTCTTACCTAACCCCGCAGTCCTCATAGATAGGCGCAGCTTTTTATAGTCAGTCTTCAAGCTGTCTAAACCTTTTTCGGCCTTAGTTTTTCCTTTTCTCCACTTCTCGGCCTCTGACCTCTAGACATCAGCGTCTAATCTTAGGTGCATCTTCTCTTTCTCCAATTGTTCAATCTTTTTCCCAAGCTCTGAACTCTTCTTCTCGAAGTCTTGCTTTATGATTTCCAACTCTGACGAGGCGACTTGTAATTGTTCCACCATAGGTAGAGTATTCTCCAAGCTTGGCCTAGGAACGTTATCATTAACCCTCTTTTTAAACCATCCATCATACTCGGACGTTACCATGGAACCGACGGCCAACCTCTTCATCCAACAAGTTTGCTTCCAAGCATCCAATAGCTCCCGAACTTTCTTCTTATAGTGAGCACCTTTAAAGGAGAATTCACACTGAGCAAGTCCGTAGGTCGCGGGTACAAATTGTCTCGATTTATATTGCCTCAATGCAAGCAATGGAGTATACCCGGTAGCTCCTCAAATTCCTAACAATGGCACCCAATCAAAGTCACCGCATCGATACATGATCTCATCAGGTACCATCCAATAAGCTCTCTACTTGATATCTCCCTCCTTGAGGTTTTCAAGAATTTCGATCCACTTCTCCTATGAGATATCTTCTCTCCTCTGTATGGCTACCTCCTCTTTTAGCGGGGAATAACCCTCGAAAAAGACCCGATAGGAAACCTTGTCTACCTTTCAAAAGTGCACATGAAACCATACCATCAATAATTGTACACATCCAATAAACCGCCCCTCGCCCTTCTTCCGGAACGTGCTCAAGGATCTGAATGTTTTAGCTAATACTGCTGGTACAGGTGTGATTCCTTTCTTAAGACAATCGAATAAATCAATGACTACCTCATACACGTGCCTCAAAGCCTTAGGAAAAATTACCAATCTGTAGATGCTTAAGGCGAAGATATCGACCCTCTTTCTTTCATCTGGATGCATCAAAATCAAATCTCGCAAATTCTCCCAAGGGGTACATTTATTATCTCCTTTTTGTTGAATTCGAGCAGTGACCCAAGGCTCACTCATCCCTGAAATGCTCATCAGTTTCTTCACGAAAGTCTGACCACTAAAAATCCGGGCATAAGTCTTTCTGACCTGAATTTTTGGACACTTGAGCAGAGTAGTGCATTCCTCTATGGTAGGTACTAAATCCACTTCTCCAAAAGTGAAACACTTGTAAGCAGAATTCCAAAACTGCACCATAACTCGGAACAGATGTTTATCCTTTCTAATGTCTAGCAAGTAGGTCACATCACCATAGCTTTGATAAAATAACTACTTGGTCCTTTCATCCCAACTGGCCCAAAAATCTTTCAACTCTTGTAGCTCATTCTGTGCTACATTGACACGAGTGAAATCCTGCAACTCTGATATATATCCTTCTGCCAGGCTATCCCCTTTTTCTGATTGTAGCTTCTCTGACCATGCACGAACGGACGAGTTATCCTCGACTTTACTAAGAAATTCATTCTCCATGTCAAACTTTCTAACTTAGTAATTGAATACGAATCAACACCTCCTTTAGTATGCAATGTCATACAAAAATCAATCAAAACAAAACACAAGTTAGTATCAAATAATAGTGATAAAATGCAAGCACATAAACGATAATTACAACGCATATACAGGTAAATACTAAGGCTTGACGCGGCTCCACCCAAGGATAGCTCCTAAGGTTCACTATACATGGTTCGGTTCTAGAGATAGGGTACCCGAACCAACAGATTCTTCAATCCTCACCCATTATAGGCTTATATAGATCGAGTTCGGTTCAGGGGGATACATTTCCCTATGACCATACGGAGATGAAAATCTCACAAAATCATAGGTACGGATGTACCCCGAAAGCAATCTACTAGCCTATGCGGAGGTGAAAACCTCACGAAAGCGTAGCTTCTTACTCCCACTTAGAAGGTGTGACCACAGCGGTCATGCAATGAAATACAGTATTATTCTACTAGATCTGAACCATAACAACCATACAAACAAATGCATTTAGAAGACACATGGTTTTTTAAAATAAATTTTTGGCTTTTTGACAAAAGGACAGCCAACAATCAATTTTATGGCTTGACTCTCGATCAATCCCCAGTGGAGTCGCCAAGCTGTCGAAACCATCTTTCTTATTTAAAATTTTAAATTTAATGAAAAATGATGGGGGATCGACTTTTTGAAAAACGAAAACGGAGTCGCCACCAATCCTTTTGTTTTGGTGTGATCGGATCACCTAAAAAATTGGTTATTTTAATAAAACATTTCTTTTTTACTAAAACAACGATTTTGGTCTTACGAAAATATGAGAAAACGGGTTCGGGAGTCGGTTACGCATGAGGAAGGGTTAGCACCCTCCTTACGCCCAAAATTGGTACCAAATCGATTAAATACTGTCCTTATGTCTAAGCTTAAAAAATGTTTTTGAAATGTGATTCTCTTTTGATAACATTTGAATAACCCGAGCTCGTCACAAAATTCTCTTGCCTAAGAGGAATATAGCACCACATCTAGCACGATAGGGCATGATCCTTTAGGCCCTCGAAAACATGATGAATTTTGACTTCCAAAAATTTATATGTTGAAAATCGCAAAAGGATGCCCAATTATTTAGTCCAATGAGAAAATCGAAAACCCAGCACAGTAGGGCATGGTTCTTCGAATTTCTAAACATCGAGCATTGCCTTATTTTTTAGAGTTTTTAAGAAACATGAGGGAAATTCTAAATAGGATGTTCGATTATTTTGAACCAACAGGAAATTGCAACCCAGCACAATAAGGCACGATTCCCTGAATTGCCAAACATCGAACATTACCTTCGTTTTGAAGAGTTTTTAGAAAACGTAAGTGAAATTTAAAAGGGATCTTCGATTATTTTGAATAAACGAGAAATTACAGCCCAGCACGATAGGGCACTATTCCGCGAATTGCCAAATATCGAACATCGCCTTCGTTTAAAGGATTTTTAAAAGACATAGGTGAAATTCTAAAGGGACCTTCGATTACTTTGAGCAAACGAGAAATTGCAACCCAACACGTTAGGACACGATTCCTCGAATTGCCAAATATTGGATATCGCCTTCGTTTTAAAGGATTTTTAAAAGACATGGGTGAAATTTTAAAGGGACCTTCGATTACTTTGAGCAAACGAGAAATTGCAACCCAACACGTTAGGGCACGATTCCTCGAATTGCCAAATATCGGATTTCGCCTTCGTTTTAAAGAATTCTTAAACAATTGTGAAACTAGCTTAAAATGTATTAATTCGATTTGAAATAAGATGAAATTAATCATAAAAATTTGGATTTTATAAAACCACATTTCAGAAACCACGTAGAAAATGATGATATGTGGTAATATATGTACGCATAAAATACGGCAATGGAAGAGTGGATGCAACACAATTTATTTAACCAACTAACAAACACTTACAACTAAGTATAACTAACTTGGAAATATAGCTCAATCTCAATCAAACATGGAGAATAATTAACATGGCAATATAAAACAATGAATAAATAAATAATGCAACGATAACATGCATGGCATAATGTAATATGACTACTACTAGCTACACAAAGAAAATGCAAATCAAAGAAGTAATATGGTATGAAACCATTTTAAAATAACGACGGATAAATGGACACATAAAATGTAGGTTGACAAATTTGTATATATAAAAAAACTAGGGATAGATATATAATAATTTTTTTGAAATAGATATCATAGAATGAAAGTTTGGATCAAATTGCAGGTAAAATATTTTAAACACAAATACATTTAAAAGTTGACAAAGTACATGATAATTTAAATAATATATAATACAAAAGGATAACAAAGATATATGACAAGACACAAAATAGATTTAAAGAAACATATGTACATGTATATAAAAATAGTATTTAAATGTGAAATTTTAAATCAATACAATATATAGTAGAATATGTTCAAAGGAAATTATATGTATATAAAATAATATAATATTAATAATATGCATGGAATAAAAATAACTTTGTTATAAAAAACGTGGGTTTAATAATGTATAGATTAAATACGGGTGTCCACAAATGTGTATACATATAATGATAATAGCTAAAAAAATATTACATAGGATTACATAATAAAATACAAGAATAAATTTAAAAGAAATTATGTGTATAAAATGACGTAAGGTTAATAATGTGCATAAAACAAAATGAACTTTATTATAAAGCATATATATATATATATATAATAGTAATATATACAAGGATATTTATGAAGCATTTTGCAAAATGTTGTAATAGTATGGCATAAAAAAGCAAACAATACGATAGTGATTTAAGAAAAGAGAAACAAAATAAAAGCATTAAAATAACCTAAAATATAAAACGTAAAACAAAGATAAAAATGTCGAATGTGCCTTTAAGACAAAAATGAATCATAAAATGAAAAATAAAAATAAAAGGGACTTAATTAAAATTAAACTAAAACACAAAGGGGTAATTTGAAAATAAATCATTAATGATAAAAGGGCCAATAGGTAAAGTGCGCAAATGCGCAGGGGCTCAAACTGGAAATATTCCAGGCTCCCAAAACGCAGCACACAAGCACGGACTAAAATGGAAACGCGCGCAAATTACAGGTCAAATTTAAGAAAATGAAGAAATCTGGACTAAACCTAAATGAGCACCAACGCGAAAGGAAGGGACCGATCTTGAAAATAGCCCTTCACCGTGAAAATGCGCGGGTCCTCGAGGCACTTGGGAACGGATCGAGTCGGGCTATCTAAACGGTGTCGTTTTAAGGCTACACACCATGCCTTAAATGGCACCGTTTCGCATCGCCGAATAAAAGAGGGCACAGCCCCTAAAAACCCTAGATATTTCAGTCAAAACAATGGGGAGAGGGGAACCCAAAGGTTCTGCGCCGTTCGGCCATCATTTCATCACTGCGACGACGAATGATGACCTTCGGTGATCCCCTTTTGCTCCTCTGTTTACTCTAGCGTCGTATTTGTCGATTTAAGCCCCGAAATCGCATCTCCGATTTCGATTTTAGCGAAGGAAATGAGGTCTCTGATGGCTCGTATGCAAAGGTAAGTCCCTTCCTCTTCACTTTATTTACTTTTGAATAAAAAAGACACAAAACAAAGAACAATCGAAAAAAAAAGGAACACCCGCAAATCTAAATCGGAAAATCAACTTCGAATATAGGTGGCCTTTTCTTTGTATTCAATATGCATATCTTCGTAACCGATTAAGGGATTAAGAGCTTGGCTTTATAGCCGAAAAGAAAGAGAAATAAATCAAAAATATACAATATTGTTCTTTGTTTCTATTCGCTGCTGCTCTGTTTGTCTTTTTGCAGGTATGGGTGCGCGCTCGGGTACGGCGGTTTGGGCATGGCATGCCTGCTGAGGCGCTGGCATCGTACGGAGCATACGGATGGTGGGCGTGGCGCGATGTGGTTAGGATTGCTGCGGCGCAAGCAGACTACTAAGGTTCTGAAGTCTTCTAGGCCATTTGGGCCTCGAGCTTGTAACAAGTTTGGGCTAGGGCATTGGTTTGGGTATTGGGCCTATTGGGCCGTCTGGGTTTTGGGTTAGGGTTTTGATATTAGTTTGGGCCTTGATTGGTTATTGGGTCTGTAAACGGACTTTTAATGGACTGTTACTGTCTTAAACTTTTTGTTTATTTATTTATTTTATATATATTTTATATTTATATTTTTTTTGGGTTTCTAGCGGGCCCGGGCCAAAATTGGTCATTACATGTTGATAACAACGATAATATAAAAAAATAGGAAACCATAGTACACTAATAATAATAGTAATAAGTTGCTAAAAAAATAGTAATAATATAATAATAAGGATAATAATAATAATAATAATAATAATAATAATAATAATAATAATAATAATAATAATAATAATAATAATGAAAATGAAAGTAATAATAATACATTAAGTTACAATAGTAAAGTAATAATAGTGATAATGATAACATATTAGATAATAATAGTAAAATAATAAATAATAATAATAGATTAAATTAAGTAATTTAATTAAAATATTGAAAATAACAAAAAAGGGACTAAATTGAACCTAAAATGAAAGTTCGGGGTCAATCCGGAATAAAAAACCAAAGAATATGACCAATTTGGGCGCGCGGATAACAAGGGAGTACCAAAATGGGCAATATCCCATCCTCCTAAAATGCACAACACCAAGAGGGACCGAATTGAAAGGCAAAATAAATTACATGGAAAAATTAGGAATAATGAAAATTTTAATTATAAAACTATAAAAAAGCAGAAGGGCTAAAAGTGCAATTAGTCTTTCCGTTAAAAACCACACGAATCCTGAGATGGGTCGAGTCGGATTCGGGTCGACCAAGGCAAAACGACGTCGTTTTGGGTGTTTAAGGCCAGCCTCAAAACGACGCCGTTTTGAGGGCCTATAAAAGTCAAAATTTTTTTAAAATAAATCATTCTTCATTTGTTTTAAAAAAAAAAACTCCCCCTTTATTTTTCTCTCTGCAGGGGCTGAAAGTCCGGCAAGGAATCCGGCCTATCGCTGCCGTGGCCCACCGTCGCAGGCCACCGCGCACGGTGGCCGGAAATTAAAAAAGGTAAATTTTTTTATTTTTTTATTATATTTATATATAAATATATATACTATTTTTTTAAATAAAATAGAGATTGGTATGTACAAATAGGTTCGAAAGAAAATAAAACAAAATAAAACAAAAACGAAAATAAATAAACCTTTTATCAGAAACCTTTGAACTCCCTTTTGGTGTTGTTTGCTGCGATCAAGTGTTTTTTGTTGGGGTTTTAGTTTTTTAGATCATATTTCTACTCGGTTTCTCTTTGTTTGAAAGCCTATTTTTTTATTTCCAGAAAAAAAAAAGCCCCTAAAATTTACAAATATAGGGATTTTATAGCCCTAATTCAATGCAGTTATCCTTGCTGTCATTTCCTCTCTGGTTTTACAGGTGCAAGTGGGCGACAGTGACCAGGGCGGTGGAGCAAGTGGTCGACTAGCATGGGCGATGGGACAGAGGCGGCAGTAGATTAGGTTTTTTTTTTTCTGATAAATGTATTGGGCTTGGTGTGCTAGGTTTTTTTTTTGTTTGGTTTGGTTTTGGGCTTGTGTTCTGAGGGGTTTGGTTGTTAATGTTTGGGGTCTTATTGGGCCCCTGGCTAAATTGGGCTTGTACACAATCAATTCAAATAGGAAAACAATCGATTCAAGAGTAAGAGAATTTAGTACTGCTCTTGAGTGAATATTAGAGCTAAATGTATAGAATTTATTGCAAGAGAAACTTTAGTTGACAATTTGGTGGATCCAACTTGATTTGCCATTGAAGTATTGGACTTGCGTTTAGTGAATTTGAAGTCTGGAGGAAAGTCAATCAACATTGGTTGACCTTATCGTAATGTTCCTTAAAGTCTTTCCATACTAGGGCAACAATGGTTGCAAACATGATTCCAGCATACAGATTGATATTAACACTTCTCAAGATTCATGAAAAAACAATCGCATTACATTAATCCCATTGTGACTGAAAGATTGATTGCACTGATTCTCTTGAGCAAGATCTATCAACAAAATCAAGCTTATTCTTGGCCAACAAAGCAATTTGCATTAATCGGCTCCAAATGACATAATTTTCATGACCCATTAAGTGATTCGAAACCAACTGAATACCTAGTGTGTCTGAAGGATGCAAATACATTGGATTATTGAAGTCCAAGGTGACCAACTCTCTATCTCTTCCATTGCAATCTTGTAATGGTTGTTGCAATAGAGAAATCAAAGAAACACACAGCACAACAAAAAAGAAACTAGGAAAACTTGAAACACAAAGCAAGAAAGCAAAAGCAAACTAAAGCAAAGAAAAATCACGAAGCAAGATGATTAATCAATCGGCAAACTTTGCTGCTGTCACCATCGTGAATAGTAGCTCTAATACCATGTTGAGATATCACTAGATATCAAAACAATCAATTAAAATAAGAAACAATCGATTGATTAACTAAAGAAAACAATTGATTGAAATAGGAGAATAATCGATTCAAAAGTAAAAGAATTGATTCAATTCAATAAGAACAATTGATTCAAAAGTAAAAGAATTTCTTACTTGATTCAATTCAATAAGCTTATAATAGTTGACTTATATACACCATTCTACTAACAACGTACTAAACAAACTTAATAACTATCTAACCATATTTACAACTTCTACAATTTGTAAGAGAAAATGACATCAACATTTTAGTTGAAATTGTCAACAATATTAACTATTAAGACTAACTAATGATATTATAAAAGTAGAGGATCAAATTATTCAAGAATTAAAGTATATAGATTAAATCTTAAGTTTCAACATAGTTTAAAGGTGAAAATTTAAATTTAACCAAACTTAAAAGAGATAAAAAAAATCACGTCTCAATCTTTAAAACTCTTACATCAAATTTGGTTGGGGGAATGAAATAACATTCTCCCATTATTCATTGAATGGTAAACCATTCCTTTGTTTGGTTGAATGTAATACTCATTTAATGGAATAGTTATTACTTTTTTATTACTTGTCTTCCTGTAATAGCCACCAAATAATGGCTATTTCATGCAACCTTAAATAACAAAACAAAATTAATTTCTAGATTAGTCATTTAAAACTTAGACCCATAAAATATAAAAATAAAATATTTGAAATATTTTAATATAATATAATTTAATATAAAAATAATTATATTAAAAATATTATTAAATTATATATTTTTATTTTTATTAAATTATATTTAATAATATTTATATTAAAATATGATTAAATTATTTATTATTTATTATTAAATATATATAATAATCCTATTAAAATTTAATAACAATAATCATCTATCTAAAAAAATCCTGCTATGGGTACTTTAGTCATTTCAATTTTTTTTCCTTATGCTATTACAGTTCTATTACAGTTTTTTCAATCAAATAATTGAATTATTAATTACAACTCTATTTTATTACAGCTCTATTCTATTACAGTTAATCAAACGTACCATTAGAATATTCAAATTATATATATTCACAAAATATTTTAATTAAAAAATTAACAATATTAATTATTTAAACTAATTAATAACATTATAAAAAATATACATAAAATTAAATAAATAAAAGTTGACCTTTATTGAAATTAAATTTGTTTGCTCAAATTGCCCAAGCCTATTTTATAAATGGTTTACTTAGACGAAATGGGCTCACCATTTGC
Organism: Gossypium longicalyx; assembly: GCA_025698465.1. Classification (NCBI taxonomy): domain Eukaryota; kingdom Viridiplantae; phylum Streptophyta; class Magnoliopsida; order Malvales; family Malvaceae; genus Gossypium; species Gossypium longicalyx. The sequence continues at coordinate 4,295,542 of CM047004.1, forward strand.
TGGGTTCGATGACCCAAAAGTTGTGGATAAATAAACAAGACTTTGTACTGTTAGTAATTTAAATTTTCATCTATCAACATTAAGTTGAGCTCCAAGCAATTCAACCATTTAAATTTTAGTATTTTGTTGTTTATCCCTTTTACTTTTTGGTGAAATAAAATAACAGGGTAAATTCCGAACAACAAATGTGATTAGTGCAATTCGAACCCAAGTCACATTTAGGCAATAAATACCTTTAATCATCAAGCCATCACATGAGGTTTCTTTTAATATATATTTATTTTTTTAATTAATATAAATCTCAAAAAAACTTCGAATTTGAGTTAAAATATAAATAATTAAATTTGAAATCCTACATAATAATGGTGCTAACTTTTTCAAAACTTTATTTCTCATTATACTCTTAAAAATAAATTTTAATTATCAATAAAGCGTTGACTTATTATCAATATTAAGCCTCTAAAAATTTTAAGATTTTATATTCAAGTTTCCATTGATAAATAAATATAATATATGTAGATTCTATTTGAATAATATTTCGATTATCAACCCGAATCATATTTTTATAATGATTAATAATAATTTTTCATATATATTATATTTATAATTGCAATTATACTTTTAATTTCAAAAAAAAATTAACTAAGACTATCTTTGAGCAATAATTAAAACTTAGTTTGACACCTAAATAAAATACAATTAACCCTCTAATCTCAATAGAAATAAGAATAGAGAGGGGGTTTTGAGAAATAGGGAAGAGGAATAAAAAAGTGATTGTTTGGAGTCCCCTCAAATGGATCATCTTGGGTTATTTAAACCATGAATTAACCATAAATTTTTAGATTGGAACATCGAATCGGATCTAGATCGGATTATTACATATTTTATTATAATTGTGTAACAAAACCCGAACTTCTAAACTATTAACTTTTTACAACACCATTGTTTAAACTAGACCATCAAATTCTTAACCGACAAGGTAAAATGGAAATAGGGAGAAAGAAACCTTTTTGAGTTTAGATTTATATGTCTCAAAATCAATCTCTTGGGGGTTGATTGCAAGGACAAAATAATTATGTTTCAAATGATAATTTGCACAAATTTAAAGGCTGATCTAATCAACTTTAAGACTAAAGTGAAAGACATGACACAATTTGTAAAAATTAATTAAAAAATTAAAAAAGGGAAATGATTAAGTAGGGACCATCATGTTTTTATATGGTGTCTAGAATTTTATTTTGATGTCATATTAAATTTGTTGGGACCCCTTTGCATGTCGCTATAGTATCTTTATACATTCCAATATACTATATAATTTATCATTCTTTCAAAAAATATTTGTATTCTTTTAAATCATTATGCTTTTAAAAATAAAATTTTAAAATATATTTCTATTTTCTAATTGCTTTTTAGAATAGGTTTAGATAGATGGTAGGTTACGGTACAGTGCGTTTAACTTATTTTTTTTGTCTTACGCCACCTCTATTTTTACACTAAACATAAATAAATACATCGTCTATCCAAACTCATTCTAAATATCAAAATATTTTTTATTTTTAAATTAAAAAACGAATTTAAACATACTCAAATTTACATCCTCTTAATTACTATAATAATAACATTACAATTGAAATAAAACTGAATCAATTTAAAATATAACTTTAACCTAAATTATTTAATATTAACTTTACCACTTTAACTATAAAATATATTAAACTTGGGTAACATATTTACAGTATTACATATACAAAACTTCATGTACTTTTGTGACCTTTATTTTGGTTCAATCAAACTCCACTTTGAAAGATGAGAGAGCAAAGAGGGCCACAAATTTGGCAGTCTATTGGCACAAATCTTTTGGTCAAAGATTATCACCTAATATCTACATAAGATATCCTAATTAAATTTGTTTGCTTAGTAGAATCAATGTTGTGTACTGAAATTTATATTATATTGAGCGGAGCTTTTTGTTAAAGGCAAGAGAATTTACTTAAGGATGAAGTTTTTTCTTTCAATATTAGTATCCTTTTTAGCCTATCTGTTTGTTGATTTATGTGCCTTTCTTACAAAATTCTTTAAAGATTTCATCTTCATTTTACGGTTTATATTTAGTATTTTGTGGATGTCTTTTTCAATAATTTCATCTTCAAATTTTAACATGCATCTATCTTTCAGAATATAATATGTCTTGCCAGTGCAGCTAATAATATTTTATAAAGAGGCAACTATTAAACACTTAAAATAATATTTGATGTTAAAATCATATTTAACCCTTTTTCTTTTTTCAAGTAAAAAAATTATAATATATTAATAACATTAGTAAGATTTAAATTATATCTTTAATAAAATTTACGAATGTAATTTTATTTATTAAACATTTTTATCATTAATAAAAATATGATTAATAGATTTTTAAGTAAATTTTAAATATTTTATTAAGAATATTTTAAGCAAAATTGATTATTTTTATTTCACTTAGGAATAAAATTAATTTAACGGACAAATGTTTTAAAAAATAAAAATAAAACATAAAAAAATTATTCTACAAATAAAAAAAGTACTAAATATAATTTTATTTATATATATAACCAAACATCCCATGGGAGGATTGGCTTTCTTTTTCTTTTATTCCATCAATTATTTATTCTTTTCTTGGTAAAGGTGGAGGTTTAAGATTTTAAATGTTGAAATTTAAGTTTCAATACGTGAAATTTAATTCTCTCTAAAATTTATTTTTATATTAAATTATTTTTTCTTCTTTCGTTTTTTTTAATTATCTTATTATAAGTTTTGATCATATATGTTTCTTTTGATACAATATCTAGAATTACCTATAGTTCATCCCCAATTCATAAATAAGAGGATAATATACTTCAACATACTTAAACCTACGTCCTCCTACATTGACAACAATACTTATATTGATCAAGCTAAGGCTCAATCGAGTTACTGATTATGTTTTATTTCAACAAACTTTTAAGATAATCCCATAGTCAAATAATAAAGGGTTTTGGGTATAGTACATAAATGACAAAATTAATTTCATTCCAAAAAGCAAAAGCTACCATAAGATAGGATTTCCTCCCTTTTAATTTCCAATGCTTAAGTTCCTTTCTAAAATTGGTTTCTCAAAAGGGTTGGCTCTTATTAAGTTTCTACAAAAAATAAATCAAAATTGGAGGTAGACAGAAAGATAAATTGGCTTTGTTTAAGGATAATTAAAATAAAAAGAGATAGGTTTGTTTTATTAAATATGAATGTAAATGCTAACAAAGCCATAGTAATTTCAAAGTTTTAAAACATTCCCTTATAATTTTATGATGTCCAAAGCTAGAAAGGCTAACATACCTTTTAATTACCTTTATGTATGACATCACATTCCAATAAGTTATATATAGTAATTCTTTTTGGCATAAATATAAAGTTGATAATTAAGATTCCATCATAGTATTCACTCAATTCTGTAAATTAAGCTTAATCTAATTTAATCGAATAATAAAAATATTTATTTTTCAAAAAATAATAAAATACAATAAAATTATAATTTATATATTAATTTTAGAAATACATTGTCAATTTCTCATTGTTGTAAATATTTTAATTAATTTTTATATTTTATCTATAATAATTTTTAAATAATAATAGGGGAATTCATTAAAAATTAAAATATGACAAATTTAAAGGACGGATTATATATTGCTTCACCAAACTGATTTCCATTTTTGATTTGTGCTTATGATGACCAAAAATATTCCTTTACAATCAAATATAGTTCTTTTTTTTCATTATTATTGAAAACCCTAAAAATAAACTCTTGATTGAATCAAGGGATCCATCGATGAGGTTTAAAATGTTGGGTTTGAACTATTTTAGTCAAAATTGGTAAAATAATAATAAGTCTATAAATATAGTGTGGTTTCTTCTTTATGACATTTTATTTGTAATTATCTAAAAGCAATTTTGCAAAGAAAACTTAGTGCTTAGTTGCGCAAGCTTCCAATATTTGCATATATGATTGATTGCATGTTGAATGTACGTGGAATCAAATCCATTATGCATTACCAAACTTTAATCAACTATATCTCGTTCCTAATTTGCATGTTGTTGATTAAATAAACGTTGATAGTGCATATAAAATAATAACATTATGAGTATATATTTTTATCCCAACATCTTTACCTTTTTTCATTCATATTTCCAGTTTTTCTCAATTTTGAAATTAAGTAATTTAATTTTATGAATTTCGAAAGTGAGTATCTAAAGACAATTAATCGCGATATTAATGTTTTCCATTAATTATACATAATTTTAGTTGGTATATTGACAAAGTTAGCTTTCAATGTTTATATATTTTGTCATTTTGGCCTTAATTCTAAAAAATTCAAAAAATGCACCCTCAACATTTACACAAATGTTGTGGGATAAATTTGCTAAATTAATACCAAGTTGACAGAATATGTAAAATTTAAAGGCTAAATTTGATATTATACCAATTAAAATCATGTACACTTGATGAAAATCATTAACATTGTGATTAATTATTCTCAGTTACTCCCTCTTAAAATTAATGGAGATTAAATTGCTTTGACTTTTTTAAAGAGACTAATTTATTCAACTTCGAAATTAAAAAAGATTTTTTACCTAAAAATATTGAACCGAGATAATTTATTGAATCAAACTTAAATATTTTAATAATTGATTCAAATACTTCATAGAATTTACTTTTAAATTCCAACCTAAATTTGATTTCAAGTACAAATAATTGAATTTGAAATGTTAATCGGTGGCTGAGATATTCGCCATTGGTGAAGCTCTTTCTGTATATCTCTAGGATTGACATGCTTTAATTTAAATCTTTTCGTTGAAAGTGATTCAAAAAGGTTGTCATTACTTTGTTTCCTTTAATTGATTTTTAATAAATATATTTTATTTTTAAGCAATAGGATATAATATATATGTTACAAGATAATGTTGCTGTTTTATTTTACTGTCGAACAGTGATGTTATTTTCTAACTTCATCATTAAATTAAAAGTGCCTTTTCTCCCTTACCAATAGGAATTTTTTATACATACAACCAATAGGAATTAAATTTTCAATATTTAACATTTAACAGGATGCAAAGCTGAAATTTAAATTTGACCCTAAATTCAATGATTAAGCTTAATTCGAATTTGTTTGAGTTTTACTTTTGTTAATGTTATAATATTGTTGTGTTAAGAGTTACGTATTTTAGTAGCAACAAAAATAGGATTTTTATGTAATAGGAAACTAAATAATGTGGAGTTCAAGATTTGTGGGTTTTGTACTTTCTTTTAAGAAAGGATATTAATTGAAAAGTTTGAAGGATTAAATTGAAAAGTATGAGAGGATCTTTTAGATACATTATACTCATTTCAAGGAGGATGATTCTATCAAGGATGTCAAAAGCTATATAAAAAAGGGATACATCTTAAAATTATACAAACTTTGGTTTAATGTCTAATTTTAGATATGAAATTTTGATTTGATTCAAATATCATAATTTAGTAACACGATTATCGATATAGCATCATTTTATGTATATATGTTGCATACAAAAATAATTATGTTTATCTAATATAAAAATAAATTTATGCATTTATTTATTTAAATGTGTATGGTTGAATCAAAATTAAAGTTTCATATATACATCTGAACCACAATCAAAGTTTCATGGGTATGATTACACCAAATCAAAGTTCGTGTATCAAATTGCACATTGAATCATAGTTCATATATAATTTTGAGATTTATCCCATTATAAAAAAAAAAACCATCCCTCCCTACTGGTACAAGTTGAGAAAGAACATTCTAGTTCAATTAGGAACTTTATATCGTTGCAGCTAAGAACTTATTTAATAACATTTGGAAGTTGTGTAATATCGGTGCAATAGGAAAAGTTGGGGTGTTGAGAGTATTCACTTAAAAGTGTACAAGATTAAAACTAAAAAAATCCTTAGATTGTTTGGATTGTAGTTAATGTTTGTACTAGTGGATTCATATTTAGGCAAGGCTCGCAGATGTAGTGGTTCATTAAAAAAACATTTAGTATAACATCAATTCAACCAGACATTTTCAATTTATACCAAAGCCTATCACCAAACATATGTAGTGTAATCTTATTTGCCATAACTACTAGAAATTGGCTTCCTAATAGCCAAATAAACTTTGTTAATAAAAGAATGGTTATACTGTTAACAAAAGTGGTAGAGATGATTGAATTTGGTCTAGGCCAAATCATCTTTGATGGGATTATTAAGTTTGTAGAAAATATTTATAACAATTTCCTTCTACTTTATCCTTCACTTATCTTCCAAGTCCTTTATACTCAAAATCTGAGAATTGTTAGTGCCACTGAATAATATGAGAAGGCAGTACTTGAGCTGAAGTTCTCGCATAAATGGTTTGAAGGAAAGCATGGCTCTGAAAAAGATGCTAAGGAATATGCTTCATTTCAGTAAGTGCATGTAACATCTCAATTTTAGCTAAATCGGAACAATAGTTTCAGAACCACAAATTCGAGGTTGTAAAATTATTTTAATATTATTTTCAGTGTTTATAGCATTTGATTATATATGTGTGAAAATTTTGTGAGCTAATTTTATCGTTTAATAGCTCAATTTGAGAAAAAAGACTAAATCGCGTAAAATACAAAAGTTACATTCTACTTGTTTAAAGTTCTTTATTGACATGGCTTATTAAATGAAAGGTCCTTATGTTGTTATTAGACCATTGATAGTGGGAATGGACATAAATGGGCATATATTTGGTGATTTTATAATGGTTTCATTAAGGGTAAAATTGTAAAATATGTATTAAGTATAATAAAATAAAAACAAAAGTAATTTTTGTTCATATTTCTTTCTATCAACCGAAATTGAGAAAGAAAAAGAAGCCATTTTAGGGCTTTGATATTCTTCTAGCATATTCCTTGATTAAGGTACGGTTTTAGCTCAGTTTTTGATGATTTCTATGTTTTTGTGATCATTGCTTTGAGTACTAGCTAGTCCGTGCCTTAATTTTTGAGCTTTTTGGTGATTTTGTAAAATTACATTGATGATAGCTTGATTTTTTTGAATGTTGATGATGAATTATGAAATTTTGGTGTTTGATATACATGTTTTGTAAAGTGATTTTTAGTGAAAATGCCTAAATAGGATTAAATTGTGAAAAGTGTAAATTGAGGGGTTAAATTGTGAAATAGATGAAATATATGGGCTACTAAGGGCATAAGAGCAATTTGGTTAAGCATGGGTTAAATTGAATTTGGTGTAATTTGTGTTTTTTGTGAAATAAAGACTAAATTGAATAAATGTGAAGCTTTAGGGGCTAAAGTGTAAAAATGCCAAAATATGTATTTTTGGATGAAATTGAATGAATAAGTGATTAAATGAGTAATTTTGAATTTATATAGATCAAGAAAGAAAAAAAGAAAGAAAAAAAGCGGATTTAGATCGGGGAGAATCGAAGGTTATCAAGTAATCGATTCGATTCGTCAATTCTGAGTACGAGGTAAGTTTGTATGTGGTAATTTCATTTTAAATGCATGTTAAATGCTTTGATATCGCATAAACTGTGATTATGAGATTTCGAATAATGATGAATAATGAAAACGACTCTACGAATGCATTCGATGATATAAACGAAAGGTGTGAAAGCTCAGTTGAACCTTAGGAATAGAATTGGATAGTTGTGAAATGTTATAAGTTGATATACCGATTTGGCTACGGGCCATACATATCGAATGAGTTGGTTTCGGGCCACGATATCGGCACTTCGAGTGCGAATAATACCTTAATTTGGCTATGGGCCATGGTATAGGTATTCAGAGAGGAGTTACCTGGATTTGGCTATGGGCCATGGTATAGGTACTCTGGGATAAGTTACCTTGATTTGGCTACGGGCCATGGTATAGGTACTTATTGATTGAGATCTTGAGTATCCGAATTCTATTCCAAATGGTTCAACGGGTAATAATGACGTAGTTAAGAAAGAGGTTAGTACAATGTGGTACAGGTACATACGAAACTTATTCGAGTATTACATTGAGAAAGTTCAATGAGATGGTATTGAATCATGTTTTGAGACATAAGAAAGGTTTGTGGTTAATGTGATTTTGATTTGGTAATGTGTAAATAGTTGACTTACATTTATTAGATGAATTGAAATAATCACTTACGAACTTACTAAGTTATGAAGCTTACTGTGTGTTATTTGTCTATGTTTTATAGATAATCAAAGCTAGCTTGGACTCGGGGATCGTTAGGAACCATCATCGCACTATCAATCATTTTGTTGGTACTTTTGAAGCCTTGTATATATGGTATATGGCATGTATAGGCTAGTGTCATTATGGTACATTTTGTGTGATGGAATTATAGCCATGTGATTTGGCTTGTATTTGGTAAGGTTGTGAGATGTGAATTTTGTTTATTGGAAGTGTTTATATATGCTTTGTGATGTGAATGGTATGCCTTGTGAATTTGGCATAGTATGGTATGAGATTAAGGTATTGAATTGGTGTTATTTTGAGATTTGAGTTAGTTATTTTGAAGGATGAATTTGGCATATGAAATCAATATGATTGGAGTAGTATATGTATATTGAATTGATTATGGAATTTGATTGAAATGGTTATGGTATGAATTGTGCATTTGGTTGATGATTTTGGGATGCCTATTATATGATGAATTGGTATCATTTTGCTTGCTAAGTGTGCATGAGAAAAGGGTGGCAAATTGGCTTTGCAAATAGCCTATTTTTGTCCACACGGGCAGAGACACGGGTGTGTGTCTCAGCCGTGTGCGACACACAGTCATGCTATACGGTCGTGTGTCTCTAGGGTACCCTTTCGAATTAAGACAGTATACCCTACAGGTTTGACACGGCCTAGATACACGGGCGTGTTTACTGGCAGTGTGTGACACACGGGCTGGCACATGGGCGTGTGGTCGACCGTGTGACCCAAGTCAGTAACCCATCTAGTTTTTCCACGGCCATGGCACACGGGCGTGTCCTTGGCCGTGTGGTGCAAGTTAGAATGTATGCCCTATTTTTACACGGCTTGTGACACGGGCGTGTCTGGTGGCAATTTGAGGCATACGGCCTGTTCACACGGGCGTGTGACCCTTAAGTGCAAGAAAATTTTCTATGTTTCCCAAAGTTTGCAAATATTATCAGTTTAGTCCCGAACCTCTTCTAAGCATGTTTTAAGGTCTCGTAGAGCCTTATAAGGGACAATGTGATTATATTTGATTGATTTTTATGTGGAAATGTATGAATTATGTTATGATTTATCGATAATGCCTCATAACCCTATTCTGGAAATAGATACGAGTTAGGGATGTTATAGTGCCCACTGTTGCAAGCACCAAATCTGTCCCCTCAAGCATGAGGAAAAGAATAACTTATGAACTCAAGTCCTCTATTGAATTCAATAAGAGACACTGTGACAGTCTATGAGTTGAAGCTAAAGTTGTAAAGAAGCTGATTGATAAACAAAAAGCTATGTAGGCTACTTGGCAAATTTGTTGACCAAAAAGGGGGAGAATGAGGTACAAAAGGGGGAAAATGATGGAGTAGTAGGGGGAAATGTGTTGTTAAGGGGGAGTATTTATTGTGGGGAAGAATTTCTTTTGATGAATTTCATATTGATTTTGAACTACTATTTATATTTTATTTGGGATGACTGTATTCCTTAATTTGCTAGTGCTACTTTGTTTTGATTCTTGATGATGAAGTTGATGACGGACTTGGTACTGTGGAACTTTATTCATTGGTGAATGGATTGCTTTTGCTATTTTTGCTTTATTTTTCTTGTTTCATTAGCTTAGTTATAATTATGGTTGGTTTATTATAGATGCACAATTCAACTTAGCATTAATAGTTAATTTGCTTAATTATTATCTAAAGTTCTGGAAATAAAGGGAATAAGCTAAGGTAACTTGACAGTATAACTTTCTGTGTTGTACAAGTTTTGTTCAAGAAATTGCCAAAGGGGGAGATTGTTGAAAAATATGAAAAGGATAAAGGAGTTCTTGCGGGAGTGCCCACTCCCTAGCTAATTGCGACAATTGAGAATGTTTTCAAATTTGAGTTATTAAATATTTATTGAACCAGATATTTAAATTGTGTTGATATTATGGAATGTATCTAGCCCATTAATCACTTGAGGAAACATATAAAACCAGGTCATACTTATCAAATCCCTTAGATCGAGGATAGTGAATTGGATTGAACATTGATATCTTAGGTGCCAAAAGGCCTTGTTTACATTGTTGGTTATTATTGTAGTGTATTCAACTTATTTAATTATTTTTTAATAGGGATTGTGATAGATCTTCTTCATGTTAGCAAGTCTCAAAATGTCCTATGTAATTGACAGATTTGTATAGGTTATTGTACTGAGATATATAGCACTCAACTTTGTTTTTACGAGTGCATTGTGATAGTAAAACCTGTTGTGTTATGGTTTTACTTGCTAAATTCACAAGGGTAAATTTAGTGGTATCAGTCTTCAAAATGAAAAGTGAGGAGATTGTAACAGATGTATGATAGATTTAGCTTCATTTGTTGTAAGTGTTGAAGATAATGAATATTTCTCACTAAGCTAGGCTTCACAGATGTAGGTAAACTAAACCACGCAAACAATCTTTGTGTCCCCTATTTTATTCTTATTTATTGTAATGCTTAAAGGAGTGTTTACTCCCTTAGCCACTTCTTCCAAGCATATAACTTATATCTCAGCAACTGTTCAGGCCAACACTCTCTTTCTATATGGCAGAAGAGGCATTTTGGGTCCACTATTTCGGTCCTTTTGTCAATTTATGCCTTGCATACAAATGCATAGTTAAGATTTTTCCACATAAGAATGGTTATTTTGACTAGTAATTTTGCAACCCATAGCGCATTCCAAATTTCTCTTGGTAAATACACGATGATGTGGTTTTGAGTTCTTTCATGCCTATTGTTAAATTCTTCTGAATAGGCTTATTTTATTGTAAACTCTCCTCTAGATAAGAATTTCCATTTTGGAATGTAGGTTCCTTCAAAGAAAGATCTCACCTTACTCATCTCTTGTTAGCGAAACTCTAAATTTCGCTTCATAGTTCTTCTTTCCACCTCCTCATCAAACTCCATCATATATCGTAATCTATTCTCTCTTTTCCATGTTAGGCATTCTTGTGCTAACTCCTTGTTCTCAAGGATACTTATCCAGTCCCACGAGTTCCTCGATTTGGCTTGGCACTAGAGGAATCCATCTCTCCTGCAATATTTTTTTACTAAGGTTTCCTCAATGAGCCAAATTTGCTTATCGATGATCCTTAATGTCAGTCTTGCAAGTAGTGCGCTATTCATGACATCCAATCTTTTGATCCTTAATCCACTTATTGCTTTTTCATTGCACAATTGGTCCCAATTGAGGAAGTGAATTTTCCTCCTTCCTTTGTCCTATTCCCACCAGAATTGACACATCAGTCTATCTATTTTCTCACATATACTTTGAGGGACTCTAAAGCAAGATAACTAATACACTGGTAGGATTGAAAGAGTGAGATTTTCACCTTCCATTGTCATAATCTTGACGCCATCTTATTCTTGGAAGAATTTGTTTTTATTGTTCTGAAGACCAATCTAAATTCCCAGGTATTTATTTCCTTCCGTCGTGGTTCGTACCTATAGTATACTCTTGAACATCTTCTTGAATTTTGGGTGGCAATTGTTGCAAGGTAACACATCATATTTGCCAAAATTTATCTGTAATCTTGAATATTCGTAGAATCGGTCGAGTATTCTTTTGATCTAAAAACTTGATTCCTTATTATCTTTAAAGAAGAGATAGCTATCATCTGCAAACTGGAGGTGAGAGGTGGGAATGCTCCTCTTACTAATTTTAATGTCATGTATTCTCTTTTCATTTTCTCCTTGTTGATCATAAGGGAAAGTACATTTTGGCAAAGAACAAAAAGATAAAGTGAAAGCGGGTCATCTTGTCTCATACCCCTTTTTCGGATAAATTTTATCATTCGCGGCTCTATTGATAAGAACGTTATAGGACACTGAAGAGACGCATGTCATAAATAAGTTCACCTACCTCTCCTCCAATTTGGTTAATTTAAGGATCGCCTTTAAAAATTTTCAGCTCAACCTATCATAGACTCAACCTATCATAGACTTTGTACAGGTCATGTTTTAGGGCTCATAGAATGTATTTTCCTTTGTTCTTTTTCTTGATTAGGTGGATCATTTTCGAGCCAAAAATAATATTATCACCATTCGTCTCCCTCCTATGAATACATTTTGGAACGGTGATATAATGACACTTAAAATCAAATTTAACCGTCGGACGATTATTTTCACAATCACCTTGTAAATCACATTACAAACATTTATGAGGCACATGCAAAGACTACTAACACATTCTCAAGTCATTTTTTTCACTCATCCAAATTTTAATGAATGAAAAAAATATAATGACTAAAATACCATCTTAAGCCTCCTTTGCTTCTTATCAAAATTTCAGAAAAGTTATTAATAAAGGAAAACATGTTGATGACACAACAAATCCTAATGACTTTAACAATTTTTTTAAAGGAATTTGAATAGCATAGGTAAACGACAAATATTCTAAATAATTCTTCAAAAAAAATTCAAGCAAATGTGGAAATATTCAGGTCAAACACCCTTTGTCTCTTGATGTAAATAGCCAATAATAATAATAATAATTAAGGGATGGAATTAATGGAGAAATAGTAGAAGTGATGAGAAAGAATCTAAGTGTCAAATGTATGATTGAGCACATGTGGAAGAACGTGATGGACTGAACCCCATACACAAATCAGAATCACTTAGATTGGAATCTCATGGCAAAGCTAACCCCAATTCAAAAGCAAAAGAAATATATAACAAGGATGTTTCAAAAGTGAAAGCTGCCATTGGAAACAGAGAGAGAGAAACCTGTCCTCACGCCTATACATACATTCATACCAACTAAAAATTATATTTAATTATCAAGCTAAAATAGAGAATTACTAAAAAAATTTTAAAGAAAATATTATTGATTTTTAAAATTTAAAATTATATTAAATATCGATTAAATTTGAAGTAGAAAATCGGAATTAAAACTGTGAGACTGTTAAAAGAAAGAGAGAGATTTGCTTTTTTGGAGAGATAACTTTATTCCATGTTAGTAAGCAGCCTTGGTTATTGCAAAAGCAGATCCAAAACACAGATTCCATTCTCTTATACAATATTACTTGGAAAAACCCTCAACAAAAACGTTTAATTTTAAAATTATTAATGGCATCGAATGATTCATACGTTCTTGGAATAAATAAAATAAAAATCATGCATTAAGCATTAAATCAAATATTTTATATAAATTACAAATAATAAAATACAAAATAAATAGTAAAACATATATTTAATTTAATAGTATAACATTTTAGTAAACTTGATATAAAACCATTTTAATCTAATTTTTTGAACACTAAAACTCTTTATCTGTCGGTTTACTAAAAACCCTTTATATGTATTGGATCAAACAAACTTAGATTAATTTGATTTTTTCTTTAACATAATTGTTTTTAGAATTGAATTGGATAGGCTGGTCAGGTTGAGTGGTCCAAGAACTGGTTGAGATACCGATTAGGAATAAGAAATTGAACCAGTTAAATTAAACTAAAAATTAGTTGAATTAATTTTTTTATTTTTTAAATTTATAATTTTTTAAATAATTTATTCAATTGAACCGTACAAACTAGTTAAACCAATCGAACCCAAAGTCGGTGATTTGATCGATTCAACCATTGATACACCATTGATGTAAAACTATATTAATGATTTTGTTAAATGCTTAAATGTGGCCTAAACAAAAGCTTAAAGGGAAAAAGTCTTTTGAAATATGATAAATTTTTTTTTTCCTTTTGCAAACGATAATTCAAATTTTTTTTAATTTTATATATAATATACTTTTGACTTGATTTGTACTGTTGGATTTTGGTCTTACGTTAGAGAAAAAATTTGCTGACAAAATTGGAGAATCCTATATGTATTTATCTTTGCATGGTTTTGAGTGAGATTTTGGCGTTTTTCATTTTCTTTTTAAACTTTCTCTTTTCCAAACTCTCAGTTCAGTACCAAAAAAAAATACAAAAAAGCAAAAACAAAAAATTGAAATCAATGTTGTTATTGTTTGATAAAATTCCCTATAATTATAAATATATATTTTTAATTTTTTTTATTTCTAACTTTAAAATCACCATTATCCATATTTTTTTGAATCATGGTAATATAGGGATGTACAAACAGTATTAAATGCATTGAAGACAAAATAATTATTTATTATTATTTTTGGGTTATTGGGGAGGGTGAAAAATAACTAACCTCAGGTTAAAAACCCTAAAAAATGTAAGGCAAAGCAGACATTTTAGGAATTTGAAATTGCCCAGAAAGATGATAAAAGGGAAAACTGAGATTCTGATGATCAGTGATCACTATAGCAGTAAATGAATTCAATCAATCTTACAGAAAAAAAAAAGCATTGAAACAACATTTACTTAATGTATTTTTCGGTTTTATCTCCAATAGCAATAAACACGACATGATTATAAAAAGATGTTCATATGTCATCAAGTCCATAATGTGTAAGCAAAAGAAGTGAAAAAAAATATGAAATTATTGTCCCATTGCATGAAAGGGATTGAAGCTCACTTTCAGCTATGCTAGAAAGTACTTAAAACTCCAGTCACTGATGAAATTTCAAAAGAAAAAAATGATTTTCTCAAGCAAAAGAAAAAAGAGGTGGCAAATTTTTTTTTTTTTTTTTACATAATAGTTCAAAGCATTGTTGTTTTTTTCATCATCAACTATGACAAATTGACAATAATCTATCTTAATTTCTTCAAAGTCAGATACCCCAAACCCTTTTCTCTCCATGAATTACAATATATATATAAATTAAAACCCTACTTAATTTCCTTAGAGATCATCACAATATTAATACATAGGAACACAACAAATAATTTTTTTCAAGAGTAGAAAATATCTACCATTAATTTTTCTAAAAACTCTTGTTTTTAGTCACCCATTCCTTCATTCAAAAAGTTAGAGCTTGTTCTTCATTGAAAACCCTTTATCTATGACTTGATTTCTCCTTGATGAAACCTGCAAATAATTTAACCAAAAAAACCAATTTTAGATTGGGTTTTTAGAGAAAAATCTATACATACATATAAATAAATCATGGTTTGAGGAAGAAGAAGTGGAACCAGAAAGGTCAGTCCATGAGTTGCCAGCAGTGGCAGTGCCCCAGTATTGATGATCATTGCCCGAAATTCCCAAAAAATTCCTTGATAAATTCAATCCTTGTTGAGAGTCTTCCATTTTAACACTCGCAAGCTGTGTAATAGCACTCTCTAATGGCTTAGACCGAAATTGATGATGACCGGCATAACTCGGTGGTGGCTCCACACCATCACTTTCAAATGGATATAACCCAGTTTGGGATTGTTCCAAGCTAGTCAAAAATGGAAATTGTTGAACTTGTTGAAGTGATCTCCACTGTTCCACTAATCCAGTTGAGCCTTGAAAATCCATTTCACTAGCACTAGTTCCACAGCCTGTCACCGACACCTGTGGTGGAATTCCTGCGAAATTCAGCCCGATATCGCCGGAATTGTAGTTGCCGAGATGGTGTAAGGGTGGCAATAGAGGTAATTGAGGTGGTGCTGGTGGGTTCATGTGGGTTAATATATCAGTGCAACTATTAGAAACAAGTGTACTTGAAGATGAACTTGAACCATGTTGCCGTTCGGTAACAACTGATGGAGACTTTGATCTATTATTTCCTTTGCTTCTTTTGTTTCTCCGGCAACCACCGCCGACCGGTACGTTCCTTAAAGCTCCGCCGCGTGTCCAGTACCGTCTACAAGTCTTACAAAAGTGACGAGGCTGAGAAAGGCTGTAATTGTTGAAATAACAAAACTTAGTGTTGGTTGATTCACAACGAGGACACTTTAGAGCTGATTCAGGTTGTGGTATTTTAGCTAGCCTAGCTCGTTCCGTCATCGAACCAGGCCTAATACCACCACCGCCAACACCCGGTACTGGCGGCGGCGGCGGTGGTGGTGGAAGCTGAGAATTATGATGATGACTCTCACTAGTGATAACCCCAGCTTGCTGATGATGATGACTTGGTGCCTACAAAATTCCCAACAAAAAGAGAAAAAAAAATATACATAAGAAAGAAGAAGATCAAAATAAATGGTATATTCAAGTTAAGATCAAAAAAGGGGTAAGAATATTATTTATCTTTTTTGAAGAAGAAGCTAGCCAAGGAAAGAAAAGAAAAGAAAAGAAAATCTGGGTTTTTTACCTGTTGCCAATTTGGGGGATCAAGATATGGAACAGAAGAGAAAACCATGGTGTATTGAGCTTAAGCTTTCAATCTTTTTTAGAGATATGGTGGAGAATCACATCAAAAGAACAATGGAGAGTTTGCAGAGAGAAAAGAAAAAAAAAACAGAAAGAAAGATAAAAGGAAAGCTTATGGGATTGTTTGTTTATTTATATTTTGGTTTTTTTTTTTCTTTGAGTTTCTCTTTCATTCCACTCTTCTCTTTTTGTTTTATTAAATTTTTTTAGGGTTTGAAATTTAAAAAAATGGAAAAAGAAAGAGAAAATCTTAGTAAGTAAGGTTAAGTTTTTTATTATTACAGTGCCCGAAAAAGATATTAGTGTGGCCATGCATGTTTTGAGAGAAAGAGGAAACCCTAGATGAAAACTTAGTAATAATAAGATAATAACAATTTATTGTTTATGAATATAATAATAGAATTTTATGGGGAAATAAAAGGGAAAGAAAAAAAAAAAGGTGGTCTTGGTGGGGGAGACTTATGGGTGGATGTGCCACAGTCGAATGTACCTTTGTTTCTTGGTTTTGTCCCTTGAATATTTTTTTTTTATTTTATTTTTGTTTTTTGCATGTAAAATATTTAAGGATTTTCTTTTTATTATTTACTTTCACTCTAGTCCTCCTTTGGTGTCTCTTCATGTATACTATTCTAGTCTTGAAGGTTAAGTTAAGCCCTTTATTTAAGGGTTAAAGTTTTCTTTATTTTCTTTATTTACGAGATTTAAATTTAACACTTTATTTAAAGGATATTGAACTTCTTATAATTCAACTCAATATTTGTTGATAAATGATGAGACTCAACCGATTAAATAAGTAAAATATTTAATATTTTTATAAAAATTAACTAAATATTTTTTTGAGAAAAAAATATTAAATGTGGTTGATAATTGTAAGTTTTCATTTTGGTCAAATCTCATTAGTTACAAATCATATTTTGAGTTGTATAAAAGAAATTAATATTTTGAAAAATGTATATAATCATTTTTTATCGATTGAATCTTTATTTTCCGAGTCACTTAAGTCACCAAACCAAATAGACAAATGATTCAATCAATTCAATCGATTAGTCCAACTTCAATTTTTATTTAATGTTAATTTTAGTATAATTTTTAATTAGAAATAAAATAAAACTACAATTCATTCTCGATTCGTTATAATCTCTTTTTAAAGGAAAAAATATAGTATTATAATTTGTTGAAGTTACAAATATAATTACAATTATAAATATAAATAATATATCGAAATAAAATCACTAAAATAAATTATTATAAAACACAATCCAACTGATAATAAAAATATACTCAAACTTGGATCAAAATACTATAAACTTTCTTTATTCCAAAAGGAGATGAGAAGGAAGGAAAGGTATGTGAAAAGAAATGAAAATAATGTAGGTATAGTAAGGGATTAAAGCAAATCTCATAGTCATACATTCAACATATTCTTGTCAACTTTTTTCTTAATCACCCAATAATTATATTTGTTTTCACTGTTACAATTTCTGCATGACTTTGATTTCTTTTTAAGTCAATACAAATTTCATTTTAGATTTAAGTCAAAAAAGGAGTTAGGAGAATGATGTGAAAAGTAACCAAAGGGGAAAAAAAAATTGGGCTAGAAATTTTGAACCATTCAATTAAAAAAGTTTATTTACCAATTCTTCAATTAAACTAAAAAACAAACAATATTCTTAATTTAAAAAAAAAAAAAAGTGTTGTTAGAACTTAGAAGGTAGACCAAAGTCAATCTTTATAGGACAAAATTAAGAAAGACAATTTCTCTCTTTATTTTTTTTTTCAAAAGCAAAATCAAGTTCATACTAAATTGAAAACCAATTAATCTACCCTTGTCTTGGAAAAATACTTGATGGGAGAATTAATTTGGATGAGACTTGCTTGTACCTTTTAGCTTATTAAATTTGTCTTGCTATCATTTAAATTTTTGGTTGAAAAGTAATTATCCATTGCATTAAATAAAAATCTTATAGATATAATTACTTAAGAATTCCTTTCATGTAACTCTTTTTATGTTTAAAAGTTAAAATCATTTTCAAAAAATTATTAGGATGGCAGCTGTTTTTGAAAATAAAATGAATGTCACAAAATTAAACAAAATCCTAAGCTACTATCTCAATCCATATCACCAATTTATATCACCAAATGTTGCCTAGCATAATGGAGGATTTTTTTTTGTTTGAAAAAAAAATTGTCATTAGGATTTTTCTAAATAAAATATTAAATCGGATGGATCGGTTGAATTTAAAATTAATTGTTTGTATAATTAAATTTATATTTAAAAATAATGAATATTTGTATTTTTTTACCCGCTTTGTGTGTGAAAAATAATAAAATAATTTTATTAAAAATAATTATGAGGAAGAGTTATTTGGTGGTTAAAAAGGTAGTGATTAAAAAAATTATGGATAGTTTTTAAATATTTTTATTTTTATTTTTAACTAAAGATATAAAAAAATTAAAATTATTTTTATTTTTATTTTAAAAATTGGATATTTTAAAATTTGAAAATCATATTTTTTTTCTTAATTTTTTTATAATTTTAATAGGTTTTTAATTTTGAAATAATAGAATTAAATTAATTCTTATAAATAAAATAGAATTAAATTAATGCTTATAAATGAAACGGAATTAAATTAATGATTATGTATTACTATCCATATAGTGAAAAGAAGATAATAACAATAACTATGGAGAGAACAAAAAAAAAAGATATGGAAGATTAAAAAGTTTTAATTTAGGTATTGTTGGATAAATTGAAAAATTAAGTGTCAAAAATTTAGGCTTTGATAGATATAAATTTACATTATGATAGTAAGAGAAAAATAATTAAATATAGTAGAAACCTTATTACATGTGTATGCATGTAGAAATAATGTATTTAAAACAAAATTTAAATAAAAAAAATACAAGAGATTAAGAATATTAAATGCATACAATTTTTTATTACTATTTTGTTATCAATCTTGAATTGATGTCAAGTTAATATATACAATTGATTGAGGTAATAAAGTTTGCATAATAATATTAAAATGTATAAAAATATAAAAATAAAATTTTGGTTGAGTGATAAATTTAGAGTTTTGCTAACCCAATTGACATGATTTCAAATCTCATAATATGTATATTTTTATTGGTTTTTTTTTAAATTAAAAAGATTAAAATATCCTTAAATAATATAATTTATTTTAAACCCGATAAGAAATTAAATTAATTAAATTGAAACCCGATTAATAAGTGATACCAACTCAATAAAAAGTTTTATAAATAGTATACACTATGGAGAGAGAAAAAGAGAGCATGCAATTGTAAAAGTTTGTGAAAAATGTGCAGGAAATTCTAATTGAACTTTTGTTTAATATTTAAACAAATTCTAATTGGTATTCGATTTGCATTGCAATATAATTCTATTCAATGGATATTAATTAGTAGTTAAGTTTACTTAATAAATTAATATTTACAACATACGAGAAATGTTAAGAAATAGGAGTTCTTTATGTTTATATATAGAGTAGGTTTTGCCCTTTAGACTTAAGAAGAAGAGAGAAACCTATATATTCCAAAAAAAAAAAAAAAAGTTACATGGAGGTCTTTTTGTGTGGGGTGAGTAATGAAGGAGGCTTTATAGTTTTCTCTATGCAAAAGTTACAAATTGTAACTTTTTTTTTTTAATTGAGTGATTTTTTTTTAATCATTGGATGTAGGTTAGAGGGGTTGATCAACATCAAATTTGCATTGTTTTTTATTTTTTATTTTTTTTCTTTTTAGATGCTTATTATAGAATTATTACATTATCCTAAAGACTGGTATTAGAGCTTTAAGTTCAAGGGAGAAAGTGTTGTCAAGAGGAAAAGAAGGGTGAAGTCATCAAGGTTGTCATACCAACAACTATTAAGAATGGATAATGCAATGAAATTCAAATTATTGTCCTTGGATGGGAAAAGTAGTTTCAATTTGTTGTCGTGTATCATACAAGAGCTTTTGGTGAAACAAGATCTTGATATCAATTTAGATTAAACATAATCTGATAGGGTTCAAAAAGAGAGTGGCGGTCTATAAAGAAGAAAGCCAAAAAACCAATTAGATTAGCTCTTATTATTGCAATTAAGTATAATTTATTAAATGAGAAAACACCTATTAAGATTCGAAAAATAATGACCAATTGATTGTGCTTAAAGATAGACTTATATACATTTAGCATGGAAAGAGAGGTAATTTACATGATTATTAATGAGTTTAAGCAGCTAGTTTGTCAATTGTTGAATATACTAAGTGATGAAGAGCAAGCAATTGACTTATTAGCTTTCTAGCCGTATTCTTACAAATCAATGGTGATACCACTGTCGAACGGAAAAAAAAATCATTAAGCTAGATGATATAATTATTGTTCTACGATAAGACCAAAGGATTCATGGAAGGGATCACACTAACAAGAATGGAAATGCAATAACTATGGAAAGTTATTGGAGATGAAGGAACACTTCCCATAATAAAAGTGGACAACGAGAGATGTCTAGAGGGATAGACTAAGGTAATGTGAAGTGCTACTACTATGAACAATATGGCACATTCAAATGTCCATGGATGCAAGACCGATGGTGATGTTGATATGCTTTAAATAAAAGGTAACGATTCGGTTAAGATTCATCTAAATGGGTGTTAAATTCTGCCACTGATGTACATGTAGGTTAGGATCAAGCCATGTTTACTATTTTGCAAAAGGATAGCGATTTTGGTTGCATCAATGTAGGGGGGTAAAACAGGAGTTCAAAGTTAAAGGCATGAAAAGAGTTCGTCTAAAACTCCATATTGGTAAAATCTATAATGTTCAAATGTAAAGTATGTCCTTGTTGCCAACCTCAACATTATTTATTTGGAAGAGATGATATCGCATGAGTATGAATATGTGCGAAAATTGGGAAGACATGCAAAGTGTATAAGGGAAATCGCTTTATTCTACAAGGGAGAAAAGGCAAGAGGAATATTTGTTATTTGGAAGGCCACTCTACGAGGGGAATGTTTCAATATAACAAAGTAGAGAGAACGAAGGGACGAAGGCCAATGTTTTAGTAGAATTTTTGCCAATGGGATTTTGTTAGAAGTTGACCAAAATTTTTATTAGCATTCAATTTGGATTACTACATTAGTTCTATCACCTTTTAATCTACTGAATCTACCTTTAATATTTCAATATAAAAAAATTTATCAAACTTATCGATTTAATTTTAATTTAATTGGCATGAACATTGTTGTCAATGTAATTCTAATAGGCTGAAGTGCATTATCCTCCTGTTTATGGGTTGAGAAGGGACTATGAGTAGTTCTAAAACTTGTGTCAAAAAGAGCAAATATGACCGGAGCATTTAATAAGATTATTAATTTTTTTTTAAATTTGAATCTTTCCATGATTTTAACTTTTTTTATAAAAAAAAAAGGTAAGAAGAATAGATGTGTTAATGAATAAAATTATTCCGTATATATATGAAGATAAATTCTTTAAATTCTAAGATTAAGACCAACGATAAAAGTTTATTTTAAAAAAATGAATGATAAAAGCATATTACACGATCATGCTATGCACATATATATATATATATATATATATATTTAAGTGTGTGATTGAAACAATGTTACGAATTAATCAAATATCAATTCAATTGGAAAATAATTAAAAGTTAAATTTTTTATAAAGTAACAAATATTATTACGTGAAAAAATTAATTTAAACCCAGAAAAACTTTAGAAAATAGTTAGTCTTATCCTTTCAACTAAAATTTCATGGTAAAAATATATGGAGGCTCCTGTATTAAGTGTTAGATTTCATTTTGCTCTCTCTACTAAAAAATAGGTAAAATAATCTTTGTGCTTTTGATCAAAAAGGAAACTTATCTTTTCTATTAAAAATTTCATTTATTCAACTATTAAAAACTTGCATGGCTAACAGAGTAACCAAAAAGTAACATGTGATGTACCTTGTGTACCTCATCAGGAACCAATTTTAATAGAAGAAATGGATGAATTTTTTTAACAAAATGATCAATTTACTCTTTGATCTAATGTATATGGACTAATTTTCCTATTTCTTAAATATGAGGCAAAATACAATACAGCTCCTAGTACTTTAAGTGCCTCCATAGTACTTTTACCAAATTTCATTTACTTTTTGCATAATTTTTTTTTATAAATATAATTTTCACATAATTTTTTAACCCCACATATAAAGATATAACCAAATATATTCTTATTCATGAATTGTACGCCATGGTTATCACCTAAAGAATCATACCTGAACTTTCCCAGCTATTTCAAAGTAATATCTTAGGCATTGAACTAAAATAGCAAATTCCCCATTGGATGTCGCCTTCGTGGTGGTTGTTAATACAGTCATAAAATAAATAATCAGAGAAGATAATATCATTAAACCAAATGTGTTTTTTTTTTGTTATTTCCTAATTATATTTAATATTTATTTTATATTAACATGACCAATAGATATATTTTTATTAAAAAAAGTAAAATATCAAACTTAAAACAATTATATATGTCATTATACCTTAACATAATTGAATCCGACCCGACCCGACCCGATTCCAACCTAACCCCACCCATCAACTCCTTGTCATTATAATTGTAATGAATAGTGTATATATATAACTAAAAAAACGTAAGGAGGAATGTAATATAAACGAGGAAGCCGCCGTGAGTGGGATGAGGAGATTGGTCTTCATCAGATGCTCGCTGTCGGGTTGATTTTCAATTTGGTTTTGTTTTGTTTTGCCACGTCAGATTTGTTGTGGGTCCCACAACACCTTCTTGTAAGGTTCTTGTCTTTGGGTCCTGCAACCTTACCTTAGAATAACATATAGTAGCTTTTCAATATTATTATTATTATTATTATTATTATTATGTAAAAAATAAAAAATAAAAATAAAGCTGGTCTCACAACCCCCACAGGTCTCTAAGGGGTCCCCCACACATGAAACATGAGGCCGAAATTTTCGTTCAAACTTTCATGGAGTACACATAACATGTATATTCATCACCCCTTTTATTGTCTTTGATGATAATCTCAACATTTACGATCAGGAACGAAATTAAAAAAATTATCTTTGAAGGATTAAAAATAAATTATAGATTTTTGTAAAAATTAAATATTATGCTAATTTGTAATTTTATAAATTTCAAAGGAATTAAAAAGTATACTTATCAGACATCAAAGTTGTTGCCTACACTTTTTATCTATGCCCCTGTTTACAGTCTCTTTTTTTAGTCTTGAACTACTTTTGTATTAAAAATAATATATTGTAAAATTTTATAATATATTTTGTATATATATTAAGTAATTTGAATTATATGAAATTTAAAATTTTAATAAAGGAAAAACCATATAATAGTAGTAAGTATTAAATAAAAATAACATATTTAAAAATATATATATAGATAGGTCTAAAAGGATTTAGGTTTAGTTGTTTACAAATATGAATGTGTATAGATAAATTTTGGCTCGAGTCAAACTTAAGTAATTATATATAGTGTTGATATCATAATATAAATTGGACATAAACTCAATCTGAGAGTCATGATCATCTCTAATCAATAATAAAATTTATTAGAACCATTCATCAACTAGTTCCAATCAAGTCAAACTTGAAGTACGGATTAAGTTCATCTAAATTTCAATTAGTCATAATTCCAGTTTGAATTTATTAGATGGAATAAATATGGTAAAAAAATAAAAATAATATTTGAAAACTAAAATATTCCAATGTGATATTCATGTCAATCAGATATTAATAATGAATATAATCATTGTTTTACAACTAAAATTTAAAAAAAAAATTAAAGTTGAATCTTAGGCCTGATGGTTAGGGTGTTCACCGCTTCAAATGTAGCCTGAGTTTAAGTCATGCTAATTGCGTTGTTATTAGAGTTTTACCCTCCCCTTATAATTCAATTTTTTTTAAAGCTTACTTGTATTTATGTGATAATTATATGTGTTTCATAATTAATTAATCAATAATTTTTTTATCGAATATACACTTTTTATTCTTTAATAAAATTTTATTGCTGAGAAAAAAATTGTAATTCTTATATGATTATACATTCCATTTCACAATAGAAATAGTTTGGAATTTCTTTTTTTTTTTTAATTTTTCGGAGAAAAAGGAAAAAAAAAAAAAAAAAAAAAAAAGCTTGGTTGGTTGCATGGGATGGGGTCCCTACAAAAGCTTTTTCTACTTGAAATTATGAACAGTTTCCTGCAATAACCAATCATGCATATTTATGGCCCCTCAAGTGGGTGGCACAAAATTAAGGACCCTTTTCATCAATGCATTCAAGACTTTTTTTTTATGAATATTTATTTTGGGTAAAAAAATTTATTTTCGTAAATTTTAATTCTTAAATTATATTTAAATAAAATATTAATATTTAACATCAATCAGTGTTTAGTGTAGCGGTAAAATACATTACATTTTCAATTGTAAATGTTAATTCGAACATTAGAGATGACATTATTAAAAAAGATAACTACAAACAGAGGCGAAGGGAAGTGTGCAAGTAGGGGCTTGGCCTACACCCTAAAATTGAAAATTGATGCTTTAATTCTAAAATGTAAAATTAATATATGATAAAATTATAATTTGGTCCCAAAATGTTAAAATTTTGATTTAATCCTTTTAAAAACTATTAAGATATAAGTTAATCTCGCCTCAAAAGAAAAAAATTCTCACTTCGGTCTTAGCTACGAAACCCTAAACATCAATAATAAAACCTATATGAAAATAACAAAAAAAAATTAACAATTAATTGTATTTAGAGTATTTTTTTAGAGTACTATTTAGATACAATAAAAATATAAAAGAGATTACTTAAAAAATGAAAAAAAAAAAGAAAAAGAAGAGAGAGGATGAAATCAAGAAATTGAAAACTCATATATATGGTCATTTTCGATATATATATATATATATATAATTCGAGGCCATTAAATATACAAACCTGTTGTCTATATAGGTAGATCCAAAAATGTTCTTTTTGTTATAATTTTCTATATTATTTTGTCTACATTTTACCCTGTATAGAAAAATCATGGTACGTGAACGTGAATACATGGAATTGGATATGTAGATAATGAAATTTCAACCTCATATCCAATTAGTATTAAGCTTTAAAAGTTTAATCAAAATTTTGAAAATTTTTAAAAAATTAATGATAAATTTTGAAATTTTTTACAAGGTTTAATTAAAATTTTAAAACTTTTTAGGGTTTAAAAAATTGAAAAAATAAAATAAAATAGAAGAGTTTGTAGTACGAATGCGCGTATGTTATTTGCATGCAAAATTGAAAGGACTGAAAATGAAAACTGAGCACGTTTAATTTGACATATATATATATAAATTTATGAATATAAATATTTATATATGTAAGAAGTGACCTTTGCAAATTAATGGAGGTTGACGATAAGATATGATTATCCCTTTCAACCGACTGCAAATATTATGTAAGAAGCTATATATATACATATACTTGCATTTCAATTCAACCATCCACTCTTTTTTATTTCCTTTAATTCCATGTTATGTATCCCAAAATTAGCTGGACTGATATTCAACTTCAATTTTGCCTTGCAACAATTTGCTAGGTTCTTTTTATTGAATGACAATGACCTCACTTCTTTATTTTGTGCAATTATAAGAGTTGGGTTTATTATTTAATCCACATTCAATTTGAATAAAATTTATTGGTAATTTTGGATTTAATCAAATATGGGTTAATTGTATTTTAATTGATGTAAAAAAAATAAGATAAATAGAAAGCTTATCATATACAAAACTTGAAGAGGGTAACAATCGCAGTAGTAAAAGTACCATAGAGGTTTTTGTATTAAGATTTATATTGTATTTTATTTTTTATTTAAAAATAGGTAAATTAATCATTTCTATTAAAAATTCATCCATTTCTATCATTAAAAACTGGCGTTGCTAACAGAATAACCAAATAGTTACACGTGACATGACATATTTGCCTCATTTTGGCATACAAGGACTAATTTTAACAATAGAAATAGATGAAAATTTTAAGAGAATGACCAATTTGCCAATTTTTTAGTAGAGGGGCAAAGTGAAATCGAAACTTAGTACGGAGACCTCTATGGTACTTTTACATAATAATAGTAAATTAAATCTGGACTTTGATTCATGATAAACATCCAACTTAAAATCAATCCTTAAAAAGGACCCAATTTTCATAATAGATAATCCAAATGATACCACTTTAATAGGCCATAAAAAAAAATAGAAGAGCCTATCATACAAAAAAACTCAAAAGGGTAACAATATCAGTGGTAAAAGTATTAGGGAGGTTTTTGTACTAAGAGTCGAATTACATTTTGTCTTTTTTACTCAAAAAATGAGTAAATTAGTCAATGTATGTTAGATCAAAGAGTAAGCTAGTCTTTTCTATTAAAAATCTCATCAATTTTTATCGTTAAAAATTGTCATTGCTAACAGAATAACCCTCATTTTGGCATACAAAGATCAATTTTTAACAATGGAAATGGATAAAATTTAAAAAAATAATCAGTTTGCTCTTTAATCTAATGTATAAGAACTAATTTATCTATTTTTTAATAGAGGGGATAAAGCGAAATGGAACATTAGTATAAAGACCTCTATGATACTTTTACCCAATAATAATAAATAAAATCTAGACTTTGATATCATAATAAACATCCAACTTAAAATCAATTGTTAAAAAGGACCCAATTTTCATAATGGATAATCCAAATGATACCACTTTAATAGGCCATGTCACAAGTAGGTAGAAACAAATAGGCTTATTATATGTGACAAGCTCGGGAGGGATAACAAACAAAAGAAACAAGCAATAACAACAATTAAAAGAGAACTTGAGCTCTAATACCATATATTAAGCATCCAACATAAAAATACGTAAATATAAGTAAAAATGTCAATCTAATTAAGATTTAATTGATATATCATATCACTTTTAAAAAGAGAAAAAAAAAGAATCTTTCCATGTGAAAAATTAGGAAGAGAAAAAAATAATGTTAACATACAATAACAACAAAATAAAATTTGAAGTTTCATATTTACATCAAGCATTCAATGTCAAATCAATTAATTATATATAAAATTCAAAAAAATTCAGAATTTATATAAAATTTGATTTTCAAGAAATTTTTTTCTTAATTTTCATTCTCATTCATATTAAAAAAAAAGAATTTGGACAATAAGGACATAAATTATTCCCAAGAGCATGAGATTGTGAAGGGGTCACATCAAGCTGTATGGTCCACTGGATCTAAGAATATCAAGTTGTGTCCACTGCCCATGTATTAGTTTGTTGCGAAATTGACCCTTGTTTGACAATTACAATTCAGGCATTTCAAACTTCAACCAATTCGTTTTAGATTTTTTTTTTCTCTTTTATAATTATTAGAAATCAAATTGTGACATCCTTTTATATCATCATGCAGTCTATAATTTCACAATCATGTTATATTATATAAATATTAATATAAAACAATTTTAATAATTTATATTATTGATAAATAAATTAAGCTCATGAATCAATCTAGTTTGATTCATAAATAAATTTATTCATATTTTGGGGTGACCAAATACTAAGTTGATTAAACCAATAATATTTTGTCAGGTTAATTATGATGATTAATTCAATTTTGTAGGCTGTTAAAATAAATTAAGTCAATTTGTTATCGGTTATGAATTTTACATATGGATTGATCAGTTTTTGAAATATATTTGTAATAAATAATATAATTTTTTTAGAGAACTCAAATCTAACTTCTACAAAGAAAATAATAGAACAATTCAATCTAACCAACTTAGTTGGCCGAAGTAATCAATGTTAAGTTAGTTTGATTAGATCGATTAAAACCTAAATCAATCAATTATTCAATTAAAGTACAAAATTAATCGTTTAAATTGATTTTTTTTTTAATTTTTAACTAAACCGACCAAACCGATCAAATGGTATACAAGAGAGAGGAGAGAATTGAAGAAGTGGGAACAACATGGTATGGGAAAGGGTGGAATTCACCTTTAAAGTCATGGTAATGTTAATGTACTGTGTACCCCTAAAATTAGAGGAAAAAGATAAAAAAGAATCTGATAATGTTTTATGGATAAAATTGTTAAGAGACATTGTCATTCATAAAAGCTGAAAAGCAAAATAAAAAAAGAAAAGAAAACATATCTCTGGCTCAAAATTTGTGGTCCTAAACCTCCAACTCATTCACACAATATGCTTTTTTCATTTCAATTGCAATGGCTATATGGACCAGGTACGAATATACGGATACGAGGCATGATTCTTTTAAAAACCCTCCAAATACAACAAAATTTTAACGTATTCGAGTGTTAGTGTTGTTCATTTTAGTGTTTATGCATACAAAATGAACTAAAACTGACTTGATTACTTTTATCCCAGACCACTGTAGCTAGAAACCTTTTTGATGGCATCTTCTTCCATTTCCACAAGTTGCTGACAAAAGGATTCGATGTCCCGAGCCTCTTCTTTGAATGTGATCCTGAATTGCTTCCATTGGTATTCGTCAATTTCATCCCCGGTAACTTTACTACGAACCTTTCCTAGAACATCGAACCCCTTACGATCAAGAGACAACATGTATGCATCCTAGAAAGAAAGATTAGTTGGTTATCAAACGACATGAACAATTAGTCCGAGACTATATGCAAGAATATGCGACTTTTCATGGCGGAATTCATAGACTTAACTCTATGTAACACACAGAAAGTATGTGACATTGAAAAAGGATAGGAAACCTTACTCTTGCATTCACGTTCAAGTATATGAAACAGAAAAGGATCAGTCCTCTGCGCCGTGCTTCACTTAGATTAATTCCATCGATTAGCTTAGCTGAATAAGGAGCTATAAAGAGAGAAAATGAAGATATTATTTAATCGGTAATGTCAAGATCGTAATTCATTCCACTACTATCTGTAAAATAGAGCAGTTGGTTTTTTTTTTTTTTTCTCGACAATGCTGTCTTACCTAGCAAACTTGCTTTACATTTTTCCATATCTTCAAAGTCTACTTCATGAGTTCCTCCATTACCATCAACAAACATGCAAGAGCTGTATAGAAGATATTTCATGTCAAATGAAGTTTGCATATTAGATCACTTTTGTTTTCCCTCTCTCTCTCAGTAAACCTCTTTCTTATCATATTTTCTGAATCCATAGGCGAAAAGACTATAGTATTATATCATATTGAAGTTACCATAATATTAAGGTTACATTAAATGACAGGGGATCCCTATTGGATCCTCTTTCATAAAGCACTTAAACTAACCACTATGATGTAAAAGTACCATGAAGGCTTTTGTACAATGAGTCAGATTGCATTTTGCCTCTTTAGTAAAAAATGGGCAAAATAATCCCTATATAATAGATTAAAAAGCAAATTGGTCATTTCTGTCAAAATTTTCATCCATTTATACTGTTAAAAACTGGCGTGGCAGATGAAACAACCAGACCCATGTGTACCTCATGTTGACGTATAGGGACCAGTTTTTAACAGTAAAAATGGATAAATTTTTTAGCAAAAAGACCAGTTTGCTCTTTGATCTATCATACAAGAACTAATTTGCACATTTTATGAATAGAGGGGGCAAAATGCAATCTGACTCCTAGTACAAGGTTTCTATGGTACTTTTACCACTACTATTATTAAGCAAAAGACATGCTATGGACAATTTAATTTAAGAACTTTATTTCGGGATATGGTATAACATCAATCTTTCAACATTCAGCGGAGACAAAATCGAGCATCACTGCCACCGGGGTTCACGTGATGGTAAATATCTACAATTACACTGATAAATTTAACAATCTGAGTGGAAGTTTATACCTTAGATTGAACTTATAAATCACATAATTTTCACCCCCATCGATCAGCTCCTTGAGGTTTTCGCTTCGAGTTGTCGAAAAGTGATTAGAAGAACTTAATACACCCGAAACCGTATAACTAAATTCTTTTAATGCTTTCTCCTCGGAGAGCATCATTTCTTTAAGGTAGTTTGCGGCTGATTCAGCCTATAAAATGAAAAAGAGAAATAAAGTTGACAATGATTGTAAGATTCTTAAAAATTGACATTTAATCTAGATTTACCAAGATTATTACTTCCAAATAAACATTTTATTTTTCCAGAAAGAGTATCAACAAATTAGTGTAACAAATAAATATCAAGGAACCAGTGCTATACTAATCATTTAATCAATTAGAATCCGTGAAAATATTTAGACAAAATGATTAATAATCTCCATTTTTTTGCAAATATTCGGTTTTAAGCTAATTTATCGACATAAAATCTTATCTTGGTTGCTTTTCATATTATATGCCAAGGAACATAGTGTACTTAGTAACTTGAACTGGGAGAAGTATAGTTGATTTGACCAGCATACCCTGTTTCTCTTGACATAAATTAAAAACATGAAGATTTCCACAAACGACAGTTAATCTTATTTAAGTATATACATGCAGACATGGTTGCATTCTTGTAGTGTGGTGATTTGCGGCAGCGTAATCATGAGCATATTACTCATAGCTGTACAAAATTCTTATGACCAAGATGGTTTTCAAAATATAGTTACCTTTTTATCTTTGACAGGCACAACATCCCCGGTTAGAGCGACCCGAACTGGAAACTGCAACATAGGAGTATAGCAAATTAAACCATTGCGCCACATTCAAAATACTTGCTCAACACAAATGTCAAGGTATACACTACCAAAAGACAAATTGTGCAGTTCAATTAGATACCAACCTTGTTCATTGATTTGAGTAATTTTCCAAGAGGCCCCGGGTAGGGGGTGGCTACAGAAAATGAACCACGTTCATCAATTATAGTGTTCTGTGTACAAAAAGGAAAAAATGAAATAATTAAGAATTCAATTGACATGGTGAACATCCATTTTCTCAAAGTTCTAATAACGAATGTAAACTAAAAGAAAAGGTTTTACATTTGCAAGTGTTTTCAGAAAGGAATTTAAACTTTATACAAATAGGTTAACAAGGCTAACATTTAATGAAAAAGACATGTATGCTTAAACTGTTCAACATTTGACACGAATAAGTACAATAGTGTTATTCCAAATAGTTCACCAACCAAAGGAAGAATACAAGCTTATGAGCTATTCGATTCGTATCCTGCCTAAACATTGCCCAATGTTGCTCCTACTCTTCATTTTCCAAAAGTATTCATGTCTGACATCCATTTCCCACACATTTTCGTATATGAGAATACAGCTTTCCAAATACATGGAAAAAATTGAAGATACTCATGTCGGACACATACCCTTATCTAACATTCACATCGAAACAAAGAGACCAGAAGATACTTGAATATTAAGAGAAAACAACGAAACAAAGAAAGTAGAGCCATAGCTGCAAAAGAAACATACCACATTGTGTAATTCATGTTCTGGTACCCAGATAAGAGGATTCCCCTTCCTTATAATGTACTTAACCTTCGACGTGTATATATTCTCTTTGCTGTAAAACAACCATTAAAAGCAATCAAACATTATAACAAATTTGATTCCCAGCTCTTCTTTTCCATTTTCCAACAAATTCATGCCATAAAAACAAATACTATATTACTTAAACTAAATATCATTGTGCTAGAAATCATATAGCGAGTCCATGTTACATAAATAATAGGATTCAGCTAACATAAACTATTTCCACTAAAACTCCTCTCTTTTTCTTCTAACATTTTAGGATTTTCAACGATTTCATAAAGCTAAAGGCTTTGATAGATAAAACCCGAAAACCAAAACAAAATCCAAAACATACCCAATTGAATTAAATGAAAGGGAAAGCAAAAAAAGCAATATTTGTAAAGAGATATAAAAAGGGTACCTTCCTTGGGCATCAGTTTTGATGGTATTAAGATAACCTTGGCAATTTGAAACCAATATATTCTGCAACATTAGAAAATAAAAGGTAAAAATGTGTAATTGCAAAGTTAAGAGTAAAGCAATAAACTTGAAGCTTGAAAAAAATGGTGGAAAATATCAAACCTTGCATTTCTCAGCAAGAGTTAAAACAGTAGCTTTGTTGCTGCCTTTCATTGAACACCAGGTGCTCGACCAAATTACTCTTTCAAAACTGGGCTTTTCTGCATGCGAAGGGGAAAAAAATAAACTAAAATCTTTTAGTGGGTTTTTAGGAGGAGCGAGCCCTTTTGTAGGAAAGGGGTTTATAGAGGTGAGAAGGGTTTTTAAGGAATATAATATATTATTCTTATTAATATTGGCTAAATTACAAAGTTAGCCAACCAATTTCAGGAAATTTTCATTTTGGTCACTGAAAAAAATTGCAATTTAAGTTTCTTGCTAATTTACTATAAGTGAAAGAACTCACCAGATGTCCCATATTTTCAAAAGCAATAGATATTATTTTTAGGTCAAATTTATCTTTTCATATAAAATAGAAGAAGAAGAAAACTAAGAAGACTGATTAACAAACCAGTAGCGGAGGCAGAACTACACGACATTCATCATCGTGGAGCACCTGTTCTATAGCATTAGGCGGCACATCCAACCTCTGATCTTCTTATGTTAAATAGGATTCATTTGTAAGCTGTTAAATTTTACAACGTACAACTTTTGATCAATTATACATCTTTGAGAGTTTATTTTCTTTCGTTTTTTTGAGAACAATTGTCAAACTTATCAAGATTTATGTCAATATACATCATCTTCATTGACTACTTCAATTCACTGTCAATAAATGCTAAATAATATATTTATTTTTTAGTTAAATTATTGTTTTGGTCCTTAAACTATACTCAAATTTAAGATTTAACCTTTCGTTTATCTTGATGTTATTTGATTTTAGCTATTACAAGTAAAATGTTGATATAATTATTTTTCTTAATAACATCTTTTCCAACACAAAAGAATCTATATCACCATGAGTCAAAGAAAAAAAATTAAATCAGTATTTTAATCGAAATAATTAACATTGTTAGATATTTAAATTAATCAATGACATTATTAAAAATACATGATTAAATTTTATCAACTTTAAGGATAAAACTAAATTGAGGGATTAAAACCAGAATTTGACCATATTTCTTTAAAAGTCATTAATATTTAATTATACTAAATTCCACCACTGCGCCATTGATGGATTTAAGTAGCAAACAAGCTGAGATTGCTCGAGATAAGAGAAATGGCTACCATGCTAGTATCCTAAATCTACCATTAATTGTTAATTTCCAGCCATACAACATAGCTTGAGATCATCAACCTTAGCTGAGATTTTATGGTTTTCTTGAGATTTATTTTAATTATAATTAATTAATTTAAATTCAATTAATTATTAATTATTTAATTCAATGCTTGTAAAGATTTATTCTATTGCTTTAATTCTCCTACATTATGCATAATAGATAACATAATATCTCCAATAACAAACATATATCCCCAAGTCATTTAAAAACATATAAACAAGAGATAATGTAAGACCCAATGCTCGACCCTATCATCCGGTCTGAGTTATAGAATGTTATATTAGTTACCAAAGCAACAACGATTATATAAATATATGATTTATGTTGATATTCATTAAAATACAATCAAAACAAGAGTTTTTTATAATATACAATCAATTTCGAGGTTTGTACAAGCTTAATAATTCTCATATACTAGTCAGCACTTGAATTATGACCAAATTGTAAGGTTTTAAATTTTTTTGGGCCAACGTTGCAACTTCATCATCTTCTCATCACAACGCAGTCACCTCAGTATGCCACACCACAACGACATAACGGCATGCATAAGCTCATTGCGGCGACACTCTTTAAGATAGCGACGTTACGATATCGAGAACCCATGATCACGACATTGACCTTTTTTTTTTTTTGGTAAAATACATATCTTGTACCCAATTCAAGTGATTTTAAACCATTACATAAGTGGCTTCATTCAGTTCATTCAGTCCTTCACAAATACAAAGTCATTAAACCAAGTAATGACAACCAAGTATATACCAATTAACCATCCATACTATACCTTACAAACTAATCATTTCATTTTTAAGCACATTAGTATCCATTTCATTCATTTACATCAAAATGCTTTCAATTTCAATTCAAGCATAACATCCCAAAAATCGGGCTAAAAGAAATTAAGTTGTAAAATCAAGAGTAGTTATCTCTCAATTTGTGAATTAAGATTTAGAAAATTTTGACAAGTAAGTTAATCTTATTCAGTGGTTTAATGTTGTGTTTGTGTGTGAGATATTCTGGGTTTGAATCCTTTATTTGAACTTTTTTGCTACTTTTGTCTAAACTCCTATTCTTGAGCATCTGACATAAACATTATTTTCGCTCAGTTGATGGCAAGAATGAGCCTACTGATTCAATGGTTAAGCTTGTGGTCTTGTGTTTGAGTCCATGCGAAAGCAATGTGAAGTTGTTTTTGTTATGCTGCCTTGCGAGTTAGTTTCTATTTGTTGAAATTAATTAAGTTTCTTTTAAAGAAAAAACTCTTTTTTTTACTTCTTTTTTTATTTTCCTTCCATTTTTCTCTCCACCATTTCCTTTTCTTTTCTTATTGGTTAGGATATTCCCCCACCTTTAGTTTACTGTTCGAATCCTTTTGTACTTGATATTTGAAGTTATGTTTTGCTGTAATTCTTCAATCGAATTATGTAAGTGTTCTTTGTCAAGTTTTTCTATGTATGAGTTTTGATGAACGAAGTTATATTTTCTATATGAAGTAGATTTCTGATTTGCACAAGTTTGTTAGGCGGAGATTGTAAAAGTAATGATTTTCCTCAACGATTTGAGTTACGTGTTTCAGTTTACAAGCAAGGGTAAGTGTTTAACTCTGTTTAAGATTTGGTGTCGAAGTCTTTCGATGTACTTTGGTTTGGATGTTAATTCAAGCATTTTGTTTTAGTTTATTCGTCTGGTTTAGTCATTGTAATGTCATTTTTTTGGTTCCAAGATCGTCTCTATTGCTTTTACATCAAAACCGTATTAGGTAGGTACCAAAAACCTGAATTTCTGTGATTTGTGAGCGTCGAAAAACATGGCGATGCCACACGGCCATGTACCAAGCCATCTGGTAGGCTGTGTGTGCCACATGGCCATGTGTTAGGTCGTATGAGGCACTGTTTAGGGTCACACGGGCTAGTGACATGGGCATGTGTCCAAGGCATGTAACTCATTATTTAGGACCACACGGTCGTGTGCGATGCAGTGTGATAGGCCGTGTGCTTGGTTATGTGGGTCACACAGGCCAAACACCCAGGCCGTGTGTATCCATTCGGGCTTGTGGGTCAAAATTTTAAAATTTTCCCTAGGACCGTGAACATCGTTTAGACCGAGTGTAGGCCTTTCGTAGGGCCTGTATGATATGTATTAAGCTATAAAACTCAAGAACCATTGATCTGTTAGTGTATAATCTACTATCTATACGTACATTTGTTTTTATTTAAGATAAGTAAAAATGATTGCTAATGTATAATGTACCCCTATTTGGATGCATTGAGGTATGTAAATTATCCGGGTACGATTCATATTTTGTTAAGTCTGATGGTACACCTTGTGTTACTCTGTTGATTAAGAATATATGATATCCGAATGTATGCAATTGATTGGCATTAATTCTGATTTATAACCATGCATATGACTTCATGTCAATCTGATGTGATCTATTGAGGTTTAATACATCTGTTTTACAAAGCATGGACTCATATGCCTACTAATTCTGTTATTGTACGATAGCATGATCTACATACTTATCACTCTAACTCTGTATATGCATGCCACGACATATTGCATGGGCTTTGGGATAATGTGAAAGGAGGAAGTTTCTGGTAGTTTAATGATCTACATTATCTGGTGGTTTATCCACAATTCTGTTCTGGCATCTTGATTGAAATTTAGTAGCTTGACCACATATATCTGATCTGACAGTTTTAACTGCAAATTTAGGTGGCACTGTTCACAGTTATTTGCAAATTCAGGATGTTTTCTATAAATTTGCACTCTGATTGGTTTTGAAAAATACTGCATCAACATAGACATACATTTGATGTTCTGTTTTGTTTTGTTTCAAGTCAAAAAGTGCACGCTAGGTTGGATTCATGTTTGCTGATAGTTGGGGAAATAAGTCGGCCGTGCTATATTTAAATCTTCGAGAACAAATGAAGAGAGAAGTGATCGGGTTTAAACGACCCATGCAATTGAGGCCATTAATCTGAGTTGGGTTCTTCAGAGCGCAAGGCTGCCGAAATCTTGAATCGATGATAATGCTCTAGAATAACGTATTTTTATGTATTAATCATGTGTTTATTCTGAGTTTGATCGTACTACTTTGAGCTATTTATGTCTTTTTATCTTTTAGGGACTGATTTGGAGGCAAAAGTAAAATTAAGGGACAAAAGTGCGAATTTAGAGACACAATGGGCTGATATGCGACACAAGAAAAAGATTGTGCCAAAAGTGCGAGCATGGAAGACACAAGGACTAAAAACACAAAAAGAAGAGATTTTATTCTATAAGACTCCATTTTATTTATATTAGGATAATTAATATTAAGATAATTATTAGGATTATTGGACAATTGGACTGCCGAGGAATTTCTTATAGTTTCTAAATCTTCTCCAAAGTAATGCTCAATATGAACTTTCTTTAGTATAAGGGGAATCTTTTGTAAGAGCTTGCGTTCTCTCTTTATCCTTTAAATGAATATCAATGAAAATGCATTTTTTCGTAATCTTTTGCATTCCCATTAAATCCATAATTATTCTCTCATTTCACAACTTATCCTTACATTTACCTCATACCATGCCATAACATTTTGCTTGTTGATTCCAATACTTAGATGCCCCTCTATAGTTTCCTTTTCCATTCAACTTTCAGGCGCTCAGATATCAACGACATGAACGAACCCGTTACGAGTCTTGAAATAGATTTTGAGAAAGCTATTTGTTTAGGAGAATTCGAAGCTGAGGAAAATGTTGAAGACTATGTCTCGTCTCCTGATTTGCTAAGAATGGTGAAACAAGAGGATAAACAGATTTTACCTCACCAAAAGTCTGTTGAAACAATAAACCTGGGAAATGAAGAAAGAAGGCAAGAAGTGAAGATCGGGACCTCCATTTCAGGGGATACCAGACACGATTTGATTGCTTTACTCCATGAGTACAAAGATGTATTCGCGTGGTCGTATCAGGACATGCCAGGACTGGATGAGGATGTAGTGGTCCATAGACTCCCACTAAAACCAGCATGCAAACCCATTCAACAGATGCTAAGACAAATGAGACCTGAAATGCTATTAAAGATAAAAGAAGAAGTTAAGAAACAATTCGATCCTGGCTTCCTACAAGTCTCCAAGTATCCACAATGGGTAGCTAATATAGTCCCAGTACCGAAGAAAGACGGCAAGGTACGAATGTGTGTGGATTATCGCGATCTGAATCGAGCAAGTCCTAAAGATAATTTTTCTTTGCCACACATCGATACATTGGTGGATAACACAGCTAAACATTTATTATTTTCGTTCATGGATGGTTCTCGGGTTATAATCAAATAAAGATGGCTCCTGAGGACATGGAGAAAACTACTTTCGTAACGATATGGGGAACATTCTGCTATAAGGTGATGTCGTTCGGATTAAAGAATGCTAGGGCAACATATCAGAGGGCCATGGTGATGTTGTTTCATGACATGATGCACAAAGAAATAGAAGTCTACGTCGATGATATGATCGCCAAATCCAAGGGGGAAAGAGAGCATGTAGGGAACCTCAGGAAGTTGTTCGAAAGATTGAGAAAGTTTCAGCTGAAGCTTAATCCAGCCAAGTGTACGTTTGGGGCTACCTCGGGAAAATTGCTAGGCTTCATCGTCAGTAAGAGAGGCATTGAAGTTGATCCAGATAAGATAAAAGCCATACAAGAACTACCACATCCGCGCACGCAAAGAGAAGTCAGAGGATTTTTAGGGAGGTTGAACTACATCGCTCAGTTCATTGCTCAACTTACCAACCAGTGTGACCCAATTTTTCGACTCCTTCGAAAACATAATCCGGGAGAATGGAACGAGGAATGTCAAGTGGCTTTTGACAAGATAAAATAGTATTTATCTAGTCCCCCGGTATTAGTACCGCCAACTCCAGAAAGACTGTTAATATTGTATCTGACTGTGTTTGAAAATTTAATAGGTTACGTACTGGGGAAACATGATGAGTCAGGGAAAACAGAAAAGGCGATTTACTATCTCAGAAAAAAGTTCACAGAGTATGAGGCAAAGTACTCGTCAATTGAAAATTTCTGTTGTGCTTTGGTTTGGGTAGTTCGGAGGCTCAGGTAATATATGTTGTATCATACGACATGGTTAATTTCAAAGCTGGACCCAATAAAGTACATGATGGAATCACCTGTACTCTCAGGAAGAATGGCACGATGGTAGATCCTACTATCAGAATACGACATCGTCTATGTGAGTCAAAAGTTGATAAAAGGAAGCGCAATAGCTGACTTCTTAGCAACTCGAACTACAAATGAATACGAGCCATTGAGATTTGATTTCACGGATGAAGACTTGATGTGCATTACGGAAAAAGAGTGTGAGTCATCAAAAGAGAAGTCATGGAAGATGAGCTTTGATGGTGCGTCAAACGCATTAGGGCATGGGATTGGAGCAGTCTTAATATCACCAGAAGGGAACCATTATCCATTCACTGCCAGATTAAACTTCTTCTATACCAATAACATAGCAGAATATGAGGTTTGTATCATGGGACTTCGTGCAGCAATTGAATGAAACGTCAAAACTTTAGAGGTATACGGAGACTCAGCGTTGGTGATTTACCAAATCCGTGGAGATTGGGAAGTGAGGGATCCGAAATTGTTTAAATACAGTGATCTAGTGGCAGAACTGATTAAAGAATTCGAAGAAGTAACTTTTAATTATTTCCCACGAGAAGAAAACTAATTGGCTGATGCCCTGGCCACTTTGGCTTCAATGTTCAAAGCTAACAGAGAAACAGAAATAATGCCTCTTCAAATGAGCATATATGAAGTTCCGGCACATTGTTTCAGCATTGAAAAAGAGCCAGATGGACGGCCATGGTTCCATGATATCTTAGAATATGTCAAGAATCAAAAGTATCTCGAACAAGAAAATGAGAACGACAAAAGAACAATCAGAACAATGGCAGTAGGATTTGTTCTTGATGGGGACATTCTGTACAAAAAAGGAAAAGATCAAGTGCTCTTGAGATGCGTAGAAGCTGTTGAAGCCAGAAAAATACTTGAAGATGTCCATGAAGGAATTTGTGGGACACATGTCAATGGTTTCAATATGGCCAGGAAGATTATGAGACTCGGTTACTACTGGCTGATGATGGAGAGCGACTGTATTAGTTATGCACGAAAGTGCCACAAATGTCAAATTTATGATGATAAAATTCATGCAGCCCCTTCGCCCCTTCATGTCATGACTTTTCCGTGGCCTTTTTCCATGTGGGGCATGGATGTTATAGGGTCAATTTCCCCAAAAGCTTCTAATGGACACCGGTTCATTTTTGTGGTTATTGATTACTTCACAAAATAGATAGAAGCCGCTTCGTTTGCCAATGTGACAAAACCTGCAGTTTGCAGGTTTTTGAAAAAGGAAATCATTTGTCGATATGGTTTGCCTGAAAGAATCATTTCAGATAACGCCTTGAATCTGAACAACAAGATGATGAAGGAAGTGTGTGAGCAATTTCAAATAAAGCATCATAACTCATCACCCTATCGCCCGAAAATGAACGGAGCTGTTGAAGCGGCCAATAAGAATATTAAGAAGATTATTGGGAAAATGACCAAGACATATAAAGACTGGCATGAGAAGCTACCATTTGCTTTGTATGCATATCGTAAATCTGTGCGGACATCTACGGGAGCAACTCCTTTCTCTCTGGTCTATGAAATGGAAGCTGTGCTACCTATCGAAGTTGAGATCCCTTCTCTACGAGTTTTAATGGAGTCAAAATTAGAGGAAACATAATGGGTTCGAGTTCGATATGACCAGTTAAACCTTATCGAAGAAAAATGTTTAAAGGCAATTTGTCACGGACAGATGTACCAGAAGAGAATGATCGCAGCCCATGACAAGAAAGTACGGTCAAGAAAATTTCATGAAGGAGAACTCGTGCTGAGAAAGATTCTCCCAATACAAAAAGACCTACGAGGAAAATGGACACCAAATTGGGAAGGATCATACTCGTAAAGAAGGCATTCTCAGGTGGAGCTTTAATTCTCACTGAGATGGATGGAAGGAGTTACCTCATCCAGTGAATTCAGATGCTGTGAAGAAAGATTATGCCTAAAAAAAGGGTCAAGGTGAAAACCCGAAAAGGGTGTCTTGATTAACACGAAAGATTAGGATGAAAACCCGAAAGGGCGTTCTAATGAAGCAAACACTGGGCTTGAAAAGCAGGGTGTTTTGAACGGTGGGTCAAACAGCAAGACTATAGTATTTGAAGCATTTTCAGCAGCTCGAAAACTTCTACGCAAGAAGCCATGCTCGAAAAGATTCTTGATTAAAGAACGTGGAAGAGTTCATGCGTTGAATATCTAGAGCATTTGTATCCATTGAATGCGATCCATTTTCTCTTTATGACACTTTTTACTATCATTGGTTAACTTTCTTTGTTTGCTACATTTGAAGTAAATAAATGTGAGGTATCCCTTTTGTCCCTACCTGAAAATTTTCATGCATCTCATTATGTGTTTATTTACATGATAAATAGTGAAATGACATACTCTAAACAAAAGAAATGTTAAGCATTACCAGATAAGAATTCGATAAGTACAAGAGTCTCAATGCAAGGACAAAGTTCAACCAGGGGCAAAAGAGCGATATCTGAGAAACGCAGATTGTTCGTGAAGCTTGAGAACGGGTACAAAGCCTAAAGAGAAAGTCAAGAGCTGAAGTAATGAATGCAGATCATCACAAAAATCGTGACGAAAAAGGGATATGGGACGAACAAGCCCAAGGCGTATAGCATAATCATGTAGGCATAAAGGCATTTAAGACCAACATGTGAATATCATGATAACATCATGCATGACATATACAGGTACTCCAGCAGAGCAAGAAATTTTGAATGATAGTTATACTGGATCAAGGAAAAGACACTTGAGTTCCACCAGATGATTTGTTTTGGTATTCTGATATTTTTATTTCTGTTTTTTTTTTTAAATCAATTCATATTGCGAGAGGTGAGTTGAGCCTCAGGTCACACGCTGAGGTATTTTCAATTGCTGTTTTTCAATTTATGTTTCAAAAATCAACTCATATTGCGAGAGGTGAGTTGAGCCTCAAGTCACATGCTGAGGTATTTTCAATTTCTGTTTTTCAATTTATGTTTCAAAAATCAACTCATATTGCAAGAGGTGAGTTGAGCCTCAGGTCACACGCTGAGGTATTTTCAATTTCTGTTTTTCAATTTATGTTTCAAAAATCAACTCATATTGCGAGAGATGAGTTGAGCCTCAAGTCACACGCTGAGGTATTTTTAATTTCTACTTTTC
The DNA here is from genome assembly GCA_025698465.1 of Gossypium longicalyx. Lineage (NCBI taxonomy): Eukaryota > Viridiplantae > Streptophyta > Magnoliopsida > Malvales > Malvaceae > Gossypium > Gossypium longicalyx. Next base: position 4,337,601 of record CM047004.1, read on the forward strand.
AATTTATGCGAGAGGTGAGTTGAGCCCCAGGTCACACGTTAAGTTCGCATGCCGAGCTATTTTCGATGTTAGTTTTTCAATAAATAATAAAGGTTGGAGTTGATCGAAGACAACAGATTTTGCTTCCTTGAAGTTGCAGTAGAGTTGATCGAGGATATCAGATCTTACCTTCCTAAAGTTGTAACGAAACGGATCCCCCTGAAATTCCAGTGAGGCAGATCGAAGACAATGAATTTCATATCTCTGAAAATACAAGCAGATTGAAGCTACAGGGCATATCTTTGAAGTTGCAGCGGATTGAATCAAAACAACAAGATACAGTGGATTGGAAAAAGACTACCTGAACAAGAAGAGTACCAATGAAGTCAAGACTCGGCAAGACGGGACAAAATTGGCCTTTCATTATGTCTTTGCTCTATTCTCGTTACACGATAATGAGCAAAGAAGGGCAGCTGTTGCAGGCCAATTTTGGCCTACCACAAATTAAACCCATTTACAACAAAAAAACCAAAACCCACCTAACTTACCCAAACCTCAATCAGCCCACATCCATCTAAATTAACCCACACTTAGGCCCACATTTAACCCTAGCCCTAACCCAAAAACAAAAAAAAAAAACAAATCAAGAAACCCTAGCCACCTAGCCACCTTCCCACTTGCACCGCAACCACCTTCTGACACCAAGCCACCGACGTCAGCCCACTTGCACCGGCCACCAACCCTGCAACACCGCTCAACTGCTCCTGCAAGAGAAACACGCGAAAAGACAAGAAATAATAAACTAATACTTGTAAATGGTTATAAAAGCCAAATCGAAATTCTTTGTAAGGGGTTCGGCAAGTTTTAATACATTATATTTTCAAACACAAAAACAGTGAATCGAACAACACCCAAAAAAAAAAAAAGAGAATCGAGCATCTAAGGTGATTACATTTCTTTTACATATTTCATTTTTATATTTTAGAATATGTTTTCTTTATTTTTAAAAATATTTTCATAATAAATATTTAAATAAAAAGGGAAATATATTTTTAAAAGAAAAAAGGAAGAAAAAATTACCTTTTTTGAATTTCCGGCCACCGTGGCACGTCGCCGGAAGTCTGGCCGGAGCATGGCCTGAAATCGCCCAGGCCAGAGAAAGAGGAGAGCTTTCTCTCCTTTTTTTTTAGAAGCAACAGCAAAAGTAAAAAAAAGGGGTCAAATTTTTACTTTTATAATGGGCCAAAACGACGCCGTTTTGAGCCTTAACCCCATGGCCAAAAAGACGTCGTTTCACCCTTTAACCTTTATACTCGGTCCGACCCGACCCATACTCGCTTAAGATCCGCGTGTTTTTGACGTAAGGGCTAATTGCACTTTTAGCCCTTCCGCTTTTTTAGCTTTATAATTCAGTTTTTCGTATTTTTAATTTTGCCTTTAATTTTGCCCAAAAATTTTGTTTTTGTTTCATTTTGGTCCCTCTGCTGCTGTGAGTTTTAGGTCGAATGGTTTATTGCCCGATCTAGTCCCTCTTATTTGTTTGCACGTGCAATTTAGTCCTTTCCCCTTTATTTCCTTTTAAATTTGCCCCAAAACTTTGTTATTAGTTCATTTTGAGTCCTTTCTTATTTGTTTTTGTTTCTTTATTAAATATTATTATTATTATTTCTAATATTATTAATATTATCAATATTTTTTTTATGTATTAGTGTATGTTTTCATTATACATGCATACATATATATATTTATATATGGTATTATTTTTAGTTACTTTAATTTCATATTGTTATTATTAGTATTATAATTTTATATTCATTATTAATATTAGTATATATTTTATTATATATGTATATATATACTTTTATATAGTATTATCGTTTCTATTATTATATTTATTATTTTCACTATTATTATTTTTATCATTATTATACGTATATACATATAGATGTTTTTAAGTACTTATTATAAATAGATTAATTTCTTACTATATTATTACGTATATTATTTTTACTCATTTCTTCATTATTTTTTTATTTATTATTTTAAATACTCTTATATTATGTATATTATTTTTTTTAAATATTATATTTTTTATATATTATGTATATATTTTTTATATCCTATTATTCATATATTTTATTATATTATATATATTTTTAATAGCTATATTATGTATGTATTTTTGACACTATATTATGTACATACTTTTAATATTATTATGTATTTATTTTTAATATATATGTACATATTTATATAGTATTATTAATATATATTTTTATGTTATTAGTATTTATAATATATATTGTATATGTTCACTTTATATGTATTATGTATATATATTATGTATGTATTTTAGTATTATTATGTATACACTTTTCATTCCTATTATTACCTACACTTTAATATATATCTAGCACTATTAGTATTTTTTTTTAATATTAAGTTTATGTCATTTTACTTATTATTATATGTTGATATATATATTCATCCTTATTTCGCGTTTAATATTATTGTTATCACGTTTAAAATCGCATACGTTGATTATTGTTTTTAATATTACCGTCGTAGTTATTATTTGTTTCGATGTATTTCTAACTCTGTTATTTTTTTGTTTTGTTTCCTACTTATATTATATAATCTTGCTGTTCAGTACTTTAAAGATTTTTATTCATGTCTTTTAATTTCAATAAATAAGGCAATGTACCGATTTAACATCAAGTCATCGATTTCATCGCTATGTTGGGTGAAATTCGTCGGCTCATGTTAAAAACGGAACATCCTTCTAAAAAACCGAAAACTAAAATTCTCATATTTCAATCAGATCACGATTAAATGTCAAATTGAATTCGTATTTTTGAAAATCAAGACAACACATGTTTAATAAAGATACCAATTTTGGGCGTCGCGAGGGTGCTAATACCTTCCTCACACGTAACCGACTCCCGAACCCAGCATTGCTTTGATGTTTGCCTTAGACCTAAACTTGGCCTTCTTTTTATTTAAAAAATGAATTTTCTTTCAAAAGAAGAGGATTTATTAGGTGTCCGATCACACCTAGGAAAAAGGATCGGTGGCGACTCCCCTTTTTTTTTTTTAAATGTAAAGTCGATTTTCAAATTTTTAATAAATTGAATCAACTAGCGACCGAAAGGCAAGAAATTTTTTACGTCGCTACAGCTTTAATCTTGCGTTCTATGGCTGCACGAATGCCCATGATGCATGCTTCATATTCTACCATATTGTTCGTGCAGTCAAAATCCAATTTACTAGTGAAGGGATAATGATTTCCATCTGGGGATACCAAGACTGCCCCAATTCCATTACCCACAGCATTTGATGCTCCGTCGAAGTTTAGCTTCCAAGGATGACCTTCTCGAGGGTTTTCTTCAGTGGTTGCTACGTGCATCAGATCTTCATTTGGGAAATCAAAGTTCAGAGGCTCATAGTCTTCTAGAGCTCTACTGGCTAGAAAGTCTGCTATTGCACTCCCTTTTACAGCTTTCTGGTTTACATAGACGATATCAAATTCGGAGAGTAGAATTTGTCATCGGGCCATTCTTCCGTTTAAAGCAGTTGACTCCATCAAGTACTTCAGAGGATCCAGTTTAGAAATCCGCCAGGTTGTGTGATACAACATGTATTGTTTCAGTCTTTGAGTTGTCCAGATTAAGGCACAACACAACTTTTCAATTGGCGAGTATCTCGTTTCACACTCAGTGAACTTCTTACTAAGGTAATATATCGCTCTTTCTTTCCTTCCTGACTCATCATGTTGGCCAAGCACACATCCTATAGAATTTTCAAACACCGTTAAATACAGTATCAATAGCTTATCTGGACTAGGTGGTGTCAACACTGGGGCATTAGACAAATATTGCTTAACCTTGTCGAAAGTCTTCTAGCATTCCTCGTCTCAAACACCAGGGTTGTGTTTCTTAAGGAGACGAAATATGGGATCACATTTCTCGGTTAGTTGTGAAATGAACCGAGCGATGTAATTTAGTCTTCCTAAGAGTCTCTGAACTTCCTTTTGAGTACGCGGTGGAGGTAAATCTTGTATGAATTTGACTTTGTCTAGGTCAATCTCAATCCCCTTTTCACTGACTACGAATCCTAGCAGTTTTCCTGACCTGGCCCCAAAGGTACATTTCGCTGGATTGAGTTTCAGCTGGAATTTCCTCAACCTCAAAAATAATTTCCTCAAGACTTGCATGTGCTCATCTTCTGTCCGGGATTTGGCGATCATGTCGTCGACATAGACTTCAATTTCTTTGTGCATCATATCATGGAACAGGGTTATCATGACTCTCTGATATGTTGCTCTTGCATTTTTCAGTCCAAACGGCATCACCTTATAACAAAAAGTTCCCAACATGGTTACAAATGCGGTCTTATTCATATCTTCAGGATGCATCTTCATCTGATTGTACCCTGAGAAACCATCCATGAAGGAGAATAGTGAGTAACCTGCCGTATTGTCCACTAAGGTATCAATATAAGGTAACAGGAAATTATCCTTTGGGCTGGCTTTATTCAGATCCCTGTAGTCTACACACATCCGTACTTTTCTTTCTTAGGGACGGGGACAATATTAGCCACCCATTCTGAGTACTTAACTACTTGTAAGAAACCAGTATCGAATTGCTTCTTGACCTCCTCTTTTATTTTCAACAAAACATCGGGCCTCATCCTTCGAAGCTTTTGTTGAACTGGCTTGCATTCTTCTTTGATGGGGAGCTTGTGTACCACAATGTCAGTACTTAGCCCAGGCATATCTTGATACGACTATGCAAAGACATCATTGAACTCTTGGAGTAACTTAATAAGGTCATACTTTGTCTCTGTGGTTATGCAAACCCCGATCTTTACTTCTTTCTTTTCTAGTTCATCTCCCAAGTTCACGACTTCTACTGACTCTTTGTAAGGTAGGATCTGCTTCTCTTCTTGTTCTACCATCCCCAACAAATCAAGGGATAGGTTACAGTCTCCATCATCTTCAAAGTCCTGAGATCTCTCTAGACACATATCCCGCTCAAAAGGAAACTCCGAGTTAGTAGCAATGTCGCTCACATCGTTGATATCTGGAGACCTGTTGTAGTGCGAAGGAGATATGTATGGTATGATTATGAATGAAAGAATAAAAGAATATTTGCACGGAATAAGACAAAAGGATACATTTCATTGAAATAACGATTTTGAACATAGATCTATTTCACAAAAGGGACTCTTATTACTCCTAGGCCTGGAGCAATAAGTGTGTTTTGAACATTACTCTATGTTAGTTCTGAAGACTACAAGAATCTCTTCCACAGTCCAATTATTCAGAATACTTCCCGACTCATAAGGGCGAATGCCCGACAAATTCCCTACTCTAGTTCCTTCTTCGTATGTGGCATTGATGTCTAAATTTTCCATCATTCCTTCCATGATTTCCTTTCCCGACGTCCCCCGCTCGGAGTGAATGACTCCTCTAGACACAAAAGTCTTCGATATATGGGGAAAGATCATTGGTTCCCATTTGATTTCTCCCCCGCTCAATCGCGCTCTCCTTCTCTATTGCTTCTTCTCCAGTTCCTTCTTTCTTTGCTTCATGTCTGGCTTGAATCCTAACTCAAAACGGTCTTGTTTTTCCTTTATCATTGGTGCATTAATCCTTTCCTGGAGGTATCTCTCGAGTCCTCTTCCGGGTATGGCTCCTTTCTCGACAGTTAGTCGTAGTCCCATTCTTGTAGTCTCAGATAACCTGAGCATTAGAATCATATTTCCTTCGATAATGAATGTCACATTTACAAACTCTAAAGACCGAAAAGAGCACTCGATTGCTTCATCATCTGTCCCTACATATGGTGCGTCACTGGTAACGGATGCAATGATATCTTCCTCCGCATTTATGGTCACCAATCGACCTTCCGTTATAAATTTGAGCTTTTGATGTAACGATGACAGCACTGCCCCCACTGAGTGAATCCATGGCCTCTCTAAGAGGCAATTATACGAAAGCTTAATATCCATGACTAGGAAATCTACCTCGTACATACTCAGCCCGATTAAGAGGGGTATTTCAATTCTCTCCATTACCTTCCTTTTCGTGCCATCAAATGCTCTCACTACATTTTGGCATGTCTTCATATGGGAACTATCCACTGGCAACCTATTCAGCGTAGATAGGGGTAGGACATTTAGTGCAGACCTATTGTCAATCAATACCCCCGGTATTGATTACCCTTTACAGCGAGCCGTGATGTGCAAAGCTTTAGTCGATCCTCTGCCTCCTAAAGGTACTTCATCATCATTGAAGAAAATAAAATTGTCGGCGCTGATGTTGTTGACCAGATAGTCCAGTTTGTTTACGGAGATGTCATTCGTGACAAAAGTCTCGTTCAACACTTTCATTAACGCGCTCCGATGTATTTCTAAGCTCAAAAGTAGGGCTAGCATTGAAATGCGAGCCGGTTACTTGTGTAGCTATTCAACAACACTGTACTCACTATGCTTTAAAAATTTTAAGAATTCCCTAGCTTTATTCTCCGTCACTAATTCATTAACAGTCGGTTTAAGTCCCACCGACTTCTTTTTCTTTTGCTCAATCGCTAGTGATTTTCCTTTAACATGCTCGACTTTTGCATTTGAGGTATCATAACGCCTTCCGCTACGCGTATAAAAACCCTCGTCTTGACCTTCCTCTGATGTATTAATCGGGATATCCTCTTCCGGGATCGTCACGTTGCAGCTATAGTTCCATGGTACCCTTTTGCTATCTTTATAAGGAAAAGCAACGGGCCTTTGGATCACGAATTTTGGTGTAACTTGTACCCCGGCTTCGTTAATTCTCAGACGTGATATGATAACCACTGGGTGGTTGAATTTGTAAACATCCTTCGTCAACCCTTCTTCTGAGGCACACACTTCTATTTCTTCTAGGCTCCCGACATACTCAAAGAATTCTATCTCCTTATTATCCATTAATCCTTGTACTAAAGCCCTGAATTCGCTGCATTTCTGAATCTCATGATCCTCTTGATTGTGGAATTCACAATAATTCATTACTTCTCGGGGTCTGACCGTTGAATTCTGTGTTATCAACCCCATTTCCACCATTTTCTTTCATACTTCTTTCAACGGGGTATTCACTTCTGCAATATTCATCTTAATTTCTTTCCCCGAACTCTCGATTATCGCATTTATCCCCTTATCCCCATGGTTAGGTAATGGATTCTCTGCACTAGATGTATCATCAAATTTCACGATACCAATGTTGATGAGTCTTTCAACCAATTTCTTGAAAGTGGTGCAGTTTTCTATCGAGTGTCATGTAGCTCCCGTATGGTATTCGCATTAGGCATTTGCGTCATACCATATAGGGTATGGGGGTTGCATTAGCTTTAGATAGAAGGGAGACACGACATGTGCATCAAATAAACTTTGGTATAACTCCTTGTACGTCATTGGAATGGGCGTAAATTGGAGTTTCTCCCTATTTTACTTTGTATTGGGCTCTTGTCTGGGTGGACCCTGCTGACCAGTAGTTGTCGACCTTGGTTGGCTTACGGTGATCGATTTCGAATATGCACTCACATTATTTACCTCGTACTATTTCTTTCTTAGTATTGACCTTTTGGCATTTTCTCCAGCCTTTATTTTCCCACATCTTATCGCATTTTCTATCATTTCTCCAGACATTACTATGCCTGAAAAACTCTTGGTTGCGCTACCCAGCATGTGGTTAATGAAAAGTGCCTTCAGGGTATTAATGAAGAGCATAGTGGTTTCCTTTTCCAACAGAGGGGGTTGGACTTGTGTGGCCACCTCTCTCCATCGTTGGACATATTGCCTAAAGCTTTCATTATACTTTTTCTCTATATTCTGTAAAGTGATTCTATCAGGGGTTATGTCTGCCACATGACCGTACTGCTTCATGAAAGCTTGTGCTAGATCTTTCCATGAACTGATCTGGGTGCGACTCAATTGGTTGTACCATCTAGAAGCGGCCCCAACCAGACTTTCTTAGAAGCAGTGAATCAAGAGTTGGTCATTATTGACATGGCCTGTCATTCATCTGTAGAACATAGTGATGTGAGCTTCGGGACAGCTAGTTTCATTGTACTTTTCAAATTCTGAAGTTTTGAACTTGGGAGGGAGTACCAAGTCCGAAACTAAACTTAATTCCTTAGCATCGATTCCACCATGATAGTCAGTGTTTTCCATTTCTTTAAATTTTTCCTCTAACCATCTATATCTTTCTTCAAGTTATTTCGGGAGTTCTACCCTTATCTTTTTTGTCTCTATTACTTCATCGAGATTGAGGACAACAGGGTTAGTCGGGTTATCCCTTGGATTGGAGCCCCAGCCAGCCTGATAATTCATCGGTGCTGAAACACTAGCTTGAAATGGCTGGGGCCTAATTGTGACCGATGGCCTTCTTGGGTACATATCAGGTTGTGTCTGAACGTCTGCTGGGGTAAAACCTAGAGGGTAGATAGGATCTTCATTATCATCTCCCGCATTGATCATGGGGCTTTTCCCTTTTTCTAAACTGCCAGCCAATAGACGCGTTAATTGATCCATAATATTTTTTTGGGACTCCAGCATCTGGTCCCTTACTCCTGTTGGATTTTGGCCAGTTGTTCTTGCATACGTGTTTGTAGTTAATCCTGCATCTCCTTTTGTATTTGTTCCAATCTCTCTAACCTTTGGCCCATTGCTTTTGTTTTTCCTCTTGTACAGTAACGATGTTCCAGGGTAACTGCTACGATTTTTAAGGTTTTTTTATGAGTTTTAGTGTATATGATGCAATGTTGATGCATGAATGCAATGAATGCAATGAATGCAAAAAGGCGTTGATTCTAATTCAATTTCATTAGGATAACTTTTCTAGAAAACAAGTTTCTTTACATAAAATAGATTACATATAAGGCTTGGCCCTGATACTTAAGGCCTTAACCTGCCTAAGAAGCCAAGCTAGCTCTCGACCTCGGTCCGATTCTGACTCATATTTTAAACTCAGCACCTCTGCCTGTACTGCTAACATTTGTAAGTGATCAGCCACTTCTCGCACTTGAGTCAAAGCTTCACCCATGATGTAATCCCTGTTCCTGACCTAGTCTTGAGATTGATGAAGTTGCTCCTTCAATCGCTCGTTATTTACATCAAGGAATTCAATCTGAAGTTCACGATCTTGCAACACTATTTTAAGCTCTTCTATATTCTCTTTTAATTCTTCAATTCTGCTTTGACTAGCTTTCAACTTGATTACAGAGTTACGCGTACGATACTGATACAAGGACCTCTCTAACTCTAATACCTGAATCTTTAACCCCTATTTCTCGTTCTGGTTTTCTACCAAACTTCTTTTTAGAGCACCTTCTTGAGCTTGGGCATTACGAAAATTTTCTTCTCATTGGTTGGCTTTCTTTTTCTTTTCTTTAACTTCCTGTCGCCACTGTTCAGATGTTTTTCCTAACCCAGCGGTTCTCATTGACCTTCGCAGCTTTATGTAGTCCATTTTCAAACTGTCCAAATCCTCTTCAACCTTGTTTTTTCCTTTTCTGAGTCTTTCAGCTTCTAGTTTCTGGACATCGACATCTAACCCCAGCTGCATTTTTTCTTCTTCCAATTGCTTGATCATTTTCTCTAGTTCCAGACTCTTTCTCTCAAAATCTTGCCTAATGATTTCTCTCTCAGATGGGATTACTTTCAAGTGTTCTTCTATCGACCGAGGATTCCCTTGATCTGACATAGGGATGTTGTCGTTAATCCTCTGATCCCACCATCGGTCGTACTCAGGGGTAGTCATGGGATTGGTAGCAAACTTTTTCATTCTACGAGTCTGGTTCCAGGAATTTGATATCTTACGAACTTTTTTTTTGTAATTATTCCCCGTGAATACGAATTCGCACTGAGCTAATCCATATGTTGGTGGTGTAAACTGTCTGGATCTGTACTGTCTTAATGTAAGCAGAGGTGCATACCTGACGGCTCCCCATACTCCTAACAAGGAAACCCAATCGAAATCTCTACATCGATATAATATTTCATTAGGAACCATTCATGGGGCTCTCCATTCAACGTCTTCCTCTTGCAAATTGTGGAGAACCGTCATCCAATTTTCTTCTGTAATATCATCTCGCCTCGGTGTAGCTACTAACTCTTTCAGTGGAGAGTAATTTTCAGAGAAAATACGATACGAGACCTTTTTCACTTTCCAAAAATTGCTGTGGAACCAAGATAGCAAGAGTTGTACACATCCAATAAATCTCCCTTCACCCGCTCTTCGACAAGCATTCAATGATCTGAAAGTTTCAGCCAAGATTGCGGGTACAGGTGTAGTCCCTTTTCCAAGCCTGTCGAAAAGATCAGAAACCGCCTCGTCTACATGCCCCAAGGCTCTGGGGAAGATAACCAGTCCATAAATGCTAAGGACGAAGACATCTACCCTTTTCTTCATATCGGGGTGCGTTAAGATTAGATCCCTCAGGTTCTTCCAAGGAATGTACTTACAATCTCTTTTTTGTTTGATCCTGGTTGTAACCCACTGTTCGCTCATCCTTGTGATGTTCATCAGCCTTTTTGAAAATGCTGGGACATTGGCAGCTCTGGAATAAATTCTGTCAACCTGAATCTTTGGGCAATTGAGCAAGGCCGTGTACTTTTCTATAGTAGGTACCAAATCTACCTTCCCAAAAGTGAAGCAACTGTAAGCAGAATTCCAATATTAGGCGAGGGCTCGAAACAGGTGTTCGTCTACCTTGACATCGAGCAGATAAGGTAAATCGCCATAATGACAATAGAATAGCTGTTTGATCTCGTCATCCCACTGACCCCAATTTTTTTCATCTTTTGGAGATTATTCTGAGTTACACTGATCCGAGTAAAATCCCACAACTCTGACACGTACCCTTCGGTAAGGCTATCCCATTTCTCTTGTTGTGTTGTCTCAGCCCATATCCGGACAGTCGCGTTGTCCTCTACTTTATCAAAAAACCCATTTTCCATGATAAGCTATCTACTTAGCAACCGAATGTGAATCAACACCTTTTGTGATAAAAATGCCATGCAAATACAATCAAAGTAAAACAAAGCAAGTCAGTATTTCATACGCAGTTTAAAGCAAACAAAGAATAATAAATATAGCACTTGCTCAGGTAACCATTAGGGTTTCGGAGTGGCTCTACCTAGGGTGGGCTTTTAAGGCTCGTTACATGGGGGTTCGGTTCTAGGGTAAAGGTACCTGAACCAGCAAATTCCTTGATCTTCACCCATAATAGGCTCATACAGACCGAGTTCAGTTCAGGGGAATACATTTCCCTATGGCTACACGGAGATGAAAATCTCACAAAGACATAGGTACGGATGTATCCCGAAAGCGATCCACTATCCTGCACGAAGGTGAAAACCTCACGAAGGAGTAGTTTCTCACTCCCACTTAAAACGGTGTGACCACAGCGGTCATGCAACGCAATATGCAAAACTATTTAAAGACTCGAACCAATGCAGCAGGTATTATATCATAAACCACAAAGATAATCAGATGAAATGCAATGAAAGGATCGTATTTCAAAACCAAATTTTCAATTTTCGACAAAAGACAAAAGTTAATCAACTTGTTGCTTGACTCTCTTATTTGGGTCCCCAGTGGAGTCGCCAAGCTGTCGTAACCATTTTTTTGAAAAAACGGGAATCGACTTGAATTTTGAAAATGAAAACGAATAGAGGAGCCGCCACTAATCTTTTTGATGAGGTGTGATCGGGTCACCTCGTAAAAGTGGTTGTTTTTAATAAATGGTTGGACTTATTTAAACAACGATTTTGGTCCGCGCAAATCAAGAAAACAGGTTCGGGAGTCGGTTACGCACGAGGAAGGATTAGCACCCTCGATACGCCCAAAATTGATACCTAGTTGATTAATTAGTGTCTTAGTGTCGAAGATTTGAAAACTTGAAAGAATTTAAACTACGATCCCTCTTTGTATTAATGCTAATTTAAAAATGACCGAATAAATTAAAAAAATGTTAAGGGCTCTCTCATCTCGAAGTAATAAAATGTCACGCCCAGTAATTTAGGACACGACATCTCAAACTTTGAGAATGAACTTGCTTTTATTTAAAATTAATGTATTCTAAATTTTTTTTAAGGATGTTCGGTTATTTAGGGTAAACGAGAAAAGTCGAAACCTAGTAAGTTAGGGCACGTTTCTCAAATTTCTTAATACCGAATATTGCTTTTATTTGCAAAAGCTCTTATCTTGAGGTAACAAGATGTCGTATTCAGTAAGTTAGGACACAACACCTCGCATCTTCAAGAGTAAGCATTTATTTCAAAACTCGTATTGTGATTTAAAAGAATATTCTGTTATATAGGTTAAATGAGAAAAATCGAAACCCAGTAAGTTAGGGCACGATTGTCTCGAATTACCAAATACAGAATACTACTTTTATGAAAGAATTATTTTAATGTATTGAGTAAAAAATATAACGTGATTTATAGTAAAACATAAAAGCAAATTATGGTATTAACACGTATAATAACATAATAATAGGTGCGACAGTGTCAAAAACAATAATATGAGCAATTATAAAAGATGAAATAATAGCAAGGCTAGTAATATGTAAATATAAACAAATGCATGAGGAAAATGAAATGATCGGATACATAAGTAAATAAATAAATAAATAAAAATAAATAAAACATGGCAAAATAAAAATGACAATGATAACGAAAACGAAAACGATAATAATAATAATAATAATAATAATAATAATAATATAAATAATAATAGTAGTAAGATATAATAATACTAATGATAATAATAATAGTCATAATAAGAATATTAATATTAGTAATAATAATAATGATAATGGGAATAGAAAATAAAAATAAAGTAATATAATGATAGTAATAAAAGTAAAAGTGACAGTAATAACAATGGTAATAATAAATAATAATAATAACGATAATACAAATAATGAATGATCTAAGGTTTGAAATTATTTACAAAGATATAAATAAATAAATGATGAAATGATAATAATAAGAGTAGTGATATATAAACAAAATAAGTGTGCTAAAATATATATACGTATATTAAATTAGTTAGTATAAAAATAATAGTGTATAAGTAAATACAAAAGAAAGAAAATATAATAATAATAATAATAGTAATAATACAATAGTAATAATAATAAAAGGTATAATAATAATAATAATAATAATAATAATAATAGTATTAATAATAATAATAGAAAATAATAGTACATTGTTAATATACGATAATAACAATAATAATATATAAAAATAGGAAATAATAATATGGAAAAAAAAATAATATGTTAACAAAAATAATAGTAGTAATAATAATTAATGACAATAAAAATACATAATAATAGTAAAACAATAATAGTAATAATAATATATTAGATAATAATAAAAAATAAAAAAATAACAAGTAATAATACTAGATTAAATTGATTAATTTAATTAAAATATTGAACATAACAAAGAAAAGGACTAAATTGAACCTAAAATGAAAGTTCGGGACCAAATCAGAATAAAATAAGAGTAAAAGGGCTAATCTCAATGCGCGGATAACAAAGAGGGTCCAAAAGCGCAATAATCCCTACCCTTCAAAACACAACACTTCAAAGGGGACTAAAATGAAACCGAAATAAATTTCAGGGTAAAATTAAAATTAAAAAAAACTTAATTGCGAAGTCATGAAAAAGTGGAGGGGCCAAAAGCGCAAATAACCCCTCCGCTTCAAAAACACGTGAATATTAGGCCGAACGGGTCGGGTCGGATCGGGTCGCATCAAAACGACATCGTTTTGAGGTTAAAATGCAGCCCCCAAAACGGCGTCGTTTTGGGAGGCTATAAAAGGCCAAAAATTTTTCAAAAAAATTCACTTTCAACATTTGGAAGAAAAAAAAAGGAGAGGGAGGGAGAGAGCTCTCTGGACGAGTCCAGAATCCGGCCATGGGGGGCCGCCGTCGCCGTTGTCGCCGGCCACCGCGCACGGTGGCCGAAAAATCCAAAAGGTGCGTTTTTTATTTTATTTTAATATATGTATGTATAAATAGTAAATAAAATATATGGATCTTTATATATATATATATATATAAAGTTACGAAAAGTAAATAAAAATGAAAGATCGAAAAAGATAACCTTTTATCCGAATCTAACTCTTCTATTTTAGTATTTTGCTATGGTCGAATGCTTCTGTTTGCTTGAATCTCTTTTTTTATTTCATGTCTGCCTAAAAAAGGTTACATTTTTTGCTTGGCTATATATAGCCGAATACATGATATTATATTTTTGCTTCTGTTATCTGCTTTTACGTGCTATTGTCTCCATTCTTTTCCTTTTTCTTTGATCTGTTTGCAGGCCTCTGGAGTCAATGGCGGTGACAGAGGAGTTGGTGGAGGCAGACGGTATAGGCGATGGGACAAGTGCGGCTAGGGTTTTCCCTTTTTTTTTTCTTTTTTGATTGTTGGTTTAGGCTGTTAATTTTTGGGCTTGGGGTATTTTTGGGTTTTAGTTGAGTTTTGGTATTTGGGCTGTGATGTTATATTGGGCCCGGGCAAGAATTGGGCTGTACAACAGTAATTGAATATTCTAGTTGAAATTGCATAAAATATATATGATTTTCTCATAATAAAATTAGAGGACAGAAATATTACAGTCTAGCTTTAGAAAGTACAAAGCACATAACCCAAACAAACTTCAAATAACAGAAAAGCATGAAAACTAAATACATATAAATGTAAACCATCAAAGCATAAGGCTACTTGCTTCTTTTGAAGATGGAAAATCATAGAAGATTGTCCTCAATAAAATATCGGCAAGTCTTGATGTAGTGGTCAATGAAAAAAAACCATGCTCGTCGCCAATATGGATTTATATACAGGATTGCAACAATAACCAATAACACAATTACATAAGAAACATAAAATGTCACTTGGAAAACATACTTGTCCATCAAACCACTTTCTTCTTCATCGTTTGAGGCATTTGGTGCTGTTGTCGAGGGTGAATTAGGCTCATTGCAATCTTTAGGTAGGGGAGGTCCGCAGAGAAAAGAATTTTCCATGTAACTGCTTTCATCAAAGGTCGCAAATTGAGATTTCTGAGATGGAATACTCCCTGACAAGTTGTTGTATGACACATTAAAAACTTCCAAGGTATACAACTTCGTCAATTCAATAGGGATTATTCCACTTAGGTTGTTGTGAGAAAGGTCCAAACTCTCAATTTTATTAAGCCTTGAAAACGTTGATGGTATATTTCCAGTCAAATTGTTGTGTGACAAGTTTAATGAACGGATTTCACTCAAATTTTCAATCTCAAAGGGGATTTCGCCTGTTAACCTATTACATGATAAATCAATTCCAGACATATACTTAAGAATGTTTCCCTTGTATATGTAAGAAGCTCTCTTTGTCGTATAATCCACATTTTCATCAATTGGATTCTCAATAAAGAAAGGTACATTGACTTCATTAAGTCCTCCAAAAGTGCTCCTTTCAAATTTGGTTTGTTTACTATAATCAGCTATCATCATGCCTTCTGAAGTAAATGTCAAATATGATTTTGTGGAATATTTTTCATCACTTGGTTCAAGAGTTAAATTACTCAAACAAAAAGGTATTGGACCCGAAAGATTGTTTTGAGAAAGAACAATGATGCTTAACAAATGCAATTTGCATAACTCAATAGGAATTTCTCCGGTAAAAAAATTGGCCTTGAGAAGGAGGACACGCAAAGCCGAAAGAGTACCAACCCAATTTGGAATTTCACCTGTCAATTGGTTTTGATTAATGTTTAAAGTCACCAAAGAGGAGCAGTTAATGAATGCATTTCCCAAGGTGCCACTTAATCTATTTCTATTCAAATGGAGATGTTTAATAGATTGTGCACCGGAGCAAGATAGTATTGGGCCAGAGAAATTATTTTGGGAAAGGTCCAAAATATTGAGGCCATCTATATGGCACAAATCCCTCGGAATGGAACCCTCAAGTTGATTGTTGGATAAATCCAATTCCGCCAATTTAGATAGATTCGACATCCATCTTGGGAGCTCGCCAGACAAGCTGTTATTACTTAAATCCATAACCATAAGGGGAGATAGACGAACAATTGTGATATCAATACTAGGTAACCTCCCATCGAAGTTGTTGCCATCTAAATATAAAAAAAATAATTTCTGTAAGCTAAAGATAGTTGGGGTTATCTTCCCACTTAGACAATTATTTGATAGTCCAAGAAACACTAATTCATCACGTTTAGCCAACTTTTCTGGTATTCCTCCAGATAACTTATTATGTGATAGATCTAAATAAAACTCAGTGGCCAAACTACCCAAACAAGGGGGAATATTACCTTCAAGGATATTGTTAGATAAGTTTAATCCCAATAGTTGTGGGAAAATTGAGCAAATGTTTGTCAGAATTTGACCTTGTATTTTATTTTCGGATAAATCAACAACGGACATGTATGAATTTGGATGTGAAGGGAACTGGAGATCCTGGTTGATAAAAGAATTGCCCTTCATTAAAAATGCTTCCATTCTTGTATTGTTCTCTAACAACCACAAAGGAGCCTTTCCTCCAAGCTTATTATATGAAAGATCAATAACTCTCAGGTCATATTGGTAATAGAGGAATTTTGGAACTTCATTGTGGAGTTCTTTTGTTGTACAATTTGACAAACGAAAAACTTGTATTTGGAACTTTGGGACCCAAGTTTGAGTGGTAGGCTCTTTGACTAACTTATTTTGATTCATGGAGAGGATTTTGAGATGTGAATGGTTGGCAAATGACATGAAAAAAGATGGAGCTTCAAATAGGTTCCGTGAAAGAGAAACGAATCTAAGCAATGTGAGATTGGCTAGAGCAATGGAGGCACCATTTCCAATGAATTGATTACCGGAAATATCCAAATGGTAAAGAGATGATAAGTTAGCCAAACATAAAGGAAGTTCTCCCTGGAGAGCATTTTCACCAAGAACCAACACTTCAAGCTTCCGTAAGTCACACCATTCTGTAAGACAAATTCGTGCTAGTTATTCCAATTTTTGAGCTCATTTGTTGCGATATTCGAAAACGGTTACTTTGCGAAATCAGTTAAATAATAAGGACTCATCTCCAAAATCAATGATAAGAAATCATTTAGTCTCACTTAAATAATTAAGTCATGGTTAATTTACCTTGGGTAGGTAATGTTCCGATTAGCCCACAGTCATTCAAAGACAAGGCTTTGAGAGAATCCAATACATGAATGTTTTGAAGAATGTTGTTGTTGAGATGTGAACCATCCAACACTAACTCCTCTAAATTGATCAAAACATCTGGTTCTGTAAAGATTTGAAGAAAATAGTTAATTAATGCAGTAACTCAAGAAAGTAGTTTGATTTGTTTAAGAATCATTAAATACAAAGCATTTAGATAAGTAGATTTTCTATTAATGGAATATTGAAATTATTTGTATGTTTATGTACGAAGTTTGATTGAGTAAAATATATCAACACATACCATGAGAATATTGAAAGTTTTCAATTTCATTATAACTCATATCCAACTTCTTCAGATTTGTCAGATTGTTCAACACTGTTCAAATCAGTTCAATACTTGTTTTGTTAGTCCACTTAAATAATCATCACAAAAATATAGTTATTGAATTCCAAGTTGCGACCTGGTAATCTAATATTCATTTTCTCTAAAAAATAATTTAGATTTAAATCATCATTGTAAAAAAAAAAATTAACCATTTATCTTTATTTAAAAAAAAAAAACCATGCACATATAGAAGAAATAAATACATAAATATTTTTTAATTCATTTCCCAAAATATCAACCCTATATGATATGATCACATATTAGACTATAAATTCTTTTAGCGGTAATTACTAAAAAACCTTCTTTTATTGGGTTATGAAACCTCCAATATCGATTGATCCTTGCAATAGATTTTCTTGAATATTCAAGGACTTTAGACTTAGCCCTTTAATATATGTCAGATCACTGTTCTTCAACCTATTCCAACTCAAGTCAAGCTCTTCCAAATTCATCCCTGTAGAAAATTTGTGATATTGTTTCACGAAAATTTTGTTTTATATAACTTCAAAATAAAAAATGTTGGTTAAAATATGCTATAAGTCTCTATACCCTTCATAAATTTAAATTTAAATTCTTATATTTTAATTTTAGGAAATTTAGTCCCTTTACTTTTTAAATTTGAAAATTCAAGTCTAATCGTTAATATAAATTCTTTTGTTAAAT
Organism: Gossypium longicalyx; assembly: GCA_025698465.1. Taxonomy (NCBI): domain Eukaryota; kingdom Viridiplantae; phylum Streptophyta; class Magnoliopsida; order Malvales; family Malvaceae; genus Gossypium; species Gossypium longicalyx. The sequence continues at coordinate 4,355,849 of CM047004.1, forward strand.
TTATTTAACTGTGTTAATAATTAAACTTGAAATTTGAAATTTAATAAATAATAAGATTAAATTCTAAATTGATGAAAAATACATGAACTTATGGTATATTTTAACCAAAAATATCAAGTTCTCCAATTGCTTTTATCTTATCTGCTGCAATAATAACTTATTACTAACTTGAGAACTTGGTTTATACCTTGTAAATGCCCCAGACTTTCGATCCTAGTGTCGCTTAAATCCAAGAACTTCAAGCTTGGCAAGCTCTTCACTTCTATTCAACAGCAATGAAATATATGTTTAAATAAATAAAAATTCAATTATTCCCTCAGGTTCTATGGAAAATACAATAAGCCTTAATATTTATCATTTAGGATAATTTTATTTTTTATTAATTAATTATTGTTGTAGTCATTTCTATTATCATCTATCTTTATATTTGGACTGATAATTAAAATATTTACTAGACATTAAAATAATTACAAATCAAAACTCCAAACATGATTTATACAGAATAAGACTCAAATTTTATGATTAAGCTAAAACCATAACTTTGAAATTAATTTTTCTTTTAAAAGTGAAGATTAATTTTTTTTTTTTAAAAAGAGATTATCACTGAAGATTTTCAAATAGAACTCATAGTTTGATTTGTTTAAAATTCATTAAATATATATATTTAAAGTTAATCAATGCAATTATACCTTATAGATACTTTAATTAATGCAATTATTCCCTACACTCAAAAACTTCATTAAGGTATTATGGAAGGAATTGCAACTCAAATCAAGCTTTTCTAAATTCATCAAACTTGAATTGTCTCTCTCTATCTGCAAAGCATTTAGATAAGCAATTTTTTTATTAAGAGAATCTTAAAATTATTTGTATATATATATACAAAGTCTGGTAGAGTAAAACATATCAAACACGTACCATGAGAATATTGAAAGCTCTCAATTTTATTGCCATTCATATTCAACTTCTCTAGCTTTGTCAAATTAGTCAACACTATCCAAATCAATTCAATATTTGATTCGTCAGTCTACTTAATAATCATAACAAAAATATAATTTAAATCATTGTTATATAAAAAAATTTCTAAAAAAAAATGCACATATAAAAGAAATAAATAAATACATAAATATTTTTTAATTTATTTCCCAAAATTATTAAAATATTTCTTTATGTATAGCTCAACTTATTGGTTTATGAAATTAATTTTACATACCTCCAATATCGATTGATCCTTGCACTAGGTTTTCTCCAATATTCAAGGACTTTACACTTAGCCCCTTGATATATGTTAGATCACTGTTCTTCAACCTATTCCCACTCAAGTCAAGCTCTTCCAAATTCATCTCTGTAGAAAATTTATTATATCATTTCATGGAAATTTTGTTTTATATAACTTCAAACAAAAATGTTGGTTTAAATATTGATTTCAATTTATAACTTGTAAATGCTGGAGACTTTCGATTCTATTGTTGCTTAAATCCAATATCTTCAAGTTGGTAGACTCTTCACTTCTATTCGAGAGCAATGAAATATATGTATAAATAAATAAATAATCAATTATTGCCCAAAATATAATAACTCTTTATGTTTATTTATTAAATTTAAGTCCGATTGTTAACACAATTTTTTTGTTTAATTTATTGGTGTGAAATTTTAAAAATAAAAAAATAATCACTTGGTAGTAGGGTGAGCGTCCAATAGAATCGAGTCAAATTGAGTGAAAAAATTTAGAGTTAATCGAGTTGACGAATCCTATTTTATCATCCTAACTTGATTTGAATTTTTTTCAAATCAAATTGAGTAAAATGAAATTCGAGTCGAATTGAATCAAGTGAAATTGTTCGATTTAAGTTAAAAAATAAACAGTCAAATTAAAATCAGATTTCCAATATAACTAATTCCATGTTAGAGCATATAAAATTAGAACCCTATATATTTGAAAACTCTTTCAAAGCAAAATAATAATAATAAAAATACTTAAGTATAATAAACTTGAATCATTAATTTACTTATTTAGGTAAAAAATTATTATTTTAAAATTTTTAATTTTTTTAGCTTTTTAATATATATATTCTTTAGAATTTTTAGTTTTTTTTTTAATTTTTATAAATATTTTAAATTTTAAAAATTATTTTGATTTTTTGTAATTTTTATTTTAAGAGACCAATTTGCTCATTTTCAAAATTGATAGAGAGTTAATGGATATTTACACCAATCTGTTAGTTGAGTTATTTGAATTATTCAAGTTATTCGACTTGTAAAATTCAACTTGGCTCGAACTCGGAACTCGAAATACTTATTCAAGTTGAGTCGAAAAAAATAATAATTCAATTAAATCGAAATTTAAAAAAATTAATTTTTTCGAGTCAAATCAAATTTTGATCACGCCTACTTAGTAGTAATATAACTAAAAAATGGCGTTATAATGCACTTGAATTTAAGAAAATATTTAACCATGCTAACAATTAAACCTGAATTTTGAAATCTAAAAAGTAAAAAAATTAAATTTTAGATTGACAAAGAATATAGGGAGTTATGGTATACTTTAACAAAATAAAAAATAAAAAAAATTCAATTTCTCCCAATGCTTTTGTCTAATCTGGTGTGGTGCAGTAATAATTTATTACTCTCATAAATTCATGGATCATTCTAACTTGAGAACTTGATTGATTGAATATGGGTTCCAATTTATACCTTGTAAATGCTGGAGACTTTCGATTCTATTGTTGCTTAAATCCAATATCTTCAAGTTTGGTAGATTCCTCACTTCTATTCGAGATCAATGAAATATATGTATAAAATAAATAAAAATTCAATTATTCCCCAAAATATAATAACCCTTAATGTTTATTTATTAAATGATTTTAAGTAAAAGGATAATATTATTCTATTCATTTTTATTATCATCTACTTTTATGTATTCCCAATAATAACTAAAATATCTGCAAGACATATCAAAATAAGTTGACTCAAAACCAATTAAAATATTTGAGAGATGAAAGCTGACTGGATAAAATACTGTCATGGAAATCATTAGCATATAATGTAAGGATTTCCAAATTGCTGAAGGCAGATGATAAAGGTACTGCAACAAAGATATGTTTGGTCATTAGTGCCTTAATTTATAAAATCAAAACAAGCAAATTATAAAATATTGAATGAACAAAATTCACGGCAGAGATTAATTGATCATAGAAATGAGAAGTAACAAACCTTTGTTATCAATAAAATCTGTTATTCCATTAAAGGATAAATCAAGACTCTTCAATTCTTCAAAAGGGAAAAATAAAGAGACATCGAGATACCAAGATGAATCTCCCTGGTTCCCTTTGGGAAGAAGATTGAGTACTTTCACTCGGCCACTGATATTGTGGCATTCAATGTAATCCCAATGACAACAATTCGAATCTTTCTCGGTTATCCAATCACTAACATCGAAAACTGAATGGAGTTGTAAGAGAGCAACTCTCTCCTGCTCCCAGCACCCCTGGGTCTGAGGCCACCCTTGTATGAAAAACAGTGTAGTGAGCAATATCCATAACAATTTAAGATCCCTCATCTCAATACGATCTCAGCTGCTACCTAGGAGCATTTGGATGAACCAAAACCTTAAGCTTTATACACAACTATGATTCTCAATTTTCCAAAATATGGGCCCAACTAATTTATTATAAAGACAATTATTTACTTTTGGAAAAACAAAAAGAAAAGATGAACAAGTGGATTGACTATAAACAGCGTCAACAATTTGTGATTTTCTCGGCAAGTTGGAAGAAAATTCACAATGGAAAATTGCCGAACCACAGTAATCATCAAATTCTCAGAAGCAGTAGGGATAATCACTATTGTCTCTTTTGATTTTTCTCCAACATTAATGTTTTATTAATTTATATAGACACTGATTTACTTTTGGAAAAGCAAAAAGAAAAGATGAATAAGTGGATTGACAGAAAAACGTGGCCTCCTAGTTGGTAGCAACACCGTCAAGAAATTAATTTCTCGGCAACTTCCAAGAAAATTCAGAATCACAGTAATCATCATTTTCCTTTTGAAAGAATGGATTTTGTTAGAGTTTTGAAAAAGACTTCCACATTGAAATCCATGTAAAACATTAAAAAAATGTGATTTCGTCCTAAAAGGATTAATGTGGGGATTTATAAATGGAATCTGGATGTTAAAACTGACATCAACCCTTGATCCTGATGGCTTTGTAAAACTTGCGGCCGATGGGGTTCCCAACCCCATAAAATGGGAAATTTTGATTTTCGGTCCTTTACAATTTATAAAAAATTTAAATTAATATAGGTAATTTTATACTTTGACCCCTTAGAATAATAAATTTTGATTTAGTCTTTTAAAAATATAAATATACAAATTTTAGTTTCGCCCCTATTAATGAAGTAAAAAGTATAAGGGAGCTCAAAATTCATAAGCCTTGTAATACTGCTTCAAAATAATAAATTTTCAATGCACATATTTTAAGAATTAATTTATAATAAAATTTTCCTAATTGCACATCAGTATCTTCTTTTTCTTTTCCTTTTAATGATATAACAAAGTGAAAGGCTCTTAATTAAGTAGAACAAACTTGTCAATGGAACAGCTTTGTTGCCAAGAACCATGTTTATTATGTTGCAATTAACATGATAACAATCGAATGCATCCAATAGATTCAAAACTAAAAAGCTTAGAATTAGAGAAGGTGAACAGCGAAAGTCGACTCCACCACTGGCATTTGATGTAGCATACTTATCATACTCACCTTTCAAAATTTGCAATTCAACAATTTAAAGTTTTACATCAGCACCTAACCTGTAAAAAATGTGGCTGGTGAACTGGCCTCACCACTTAGAGCTAAATGGAGTAGCTTTTGATATACTATTAATATGTATTACATGGCAGGTGCTGATGTAGAACCTTAAATAGCAGAACTGGATATTTTGAAAGTTAAGTATAATGAGTATATGCTGCATCAAATGCCAGCGGTAGAGTTGCCTTTAGCTGTTCATCTGCTTTAATTTTAAGCTTTTTAGTTTTGAATCTGCTGGACGTAACGTATTTAGCTTCTTATAATGTTGAACATGTTGTAGAGTCGTTGCCTTTAATTTTCATTTGTTATGGAATGACGCTACATACCATAGAAATCATATATCCAATTTATCAGCTTTAATGCCATTCTAATAATACTCGTAAATATTTATAAAAATATTTACAGCTCGATTTATAGAAACGAGTTCCCGATACCTCATTTTCTAAAACCACTTAAACTTAATAAATTATTTATACAACAAAAATCACTAGATCAAAAACCTTTTTAAAAACACAACTCGTAAATATTAATTATAATATTTACAAACTTACGGGTCAGATTTGGTGGCCCCAAAACCATTATTTCTAACACCACTGAAAAACGGGCTGTTACAAAGGTCTGTAGAGAAAAGGATTTGTCATATAACTACTTTCATCGAAGGTCGCAAATTGAGCTTTCTAAGATGGAATACTTCCTGACAAGTTGTTGCATGGCACATTGAAAACTTCCAAGGTATACAACTCCGTCAATTCAATAGGGATTATTCCACTTAGGTTGTTGTAAGAAAGGTCCAAACTCTTAATTTTATTAAGCCTTGAGAATGTTGATTTGTGCGAAAAGTTTAATGAACGGATTTCACTCAAATTTCTAATCTCATAGGAGATTTCACCTGTTAACATACTACATGATAAATCAATTCCGAGCATATATGTAAGAATGTTTCCCTTGTATATGTAAGATACTCTGTCGTATAATCCACCTTTTCTTCCATTTGATTCTCAATAGGCAAAGATACATTGATTTCATCAAGTCCTCTGAAAGTACTCCTTTCAAATTCAGTTGATTCACTATAATCAGCTATCTCCAAGAACAATATGATAAGCCCCAACTCCCATTTTGTTGAAGATAATTCATCATTTGGCTCAATAGTTAAATTACTCCAACAAGAAGATATTGGACATGAAAGATTGTTTTGAGAAAGAATAATGATGCTTAATGAATGCAATTTGCATAACTCAATTGAAATTTCTCCGACAAAAAAATTGGCCTTGAGAAGGAGAACACGCAAAGCCGAAAGAGTACTAAACCAATTTGGAATTTAACCGGTCAACTGGTTTTCACTAATGTCTAAAGTCACCAAAGAGGAGCAGTTAAGGAATGCATTTCCCAAGGTGCCATTTAATCTATTTCGATTCAAGTGGAGATGTTCAATAAATTGTGCACCAAAGCAAGATGGTATTGGGCCAGAAAATTTGTTCTGGGAAAGGTCTAAAATTTTGAGGCGATAGCACAAATCCATCGGAATGGGACCCTCAAGTTTGTTATTGGATAAAACCAATGCCATCAAACCTAATAGATTCGATATCCATATTGGGAGCTCACCAGACAAGTTGTTCTTACTTAAATCCATATCCATAAGAAGAGATAGACGAACAATTGTGATATCAATACTAGGTTATCTCACATCAAAGTTGTTGCCATCTAAATATAACCACCGTAATGAATGTAAGCTAAAGATAGTTGGGCTTATCTTGCCACTTAGACGATTATTTGATAGTCTAAGAAAAAATAATAAGCCACTTTTAGCCAACTTCTCGATATTCCTCCATATAACTGATTTTGTGATAGATCAAAAAATAACCGAGTGTTCAAACTTCCCAAACAAGGAGGAATATTACCTCTAAGTATATTGCTAGATAAGTTTAACCACCTTAGTTGTGGGAAAATTAAACAAATGTTTGCCAGAATTTGACCTTGTATTTTATTTTTAGATATATCAATAACTGACATGTATGGATTTGAATGTGAAGGGAACTGGAGATCACTGGTGATAAAAGAATTGCCCTTCATTAAAAATGCTCTTATTCTAGTATTGTTCTCTAACAACCACAAAGGAGCCTTTCCTCCAAAATTATTATACGAAAGATCAATCACTCTCAAGTCATATTGGTAATAGAGGAATTTGGGAACTTCATTGTGGAGTTCCTTTGTTCTACATTTTGACAAACGGAAAACTTTTACTTGGAACTTTGGGACCCAAGTAGGAATGGTAGGCTCTTTGACTAACTTATTTTGATCTCCGGAGAGGACTTTGAGATGTGAGCGGTTGACAAATGACATGAAAAAAGATGGAACTTCAAATAGGTTTCGTGAAAGAGAAATGAGTCTAAGCAATGTGAGATTGGCTAAAACAATGGAGGCACCATTTCCAATGAATTGATTACCAGAATGTCCAAATGATAAAAAGATGATAAGTTAGCCAAACATGAAGAAAGTTCTCCCTCAAGTGCATTTTCACTAAGAACCATCACCTCAAGCTTCATGTAAAACAAATTCATGCTAATTATTCCAATTTTCGAGCTCATTTTCTAGGATAATAAAAAACAATTACTTTGCAACATCAGCTAAAAATAAAGACTCATCTCCAAAATCAATGATAAGAAATCATTTAGTCTCATTTAAGTAATTAAATCATAGTTAATTTACTGTGGGTAGATAGTGTTCTGGTCAGCCCAGAGTCATTCAAAGACAAAGCTCTTAGAAAATCCAATACCCCAATGCTTTGAATAATGTTGTTGTTGAGATGTGAACCATCCAACACTAATTCCTCTAGTTTGATCAAAACATCTAGTTCTGTAAAGATTTGCATTGAAAGTAGTTAAATAATGCTGTAACTCAAGAAAGTAGTATGATTTGTTTAAGAATCATTATATATATATATGAAGTTAATTAATGCAATTACACCTTCAATAATATTTATTAATCCTTTAATCAGGTTATTCCTTACACTCAACTTCAGATTGAAAAGTTCACCGAGTTGTGCGAATAAGATACTATTGAAGAAATTGTAACTCAAATCAAGCTTTTCTAAATTCATCAACTTAAGTCGTTTGTCACCATCTACAAAGTATTTAGATAAATAGATTTGTTACAAAAAGAATATTAAAATTATTTGTATGTATATGTACTAAGCATGATAGAATCAAATATATCAACAAATACCATAAGAATATTGAAGGCTCTCAATTTTAATATCACTCATATCCAACTTCTTCAGATTTGTTACATTATTCAACACTAGTTTTATCAGTCTAATTAAATAATCTCCACAAAAATATAGCTTTTGAATTTCAAGTTACAGCCTATTAGCCTAGTATTCATTTTCCCTAAAAGTAATATAAGTTTGAATCATCATTGTAAAAAAAAAAAAATAGAATTTAACTACTTATCTTTATTTTTTAAGAAAAAAAACCAAGAAATAAATACATAAATATTTTTTAATTCGTTTATCAAAATATCAATCTTATACTATATTATCATATATTAGACTATAAATTATTTTAGCAGTTAAAAAATTTTCATTACGAATACCTCCAATATCGATTGTTCCTTGCAATAGGTTTCCTCCAATATCCTAAGAATTTACACTTAGCCCGTTAATATATGTCAAATTATTGTTCTTCAACCTGTTACCACTCAAGTCAAGCATTTCCAAATTCATCCCTGAAAAAATTTGATGATATTGTTTCATGGAAAATTTGTTTTATATAACTTCAAACAAAAATATTGGTTAAAATATATTATAGGTCCTTGTACTCTTCATAACTTTGAAATTTAGTTTTTATATTTTAATTTCAAGAATTTTACTCCCTTTATTTTTCGAATTTTAAAATTTAAGTCCAGTTGTTAACACAATTTTTTTGTTAAATTTATTAGTGTGACATTTTAAAACAAAAAAAAATCATTTGATAATAATATAACTAAAAAAATTGACGTTATAATGAACTTAAATTTAAGAAAATATTTAATCATCTTAACAATTATGTCTGAATTTTAAAAACTAAAAATATATTAATTAGTTGATTGAAATGTGGATTTAAATTAATACCTTGTAAATACCGGAGACTTTTCGTTATATTGTTGCTTAAATCCAAGACCTTCACTTCTATCCAAGTGCACTGAAATATATATTTAAATAAATAAATATTCAATTATTCCCCTAAAATACAATAACTCCTAATGTTTATTTATTAAATGATTTTAAATAAAAGGATAATTTTATTTTTTATTGATTAATTATTGTTTTATTCATTTTTGTTAACATTTATTTGTACTAATAATCGAAATATCTTCAAGACATATTAAAATAAAATAAAAAGTCTAAATTTTTGAAACCCAAAATAAGCTACCAGAAATAAGTCTACTCAAAACCAATTAAAATATTTGAGGGATGAAAGCTCACTTGATAAAATACTATCATGGAAATCATGATAAGATAATTTAAGGATTTCCAAATTGCTGAAGGTAGATGATAAAGGTACTGCAACAAAGGTTTTTTTTTTTTTTTTTTTTTTATTATCGTTAGTGTCTTAATTTATAAGATCAATTGATCATAGAGATGAAAAGCAACAAATCCGTTGTTCCATTGTAGGATAAATCAAGATTCTTCAATTCTTTAAAAGGGAGAAATAAAGAGACATCCAAATACAATGAATCTCCCCAGTACCATGGATGTTTGAAAGAAAAAGAGAGTCCTTTCACTCGTCTAGTGGTATTATGGCATTCAATGTATTTCCAGTGACAACAATTAGAACCTCGCTAACATTGAAAAAATATTTGAGTTGTAAGAGAGCAACTCTCTCCTGCTCCCAGCACCCGTAGGTCTGACGCCACCCTTGTATGAAAAACAGTGATGCAGTTAGCAATATCTATAATAGTTTAAGATCCATCATCTCAATACGATCAAATCCACTCAGCTGCTACCTTCCAGCATTTGGATGAACCAAAACCTTAAGCTTTATACACAAATGTGATTCTCAATTTTCCCCATGTGAAAACCTTGTATGTGCGAGTCCTATGTGTAAACCCTTAGCGACTATGTGCAACCCTATAATAAGTGGATTGACTAAAAACAGCGTCAAGAACTTTTTTTTCTCGGCAAGTTGGAAGCAAATTCACAATGGACAATTTCCGAATCACAGGAATCATCAATTTCCCTTTTTTAGTAATTATAAAGACACTTATTTACTTTTGGAAAAGCGAAAAGAAAAGAGCAATAAAAGGATTGATAAAAAAAAGTGGCGACATAATAATCTGTTTTTGTTAAAAACGTGGTTTCGTATTTGGTAGCAACAGCTTCAAGAACTTAATTTCTGGGCAAGTTCCAAGAAAATTCACGATTCAATCATTTTCCTTTTAATTAATTTGTATATATATTAGGACTGAAGTTAAAATATGATAGTATTAGAAGATATATATTGATAATTAATTTGTATATTCGTCTGAGCGATAGATCAATTGTATATATCATTATATATCATTTAGGGGCAGTGCATATATATATAGATATTATATATATAAATTATATAGTATTTTAAAATATATTTATAAATTAAATAAAAATAAATTTCACTTTGATTTAAGTAATCACTTTTTTTTTTTTTTTGTAGTGAAAATCTTCCAAACACTTTAACCCTAAACTCTTGATCCTGATGGATTTGTAAAACTTGTCAGGGGCAACCTTGAGGGGCTGGTAGGGTACCTAATTCTCTAAAATGGAAGATTTTCATTTTTGGCTCTTCAAAATTTATAAAAATTTTAAATTAATATAAGTAAAATTACACTTTGACCTCCTACAAAAGATAAATTTTGATTTAATCCTTTAAAAATATAAATATATAGGCTACTAAAATAAAATTTTGTATCTTAACTATCATAAAAATATACAATTTAATTCCGACTTTCTTAAAAAAAAATTAATTTCACCCCTATTGATGATGTAAAAAGTATAAGGAGCTCAACATTCATAAGTCTTGTAAGACCCCTTCAAAATAATAAATTTTCAATGTACATATTTTAAGAATTAATTTATAATAAAATTTTCGTTTTGCACATCAGTATCTTCTTTTTATTTTCCTTTTAATGATATAGCAAAGTGAAAGGCTCTTAATTAAGTAGAACAAACTTGTCAATGGAACAGCATCAAGTGCAGCATACTTATCATACTCACCTTCCAAAATTTGCAATTCAACAATTTAAGGCTTCGCACCAGCACCTGACCTGTAAAAAATGTGGCCGGTGAACTGTCCTGACCACATAGAGCTAAATGGAGTTGCTTTTGATATACTACTAGTATGTATTACATGGCAGGTGCTGATGCAAAGCCTTAAATAGCAGAACTGAAATTTTTGAAAGTTGAGTATAGTGAGTATATGCTGCATCAAATGCTAGTGGTGGAGTTGCCTTTAGCCGTTTACCTGCTTTAATTTTAAGCTTTTTAGTTTTGAATCTGTTGGACGTATTTAATTTCTTATAATGTTCAACATGTTGTTCAGTTTTCTTTAGCCATTCAACTGTTATGGATGATATTATATACTACAGAAGTCATATATTTAATATACTAACTTTTAATTTTTTATTTATTTAAAATAAGAACTTATATTAAAGTATACGAATCACATTACATAATCCATCATCCATTGAGAATTAAGACATGTCACGCTATAAACGTCATCAGTGAATAAATTCATAAAAAAATTTAGTATCTATTCTACTTAGATCTTGTCTTATGTATTTTTAGTCTAGTTAATCACATATATATTTTTATTTTCTTAGAGTCATCCACTTCGATACTCGAGAAAAGAAATTCTCCCAATTTTTAGTGTCTTTTTTATGTATTTTTTTAAAAAATTTATATAAAAAATTAATACAGGCGGATCGAACTTAGATTTTAATATTTTATCCGAGTTAAATTTGAGTATAATTTCAGGCAATTTTTCGAGTCGAACTGGAGCTAACAAATGTACTTAAAATTTTAATTTGGCCCGAGCCATGAATTAACATCTCTACACACAACCCATATATATTATTAGTCCATACAAAACATATTGAATCCATGTGGATGGCTTCAAAGTTCCTTTCTTATAGAATTCCCAAAAACTTCTCATTTGAACTTCTCTCCTCCTTGTAGACAAAACCTACAACCAATCAAAACGGAATATATATATATGTATGTATGTCAAGTTCATTTCAACATTGTAGCATTACCCCCCCTTGCACTCAAATTAATTAGTAGGATATGATCAAAATGGAGAAACATAAACCTACTGCCGACCAATTCGCATTTTTTTCCGATCACGGTCCTCGTACTGCGGATTCCGCTTGTTTCGTACAATCATTGGCATCAGCACTCGGACACTTACAACGTAAGTTGGCAGGACAAGGTCATTAGCATTACGTTTCATTCCTAGGCTTGGTTAATGGATCATTATAGCATTTCATAGCTTCACCATGTCCTAACACTAGGTTTTACCAATTTTAATGAGATGAGATGAAATGACTTACCACAACATTAACAAGCTGTTCAGAAGGGCTTACTAGATCTACAATCAGTAGTTGTTCAATGGCTTTGAACCCGAGCAACGATTTGCTCAGCTTCTTTCCGGTGTGGAAAAGTCAACCTAGAAGTGTAAGTGACTCGACCAACACGAACGGTGGCTTTGAACCTCGGAGCATGCGCAAACCCTTCGTTGAAGCTATGGTAAACAGGGAGACCGACCCCGGATCTCTGAGAATATTCTTGCAAACGATTCTTATGCAAATGCTCTGTTAATCCTAAACAAAACAAAGAAAAAAATCAAATGATATTAACATCCCGCATCGATTACTAGTAATTAAACACGAACTGTTTACAAACAAATTCTTCTCTTTTTTCTATTTTCACATTACAAGTGTTAAGAACATTGGTGGGAATTCCCATGCAAGTAGTGGGAAACTCCTTCATATCTAAGGCCTGAGAAGATGACACCAGTCTATTGGCAAAATTGTCATTTAAATGATTTCTTTGTTAAGAAGTTCATAGATACTCGATACGGGTTAAAAGATGACATCTTCAAGCAATTACTTTCTTTTTTCTGAACCTCATTATACCCTCCGCTATCACTCCGGCCGCCGTCAACGGTGTCGAAATATTCAAAAATACCCTCATTATACCTCTCTGAACCTCCTAATAACATGCACAATATTAGATTCTAGAAAATCTTAATAATGATGTGCAGATTTAGGCTTCAAACAGAGATTTTCTATCACTATTCCGATGTTTTTAACGACTTTCAACCACCAAAATCCCGTTCCCTTGGGTGTTCCGGCGTGTCGACACCGGTACGAGGGACTTTCCAGCGAGTCTGTGGCTTTAAATACAACAAAGAAGGTATGTTAAAACCAAGAGGATTAAACTGATATTTCAGAACAGAATTTTCTGATATAATTTTATATTTATTAATTCATTTGTTTTTGCTTCGGTTTCTTTTGAATATTAAGCTACATTCATACTGCATGCAGCAGCGAAACTAGGAGGTCGGGCAGCCTCCTAAAATGAATTTTTTTCATACCACTCTTCTAAAATTTTTAAAATTTTAAATTACTAAAATGAACTCTTAAAATTTTATATTAAAAATGTAAAATTATATTTTTTATTGTAAAACTTTTTTGAAATCTTACGAGGTTAACATTGTAAATATCATATTATGAAATTTGAATTGCGATTTTTTATTATTATTTATTCTAAAATAATATATATATATAAACAAATTATTTGATACAAAAGAAATTTATATTTGTGAGGTTATCTTTCTAGAAACTACTTGAAATTCCTTTGAAAACCATCTTTCTCTTCGTCGATCATCACCGCCTTAACGAAACCCTGATCATGTCAACTGCTAGACCGAAGCTTGAGATTCCTGTAGGGTTTCGATTTCTTCCCACCAAAGAAGAAATCCTTTGTGATTACCTTCAACCATTCATCAAGGGCGATCCCATACCTTCTGGTGTGATGAAGAAGTTGGATATTTATGGCGCAAATCGCGAGCCTTGGAATATTTTCGACCAAGATTCGGCAGAGTCTCTCTGGGTTATCACGAAGCTAAAGAAGAAGAGCAAATCAAGAATCGAAAGAACCGCGGGAGATGGATGTTGGCTCCAACAATATATCAAAGAAGTGAAGAACTCGGACGGCGGCGAAGTCATAGGGTATGATAAATACTTCACGTACAGCCGCAAGAAAAGCCAGAAATCAAATGGTCAATGGATCATGCATGATTCTCTCCTTGAAAGACCAAGAAGCTCTTGGTTTGAGTGATTTCGTTATCTGTGAGATTAAGAATAAGGATGCTGCTGTTGTGAGCCCGGATTACGAAGAATGTGAAGGAGAAATCAACAAGAGCAAGAAACGTAAGTTGATGGAGGTGCCGTCGACTTCAACAAATGATTTTGCTTTCGTGCCCGTGGAGAATCAGGCATTTGATTATATGGCTCCAGAAGCAGGAGGCTTCTCACCGTCACCACCCTTCACTGCATGCTTAAACCAACAACCAAACCCTTGGACGTCGGCAGGTGTTGGTGGCAATCTTGGAGTGCCTGATTATAATTCTCACCATCTGGTACCTGCCTAACCCTTGCTCTATTTCCATTTTATATTTTTACATGTTTATGATTTAGCTTATATATTCATAACCTTGTTCATGCATGCTTATATATTTGATTCTCAAACCAAACAATTGGCATTGATTTGCATATTTAGGAAGAAGGTCGTGAGGATGTCAACGCCGAACTTTACATCACATTGCAAGAACTGGACAACTTCTTGAACTCCGATTAGAGTTGATGTAAATGTCTTCAATGTAACTCCACACCACATATGAATTTTAGTGATGGCTTTTTCCCGTGGTTTTTTTTCCCTTCTATATTCAGAAGGGTTTTCCACGTAAATTTGGTGTCTCCCCTTCGCATGCCTTTATTTACTTTAATTTATTAATACACTAATTTAAAATATATTTTAAAACTAAAATTGATTTTACAGAAAATAATATTTTATTTTTATCAAACATGATTTTTTTTCTAAACTTAAAAAACCCAATCTATCTGGTTTTAATTACCACAACTTACCATAAGTAGAAATTTTTAATTATCAATATTGTATCAGTTTATATTTTCTTTGTGTATTATTAAATTGTTATTTTTTAAAAATAAATACCTAAAAATATGACATAATAATATATTAACTTAATCAAACAATTATCATAATAACTCCATTTATCACAAACTTTAAAATTCTCATTAAAATTCTTTTTAAATATTTTTTTTCCTTTAAATTTACATCTTGATCAGTCATGGTAGAGTGACCATTTCGTAATAAAATGATAACATAAGTGATTAAAACGTAACATTTCAAACATAAATAACTAAAATGTAATCTGAGGCAAACAAAATTGACTATTTTTATAACTTATTTTATTTTATTTTATTTTACTTCTTTTTCTTCTTATTCGTTAAAAACTCTAATCGTTGTACTCAATAGCCACTGATGTTGTCGTTTGTGATGACCTTTCGTGTCAATTTCGAGACCAAAAAAAAGATATCATCCATCTCATTGACTTTTGTTGTTCCAAATCTTTTAAAACAATGACCAAAATTTCAAAATACACTTTCTACAACGATTTTTTTTAAAATATCATCGGTACCACCTGACACAACACCACCACCTAAATATAAATACTTAAAATTTTAAGTGAATTTTAATTTTGTTGGATGGGGATTAATGCCTTAAACATATGTCCTTAGGCCATTTTTTGTTTGGATAATGTAATATTTAGGGGCTTTTTGATAAATTGAAAATTTATGTGCTGTAATATTAAATTTTTATTGCTAAATTTTATAAGTGTTGAATTTATATTAGAAAATTATCTTGTAAATTAGTAAATATAAGTACAAAATATAATTATGTTGTTTGATAAAAGTAAATATTAATTTTTAAAAGACTATTTATTATTATTTTTTAATCTTGTTAATATAATATTTTATATTATTTTGGATAGTTTTGGATAAAAGTTAATATGTTAACTTTAATATCTCACTTTAAAAAAATATAATTTATTTCAATTTTTTAATAAAATAAAATAAACTTAATATTTTCTGATAAATAGCTACCTATCTACTTGCTTTATTTAACACTTTTTTTTGTTGAAAATTTTATATTAAATAAAAAATTAAAATGGTTATCAAACACATTTAAAATATTAAATAAAAATTTTCAAAAGTTTATCAAACACACCCTTAGTCTCTGAATGTGATAATTTTTTTCTAATTTAGTCCTTAAACTAATTTGGGTCCATATTACTCTCTAAATTTGATAATTTTTTCCCGAGTTTGATCCATTTAATGACATGTTACTTTGAGATTATGTCACATTATCACATTGACTAAAACTAGGAAAATTTGTCAAGGACTAATGTGGTCTAAAAAAATCTAGAGACTAAATTAAAATAATTACCAAATTCAAGGGCTAAATGTTACTTTACTCCTTCTGTTTTGTAGTGTTTTTGGATTTGCCTATGCCAAGCAAAATTTACGTATGTTAGACAATGAAACTTAATGTGTAGCCCTCAAACATACATAAACACCTACAAATATATCACAATGCATACAACGGGGCAAAGACACAATGACGCAGTAGCCTTGCCCCAAAAATGGTAATTTTGACATTTTACCTTTTTAAAATTTATAAAATTATATCTAAGTATAACGATTCATATCTGCCCCTAAAAATAATTTCCTAACTTTTCTATGTGTATGCACATACAAAACCAATTACATCTGAAGTAGGAAGTAATTTCTAGTCCACACTTTCAACATATCCAACACCAAACAAATGAGTTTTAAATAAAAGCACAACGTCACACAACCCATATATATCATCAGACCATACAAAGCATATTGAATCCATGTGGATGGCTTCAAAGTTCCCTTCCTTTCTTATAGAATTCCCAAAAACTTTTCATTTGAACTTCTCTCCTGGTAGACAAAACCTACAACCAATCAAAATGGAATATGTATGTATGTATGTCAAGTTCATTTCAACATTGTAGCATTACCCCCCTTCCACTCAATTTAATTAGCATTAGTAGGACATGATCAAAATGGAGAAACACAAACCTATGCCGACCAATTCGCATTTTCTTCCGATCACGGTCCTCGTACTGCGGATTCCGCTTGTTTCGTACGATCATTGGCATCAGCACTGGGACACTTACAATGTAAGTTGACAAGACAAGGTCATTTGCTTTAGGTGTCATTCCTAGGCTTGGTTAATGGATCATTATAGCATTTCATAGCTTCACCATGTCCTAACACTAGGTTTTACCATTTTCAATGAGATGAAATGACTTACCACAACATTAACAGGCTGTTCAGAAGGGCTTCCTAGATCTACAATCAGTAGTAAATCACTAGTTCAATATATATACACACGTATATATAATTTGACATGATATTACCTGGCCTTTGAGTGTCGATCTGACCGATACCGTTGCCATTATGTTTGTTCTTTGAGTTTATTATTGGAAGAAGTATCCTTGAATCAGAAGGGCTTCTTTCTAGCTTCCGCAAACTTGCAACTGTAAGTTTTACCATAAAAAACCAATGAAGATTTATAAACCCAATGCAGTTGATCTCGTTCGATAGTTGTGTATATCGGCATCATGCGATTCGTTTTAGAAGCATACTCGTTAAGGATCGATTTGCCACATTTCTGATCCTACAAACACAAAAAGATCATAAAGTTAGAACAGAGTCCTCATCAGTCATCACAACCAACATATTAAGCAATGAAACAGTCAAAGACCTGGTGATATGTAGTAGAAAAGCTTAGTTTTTCAATGGCTTTGAACCCGAGCAATGTTTTGCTCAGCTTCTTTCCGGTGTGGAAAAGTCAGCCTAGAAGTGTGACTCAACCAACACGAACGGTGGCATTGAACCTCGGAGCATGCCCAAACCCTTAGTTGAAGCTATGGTAAACCTCGGAGCAAACGATTATTATGCAAATGCTGTGCTAATCCTAAACAAAACAAAGAACACATCAAATGATATTAACATCCCACATTGGTTACTAGTAATTAAACATGAAACTGTTAACAAACAAATTCTTCTCTTCTTTCTATTATCACATTACAAGTGTTAAGAACATTGGTGGGAATTCCCATGCAAGTAGTGGGAAACTCCTTCATATCTAAGGGCTGAGAAGATGACACCTGCCTATAGGCAAAATTGTCATTTAAAATATTTCTTTGTTAAGAAGCTCATAGATATTCGACAGGTTAAAAGATAACATCTTCAATTAATTACTTTCTTTTTTTCTGAACCTCATTATACACTCCGCTATCACTTCGGCCGCCGTCAACGGTGTCGAAATATTCAAAAATACCCTCATTATACCTCTCTAAACCTCCTAATAACATGCACCATATTAGATTCTAGAAAATCTTAATGATGAAGTGCAGATTTAGGTTTCAAACAGAGATTTTCTATCACTATTCTGATGTTTTTAACGACTTTCAACCACCAAAATCCCTTGTCCTTGAGTGTTCCGGCCTGTCGACACCAGTACGAGGGACTTTCCGGCGAGTCCGTGGCTTTAAATACAACAAAAGAGGTATGTTAAGACCAAAAGGATTAAGCTGATATTTCAGAACAGAATTTTCTGATATGATTTTATATTTATTAATTCATTTGTTTTTGCTTCGGTTTCTTTTGAATATTAAGCTACATTCATACTGCATGCAAAATTTTTATATACGACTCTTCTAAAATTTTTATTCTAAAATGACTCTTCTAAAATTTTTAAAATTTTTATATACGATATTTTGAAGCTCTAAAAATATAAAATTTTTATTTAATTTTTTAAAAAATATAAATATATGTGAATTATTTTTTTATTATAAAAATTATAATTTAATTTCAATTAAAATTATTTTTCTCATTTAGGCCATATTAAAGTTTTGAAATCTTACGAGGTTAACATTGTCAATTTCATATTATGAAATTTGATTTACGAGTATTTATTGTTATTTATTTTAAAATAATATATATAAACAAATTGTTTGATACAAAAGAGATTTATATGTATAAGGTATCTTTCTAGAAACATTTTGAAATTCCTTTGAAAACCACCAAATTAATCTCATCTTTCTCTTCGTCGATCACCACCGCCTTAACGAAACCCCGATCATGTCAACTGTTAGACCGCAGCTTGAGATTCCTGTTGGGTTTCGATTTCTTCCCACCAAAGAAGAAATCCTTTGTGATTACCTTCAACCATTCATCAAGGGCGATCCCATACCTTCTGGTGTGATGAAGAAGTTGGATATTTATGGCGCAAATCGCGAGCCTTGGAATATTTTCGACCAAGATTCGGCAGAGTCTCTCTGGGTTATCACGAAGCTAAAGAAGAAGAGCAAATCAAGAATCGAAAGAACCGCGGGAGATGGATGTTGGCTCCAACAATATATCAAAGAAGTGAAGAACTCGGACGGCGGCGAAGTCATAGGGTATGATAAATACTTCACGTACAGCCGCAAGAAAAGCCAGAAATCAAATGGTCAATGGATCATGCATGAGTTCTCCTTGAAAGACCAAGAAGCTCTTGGTTTGAGTGATTTCGTTATCTGTGAGATTAAGAATAAGGATGCTGCTGTTGTGAGCCCGGATTACGAAGAATGTGAAGGAGAAATCAACAAGAACAAGAAACGTAAGTTGATGGAGGTGCCGTCGACTTCAACAAATGATTTTGCTTTCGTGCCCGTGGGGAATCAGGCATTTGATTATATGGCTCCAGAAGCAGGAGGCTTCTCACCGTCACCACCCTTCACTGCATGCTTAAACCAACAACCAAACCCTTGGACGTCGGCAGGTGTTGGTGGCAATCTTGGAGTGCCTGATTATAATTCTCACCATCTGGTACCTGCCTAACCCTTGCTCTATTTCCATTTTATATTTTTACATGTTTATGATTTAGCTTATATATTCATAACCTTGTTCATGCATGCTTATATATTTGATTCTCAAACCAAACAATTGGCATTGATTTGCATATTTAGGAAGAAGGTCGTGAGGATGTCAACGCCGAACTTTACATCACATTGCAAGAACTGGACAACTTCTTGAACTCCGATTAGAGTTGATGTAAATGTCTTCAATGTAACTCCACACCACATATGAATTTTAGTGATGGCTTTTTCCCGTGGTTTTTTTTCCCTTCTATATTCAGAAGGGTTTTCCACGTAAATTTGGTGTCTCCTCTTTGCATGCCTTTATTTATTTTAATATATTAATACACTAATTTAAATTATATTTTAAAACTAAAATTAATTTAAATATTTTATAGCAAATAATATTTTATTTTTATCAAACATGTTTTTTTTTCTAAACTTAAAAAACCCAATATCTATCTGGTTTTAATTACCACAACTTCCCATAAGTAGAAAATTTTAATTAACAATATTATATTAGTTTATTAGTTTATACTATCTTTGTGTATTATTAAATTGTTATTTTTCAAAAATAAATACCTAAAAATATGACATAATAATATATTAACTTAATCAAATAATTATCAAAACAACCCCATTTATCACAAACTTTAAATTTCCCATTAAAATTCTTATCAAATATTTTTTTTCCTTTAAATTTACATATTAAGAGTGACAATGTAAGGGACTAAAATGTAACATTTTAAATATAAGTGATTAAAATATAATCTGAAGTAAATAAAAGTGACTATTTTTGTAGTTTATCATTTTTATTTTATTTTATTTCTTTTCCTTCTTCTCCATTAAAAACTCTAATCGTCATACTTAATAACCATTGATATTGTCGTTTGTGATGACCTTTCGTGCTGATTTCGAGACCAAAGAAGAGATGCCATCCTTCTCGTTGACTTCTACCATTCATATTTCCTAGTAGTACACTCAAAATCTTCTAAAACAATGACCAAAGCTTCAAACTACTCTTTCTACAATAATTTTTTTTAAATATCACTGGTACCACCTGACACAACAACAACACCTATATATATATATAATTAAAATTTTAACGGGTGTCGCCTGACATACTGGCGGCACAAAAAAATAAATTATTTTAAATATTTACCGATGCTGCTTGACATACTAGCGTCGCCAAAAAAAAATTTTGTTTTTGAAAAATTTCTAGTGTCGCCTGATAGAACCAGCGACACATATTAAAAAATATTTTTTTCTTTTTCCTCAATGTGAAAACATGTATTTTTCATGGGTATTACGAAAAATATGTTCTAGTGTCGCTTGATACAATGGCAACATCCAAAAAAATTCTTTTTTTAAAAAAATCAGTCATTGTTTCAAGGGGCGAAGCCTGAAAATTTGTTTAGGGGCCGGAATTAAATTTTAATATTTAATAGTCCATATATTTATAATTTTTAAAGAATTAAATTAAATTTTTATCATTTTTAAGCAGAATCAAAGTGTAATTTTACATTTACAAATTTAAAATTTTTAAATTTTTAAATGGCCAAAATAGATAATTTTTCATTTTAGGGGGCCAAGAACCCTGCCAGCCCCCTAGATACGCCACTGATTGTCTCATCATTAGGAGGCAATACCGTCAGTATATCAGATGACACCGATAAACACCGTGAATTTTAAGTCATTTTCATATATAATTTTTATTTAAACCGCTAAACCAATCAATAAAAATTCGACAATTATTTTTTTTTCAAATATCAAGTTGCATATATAATATAACATTTAGAGGATTTTTTATTTAATAAGGAGCTTTTTTTTTTTTCTAAATCATCGTATCATCAATTTTTTTCTTCAAATCTATGAGAAGTATTAAAAATATATTTTCTCTTGGCCAAATGAAAATATTTTTTTAATGGAAAAAAATGGTTAAAGAGACAAAAATTTATCTTCAATTAAAGAGTCAAAGTACTCTTAATAAGTAAGACTTAAAAAAAAAAAAAAAAAAACAGAATTTATTTTCAAAAAGAAAATCGCAAAAGCGGAAAGGGAATGGCGACGAGAGAGCTGGATTTCGACATCGGTGAAGAAGAAGACGAAGAAGGAACGCCGTCGCCGTCATCGATATCGCCGCCGCTTCCGTACTTCGACAGAGATCGCCACGTGGCGTTCTTGGAGATGATGTACAATTTGATGCCCCATCACTATCAATCACAGGAGATCAATCGCCTCACTCTTGCGTTTTTCACTATCTCTGGCCTTCACCTCCTCCGAGCCTTAGATCGCGTAAGCTTTTAATTGTTCTGTATTTAGAATTTGTTGTTTTAGAAATTTTAGGTTAAGGATTTAGTAGAAATTCTGATTTGAAGTTAAAATAGCTAAATTTGAGTTCATTACAAAGTAATCATTCATTTTACTTAGTAAAATTTTAATTTTTAGTTTATGAAAATTTTGATTGATTGCAATAGCGAATTAGCTTCATTTATACATTCAACAAAAGTACTAATAGTTTTAGAATTTTTTATATTAATTTTCTTATGTTAATCATCTTTTCTAGTGAATTAGTAAGTAAAAGAATCCTCATTCTCAAGACAATTTGATTATAAATTGAACGGCTTAATTAGATGTACTTGAAAAAAAGGAACTTTTTGAAATATTTGTTGATTCTGGTTTGCGTATGTTTTAGGTTGATAAGGACAGAGTTGCCGATTGGGTTTTATCATTTCAAGCTCATCCGAGAAGTCGAGCCCAATTGAAAAATGGTTTGGCCATTTGCTTAAAAATATTGTTTTATTTTTGTTCTGTTTTGATGCTCCATTGTGCTTTTGATATATAGAAGGAAGATATTTCCTAAAAGGAAATCTGATTTTCATGTAGGTCAATTTTATGGATTTCATGGTTCTAGAACTTCACAGTTCCCTCCAGATGAAAACGGGGTTTGAGAAAAATCACTGTATTGCCTTTTTGTTATTATTGTCTTGATTGTTTAGTTTAATCTTTTATTCTGATTTCTGCACGTAGGTTTTAGCTCGTAATGCTGGTCACTTGGCAAGCACGTATTGCGCCCTAGCCATACTAAAGACAGTTGGCTTTAATCTCTTGACCATAGACAAAGAATCAATATTGATATCATTGAGGAATCTTCAACAGCCTGATGGAAGGTATGCTTCAACGTATTGTTCTCAAATCCTATGACAGAAAAAAATCTGCTTTTGATGCTTCGTAGTGATTTCTATTAATTGATTATTTTTGTTGAAGTCCATCTATGCATGTTGTTTACAAGGACAATCAGTATATCTTGACAATTTTATTGTGCATGACCAAAGAATAGAAAGGGAAAGGAAAACATGTCATTTAAACCAATTTGTTGTTTCTTCTTCCTTCTGAATTTTCATGTGATAGATCTTGTACACAGATGCATGAAACTGATTTTTTTTTTTTTTAAATCTTGCAGTTTTATGCCAGTGGATGTTGGTGCCGAGACAGATCTTCGATTTGTATATTGTGCTGGTAAGAACTGAAAGCATTACCCAGTTACAATTTGATATATATCATTTCAAATTCTCCATAATGAAATCTGGTTTAGCTAATTGATGTATCAGCTGCTATCTGTTTTATGCTGGAGGATTGGAGTGGCATGGATAGGGAGAAAGCCAAGGAATACATTTTAAAATGCCAGGTGTGCCTGCATTGAACTGCTCAATTATCAAAGCTTTAATTTTATCTTTATGTTCTGCATGTGTTTTACCTTATATACTGAAGTAGACATGATTTTTTTCTTTCAGTCTTATGACGGTGGTTTTGGCTTGATGCCTGGTTTAGAATCACATGGTGAGTTAAATAATATCTCATCTAATTACTGGTTTATGTTCTGTCAACTTTGTGTATCTAGAGCAGGTGTGATCACTGTTTTGTTGCTACTTTCTTGTTGCTTATAGTTGTCATTGATTTTTTAAACAAAGTCTGCTGAGCATGAATTTTCATACAAAATCTTATTGATGCAGGAGGTGGTACGTATTGTGCTGTGGCATCTCTTCGGTTAATGGGGTACATTGAAGATGATCTTCTGTCAAAAACTGTAACATCTTCCATCATAAATGTGCCATTATTGCTGGATTGGTGTATGCAGGTTTACTTCTATCATTTAGTATATCATTTACCATGCCAGGAAGATTTAGTTTTTAGCTTAATATATAGAAGTTGACAATGGACCCCGAAAAGGCCGTTTTAAGAGCTTAAAAGTGCTAATAGCATAGCAAAACTTGATTTTTGAGTTGCTTGTTAAGTAACGTACTGCCTTCTTTTTGCCCCAAGAATGAACTCATCTTTTCTCTTTTCCTTTCCTCTCTCAACAGAGGCAGGCCATTGATGGTGGATTTCAAGGCAGAGCCAATAAACCTAGTGATACATGCTATGCATTTTGGTAAGCATAAGGAAAACATTTATTTGTGTCATGGTATAAACTACCTTTCTTTTGATGAAATGATATTCTTGTGAAGGATTGGGGCAGTCTTGAGGATCTTAGGGGGCTACAAATTCATTGACAAGATTGCTCTACACAGATTTTTGCTGACCTGTCAGTCTGAGGTGCTGATACTACATCTTGGCTCTTGATCAAAATTTAGCATGCATTCAAAAGATCCCTCATCTAAATATCGTTTCATGGGTTGTTTACTCTTTTGTCAAAACATGCCATTTGCATTTAAATTTTAAGTAATGGAATAGCCTCATGATCCATAGAAGGCAAGAAACTGCTTGCTTGAGATTTAAGGCAATCTGAATTGTTATTGATATAATAACCCTTCTCTCTCGAGATTTTTATCGATCAGACTGTCAATTATATTTGTTTTTCTAATCTTATTTGTATCAGTTCGGAGGTTTTAGCAAGTATCCCGGGGACCTACCTGATATATATCATGCCTACTACGGATATACTGCGTTCAGCCTTTTGGAAGAGCCTGGTTTGAATCCACTCTGTGCCGAACTTGGGATGACTGATCTTACTGCCATAGGTATAATTTAGCACCATTCTTTTTTCACTTCATTGTGTTTGCAGTTCATGTACCTTGAATTCCATTGCACCTTTGATAGTGCACACCGTGTTTACATATTGGCCTTGGTAGTTCGTGTTCATCTTTTCTTGTTTTTCGATTCTAAAACCTATTGGTTTGTATCCATGGAGTGAAGCTATATGCAGTTAAGCAAACTTGAACTTGGTAGTTATTTTTACTACATTCAATATGTAAAGCTCAGAGGATGGCGAGATCCACATATTAAAATTGTAACTTTGTATAATAAGTCATCCCTAATTAGTTCGATATTTGATCACATTGCTCATCCTTCATAATATCCCGTATTGTCACATATGCATCTCTCATCCACGGCTGTGATCTCTTAGGTTGAACCTGTTGGTGTTATTGCTTTCATTCATATTTCACATTAGTTATTAGTGCAATTTCATTATCTTTTCTAGACAGGTCAAGGTGTTGCATCACTGCACTGATCATCTTTGATCTGTCCAATTTTCCAGCCTTCTTACCATAAAAAGACAATGACAAAGGCTTTAGTGCTGTGAGAAGTCATTCTCGCCACATCGAACCCTCGATGTGGTGAAAAGACATTCTCACCACACGGTTTCTGTTGGTATGTATTGGGGGTAAAAGTATCGTGGAGGCCTTTTTACTAGTAGTTTGATTGTATGTTGTTTCCTTTATTCAAAAAATAGGTAAATCACACATTATCCTCTTCAATGAAAGAGTAAACCGGTCCTATTAAAAATTTCATTAATTTCTACCAGTAAAAACTAGTCCTTGTGATGTGTAACTGTTTGGTTATTTTATCGGTCACACTAGTTTTTAACAGTAAAAATGAATGAAATTTTTAATGAAAAATATCAGTTTGCTCTTTGATCTGACATATAGAGGTTAATTTATTTATTTTTTGGATAGAGGGGCAAAATGTAATTTGACACTTTTATTTATGTATTGGTTTTAAGATGAAATGTATGGGTCATTAGTAACATATTGAAGGCCCTTGATGGAAAAAAGAAGAAAAAAGAGCATGAATTAATGATTGTGACGAGGAATTGGGGTAAAAAAGAAAAAAGGTGGGATGTCAAATTGGTAATGATATTTGAAGGTGGGTTTGCTTTTGTGTCACTGTTGCGCACTTACATGGTACATTCACGGGCAATTTAATTGCTTTGTCCTTTTGGAAACAGCCCAACCTTAATTTTTTTTCAAAAAAAAATAAAATCATATATGATATTTGTATTTCTTTTTTTCTTTTCTTTTTTTTTTTTTTACTTAGGGTAATTCAGATCTAGTGTCAGCTGAACTTTATAACAAGTCCAGTCGATACATGATATTGGTTTGGATAATGATATGTTTTTTCAAAATGTAAGAATAAAATTAATTATATTTTATAAGGTATATGTTTATATCGCACATTTATCAAAATCCAATTTTGACCCAATGGAAACTAGTCAGTTCAATTGGGAATTGATGGTATGTCCAATTCAATCCAAAAGAGAATTCATTAACTTCAAAAAAGATTTTTTTTTCTTTGAAAATTATGAAATTTTTTATTTTTGACTTTTTTTATATATTAAAAAATATGCATTAGACCAAATATGTGCTAATTAATTATTATATTTAATATTTAAATAATATATAAAAAATTAATTTATATTTTAATTAACCCGATTGAAGGGACTAAACCAATAAATCAAAGCTAATATCAGTTTAAATTCTGGTCTATTTTTTATTCAATCTATATACCACTTTCATTTACATTTTTCAATTATTTTTTTTATCAGATGGTCATTATCACACTATGTACCCATTTTTCTAAATGGAGTAAACAATAATCAAATAATCATGCAACTGAAGAATATTATCATGCCAAGATTAACAATAATGTTTCCAAAAATGCCATGGAGAGTAAGATTGTATTTTTTTTTTCTCTTTAATTTTTATACATTAAGTTAAAAATAAATTGTTTTTTTTTAAAATTTATCTATTTTTATTTTTAAAAATTTATCATTGTATATTAGAATAAAGTACACGTAACATACCATTTATAATTGACTTGTAATTATTTGATTGTTTTCTTAATCACAATGAAAATAAAATCATCAATTTACTTTTTGATGTAAAGTTGATGAATTAATTTATTTATTTAGTAAAATGTAATTAACTCCTACACGTTTTCGGATTAAATCAATTCCCTAAATTACTCCACACTGACAATTTTAAATACAAATTTTGTTTAAAAAAAAAACTAAAACTAACAATAATAAACACCCAAAGAAATTTAGAATGCAAATCTAAATAAAGAACATCAGTAAAATGAATTCATTCATAGAAATGAATACAAAGTACCAAACAGCTAAGGAGACAATGGAGATTGAAATAAAAACAAAAAACCCCCACTAATCCCCCTCCAACTAAAAAAAAAAGGGGGAATTTTTAGTTTTAAATTTTGGTTGGTCACAAAAAAAAAAAAAAAAAAAACTCTAAAATTATTGTTAATTGAAATGGAAATAGCCATTGCTGGTGAAGAAGAAGAAGAAGAAGAAAGAAGAGGAAAAGTTGCCTTTGATTGTGATTTTTCAAACCCTGTTTTCTTTGTTCTTATCAACAATGATAGTGATAAATGACCCATCTTCTTCATCTTTAAGATGCTTCAATGTAGGAGAAAGATGACTATCACCACCCCCATTGTTATGAACTTGTCCCATGAATGTCATCTTCCTACGAAGTTTCTCTTCAGCTTCTTGTAAGAACTTGAACTTTGGGGGAGGTGATGATGTTGGTGGCATCATTAAAGTATTTAAATCTGCAAATGAAGTTGATTCAAACAAAGGGTTGTTGAATCCATGGTGACTATAACATGAAGCTTCTAATGGTGTAAGTGGAGGTGTTAAAAATGGTGGTGAAGCAAGTGGGGTTAAATATGGTGTTTCAACATTCAACATCACATCACTTAAACTCCTCCCTTTCTTGGATTTACCTTCTTCTGATTCTAAATCTTCTTTTGTTTCTTCAATGATTGTGAATAATAACCTTCTTGGACCTATCACATCATCATCACCATCCTCATCATGTTCATCATCATCATCAACACCATCATCAAAGGGCTTGAAGAACAAATCTTGGTCTTGTTGTTGATCTTGGAATCTGATTTCTTGAGGATTCAAAGCTGTCTTCTTCCAACAAAACATATAAAAGAGCTCACTTGCTGGATTGTTGTAATCATTTTCAATATCCCTTGTGCTTGTTAATCTCTTCTTCCACCATAACAAGTAATATAACTCAATAATCAAAGCTAAAAAAAGGCAACAAAATACTATGCTTAAACCAAGCCCTACACTGCTCAAAGATTTCATTTTTCACATCACAAAATCAAACCAAAAAAAAAAAAACCCATTCATTAATCCAACAAATGAAGAAAAGAAAAAAAAACCCAGAATGCAATAAGAAGTTAAAGATATGAACTTTGACCAGAAAGATGAAACATCACTACCCACAAAGTGAGTTAAATGATATCAAAGCTTTCAATTTTCTAACTTTTCTTTTTTTGGCATCAAAAGCATTAGAATAGAAACATAGCCTTCAGCTTTTTTACCTGCAAAAATAATAGTGTTTGCTCTAAATTCTAAAACCCTTTTGTTAAAATAAAATAATTAATTAATTTAATCTAAAAGGTTATCTCTTTTCACTGAAAATCACACTATTTTAATCATTAAGATGATTATGAAAAAAAAAGCTTTTTTTTAAAAGAAAAACAGTATTTTTATTTTAAAAAAATAAAGTAGAAAAAAAAACAAAAAATAAAAACCACATGAACCTCTGAACCACGTACGTACTTTTGTAGATAACTACAATATTTTTTAAAAAAACAAGTTATCCGAAAAATATATTATAATTTTAATGGGTTTTTATTTGAATATTCTGATTTTTTTATCAAAATAAGTGTTATTATTTTATTTTTGGAATATATTTTTAATGTTATCTTTACATTTATGGGTGTCGAAATTTTAATTAGGTGTGTTATGCCACCAAATTTTTCTCCTCTCATTGGGATCTATGTAAATTTTTTAAAAATTTTAAACTAGAAGAATATTTGAATAGAGTATCGAGATATTTTTAAAAATTTTAAAGTGTGAATCGCAATTGTTAAATCATTATTTGAATAGGGAAATGAAAATTCATCATCATAAATATCGAGATCATGTTATTAACGAAAGCCTAACCCTAAATCCAATAAATAGGCATTCTCATTTACTCATTTACGTTGAATAGTATCCTACATATTGCTTTGAATGTAGTAATAATAGAGGATTCTTTAGTGACTTGATATTTAGTGGTGTCGAGTTCTCCATATCAAATGACTTGATTGGATCAATAAACAAATAAATACTTAGCTAAAATTCACTATCTAGAACCTAACATCCATGGGTATTGAGGTTCTACATACTGTACTACAATACTTTTCTCCTAACATATAGGCACGAATTTTATGGTGATTTAACCATGCTTTAAACTTGATACTCATGAGTATCGAGTAGACATGTCCAAGGGTCGGATAGTCCACCCAGCTCAATAAATCCAACCCAATTAGGGTCGAGCTTGAACAAGAATTTTTTCACCTCAGGCTAACTCGGTTTGGCCCGATTTTAATTTAAATAATAATTTTTAAAAAATAAATTTAATTATAAAAGTATATAAAATATCAATTAAAAATATAATTCTTAATAATCTATTATTTTTTGAATAGGGAAATGAGTTTTTTTTTATAAGTTGGGATGGTCCAAAATTGAGTCTAAGCTTAATATAAAATATTCTATATAGTCATATTATGACGACTCTTTAACTTTATAATATAAATTATTTTTCTTTTTACGTATTATTATTTAATTTCTTTTATGGAACATATTATTAATTTATATTAGATAGGGATTTAGTATATAATGTTCTAATGCATACATTAAAAACATTTTTAAATTTTCATGTCTAAAATATTAATAAAAATTACTAAAAATCAAATAAAAGAAAATATTTTTTAACAAAATTATAAAAAAAATAATTTACTTAATCAAATTTGGATTACCCAATCATAAAGATGGATAAATTTAATAAATTTTAATATTTAATATAAACTTATGATTAAGTTTTAACTCAAATAGCATCAACATTATTATCAGTGCAAGAAGACGTGGTTCGAGTGCGCTGAAGCACATTATTCTCTTATTTCGAGGTTGGAAAATTCGACCCATTTCATAAATTATTGAAAAATTCGATATTATTTGACAAAACTGAAAAACAAAAAATATACATATAAATTAAAATAAAAAAATAAAAATGGGCCACAGGGAAAAGATAAAAGAAGAGAGATGAGCAAAATTGATTTGTAATTATATGGTTGAGAGGTCGCTGGCTTCGAGGGATCCTCACATGGCTTCACAATAAAAAGGATAGTAACCTCTCATTGGCCTTTCATTTCTTCCTTTTTACTTTTCTACCCCTTTCTCAACTTATTGTTTAGGATTGCATTTATTTATTTTACAAGGGTTATTTCGTAAAAACGAAGTGGATTCAATTTATTATAGGTTAATAAATTCAATTTAATTATTTCCCCAATTTTATTGTATATTAAATTATGAAAAAAATAAAATTATGTAATAATTATATTTATAAAAACTTTGATATACTATTATGTACGTGTATTTTTTTCATATAAAAATTAAAAATTCTCAAAATAATATAATTTATTTCGTAAAATAATGTTATTTTAGTTTTCAATGTTCGATAATTATATTAAATTTAAATTAAATTTGATATCAAATCAGATTAAACCCAAAATAAAGAGTAAATTTCATCCAATGTTTTTTTTTTTTGCGACTTGCATCCAAAATCTTATTTAAAAGATATCAAGTTTTTTTTCATAATGTAAATTAAATTATTATATGATGTGATAAATAACGAGGTATATAATATGATAATTAAATTTAAATATTATATAATGTAATTAAATTAAGTTAACAATAGATCGCATAATTATAGGCTAATAATTAAGGATTGGTTTGGATGGGCAATTGAGTGCGGTACGTTTAGCTTACTTTTTATCTTACGCTACAAGATGTCGCTTCAAAGATCTAATCTCATTTACCACATTGCTTTTTTACTAACCGCAGATAAATGTACTGCCCATCCAAACCCACCCTAAATAAATATTTTAGAACTCAAAGAACTATCTCAAAATTCAATGTTTCGATATATACTCTTGGACCTTCTTTTATATAATAATGATATGATATATATATATATATATATATTTATTTTTATTTGTGTTGAGATTTTAGTTTTAGATTTTAATTATAATTTAATGCATGATGTTTAAAATTGTTTATTATTTAAAATATTATTATTAATAACAAGAAAATCATATTTATATTTTAATTTAAAAAATAAGATCCGCTTTAAATATAACTAAAGAAACTCAAAAAACTATCCCAAAACTTAAAGTTTTCAGATATATGCTCCCGTGCTTTCTTATAATTGATGAAATTATAAATTAATATATGAGAAAATTGTGTTTTCGCCTCAAAATAAAAATGAAATTATTTAATCCCTTGAAAAATGATAAAACCATAAATTAATACATGATCAAATTTATTTTTTTTAACTTCTTGTAATTTTACAATTCAATTTCACCCCTAAACACATTTCTAGATTTGCTTCTGGGTCAGACTTGATTTCACTATATAATAAAAGCCTAATACAATTATTATTATTATTATTATTATTATTATTATTATTATTATTATTATTATTATTATTATTATTATTATTATTATGTTAAAATTCAAACTCTAAACTACAATAAAAAAAAAATTCAATTATCAAAATTGAAGAAAAAAAGCATGGAACAAGTATGTGTGTGTAGCCTATATTTTAAAAGCACAAGTTTCAAAAGAAGCCAAGTGAAAATTCAGATTTTGATCTCACTTTCCCCATACACAAACAATTAAATTTTAATTTTCTTTTTCTAAAAAAAAGGGGGTAGAAAGTTGATATGGGAATTTCTGTCTTCCTTCATGGTTTTTCGCAAATTTCACATGGGATGATTCTGAAATCCAAGAAAACATAAAATATAATGAAAAAATTTTGTTTAAAAATGCCTTTTAATATTTATATGTATTGATAAATAAAAATGATTTAATTATTTATTTTAATGTTTTCTTTCGTATTTGAATATTTGATACCTTATATTATTAAGTCTTAACTCGATTGGTATTAATATTATTGTCGGTATAAGAAGATATGAGTTCGAGTGCCTTAAAACGTATTATGGATAGTTCTCGATATTGTATAAAAAAATAAATATAATCAAAATATATAACGAGAACATTATTTATATATAAAAAAAGAAATTAATCTTTTTAGGTAAAGTTTTTCCCCTAATTAAGGATAAAGATTAGTTAAAAGGTAGCAGCATATTCATTTCACCAAAGAATTTAAGTGAAACAGCTCTTGTAAAAAAGATTCCTTCATATTAAATTTTATGAATCAAACATGTTTTATTCCTAGGCTTTCATTATTTAGGATTATCAAACAATCTCCTATTTTGTTTATTTATTTAATTTTTTTGGATTTAACTATATAGGGAAAAAAGTTAATAAAAAAATTATGAATTTATTTGAAATTTGCTTAATTTTTAAAAATACTTTTATTATTTTAAAATTTTTATAAAGTATACGTGGACTATCATGTGAGTTGTCACGTTAGTGTTGGTAAAATTTTATAGGGCTAGTCAACCTTTCCGACTAAAAAAAAGTGATTTGACTATTTTTCAAAGTTGAGAGTTGAAATGATAAAAAAAAAGGGTCAAAAGTAACAAAAAAAAAGAGTAAACTTTAGAGACTAAATTTATCATACTACATATATTTGAAGAAGAATTTACTTATATTAATATAAAACGAGTTAGAATTCGATTCATTACTTTTTCGTCTATTAATATCCAGAATATTGATCATTATCATTTAAATGTGTATGATCCAGCCATTAAATGTGAAAGTGAATTTTTAAATGGCAATTAAACATATATTTTAAATGGCAATCATTCATTGGTACCTTCCTTTCACTTTGCAATTTCTGTAGTATATATCCTATGTCTTGAGTTTTCATTAGCATGAGTTCTTCTTGAGTGTATTTGTTAGCCTGACTCCTATACAAATAAAGAATTTGGAAAATAAGAAAAGAAGACCAAATAAGCTTTCTACATTTGCAAGCCCGAAAAGAAAACAGTATAAACAAGAAATTTGTGTCAAAACCATTTTTTATTTGAAAAATGGAGATTGACTTTAAAAAAAGAAAAGGGAGTCGACACAAATTCTTTTTGTTTAGGTGTGATTGGGTCACCTTGCGATCAATCATTTTAATAAAATATTTTAATTTATTAAAACAATGATTTTGGTCTACGAAATTCCAGAAAAACGAGTTCGGGAGTCGGTTACACACGAGGAAGGATTAGCACCCTCGTAGCGCCCAAAATTGGTACCTTATTGATTAATTAACGTCTTAATGTTGAAAATTTGAAAAGATTTTAAAATATAACTACTTTAAAAAATGTTTGGATAATCCGAATTGGATATTAAGATTCTCTTGTTCCGAACGAATAAAATATCATTTCCAGCACGTTAAGATACAACATTTCAAACCCTCGATACCAAGACCATCTCATGATTTCCAAAAGTAATGCACTGAAACTTAAAAGGATATTTGGTTATTTGGTCAATAGAAAATCGAAACCCAGCATGTTAGGGCATGATTTCTCGAATTTCCAAACACAAAATATTACCTTGTTTTGGGACGCTTTCAAATAAGCGATTATGAAAACCGACTCAAAATATATTTGTTTGGTTTACTTAAGGATAATAGACAACTGATATTGGGCAAAAGTTGGAATTGTAATCACGATGTGATGACACGAAATAAAAGCATAATTACAAGCATTGAATAATAATACATGACAATAATACCATACAAATGAATAATAATCATATGAAAATACGAAGGAACCAAATTAAAGTATATACAATGGCCACACCTCATACACTATTCAAATACTAACATCAATACTCGAAGGTCAACAGATTAAAAGATAATTTTAAAAGAAATACCAAGTAAATTAACACAAATAAAATGTGACAAGTTTTAAAATAAATAAAGAATAAATAATGTGAAAGGAGGGAAATTTGAACTCATTAATATACAAACAACAAATTACATGCAAAAAATTTTAAAAGCAAGTGATATGTGCTAAAATTTAAAATAGATAAAAATAAGAAATAGCAATAAAGATAAATAATATATTAAATAATAATACATGAATGAATTTTTGAAATAAATATTAAATAAGGAGAAAATTAAAATACATAATATACAAAATAATATAATTCTATCTAAATAAATAATATAAATGAAATGAAAAACTGAGTATAAATATATATATACAGAAATAATAATATATAAAAATGTTTGAAATAAACAAATATACTTAAATGAGATAAATTATATATAGATTTTAAAGAAAATATATAAGCATAAATAAATTCAAAAGGAAACATATACATAAAATAATACCGAATCAACAATATATAAAAAAAATAATGTGTAACATAATAATGTATAAAATTATTAAAAATAAATATCAAATTAATTTTGAAAACAAAGAGACATGTATAAAGAGATTTTAAAATAAAAATTTTATATAATAGAACATTTTTTTTGAAATAAAAATGAAAGAAATAACAAATTAGAACAATATAGAGTCAATAAAATAGTTTAAAAAATTATATTAAAATAATTTGAAAAAAAGCGAATAATAAAATTGAAAAAATAAAACAATTACAAAGAATAAAACATAAACTAAAAAACTCAATTGAAATAAAAACAAAATAAAAAGGGTAATCCATAAATAAATAAATTACTAAAACAGAATAAGGGATTAAACACAATGCGCGCAAACTAATGGGGATTAAAAAGGCAATTATCCCAAGTTCTTGAATGCAGCGTTTAAGCACGGACTAATTTGAAACAATATCCCAAATTCCAGGGACATATTTAGAAAAAAAGAAAAAGAAAATTAAAACAAGGCCCAATCACAGGACAGCGCAAAAGAGAGGAGCTAATTGCACAAATATTCCCTTTAAGCAAAATGCACGAATCCTCATAGGTATTGGGTCGAGTTGAAGCGGGTAGCCGCCCTATACGGCACTGTTTTGAAGCCATTGCAATAGGCTCTAAACGACACCGTTTTCTGTCCTTTATAAAAGCCAAAACAAAGCCAAAAAAAAAAAAAACACACATTTGGCCTTCACTTATGAATCAAAACCCTAGCCCTCTTTTGATCCTCTTCTTGGCCGTATTAGGAGATCTTGCACTTTCAACCGCAAAGAATCAAAAAGAAAGTCTCAACCTCTATTGGATTTGGTTTTAACGAAGGAGAACTCCAACGTCCTACCAACCATTCAGGTGAGCCTCTCTCTTGTCCTTTTCTTTTATTTTCTCCTTTGCAAACGAAAAAAAAAAATAAAAGCAAGAGAAGAACAGTGAAGAAAAAAACGAAATGTTGTAACAATTTGAAAAGGGAAAAACAAATCACCTTCCAAAAATTTTTTTTGCACTAGATTCTTTTCTATTGATTTGTGTGCGTAAATCTTTCCAGATTTCATTCGACCTCTTTTTATAGTCGATTTATAGAATAAATAATAGAAGAAAAATATAAAAAAAGCCTCTGATTTTACTATACATTTGATGTCTATTTTGTATTCTGTTATTGTTATTACTTAGATGTTTCTTCTCGCAGGTTCTATCGCAGAGATGGCCGTACAGAGGAAGCCAGGCGTGGGCGCTGCAGCACAAGGGAACCCTGAGTTTCTAGAAACATCACCTGTCAAGGCTACCTAGGCCAATCTACCTTTGGGCCTCTGGAATTGGGTCTATTTTAGGTTCTCAGTAACTGGGTCAGATTTCAATTGGGTTAGAAATTTGTATTTAGGGCTAGGATTGGGCCTTAGTCTTATTTGTGAAGTGGGTTTTAGAATTTGGGCTGGAATTTTGGGTTAGGGTAGATGAATTTGGGTTGTTTTATGTAATTGGGTTGGGACTTTTGTTTGGGTCTAATGTAATGGGCTAAAGGGTTAAGTTTATTGAGTTTCTTGGGCCTAAAAATTAACATATTTTATACTTGCTCAAACTATGCTCGGCTTGAAATCTAAGCTTAAAAATTTTCTCAAATCCGTTCATATTTACAAAAAACTAACCCAAGCCCATTTTAAACCCTTCCTGATTATTTTTTAATTTTTCAAAAAACATTTTTATTATATTATTTTAATATTTAATAATTTTATACATTTTTTTATTTATTAAATTTTTTTATATAATCATCTTAACATTATTTTAATATTTACAATAAAGTAATATTATACATTTAGTATAGATTTATTTTTTAATGTGTTTTAAATTACATAATATATAAAAATAATATAATATAAAGTATTTAGGATTTAATTGAATTCAATAGAGTTCAGACATAATAAATAAATAACTCATTTAAGTAATAATAATTCTCATATCATATATAATTGGTCCCATGCCCCTGAAAATCATAACAATGCAAAACTTTCAATATTTATGGCTTAGATCTCTCTCAAAACATGGGGAAAGCTGCTAAAGCCAAATTGC
Source organism: Gossypium longicalyx (assembly GCA_025698465.1). Classification (NCBI taxonomy): domain Eukaryota; kingdom Viridiplantae; phylum Streptophyta; class Magnoliopsida; order Malvales; family Malvaceae; genus Gossypium; species Gossypium longicalyx. The sequence goes on from CM047004.1 coordinate 4,392,454, forward strand.
CTCCTTCACCAACGCAACCATCTTTTTCACCTCTTTCTTTCTGATCTCCATTTATACACTAGCTTGGAGGTTGGACATACTAACTCGTCTTCCCGGAGTTTCCGCTTCCGACCCTTTTTCTGTACCATGAAATCGAATTTAAAATTTAAATGCATTGTCCACATTATATTGAAATTTTCTTAAAATGTTGGATTGATTGCACTAGATTTGACATAAAGCATATTTAAAACACGTGCTCGAATTTTATCGTAAGAACAGCATGGATTTAAAGTGAGTTCCATTTTTTGAACACTTTAAATCCAAACAATCAATCCAATAAGTACATGTATTTAAAATTTGTTTTTCGTGTTTTAAACATCAAAATGAAAGCTAATATTTAACGCCTCTGCTGATGGTTAAGTTGACAAGTCCATAAGAGCTCAATTACTATGATTTGAAGTTTGGATTTGGATAATAGTTTAGACTCTGGACTATAGTTTGAGGACGTCTGATGCAATTAAACCCTAAAATATTACCCGTACCTGTAATTCCTTCTTCAGTGACATTTCCATATATAGCTTCTCCAGCTGATTCACTCTACTCTTCCTGGCTTCTAATTCCCTGTAAGAAGCAGCTGTCTTCCTACATGTGAAAGGTAAAAAATGTGTAAAGATGGGAAATCATGATCAAGATGAAGACAACTTATGGCAGTGAACATACTGTCAATGGCCATTCCAGTTATTTATCAAACACACCATGTAAAATATTGTCAATTAACTAACCTTTTAATAAGATCAGGGATATCACCAGAAGGGGGAGTAACTCTGCTTTCTGAAGCTTGTGACTGTAATTCTCTAGCTTCTTCCCTGTAAAGAAGAATATATATGAATACATATTTCTTATATTTCAAAACAATACATAATACCAATAAGTATAAAATTTACTTTGATTCATCAAAAGGTTTCCTTTTTTTTTTTCCCAGTTTGTGAAGATAATGAGAACATATACCGCTAAACTGTTCTATATCTTAGGGCTCAAGAACTATATTTCAACTAATTTAACCGGTCCAACAACCATACCAATGAAAGCAACCACGGACGCAAAATCAGAGTATTTGTTCTAATCAATGAAAACAAAAGCAAGCAATTTCAACTATATTTCTTTTTTGTTTTTCTCTTTTGGCCAATCATGGATGCATTTCTGACACTATAGAAGTATCACAAATTAATATGATAAATGTTACTGAAACTTCCAAAGAGCTTAAAAAATCAAATGTCATGATGGATATTATTTAAAGAATGTGGTAGAACAATAGAAGATAAGTAGGTACTTTTCGGTTGAATTTCAAAGAAGGCAAACTAAAGGTAAATCACTTTTTTACTTGAAAGGTTATCACCCTATACTAGTCTTGTACAACAACAGCTCACAATTTCTGTTTCTAGCTAACAACCAGAGACAAGGAATAAAAAAAAGGGTGATATACTGATATTAAGAAATCAAACCTATCCTCGGCATAGCAAATGTGTCTGTTAGATGGATGATTATCAACAGCATGCAACACTGCAGTTAGCTTCTCAATTTTCTGCAGCAGAATAAAACAGTAGCGATGATTAGTTGCACATAGTTTTCATCACCATGACCATGTAGGAAATATCATATACCCCTTGATAAACCAAAAATCATTCATTGGTACCTTCCTTTCACTTTGCAATTTCTGTAGTATATATCCTATGTCTTGAGTTTTCATTAGCATGAGTTCTTCTTGAGTGTATTTGTTAGCCTGACTCCTATACAAATAAAGAATTCAGAAAATAAGAAAAGAAGACCAAATAAGCTTTCTAGATTTGCAAGCCTGAATAGAAAACAGTATAAACAAGAAAGCTGTATTTTACTCAGGTTTATGAACCCCATCCACAGTTCTCGTTTTTATCATCTGAAAGTAAAATTCATCTGGGTTTCTGAATGCAGCTTTCTCCTTGAGTTTCTGTAGAGCAAATCAACAAAAAGAGCACAAAAAAAGAGGAAGAAATTAGTGAGCACATAGTATAATATAAACAGCAAGAAATTGAATGCACTAAACAAATAAACTTGCCCGTAACGTTTCTTCCTTCTTGTGGAATGCTTTCGCACGGACGACATAATCCTTGTGTTTCTCAAGAAGCCCAAATTTTTTCCTCGATGACCTAAAATATAACCAAGTATTGAACAACAAGAAAGCAAATGCACAATAAGAAAAAGCTATGTAGAATGCATGGCTATAATAAATGGAAAAAAAAAAAGAAAGAAAAAAAAACAGAGAGAGCTGAGACTCACGGTTGAGCTCGTTCCTTGTGAGCACGTCTGCTGATAGCATTCCTTAATGATGACATGTTTAAGGTAAGGTAACGCAAGCAACCCCTGAACTTCAGGCTTCACGCTTCACGCTTCACGGCTACAACATAAGTTGCCCCTGACCTTCACGCTTCACGGTTACACCCTAAGTTGCGGATGAAGAGCTAGGGTGGGAAAGAGCTAGGGTTTGGTATCTGCAAAAAGAGGATTTTGTTTTTAATTGGGCTTGGGTTCATTTATTAAAGGGTTAACTACACTCAAGGTCACTAAACTATTATTAACTTTACATTTTGGACACTTAACTTTAAAAAGTTACAAAATTGTTATTGAACTATTGGAAAGTTTTCATTTAAGTCACAGAGCTAATTAAGTTTTTTTTCAAAAGTTCGGCTAGCAAGCTGCAGGTTGATTTGATGGTCAATGTTGGAGATCAAAAAAGAAAGTTGTTTAGATTTTGGTTTGTAGATCCATGATGTTCACGAGAAAGGGAAGGAAGGAGACTTTTCGATTAGTACAGGTGGTGCGAACAAATAAGGCTGTATGACAGTGATTTTAATAGTCCAGTGACTTAAATGAAAAGTTTTGAATAGTTTAAGGATCATCTTATAATTTTTTAAAATTTAGTGATCAAAATATAAACTTACTAATAGTTTAATGTAGTTTTGTGTAGTTGATCTTTAATTAAATTCATTGGGTAATTGGGTTTGTGTTAAGTATAAATAAATAAATCTTGGACTAGTATTAATGGATTGTTGGTTGAGTAGTTAAATTTTGAGTTTAGGGAATTAAATTAAATTAATAATTGTGAGTCAATTAATTCAGTTGATTCGACTTTTTATATTTTAATAATCGATAATCCACAGCTTAAATTAATTAAATTTTAAAAAATATGATTATAATAAATTATTATTATTTTAATAATTTAATTATAGTTTCTGGTCATATCTATTCTTTTTAACACAATGCATAAAATTACCCATAACATAGAGGTGCTCATGGCCGAGTTAGGTCGAGCCAGGTTTAAGCATGATATTAACATACATTATATTTGCCCAAGCACGGGCCGACCTAAAATCTGGGTCTAAAATTTTTTTCAAACCTGTCCATATTTGCAAAAGACTAACCCAAATCCATTTTAGGTTTGTCCTGATTATTTTTTAATTTTTTAAAAAATATTTATATTATATTATTTTAATAATTAATAATTTTATATATTTTTTATTTATTAATTTTTTTATATAGTCGTCTTAACATTATTTTAATGTTTACATTAAAGTAATATTATATATTTAGTATAGGTTTATTCTTTAACGTGTTCTAAATTACATAATATATATAAAAAATGTAATATAGAGTATTATAAACTTAAAATGGGTCAGGCCAGGACCGAGCTCAGGCCTTGAATGTTCAAGCCCGACCCATATTTTAAACGGACTTAATTTTTTTGCCCAGACTCTCTCAAATTTCGAACGGGTTTTCAGGCTTGGGCGAGTAGCTTGACCTATAAACATGTCTACCATATCCTCTTCCCAATCCATAAATAGGAAGATTATGTACTTCACCACACTCGGACTCACGGTTTCCAGCATTGGCAACAATACTCATAATAAATTATTTTTTGAATTTTATAAGATTTTTAATATTTTGTGTTTTTAATTGCCAATAAGTAAAAAATCTAGAAAAAATATATTTTTTGAAAATTTTCTAAATTTTATTTGTTAAAAATTTATTTTTATTGTTTCCTTTTTTTGAAATATTTATAATCTATGTTATAGAATTCAGCTAAGAGCAGCCTCAAAATTCAAGAAGAAAGTTTGACCAAAATATATTTATTTATTTTGAAAACTTGGGATGAAAGTTTCTGATTATAGAATACAATGGGCTTTGGAAAACCATGCAATTCTAAAACGTTGAAAAGTAGGCTCTCTCCAAAGAATTAGCAACACCATTTTATTTACTATATGCATACTAGACATATACAATTTTTATGCATTTAACAATTTATTAGAATTTTTATCAGACACGTATGCATTACCGAGAGACATATGTACTTATGGATGAAATTCGTCGCTAAAACCTTGATACATCGACAATTTGTAATTGTAATAATTTATACAGTCGAACAATGATCCGAACACATAATATATGTTCTTTTTTGAGAAGTTATTGTATTAGAACCACATTATTCAATCTTTGCTCTTTAGAGAGATATAAAAACACATAATATATGTTGTTCCTAAATCTTAAGATATTTTGTTGTTGAATAAGCTAAAACCCATCCACTAAATAGAGACGAAGTCAGTGGGGCTGGCAAGGGTCCAACCTCCTTAAAATAAATGTTATTTATTTAGATCCCTTTATAATTTATAGAATTTTAAATTAGTAATGATAAAATTACACTTTAACTCCTAAAAAAGGATAAAAATTTGATTTAATCATTGAAAATTATAAAGATATAGTTTATTAAAATGGTGAAATTGTATTTTTTCTATAAAAAAATATACAACTTATTTCTAGCTCCCAAAAGTGATAAAAATTTGAATTAATCATTTAAACTTTATAAAGATATAATCTATTAAAAATGTGAAATTACATTTTTACTATCGTAAAAATATACAATTTAATTTCAGTCCCCTTCCAAAAAAAAATTTCTTACTTTGCCCCTGTCACTAAGAATGCTAGTATTTCACCATTGGTTAATGTCTTTAGGTTTCCCACCTTTGGCATCTACTCAACTAGGGGGAATAATTGGTAAGTATTCATGGTTCAAGTATAATGTTTTAGGTATTCAACTCAACCTAGCTCTAGTACACAAGTTTTTGCTCCTTCAATTAATGTTATTTGGTTAAGGTACGCATTCAAATCACTTTTCTATTTTGGAGGAATAATTGATTTCTGTTGGGCATTGCTTAAGCTTTCTAGTCATTGTAATGATCCTAGATTTAGATATCCATAAATATCATGCCTTAAAAGTCTTGTTAATTTGTTATAAACATTCTATGAAAGTTAGGGCCTTGCCTTTATTAATCTTCTACCATTGTTTGTAAAGCAGCTATTTGTCTACATGTTTTCAAAGATTGAAGCTTGAGTTTGTTCAGATTTGAAATAAAAAGAAAAGAAAATACTTAAGCTTGAATGATCATGTCTTATTCACATTGATACATGGTCAAGTTGTTTCGCGAAAATTTACTTTCAGAAAATAATTTTTGGACTGTTGATATTTTTGCAGACACTCATTGAAATGGATTTAAGAGAAAAGGTAATTCTTAGAATTGATAGAGGTTTTAAAGCTGGAGGTGATGTTCTAATGGCTACAATAATGGGGTGCTGATGAGTGGGGATTGACACAGCTTTTAGCAACGGATTTTTTCATAAGTATAAGATAAATGACTATACCGACGATGATCCATCAGTATAAGGTTATACAGACGAACCTTTTCCTGACATTCACCTTTTCGTCAGTGTTAAGGAATAAAACGATTGTAACAGTTAGTAGTTAACAGTTAAGTAGTTAACAGTTAGTAGTTAGTAGTTTATGTAGTTAGTCAACAGCTAGTTATTAGTTAATCAGTTGTTTGCTAGATTGTATATATACCATAGCTTGTTATTTAGCTAGATATATGAATATCAATCATTTTATGCTCATCACAGTCTATTCTTAACATGGTATCTGAGCCATAATTGTTTTTTTTTCTTTCTTTCTTTGTATCTTCTTCATGGCAACAGAAGCTATTTCTGGCAATGATGACGAGAACTATCAGTCGTTCAATACAGCTGCTCTAGTAGATGGCTCTTCTCCCTATCCTGGTAGTGGTTTTTTAAGAAAGATTAAGCAATTTCCTAAGCATGACACCGTGAAACTCGGTGAGCATAATTTTCTTTTATGGAAACAACAAGTTATGTTAATTCTTGAAGGGTATGACCTACATGACTTTGTTCTTAGAACTATTTGTGTTCCTCTGTAGTTGGTTGTTGACAGCAATGGTAATCTTATTGCCAACCCTGAGTTCTTGTTTCACAAGAAGCAAGACAAACTGTTAGCTTCCTGGTTGTTATCCACTATTTGTGATGATATCTTGGTACATCTCACTGGTGCCCGATCAAGCTTTGAGGTGTAGAGCACTGTTTTGCATCGTTTTGCTTCTAAGTCTACTTTGGCAGTCTCTACTCTTAGACATTCCTTAACAAAAAAAAATAATTATAATCAGAACATATAACAAGAACATTATTTATATAAAGTAAAAAAAAAGAAATTAATATTTTTAGGTAAGATTTTTCCCAAAGATTAATTAAAAGGTAGCATCATATTCATTCCACCAAAGAATTTAAGTGAAACATCTCTTGTCAAAAAGATTCCTTCTTATTAAATTTTATGAATCAAACATGTTTTATTTCTAGGCTTTCATTATTTAGGATTATGAAACAATCTCCTATTTTATTTATTTATTTATTTTTTTTGGATTTAACTATATAGAGAAAAAAGTTAATAAAAATTATGAATTTATTTGAAATTTTCTTAATTTTTAAAAATATTTTTATTATTTTTAAATTTTTATGAAATATATGTGAACTATCACGTGAGTTGTCACATTACCGTTGATAAAATTTTATTGAGCTAGTCAACTTTTCCGACTAAAAAAAAATAATTTGACTATTTTTCAAAGTTAAGGGTTGAAATGATAAAAAAAAAATTAGGGTAAAAAATAACAAAAAGAATAAATATTAGAGACTAAAATTATCATACCACATGAAAAAGAATTTACTTATATTAGGTAAAACGAATTAGAATCCAGTTGATAACTTTTTCGTCTATTACTATCCAAAACATTTATTATTATCATTTAAATGTCTATGATACAGCCATTAAATGTGAAAGTGAACTTTTAAATGGCAATTAAACATATATATATTAAATAATAATGGATAAAAAATTAATGAAAGCCAAAACCGTGTAAAACTAAGTTAGGTTTACACACTTATATAATCCTGGTTTTTTTTTTTATCTAAATAATATAAAAATAATAATTAATTATAAAAATGATATGAAAAACATATTAATTACGAAAATAGGTATTTGTTATCTAACATATTGGTGACACCAAATTAAAAAATGATTATCTAAAATATTTAGGGATTTGATTAGTAATTTTCCATTTTGATTGGCAGCTTAAACAAATGGTGCCCCACCAAATTTTAAATAGGGTAAATTTCTTCATAAATCCCTTTGTTTATTATTTTCTTTTATTTCCTTTTAACAACAAAAATAGAGAGAACTCTTATTAATTAGTCCATAAAGTTTTTTCTACCAATAAGTATTTTTATAAAAAAGCTATTCCAACAAAATAATTTTTAGTTAAATTTATAGTTTCTAAATATAATGTGAGTGAAAGAAAGCTACTATGAATATCGTTAACGGCTATGTTAGACAAAATTTATACAAAAAAAATATTTTTCAAAAAATAAATAAAATTGATTTCCAGTTGGAATCGACTTTTTTTACAAAAATAACTTTTGGTAGAAATTTTTTTTTGGACTAATTGGTAAGAGGCCTATCTATTTTTAGTGCTAAAGGGAAATAAAAGAAAATAATAAACAAGGAGAGTTTATGAAGCAATTTACCCTATTTAAAGTTTGGTGTTGCAACACTATCACGCGACACCCTTAAAGCATTTTTTTCAGCTGGCAATCAAAACGGGAAATTTACAGATCACGTCCCTAAATATTTTAGGTCAACACATTTCAGTTTGGTGTCAGCAAAATGTCATACGACACCGTCAGAATACTGTAGCAAATGACTATTTTCGTAATTAATCTATTTTTCATCCCTTTTTCGTAATTAATTATTTTTTTATATTATTTGGGTAAAAAAAGCCTATAATCTTTTATATGATTTATATATTTTTTAATTTAATCATCATATTTCATGTTGAATTCACTTACATCAATTCTACTAAGTTTTAAGTAAATTTAAAATGGGTTGACTAAAAATTAATTTGGTTGGCATCGACATTATTGTCAGTGTAGGAGGATGTGCATTTGAGTACGTTAAAATGCATTATCTTTCTAATTAATGATTGAGGAGGAGCTATGAGTAATACTAGACATGATATAAAAAAGAACATATATGATAATAAACTATAATGAAATTAATGTTAAAAATAAAGTAAAATTAAAATGTTTAATTATTTATTTAATGTAAAAATCAATTGTTAGATATTTATTGAAAAAGTAATATTCTGATATTTTAAATTAGGGATATCAAAAAACCCTCTCCCAACTCAAAACTCTCTAGCCTTTCCAAATCTGCTTGAGGGTGGTTGATGGCTAGCCAGTAGCCACCGCCCCCTCGCTTCCTCTTCATTTGTTTCCCTTCTCCCTAAGTATTAGTTTCTTATTGCAATGATAATTTAGTGGTGCGATGGTTCCAAGGGTGGACCTAGTGATACGAGTACTAGTTTACCATTGAAATGACGTTACCGTCTTCGTCTCATTGAGAGGTTCATCGACTTGTTCCAAGGCTTTCTTTTATCTTCCCTCAATTTCTTTTTCAGAGCTATTTGTTCTTCTTTTCACTCTTTTTTAGAATAAGTAACATCTCCTCACATGTACTCTCTCAAGTGGTGGCTGGAGAGAAGCAATTTTGTGATCGTCCCAGAGTGAAATGGTGAGAGTATTTGTTAGCGTGATGTGGTGACACAAGTCTTTAATTCTAGACCCAAAGTTTTGGATCTTTCTTCAGTGGGTTTAATTGGATTGTTACTTGACGTTTTGATTAAATCTCGTAGTTTCTTTTTCTTTATAAGAATAAAGAATTTGTGAAATTTAATCGATTTTTAACACTAATTTTGACCAGTAAGAGATAATAAGATGTTTTCATAACTATATATTTCTTAGAAATCTTTTTACCTCCATTTTTACTAATTTACCCCTCTTCCCCTATTTTCTTCCCATCTTATGCTTAATTTGATGTTTAATTTTGTAAAGACTCGTCCCTTTACACAATTCCCTTGGCAAAATTCTGATTTAGTCACTCTGTTATAATCAAATTAGGGATTTAATCCCTATAATTTGGCATAATTTTTTGCATAAAAAATTATATAATTTAGTTATTCTACTTTTAAATATCTTTAGTTAATCTAAATAATTAATAATATTAACTATTTTAATTAAGAATATTAATATGAAATTTTATTAACTATTCTAGTTAAAAATGCTAAAGTGGTTTTTTTTATATTAAAAACACCCATCTAATAATCGAAATCATGTTAGCATAATAAGTTAGAAGGAATGTTATTTAAAAAAATTCACTTCAGTATTTTAACCGGAATACAAGAGTGAAGTCACAAAATTTATATTGGGGAGGTTAGATTTAAAATTTAAAATTTTAGAGGTCCAAAATGTAACTTTTTGTTGTATTAGCTTACAACTTTATAATTGCCGAGAAAAAGAAAACTAAACAATTTCTGAAATGATCAAACTATAATTTTACCATTTTCGAGGTTTTAAAGCCTTTGCCTGCCCTTGGTACCATCCTGTTAATTTTCAATTACCTAATAACATTACAAAAATAAAATGATCAAATTATATTAGGAGAATCTAATAAAAAATCAAAATCATAATTTGGGTAAAACTGTACCATAATGAAATATCAGACATTATTTGCACATTGAGTACTGTTGCAATGGTTAGATAAACACAATCAACCTTTTAAGTGATCACAATATCCGGGATTGTACAATATTAAGCAACATACCTGTCTATATCCAAACGCACAAAACCCGAATCCGACCTAAGGTGAGATATTTACGGCAACGGCGTGGCATCGGTACGGCACATAGGACAACTCGAATGCGAATAAAGCCACATATCTATACACAGTGCATGGTAAGAATGCAAACATTCCGGTAACGTCCTCAACTCTTCGCCTTCTTCAAATTGTGACAAACACACTGAGCACATCCCATCGTCGTCGACCAAACCTGTGCCCTTTTGGTACTTATGGGCAGGGATGAGTTCGGCCGTCGAATTCTCAAAGCTCACAATATCCAACATTTCATGTCCGTACACACGTTGTTGTTGTTGTTGATGGTGAAGATGATGATGATGATCGTGTTGTGTTTGTTGCGATGTTTGGCCTCGATTATTACGGAATTGGTGGCACCATCCCGTGGCGATGCAATGGTAGATTGTTATGACTAAGGCCGCCGATCCAAAACCGACTAGAATGACGGATAATCTGGTGTTTTGAAGATTGAAAGCATCGTCGTCTCCCATGGAAGAAGTGGAAAAATGTTGTAGAGATTTGAATAGAAAGAATTTATTTGAGGTAGCATTGCTTTGGTCGATGATTACAAAGATTAACATTGTACTACGAAGTATATTATAAAGATTAGTGAAAGGTACATTATTAATCAATTTTGACTTTATATTAAAACTTATTTGAGGCCCATGCAGCCACATGCTAAACCCCAAGCCCTACAAATTAGAGACTAAGAATTTAGGAGAAAAATGTCAAATTTGATTTTGGTCCCTCTACTATGCTCAAATTTATGATTAAGTCTATAGATTTTAATTTAACATAGATTTAGTCACTTTTATATTTTCATCAATTGTAGACATGTTAATGGCCAGGATATCTATTCAAACTCAAAGGCTTCCTCAAAATTTAAGAAGGTTTGAAAAATAATATTAGGCTCCAAAAATGAGCATGAACAAAAAAATTAGGTCCGTTTAAAATATTCGTCAAGCTTAGGCTCGAACATTTAAGGTTCAAGTCCAATCCGAACCAGCTCCTTTCCTATTTTTATGTATTATATAATTTTTAACACAAAAAACTAAACCTATAATAATATATAATACTATAATGTAAATATTAAAAAAATGATAGGATGTTTATATATAAAATTTTAATAAATGAAAATTAAAAACAATACAAATATTTTTAAAAAATTCAAAAATAATATGGGCGGGCCTAAAATTGACTTAGGGAGTTAATATAAAAAATATTAATATCATATTTAAGCATAGTTTAAACCCGCCCATAAACATTTCTAATCAATTAATTAAAAAGTACTATTATTTTTAGTTTTAATATTATTTTTTTCAATAACATATGAACTTTATATTATATTATTTTTAATTAATGAATTTATTTTATTGACATGATGTTTGTAAGAGAAAATTTCAAACTATACTACAGATTAAATTTTAAATTTTAAAATAAATTATATAGTAAAAAATTGATTAAAAAATTTGACATTATCTTTTCACCTTTAATCTCGACAATTGATTAAAAAATAAGTTATTATGATTTTGTGCAACTCATTACGGTGAAATCGGTAGACATTACCCTTAAAAAACAATGTTAAAACATTACGATTTGAGTTTGAACCGCAGAATGGTAAAATTTGAGAAAAAGAAAATAAAGCATACCATTTTATTGTTAAGAAATTTAATATGACCAACAACTTAATACTGCAATTTTTCCAAGCAAGACACAAAAATTGGAAATTGCATTCATCAAAAAGAAAATTACGAAAAGCTTAAAACCCGAATCAAGAAAATTTCTGAACAGGAAAAAACAAAATTAACCAAAAAGCTTAATCAACTTCTTCAATTTTAGGACCAGCACCACCGCCGCCGCGAGACGGCGGAACATCATCAGCCATGCCACCAGCACCACCCATATCCGGTCCAGCTCCGCCTTGGTACATCTTAGCAATAATGGGATTACAAAGACTCTCAAGCTCTTTCATTTTATCTTCAAATTCATCAGCTTCAGCCAATTGATTAGCATCAAGCCAATTAATAGCAGCATCAATGGCGTCCTCAATTTTCTTTTTATCATCAGGTGAAAGCTTTGAACCAATCTTTTCATCGTTAATGGTGTTCCTCATGTTATAAGCATAATTCTCTAATGCATTTTTCGCCTCAACTTTCTTCTTATGTTCTTCGTCTTCGGATTTATATTTTTCGGCCTCTTGCACCATTTTTTCGATCTCTTCCTTGGACAATCGACCTTTATCGTTCGTGATTGTGATCTTGTTCTTTTGTCCGGTCGTTTTGTCCTCGGCCGAGACGTTTAAGATGCCATTCGCGTCGATATCGAAACACACGGTGATTTGCGGGACTCCCCTCGGTGCTGGCGGAATACCCGAAAGTTCGAATTTGCCTAACAAGTTGTTATCTCGAGTCCTTGCTCGTTCACCTTCGTAAACTTGAATCAACACGCCCGGTTGATTATCCGAATACGTCGAAAAAACTTGTTCTTTCTTCGTCGGGATCGTCGTGTTTCGTGGGATCAAAACGGTCATAACCCCGCCCGCGGTTTCCAAACCGAGCGATAACGGTGTGACATCGAGGAGTAATAAGTCTTGAACCTTTTCGTTCCCTTCGCCGCTTAAAATCGCGGCTTGAACCGCTGCGCCATATGCGACGGCCTCATCGGGGTTAATACTTTTACAAAGCTCTTTCCCATTGAAGAAATCTTGTAACAAGGATTGTACTTTGGGGATCCTAGTTGAACCACCAACAAGAACAACATCATGGACAGTACTTTTATCCATTTTAGCATCTCTCAAACATTTCTCAACAGGTTCCATACATTTTCTGAATAAATCCATGTTGAGTTCTTCGAATCGAGCTCGAGTTATCGTAGAATAAAAATCGATACCTTCGAACAAGGAATCGATTTCAATGGTGGTTTGAGCTGTTGACGAAAGTGTCCTTTTAGCTCTTTCACAAGCAGTTCTCAATCTTCTCAAAGCTCTAGGGTTTCCACTAATGTCCTTCTTGTTCTTCCTTTTAAATTCTTGAACGAAATGATTCACCATTCGATTATCAAAATCCTCGCCGCCTAAATGAGTATCGCCGGCGGTGGCTTTGACTTCGAAAATCCCTTCTTCGATCGTAAGCAACGAAACATCGAAGGTGCCGCCACCTAAATCGAAGATCAGTACGTTTTTTTCGCCGACGCTGGTTGCTTTCTTGTCGAGGCCGTAAGCAATGGCGGCGGCGGTTGGTTCGTTGATGATACGCATGACATTGAGACCGGCGATTACACCGGCATCCTTGGTGGCTTGCCTTTGGGAATCGTTGAAATAAGCAGGGACGGTGACGACTGCGTTCTTGATTGTGGACCCGAGGTAAGCCTCGGCGATTTCACGCATTTTGGTTAACACCATGGAAGAGATTTCCTCGGCGGAGAATTGCTTGTCTTCGCCTTTGTAACTAACGATGATCATCGGTTTATCGCCGGAGCCGGCAATCACCTTGTAGGGCCAAAGCTTTATATCGCTTTGAACCGATGAATCAGTGAATCTTCGCCCAATTAGCCTCTTAGCATCTGTTTAATCATCAGTAACAACTGTCAGACGTTTCAGTCAAGAAATTTATATCATTGTATAGAATGGTCAAATCCCATAAATGGTCCCTTCTCTATACGATTTTAACATATTTGCTCTTCAATCCTTCCATAAATCAGTCCTAAAAGCAACTTTTTTCCAATAATTTTGTCAAATAATATAATCTAATTTTTTTTAAATCAATTCAATTATGAAATTATTAAAATAATTTTTATAAACAAATTAAATTATATGTTTACGAGAGTATTTTTATCTTTTTAAATAATAATCATAATAAAATTTAAAATTTTGATCATAAGATTTGAAACTGGAACCCTATGCCTAATCAATACTTACCTTCATCATTATAAACAACACATCAATCCATTTAAAAATATCAAATTATAACAGATTAATAAAATTTGTAAAAAAATGTAAAGTATAAGGATCTTTTATTAAATTTAACCAATTAAAATTTATTGATTTTAGAATCAGAAACTAGGCAATTACCAAAGACGGTGTTGATAGGGTTCATGGCGACTTGATTTTTAGCAGCGTCGCCGATTAAACGCTCGGAATCGGTGAAAGCGACGTAAGACGGCGTCGTTCTGTTGCCTTGGTCATTGGCGATGATTTCGACTCGGTCATGTTGCCATACTCCGACACAGGAGTAGGTCGTGCCTAGGTCAATTCCGATAGCGGGTCCTTCTCCTTTTGCAGCCATTGATATTGATTACTTTGAAGAATCAAAAAATCAGACGGTCGAGGAATTACCGATTTTTTTTCGATTTTTTGAATGGAGGGAGAGAGTTAGAAAGAGAATTTATAAACATGATTGTCTGATTTGGTGTAAGAGTTCTAGAAAGTTCGAATCACCGAATTTATAGCCGTTAGATTTCACTCTACCGTTTCGAACCTGATATCTCTCGCTTCAGGTTAGTTCTCGAAATTTCCTTTTCTGTTTCATTTTTATTTATGTAAATTGCATAATTAGTCATCTAATTTTTAAGAGTTTTCATTTCGATCACTGAAAATAAAACATTTTCAAATATGGTGCCGCCATTAGATAGTTTTTCTAGTCACTCATCGTTAAATAGTTTTCTTGTTTTGATTGCTCGACAATTATTGGGCTAACGAAAATGTTATCGTACACTTATTTTAATTATTTAATTTTAGTAAATTTTCGTTTTAGTTATTTAATTTATTTTTTAAAATTCTTTTATTTTTTCTTTTTAATAAATAATTTTAATTTTTTCAATAAAAGGAAAACATGAGTTTTGACGGGGAATTATTGAATTTTTATAAGAAAAATTAGAGTTTTTACAAGGAAATATCTCTTCATCTTTTTAATTTCATTTTTTTCTCTTTGTTTAGAATTAATTTTAAGTTTTTTTAGCAAAAAAGAAAAAAAAACAATGGATTTTGACTAGAAAAACCATTTTTCTCAAAAAAAAATCTTTTTAGAATTAATTTTAATTTTCTTTCCATAAAAAGGGGAAAATATGGGTTTTTTTTAGAATTACCCGAGTTTTTATAGGAAAAATACTTGTGTTTTCACAAAGAGAAACTTGAGTTTTTACAAGATTCTTATAAGGAATTGAGTTATAGTTTCATCTCGATAAGTGAGAGAAACTTAATTCCTTATAAAAACCCAAGTTTTCCATTTTTTAGAAAAATAAAAATTATGAAAATTTATTAAAGTTGAGTGATTAAGATAAGTGTATAGTAATATTGCCATTAGTCAATTTAATAGCAAGTGGCTAAAATGAAAAATTATCTAACAATGGTGTTATATTTGTAATTTTTTTTATTTTTAGTGACCAAATTGAAAATTTATAAAAATTGAATGACTAATTATGTAATTTACCCTTAGTATTTTTATTAATTATTTTATTTTTATGACTTCTTTTTATTTTATCAGATAGGTTAATTTCATCATATGTCTCCAAATTATGGTTCAGATTTTATATTAGTCTTAAAAGTCTCCAAAACGTTTTAATTGGATCTTTAAATATCAATATCATGTTAATCAAGTTATTTTGTTAACTTAATCCTTAACTTGGATGTTTAAATTTTGTTCAAAAGTGTATTTAAAACACGTAGATCAATTTTAAATATTTATGTATGTATAACATGGATAGCTTGAATCTCTGATTTTAAAAGATAATATTCTAAATGTTAATAATTGTATTTTTAGGATTAATATGTAGTTTACCCTCTAAACTTGTCTAAAAATACTTAGTTGGTACCTTTTTTTTTTTACCTAGTTGGCATTTGAACTTGTATTTCATCGCACGCTTTGATATCATCGCACTAAAGAGTTAGTTTGTATTGATGTGGTAATGATAGCTAATCACATGATGACACATGACGGCCTCTTATTAAAAATTAGAAAAATATTTACAAATATATAAATGAATAATGGGTAAACTACGCCCAAGGTCAATAAACTATTCGTAAGTTTATGTTTTGATCACTCAACTTCAAAAAATTACAAAATGGTCACTGAACTATTCGAAAGGTTTTACTAAAGTCATTAGGTTGTTAATTTTTTTTTAAAGTTCAACTAGTGAGCTTAAGCCAATGATTAGATAATTAGTATGATGAATTAGTACTCATCGACTGAAAGTGCTCATGGGTTAGGCTAAGCCTGTACAAAGTATCTAGACTAAATTTTCAAACTTGGGCCTGGCTTGACCCGAAAAAATGGACTTACTTTTTTGCTCAAGTCTCGCCCAATTTAAGGTAAACTCAAGCTCAAACTGTCCCACCCATATTTGATTTTTTAGACTAATTTTATTTAATAATATTTTAATATATATATATAATACACTAAATGTACTAAAAATGCTAAAATAAAAGTTTTCTAACACATTAAAAGTACATTAAAAATATTTATACATAAATATAATAAAATGTTTTATTATATTAAAAACACTAATAAATATAGTAAATATTTTATTGTATTAAATATAATTTTTAAAATTTATATTTTGAGTTGGGTTATCAGTTGGGTAAGTCTTTTTTTAGCTTTTGGATAATGGATTTAATTGTTATTTGGTTAATGATTTAATATAAATATATATAATTATTATTTAACATTATAGTTAATATAATATTTTTATAACATAATATATTTAAGTTGGGTTGGGCCGAATTCAAGCAAAAAATCTAAACCAAAGCCTGGTTCATATAAAAAATAGGTCTTAAATTTTACCCAAAACTGTATCTCATATTTTTCCTAAATCTTCTTCTTTTTCAAACCGATTTTTAGTCCTAATCACGTGGTTGGTCATGAGCATATCTAGTTTAAACACACGAAATAAACGTAAAACCATGAGGAAAAAAAACGAAGATACGTAAAAAGATGGTTTTAATCTTAACCTTACATTAAGTCTTCGGACTAGAAAAAGGGTAATATATTGTATTCATCTTTTTATATATTTATATAATATATATTTATCTTTTATTTTTCGATAATTATTTTAACTCTAGATTTTAATTTTTTTATATATCATTAAATTGTGTTTAAAAATTTTTAAAAAAATAAGGTATGTGTTAAAATTTTAATCACGAAATAAAAACTTTACACTACTTGTGTACTAAGTGATTATTTTTTAAAATATTCTTATGCATATATGCCTCACTAAAAATGTTAAAAGATAATTTTATATAAAATTTTAGTAAATAAAAAATATAAAAAAGTATTAAATTTTAAATTAAAATAATATAAATATGTATTTTAGTTTTAAAAAAATTAATATGTGTGGGATTAAAATAGATTTGAATTAATTATTTATAAATAGAGGTGAGTTTGATGTTATCATCATGCTTAGGCACGATCTAACTTAAAATAAACGGGACAAATTCTTGAACAATTGATAAGTTTTTATGAATTAAATGTATATTATAATATAAAAAAAAATTGTGTATGCATGTCAAAATGGACCGGCATCTGATGCGACTTTCGGTGTGCATATTTGATTCTATGACATTTTTGGAGCAAAAATTGGCTCTATGGATATTTGATTGACTCGATGTTGGATTTGACTTTTAAGCCAAAGTTTGGCTCTCACTCAACCACACTTCAATTGCACCCTAATTTTTCAAATGGAGATTAACGGTTCTATTTACCAATTGGAGTTTTAATAAGAGTTGTAATTCTCATTTTGTCCCTTTATGTTATTTTATTTTAGTATTTATATAAATATAATATAATATTTCTAAGCATAATTTTAATATAATTATATTTTTCATAAATTTATTTATAATTTCATTGTACATACATATTAATTTAGTATCTTTAATAATTATTTTTCATTCTCACATCACTGTTACAACTATGTTTGAATCAAAATACACACCTTATCGTTGTTTTTAAGGTGTGTTCTCCATTCTGGTGGAAAAACACTAAAAGTGTTTTTCCACCATAGAAACAATGAAAAACTCTTGGCTTTTGCAATCAAATGTGCAGTCAAACAGTATTTTTCCACCTAAACGCAAATTAAATGCTTTTTGTTTTTGACTTTTACATTTAGAAGTGAAAATTATTAAAATACTTTATTTATATTTACTATTTAAAAGATATATAAAAATGGCATTATATTATAAATCATAATTTATATTTTATTATTTTAAATTATTTAAATTTCATTTATCATTATTTATAATATATATATATATATATAAACACGAGTTTGGAAAACTTTTGAATGAATGAGAATATCTTTTTTCTATCATATTATACATCTAAATTTAATCTTAATTTAATTTAAAATAAATAATTAAGATTTAAATAAATTTTATAATATATATTTTGTTATGAATATTTTATTAAGTGGATGTCCATCAAGATCAAGATTAAGTTTTGATGTACTTTAAATTCTAATAGTGATTAAAAGTAGATCTCTACTTCATTTATACTTCTTATGCCTATAAATGATATTTTGGAGAAGTTTGGTAAATATTTCAATTGATCAATAAAATACGCCAGTTTCTTTTGCTCTTCCATTCTCTTTGTTTTTTATTCTCCATATTTTATTTTATAACACGTTATCAGCACGATTCTCTTTCAATTGTTTTTCTCCATAAGTCACAAAAATATCCCAAAATTTATTGTTGTCGATTGCCTCCTAGAGTTGTTGCTATTTCAATTAAGGCTTGCTCACTACGGGTAGTCATTAGGTACACATAAATCTCTAAATTTTTTATGCCCTTTTATGCAAAGAAATTTATATAATCCTTACGTGTTATTTTTTTTCCTTCATTGATTGATTTTTGGTAAAATTATTTTATAAAAAATATTATTACTTTAAGGTTTCTTTTAAACTAAGATTCTTTTATTAAATTATAATATGCATGATATTTGGATGATTAAAATTTTTATGATTAAATTATTGTTATTAAATATGCTTGAAATTATTGTATTATATCTTTTAAATTGAATTTATAAATATTTGATTAGAGTATCATAAGATTTAATAACATGTATGTGTTATTGAAATTTGGTACAATGTATATCAGATAACTTTCAAGCATCGTACACGAAAATTTTGATTTTATTTATTAAATATATTTTTTACTATTAGATTATAAATGTTATTAGGAAAACAAAGTTATTTTACTGCTTATAATACTGCTCATGATAGTAGCCAAGATGATTACAATGATGTTAAAGAATCTCAAGTATATTTTATTATGATTTATTTATTATATCATGTTTATTACAATTGGAGACTAATCATGATAAATAGATTTTGATTTGAAATCCATGCATATTTTGCAATGATAATTATGAAATAAAGAATTAATGGAGGTGTTTAGAAGTTTGTCCTACCAGATTTGTTGTATTCCCCAAAACGAATGCAAATATAAAGAAAATAAAAGATATAATCATGGATCTCTAAAAGTGGAAACATAATAATAAATAAGAGAATAATGTTTCAGATAAGAGGTGGGTTTCAGATAACAGTGTTTGTGTACAACATTCCAGCGTCTATGCATTGGAAGGGATTATGGGCTCTTTTTAGTTTTCATGGCAAGGTGGTGGATGTGTCATCCCGGAGAAGAAAAGCAGAAGTGGTAAAAGATTCAGATTTGTGCGTTTTTCCAACCTCACGGATGCGAAACTGGCAATTTCAAGACTCAATGGTTTTGTGATTATCGGAAGTAAAATCTGGGTTAAGCTAGCTAGGTTTAAAGAAATGAGATATATATGGAGAAAAGTTTCACCACAGAGGAAAACGAAGGCTGTCAATGAACCAAATAAGGAGGGTTTGGAAGGCGAGAATATAAGGAAGGAATGCATGGAGGAGATGGATGTTTCATGGGAAAATAATACTAGCGATGACAAGAGAAACGTTGAAGTGAGTTTAAGGAAGAAGAATTAATCAAAAGTAACACAGGGTCATATTGAGGATGAACATCTCTGGAAGCTTCAAAAATGTCTGGTGGTGGAAGTGGCTTCTTTATGCGAAACAAGTATTTTAGAGGATAGAGTTGCGAGGATGAAGTTAGGTGAAATCCGTGTGAAAAGAATTCAAGGAAACTATTTTCTGGTAGAGATTCCAGATGATGATTTATTAGATATTTTAAAGCAAAGTGAATGGTCATACTTAAAGGAATTCTTCATCAACATTACTCCGTGGTTTGAAAAATTAGTGTTCTCGGAGAGGGTTACATAGCTTGAAATATCGGGGGTACCTCTGCACTGTTGGAACTACGAAACATTTAAAAGGGTTGCTGGATTATGGGGTAATATGGTTTCGATGGGGGAAAACTTCACAAAAACATCCAACTTTGAAAAGCTGGAAATGTTGGTCATAATTCATCAAACGATGAAAATAGAAGAAGTAATATGGCTGGAGATAGGAGGAAAAAGATACCCAATCAGTGTTAGCGAAAAGGGTTGGTTGGAAGATATAGAGATAAACTTGTCGAATAGGGAGAGGCATCAGATTGAGGTTGAAGAAAGCGTATCGAAATCTAGATCGGTGGTAGGCTTGATTCCTGAGGATTTTCCAGAGTGTAACCGAAACGTTTTGGAAGAGGTCATTATGGAACAAGGTATTGAAAATGAAAAATCTGATTATGAATGTCAGATATTGTCGGGGGATTTAATTGAGGGGGTAAAGTAGCAGAAAGTAAATGCTTAGAAGGGGAAGGAGAAGCTGGTAGAAATAGTTTTGTAAAAAGAGTGGATCAGGCTTGCGAAGATATAGTTAATATGGGCATAGCAATTGTTTTAAGATCTGAAGGGGTGTCTTTAAAGAATGGGAATATGGATAAAAATGGGTTCATTTAATAATATTGCGCAGAGCGGGTGTAATATTTCGAATCTAGTAGAAGGACAGGGGAAATCAAATAAACAAGAAGAACAAGTTGGTGGGGGTCGGGTTTCTTTCCAGGAGATTGAAGATGCCCTTCTCAGCTCAATTCGTTGGAGAAAAAAAGAAAAAAATAGTTCAATAAAAAAATTAGTTCAATGAAGGAGATTCAAGACAAGGTCTTAACTTTCAAAGAAAAGCAAAAGAGAGATAGAAGCAGGACAAAGGAGAAGGAAAAGGCAGTGTTTGAGCATGATGAGAAGATTGTGAATTTTTCATTGTTAGATTTGGACATCAGTAATAGAAGAAAGGTAATTCTCAGAGAGGTGAAGCAAACTTGGGAAGTGGGAAAGAAATTGGGGCTAAGAGCGGGGGGTGATGAAAGAGAAGTTTTAGAGGATATTATGAGCCTTGAGGAACAGAGGAGAAGGAAGTGACGCACTCAAAGCTCTCAAACTTCAATAAGGTGAGTTTTGATTTTGGTGTTGTTGAGTTTTTGGGTGATATTGATTGGGTGAACATGAGGATAGTTTCTTGGAATATAAGGGGTTTGGGTACAGACTTAAAAATTGCTATAGTCAAAAGATTAGTGTGTAAGCATAGAGTAGATGTGTGTTTTTTATAGGAGTCAAAACTGGAAGTTGTTTCCAAAGATTTAATTAGAAGAATTTGGAGAGATGATAACTTTGATTTTAGATATGCAGCTGCTTTAGGAAGGTCGGAGGGATTAATCACAATTTGGGGTAAATCAGTGTTTCTGTTGAAATTGGAATACTGTGGTAACTGATATATTTTGTTAGAAGGGAAATGGTTGCTTGAAGGATGGGAGGGAGTTTTAATTAACGTATATGAGCCAAATGTGTTGTCTGACTAGAGGAGGTTTTGGGATGAGATGGTAGTGTTTAGAAATCAGTTCCATAATCATTGGATTGTAGGAGGAGATTTTAATGCGATCAGGAACAGTAAGGAAATGAGTAATTGTGTGGGGCTGTTGAAGGGTTCAAGAGATTTTAGGGGGTTTATAGAAAAGTGCAAATTGGTTGACGTACCATTGATAGGGAAAAAATCACTTGGTATGGTCTTGAAAAGAAGAAAAGTAGATTGGATTGATTCCTGGTGGAGGAAGAATGGTTGGTACTGTTTGATGATGTTCAACAGAAGGGGCTTAAAAGAACTGTTTCAGATCATATTTCAATTTTATTATCTAAAATTTTGTGGATTGGGGTCCGAAACCATTCAAGTTCTTCAATGCGTGGCTTAGTAGCAAAGAGTCTCCGAACTTAATTAAAAAAGAATGGGAAGGTTCGAGAGGTAGAAAAGGTAGTATCTTCAGAAAATTAAGAAAGCTAAAAGGTGCACTTAGGAAATGGAATGCGGAGAATCGTAATGTGTTGGAAAAAAGAATAATGGAGATTGAAGAGAGGATTCAATTTCTGGACGTTGAAAGTGAAAATCGGGAATTATCAGAATTGGAGCTGGAAGAGTTGAGAAGATTGAACCTTGAGTTTGGGGAAACTATGAAGTTTAAGGAATCAATTTGGAAATAGAAATCTAGAATGTCTTGGTTAAAAGAGGGTGACTCCAATTCAGCAATTTTTCATAGGGATGTGAAATTTAAAGCAAAAAGCAAAATGGTGAACAGAATGAAATTTGGTAATCACTGGTATAGTGACCCTATGGCGTTGAAGGAAAAGTTGGTTAATTATTTCAGCAACCATTTTTAGCTGTCCTTTGAGGAATTGGAAAATGGATTTCGCCTTGAATTTCAAGAGGCTGAATGATTCTGAAGCAAGGAATCTGGAACTTCCTTTTTCTATGGAGGAAATCAAGGAGGCGGTGTGGAGTTGTGATGAAAATAAAGCTCCAGGCCTTGATGGCTTCAATATTTGTTTTTTTAGAAAATGTTGGGATGTAATAAAAAATGACTTGTATGAGATGTTGAAGGAATTCTATTTATCCGGAAAGTTGGAGCGTAGCATCAATTCTTCATTTATTGCTCTAATTCTTAAGAATGAAAATCTGATTGAAATATCTGAATTTAGGCCAATATGTTTGGTGAGCTCGTTATATAAAATTGTTGCAAAGGTTTTGTCAAGAAGATTGTGTGAAGTTGTAGGAAGAGTGGTTAACGATGCTCAATGTGCCTTTATCCGTGGAAGATAAATTTTTTATGGTATTTTAATCGCAAATGAGATTATTCAATCGATAAAGAAAAGGTTGTTGATGGGGGTTCGCTGATATCAAAGCTAGATTTTGCTAAAGCTTACGACTGTGTGAGATGGGATTTTCTGGTGCTGGTTTTATTGAAAATAGGTTTCGGTGTGAGGTGGACTGGATGGATGCTCGAATGCATATCTACAGCGAGAGCTGCTGTTTTGATTAATGGGGCGGTCACTAATGAATTCAAATTCTCTAAAGGTTTTAGGCAAGGAGATCCATTATCTCCTTTTCTATTCGTTATGGTGACGGAAGCTTTGCACTTAATGCTGGTGAAAGCGGAGGAGTCAGGGATTATTGAGGGGATAAAAAATATTACTCCTGAGAAGTCTATTTCTCACTTGCAATTTGCGGGCGATACAATTTTATTTTTAAGGGCGGATGAGAATGTGGTGAGAAATTCGAAATACATTCTCTGTTGCTTTTAAATGTTCTCAGGTCTAAGTATCAATTTTAGTAAATCTTGCATTGTGGGGTTTGATATTGAAGAAGAGTTTTTGTATCGAATGGCGGCTGTTTGTAGGTGTAAGATTGAGGAATTACCTATTAATTATTTGGGATTAGCTCTTGGGGCAGATCCGAGAAGGAGTCCCTCGTGGAAAGGAATTATTGATAGAGTAGAGAGGAAACTTTCGGGTTGGAAGTGTCGGTCGCTTTCTTGGGCTGGTCGCGTGGTGCTTATTAACTCAGTGTTATCGTCAATGCCCATTTATTTCTTGTCAATTTTTCAAGCTCCTTTTACTGTGGTTAAGAAAATTGATAAAATTAGAAGTAACTTTTTATGGGGTAATGTGGGTGACTGTAAAAAATGGCAAGAATAAGGTGGAATCAGATTTGTTTGCCCAAAAATAAGGAAGGTGCGGGGGTGATTGATATCAAAATTAAAAATAAGGCTCTCCTAGCAAAATGGAGTTGGAGGTTTATGTTGGAAAGGGATGCTTTGTGGAGAAAGATTATTGCAGTAAAGTATGGTTCTCGAGTGCTTAGTTGGAGATTTAGAACGAACAGCACAAGAGATATGTCGATGGTTTGGAAGGGTATCGTGGAAAATTCTAAAAACTCATTAGTGGAAAAATGGATGGGGTTCGATTCCTTTCGATGGGAGATCAGAAAGGGGGATAAATGTATGTTTTGGGAGGACATTTGGTGTGGAAATCATCCTTTGAGAGTGGAATATCCAAGGTTATTTCGGTTAGAAAAAATTAAGAATGGGATGGTAAAAGATTATTCACTCTTAAATGGTTTTAAGGGGGTTAATTGGTTGGATTTTTTTTCTAGACCATTATTAGATAGGGAGCAGGTTTTGCTTAACGGGTTAAAGGAAAAAGTTGGCATGAAGGTATT
This sequence comes from Gossypium longicalyx, assembly GCA_025698465.1. Classification (NCBI taxonomy): domain Eukaryota; kingdom Viridiplantae; phylum Streptophyta; class Magnoliopsida; order Malvales; family Malvaceae; genus Gossypium; species Gossypium longicalyx. The sequence continues at coordinate 4,416,992 of CM047004.1, forward strand.
GGGGCCAGATGTGGAGGACAGATTGATTTGGGTCCACGATAGTAAGAGGGTGTTCTCGGTGAAGAAATTATCAGAACTATTATTGAAGGTGGGTGTGGACGACTTGAGTTTTAATTTTGATAAGATTTGGAAGTTGAAGGTGCCTCATAGGGTGAGAAGTTTTCTGTGGATGATCTCAATAGATAAACTCCCTACTAAAGAGTTTCTGAGTAGAAGAGGTTTGCATTTTAACAATTTGGAGAGGAGTTGTCCTTGGTGTAATGGGGATTCAGAGAAAGTGGAACTTCTATTTTTTGGTTGCAATTTCATTAAAGGGTTTTGAAGAAGAATTTTCGAATGGTGGAACATTAAGTGGTCTCCTATGGAAGAATTTTTTGATTTTTTCTCCTTATGTAATAATGTTTATTTATCTGGTATAGTCAAAAGTTTATGGTTGATTTCTGTGATTGCGGGATATTGGTCTACTTGGCTGGCAATGAATGAGCTAGTGTTTGATTACAAATGTACTTCAATGAATGATTTGGTGTTTCAATCCAAATTACGGGCTTTGATGTAGGTGAGGGCTGTCAACGAGGATCTTAGAGTGAAGGGGAGACTTTGGTGGATTTGCCTGATTAGATGTTGGAATGAGGCCATAAGAACTGGAATGAGTGGCAGGTTATGGTACCCTCTGAGAAAGGGTAGGGTAAATTTAATTTATGTGGGGTTGTGAATGAGGAAGATGCTGGGATTGGTGGGGTTTTAAGAGATGAGGATGGGGTGGCAAGGGCAGTTTTTCAGGTCCAGTGGCTGCTAAAGACTCATGTGCGGCTGAAGTGGAAGCGATTATTATTGCTTTGGATATGTTCATAGCGATGGAGTTGTTGAGTAAAATCTCTTTATCCATTGAACTGGGTTCTAATGAGGTATTTTGCTGGATTGAGAACAAAGGGTTGAGACCATGTGAGCTGTACCCTTGTTTAAAGGAAATCGATTCTAGGTTGGTTAGATTGGGCAATGTCAGTTTTGCGACTGTTGATAAGAAGAGTATCGAGTTGGCATTTACTTTGGCAGTTGTAGGTATTAGAAGACCTGGTTTGTTCAAGGCTTGGTGGTAAGTTCTCATTTAGGTTTTGGATACAGATCCTATCTTCGATGTTTTCTGAATTGCTAGGTTATGGGGTTGGTATGGCGTGTTGATGCTGGTTTTGTTTTTGGTTCTGTTTTTGAGGAAAGTGTTTTGTGAGGGAGTGACAGTATTTGTTGTTTTTATATTGTATTTTGATGTTGAGCATGATTTTTGTATTGGGTGTGAGCACTTCGCGGGGGTGTTATGTCTACAGTTGATTGTTTCTTTCTTTGTTCTTTGGTTTTTTGTATGATCTTGATCGAGCAAAAAAAAAAGTAAAAGGAATAACAGTAAAATTATATTAGCATTATTAGTAAAATTGAAATGTATGTTAAAGCAAACCAGAAATTTACTGATACAAATACATTTACTACTTGGCATTACCAGTTAGACCATCCTAGATCATATATGATTCAAAAATTAATTAAGAATTCATATGAACATTCATTAAAGAACTAAAATATTCTTTAATTTAAAGAATTCTCATCTGTTATTTGTCCTCAATGAAAATTGCTTATTAGAAACTCACTAGCTAAAGTTGAGATTTAATGTCTTGCATTTTTTAAATGAATATGGGCTCATTCATCAACGATGTGGATGGTTTTGATATTATATGATTTTGGTAGATACATCTACAAAATAATCACATATGTGTTATCAACTTGAAACCTATCATTTGGAAGATTGCTTGTTTAAATAATTAATTTCATATCATGCAATTAAGAAAATTTATCTTGCTAATACTGATGAGTTTATATCTCAGTCTTTTATTGATTGAGTTTGAAAAACTTTTGTAAAAGTTTGTTATTTATGTGCATAATGATTTAGAGAAATTATTTATTGAATGCCTTTGATTAATGTCTAAACCATTATTTATGAGAACTAAACTTCCTATTTCAACATGAGATTATGTTGATTTACATGTTGTACGCATCAAACCAATAAGTTATAAATACTTCCCGTTACAATTGGTTTTTAGTCAAGAGCTAAATATTTCCATCTTTGAACTTTTGTATGTGTGTATTTGATCCACCAAAACGCACAAAGATAATTGACTCCTCAAATAAAGTTGAGAATATATATTAATTACGAGTCTCCTTATATTATTAGATGTTTTGAATGTATTGGAGATTCAATCCAAATCATATACATATTCACATTCAATTTCAATCCATCATCAAGACATGTATTATATGTCATGCAACATTTTTCTATCCATTTACCATATCACATAACATAATTCAAGTATTTCATGTCATTTTTCATTTGTCTTTTATTTCGATATCCCACATCAAACTCAATCAAGACAATTTATACTACCACCATATACTTACCTCAATGATCAATCAAGCAATTAACATGTATATGCAATAAATTAAATCTATCCCAAATCATAAAAGTACATGTAATGACCCGAATTTTACCGTTACCGGAAAAGTGTATTTTCGGGTCTTCGTTTCTAAAAAATAGATCCGTAGATATTTATTAAAAATATTTACGAAGTTAATCGAGTGGTTAATTAGAGTTTAATTAAGTGAATTAGCTTAAATTAAGGATAATTGGATAAAAGGATTAAATTGAATGAAGTGTGAAAGTTTAATTATAAAATAAAGAAAATTGAAAGGACTAAATAAGTAAATAAGCCAAAAAGAGTGCCAAGTGTATGGCAAAAATAAAATACAAGTGTAATAAATATAATACACACATTTGTAATACATGTATGTATTTACTTATTATTTAAGTAAATATTAATGTATTTATTATTATTAAATTGATATTATATGATAAATAAATAAAAGTAAGACAAATGTGTGATAACGATTGGGTACAAGTGTATTAAAAAAAATACATACACTTGTAATGCTTGTATTTAAGTATTAATAGATATTTATTATTTATAAAAGGTATTTATTAATTAAATAATTATATTATAAGATTTTTATGTGAAAAATAAATAAAAAGTTGATAAATGTATGGTATGTATAATGAAATGTGTAATATTAGTATATGTACATTTGTAAAACACATGTATATTTACTTATTATATAAGTATATTATTAAGTTATTATTATTATTATTATATATATAACAAAACAAAGTAAAAGAAAAAGAAAAAGAATAGAAAGAAACAGAGAAGAAACAAACAGGGGAGAAAGGAGAAAAAGAAAGGAAAAAGGGGAAATAGGGATTTTAAAGCTTAGAAATTTAATAGTTAAGTCAATTTAGCCCTTTTTACTTAATTTTAATGTTTTAAAAGCTTTGGAACAAAGTTTTGATGAAATTAAATTAATATTTTGAAAGTTATTAGATTTCTAAATATTGTTCATGTTGAATGAAAAAATGAATTAGGGGTTAGATTGATAGGAATTCAAGTTAGAAATGAAATAAGGATTGAATTGTAAAGTAATTCATAAGTTTTGTGTTTTAGGGACTAAATTGAGAAAAATTTGAAATTATAAAAATATGTTGAAAATTTAATAGTTAAATTTGATTTTTAATGAAATTTGAATAGAAATAAAGTGTGAATTGGTGTTGTAAATTTGGTTATTAACATTTTACACTAAAACAGTTTTGGACAGTAGCAGTAGGCTAACTTTGAAAAATCACTATAAATTGTGAAAATTGAATTAGAGCATGAAAAAAATATTAAATTAAATTTTATTGAGTCTAGTTTCTTATAGAAGAAACGGTGTAGGAAATAGAATTTTTAATTGTGAGATATAATAAATTTATTGAGACAAGGTCAGAATGATTTCAAGTTCCCCTATTCTGACTTTGGAAAATCATAAAAAATTGAATAAAAATAATTAAGGGCTTAAATTTATATTTTTAAAATCCTTAACGAGTCTATTTTCAAGAGAAATAAACAAGAACATCATCTGAATCTCGTACAATGAGATAATTAATTCTAAGTGAAGAAGGGTCGGAACTGTCAGACAGCAGAATAGGGGTAAATTTAAACAATAAACTGTACTTATTGGCTAAACCAAAAATTCTAAAAATTTTATGGTAAGAATATATGTGAGTCTAGTTTTAGGAAAAATTATCGGATCTTAATTTTGAGTTTCTTAGCTCAAGATATAAATGATTTAGTAACAATGACTCAAGTAGACAACTTTGAATGAACATATAAGTAAATAGTGGAATTATATGTAAAAAAAAAAGGGTTAAATTTGCATGTTTAGGCTCATGGATTAAATTGAATTGTGTTGTATTGATGATTATAAATTATTATTATTTTTGTAGTTAACAAAGAACCCAAGACATCGGCGCACAAAGGAAAGGAGAAAGCTATCAAGGATTAAAACGAGAAATTCACGGTTTGTATTACTATAATTTAAATTACTTTTATTAAATGTTTTATATAAGTTCTATATTTAATAAGCGAGTTATAAGGTAAGTATTGATATTTGAGTTGAATGAGAATTGAATTGAATGGTGAATGTGTATGTATAATTGAATTGTAAATTGATTTGAATGTGAAATTGTAATTGAAAAGTGATCTTGGATTGGAAATGGAAGTGAATTGAGAATTGAAATACCCTATTAACTAGTCGGGATAAGTCAGATATAATTGGCATGCCATAGGATCTGGAAATGTACGGGATTTGTCGGCTTTACTGATCAGGCACTTTATGTGTCGTATTTCAGGCACCTCGTGTGTCGTTTTAGGCACTTTATGTGTCGTATACTGATAAGGTACTATGTACCGTTTTAGGCACAATGTGCCGTACTGGTGTGTTTGGGTTGGAATCCGTGTATCCGTCAAAGTCCGAGTTTGTTAATAGGGTGAACAACTGAAATGAAAAATTTAAAATAAATTGATTGATTATATTATTGAAATATTGAAAGGAATGAAATTGAATTATGGATTGAAATTGAGATTGACAAAATGAAAGGTATGAACTTAATGTTCATGTAGTGATTGAAATTGTTACATGTGACATGTAATGGAAATTGAAGAATAGCTAAAAATTGTATTGTTATTATTAATTAATGAAAGTTTAATAATGAATTGATATTTGAGAAATTGGATAGTTACATGTTTGGTAATTATAATTCTTTATTGCTATTATAATTTGAATTATGGTAATACCACTGAGTATGGAATACTCAGCGTACGGTTTATTTCCGTGCGCAGGTTAAGTTAAAGTGAGAATGTCGAATCAGCATACTAGGTCGATCCCGAATTCAACGAGGTAAAGCATGTTAATTGTTGATAATGACATGTACCTAGGATGTCTTAAGTGTGTTATATTGGAATGTGATTGTAATAGTGAAATAAGTAAATTATGGTTGGCAATGGTATATAGTATAAAGTTGAAATAATTGATAAAGTAAGTGATATACTTAAAAAGATTTATTGGATAGGTTATAAAATGTTTTAGATTAGTAAGATTTGAGTATATTTAAGTTTATTTGGATTATTTAAATGTTGGCAAATTGTATTGGTTGAAGTTTTAATTTGCAGGGTTAGAAACATTTATTTTAATAAATGACTTTAATTGAACTGTATAGACCGGTAATGCCCTGTAATCCTGTTCCGGGGACGAATAAGGATTAGAGGGTGTTACAGTACAAACCGGGATTCCAGAGTCACTCGTTGATAACTTTCACTTTTCCCTTTCCTCTCGACAATTTCACATCGACGTTAGCTACATAAAGTCACAAAACATATACCTCTATCAATTCACAACCAAATAACAATTCATGTATATTTTTCAATTTAGTTCTTAAACTCGAGACAAGCATAACTTTCAATTTAAAGCTTCGGATTAAAATTTGATTTCATATTTATTCATTAGGGACCTTATACTTTCTATTCATACCAAAATTTCATAACAAATTTTCATTTTATTCAATTTGGTCCCTAATGTACAAAGGTAACAACTAAGCTTTACAATTTAGTCCTTTTCATAATCTAAGTTTGGTATCTATCAGTTTCAGACATAATTCATCCAATTGTCAACTATGACATCTGGTCAAATTTTCACCAATTGAAGAATCAAAGAAAAATGGCTAGAGACTTACTTGTCAACAATGGCAACTTATCAAAAGCTCCCATGATAAAAAAAAAAATCTATAAAAAAAAATTACTAGAGACTTATTTGTAAATGATGACCGATTGAATAAGGGTTTTCAAGCTTTTCTCTAAAGTTCAACAGTGGTGGACAACTGAAGTGGAGAAGATGGTCACTTCTCTACATTTAATTTTGGTTTATATAGTATGGTTTAATTGTAATTAAACTTGTTTAGTTAACTTAACCTTAATTGATTAAACTTTAATCATCAGTTAACTTAATCTAATGGATCCATCATCAAATCCCACTCTTATATATTTTAATTTGATTTATTTATCATTTTCATCCTTTGGATAATTACTATCTAATTCCCCAAGCATTTTCCTAATTAAAAATATATAGCGATTAATTTTTTACAATTTAGTCCCTAGGGCTAGGCCTTAATTAACCACTTTTTCGGCTGAATTACTTAATCAAAATTTAATATATCAATATAATAACTCTTTAAATATCTCTATTTAATATCTGCGGACTCGATTTACGAAAACAAAGTCTCGAAACCGCAAATTTCAACACCACTAAAAATCTAGTCATTACATATTTTCATATCAAACAAAATTATTGAGTTTTAATTTGAATAGAATTCTTAGGATAATATATAAAATTATTAGAGTTATGTATCAATTAAAATTTTTGTTTGGTTCTAGAAGTAACATCCCGTAGTTAATCATATTCAATCAAGTTGCATCTGAAAAAATTGTCAGTAAAAATAATAGAGGTTATCATTAATAAGTTAGAATTATCTCAAAAAGAATGAAACATTAAAACAATGGTCCTTCGAAGAGATAATATCGAATTATATTCAAAAAACAATGACACTAGAGAGAGATGGAAAATTATTTTAATTGATAATCATGTAATACAATAGTATGCCTTTTTTTATTATATCAATTTTTATTTTTTATTGATTTTACGTTTTTAAATTTTTATTGTTATAAATTATTTTAGGGAGCTATTTTTTTAATATAAAAACACGAGTTTAAAAAAACTTTTAAACTAACGGAAATATAAATTTTTTTATCGTATTACTGCATTCACATTTAAAATATTATAATATTTAATTTACTAATCCAACCGGCTTGTAGAGTAGTTAACAACGAAATTATTTTATTTATATACTTTTATGGAATAATATCTGATGCACCGTCAATATTGTACATTATCATTAAGTTAAAATATATAGAGGACTTATAAATAAATACTAATAATTTCATTTAAATATAATTAAATATTAATTGTAACTATTATAAATAAATATTAATAACTCTCGAATTTAGTATCTTGAATTGTTAAGTTTAAGGGTCTCAAATTTAAGATTTAAAATTTTAGTATTTATTTATAATTAATTATTCGGATAATGTAGATGCCATCTAACAATCATTTATTCCAGTAACATAGATCCTATTGCTACTTCATTTATAACACACTAGCTTGTTACTCATACCATGCATGGTTTAATTTTTATTTATTCAATATGTATGCACAAATTTTAGTTAATTAAAATATTTTAAATAAAAATAAAAAATATTATCTTATAATTTATTATTATCAAATTTTAATATAAAAAAGACATTATGAATATTATTAAATCTTAATTTAAGTATAACCAAATATTTAAAATATAACTTAAATAAGAAAAATAAAATAGATATAAAATTATTATTTAATCAAAATATAAGAAAGAGGTATGATTTTGAAATAATTTTAATTTAATATAATTAAAAAATACTTAATATTTTATTTATTTAAAGTTTTAAAAATTATATTAAGTTTCATACTATCTTAAAAAATATATACTTAAAAGAAAAATAAATTAAAATGCTAAACTTATATGTCATAGAAAAGTTTTTTTTTTCTCTGTGTTGTAAAAATATACAAAGTGTAAAAAGTAAATTATTAAAAAAATTCATTAAATATATATATTAATAAAAATTATTTACTTAATGGTAATTAAAATTATATAAATGAGCTTTTCAAAAAAGATGTCTAAGTAATTAAAATTTAAAATCAATTTAAAATAAAATCTTAAAAACAATAAATTAAATTTTATATTTATTTATCAATTAATTGTTACCATTTTCATTAGTTTTTAAAATACATAATCAAATTTTAACATTTAAAAAACAAAATATTATAATTTTTAAATTTAAAAATAGTAAAATGGATTAATTTTGAAAATCACTTTTTGAACTTTGAACTTATCTTAAAAAAATAAAATAAAAACATTTTAAGGAGTAATTTAAAAAATTAAATTAAAATTTTAATAGGAAAATATATATATATATATATATATATATCAAAATATAAAGTTAAATATATTTTAAAATTAAATATTTTGAAAGTATAATTTGGTTAGAAAGATATAAAACATTTTTTTAAAATTATTCATAAATTTAAATAATATTACTGATGTATAATAATGATATATGCAAATATAATAATTTAATTGATAGTTATGATATATATTGTTTATTAATACCTTGAAGGCACCTTTTGTTAATCATATGTTGGGGAGCGCAACTAAGAGTTTCGCAGACATAGTGATGTCTGGCGAAATGATAGAAAATGCAATAAGGTGCGGAAAGATAGGAATAGGGGAAAACGCGAGAAGGTCAGCGCCGAAGAAACAGGAAAATGAGATAAGCAACGTGAGCTCAGGCTATTCAAAACCTGTCACCGTTAATCAATCGAGAACGATAGTCACAGGACAGTAGGCCATACCAAGGCGAGAGCCTAACACAAGGCAGAATACAGAGAGGTTCCAGTTCACTCCTATACCAGTGACGTATAGGGAGCTGTACAAAAAGTTGTTCGATGCACACGTAGTGGCCCCTTTCCATTTAGAACCGTTACAACCCCCATACCCTAAATGGTATGATGCAAATGCTCAGTGCGAATACCACGCAGGGATTACAGGGCACTCAATAGAGAACTGTACCTCGTTCAAAAGGTGCGTAGAAAGGCTTATTAAAGCAGGTGTTGTAAAATTCGATGATACGCCTAGTACAGGAAATCCGTTGCCCAGTCACACTGATAAAGGGGTAAACGCGATAATTGAGAATGTGAGGAGGAAAGCCAAGCTGAATATCGCAGATGTGAGAACCCCATTGAAGCTAGTTTGGAAAGAAATGAAGAAGAGAGGTTTAGTCCCGCAGGGGTTGGGGAATAAAATCCAAGACACACGGAACTACTGTGAGTTCCATTATAAGAAAGACCACGAAATCCAGAATTGTATTGAGTTCAGGGCCCTAATACAGGGTCTAATGGATAATAAAGAATTGGAGTTCCTCGAGTCTGTCGAAGAGGAGGATGTATGTTCTCTAGGAGGAGAGTCAAGTGAAGAAGGCTACAGAACCGACCGTCCAGTGATAATTATTTCGAAGCCCAGAGTTAGTGGAGTAAAAACAAGATGACCATGCAAAGACGTCCTTGAATTCTTGCAACAGCTCAATGAGATTTTGTCTTGTTTTCTCGTTAACGCAAGTGCCAATTTTAACTTCCTTCCCCTCTTCCAGGGCCACAAACTCAATAGTCTCTTTGTGTGGCAGGATCTGTTCCTCTTCTCGCTCCACTTTCCTTAACAAATCGGGAGATAAACCACAATCCTCGTCCTCTTCAAAATCCTGAAATCCCTCAAAGCACATGTCTCGCTCAAAAGGAGATTCCGGGCTCGTATCAGCATTACTCATGACGTTGACATCTGGGGGCCTATTATGAGTATAAGAGAATACCCAAAGAAAACGAAATGAATAATTCCTTTGTGTGGTATGGATGTGTATGAAATGAAAAAGAAAGAAAGAATAATTGCTCAAACCGATATATGAAAATACATTTTTTATTGAAAATAATAATGTTTGAACATGAGCCTATTTCACAAAAGATTCTTATTGTCCCTAGGCTAGAAGACAACAAGTGGGTTTTGAACTGTGTTAGCTCTAAAGATTACAGGAATTTCTTCCTCAGTCCAGTTATCCAAAACACTCCTAGGCTCATACGGGCAAATACCTGATAAATTTCTTTCCATTGCTTCCTCTTCAAACGTGGCGTTGATGTTCCAAATTCCCATCACATCCTCGACCATTCCTTCTTTTATCCTCTCCCGTGCAGAATGAATAAACCCTCCAGATACAAATTTTGGGAAATGTGGGGGAAGCACATCGATTCCCACCTGACTTCTGTCCCACTCAATCTCGCTCTCCGCTGTTCTTGTTTCCTTTCAAACTCCTTCTTCACTTGGCTTGCATCTGGCCTGAATCCCAAACCGAAGCGATCCCATTTGCCAACCAAGACTGGTACTCTAACTTGTCCACGGAGGTACCTCCCGAGTCCTCTGCCAGGTAACGCCCCTTTCCCAACTGTCAACTGCAGGCTCATTTTTGTAGCCCCCGATATCTTAGGTATCGAAATCCTGCTTCCTTCAGCTATAAACGTTGCATTTACAAACTCTAACGATCGAAATGAACATTCAACCGCTTCGTTGTCATTCTCTACGTAAGGTGCATCACTGGTAACTGACGCAATAATGTCCTCCTCTGCTTTTATTGTTATTAGCCGACCCTCAGTAACTATCTTTAGCTTCTGGTGCAACGAGGATGGCACTGCTCCAACTGAGTGAATCCAAGGTCTTCCTAATAGACAGTTATAGGATGGTTTAATATCCATCACGAGGAAATCTACCTCGTACACGTTTGGGCCAATCTGGAGAGGTATTTCTATCCTTCCCATCACTTTCCTTTCTGTGCCGTCAAACGCTCTTACTATGTTCTGACATGTCCTCATGTGAGAGCTGTCTATAGGTAAACGGTTTAACGTAGACCAAGGCAATACATTTAATGCAGACCCATTATCGACCAGTACTCCAGGTAGTGTATACCCCTTGCAACGTGTAGTGATATGTAGAGCTTTAGTAGACCCCCTACCCCCTGGCGGTATCTCATCATCGCTGAAGGAGATGAAATTGTCAGCACTTATGTTGCCGACAAGACGATCCAATTTGTTAACCGAAATGTCATCCGCAACATAGGTTTCTTTCAACACTTCCATCAATGCGTTGCGGTGGTCCTCTGAATTTAACAGCAGAGCCAATACCGATATGCGATCCGGTTGTTGGTGTAGTTGTTCCACAACACTATACTCGTTGTGTCTTAGGAACTTCAAGAACTCCTTGGCTTCATTTTCCATTACTGGCTCATTAACCAGTGGTTCTAATCTCTCGACTTCTTGCTTGAGCATGACGGGTTTCCCTTTTGCTGGTTCGGCTTCTGTGTTTAGTGTGTCAATCGAACCCTCCTTCTCTGAAACTGCTATATTACAGTTATAATTCCAAGGCACCCTACGACTATCTTTGTAAGGGGGAGCCGTTGGCTTCTGGATTACAACTCTTGGTGTGACTCTTGTTTTTACTCCACTAACTCTGGGCTTCGAAATAATTATCACTGGACGGTCGGTTCTGTAGCCTTCTTCACTTGACTCTCCTCCTAGAGAACATACATCCTCCTCTTCGACAGACTCGAGGAACTCCAATTCTTTATTATCCATTAGACCCTGTATTAGGGTCCTAAACTCAATACAATTCTGGATTTCGTGGTCTTTCTTATAATGGAACTCACAGTAGTTCCGTGTGTCTTGGATTTTATTCCCCAACCCCTGCGGGACTAAACCTCTCTTCTGCATTTCTTTCCAAACTAGCTTCAATGGGGTTCTCACATCTGCGATATTCAGCTTGGCTTTTCTCCTCATATTCTCAATTATCGCGTTTACATTGATGTTCCAGGGTAACTTCTTCTTCTTCTCTATAATTTTAAATCAATTAAAAGCTTTTTAAAACTTAATGCACGTGATGCGATGAAAATGTAAATGTATGAAATGAATGCAAAACTAAAAAGGCGTCAATTCTGATCCAATTCCATTTAGAAACTTTCTTAGAAAATAAAATCCTTTACATAAAATAGACTATATATACGACTTTGCCCTAATACTCAAAGTTTTAACTTTCTCAAGAAGGCAAGCCAACTCACGACCCCGGTCCGACTCTAATTCATACTTCACACTTAGCACATCAGCTTGAACCGCTAAAGTCTGTAAATAATCAGCCACTGATCGAATCTGTGCCACGGCTTCGCTCATGACGTGATCTCTATCCCTGACCTGGTCCTGCGAACGACGAAGTTGTCCCTTCAATTGCTCATTATTTGATTCGAGAAACTCAATTCGATGCTCACAGTTCTGTAATGCGGCCTTAAGCTCTTCTACCCTTCCTTTCAAATCCTCGACCCTACTTAAGCTTGCCTTTAGTTCAATGTCCAAGTTATGACCACGACTCTGATGCAACGCCTTTTCTAATTCCTTTACTCGAACTGCTAATAACTGCCTCTCATCTTGGCCTTCGATCAAATTCTTTCTCAAGGTACTTTCCCGTGCTCGAGCATCGTGGAACCTCCTCTCCCATTAATCAGCTCTGGCCTTTTCCTCTTGAACTTCTCGTTGCCACTGCTCCGATGTCTTTCCCAATCCAGCTGTTCTCACTGACATATGCAGCTTTTTGTAATCAGCCTTCAAACCATCCAAGTCCTCTTCGGCCTTTCTCTTTCCCTTTCTTAACTTCTCAGCCTCGAGTTTCTGAACATCGACATCTAACCTCAAATGCACCTTTTCTTCTTCCAACTGCTCTATCTTCTTCCTTAACTCCGAATTTCTCTCATTGAAGTCTTGCTTGATGATCTCCAGCTCGGAAGGAATTACTTTTAGGTATTCATCCACCGATTTGACGTCCCCTAAACTTGGCTGAGGGATATTATCATTGGTCCTTCTGTGCAACCACCCCTCATATTCTGGGGTTGTCATCGAACCTATCTCTAACCTCTTCATTTGATGTATCTATCTCCAGGCATTGGCAATCTCTCGAATTCTCTTCTTATAATGGCTCCCCTTATATGAGAACTCACTCTGAGCTAACCCATGCGTTACTGGTACAAACTGCCTCGATCTATATTGCCTTAACACGAGCAAATGGGCATATCCAATAGCTCCCCAAATTCCAGGCAGAGGTACCCAATCAAAACTCCTACACCTATAGAGGATCTCATCAGGAACTAACCAAGGAGCTTTCCACTCGACGCTTTCTTCGTGGAGATTTCGAAGGAGCGCGATCCAATTCTCCTCTGATATATCGTCTCTCCTAGGCGTGACTGTTATCTCCTTTAGTGGGGAATAATTCTTGGAGAAAACCCGATAAGAAACTTTATCCACCTTTCAGAAATAGCCTCGAAACTATTTTTTATTCGAAAAATAGAGGTCAACTTTAAAACGAAAATGGAGTCGCCACCAATCTTTTTTGTTTAGGTGTGATCGGGTCACCCTGTGGTTGATCATTTTAATAAAACATTTTGGTTTATTAAAAGAACGTTTTTGGTCTACGAAAAACTAGAAGACGGATTCGGGAGTCGGTTACGCGTGAGGAAGGATTAGCACCCTCACGACGCCCAAAATCGGTACCGTATTGATCGATTAATGTCCTAATGTTGAAAATTTGAAAAGATTTTAAAATACAATCTTTAAAACGTTTGGATAACTTGAATCGGATGTTGAGATTCTCTCGCTTAGAAGGAATAAAATATTACGTCCAGCACGATTGGATACAATACTTTGAACCCTCGACACAAGATCACCTCAGGATTTCCAAAACACATGCACTTAAACCCTTTTTTTTAAAGATGATATTTGACTATTCGGCCCAAACGGTAAATTGAAACCCAGCACGATTGAGCACGATTTATCAAATTTCTGAATACGAAACATTGCCTCATTTTAATTTGAGAAAACATGGACGAAGCCTCAAAAGGATATTTTGTATTTTAGTCGAATGGAAAACTGAATCCCAGCACGATTGGGCACGACTCCCCAAACTTTCCAGCATGAAATATTGCCTCGTTTTATTTTAAGAAAACGTGGATGAAAATTTCAAAAAAAAGAATATTTCATATTTTAGTCGAACAAAAAAAAACGAAACCCAACACGATTGGGCACGATTTTTCAAACTCCCCAAATACGAAATATTGTCTTATGTTGAAAGGGTTATTTTGAAACACGAGTGGTTATAAAAGCAGTAGAGCTCATTTATACAATTTATTTGAAAATAGAAAAAAATGAAATTAACAATTTGAAACAAACAATAAATATCATAGCTCACCGTTCATCGACTGTAGTACAAGGGTATAAATATAAATACAAAAATGCATAAAAACAACAATAGGAAAACAGGCAATATATAAACATTAATACCTAAATATAAAATTTAATATAAATGAATTTCAAAACAAATATTATGAGTTGAAATTTAACATAAATGCAATACAAAATAATTTACAACTAAAATTAGTAAGAATATAGCATCAATTATGTACATAAAAAAAAATAAAAAAATTTGCAATGTATGCTCAGGCCAAATTTTAAGCGAATAACATGCATACCAGACGGGATAAATGAATTATTTAGCACCATAAAAAAATGCCAACGAATATATATGAATTCAATCTATATAATATAAAATCAATAATAAAAACATGTTTGTTAACAACTTATAATGCACCTAAAGAAAAAACTTAATGAGTATAGTATATAAAAATAATGAATAATAGTGTTTTTCTTTTAAAAATAAATATATAGTAAAATAGGAATTTTAGAAGAAATAAATTGTACATAAGAAAATTTTAAAAAAATTACAAAGTAAAACAATTTTTAAAAACATAAAATATTTAAAATAGATAAAAAAAAAGTAAAAGAATTTTAAAAACTAAAAAAAAACCCCATTGAAACAAAAACGAAATCTAGAGGATAGTTTTAAACAAATCGAATTATTAAAACCAATGTCAAGGACTTGAACTAGATACGCACGAACAAGTAGTGACTAAAAATGCAAATTTCCCAAGTCCCAAAATGTCTTTTGCACCTAAACGCGACTAAACTGGAATGACACGCAAATTTTAGGGATAAATTTAAAGAATCCAAGAAAGCATAAGCAAGGCCCAACTGATCACTATCGGAAAGGGGGGGGACTTAACACATAAATTACCCATTTTGGGTCAAATGTGTGGGCCCAGCACCCAACGGTGCTATTTCAATTGCCCAAAAGCCATTGAATGGCATTTATTTGGTAAAACCCAATCATTTAACCTTCCACATCTGCTCTGCCATTTTTGAAAAAAAGAATAACACCCCCAAATCTCGCTTAAGATCTCAACTCAACCCTCGGAAGCCGCAATGGAGGGTCATCGGCATTTCTATGCCTCCGCCTCCAACGCCGGTCACAGTATGAACCAGTGAGCCTCCTTTTTCTCTTTTTTTATATTAAAAAAATACGGTTTATAAAATCGATGGAGAGGGAAAAATAAATAAATAAATAAATAAACATCAACCGAAAATCCAAAGAAAAGAAATAAGAAACCTCTTAAGGCAGACTCAGAAATCATTGTTGATGTTCTATATCTTGTGTATTCTGCTGTTGAAGGAAAAAACCCCTTTTACAATTGCTTTGGTTTTGTTTTATAGCTGACTCTTTTACAATATGTTCTACACGTTTGTAGGTTCCTAGGTAAGTACGCCTCTGACGTGGCTTGGTGAAGGGCGTACGACTCGGAAGAGGTGCGCGACGTGCGGAGGATGGGCGCTGGGCGTGGGCACGAGCAGCAGCTTGCCTGGGGGTTTCACTTGCTGGAAAGAAAGTTTAAGTTATTGGGCTGAAAGCTTGGGCTGTTTGGTTCCTTGATTTGGGAGTGGTGTTTAATGTATTGTATTTTGGGCCGGGTAGAAAATTGAGTCCAACAGCTGCCCCTCTTTGCTCATTGTCGTGTAATGGGGATGGAGCAAAGACTGTAAGTGGGTCAATTTTGCCCGGCCTTCGTGATGCTCTTTTCCTTCAGGTAACCTCATCTAGCCCACTGTATCTTCAGGGGTATAGGAACTCATCTTCGGTTTGCTCCGCTACAGCTTAGGGGTGATCTGGCCGATGGCTAAAATCTGTTCCATAGTCGATACATAGGGATAAGATCTGTAATTTTCAGTCTGCTTCCCGCAACTTAAGGAAGATAAGACTTGCCGTCTTCAGTCTACTCCACTGCAACTTCAGGGAGATAAGACTTGTCATCTTTAGTCTACTCCACTGCAACTTCAGGGAGATAAGACTTGTCATTTTCGATCTGCTCCATAGTCGATACATGGAGCTAAGATCTGTAACTTTTAGTCTGCTTCCTGCAACTTCAGGAAGATAAGACTAGTGGCTAAAATCTACTCCATAGCCGATACATGGAGATAAGACTCGCCATTTCTGATCTGCTCCACAGCCGATACATGGAGATAAGATCTGGTATTTAGCCTGCTCCACTCCTCGCCGGTGAAGATAAGATCGATGATTGGATCTCGCTCCATCGCTTGCGATGCGTGGAGATAAGATTCTCCAAAATTCGATCTGCTCCGCTCCTGCTCAACGGAGATAAGATCTGTTATATTTAGCCTGCTTCACTCCTGCTCAGTGAAGATAAGGCTGATGATATCTGTAATCTTGCTACATTGTCCACTGGGGAATCCATCTGTCGAAGAGTGATATGCTTATGCCAAATGATTAGGATGCCATGATCAAATGCTCCTAACTAGATGTCTTATAGATGTTAAATGCATAAATGCAAAATGAGAATGATTTATTTTAATCGCTCGCTGGTAACATTCCTGACGTGTGTCTTCTTGTTCAGCTTGATAACAGAGGACCTGAAGATGCGGTTAATTCCTTATCCCTCACACGTTTCTAGCCCTTTTAAACTCGGTGCGTTCTAAATAATTGTCCTGTTTCAGGTTCTTGTATTATTTAGAAACCTTTCAGAGTAATACGTAAAACTTCTTTTGTGAGTACGATGTTAGCTCATTAATCATTATTTTAATATAAAATGCTTGAAAAAGATTGTAAGGGTAGGTAAATCTGAAATTTATTCGAGTCAGAATTCGCGAAAGATGTACTAAACAAAAAAAGCATTCATTATTTAGAGTATGAAAATGGATGAAAGGAACAAATAGGTGCCCCAGATTTCGCAGTTTGAGCTTCTCTGCACGATCTCTTCGAGGACCATTTTAAGCTTGGCATGTGCTTAAGGGATTTATAGCATTTTGTTGATGCCCCAAGATGTAGCTTATCTCCTCTTTATCGATTCAAGTGTAGTGAGACTGCCGCTTGCCCCAGTTTGGACCGAAATTTGAATTGCCCTTTACGGGTTTTCGATTCAAAGCCCCTTTGGTCTCAAGGTGTCCTTTTACGGGTTTTCACCTTAGCCTCTCCTCTTTTTTTTTTTCGCCCTTTACGGGTTTCACCTCAACTGCTTTAAGCAAAATATCTTTTGACAGAATCCGAATTTATCGGGTTAGAGAAGCTCTTGCCATCCATCTCTGCTAGTATCAATGCCCTCCGTAAAGCCTTTTTTACCACATAGGGACCTTCCCAATTTGGCATCCATTTCCCCACAAATCTTTTTGCATAGGGAGAATCTTTTTCAATACTAAGTCCCCCTCATGGAACACCCTGGGGCGAACTTTTTTGTTGTAGGCTCGCATCATTCTCCTCTGGTACATTTGACCATGACGAACAACCTTCAGCCTCCTCTCTTCAATCAAGTTTAGTTGATCGTAACGAGATTGGATAACCTCAGCTCTGATAAAACTCGGAGAGAAGGGATTTCGACCTCAATAGGTAAAACTGCCTCCATCCCATAAACCAATGAGAAAGGTGTTGCCCCGGTAGAGGTTCTGACAGATGTCCAATAAGCATAAAGGGCAAATGGGAGCTTTTCATGCCAATCTTTGTAGGTCTCTGCCATCTTCCCCACAATCTTCTTGATATTCTTATTAGCTGCCTCAACTGACCCGTTCATGTTCGGGCGGTATGGTGACGAGTTGTGATGCTTAATGTTGAACCGACTGCAGACTTCTGCTATTGCGCTATTGTTCAGATTCAACGCGTTGTCAGATACGATTCTTTCTGGCATACCATAACGACATATGATCTCTTTCTTCAGGAACTTACTGACCACCGACTTTGTGACATTGGCGTATGAAGCAGCCTCTACCCATTTGGTAAAGTAGTCAATGACCACAAAGATGAATCGATGCCCATTAGAAGCCTTCGGTGAAATCGGCCCAATAACGTCCATGCCCCACATTGAGAAAGGCCACGGAGAAGTCATAACATGAAGGGGTGAAGGAGGCACATGGATCTTGTCTCCATAAATTTGACACTTATGGCATTTCTTAGCGTAATTGATGCAATCTCCTTCCATTATAGACCAGTAATATCTGAATCTCATGATTTATCGAGCCATGGTGAAACCATTGGCATGTGTCCCACAAACACCATCATGGACTTCCTCTAGAATTTTCTTTGCCTCAACAGCGTCAACACATCTTAACAATACCTGAGCCTTTCTCTTCTTATATAGGACCTCACCATCTAGGACATAGTCATCGCTAACCTCCTCAATGTTCTTTTATCATTTTCGGTTGCTTGATTGATGCAGTGCATACGGCTCTTCACATATTGTAAGATATCCTGATACCAAAGATGATCATCTCTCTCTTCCTCTTCATTGACATTACAGCAGTGAGCTGGAGCCTCATAAATACTCATCTGAATTGGCTTCATATCCTTCTGTTCATTTGCTTTGATCATTGAAGCTAGTGTAGCCAAAGCGTCAGCCATCTGATTCTCGTCTCGCGGGAGGTAATGAAAGGTAATATCATCAAACTCTCTAATTAACTCTAGGATTAACTTTCGGTAACTGATCAATTTGGGATCTCTCGTTTCCCATTCGCCTTTAAGCTGATAAATTACTAATGCAGAATCTCCATATACTTCTAATACCTTGATTTCGCGGTCTATAGCTGCCTGAATTCCCATGATACATGCCTCGTATTCTGCCATGTTATTTGTGCAGTCAAAATCCAGCTTGCAAGTGAACGGATAATGATCCCCATTTGGGGATATCAGTACTGCCCCAACTCCATTTCCAATAGCATTTGATGCTCCGTCAAAATTTAATTTCCAAGAATGATCTTCAGGCATGTCTCCTTCAGCTATTGCTACATACATTAGATCTTCATTAGGGAAGCTGAAATTCAAATGTTCATAGTCCTCCAAAGCTCTACTGGCTAGGAAATCTGCTATTGCACTCCCCTTCACAGCTTTTTGGTTTACATAGACTATGTCAAATTCGGAGAGCAGAATCTTCCATCGAGCTATCCTCCCATTTAAAACGGTTGACTCCATCATGTATTTGAGAGGGTCTAACTTTGAGATTAGCCAAGTTGTATGGTACAACATGTATTGCCTCAACCTTCGTGTTGTCCAAACCAAAGCACAACATAGCTTCTCAATTGGCGGATACCTCATTTCACACTCAGTGAATTTTTTACTGAGGTAATATATCGCTCTTTCTTTTCTCCCAGTCTCATCGTGTTGGCCGAGCACACACCCCATCGAATTATCAAATACTGTTAAGTACAGTATTAATGGTCTACCAGGGTTTGGTGGTGTTAGCACTGGGGGACTAGACAAATATTGTTTAACCTTTTCAAAGGTTTTTTGGCATTCATCATCCCATACCCCAGGATTGTGCTTTTTAAGAAGACGAAATATGGGGTCACACTTCTCCATCAATTGTGAAATAAACCGTGCGATGTAGTTTAGTCTTCCTAGGAAACCTCGGACTTCTTTCTGAGTTCGTGGTGGAGGCAGCTCCTGTATAGCCTTGACTTTATCAGGGTCGACTTCTATTCCCTTCTTACTGACTACGAAGCCGAGTAACTTTCCGGACCTAGCTCTGAAGGTGCATTTTGACGGATTGAGCTTTAATTGGAATTTTCTCAACCTCAGGAACAATTTTCTCAACACTCGCACATGCTCCTCTTCAGTTCGGGATTTTGCAATCATGTCGTCAACGTAGACCTCAATTTCTTTGTGCATCATATCATGGAACAAGGTTACCATGGCTCTTTGGTATGTGGCTCCTGCATTTTTCAACCCAGGTCAGGGATAGAGATCATGTCATGAGCGGCCGCGTACGCATTCGATCGATGGCTGATTATTTACAGACTTTAGCGGTTCAAGCTGATGTGCTAAGTGTGAAGTATGAATTAGAGTCGGACCGGGGTCGTGAGTTAGCTTGCCTTCTTGAGAAAGTTAAAACTTTGAGTATTAGGGCAAAGTCGTATATATAGTCTATTTTATGTAAAGGATTTTATTTTCTAAGAAAGTTTCTAAATGGAATTGGATCAGAATTGACACCTTTTTAGTTTTGCATTCATTTCATACATTTGAATTTTCATCGCATCACGTGCATTAAGTTTTAAAAAGCTTTTAATTGATTTAAAATTATAGAGAAGAAGAAGAAGTTACCCTGGAACATCAATACTACACGCGCAAAAAAACTAAAGCTATGGATCAAAGGTTGGAAAAATTGGAACAAATGCAGAGTGAAATGCAGGAACGACTGCAAGCACAGATGCAAGAGCAACTGGCCAAGATTCAGCAAGATATGAAAAATCAGATGCAAGAATCGCAGAAGGACATGATGAATCAGCTAACTCAGTTGTTGCCCGGAGGGCCAGGGAATGGGAAGAGCCCTATAGTCAACCCAGATGGCGATAGCGAGATCCTTACTTACCCTTCAGGTTTCACCCCAGTGCATACCCCAGTACCACCTCAAAAGGTGTCTGTTAATGTCAAGCCCTAGTATCAAGCCGATATTTTGGCACTAATGAATTTCCCGATGGGCTCGTGTTCTAAACCCGGGGACAATCAGGTAAATCCTTCGGTCCCCGACTTTGATGAGATGGCAGAGGTAGGGAAGGCAAAAGCAGAACTCCCAGAACAGCTGGAAGTCCGATACAAATGGCTGGAAGAAAAATTCAAAGCGCTGGAAAATGCAGATTATCAATGCGGTATAGATGCTAAAGAGTTGAGTTTGGTTCCGGATCTAGTGCTCCCTCCGAAGTTCAAGATGCCAGAGTTTGAGAAATACAATGGAACCAGCTGCCCTGAGGCCCATGTCACGATGTTTTGTCGGAGGATGACTAGTCATATCAATAATGATCAATTGCTTGTTCACTGTTTCCAGGATAGTCTGAGTGGGGCTGCGACTAAATGGTACAATCAGCTGAGTCGTACCCAAATTAAATCGTGGAGAGACCTAGCACAGGCCTTCATGAAATAGTATGGCCATGTGACTGATATAGCACCTGATAGGATTACATTACAGAACATGGAGAAAAGGTCAGGTGAAAGCTTCAGGAAATACGCCCAGAGGTGGAGGGAGCTAGAATTGCCGGAACTGGTGTGGCACCTTTGCCAAGCCGATCAAATAAATCAGCTACTGCTTCGTCTATATGCCTTAGAGTCTTAGGGAAAATTACCAAACCATAGATACTCAAGGCGAAGATGTCAACCCTCTTCTTTTTGTCTGACTGTGCTACGATTAGATCCCTCAAACACACCCAGGGAATACATTTACCCTCACCTTTTTACTGTATTCGGGCAGTAACCCACTGTTCACTCATTCCGGTGATGCTTATCAATTTCTTTACAAAAGGTTGGGCATTAGCAGCCCTAAAATACACTCTATCAATTTGAACCTTTGGACAACGAAGTAAAGCTGTATACTCCTCCACAGTAGGCACCAAGTCTACCTTCCCAAAAGTGAAACAACTATACGCAGGATTCCAAAATTGAGTTATGGCCCGGAACAAGTTCTTATCTACCTTAATGTCAAGCAGGTAAGGTAGGTCACCGAAATTTTGGTGAAACAGTTGCTTAGTCTCATCGCCCCAACTATCCCATATATCCCTTAATTCTTGGAACTCATTCTGTGTCACACTGATCCGGGTGAAGTCCCATAACTCTGATGTATACCCTTCAGCCAGGCTATCCCCTTTCTCAAGTTGCTTATTCTCTGACCATATGCGGACAGCCGTATTATCTTCTACTTTATCAAGGAATTCGTTCTCCATAGCAAGCTTTCTAACTTAGTAATTGAATAGGAATCGACACCTCCCTAATGATGGAATGATATGCAATCAAAACACAACGAGTTAGTACCAAATAATAAAATCCAAAACAAATAGAACACAATTAAACACTTATATGGGTACCACTAAAAGTTTAACATAGCTATATCTAGGATAGATCCCTAGGGTTCACTATATGTGGCTCAGTTCTAAAGAAAAGAGTACCCGAACCAGCAGATTCCTCAACCCTCACCCATTATAGGCTCATACGGATCGAGTTCGGTTCAGGGGAATACATTTCCCTATGGCCATGTAGAGGTGAAAACCTCACGAAGACATAGGTACGGATGTATCCCGGAAGCAGTCCACTAGCCCATGCGGAGGTGAAAACCTCACGAAGGCATAGCTTCTCACTCCCACTTAAAGGGTATAACCACAACGATCATGTAAGATGCAATGCGAGGGAACAAAAAAAAGTAATAAGATGAAAACCATAAAACCCACGAGATGCAATGAAATGATCATATGTTAAAAACCAAAATTTAAATTTTTGACAAAAGGACAAAAAAACCAATTTTACGGCTTGACTCTCTTATTTTCCCCAGTGGAGTAGACTGAAGACGGCAAGTCTTATCTTCCTTAAGTTGCGGGAAGCAGACTAAAAATTACAGATCTTATCCCTATGTATCGACTATGGAGCAGATTTTAGCCATCGGCCGGATCACCCCTAAGCTGTAGCGGAGCAAATCGAAGACGAGTTCCTATACCCCTGAAGATACAGTGGGCTAGATGAGGTTACCTGAAGGAAAAGAGCATCACGAAGGCCGGGCAAAATTGACCCACTTGCAGTCTTTGCTCCATCCCCATTACACGACAATGAGCAAAGAGGGGCAGCTGTTGGACTCAATTTTCTACCCGGCCCAAAATATAATACATTAAACACCACTCCCAAATCAAGGAACCAAACAGCCCAAGCTTTCAGCCCAATAACTTAAACTTTCTTTCCAGCAAGTGAAACCCCTAGGCAAGCTGCTGCTCGTGCCCACGCCCAGCGCCCATCCCCCGCACGTCGCGCACCTCCTCCGAGTCATACGCCCTTCACCAAGCCACGTCAGAGGCGTACTTACCTAGGAACCTACAAACGTGTAGAACATATTTTAAAAAGAGTCACTATAAAACAAAACCAAAGCAATTGTAAAAGGGTTTTTTCCTACACAATGAGAATACACAAGATATAGAACATCAACAACAAAGATTCTGATCTCTTAAGAGGTTTCTTATTTCTTTTCTTTGGATTTTCGGTTGATGTTTATTTATTTATTTATTTATTTTTCCTCTCCCATCGATTTTATAAACTGTATTTTTTTAATATAAAAAAGAGAAAAAAGGAGGCTCACCTGGGTTCATACCATGACCGGCGTTGGAGATGAAGGCATAGAAATGCCGATGACCCTCCATTGCGGCTTCCTCAGGGTTGAGTTGAGATCTTAACTGAGATTTGGGGGGGAGGTGTTATTCTTTTTTTTCAAAAATGGCAGAGCAGATGTGGAAGGTTAAATGCTTGGGTTTTACCAAATAAATGCCATTCAATGGCTTTTAGGCAATTGAAATAGCACCGTTGGGTCTTTGGGCCACACATTTGACCCAAAATGGGTAATTTATGTGTTAAGTCCCCTTTGCGATAGTGATCAGTTGGGCCTTGCTTATGCTTTCTTGAATTCTTTAAATTTATCCCTAAAATTTGCGTGTCATTCCAGTTTAGTCCGCGTTTAGGTGCAGCATTTTGGGACTTGGGAAATTTGTATTTTTAGTCACTACTTGTTCGTGCGTATCTAGTTCAAGTCCTTGACTTTGGTTTTAATAATTCGATTTGTTTAAAACTATCCTCTAGATTTCGTTTTTGTTTCAATGGGTTTTTTTTTTTTAGTTTTTAAAATTCTTTTACTTTTTTATCTATTTTAAATATTTTATGTTTTTAAAAATTGTTTTACTTTGTAATTTTTTTTAAATTTTCTTATGTACAATTTATTTCTTCTAAAATTCCTATTTTACTATATATTTATTTTTAAAAGAAAAACACTATTATTCATTATTTTTATATACTATACTCATTAAGTTTTTTCTTTAGGTGCATTATAAGTTGTTAACAAACATGTTTTTATTATTGATTTTATATTATATAGATTGAATTCATATATATTCGTTGGCATTTTTTTTATGGTGCTAAATAATTCATTTATCCCGTCTGGTATGCATGTTATTCGCTTAAAATTTGGCCTGAGCATACATTGCAAATTTTTTTTATTTTTTTTTATGTACATAATTGATGCTATATTCTTACTAATTTTAGTTGTAAATTATATTGTATTGCATTTATGTTAAATTTCAACTCATAATATTTGTTTTGAAATTCATTTATATTAAATTTTATATTTAGGTATTAATGTTTATATATTGCCTGTTTTCCTATTGTTGTTTTTATGCATTTTTGTATTTATATTTATACCCTTGTACTACAGTCGATGAACGGTGAGCTATGATATTTATTGTTTGTTTCAAATTGTTAATTTCATTTTTTTCTATTTTCAAATAAATTGTATAAATGAGCTCTACTGCTTTTATAACCACTCGTGTTTCAAAAGAACCCTTTCAACATAAGGCAATATTTCGTATTTGGGGAGTTTGAAAAATCGTGCCCAATCGTGCTGGGTTTCGTTTTTTTTTTGTTCGACTAAAATTTGAAATATTCTTTTTTTTGAAATTTTCATTCACGTTTTCTTAAAATAAAACGAGGCAATATTTCGTGCTGGAAAGTTTGGGGAGTCGTGCCCAATCGTGTTGGGATTCAATTTTCCATTCGACTAAAGTACAAAATATCCTTTTGAGGCTTCGTCCATGTTTTCTCAAATTAAAATGAGGCAATGTTTCGTATTCGGAAATTTGACAAATCGTGCCCAATCGTGCTGGGTTTCAATTTACCGTTTGGGCCGAATAGTCAAATATCCTCTTTAAAAAAAAGGGTTTAAGTGCATGTGTTTTGGAAATCCTGAGGTGATCTTGTGTCGAGGGTTCAAAGTATTGTATCCAATCGTGCTGGACGTAATATTTTATTCCTTCTAAGCGAGAGAATCTCAACATCCGATTCAAGTTATCCAAATGTTTTAAAGATTGTATTTTAAAATCTTTTCAAATTTTCAACATTAGGACATTAATCGATCAATACGGTACCGATTTTGGGCGTAGTGAGGGTGCTAATCCTTCCTCACGCGTAACCGACTCCCGAATCCGTCTTCTAGTTTTTCGTAGACCAAAAACGTTGTTTTAATAAACCAAAATGTTTTATTAAAATGATCAACCACAAGGTGACCCGATCACACCTAAACAAAAAAGATTGGTGGCGACTCCATTTTCGTTTTAAAGTCGACCTCTATTTTTCGAATAAAAAATAGTTTCGACAGCGTAGCACAGTCAGACATAAAGAAGAGGGTTGACATCTTCGCCTTGAGTATCTATGGTTTGGTAATTTTCCCTAAGACTCTAAGGCATATAGACGAAGCAGTAGCTGATTTATTTGATCGGCTTGGCAAAGGTGCCACACCAGTTCCAGCAATTTTAGCTGAGACGTTTAGGTCTTTGAGTGCATGTCGGAAGGCAGGCGAAGGCAGATTTATAGGGTGCGCGCAATTATTGTCAGTATGGTTCCATAGCCATTTCTGGAAGGTGGATAAAGTTTCTTATCGGGTTTTCTCCAAGAATTATTCCCCACTAAAGGAGATAACAGTCACGCCTAGGAGAGACGATATATCAGAGGAGAATTGGATCGCGCTCCTTCGAAATCTCCAGGAAGAAAGCGTCGAGTGGAAAGCTCCTTGGTTAGTTCCTGATGAGATCCTCTATAGGTGTGGGAGTTTTGATTGGGTACCTCTGCCTGGAATTTGGGGAGCTATTGGATATGCCCCTTTGCTCGTGTTAAGGCAATATAGATCGAGGCAGTTTGTACCAGTAACGCATGGGTTAGCTCAGAGTGAGTTCTCATATAAGGGGAGCCATTATAAGAAGAGAATTCGAGAGATTGCCAATGCCTGGAGACAGATACATCAGATGAAGAGGTTAGAGGTAGGTTCGATGACATATATAATGTTTATTCATAATTTATTCACCAACTAAAATACTTAACAATAAATAATAATGACTAAATTTTGTTTACTTATAGACAGATATAATAAATAATAAATGACAAAGAATAAACAATATACATACATAAACCATTAAATTAATCATAAATATAATTATGATAAATCATACTTATATAATATTTTTACAAAGAAAACCATATATAAATATAATCTAAATGATAACACAACAATATAGATACCTTAAAATTTTGAGAAATTATTATTATTCCCTTCATAATTTTTAAAATTTTTAATTAGGTCCTCAAAAATTTTGAAAATTCTTATTAAACTCCCAAAAGTTTTAATTTTTTTATTAAATCTTTAATTTTTTTAAAATTTTTTAATTAAACCACCTAAAACTTTGTTGCAGGATCCACCACTAAAAAAAATGTTGATTTTGAAAATAAATTTGTGCATAAACTCTAAACCTTAAACCTTAAATCTTAGATAGAAGTTTCAAGATTAATTGATTTTTTAAAGAAGTGAAGATTGTATATTAATTTGAAATAATTTAATATTTCAAAATTCGAAAACACGAAAATTTTGTGGCTAATGATTATATTAATTTTAATCTAATCTTGGAAAAAAAAAAGCTGTGAAACGCTAAATAGAAATAGAAAGAAAATGTGAAGTTAATTTTAATTAAAACGTGAAAACAAAAAAAAAAATGCGAAACGTTAGACAGAATTAAAACAAAAAAAATGTGAGGTTAATGATTAATTAATTTTAATTTAAATCCTTTTAAAATATTTAATACAATATTTCGTTTCACCTTTTTGTATTAAAATTTTAAGTTATTTGAAATTAATATATAATCTTAAAATTGAAAAAAAAAATTAATTTTAATTAAAAGTTGAATTTAAAATTTATTTATGTAATAGTTAATGTTTAATAATTGAAAATTGGAAAGGAATTTTGAAATTACCGTTTAAATTGTTAATATTTTAAAAATTCTCAAGGATCATTATTTGCAATTTTTAGAGTTAGTACTTATATATATATATATATATATATATATATATATACCGTATACTTAATCTCCATTGATAAGCTGCTTTCGTCCATAGTCTTTGCTTCCCACCATGTCCTCAACAAATTCCCATGTCATAACATGCAAAGGTAACTCTCCATTACTTCTACTTGTTTTTCAAATAAAATTATAAAACACACATATTTAATTATTTTTACAAGTAATCATTCACTCTTCACACTTGGCTAGTCACCAAATGATCAATGTATTGAAAAACCTGCTTCCATCCAACCTCATGATCTCCCAAAAAGATTCCAGTCTTTCATCCATCTAAACAAACTAATCACTCCCTTTAGAAAGGTTTTGTTACCCGTCTCTGTGAGCAGGCAACTCGTTCCTCAGTGCAATGTCTTTTAGAAATGTAATGACCCTGCACTATTATGCAAAAAAAAAAAAAATGACAGAATGAGTCCCATCACGTACATCCTCCCATACACACCGCAATGATGGCAGTATTTCTAAGCACGAAACCTTCACTATACATACCCTTCAACACATTGAAGAAGAGACCAACCCTTAAGCATCCACAACCACCTTACTGTCCTCAACCTTCTCCTTTGAGTTCTCAACCTTCTTGTTTTGCATAAACCTCCACCAACTCTCCATTCCTAGGTGAACTGATCTTCCATTACCACATTCGTCTCCCTACCTTTTCCCTTGCTGATACCCTTTTCAACAAATAATATCTATCCTTCATCGTGTGTGTATGTGTGTGTTGGGTTTTCAAATGCACCCAAAAATTGGTCGGAATTTTGATTAATTAGTTTGAAATATATATTAATGTGGCAGGCATTGTAAGTTGGGGAAAAGGGGAGCCATTGAAGGTTGAAGAGATACAAGTAGAACCACCAAAATCATATGAAGTTCGAGTTAAAATGCTATATGCCAGTGTTTGTCACACTGATTTATTGTTTGCCAATGGATTCCCAATTGTTAGTACTCTTCTTCTTCTTCTTCTCAATCTTATTGTTTAGCTTGGTAGATATACCCATGGTATTAATTAATATTTTTTTCGATCCTTTCAGCCTGTTTTTCCTCGAGTAATGGGTCATGAAGGTGTGGGGTAAGTTTTTCTACATACATACTATACATATTTATTTTTGAGTAAATTACACTTAAAATCACAAAACTCTTATTAAATTTATGTTTTAGTGATTCAACTTAAAAAAGATAAAAATGGTCACTAAAATATCTAAAGATTTCATTTAAGTCACTGAGTTGTCTAAATTGCCGTTATATGACCTTCTCTGTTTGCACCATTTGCATCAGTCGAAAGCTCTCTATCTCATTCTCTTCTATAATTCAATTTTTTTCATGAAACAAATTTGAACATCATGAATTTGCAAACCAAAACCTAAATACCTTTCCTCTCTAATCTCCGACATTGACCATTAGATTAACCTGAATTTAAGACATATTCTTCTACTCGTCGTTGGATACTAAATGATGTGATGCATGCCATGATGATGATTAAGAAAACAATTGTTGCAGGGTGGTGGAGAGCATTGGAGAGGGAGTGACAGGACTGAGAGAAGGGGACCTTGTGATTCCGATCCATGTAGCAGAGTGTACAACGTGTGAGAATTGTATGTCTGAAAAGACCAATTTATGCTTAAAATACCCAATAAGCTACAATGGGTTAATGCTGGATGGCAGTTCAAGGATGACCATCGGAGGTCAAACTGCCTACCATGCATTTTCATGCTCGCCATGGTGCCAATACATTGTTATCAACCTCAACTTCCTTCTCAAGATTGACCCAAAAACTCCACTTCCCGATGCTACCTACCTTTCATGTGGGTTTTCAACCGGATATGGGGCTGCTTGGAAGGAACCCATGCTTCAAAATGCCTCAGCTGTTGCTGTTTTTGGCCTTGGACCTGTTGGCTAGGGGGTACCTCCTACCCTTTTTTATTTTATTTTAGTTAATTCGGGTTAATATTTGATACATCGAGATAAAAGTATCATGAAAATTTTTATTTTAGGAGTCAGATTGTATTTTGTCTCTTTTATTTGAAAAATGGGTAAATTAATCTATATACATTAAATCAAAGAATAAATTGGTCTTTTCTGTTAAAAAAATATCCATATATACTAATAAAAATTTGCATGACTGACGAAATAATCAAATAGTGACCCATAGTGTGTCACGTGTACCTCATAATGATATATAAAGACCAGTTTTAACGACAAAAATGAATGAACGTTTTAACATAAAGACCGATTTACTATTTAATATAACGTACATGAATTAATTTACTTAATTTTTTGAATAGAAATAATATAATGCAATCTCACTCTTAGTGGAAAGTATAATCTTATGCATGGATTTGATGTGCAGGCCATCAAGGGAGCCAAAAGTCAAGGTGCTATTAAAGTAATTGGCATAGACAAAAACCCAATGAAAGAAGCAAAGGGGCAAGCATTTGGAATGACGGATTTCATAAA
Source organism: Gossypium longicalyx (assembly GCA_025698465.1). Lineage (NCBI taxonomy): Eukaryota > Viridiplantae > Streptophyta > Magnoliopsida > Malvales > Malvaceae > Gossypium > Gossypium longicalyx. The sequence continues at coordinate 4,446,869 of CM047004.1, forward strand.
TCCCGAGCAATCTGATAAACCTATTGCCGAATTAGTGAAGGATTTAACAGGTGGAATGGGCGTTGATTATAGCTTAGAATGCACAGGAGTTCCACCCCTCATCAATCAAGCCATTCTATCCACAAAACTGGTACATCACTATCATACGTTATATTATTGTTCAACCATGAAAAAAACACACTAACATTGGGGATTATGATCGATGGTTAGGGAACAGGAAAAATCATACAGATAGGAGTACCAGAAGAGGTAAATGTAAACATAAACATCTTAGAGCTTGTATTTGGAAGAACATTGAAGGGGTCAATTTTTGGAGGGCTCAAACCCAAAACCGACCTTCCAATTATATTTGAAAAATGTAAAAACAGGGTGAGTTCTGTTGTGTGCATCATATCAGTTTATTGGCTAATGGTTGATGTTGTGAAGGATGGATTCCTTAAATGTTTTAAATTTTGTGTTTTTGTTCTGCACAGGAAATCCAGCTTGATGAACTTAAGAGCCATGAGATTAAGCTGGAAGACGCAAACAAAGTCTCTGAGTTGTTGAAGCAACCAGATTGCGTCAAGATTTTGATCAAAATTTGATCCCTCGTACTCATGTTTACCACATAAATGAAGCAATGCCATGTTTAAATTGCTCTTCTTTCTTTTTCTATGTTTACTTGCTAATAACTTAGCCTCATGGTAAGAATATTTGTGTTGTGGCATAAAACTTTAGGTTCAATCGTTTAATAAAGTTATTTATATTTTTAGTCTCTCTTAATTTTAAAATCGAGCAAATTAGTCTCTTTCAAAAAATTAAAATAATTTAATCCCTGTCAATTTTAAAAGTGAACAATTAAGGACAATTAATCACGATGTTAATGTATTTTGTCACGACGTTAATGTATTAATCACGACGATTTTATGGATTTTTTTTTTCTTTTTGGAAAATGATTTCTTCTTCCTGTCTATTTAACAAAAAGGTCATCTTCTCTTTGGTCCATCCTCCATTGCTTCAACGCTCACCCAAAATGTCGCACATACCGGCCGATGATCGGAAAACCTCGACTCTTTCCGTTCATACGAAAGCTGATATATTTCACTTCCACGCCATAGTATTCTGTCACACCTGAAAACTCAAAACCGTTAGAATCAATAAAAGAGTTCGTTCTTATATAGGATACATTCAAATTATTTTTAAACTGACCAATCTGATCAATTAAACCGAACACCTAAAATCTGACCAGTTTAAACTCCAATCCGATCCGAGTTTTTTAACCTGAAAATTTACAAATACATACCAAGCTGGAGTTCTCCTTTTGCTTTTAGTTTCAACGGTCTCTCCGGCATAGATGTCCGAGTTAAGAGAGTATTTGTAAGTTGGTACAAAGTATATTTTTCCTTCTTTCCATCCCTTGAATACTCGCCCCGCCTCTCTTTCGATCTTTAGCTGTGCATCCAAATGCACAAATAGTTCTTGTATTAGCAATAATCATCAATGACCCGAATCAATCCATGTAGTCTATGATTACTCTGAGAGAGTTGAATATGGATATATGTCCAACAAAAGTATGCATTTTTTGAAGCTTTCATGCATATATGTGTCGGACATTAAGTGCTAAATGCAGTACTTAAAAGAGAAATATAAAGAATCGGAGCAACATAAATCAATGTAATATAGAAAATCCTGCAACGGTTGAAATCATGTTGCTCGCTCTTCATTTCTTTTAAGTACCCGTGTTTGGCACTCATATTGAGTAACAAAGGAAGCATCAGATATGAGTACGTATCCAACACGAATGCTTACAATACTTCTCGAAAATTTCCATGTTCAGGTCTTTTCTTTTTAAATATGGTATACGACGTTAAGGACAATTCTTATTCGAAGCCCCAAAAGATTAATTTTCCGAAAATCATCATGATAAAAATATTATTCATCATAATTATGAACTAAAACGTACCTTAATAATATCAAAAAATATTAATGCAGGAGGAGCAGACCTTTCAAAGAAAGAAAGGAAGTAGACCTTTCTTACCTCAAACAATGTGGATTGAAGCTAAGCTTTAGTTGAACCAATACTTACAGGAGGAGTAGGAAGCAATAACTGATTAAATGGGAAACTTCTAATAGTGCGTCAAGTGCATATGTCAAAAAACCCCGTTAGTTAAAGCTTAAGAATTTTCGATGTTTCATATATCAAAGAAGATGAAAACATTAAAATAATTATAAGAAAATATATTTTTAATTCATAGGAATATTAGCAGTACTAAAATATTTTGAAATCAAGTTAATTTTTAAGTAGCAAAATAGTGCAACTATGAAATTAAAAATAGATAATAGATTCGACCTTGCAAATTCTGGACAAGATTAGCTAGTTTCCTCCTTCACTTCATTATGACTAACACGAACAAGCAGAATTTCCAAGTGATCTATCCGTTCATACTATCAGAAGCCTGCATAAAAAGTATCAATTAAATCCAAAGTGAAATTTATATTAATGTTCTCTAAACCAACAACACCTAGCATAAAAAATATATATCAACAAAGCAGATGCATACGCAAAAATTTAATAGTAGAAATGAAGATGTGAAAAGCAAAGCCTAAGCTGAAGCTTTAATATTGTAAAAACATGAAAAATCACAAGTAAACCAATGTTTGGATCAGGTGAACTCCTTTTCTAATTTTCTGGGCCTATTAATCGAACACAAACTCAAAATGGATACATAGATCAATCTACCATTACACTAATATAAATTACACCCAATGCATCATCGATACATTTGAATTACTATACGCTTTGAGCCTCATCGGTATAAATTAAAGTAATGCGTGTCTAGCACCTTATCAGTACATCCAAAACAATATGTGTTCTGCATCTCATCTGTATAAACTATAAAAATTTCCATAAAACTAATTTTATAATCTGTCTAAAACATTTGATAACAGTTCATAATAGTTTCATCACATTATCATTCTTTAATATATTATTTCAAGCATTCCAATACATTTTCACCTTAACAAATTATGAACTCATAAGCACATATTCGTCACATTTCTAAGTCTGTCTCCAGATCTCTCTGCTTTCCCAAAAAATGCACCAATGTCAGATGAACCCAAAAAAAGAAACAAAGAACCCAAGATTAGCATAAAACCAATTCCTTTTCCAAAATTAAACCTCTTGCGTTTTATATAATATTTCTTATTAAACCTCAATTCCCCCGAATCAAAACAATAACTTTCAATCCAACATAATAATATTCAACAAGAGAACTAAAATTGGTTTTAATATTAACGTTAAAATATAAGATTAAACAACATACCCACGTTCGGTTTCAGCCTGGAGAATTCGGAAAAGTTGGAAGCTTGAAAGCTAGATGAATTCGAGGAAGCGAGACGATAGGAAAGGGAAAAGAGTTAGGGATTTGGGAGAAGGGGGAGCTGAATTTGTGAATAAAAACACTTAGGGAAGAAATAGGGAAGAAACACTTGGGAGAAGAGTTAGGGATATGCTGAAAATGAAATAGGGAAAAAAGGAAAGGGATTTCGGGGTTGGGGAATTAGGGAAGAAAGCTGATGAATGGGGGGAAATAACATAGTAAAAATTCACTTAGGGATTTTGGTAAGGATAAATTTCCGTAACAAAACGACGACGTTCACATGAAAATTTGTGGCGTTTTAAGGATAAACGCCAGTATTGTTAAGCTTTAGTGGCGTTTTATCTAAAGCGCCGCTAATGGGATGACAATTTAAACAGAAAACGACGCCGTTTTACATTACTAACATTTTTGTGGCGTTTTTTCATATAAACGCCGCTAATACTTTACATTTTACATTTTTTTTTAAATTTTAATATATAAAAAGTTTATCTACTATCTATTAAATAACTTAAACTATAATGATATTTTTAATATATTAAATTTAAAATTATCTCTTTTACAATTATATAGTAAATTATTTATTATATAAATTAAAAACATATATTTTTAACATATAAATCATTTATAACATTTATAACATATAAATTATATAGTAAATTATTTATTATAGAAAATTATTTATTATATAAATCATTTTTAACATATATTTTTCAATGTTATTAGTTCCAAACTCTTTCAACATGTGATTAATCATTTTGAATGTTTTAATTATTAAATTACAAATAAATTGTATTTTAATTAATATAAAAAACTAGTCAAAAAATAGTTCGAAAATGATGAAAGAGTGCATGAGTTTTTGAAAATAATTCATGATAGCACTTCGATGATGGATCAAAATAAAATGAGCAAAACGGCACCGTTCTCCACAAAATCAGACCCTAAACCCTAAATCTCAAACCCTAAACTCTAAACCATAAACCCCTAACCTTATAAACATTAAACCCTAAATTCTAGATACTAAATCCTTAAATCCCTAAACCACAAACACTCAACCTTAAACCCTATACTCTAAACCTACCTAAACCCACACTAAACCACAAAATCGTAAACACTACACCCTAAACCAGACAAGCTAATTTTTAATTTTGAAACACTTGAAAAGCAGACAAGATAATTTTGAAGAATTATATAATTTTTAATTTAACATATAAAAAAATAGTATCATGTTATGTGGATTACCTTGTAGGTTTTCATGTCAGTATCATTAAAAAAATTAATTTTACAATTACATTCCTATTAAAAATGAGATTTAACATTTTTTTAAATGCGCGTGTGGAAGGTTTTTTGGTTCAAAAAAATATAATAATCAACTATATATATAGCTGAAACCACAAAACAAAAACCCTACCCTAAACCCCTAAACATAAACCATAAACCACAAACCATGCATAAACCCTTAACTTATCCCCTATCCCTTAAACCCTAACCCCTAACCACTAACCCTTAAACCTTATAATACCGCTAAACACTAAGATCTTAAACCTTAAACACTAAACCCTAATTAAATAACAAAATTTAAAATAGTAAACCCTAAAAACCAAAGATAACAAACCCTAAACCATAACATTAACATACTAAACCCTAAACCTTTAATCATAAAACCCCTAAACCATAGACCTTAAACCTTAAATATTAAACCCTAAACCCAAAAACATAAACCCATGAACCTCTAACCCTAAACCACAAACTATAAATCACAAACACTAAACCCATAACCACTAACCCTTAAACCCCTAAACCCTAAACCACAAAAACATAAATCATGAACCATTAAACCTAAACCCATAAACCCTTAATACCGCTAAACATTAAGATCATAAACACTAAACCTCAAACCCAAAATAACAAAACCCTAAACCATAAAATTAACATTTTAAATCTTAAACCCTAAACCATACACCTTAAACCTTAAATATTAAACCGTAAGCCCAAAAAATAAGAACTAAACCTTAAAACTTAACTAAGAAAATATAATTCAAAAAAGACTTTTGGCGGTGTTTTCCCCAAAAACGCCGCTAATACTCAGACTTTTGGCGGTGTTTTCCCAAAAACCGCCGCTAATGCTCAGACCTTTGGCGTCATTTTGGTAAAAACGCCGCTAATGCTCAGACTTTTGGTGGCGTTTTTCTAAAAATGCCGCTAATGCTCAGAATTTTGGCGGCGTTTTTGGAAAAATGCCGCGAATTCTCAGACTTTTGGCGGCGTTTCTTGAAAAACGCCGCTAATGCTCAGACTTTTGGCGGCGTTTTTGGAAAAATGCCGCTAATTCTCAGACTTTTGGCGGCGTTTCTTGAAAAACGCCGCTAATTCTCGGACTTTTGGCGGCATTTTTCCGAAAACGCCGCTATTTCTCGACTTATAGTGGCGTTTTGGTTTAAACGCCGCTAATGTATAATATAAACACTGTTAAAACCCTGTTTTGCTGTAGTGACTCTTAAAAGTTCTAAAATTTTTCATTTAATCTTTATTTTTTTTAATTTTAATTAAGCTATTTAAAATTTATTTGCAAGATCCACCACTAATAAAAACATTAGTTTTGAAAAAAAAATTCTACATACACTTTAATCCTTAAACCCTAAATCTTAAGCAGAGGTTTCAAGATAAATCGTTTCTTTTTTTTTTTTTTGCCAATAATTGGATAAATTTACCAATCCTTTATGTCTCCTTTACGTTTTTGTATAGAATTTTGTTAGGGTTTGAATATCAAAATAAACAAAGAAATTCATTTATGTATTTTAAACTTATGTTAACCAAGCACCTATGTCTTTCGTATAAAACAGGAAAAAAAATGTTATATTAGTTTTAATTAATAAAAGCAAAAAAAAAAAGTGAAGATTATATATTAAATTGAAATAATTTAATATTTTAATATTGAAAAACACAAAAAATGTGAGGATAATTATTATATTATTTTTAATTTAATCTTGGAAAAAAAGCTGTGAAACGCTAAATAGAAATAGAAAAAAAAATGTGAAGTTAATTTTAATTAAAACTTCCCAAAAAAAACGTGAAAACAAAAAAAAAATGCGAAACGTTAAATAGAATTAAAACAAAAAAATGTGAGGTTAATGATGAATTAATTTTAATTTAAATCCTTTTAAAATATTTAATACAATATTTCGTTTCACCTATATGTATTCAAATTTTAAGTTATTTGAAATTAATATATAATCTTAAAATTGAAAAAAAATAATTTTAATTAAAAGTTGAATTTAAAATTTATTTATGTAATAGTTAATGTTTAATTAATAATTGAAAATTGGAAAAGAATTTTGAAATTACCGTTTAAATTGTTAATTTTAAAAATGATCAAGGATCATTATTTGCAAATATTAGAGTGAGTACTTTTATATATATATATATATATATATATATTATATATATATTTATAGTGTATACGGTATACTTAATCTCCATTGTTAAGCTGCTTTAGTCCATAGTGTTTGCTTCCCACCATGTCCTCAACAAATTCCCATGTCATAACATGCAAAGGTAACTCTCTATTACTTCCACTTGTTTTGCAAATAAAATTATAAAACATACATTCGTATACCGAATTGAATATATATATCCTTTTGATCTTGGACACTTGGCAACATAGCAAGCCACTTGAAAAGCAATCTTTCGTTCTTCATGCTCGACTAGTCACCAGATGATCAATGTATCGAAAAATCTGCTTCTATCCAACCTCTTGATCTCCCCAAAAAGATTCATGTCTTTTATCCTTGTAAACAAACTAATCACTCCCTTTGGAAAGGTCTTGTTACCCATCTCTGTGACTAGGCCACTCATTCCTCAATTCACTCGTCCTTCTACTACGAACATGTCTTTCAGGCCACTAAACCCTACCTAAACATAATAACCTTGTACTATTGCTCAGAAAAAAATGACAGAATGAGTCCCATCACGTACATCCCCCCATGCACTCCGCAAGGATGACAACATTTCCAAGCACAAAACCTTCACTATATATACTCTTCAACACGTTGAAGAAGAGACTGACCCTTAAGCATCCACAGCCTTATTGTCCTCAACCTTCTCCTTTGAGTTCTCAACCTCCTTATTTTGCATACCTCCTCCAGTTTTCCACTTTGTTAGAGTGAACTAACCTTCCTTTACACCACCATATCCGTCTCTCTGCCTTTTCCTTTGTTGATACCCTTATCAACAAATATCTATCCTACATCATGTGTGTATGTGTGTTGGGTTTTCAAAAGACCCAAAAAATTGGTCGGAATTTTGATTAATTAGTTTGAAATATATATTAATGTGGCAGGCATTGTAAGTTGGGGAAAGAGGAGCCATTGAAGGTTGAAGAGATAAAAGTAGAACCACCAAAATCATATGAAGTTCGAGCTAAAATGCTATATGCCGGTGTTTGTCACACTGATTTATTCCTTGCCAATGGATTCCCAATTGTTAGTACTCTTCTTATTATTTAGCTTGGTAGATATGCCCATGGTATTAATTAATATTTTTTTCTATCCTTTCAGCCTGTTTTTCCTCGAGTAATGGGTCATGAAGGTGTGGGGTAAGTTTTTCTACATACAAACTATACATATTTATTTTTGAGTAAATTATATTTAAAGTCACAAAATTTTTAGTAAATTTACGTTTTAGTGATTTAACTTTAAAAAGTTAAAAAACGGTCACTAAAGTATCAAAAGTTTTCATATAAATCACTGAACTGTTTAAATTGCGGTTGTATGGCCTTTTCTGTTTGCACTGCCTGCATCAATGAAAAGCTCTCAATCTCATTCTCTTCTATAATCAAAATCTAAACATCTAATATCTGACACTGACTGTCAGATTAACTTAGATCTAAGGTATGTTCTTCTACTCGTCGATGGGTACTGTCGGAACCATTTTTTGAAAAAACGAGGTCGACTTTTTATTTTAAAAATGAAAAAACGAACAGAGGAGTCGCCACCAATCCTTTTTGATGAGGTGTGATCGGGTCACCTCGTAAAAGTGGTTGTTTTTAATAAATGATTTGATTTATTTAAACAATAATTTTGGTCCGCGAAATTCAGAAAAAAATGGGTTCGGGAGTCGGTTACGCACGAGGAAGGATTAGCACCCTCGATATGCCCAAAAATTGGTACCTAGTTGATTAATTAGTGTCTTAGTGTCGAAAATCGAAAACTTGAAAGACTTTGAAATACGATCCCTCTTTTTGTAGAAAACTCGAGTGTTAAAGACCTTCTCGCCTCTAAGTAATAAAACGTCACACCCAGTAATTTTGGACACAACATCTCGAACTTTTGAGAATGAGTTTGCCTTTTATTTAAAATTTGTGTATTTTTGCCCCTTTTGTAAAAGGATATTCGATTATTTAGGGTAAACGAGGAAAATCAAAACCCAGTAAGTTAGGGCACGATCTCTCTAACTTCCAAATACCGAACATTGCCTTTATTTACCAAAATCTTATCTCGAGGTAATAAGATGTCATACCCGGTAAGTTGGGGCACAACACTTTGTATCTCCGAGAGTAGGCATTTTTATTCAAAAACCCGTATTGCGGTTTAAAAGGAATATTTTGTTATTTAGGTTAAATGAGAAAAATCAAAACCCAGTAAGTTAGGGCACGATTTTCTCGAGTTTCCAAATACGGAATATTGCCTTTATGAAAGAATTAATATTGGGTTGGATAAAACATAAATTCGTAATGAAATGAGATAATAAAGAATGCATAACAAATAAAAAATTTCGGTATAGACAGGTATAACAGAATAAACATAAACACGAATATGAACGATAATGATGATAAGAGCAAAAAATAAAATAAATGATCAAAACGAATAAAAAGGAAATAATGAATAAGCTAAGAAATAATCAAAATTAAAAGGAACTAGCAGCAAATAAATAAACATTATGTAAAACTAAAAAAATGATAGTAATAGTAATGATAATAATATAAATGGTAATAATGCAAGGAATACAATATTTAAATTTGCTTTAAATCTTAGTGCCTTTTTTTGTATTCCCAAAAAAGTCCCATTATATCTTATTTTCGGTGGCTTATATAGCCCCTTTTTTACAAGATTTTTATTTCTTTATATTGTATTTTCTCCTTTTGATTTTGCAGGTGCAGGTGGGCGACAAGGCGGTGGAGTAGGTGGCGGTGGCAGACGATGGGACAGGGAGCAGTTGGCCAAATGCCCTAGGTGCGGCGCACCTAGGGTTTGAGAAATCTGATTTTTTCCCTTTTTTTATTTTTTGTTTGGGCTAGGGTTAATTTGGGCTTTGTTTTGGGTAGGTTTGTTTAGATTGGTTTTTTGTTTGGGTTAAAAGTTGTAAAATGGACCGGGCAAATTGGGCTTGTAACAACTGCCCCTCTTTGCTCGTTGTCGTGTAACGAGAACAGAGCAAAGACTTTTAAGAAGGATCAATTTTGCCCGGTCTCGCTGAGTCTTGACTTCTTTGGTGTTCCTCTTCTTCAGGTAGTCTCATTCCAGTCCACTGAGTCTTCAGAGAGATAAGGTTTGTAGTTTTTAGCCTGCTTCACTGCAACTTTAGGGAAAAAAGGTTTGTTTTGATATGCTCTACTGCAACTTTAGAGAGATAAGGTCTGTTTATTCCTACCTTCAATCTGCTCCACTGCAACTTCAGGGAAATAAGATTTACTATCTTCAGTCTATTCCACTACAAGCTCAGGGAGATAAGACTTCTGATTTCAACCTACTCCATTGCAACTTCAAGGAGATAAGGTTTGTTTCTTCAACCTGCTCCACTGCAACTTCAGGGAGATAAGATCTGTTTATTTATAGCTTTAATCTGTTCCACTGCAATTCCAGGGAAATAAGATTCGCTATCTTCAGTATATTCTACTACAACTTCAGGGAGATAAGATTTGTGACTTCAACCTACTTCTCTGAAATTTCAAGGAGATCTGTTGTGGCTTCTAGTCGCTCCAACGTCATTTTAGGGAGAAGAGATCCGCTGAAACTTCAAGGAGATACGAATGGTTGCTTCGAGCCTCTCTAGTGTCATTTTAGGGAGAAGAGATTTGTAGCTTCGATCTACTTCGCTGGAACTTCAAGGAGATACGAATGGTGGCTTCGAGCCTCTCCAGTGTCATTTCAAGGAGAAGAGATTTGTAGCTTGATCCACTCCGCTGGAACTTCAAGGAGATACGAATGGTGGCTTCGAGCCTCTCTAGTGCCATTTCAGGGAGAAGAGATTTGTAGCTTCGATCTACTCTGCTGGAACTTCAAGGAGATACGAATGGTGGCTTCGAGCCTCTCTAGTGCCATTTTAGGAAGAAGAGATTTGTAGCTTCGATCTACTCCGCTGGAACTTCGAGGAGATACGAATGGTGGCTTCGAGCCTCTCCAGTGCCATTTCAAGGAGAAGAGATTTGTAGCTTCGATCTACTCCGCTGGAACTTCAAGGAGATACGAATGGTGGCTTCGAGCCTCTCCAGTGTCATTTTAGGGAGAAGAGATTTGTAGCTTCGATCTACTCCGCTGAAACTTCAAGGAGATACAAATGGTGGCTCCGAGCCTCTCCAGTGCCATTCCAAGGAGAAAAGATTTGTAGCTTCGATCTACTCCGTTGGAACTTCGAGGAGATACAAAGGGTGGCTTCGAGCCTCTCCAGTGCCATTTCAGGGAGAAGAGATTTGTAGCTTCGATCTACTTCACTAGAACTTTAAGAAGATACGAATGGTTGATTTAAGTCTACTCCACTACTACTTAAGGAGACAAGATCTGTAATTTTCAGCCTGTTACCCTACTGCTTAGGGGGTTAAGGCTCACCGGTTTTAATCTGCTCCACTACTGTTTAGAGAGATAAGATCTGTAATTAGACTTGTTACCCTACTGCTTAAAGGGTTAAGGCTCACTGTCTTTGATCTGCTCCACTACTGCTTAGGGAGATAAGATCTGTAATTCGGCCTGTTGCCCTACTGCTTAGTGGGTTAAGGCTCACCGTCTTCGATTTGCTCCACTATTGCTTAGGGAGACAAGATCTGTAATTCAGCCTATTACCCTACTACTTAGGGGGTTAAGGCTCACCGTCTTTAATCTGCTCCACTGCTGCTTAGTGAGACAAGATTTGTAATTTGGCCTATTACCCTACTGCTTAGGGGGTTAAAACTCACCGTCTTCGATCTGCTCCACTACTGCTTAGGGAGACAAGATCTGTAATTTGGCCTGTTACCCTACTGCTTAGGGGGTTAAGGCTCACTATCTTCGATCTGCTCCACTACTGCTTAGGGAAACAAGATTTGTAATTTGGCCTATTACCCTACTGCTTAGGAGGTTAAAGCTCACCGTCTTCGATCTACTCTACTACTGCTTAGGGAGATAAGATCTGTGAATTCACCGATGTCGCCATACTGTCCTCTGGGGAACATGCCCTGTAGACTCGATTTCATATGCCTATGTTTATGCTAAATAATTAGGATACGATGATCGAAATGAATCAAATGCTTCTAACTAGATGTGATGCTTATGTCAAATAATTAGGATGCCATGATCGAAATGAATCCAATGCTCCTAAATAGATGTGTCATGAATGATATATAAATGCAAAAAATATGAATGATCATTTTTAAAAGGCTTAAGGTATCATTGCTCGTTGTTCATCAAGGCCTTATCACTAACGTATTACACTGCCATCTTGTTCAACTGGTATTCTTAACGAAAAACCCTAAGTAACAATCACATTCTGTTCAGCAAGCTTGCCCCACTGTAATTGTAGAGTCCCTTCTACTGTACCTTCTGGGACATAAAGTTTGTACTTCCCATTGAAAACTTCAGGGGAATAACATTTGGTTTCATCCATCCATCCTGTAACAACTCAGAGGAATGAGATTTGTATCATCTTCAATCGATTAATTTGTTACACCATTCCCTAGGTGTAATGACCAGATGTATATGTCTGATATCTGTATGAATGCAGAGTATCATTTTTCTTTTTCCGAGAATGATCTCATTTTACACTTTGATTGACATTGCTCGTTATTTGTCAAGGTTGTATCGCCAACGAAACATCTTGTCTTTTTGTTCAACCAATAAAAAATTCCAAAGAGATAGTCATCTTCCTCCAATATTTCCAGCCCTTAGGCTTGATATGTTCTAAACAATAGTCCTATTTTAGGTTCTTGTATCATTTATAAACTTCCAAAGTAATATGAGAAACTCATTTTATGAAAGTATTATTAGTTCACTAATCGTTATTTCAATGCAAAATGCTTGAAAAGATCGTAACAATGGACCGAAAGGAAATTAATTAAGAGCATAGTTCGAAGCAAGTAAGTTAATCAAGGATCACAAATGCAATTAAAAAGAAATTTATTGGGAGGTATCTTGAAAAGAATAAGGTAATCAAAGATAGCAAATTTAAAATGGGTAAAATAGAAAGCTAGGTGCCCTAGATATCGCAGCTTGAGCTTCTCTGTACGAACTTCTTGAAGACCCTTTTTTGAGTTCAATATGTGTTTAGGGGATCTAGAGTACTCTTGTTGATGCCCCAAGATGTAACTTCTCTCCTCCTTGTCAATTCAGGTGTCGCAAGACTACCGCATGCCCCACCTTCGATCAAAATTCGAATTGCCCTTTACGGGTTTTCAATTCAAAATCCCTTTAGTCTCAAGGTCCCCTTTGCGAGTTTTCACCTTGGCCTCTCCCTTTTTTTTTAGGCGAAGTATTTCTTAACCGAATCTGAATTCACAGGATTGGGTAAAGTCTTACCATCCATTTCGGTCAATATCAACACTCCTTTAGAAAATACCTTCTTTACCGCATATGGTTCTTCCCCATTTGGCATATATTTTCCTCTGAAGTCTTTTCGTATGGGTAGGATCTTTTTCAATACTAGGTCTCCCTCGTGGAATTCTCCGGGACGGACCTTTTTATTGTAAGCTTGTATCATCTGTTTTTCGTACATTTGACTATGACGGATAGCCCTTAGTTTTTTTCTTCAATCAAATTCAACTGACCGTATCTTGACTGGACCCATTCTGCTTCGTCTAACTTTACTTCTGACAAAACTCTGAGGGAAGGAATTTCGACCTCGATGGGTAAAACTGCCTCCATTCTATAAACCAGTGAGAAAGGTGTTACCCTGGTAGAGATCCTGACAGATGCTTGATAAGTATAGAGGGTAAATGGTAATTTCTTTACGGCAATCTTTACAAGCCTTGGTTATCTTCCACAATCTCTTTTTTTTTAATTTGAATTTGATAATTATCGATCTTGTAATATTGGCATATGAAGCTACCTTTACCCTCTTAGTGAAGTAACCGACGAACACAAGGATGAATCGGTGTTGGCCAGAAGCTTTTGACGAAATCAGCTCCATAATATCCATGCCCCATATATAAAAATCTGTGAAGAAACGGAGGAGGCACATAAGTCTTGTCTTCCTCCATCTAGCATTTAGGGCATAACTGATACAATCCCCTTTCATGGTGGACCAGCAGTACCCGAACCTCATTATTAGCTTGGCAATCGAAAAAACATTATCATGTGCTATTCAAACACCCCATAGCATTCTCACGTTTTAGTAGCCTAGGCATATCTTGATGCGATCATGCGAAAACATCTTTGAATTGAGAACAACTCAATGATGTCTCGCTTTATCTTTGTGGTGAGCTAGGCTTTGACCTTTACTTTTTTCCTAGGCTCGCAATGTCCACTGACCCTTTATAGAGTAGGATCTGTTTTTCATCTTGTTCTACCATCCTTAATAAATCAGGAGATAGGCTACAATCTCTATCATCTTCAAGGTCCTGAGATCCCTCTAGACACATATCTTGCCCAAAAAGAGACTTGGAGTCAGTGACAGCATCGCCCATGTCATTGATATCCGGGGACCTGTTGTAGGTAGGAAGGCAGATTCCAAAGAATAAATTATTCTAAGGATGATTATTTGTATGGTATGATTATGAATGGAGAATAAAAGAATATTTGAGATAAAATCCAAAGAACGAAAGAATCTAAGAATATCTATCTGAATGAAATGGAAAGAATAAAGAATATTTGCTCAAAATGATGCATTTTATTGAAATAAAGATTTTGGACACAAGCCTATTTCACAAAAGGATTCTTATTGCTTCTAGGCTTAAAGCAACAAGCTTGTTTTGAATATTACTCTAGATTAGCTCTAAAAATATATAGATCTCCCAAGTATGCAAGGGTTTGGAAATTTTTATCCCCAGCTCCCTCTTCGGATATATCATTCAGATTCCCTGATATTCCTTCCAGGCTTTTGACTCGTTCAAGGCATCGTAACTCTTTTGCCTCCATTTTCAAATATCGCATTTACTGCATTGTCAGAGCGATTAGGTTCTGAGGAATTATCAAACTTCACAATTCTCATTTCAATAAACCTTTCGACCAACTTTTTAAATATAGTGCAATTTTCGATTGTGTGTCCCGCTATTCTCGCATGGTACTCGCATTGAGCATTCTCATTGTACCATTTTGGGAACGGAGGTTGCACGGGTTCCGAGTAGAACGGAGACACCACATGTACATCAAAAAGATTATGATACAACTTCTTATATGACATCGAGATAGGTGTAAACCAGAGCCTTTCTGTATTTGACCTCGAGTTGGATTTCTGCCTTGAAGAGCCTTGATAGCTAATGGTTACAGTCCTCGGCTAGCCTATGTTGACCAATTTGGAATACCCTTTGCTCATATTATTCACTTCATTTTCATTTCTCTTTGGGGTTGACCTCTTGGCGCTTTCTCTTGCGTCTATCTTCCCGCTCCTGATTGTGTTTTCAATAATCTCGCTGGACATTACTATATCTAAGAAGCTCATGGTAGTGCTTCCCAACATATGGGTAATGAACGGAGCTTTTAGACTGTTGATGAAAAGCATCGTAATTTCTTTCTCCAGAAGAAGTGGCTGGACTTGTGTCGCTACCTCCATCTTTGGGTATATTGCCTGAAGCTCTCACTTTGCCTCTTTTCCATATTCTGTAGTGTAATTCTGACGAGAGCCATGTCTGTCACGTGGCCATATTACTTCATGAAATCCTGTGCCAAGTCCTCCCATGAATGAATTTTGGCACGGCTCAGTTGGCTGTACCATTTAGCTGCTGATCCGATTAGACTGTCTTGGAAGTAGTGGATTAACAATTGGTCGTTATTAACATATCCTATCATCCTTCGACAGAACATCGTGATGTGAGCTTCAGGACAACTAGTCCCATTATACTTTTCAAATTCTAGAGTCTTGAATTTCGATGGGAGTACTAAATCTGGAACCAAACTGAGATCTTTGGCGTCAACCCCACAATGGTAATCAGCATTCTCCATTGCTCTAAGTTTTTCCTCCAACCACTTGTATCGATCTTCGAGTTGTTTTGGTAGTTCAACCCTTACTTTTTCTATTTCTGCCATTTCGTCTAGATCAGGAACTATATGATTGGTTGGATTGTTTCTTGGATTAGGACCTGAGCCCGTCGGGTAGTTCATGGGTGCCGAGGTATCGGCCTGATGTTGTTAGAGCCTAACAGTAACAAATGCCCCTTGTAGATGTGCGTTTGGTTGGGCTTGAGCGCTTATTGGGGTAAAACTTGAGGGATAAATAGAGTCTTAATTACCGTCCTTCCTGTTGACTACTGGGTCTTTCCCTTTTCGAGCCTTCCAACTAGCAATTGCGTCAATTGGCTCATCATACTTCTTTGGGATTCAAGCATTTGATCCCTCATATTCTGTTGAATTTTGGCTAGTTGTTCTTGCATCTGTGCTTGTAGTTAGTCTTGTATATCTCTTTGTAATTGCTCTAATCTTTCTATTCTTTGGTCCATGTCTTTTGTCTTAGCACGAGTACCGTAACGATGCTCAGTTCAGTAGACTTTTATCGGTTCCTAAGATAGCTTAAATAATTTTACCTAATTAGGGTCTTTTTGTGAAAATCTAATACATGTGATGAAATGCAATACAAATACATGTGATGAAATGCAATGCAAATGCATGGGATGAATGCAAAAAGAAAGGGAAGCCTTGATCCTGGATTCAATTCCCTTAGAATAACTTTTCTAGAAAACAAATTTCTTTACATAAAGCGGATTACATATGCGACCTTGCCCTCATATTCCAAGCGAAGACACCGATCTCTTTCTTCATATTCGGATGTTATGGTCAAATCTTGTGAATTTTCCAAAAGATGTCCCTATTATCTCTTTTCTGCTTGATCCGGACCGAGGCCCGTTGCTCTCTTACCCCTGTGATGCTTGTCAGCTTCTTTAAGACATGATGGCTCTCGAATAATCTTTGCTGGCTTGAATCCTCAGACAATGAAACAAAGTCGTGTATCTCTTCATAGACTATCAGCCTTCTCTTGTTGTTTACTTGGACTATATTCGGACGGCCGTATTATATTCCACTTTATCAAGAAAACCATTCTCCATGACAAGCTTTTCTATTTAGCAATCGAATGTGACTCAACACCTCCTTTTTATGATGAGAATGCAATACAATCAAAAGAAAAAAAAAACAAGTTAGCATAGGAGAAATAAACAAAATAGAGTACCTATCCGGGTGACCTCTAAGGGTTCGGAATGGCTCTACCTAGGGTGGGTTCCTACGGCTTACTATATGCGGCTCGGTTCTAAAGTAAATGTACCTGAACCAGCAGATTCCCCGATCTTCACCCATTATAGGCTCATATGGACTGAGTTCAGTTCAGGGGAATACATTTTCCTATGGCTGCACGGAGATGAAAATCTCATGAAGACATAGGTACAGATGTATCCCGAAAGCGATCCACTATCTTATGCGGAGGTGAAAACCTCACGAAGGAATAGTTTCTCACTCTCACTTAAAAGGGTGTGACCAAGTGGTCATGCAATATGTGAGGATGTATATATATAAAAGAAACTCGAAGCAGTAAAGAAAATAGGAATAAAATAACGAAAATCGTAACAAAAACGGATGAAATGCAATGAAGGGATCGTATATCAAAACCAAATTTTTAATTTTCGACAAAAAGACAAAAGTTAATCAACTCGTGGCTCGACTCTCTTTTTTAGTCCCCAGTGGAGTCGCCAAGCTGTTGGAACCATTCTTTTGAAAAAACGAGGTCGACTTTTTATTTTAAAAATAAAAAAACGAACAGAGGAGTCACCACTAATCCTTTTTTATGAGGTGTGATCGGGTCACCTCGTAAAAGTGGTTGTTTTTAATAAATGATTTGATTTATTTAAACAACAATTTTGGCCTGCGAAATTCAGAAAAAATGGGTTCGGGAGTTGGTTACGCACGAGGAAGGATTAGCACCCTCGATACGCCCAAAAATTGGTACCTAGTTGATTAATTAGTGTCTTAGTGTCGAAAATCGAAAACTTGAAAGACTTTGAAATACGATCCCTCTTTTTGTAGAAAACTCGAGTGTTAAAGACCTTCTCGCCTCTAAGTAATAAAACGTCACATCCAGTAAGTTTGGACACAACATCTCGAACTTTTGAGAATGAGTTTACCTTTTATTTAAAATTTGTGTATTTTTGTCCCTTTTTAAAAGGATATTTGATTATTTAGGGTAAACGAGGAAAATCGAAACCCAGTAAGTTAGGGCACGATCTCTCGAACTTCCAAATACCGAACATTGCATTTATTTACCAAAATCTTATCTCGAGGTAATAAGATGTCATACCCAATAAGTTGGGGCACAACACTTCGTATCTCCGAGAGTAGGCATTTTTATTCAAAAACCCGTATTGCGGTTTAAAAGGAATATTCTGTTATTTAGGTTAAATGAGAAAAATCAAAACCTAATAAGTTAGGGCACGATTTTCTCGAATTTCCAAATACGAAATATTGCCTTTATGAAAGAATTAATATTGGGTTGGATAAAACATAAATTCGTAATGAAACGAGATAATAAAGAATGCATAACAAATAAAAAATTTCGGTATCGACAGGCATAACAGAATAAACATAAACATGAATATGAACGATAATGATGATAAGAGCAAAAAATAAAATAAATGATCAAAACGAATAAAAAGGAAATAATGAATAAGCTAAGAAATAATCGAAATTAAAAGGAACTAGCAGCAAATAAATAAACATTATGTAAAACTAAAAAAATGATAGTAATAGTAATGATAATAATATTAATGGTAATAATGCAAGGAATAAAATCTTTAAATTTGAAATGATGTAAAAAGATATATAAATAAATAAATAATATGTAATGTGAATGAGGAATAAGAATAAAATGAGATAGTTTAAGGAGTAATAGGTAAAACAATACAATAATATAACAGTAATTATAACAATATAGTAATAATAGTAATAATTGTAGTAAAAATAGTAGTAATAAAAAATAAAAAATAAAAAATAATATATTAAATAATAGTAATAAAAATAGTACTAATGTTAATAGATCTTTAAGCAAAAAATGTAATAATAACAATATAATTAATTTAATTAAAATATTGAAAATAACAAAAAAAGAGACTAAATTGAACTTAAAGTAAAAGTTCGGGGCCAATTTGAAAATTAATAAAGAAGAAAAGGACTAAATCAAGCACACAACAAAGAAGAGGGACTAGATCGGGCAATAAACCCTCCCTCTAAAATGCGCAGCATCAAATAGGATCTAATTGAAGTCCAAGCATGAATTCGGGGCGAAATTAAAATTTAGAAAAAACTCAATTTCAAAGTAACAAAACAGCGGAAGGGCTAAAAGCGCAATTAGCCCTTTCGTTTAAAAAACACGCGAATCCTGAGGCGGGTCGGGTCAAATCGGGTCGGTGCATGGGCAAAGGGATAAAACGACGTCGTTTTAGCATTGGGAATTAAGTCCAAAACGGCGCTGTTTCATGAAGCTTATAAAATTGAATTTTTTTCTAAAATTTTCATTTCTCAGGTGTTTTTCTAAAAAAAAAAAAAAAAAAAAAGAGGTTTGAATGCTTTCCCCTCTCCTTGGGTAAACTCAGACCACCAGGGTGGGCCATCACATTGACTCACACAGCCGTCACACACACCGTGCGAATTCAAAAAAGAAGGTATTTTTTTATTCTTTTTTATTTGCTTTTATATATTTATATATATCTATATATATGCTTTTTTTAAAAAAAAAGAAAAATAAAGGAAATATGTAGGTATATATTCAAAGAAAAAAAAAAGGGTAAACTAAAAAAATCAAGACCTTTGCACAATGAGTTTGTTTTCGATCTGCTTGCTTGCTGTTTTTCCTTCGTATTTAGATATTGTTTTGCTTTAAATCCTAGTGCCTTTTTTTGTATTCCCAAAAAAGTCCCCTTACATCTGATTTTTGGTGGCTTATTTTACAAGATTTTTATTTCTTTATACTGTCTTTTCTCCTTTTGATTTTGCAGGTGCAGGTGGGCGACAAGGCGGTGAAACAGGTGGCGGTGGCAGACGATGGGACAGGGAACAGTTGGCCAAATGCCCTAGGTGCGGCGCACCTAGGGTTTGAGAAATCTGATTTTTTTCCCTTTTTTTTTTTGTTTTCTGTTTGGGCTAGGGTTAATTTGGGCTTTGTTTTGGGTAGGTTTGTTTAGATAGGTTTTTTGTTTGGGTTAAAAGTTGTAAAATGGGCCGGGCAAATTGGGCTTGTAACAGGTACTAATCTATTGTACCGACCATCAATTGCCGCTTGGAGCTCGTTAGCCAGACTTTTAGAAAAAAAATTTAACAACCCAGTGACTTAAATAAAAACTTTCGACTAATTTAATGACTTAAATGAAAACTTTCGAATAGTTCAATTATCATTTTATAACTTTTTGAAGTTAGACAAAAAAATATAAACTTATTAATAAATTAGTGACTCTGAATATAGTTTATCCATTATTATTATTATTATTTTCCTTTTTGTTATGGTGTATGAAAATGATCACTAAATGATGTGATGCATGCCATGATGTTGATTAAAAAAACAATTGTTGTAGAGTGGTGGAGAGCATTGGAGAGGGAGTGACAGGACTAAGAGAAGGGGACATTGTGATTCCGACTTATGTAGCAAAGTGTAGAACGTGTGAGAATTGTATGTCTGAAAAGACCAATTTATGCTTAAAATACCCAACAACCTACAATGGGTTAATGCTGGATGGCAATTCAAGGATGACCATCGGAGGTCAAACTGCCTACCATGCATTTTCATGCTCA
Source organism: Gossypium longicalyx (assembly GCA_025698465.1). NCBI lineage: Eukaryota > Viridiplantae > Streptophyta > Magnoliopsida > Malvales > Malvaceae > Gossypium > Gossypium longicalyx. Next base: position 4,467,387 of record CM047004.1, read on the forward strand.
ACATGGTGCCAATACATGGTTATCAACCTCAACTTCCTCCTCAAGATTGACCCAAAAACTCCACTTCCAGATGCTACCTTCCTTTCATGTGGGTTTTCGACCGGATATGGGGCTGCTTTGAAGGAACCCATGCTTCAAAATGCCTCATCTGTTGCTGTTTTTGGCCTTGGACCTGTTGGCTTGGGGGTACCTTGTAATGACCCAAAATTCACGGGCACCGGAAAAGTGAGTTATAGGGCTTCCGCCTTAGTGCAATAAGTTCGAAAATACTTATTAGAAATATTTATGAGTTTAGTAGCGTGTCTAATTAGGTTTTAATTAAGTTAATTTAGCTTAATTTAGAGAAATTAGTAAAAAGAACTAAATTGAATAAGGGGTAAAAGTTTAATTTTAAAGTAATAGAAAATAAAAAGGATTAAAATGGAATTAAACCATTTACAAAAGATCAGGCGCCATATGCATTAAAAAAAATCTAAGATTTTATTATTATTATTATTATTAATTATTAGTATGGTTTTATATTATTATTATTATTATTATTATTATTATTATTATTATTATTATTATTATATTAAGTTAAAGATATTTATTAATTAAATAATTAATTTATGAGATTTTTTTTGTTTGACAAACAAATTGAATAATGACAATTGTAATAAAAATATTGGTACATTTGTAATAAATAGATACATGTACACTTGTAATAAAATAATTAAGTTACTTAATATTAAAGTAAAAGATATTTGTTAAATTATTAAATACTTGTGTGAAAATAATAATAATAATAATAAATAAAATAAATAGTGACAAATGTATGGTGTTGATGGTGTACACTTGTGTATATAATTAAATGCTTAATAGATATTTAAAATAAATATATGTTAATATATGTTAATTAAGTAAATAAAAGAATAAAAGAATGAAATAAAAAGAAACAAAGAAAAGAAAGAACAGAGACATTCGAAAAACAGGGGAAGAAAAGGGAAAGAAAAGAAAAGGGGAAAATTGAGATTTTAAAGCTTCAAGGTTATTTGGTAAGCTAAATATAGTCATTTTCTCTTAAATTTGATGTTTTAGAAGTCTTAAAACAAGGTTTTGATGAAATTAATTTGATAGTTCGAAAGTTTATGAGCTTTTAAACAAAGTTCATGTTGAAGAAAAAGAAGAATTAGGGATTTAATTGAATAAATTTTAAGTTAGAAATTGAAAAAGGGATTAAATTGTAAAAGAAGCTATAAGTTTTGTGTTTTAGGAAATTAAATTGAAAGAAATTTTAAATTAGGGTTTTGCAATGAACATTAGATTGTTAGGGTGAACATGGAAGGGAATTGAGTAGAAATGAAGTATAAATTAAGTTAAACAAATAAAAGAGTTAATTAGGATTAAATGGGAATTAGAGAATAAATTGAATAAAAATTCAATTAATTATTAAATTAATGATGTAATTAATAATATAAATTATTATTATATTTTTTTTCGTAGATAACAAGGAAAACGAGGTATCGGCATCCAAAGGAAAAGAAAAGATCGTGGAGGAGTAAACTCGTATTCCGGGTTTGTATTACTATAACTCAAACTATTTATTAAATGTATATTGAATTTATAGTTATGAATAATTAAGATAAGGCAAGTATTATATTTAAATTTAAATATAAGTATGTGTGAAAATTAATTTGTATATAAATTAAGATAATAGATATTTGAATTGATTGAGTATTGAAATTTTTTGTGTAAATGAAATTGAAATTAGAAAAGTAAAATAATACCCTATTAACTTGTCGGACTAGATTTGATACAAATGGCATGCCATTGGATTTGTGATGTGATGAAGAGATTGTAGTTTGGCCGAGAAGATGTTTCTGTTATTATATATTTCGGTTTATCAGAAGAGGCATTTAATGCCTTATTGGTGTGTTATGGAGGATTTATAATATTCCGAGTGTGTTTGGGTTGGATATTCTGGTGTGTTTGGGTGCAATCTGCGTATCTGTCAAAGTCCGAGCCTTGTTAATAGGGTAAATAATTGAAATGAAATTTTGAAAATGGGATTTATTATTTTGGCACTATTGAAAAGTATGAGAAAGAATGTATGAACTAAATTATAAATTGAGTTGGTATGTGAAAAATGAAATAAGAATTTAAGATTTATGAAGTAATATAAATATATATAATTAGTTTAAATGATTATAAAATTTATGGTTGATGTTTATAATTTATTAATGTTAAATAGTCTTGATTTATAGTAATACCACCGAGTATGAAATACTCAGCATGACGATTGTTTCCAATGCATGCAGTCATTAGAGTTTCGGATCCGGTCTAGCATCCAAAACAAACCCGACTCCAACAAGAAGATTTTTGGTGATGTATTTCTTCCTTTTTGTTAAGTGGCATGTACCAGGTAATTGCATATAAATTATGTGTATACATTAAGTTAAATGATTTTGGTTGTATATAAATGATTATAATGTTTTGGATTATGAATATGATATAAAGTCGTGAAATGGTAGGTTTGGTATTAAATAATTGAAATGAAATAAATATTATTAATTATACATATATATACTAACAATGTTATATTGTTTAAACTAAGGTATTAAATTATTATTTTAATATAAATTGGATGTAATTGAGTATACTTAATCATTGGTTGGAGTATTGATATTTGTTGGATTTTTGGGTTTAAAGTTTGCAAGGGATTTTATGTAAAAATAAGCAGAAATGTTGTCGAAAAAAAATTTAAATTTAAATTACGAAAAATTTCTGGAGAATTTGAACAAGTTTTGTTTCACTTTTAAATTTACGTTTTGGCTTCGAGCATCTATTATTAGGACTTAACTATTATATTATATTATGAATATTATTATTTATTTGTGAATTATTTTGTAAGTTGTCTGATATATCTGGTAATGCCTCGTAATCATATTCTGGCGACGGTTTGGGGTTAAGGGGGTGTTACATACCTCCTACCCTTTTCTTTTTTTATTTTAGTTAGCTCGAGTTAATATTTGATACATTGAGGTAAAAATATCAGAAAGTCTCTATTCTAGGAGTTAGATTACATTTTGTCTCCTTTATTGAAAAATAGACAAATTAGTCCTTGTACATTAAATCAAAGAACAAATTGGTCTTTTCTGTTAAAAAATTTATCCATACTAATAAAAATTAGCATGACTGACGAAATAACTAAACAGTGATACATAGCGTGCCACGTGTACCTCATGATGATATATAAGGACCAGTTTTAACGACAAAAATGGATTAACTTTTTCACATAAAGACCGATTTACTATTTGATATAACTTACATGAACTAATTTACCTATTGTTTTGAATAAAAATGATAAAATGCAATCTGACTCCTAGTAAAATGTATAATCTTATGCATGCATTTGATGTGCAGGCCATCAAGGGAGCCAAAAGTCAATGTGGTATTAAAATAATTGGCATAGACAAGAACCCAATGAAAGAAGCAAAGGGGCAAGCATTTGGAATGACGGATTTCATAAATCCCGAGCAATCTGATAAACCTATTGCCGAATTAGTGAAGGATTTTATAGGTGGAATGGGCGTTGATTATAGCTTAGAATGCACAGGGGTTCCACCCCTCATCAATCAAGCCATTCTATCCACAAAACTGGTACATCACTTTCCTACATTACATTATTTTTCAACCTTGAAAAAAAACACACTAACATCGGGGATTATGATATGATGGTTAGGGAACAGGAAAAATCATACAGATAGGAGTACCAGAAGAGGTAAATGTAAACATAAACATCTTAGAGCTTTTATTTGGAAGAACATTGAAGGGGTCAATTTTTGGAGGGCTCAAACCCAAAACCGACCTTCCAATTATATTTGAAAATTTTAAAAACAGGGTGAGTTCTGTTGTGTGCATCATATCAGTCTATTGGCTAATGGTTGATGTTGTGAAGGATGGATTCCTTAAATGGTTTAAACTTTTTTGTTTTTGTTCTGCACAGGAAATCCAACTTGATGAACTTAAGAGTCATGAGATTAAGCTGGAAGACGCAAACAAAGTCTCTGAGTTGTTGAAGCAATTAGATTGCGTCAAGATTTTGATCAACATTTGATCCCTCTTACTCATGTTTACCACATAAATGAAGCAATGCCATGTTTAAATTGCTCTTTCTTTCTTTTTCTGTGTTTACTTGCTAATAACTTGTTCGCCTCGTGGCAAGAGTATTTGTGTTGTGGCATAAGACTTTGAGTTCAATCCTTTAATAAAGTTGTTTATGTCTTCAGTCTCTCTTAATTTTAAAATTGAGCAAATTAGTCCCTTTAAAAAATTAGAGTAATTTAATCCCTGTCAATTTTGAAAGTAAGCAATTAAGGACAATTAATCACGGCGTTAATGTGTTTTGTCAATTGTGCATAATTTTGATTGGTATAATAACAAATTTAGCCATTGATGTTTATATGTTTTGTTAATTTGATCTTGATTCTAAAAAATTCAACAAATTTAGCTTCAAAATTTACAAAAAATATTGCATGTTAAATTTATGTAAAATTGACGAAAACGCTCTAATTAATTGTCCTTAGTTGCTTACTTTCGAAATTGATAGGAATTAATTTACTCCAATTTTTTGAGAGAAATTAATTTACTAAATATCAAAATTGAGAAAGACTAAAAGTTGTTTTTACCACTTATTTGTATGGGCTAAAATCTTTAGAAAATAGTATTTCTACATGTAACTTTTTTTAATAAAGAAACCTTAATTTCAAAATGAAAATTGGAAATTATATGTGCTGAAATTACTCATATTCATTCACTGTTTTTTCTAAAAAATAATTAAATGAATAATAAATTAAAGGCATAATAACAAATTTGTCCCTTAATGTTTATATCTTTTGTCAATTTGATCCATTTTTATTTAATTTTTGATCCTAAATATTTTTAAATGAGTCAAATTTGACCAACAACCTTAAAAAAGTGTCAATTTATTTTTTTAACAGAAATACTGACTAAAACGTTAATTGTTTTAACATTGCAACCTGCATGGCAATCTGCGTGTTCTTCATGCTAGTTTTTAAACTTTTTTATAATTCTTTTTTGAATTTTAAATTTTTTTATTTTTTTGAATATTTTTATAAATTTTAAATTATTTGTTGATGTAACGTCATGTTAGCATGAAGAATATATAGACTATCATGCATGTTGTCATGCCAATATCCTTAAAAAGTCAATATTTTAATCATTATTTCTATTACAAGAAAGCTATTTGACTGGTTTTGAAATATTAATGGTCAAACTTAACTCAAAAAAATGAATAAGGAATAAATTAACCAAAAAAACGTTAAAAACTAAATTTATCATCAAAATAAATTATTCGCTTACAAGGTCTAGTAAAAATAAGATCGGGTTCTAACTAGGGTTGAGTATTCAATCGAGTCGAATCGAGTAAAAAAATTTCGAGTTAGTCGAGTTGACGAATCATATTTTAGCAACCGAACTGAATTTGAATTTTTTTCGAATCAGATCGAATCAAGTCAAAAAATTTTGAGTCAAGTCGAGTCGAGTTAACGAATTCTATTATTTTTACTTAATGTTACATTTACATGAACCGGTTATTTAACTAGTAAACGAAGTATAAAATTATTTAACAACATAAACAATATAATGGTTTTACCTTTTAACTTAATGAGTAAACATTTATCAAAACAACGTAGTTTTACCCTTTAACTTAATGGTTTTAACTTTTTAACTTTAGAAAAAGTAAACATTTATCAAAATAGTGTAGTTTTTCCTTTTATTATTCAGATTTTTACATAACTCGAATTGTGTAATTCATATTCAAGTTAAACCGAAAAATTTAATTTTTTATTCAAGTTGATCCAAATAATTTGATTAACTCAAATAACTCAAACTATTTAATTCAAAATTTAAAAATTTTATCGAATTTTTCGAACCAAATCGAATTTTACTCACCTCTAATTCTAATTGTGTAACCAATTTATTTTATTCATTTTCGATTTTCAATAATTTCTTAATTATTGAAACTCAAATAACAATTGAAAAGACAACTCCACGCTTTAACTTTTTTGTGATTATTATGTCATATAATATATTAAATATTATGTGACAAATTACAGTATAAAAATTTAATTATATGTGATAGATTCAACTTTTTTATATATTATCAGTTAAGTACAATAAAACACCTCTTTAATGCTAAATAAAATTATTCTTACTCATTTTTATTAATGAGATGTTGCATTTTATATATATATACTGAGTCTGAAATTTTAATTATGTTTAATAATTATATCGAATTTTGATTGAATTTATATTTGAATTCACATAAATTTTTAAACGAAAAATAAAGTTTTCTATCACAAGATTCGAATTCGAAAATTAACTTAAAACAACATTAAATTCTTTACAACTCAATCCAAACAAACATTGTCGCGAATTACAACTACAAAGATCTGAGGAAGCTCTCTGACAAAAAAATAATAAAGCATATTTAAAACCCCATATTAGATGCATCAAATGAAGAAGAAAAAAAGATTTCACACAAATTTCCCAAACTACTTGAACCATAAAATATATTGTGTATATATATAATAGTAAATGCGTGCAGTAGGTTTTAGCAGGGAGAAACAATAACACAGTTGAATCCACTTCATTTATATATATTCATGGCTTGGATGGTTGATGCTGGTTTCCTTTTGGATTTGGAGCTGATGGAACCTTCTTCATGTTACCCTTCACATTTGTTCCATGTTCCTTCATTTTTCAAAACAAAATTCAAACAATAATCCCATGTCAGCCATTTCATCATAATCAAACAAAGCTCTAAACCACTTTATATGGCCCCACACACACAAATATTGGTCTAAGAGATTTTCCGGTATCTGATAATTATATTGGAGCTTGATTAAATTCGGAGTTAAATCAATGCAGTTTTCCCATCCGCAAGACTTAAAACCCCAAGTCATTACATAAGGAGATTCAAGCACCTTAGCACTGGACCCAAATGAGTTGGTGTGTGTATATATAGATAGATAGATAGATAAATAGATGTAGGGATAAAGAGAAGCTTACCCAAGCAGCTAACAAGAACCTGTTTGGTTTGGGAGGTCTGGTCTTCATATCATGGTTAACTGTAAATTAATGTAGATTGTAATGTTAATTAGAAGATTGTCCAAAGAGAGATTTTAAGTGGAAAAAGAAAAAGAAAAACTTGCCTGTAATTTGCATGGGTATTGAGGAATAATGAGATTGTGAGGATGGAAGAAGTAGAAATGCAATGAGGAGATAGGCTAACATGACTTGAACTTTGATCTTCATATTGTAAAATTGGCTCCAACTTGGGGGCTGGTTCATGGGGGTATTTATGGAGAACAAATTGGGATACTTAATCATGACTTGGTTTGAAAAACATGGTAAGGATTGTTAAATGTGTCTGGGAATCCAATGTTTTTTATCACATATTAGGATAATGTATATAAAAAGCAAGGCTATAGAGAAGAGATGTGTGGTTTTTCTTGGCGTTTCACGTTGACTTGAGTTGATGGAGGGGAACCATATGATTGTGTGCTATTTATCCACCTTCTTCAATTTTTTAAAAACAATTACCGGTTGAGTTTTAGTTTTAGTAGTTTATGATTTTCGGTGATTTATATAGAATTTATTTGGTTCGAGTTAAGTTATTAATCAGATTAATGGAAAATGAAATTATTTTCGGCGAGAATAAAAATAGTGGTAACAAATTAGTTATTGGAGTGTTACGGTAGCAGTGAGATTAAAGGTGGGTTTGAATGAGTGGTGCGATGCGTTTGGCTTTTTCTTTTTGTCATACGCTATAGTATCGTTACAGTATCTAATCTCACCGCCATCGCTGTTTTTACACTAACCGCAAGTAAACACACCGCTCATCCAAACTCACCCAAAAATTAGTGGTGATATATGATTCTATATGTTTGAATTCAATCGTAACAATAGCAGTGAAATTTGAATAGAAAATGATTGTATGTAATGAAAATTTTGAGCTATTTGATATTTGCAAAATTGTTAAAAATATGTTAGGTTAAAAATTTCATTAATAAATAATGATAATAGTATGTATAATATTCTTGTTTTTGTTTTTATTTTTGAGGTAATTATTTATACCCAATTAGTTGCCTTGAAATTTATATGCTTGTACTTATTTATTTGTACCATATAATAATATTATAGAAAATATATATTATTTTATTTAATAGATTATCAAATCAAAAAGAAAATAAGAAAATTTAAATTGCGACTTATTGTTCGAGCATTCATCTATCCCAATTTTAATTTCATGCGGTGAAATTTTCTCACTAGTGTTAACACTACCATATGATACGATTGTACTAAAAATCTTACAAATCCTACTGAAAGGGTGAGCTCAGTGAGAATAAAAAAGCAATTTAAAATTATATTAAATTTGGGTTTGAATTGAGAAGATTAGATTTTTGAGTTTTAATCAAATTTAATAAATATAGACTTATGTTATAATCATATCCGACATATCTATGTACATATATATATATATGGAATCAATATAAGATATTGTATCTGAATCCAGTAACATGAATTACTCCCTTCTCTGTCTTTCTTGCCTAAAGTTTGATTAAAACAGCTGGGTTTTTTTTTGGTACATGGGAAAGTTAATTGTTGATTTTTGTAATCATATAAAAGAAACGTCCAAAAATTATTGCTTTTTTTTTTTTTTTTTTTTTTTTGCAACGTGAAAATTGTAAAACCCAAATTTCCTCACTTGTTTGCTGTGTGAAAAAAAAAAAAACATGTGTTTGCATGCTTCAACATTATACAATCCGTGACCAAATTTCTAGCATGCTTTCATCTCCAATTATTTAGTTTTAGATTGAATGCTTAGGGGAGTTTGGATGGGTAAAGCGTTTATCTACAGTTAGCGTAAAAATAGCGGTGGCGGTAAAATTAAATATTATATAAATACTGTAACATGAGATAAAATGTAAGCTAAATGCACCACGCTACCCATCTAAAACCCACACTTAATTATATTAGAGTTTTAAATAGTGAAATTTACTAAATTAAAATTGTAATTTTATTGAAAGGAGGTTAATTTTGTTAGGAGAATTCTACGAAATATTGTCTGTTTAGAGTTGGTGGATCCTTTAACGGGTTAATGTTGTCAACCAATGACAAAGTGTCTAAAGAGAGAATGGTGAGAAGTCCACAATAGGTGAAGCTAGAAAATTACTTTTAAGGGGTTAAAGATGAGTCATAAGTTTTTGGAGGAGATAAAGTGTAAATTTACTATTATACTAACTTGTAATTTTTAATACAAGATAATTTTACCTTTTTTTGAGGAGGCCAAGGCCGCCGCCTCCATCCTTACCCCCCACCTCGATGTACGCCTCTGGTCATATAACTAGAACAGCACAACCGTCAAGAAAATATCATATTTCTGCTTCTTGAGATTTGAACTCATGCCCTATAGCATATAAGGTATTACATGTTATCACTATAACTTACCATCATCCCCTCTTTATGCCTCAAGCTCTCGACAGAATAAGAAGACAAAACCTCCTCATTGAAGACAATATCGATAAAATTAAAATGAATCAACGTAAGATAATTTGTAAGCTTCTCTTAACGAATACAAAATTTACAATCAAATAAAAATTTAATCGATATGAAATAACCCCACACCACGTATAAACCCAAACACAAACTTATATCACTTAACAAACTCCAACCTTTTACATCATATTAAACATTCAACCTAAAATCAAGTCAACACCATTAAGGAGAATGTTCAGCAGCTATCTCGAGAAGTAACAGTGTTAAATAGTAAAAGCCTTTTCCTATTATCATTGATAGCCATAAAAAAGAAAAGTAGAGATAAACAGTGGAAAACCACTTCAGTCTATATGTTGGATGGGAAAAAAGGACAAGAACACTTAAAACCTGGATATGTAATTATGTCTCATTGACCTTTTTAATGAGACAAAGTTTGTAATGATAACATTTTTACTCCTATTTCTATGCAAAAAATATTTTTTTTATTCTTGTGTCTGTCTGGAATTTAGTAAGTTCCAGTAGGTAAATTGCTAGCATATCTAATTTATAGCTATAGGAGGATCCCCAATTTAAAGTAGATTGGCTTTTATTTCATTCTTTTTTTTATTTTGGCCCTTCCTGTTAGGCTTGTGCCTTTGTCTCTTTAACCCCTTTTTTTGGATCTTCATAAGTTACTCATATTGAGTGAAAGTTTTTGTTTAACTTGATTTAACGTAACTCGAGTATAAATTATCAATAATTTTAATATATTTTAATTTTAATTTAAATTAATATGAATTCAAGACCGGTATTAAAGATATTATAGAAGTTTTTTTTATTAAGAAATAGATTGTATTTTATTTTATTTACTCAAAAAATGAGTAAAATAGTTTATGTGTATTAGATCAAATAGTAAACTGGTGCTTTTGTTAAAAATTTTATTCATTTCTACTGTTAAAAATTAGTCTCAATGCGCCAAAATAAGGTGCACGTGATATGATTATTCTGTCAACAACGCTAATTTTTAACCGCGGAAATAAATGAAATATTTAACAAATAAGACCAGTTTGCTTTTGATCTAATGTATAAGGGCTAATTTGTGCATTTTTTTAGTAAAGGGAGCAAAATACAATATACCTCCTAATATAAAAGCATCCACAGTACTTTTAATGAAACTGACTTAAATCTAAAACAGCTCGAATCTAAAATAATTTGAAATCAAAATTGACCCTAAACAGAACAACTTAAAATTTTTAAAACCCAAATCAGCCCAAAATATTATATTTATTTAATAAATTTCATATCCGTTTTACGATCTATATTTAAAGTTCGTAATACTCCTCTTAATGGTCCATTTTTTAATTCTTGGTAATACAATTTACTTTACAATACTCGCGTAACCCGAAATACTCTTTGGTATTATATTTATCCTTAAACTTTTAACGAAAATAACCAAATAAAAATGGAAGTGAAAAGAGGTCACAGCTGGGCATTTGGTCTAGTGGTATGATTCTCGCTTAGGGTGCGAGAGGTCCCGAGTTCAATTCTCGGAATGCCCCTTTTTTCATTCTTTTTAATTCTTTGTGTGGAGTTTTTTTCCTCAACTAAGGCCCACAGCAGGTCAGCTTCATATTTTTCTTTTTTTGAATGGATAAAATAATATATAGCCCATTGTTTTTAATATATTGTCATAAAGCTTTTAATCTTAAAACTAATTTTTTTTTTAAAGCTTAAGTCTAAATAAATTTTATCCCCAATTTTTTTTTTACAAAAATTCATAAATAAAATAAAAAAAATTACCCATATTAAAATTCCAACTTCAAATTCAATCATTATAAGCCTTGAGTTCAATTCTATTTGTTCCCATGTGAAGGGGCAAAACAAGAAGTTAAAAAGGGAGACCCTTCACTCTAAACAATAGCAAATTTGATTAATTACCTAAATCAAATCTGCATTGTGTAGAGGAGAATCATAGGGTCATAGCTTTGCACATTGAATGGCAACCAACATATTGATATACAAAATTAAGCCTTTCTTTAATCTTTAACTATTTAAGGAGACAAGAGAATATTTGTACTATAGATTTTGTTGCATCATAATTTTGATTTCTTCCCTTAATTGATTAGACAAATCCATAACCAAAATTGATTGATTGTTATTTTTTATATATTTAATTTAAAATTTTCTCGACATATATATATTTGATAAGATTGAAACAGGTTTAATATCTCTAAATTATGTCGTATTTAATTATCTTTAAGTATATTTTTTTTTATAATAAAAAATTTAGATACTAAGATGAAAAAGCCGACGGGCAATTTATGAATTAAGCCCTAAAATTTTGAGAATTTTATTGTTAATTTATTTTAAGTTTTTAAGCTTTCATGTTTAGTACTTGGGTTTATTAATTTTTTGTTGATGAAAGCAAAGTTTTAGAATGGAGTACTAGAATTATTGGATCCCTAGATACTTGCTAATATGTAAATTTATTTTGCTTATGTTTTTCCTTTTTTTTTCCTTTTTTCTTTTTTTTAATAATTAATGTGTTGAATTATATATATGTGTGTGTGTTTTAATTGTTTTATGTTATAATCGAATGTGGGTTTTGGATTTTATTTTATTATTTGTGGTTCAATCTTATTTGGAGGTTGATGTGTTAAAACTTTGTTTTTAGAATTATGTTTTAATTATTTTAATCTTAGGTGAATTTGAAATTTTACAATTATAATTATATTAATAAATTTCATAATTAAATTATTAAAATATTAATTATAAAAAAATTATAAAAGTGTGGAGAATTATTTTAATTTTACATAGTGTAAATAGGTCTCCTTTTTATTTTGTTATCATTTCAAAGTGATTGAAACAGATTCTCATATTTATTTGGATTCTCATATAAGGGTAAGATATAGGAATATGGAGGTAACATTTAGACTTCTCTCAACCTGGATTTTGGCTTTGGGCAAAAATATAAGTCCGAAAAATGAGCTTGAATAAAAAAATAATACCTACCGAGCCTTAGGTAAGTTTTTCTTGGCCAAGCCAGATTTGTAAAAAAAAACTATTACTATTTTTTTACTGTTTTGCCACTTTTTTTATTGTTTTGCTATTGTTTCGCTATTATAGTACTACTATTTTGTTGTTATTGTTTAGATATTGTATAACTCTTGTTTTATTATTAATTTTGCTACTATTGTAAAGATATTTGCTTGCTAAGTTGCACTTATATTAGAGTTATTTAAGTTTTTTTTTAATTCTTTTTCCATTTGTTGAGAAATATTTATTTTAATATTTTTAGTGTATTTGATTTATTATATTTGTCGAAACCATTATTTTGAAAAAAAAGGTGTCAACTTATTTAAAAACGAAAATGGAGTCGCCACCAATCTTTTTTATTTAGGTGTGACCGGATCACCTAGAAATTTAGTCGTTTCAATAAAATATTTCGATTTCATTTAAAACAAATGATTTTGGTCTACGAAAATTGAGAGAACGAATCCGGGAGTCGGTTACGTGAGAGGAAGGGTTAGCACCCTCGTCACGCCCAAAATTGGTACCTAATCGATTAATTAACGTCCTAATGTTGAAAGTTGAAAAGATTTTAAATTAAACTTTAAAATACTATCCCTTCTCATGAATGCTAATTTTAAAATGCCTAATTACGTTGAAACGAGCATCAAAGACTTACTCGTCCCGAGATAGTAAGGTGTCACATCCAGTAAGTTAGGACGCGACGTTTAAATCTTCGGGAGTAAGTTTGCCTTTAATCTTTATTGAAAGTTTGTGTATTTTGAAATCTAAAAGGATATTTGGCATTTTAGGTTTAACAAGAAAATCAAAACCCAGTAAGTTAGGGTACGATTTCTTGAATTCCCGAAACGCGAAATATTGCCTTACTTTGAATAAAATGAATGCAACATTTAGCAATGTGCGTTTATTTTGTTTGGAATAAAACGGTCCATATTTGGATAAATACATTTGGGGTTAATGATTTAAAGGAAATGAAATAAAAGATGATATGAAACATGAAATAATAATACATGAATTAAATGCTAGGTAAATGAATGTCAACAACATGAATATGTCAACAAATAATTTCTAGGGCACATAATGGACATGTTCACAAGATACACCATTTTAAGAGATCAATATTGATAATCACAAAAGAATGAAACAAAGTAATATATGAATAATTTCGGAGTGAATAAAATGTTTTAAAACAAATAACAAATGAAACAATTACAAAAGAAGAATATAAAAAAGGATTCCAAATAAATAATGCATAAGAACTTAAAATAAATGATAAAAAGAGCTTTAAAATAAATAATATATAAAATAAATTTAAAATAAATTACATATAAAACAGTTTGAGTTAAATGCTATATATGAAAATTTTGCTTAGATAATATATGAAATAATCTAAAGTAAAGAGTATATATAAAGAATATTTTAAAATAAATAATATATATAGAAAGTTTAAAGTAAATAATAATGAAGATAAATTTAAAATTGTTAACATAAAACATATAAAGATTTAAAAATAGATAATATATATAAAATAGTTAGAAATGAAGTGTATATATATATAAAATAGCAAAATAAGTAGTATGTATGATGGTTTAAAAATAAATAATACATATAAAAATTTAAAAAGAACAATATTTAAAAATGTGTAAGATAAACTTAAAATACATGATAATAAGATGATTTAAGATAAACAACACATGAAAACAAACTTAAAATAAATCAAACTATTACAGTTTAAAAAAGGAAAAAGAAAAAGTGTCTTTAAAAAGAAAATGAAATGAAGTATAAATAATGGTGAAATTGAAAGCTAAACAAAATTTTTGGGGAAAATTAGTAACGAAAATAAGGTAAGGGACCGAATTAAAACGTGCGAATAATAAGGGAGAACCAAATATGCAATATTCTCAGGTTCCCCTAAACGCAGCGTTTTGATATAGATCAGAATGGAATAAATGCAAGAGTTGCTGGGTGAAATTAAAAAAGCAAAACGAATGAATGAAACCGAATTGAAACACGCTGTAAAAGCGGAAGGACTCAAATCATAAATATCCCAAAATCCAAAAGAAACACGCAGATCCTTCGTTTATCGGGTCGAGTTGCACGGGCATGGTATAAAACGGCGTCGTTTTGGGGTTATTGGACTTAACTCCAAACGACGTCGTTCCAAGGGTCTATAAAGCCAATTTTTTTTGAAAAATTTTCATTTCATCAATGCTTTAAAAAAAAAGAAAAAAAAAAAAGAAAGAGAGAGAGGGAGGTTCCTCTGGCCTGGGCGATTTTCGGTCTGGTCCGTCGCCGGCGACTGTCGTACACAGCGATCGGAGACGCGAAAATAGCCCTATTTCTACCCTTTCGTCCCCTCACCCCAGATTCAAGTTCCAAACAAGCAAAAGCCTCCTAGAAAATCGGATAAAGCCACGAGAACCGTTCGGCTCCGACTTCTCCGACCTCCAGAAAGGTAACGGTATTCCTTCCTTTTTTTGAATGTGTATATGCATATTGTATTTTGAATAAACTTGCGAAAGAAAGAAAATAAAGAAAGATAATAGAATGAAGAAAACCTTTTGATCTTTGTTTTTTGATTACTGTTTGTATTTCTTGTTCGTAGTATGCCTCTAAAAAAGTTACATTTTGTTCTCTTGGCTACATAGCTGAATACATATTTTTTGGTCTTTGTTGCCTTTGCGTGTTGTGTTGTTTCTATTCCCTTTTTTGGTCTGCTTGCAGGTTGGGAGGAAGGTCAACGAGTGTGGCTTCCGTTTTGGTGCAAAGGATAGGTAGAGCCAACCCTCGAGCGATGTTTGTGTCGGGGATGCACGTGGCTTGCAGGAGGGAGGCGCGGCGCTAGGGTTAGCTAGGGTTTCAAGTTTACTGAAACTGGTTTGAGCATTAGGCCTATCGGGCCATCAAGAATTGGGTTGGGGTTTAGGTTATTGGGTTTGTAGTTGGGTTTTAAAATTTGGGCTGATTTGGTTTTGCAAATGAACACTTAATGGACTGTAAAAATATTTGGATTTTTGTTTGGTTTTTATTTTATAAATTGGCCAGGCCAAAATTGGCCTATTACAATATTTTTAAAATTTATTTTTATGTAAAAAATAATCTAAAAAATTAATACACGTAGGTCAGCCCGGGCTCGAGTTTTAGCATTTTTATCTGAGTCGAGTTTGGACAAAATTTTAGGCCCATTTTTGGATTGAACCTAATTTTTTTTTACTTGGTCTGACCCAGTCCATGGACAATTCTAATA
This sequence comes from Gossypium longicalyx, assembly GCA_025698465.1. Lineage (NCBI taxonomy): Eukaryota > Viridiplantae > Streptophyta > Magnoliopsida > Malvales > Malvaceae > Gossypium > Gossypium longicalyx. The sequence continues at coordinate 4,483,204 of CM047004.1, forward strand.
ACATTATGTTCTAAATTTTTAAGTTTTTTTTTATGTATTTAAACTTTTTTTAAAATGTTATAATCTCATACCTATATCTATAATTACGCCTTAAATACGAGTCAAAATTATTATTTTCGATCTTAACGACAACAATGAAAAATAGAAGATTCGAACTTTAGACCTTAAAATCGAAAACCATTAACTAGTTTAAAAAACCATTAACTAGTTTAAGTTTTATATTTTGTTGCTTCCATGGAAATTAATGAAATAACAATGTGTAATTATAGTGAAGGGGCTCTTCAATGCTATAATGAGCAGAAATTATATTCTAAATTAATGTTCCTTTGTGTGTTTTCTGGGGTGATCAAATTGCTTGAAAACTCAGAGTTTATGCACTTATAGTTTTCCCGACCGACCAGTGTGCATATTGATTCTTCACCCATTCGACAAAGATCAGTACAACTATCAGCGTTCGACATGCACTCATGTTACATCATTTACATTTGAATTTACCCCTACAACGTAAACATGTTTAAGGTGTCTTTAAATCTTGATTATTATAAATTTACATACGATACTATGACTTTTTTCTCTTATCCAAAATGATCAAGCTTAAACTTGAGTAGTTTAATTATATCTCGAGACAAGTTCAAGCTTACATATAGATGTTCGTTTTGAGTTTGAGCTGAATAAAAAATTTGATTCTATTCAATTTAATCACAAAAATTTTCAAACTCAATCAAAATAAAAAAATGACTCCACTCAATCTTTTAAACTTAAAATTACTTGACTTCAAAATTACTAAACAAATAACTTGAAATAATCTAAACTCGAGACTCAAACTCGAATGAAATTAAACCCTACATGATTCACAACTCGAAAATCAATTTCACCCCTAAACCCACTCCATCTTTTTGAAAATAAACACTACGCGGTTGAAAATGAACTATAGATGTGAAACACATCTTTTTGAAAGTCAAAATAATTATTCACCAACCAGAGACGCACACGCGGGAAAATTAAGATGAAGCAACTGTTCCCTTTTCACCATTAGAGCGCGTGCGACACAGAAGCCAATGAATAGCCCAAAAGGGCGCGCGTGAAGAGAAAAAAAAGAACAAGCTAAAAATGTTATAGACGACAGTCAAACTAAAATAAAATCTACTTTAACGTTATTACAAATCCACTATTCCTGTTGGGATGCCGTAACAGTGATTGTCCCCTAATTCTCTTGTCTCTTTTCTTTCAAAAAGTTTTCAGGTAAATTACAATTGATGTCACTAAACTATTAGTAAATTTATATTTTGGTTACTCAATTTTTAAGAGTTATAAACTGTCATTAAATTATTTAAAAGTTTTCATTTAAATCACTGGATTGTAAACTTTTTTTTTTTTAAGTTTGACTAGCGAGATCCAAGTGATGATTCAATAGTCGTTACGATGGATCAATACTTGTTGATGAGTAGAATAACATACATTAGATATAAGTCAATCTAACAATCAATGTCAAATATTAGAGAAGAAAGTTGTCTGAATTTTAGTTCACAAATTCATGATATTCAAAGCTAGTTGATAAAAAAAAAATTGAACTGGAGAGGAGAATGGAAAGGAGAGATTTCATCAATGCAAGTGGTGCGAGCAAGGAAGGTCAATAGCGATTTCAATAGCCAGTGACTTAAATGAAAACTTTTGAATAGTTTATAACTATTTTATAACTTTTTGAAGTTGAGTGATTAAAACGTAAACTTACTAATAGTTTAGTGACTTTTAGTGTAGTTTATTTATTTTTTTGAGATTTTTTCCTTATTCAATCATTATATTAAATTTTAATTACATAAAAATAAGTTAAATTGGACTCTTAATTAAGAGTAAAACTTTGTTCACAAAACTCAAATTCAAAATTTTACTTGAAAAATATAAAAAAATTACTACTTTGAATGGATATGTATTAGTATTAAGGTGATATATTTATTTTGTGTTTTAAGAGATTGCATTCATTTAATTTAACACGCTAATAATTATGATATAATGATAAATTTAGACTCTAATTTTTATTTATTTTATCACTTTAGTCCTTAACTTTGATCCTAAGCCTAAACTTTAGTTATTTATCTCTTATATTGTTGTCTATTTATTTTAAAAACATATAGTTCTAATTAAATTAATGAGTGTATTAACATCTAAAGTTTATTTCATTTTCAAATTATAAATTTATTTTTAAAATAACTTAAAGGTAATAAAATTTAAAAAATGAGAGAGTAATTTTAACTTTTTTTTTCATTTCAATTAAATAAATTCATTTATATTAAATAATAAACTAAAAATAAAGTATTTAATGGGATATTTATAAATTTTATTTACTATTAAGAAACATCAATCAAGTGTGTTTTTTTTTTTTGAAATTACAACTTACAACTAGATTAATTATTATCACCATGATTAATCATTAAATTTAATTTGACTATTGCATACATAATTTACCAATCAAGTGAAGTTTTAAAAATTAAAATTAAATAATATAAGGATAAATCTCAAAATTATACATCAACTTTAGTTTAATGTGTAATTGTATAAATGAATTTTAATTTGGTGCAATTATATACGTGAAACTTTGATTGTAGTTCAAATGTATGCATGAAACTATAATTTTGATTCAATCATACAAATTAAAAAAAAACAAATACTTTACTAACAAGTGGTTGAGTACAATGATAAGGTACATTACACCTCAAAATGAGAACGTAGATTCGAATAACATTCTTGAAAGAAGCAGCCACAAATCCCGAATATAGACCATTTACTTCAATTTATTTTTTTATATTAGATAAATACAATATAAAAAGAAATATAAAAAATGTTTAGAGGTAACCATACCTTGAGAAAACTTTTGCTTTACATTTCCTAGCTAATTATCCAATTCACGTTACTATTATAGTTTAAATATGAAACTTATTCGTTAGAAGATGCAAAATGAGATTAGTTGTTTTTACTCAATCACTTTCGACGGTGTATGATGCGATTCTACAATATAAGGGTTAAATAAGTTAATTTTTAATTTTTTTTCAGTCGAAAATTTTATTAATAGTATAATTATTCTTTTTACATGATTTAGTATTATTTTATAACATTAATTTTTAGAACAAAATTAAATATTAAGAAGTGAAAACTTTTTTTAATTTAATAAAAAAACCCTCTTTTCTTTTTTTTTTCTTAAACTTTTTTTCCCTCTTCTTTTTCTTTACTTTTCCTTCCAACACTTTCCGTCTCATTTCCTCCCTTATCCCATGACTCCCACCTCCCTCCCTCGTGACTCCCCTTCCCTTCTTCTTCTCCCAATTCCTTCCCCCTTTCTCCCATGACTCTCTCTTCTTCCCTTTCCCTTTCCTTTTCCTTCCTCCCATTACTAAATCACTACACTCATCGCCATCATGCGGTCGCCGCAGGGTTTCCGCAACGGCGAGACCCCTTCCCCACATAACCGAATCCCTACTCCTCACTTCCACAACACCGTCACGCTCCGTAAACTCAAACGCTTCAACTCACTGATTCTCGTCTTCCGAGTCACCGCTTTCACTTTCTCCCTCGCTTCTTCCGTTTTCATGGTCACTAACTCTCGCGGCTCCGGTTCCCCTCATTGGTTTGATTATGACGCTTTCAGGTTAGTTTTTTCTTAACCTTTTTCTTTTACTTGCTTTATACCGAATTTAATCTTAAAACTTAAGAAGCTTATAAGAAAGCATTTAATTTCCTTTTTCTTTTCCTCCACAATTCGAATTCAAAAAACTAAAGCTTTAAAGAAATTTAAAATTCAAAACGCGAAATCTCACCGCAGATTCGTTTTCGCCGCGAACGCAATCGTTGCTCTATATTCACTGTTCGAAATGGGCGTTTCCGTTTGGGAGATCTCCACTGGCTCCACTCTCTTCCCCGAAATCCTCCAAGTTTGGTTCGACTTCGGCCACGATCAGGTTCCTGCTATTAAAAAAAAATCGAAATTAAAATCCTAAATTTGAGTTAACTTTTTGGTTTGCTTAAATTATTTTTTAATATTGGATTAGGTATTTGCGTATTTATTGTTGTCGGCGGACTCCGCGGGAACGGCGTTCGCGAAAACGCTAAGAGGTACGCCCACGTGTACGGACTCGAACTCGTTTTGTGTGCAATCGGATATCTCCGTGGCTTTAGGTTTCGCCGGGTTTTTGTTTATCGGGTTGTCGTCGCTGCTGTCGGGTTTTCGGGTCGTCTGTTTCATAATCAACGGTTCTCGTTTCCATCTTTAGGTTTAAAGAGAGAGAGAGGGAGAGAGAAATATTTTTGGATGTGTGAAGAAAAAAATTAATGCGTTTTTAGTTTTTCTTACTGTGTTTCGTACACTGTAATTTTATTTTTTTTTAAATTTATGTGATGAACTGATAATTGATTTGTCATTTGTGCTTATTTTTACAGTGATGACGTGGAAATTTGTATGATTTATTTTATTTATTATTGATTTTTTCAGCTTATTAAACGTGATTTATATAACAAAAAGATATTACTTAAAATAAATGGTAATTAATCTAAATGTGTGTTTAAGACCGCTCTTTAGTAAATATCATTTATATATATATTTTAAGAAAGTTATAAATATAATTATAATAAACACAATTAAATTATTATATTTAGAATTATAAAAAAAAAAAGAATTGTAATGAATCAATGTTAGGATTGAATTTATAATTGAAATGTTAACTATAAAAAGATCTGCTGATTAGACTTTCATCGATCCAATGACAGCTCAACACCTAGGACAACTCCACCATTGATGTGAAATTTATCATTTAGGGTTCCATTTATTTTCACGGTGTGACTAATAATAGTACACAATGTGATTTTTATTGTGAATACTTAAATATTAAAATTCGACTATTTGGTATTTTATAATAATAATTAAAATGTGTTTTGTTTTTTATTTAAAAATAAATAATTTAATCTTTGTATATTAAATTAAAAAAATAAATCGATTATTTTATTAAAAATTTCATCTAAAAATATTTAATTTATGTATGTTGACGTGGATGTATGTAACTGTCTACTTATTCTATTGACCATAAAAGTTAGACCATTTTAAGTTCCTAGACCCCCTTAAATTTTAGGAAATTATGATTTTTAGAAATTTTTATTTTTCCCTTTTAAGTTTTAAATTTTTTTAACTAAACTCCCTCAAATTTTTAAAAATTCTTTTTCTACATTTTGTATTTTAAAAATTTTTTTAATTAAATTCACTTAAAACATTTGAAAATTCTCATTAACCTCACAAAAATTTAAAATTTTAATTCGACCACCAATTTTTAAAAGTTTTACTAAATCCCCTAAAATTTAATCTCAAAATCTATCAGTCAACTAAGTCAATTCAATAGAAATAGATGAAGATTTAAAGGATGCATTTATTTTTTAATTTAACGAATTGCTTTTACATTTATTTATTTTATTTAGTTGAGTTAAGCACACACTTATGTAAGTATCAATTAGTGATAGCTAATTTCTCCACTGAAGTTGTTTATGCTTATCCTAAATCAACAAAATACAAAAAACCAGGAAATCCATGGTATATGGACAATTAAAAGAATAAAGCACTAGGAATACTTGCAGTAGTTGCATAATCATGAAAGCAAAAAAAGTAACGTGGGACCCACTCCACGGTAGTGGGGGGCCTAACCACACAAAAATAGGATAACTTGTGCTAATGCAATGCAAATCATATGTGTAGATTGACGGGTTTGACAAAGGAAAAAGCTGATACAAATTATGTGGGCACCCAGAGTTTTTTTTTTCCTTTAACAAAGTGATGTCAAGTTTTAGAAACACCAGAACACTCCAAAACATAATGGACAAACAGAATAAAATCATGCTTCATCATGTACTATTTAATCAGACATTTCACATCTGAAGAACAATTAAGATATTGACAAGGCAAAGAGATGCCTTTTCTCTTTTTTCTCCCAGTGGGAGGAACGAATGAAAAAGCAGTGTAATACATCAGAAATGATGCTACTACCACTTACGCTCTTCAACTCAGACTCTGGATATTTTTATACCTGTGTGTACATTTAAAATATTCTCCATATCCATGGTGCATGAATACAAATTTGAATTCTCTTTTTAAAAATGCAATGTTTTATTATTGCACCAACACTTAATAGTCATATCTCTATCCAACAGTGTAATAGCAGGGCTCGCAAGGAACGTGTCATGTGGGTGCATGTGAATGGTAATTATGAACTACAAATCAGCATTTCAACATCACAAGCTACGAGTATTCTAAGGACTATAAAGGAAGGAGCCTTTGTTTTTCCTATAAAAGGAAATGAATGGAAACACAAGTGATATGATGTTATCATGTGACTTGAATATACGGACATGTTATTTGAAGGATGTGGAGGGTCAAAACTCTATAACTATAGTGAAAAGATGTTGAACATCAAATAGCAACGTGCTATCACTAGGACTTGGCTTAACATGTTGGATAGAGATGTTACCGATAGGAATACTTGCAAGGCAAATATCATGCGAGCCCATGCATGTATAATCGCTATCTTGACAAAAGCATCACTAAATGCATTGAAAGAAAAGTTAATATCCTTCAAATCTAACGAAAATCGATCATAGATCAATCTTTAGTATGTAAAAGAAGATTGACCAAAACAAAGCAGTTCAATTATGCAAAGAAAACTAACATGTTTACGAACATAATCTAAGTTCTTATCTAACATGTAATACAATTTAACTGTCTAATGGTTTCAGTTTCCCTCATATTTGGGATCGGCCATCACGTAATGGTAAGCAATTACCAGTCCAAATATAAAAACCCCTAGAAAATTGGCAAGAAACCCCAGCTGCTGATCATCAATCATCTGCATGAACATGTAAAATTCCCAAAAATCAATAGCTCATCACCAACTAATTGTGCTATGGTTTTAACAAATATTGGAAAGAAAATCGATAATATGAAGCTTCAAAAACTATGAAGTAGTTTCCAGACACTTGGTCCCATCAATTTAAGTACATTCTACCTAAATTTCAGCCCATAATACAGGACAACAAATGCCTAATATCGTTGGTCATAAGCTCGAATCTTTACACAAGCAATCAGCTGACAAAAGTTGATAAACTTTGTCGACTATAATCATAATAAAGCTTCAATAGCATCAAGGAGTATGACAAGTTAACAGTCTTAACAGCTACATTAAGTAAACCATATGCGGAAGGTTGTTCCATACAACTTCAGACTAAAATTTCTTCATTTTCTCCATATAGTGGGTTGCTTCAAACAGTCACCATCATTTCAACACTAAAAATTAATTCATTTCATCCAACTCTATTCATATTAATTAGCTCGTCGTTCGAGAACTATTTACACATTGTTTTACACATAGTATCAGAAATTATCAGTAAACTAAGAGGGATGTCATTCGTTTATTCGGGTCCAAAATTACTTCATTTCATCCATTTCTATTCATATCAACTAGCTCATGCTTTGAGAACTATTTACACACAGTTTTACACATTACTATTAGCAGTTTATCAGTAAACTAAGAGGGCCGTCATTCGTTTATTCAGGTCTAAAATTACTTCATTTCATCCAATTCTATTCATATTAACTAGCTCATGCTTTGAGAACCATTTACACACGGTTTTACACATTACTAGTAGCAGCTTATCAGTAAACAAGAGGGCATTTGAATATGTCCCTATAAAAGAATCTAATTCAAATAAATTGAAGGTTTCTACTCTTCAAACCTGACATTAACAAAGGTCATTCATTGCCATGACGCATGACTTAGAGATCCAATTTACATATCCGACATGGACTGACATGTTTGTGGAATATTGTCCAGAATTTTGACAATCCAATCAACAATAATACAAATGTAAGTTTAAAGTACTTAGTATATTCGAACAAAAAAACCAAAGTGTTAAAGAAAGAATCCGGTTTTTTTTTTTTCAGGGAAGAGATGACGGAACTTGAATCCGTGTCTTTGCGGGAATTAAGACTTACATTAAGATGAAGTAAATAATCTGATTAATGCAGTTCGCTAACTGATACTACTGCAATCATAGCTTGGTTGGTACTTTTACCTTTCATTTTTTATTCAATAAAAGTGATACGTAAAAAAATCAAAAACAAAGGACAAATTGCAAAAAGCAAAAGTACAAATCAAATGAAACCTAAGATTCTCAACCAAAGTTTCATAAAATTCAAATCCATATTCTACCGTAGACGCATTAAAACCTGAAAATTTGTCGGCATATGAACACACTAACAAACTGCCCCAAAATTTTAAAATGTCATAAATGGGCTTATCGTTGACCTTTAACACACATTTCTCATCAAATTTCTTCCTCATAGTTCCAAATTTTTATTTTTAAAACAAAAAAATTGTCTAAAAAACCTAAAATATATAAATTTCCACTAAGTTCAAATCGGAAAAGAAAAAGATTTGAAAGAATAGCGATCGCAGTGGGATTCGAACCCACGACCTTTAGATCCGGAGTCTAACGCGATATCCACTCCGCTATGCGATCACTTTTACTAGCGGTTACCTTAAATTTATTTATATTAGCGAATCGCAATGACTCACCAACTACCAATCAAAAGCAGAACCTAAAATGTTTCAAATGAATAAACACACACACAAAAAAAGGAAGAAATGCAAATATATATTTACACACGCATATCTAATCTGTTTATGGGCAGCGTGAATCTAAAAGAAATCGGCGATCTGCTAAAATGTTCAATTGAAAAAAAGAAACAACCAAAAAAAAAAAGAGAAATGAAATGCAATATACACCCCGTATAATCTGCTCATAGATACAGTGGATCTAAAAGAGATCGGCGATCTACTTTAAACTCGTGATATTTTGCAACGGTGATCAAAACTGAAAAACAGAGGCAATAAATGGAAAGAACTTAATGAGGAACAACGTACCTTTGTGGATCGATGAGAGGCCAAAGCGTCAAAGGAATGAGTAGATCTCAAGGAGGAAAAATGACGAAAAACTGAAAAGCGGAAAACAAAAAAACGTTTTTGAAGTCAATGGTTTTTCAGAATTTGTGTAGTTCGTAGCAACGGTTTTAGGAAACAAAACGACTTGCGTTTTGGGTTCATTTTTAAACAACAAGTTGGCCCAAAGGAACAGAGCCTAAAAACAGAGGTAGCGGAAATGAAGGAAAAACATTTTCTTAGTGTGGCTGCTGGGATTCGAGCCCAGGTCTCCACGGCCACAACGTGGAATTCTTACCACTAAACTACAGCCACAGGATGTTCTTCGTAGCCAAAGTCAAAAAAAATAGATCTCAAAGGGGGAAAAATGACGAAAAAACTGAAAAGCGGAAAACAAGAATACGTTTTTTTCAAGTCGATGGTTTTTTAGAATTTGTGTAGTTCGTAGCAACGGTTTAGGAAACAAAACGACTTGCGTTTTGGGTTCTTTTTTCAACAATAAGGAGGCCCAAAGGAACAGAGCCTAAAAACAGAGTTTGCGAAAATGAAGGTAAAAGGAATTTTCTTAGTGTGGCTGCTGGGATTCGAGCCCAGGTCTCCACGGCCACAACGTGGAATTCTTACCACTAAACTACAGCCACATGGTGTTCATCATTTCAATATAATTATAACTTAGATTCAAGGTGAGAATATGATAATTTAATTAATCAACTGATTTGATGGTAGGAGTGTAATGAGACACTTACGTTACCTTTTGGTAGGTGACCGTACGCCCACATATAGTTGAGGCACTCTCAACTCTGTGAGCCAGGCTCTCGAGGTACTCGCTCGTAGTATATTGACTTTCTATAAAGCACAAGAAACAAAACCCTCTCCAAAGGATTATACCTTCAACTAAGGGCGAAACTAGATTTTTTTTTTTATTGGAGACCGAAATTGAATTGTAATTTTTACAATAGTAAAAATATAATTTCACTCTTTTAATAAACTATATCTTTATAATTTTTAAATGATTAAATCAAAATTTTATCATTTTAGGGGGGCCAAAGTGTAATTTTACTTTTACTAATTTAAAATTTTAAAAATTTTAAAGGGCTTGAATGAAATATTTTTCTATTTTAAGAGGGATCGAGGCTCCTATCAGCCACCTTAGATATACCATTACCTTCAATTATTGGGGATCCGATTAACTATCTAACGAACAATAATTTAAAGACTTCTTTTGAAGAAATCGACCGATGCTCAATATATATTTCATCCTAGTGATAAGAGAAAAATCATTAAACTCTAATCATTAATAACTTAAATTAACTAATTCAATTAACCAATTCATACACAATTTTCATGTGGTGATACTTAGATTAGTTGTTGCTAATAGTTTTATTATTGTTATTTAAATGAGAAGGTATATATTCCAACGTTATAGTTCAATTACAATTCTTTATCTAGAATATGTTTAGGACCATGAGATGCCTTATTCCTTTGTCTCTTTGTGGATTGGAATTTTATCAAATATTATAATAAAGTTGTTTTGATTTTTTTAGATTTTTAATAATATTTTTAACAATTACATAAACTATTTTTTAGAATATTTTCATCTTAACAAACTTATTATTCTTTGAAAATTTTCATATAAGCCAATTGAGAGGCCACTCGTTTTTTGCTTTTAAGGGGTCACCAAGACATAACAACCTCGTACAACTTTAGTAAAGAGAATGTCAAAGCAGGATCATATAGTATCATTCACGACAACACTAACATGTAATAAACATGACACGTAGCCGACCACACAAACAACCTACCATCCATATTATTAATGACATGGGACTTATATAATGGAACTATGTTGAATATTGTGAGTCAATTAACCCCACAAAAATAAAAAATAAATAGTATTTATAAAAGTTTAATTTTTTATATAATTGATGTATTAATTTAAAAAAATTCAAAAATAGCCTTACAAAAAATTTTATCCCATACAAATTTGAAAAGGACTCACCAATTTTTTTTTTAAATATTTTATATAAAAATGAAGTAACAACTCTTCTTTTTATTTTCATGCTTTATTGATTAATCTCAAGAAAATTAATATTATGATTTTTCTTATGATAGATTAAGATTTTTATATAATATTTATTTATTTTATTTATTAAATGATTTTGTATGAGATTCCTAATTTGGGTAATAATTTTTAGAGGTCGATTAATACAAATCTTTGAATATATTAGGAATTAATTAGAAATTTAACCTTTTTTATTTAGAAATTGTTGTTGCTAGTGTGATTATTGTGAATCTCGTGTTCGAGAATTGACATATTGCATTCTCATAACACCAAAAAAACAGTTAAGTGATGTTTATTATTGTGAAACAAAATGAGTAATGGCATCTTGACTTCATAAAAACCTTATATATTTAAGGCTTAGATATATTTGTTCTAAATGTTTAACGAAAATGGAAAAAATATTTTTAAAAAAAGTCAACTAGTGATGTAAAGAAAGAACAAGAAGAAAAAATTGCATTACTTTATATGGCTTTTATAAATGTGTTAATTTTTTTTAAAAATTGACCCCGCAATCCAAATTTTCTAACTTTGCCTTTCCATATACACCAACACATGAGGAACTGAGGATCAACTCCTTCTTCCCCCAAATACCTTAGTAACCTTCTTCCTCTTCAGAAAACTTTAAGGCTTTGCTTGGTAGAGTAGAAAGAAAATTGTAAAGATGGAAAATTGAAGGGGTAGAAAACTAGAATAATGAAGAACATAATTTTTCTTCCCAGAGGTGTGCTTAGTAGGAGAGATGAAAAAATAAAATTTCTTTCCATCTATTACTTGGTAGAGTTGGAAAATAGAAGGAAAGAAAGTAAAATATTTGAAAAATGTATAATTTTAAACTAACATACACATCTCTATCATTTTTTCTCCTTTTAGCTTTGCAATTTGGACAGATTGATTTTTATATATTAGGATGAAAAATGGTCATCCGTCCTATTTTCTTTTCTCTTACTTTTCTTCAAAACCAAGCACACTTAAATTATTTTTCTTCCATTTTTCCACTCCCTCCTCCCATCCCTCCACTTTTCCATCCAACCAGACACATTTTAAGACTTTGCTTGATATAGTAGAAAGAAAATTAAAAAGATGAAAAATTGAAGAGCTGAAAACCTAGAATGATGGAAAATATAACTTTTCTTTCTATAGGCGCACTTGGTAGGAGAGATTAAAAAAATAGAAAGAAAATAATACATTTGAAAAATGCATAATTTTAAACTAACATACATATCTCTCTCATTTTCTCTCTTCTCATCATTCTAATTTAGAATAAGTAATTTTTATACATTAGAATAGAAAATAGTTATCTTTTCTATTTTCTTTCCTCTCACTTTTCTTTCTAACCAAGCACAATCAAGACTTATTTTCTTTCCAGTTTTCCACTCTTTCCTTCCATCCCTCTATTTTTTCATCCAACCAAACACACCCTAAGTCTCTAACCTTCTCTTTTCCTCCTTGCTCCCTCAACTTATTACTTCGGCTCTTCACCTGGCACATATAAACCGACCTCTCAATCTATACTACCTTCTCCTTTTTACCTCCTCGTTGATTCCTTAAACGTCCAAATTATTATATTTAAATTTTATGATAAACTGAAAATTAAAAGAATTGCACAAATAATTAACTATAAAACTTTTATAAATACTTTTTTAATGAGTAACTATACATCTATCAATTAAACACATTTTTTTTTTGAGATATTTAAGAACATAAAATTAATATCAACCAAAATTTTACAAGGCAAGTCTTTTACTACTACAACACGGACTTTGACGGTAATACAAATAAAAATCTTACGTAACCAATATATAATAAATATTATTTTGGAAATGTAAGAAATATATACTCGGAATTTCAGTTCAAGGGAGATTTTAATCCGTCACGGCTTTGGAAAACAGGTCAAAGTTGAATGTTTTAGATCTATGCTGCACTATAGACAATCATGCACTTCAGCTGTACTACCGGACGTTAGCTGTATCCGACGTGGTGGATAAGCCGACACACTAAAATTTTGGACATTTATCTATTTGCGATCACCATTAAAATATGATTCCAACCAATCCTAGTCTGACGCGTATGTCGCTCAGTAAAATTTCACCATTCACCGTTAACGTAGTTGTTTATTTCTTTTACCAATATTATTTTTTGTATATAATCATAGAATTTCTATATTTTATAAATTGAACTGTAATGGTTAAATTAAACGAATATGTAATATTTAATTATAAAAAATATATAAATATTAAAATAAATTTTTTATATTATTATTATTTTTAAATAATCAAATGAGTCAAATTAGACCGAGGTTGAAAAATATAAACTCAAGCCTAGTTCGAAACAAGTGACCACTCCATCTATGAATGTCTCTATTTACAACTTTACATTATATATTTTTATTTGCGTATTCAATTTTTCACCCGTGTAATTGATCACATGGTCATTATTTTATTTAAAAAATGTCACATTATATAATTTAAAAGGAATTTTTATTATAGTGTAATTAATTGAATTTCAATTATTAAATCAAAATGATAAAAGCTATTAATTTTTGAAATTAAAGATAGAGGGTTAAATTTCAAATGTTTGAAAAATATAGGGATTGAAAGTAGAATTAAACTTTTTTATTTTTTTAATTTCAAAGTAATAATATATACAAAATTTTTATTTTGGTTTTATTTTGTATTTTTACGGGATATTTTAACTAGCAGTAAAATTTAATATCCATTTAAAAAATTCTACATCGATCACTTTAACCTTTTTATTTTCGTCTCATACCATTTGGATAAACATAAATAATATTATCACAAATTTTCAAATTATATAATTATTAGTCTTTTACAAAAATATTAAATTATATAAAAAATTAAAATAACACGTATGAAAAAAAAATACCAAAGACAAGTGTATTCTACCGTGGCATCAAACAAGAGTGTCCCAAAAGAGTCACCCCATCGAACACGCTACTCGGTGAACAAAATCCACGTGGCATTCCATAATAGGCAAGACAACTGTAATTAAATTTTTTTTCCCCAATTTTAAACTCATGACCACGTCATCACCACCGCGACTTCACGGATTTATCTCCTTTTAACTGCAAATCACTTCAAACATCACTTCAACTGTATACAAGCTTGTTCTAAATTCTACTACCTTACATAGTTTTAATTTAGTATTCTTCAAACCCTTTAAAAAATTCTCAAACTTCTTCATAAATTTCATTAAAGTAAGCAAAGCCCAGATTTTATCTTCACTTTCTCTTTCCAAAGGTATAATTTTTATGGTAATTTTAGGCCATTGGATGCAGATTTAGATCTGAGACAAAAAAAAACATATATATTTATTTAAGGTTTGGTGTGGGTTATAGAGTTGTTAATGTGAAGCTTTTGATTGTTTGTTAAGTTTTCATTATTACTTCCTCTCTCTAGTTGGTACTAGTTTGGTCAATAATTTTTTCTTTAATTTTGCTTTTTTTTAGTATTTAAATAATTCTTTCTTAGGTCATATTTTTGTATATATTAGTCCATAATCTCTTCGTTTGAGCAATAGGAAAATTTTGAGTGTTGTTTGGCTTTGTTTTCTCTGTAGGATCTGAAAAGAAAATGTCGTCAAATGGAACTGATAACTCAACTTCTAAGAAGCCTCCAAGTCCTTCTCCTTTGAGATTTTCCAAGTTTTTTCAGGTAAAATTGATTCAAAATTTAAGATTTCATGTTAATATTTAGGGTATGATTATCCAAATAAATGAAAAAGCATGACAAAAATCGAACATATATTCGTATCCGACATAACATGTTTTTGATTATATGCAGTCCAACATGAGAATTCTTGTTACTGGTGGAGCTGGATTCATTGGCTCCCATTTAGTGGATAAATTGATGGAGAATGAAAAGAATGAGGTGAATTCAATTGAAAATTTTTATTGCTTATTGATTTTGTGATCACATTTTTGAAAATTCTTATGTTTTTTTTTTTGGTGTTGTTTAAGGTTATTGTCGTCGATAACTACTTTACCGGCACAAAGGACAATCTCAAGAAATGGATCGGACATCCGAGATTCGAGCTCATTCGTCATGGTATTGTTCATTGGGACATAGGCTGAGAATGTTGTATGTTTGTGTTTGTATATATGTTCATGTTCTAAATTTAGTTTGTGTTCAAATCAGATGTCACCGAGCCGTTGCTCATTGAAGTTGATCAGATCTACCATCTTGCTTGCCCGGCTTCGCCAATCTTTTACAAATACAATCCTGTTAAGGTATGTTTATTTTCTGTCTCCTAGATGAGACATTGGTCATGTGAGGATTCTTATGTCTGAGACTGTGTTCTTTAATGACAATAAACAGACAATAAAGACGAATGTGATCGGTACATTGAACATGTTGGGTCTGGCAAAGCGTGTCGGAGCAAGGTTTGAGACTGTTACTTATCGATTTTGCATAGGTTCTTTATAAAATTCTCATGGTTTGATTGTCCGAAAAACAGGATTTTACTTACCTCAACTTCAGAGGTTTATGGAGATCCCTTGGAACATCCCCAGACAGAGAGCTATTGGGGAAATGTTAACCCTATCGGTATGTTTTCCGATATCTAGAAAGAGTTTTTTGCTCTTTCAATCCTCTCACCCGAGTCCAAGCATCCTAACGATCTTGTTACGCATATGCTGCAGGAGTTCGAAGCTGCTACGATGAGGGAAAACGAGTGGCTGAAACTTTGATGTTCGATTACCATAGGCAGCATGGCATAGGTAAACAATGCAGCATTTGCTCGCTGCTCGTTTTCATACCTTTCATTTTCCCATATAAAGATTTTACACTCATTTTTCATGATAACAGAGATTCGAATTGCTCGGATCTTCAACACTTATGGACCACGCATGAACATTGATGATGGTCGTGTTGTTAGCAATTTCATAGCTCAAGCACTCCGGTAAGTAATACGATGTTATGGAGATATCTAAGATGATTCCCTGTGCTTATACCTTACTGTTAAATTTTGCAGCAATGAGCCTTTGACTGTTCAATTACCTGGAACACAGACAAGGAGTTTCTGTTATGTTTCCGACATGGTACACTGTTCAAATTCTTGTTCAAAATCGAACTATTTTAGGTATTAATATCACTTGATACTCATATTTTTTGTTTTAATTAATCAAGGTTGACGGCTTAATCCGACTTATGGAAGGAGAGAACACCGGACCAATCAATATCGGGAATCCAGGTGAATTCACCATGCTCGAGCTTGCAGAATCCGTGAAGGAGGTTAGTTTTCTGTACATTTCTCGTATAACCGATGTATCCCGGAAAACAATCAATTTAGTTGTTGGTAATGTGGTGTTTTTTGCAGCTTATCAATCCTGAGGTGAAGATATCGATGGTGGAAAACACTCCCGATGATCCCCGACAAAGGAAGCCGGACATAACCAAAGCAAAAGAGGTGCTCGGATGGGAACCAAAGGTGAAGTTGCGTGACGGACTTCCGCTTATGGAGGAGGATTTCCGACTGAGACTCGGGGTCCCAAAGAACTGATTGAAAGTTATTTTACGGCAACAGAAGTTACAAATATAAAGTGCTATTGCTTCGTTTCCTTTCTATAATCAAATTCCAATAGGTTTTTCTTCAATGCATAATAATGGCAGCAATTGAGTTATTTTGGATTTTGTTTTTAATGTTTTTTGAACGATATTTGAGTCAAATGGAACACAACTTTTGCCTTTCACAATTCATATTATCTTATAAACTTGAAAATACCCCGAAGTCAAATATTAATAAATTTGAGTAAAAAACTCGAATCTTACTTGAGTTCGAGTTTGAGATTAAAAGTAAGAAATTTTTTCGAGTTAAATTACTCTTGAATATTTAAGAATGATATATTATTAAGGTTGAAAAGTACTTAAAAGGTAACTTAGTTAGCATAAACATATAAACTTAAATTATAATTACTTTACATAAAGTATCATTTTTAATATTGTGATATATAAAATGTAACAAAATTTTATTATTTTTTAAATGATTAATATAAATTAATTGTAAATTTTAATTTAAATGTATAAATTATATTTATTTTTTATTGTTAATATTAGTAAATAAATTTATAATTTATTACATAAAATAACTTTGAAAAAACTGAAGCTAAATTGACTTACAAAATTACTTGTTTGCCATTGCTTTTTTTTTTTTTTTAAATATTGATTTAACTTAAAAAGCACTTTTTAAACTCAATGATAAAGATTTAAAAGTCGGGTATATCACTCGATTAAACCGAAAACCAAAGGTCTAAACAATTAAACTTCGGGTTCGGTTTTTTCAACCATAACCATGGTGGTCATCATCATCAAAGTGAAAAAATATTTGCAGATACTGCAGACTAATTTTAAATGGTCATTATTTCACATAACTCCGACCCTTTATTTTTCTTGAAGTATCCGTATCAAACACCCATGTCTAACACAGACATAACAGTATAACCGTAAAAAACCCCTCTAAATATATACCATGTCGAGCAAATATTCATATCCGACACGGATCAAAAATAAAAAAAATAACATACTTTCAAAAATTAGAACCCTAGGCTTCTATCACCCCTTGAACTTTTTGCTTTTTCTCTTTCTTTATCACAACCTTTTGAGGTGCTGCTTCAGCCCCATTTTCATTCTCCTTTATTTGTTCAATTCTTGCAAACACTGGCTTAGGTTGTGCCATCACTTGACCACCTTTTAGTCCACCCCACTTTGTTTCGCTCTGCGGTTATACACATTCGGTGCGGTTAATAAGACGATAAATTTATGCATATGTATCGAGAGAGAAAGGGGGAGTGTCTGTACCCAGTTTATGTTATCGAACTGGTCCTCGGAGTAGCCAAGCTGTGCATATATCTGCCTACATAAGCTAGGTGCGACCGGTGATAGAGCAATCGCTATAATCCTCATTGCTTCGAGTATGACCACAAGATCCTGCCCCAATATCGGAAAAGATATAAGCCTCTTAAATAAATCAGGATAGTGGCCATTGAATAGATGGCGTGCCGGGTCATGCAAAATCGTTACTAGGATTTGGGTGGGAATGTCGGTGCTTCAAAAAAAATGGAAAGTCGGTGCAACATGGTGCAAAATATATGTAAAGAAGTATAAAGAAGGCGGAAGCACCTTTGCTGCAGCTTCGGAAGCAGCACCGCCTTGCTTAAAAAGAGACCATGGTTGATGCTTATCCATGTACAAGTTTCCAGCATTGCCGATCTCTAGCACGGCTTCACAAGCAGATGATAGGGACAGATTTTCATAATTGATACGAGCTTTTTTGACCTATATAAAGCATAAAAAACAGAAAGGCATCAGCAATTGACCTAATATACTGTCGAGCAGGAGGGAAAGGGAAAAAGAAGAAAAAACGACCAAATCGACAAATCATGAGGGGCGGGGAAAATGGACAACTGATACTTGGCAGATCGGCAAAATCAAGAAACTTAGCAGGTGTTGATCTTAGAGCATTGCATCATCATTACCAAAAAGTTACCGGAATTGTATCTCGGCAAAATTCTGTTAAACATTTGCTGTTGCTAGGATTTGGGTGTTGGATATGTGTATATGTTCGACATAGGTATGCTCTTTTTTTTTTTGGTAAAATTACCTCTCTAGTCCCTCTCAATATCAATATTGAGCAAATTGGTCCCTCCTAAAAGAATTAGAGTAACATAGGCAACTACTACCTATTGTTTGAGATACCTTATTAGATTTGTAATAATCTTACCAGCTCCTCAACGGTATCCTTAAAATCCTTTCCTTCAGCTGCGATAGTTGAATCAACCACTAAAGTTGACTGGCAGTTCTTCTTAAGGAGTCCAAGAGTACGGTTGAGAAGATTTCCTGCGGGATAACAACTATAAAGAACGGAATAACAAAGTAGCATTGGCTTAAGAACTACTAATAGTAACCGAAACATACCTATTGTGTTGGCAAGATGTGCATTGACAATATTAACAAAACGCTCTTCAGAATAATCTCCATCACTTCCAAATTCTACCTCCCTTAGGAAGAAGTACCGGACTGCATCAGCTCCAAATTTATGAACCAATTCATTTGGTTCGATTGTATTCCCTAATGACTTCCCCATCTTCAGGCCATCCTATAATTTTCAAAATAAAAAGCATTGCTGCATGAAATAAAATTACGAATATGAGAGAAAAATATACGTTTTAAAAGAAACTACGGAAATGCAATACTCAATCAGTTAACATCCTCCTTGGACGGATTATGGCACTTGGATCCTCAATTTCTTCCTTTCAAATCCATATACAAAAGCATTTGAGGTTCAAATTCTTTCTTTTCATCACTCCGTTAATTCGTTTCATCTATTTCAACTACCATAGTGCTCATAACAAAAACAGATTACAAAACTGGAGAACCCTGACAGTTCATGCACTTCTAAACTCAGATTTCATCCTAAAATTCCGAATTTTAGCAGCAAAAAGATAACGTTATCATGAAATCTTAATGGTTTATAGTCATTTTTAAGCAAAATATAATGCAAAGTAAAGTAACAGATGTTGAATTCAAAAACAAGGCCTAATGCAGGCAAGTCTAAGCACAATATGAACCTTAGTTAGTGAGGAAAGATTTGCTAGTAACTTGTCTAAATATTTATACCGACGTTCTATTACTTGAAGCTCTCATCTGAAGTTCTACTATTCAAATATCATGCACCAGTTTCAAACGGAAAACAATTGACTATGCTTCATAGTGTTAAAGTACCTTTGTCAAGAAACCATGGCCAAACACCATCTTCGGGAGACTCAATCCAGCAGACATTAGCATAGCCGGCCAGTAAACAGCATGAAAACGTAAAATATCCTACACAAAAAGAAAATGCCAAACTCGGCACAATTCAAAAAGGGGAACGTAACTCATTCACTTAGAGTAATATTTTGGTGCATATGGCTACTTTGCCATGTGGATTAGTTTCATACCTTTCCAATCAAGTGCAATGAGGCAGGCCAACCCGAAGAAACAGCACTTTGTAAACTTATTTGCTCCTTATCCTCCAACAGAGCCGATATATAGCTGTTTAAAACAAGATTTTAAAATCCGTATTCAGCAAAAGTTTCCACAATGAGAAAACAAGAACATGTTGAGACACGAAAAAGTCCAGGTGGCATTCAAAGAAAGATGTAAAAAGCCTACTATAATTTCCTTTTCTATGAGAAAAGAACCATACCCGAGAAGTGCATCAAACCAAACGTATATAGTTTGCTTATTTTCATTGGGAACCGGAATACCCCATTCCACAGCTGCTCGGGAAATCGAAAAATCTCTTAAGCCATTTTTTATCCAACCTTGGACCTGGAAAAGTTCATCACTAAGATGAATTGTCTAAATAATGAACATCAACGTATCACGTAAAGAAAAAGAATTCCACTTTGTTTCACCTCATTCAAACGGTAAGAAGGCTGAACAAAATCTGGATTTTGTTCCAAAATTTCTTCTAATGGTTTTTGGTATTTCGACAATGCAAAGAAATAATTATCCTCTTTGCGAGGAACACATGGCTTTAGGTGCGTAGGACAACAATTATTTTCGAGCAGCTCTTTCTCATCCTGCGCAATGTTACACCAATTATTTTTCGAGGAACACCTTAGTTGCTATACATATATAGAAATCCAGTGTATAACCTTATACTCCTCGCAATTGACACAGTACAGTCCCTCATAGTCGGCTCGGTAAATGTCATCTTTAGCAAGAACTCTAGAATAAAATTCCTCAACGATTGCTTTATGTTTCGGATCAGTTGTACGAATGAATTTGTCATAAGCTATATCTAACTGCAATCAAGAAAATACCGATGGTCATAACGGCATCCAACACCTCAATTACTCAGCTAAAACGTAACCACGTAAATTGGAAACATAAAAGAATTACATCTTTCCACAGCATTTTATAAGCTTGTGATATAACATCACAATGCTCTCTTGGACTGGAGCCACGAGCAGATGCTGCTGTAGCTATCTTCTCCCCGTGTTCATCCGTCCCGGTTATTAATATGACTCTCTTTCCCAAAAGCCTCTGCCACATATAATGAAAAAAAAAAAATCAAAAGGGATCTTTTCAGCTCAACAACAAGTGGTAAGAATGAAGCAAAATTATGGATTGCAAATCAAAAACTATGAACAAGACGATATTGATTGTAATGTAGCCACATCGGTTCTCAACAACTATACATCTTTAACCATTAAATTTTACTAAAAAATCAGAGGTGGGTCCTTATGGTGGCCTAGGAAGGCTTTGACCCCCCAAAATTTTTGGAAAATTTCATTTCCCCCTTGAAGTTTCTAGAAAATTTTAATTAGGCCCCCTCACATTTTTTAAAATTCTCATTATACCTTTTAAATTTTTTTTAAATTTTAATTAAGCTCTCTTGAAATTTTTGATAATTCTCATCAATCTCGCAAAAATTTAAAAATTTTAATTAGACCCCAAATTCTTTTAAAAAAAATTCTATTAAACTCCTAAACTTTTTGAAAATTTTACTAGCCCCCCAACTTAGTACCAAGATCCGCCACTGTAAAAATACTCTTTTCTTTGATATCTAAAGTCCAAAAATCCACTCTTTGCTTAACAAAAACAATAATCAAACTAGTTTAGCCATTCTTCATGTAGAACTACTAAGCATATGTACCAATTACATTATCAAAATTCTAAACTAGAACTAAATATATTCACAAAGAAACACCAACCTATGAGCAAAATTTGTAAATTCCTAAGCTAAAAACTATACTTTTCATAAAAAGGAATTCATAGAAGTACCAAAAAATCAAAACCCATTGAAACTAAGGCACCATTTAAACAAATACCTGAAACCTGGCAATCGCATCAGCAGCAATAGTACTGTAAGCACTACCCATATGAGGAGGGGCATTGACATAATAAAGAGGAGTTGTAATAACAAAAGGTTCAGCCTTTTCACTAGCTTGGAAATTGGCTGAACAAGTACAAAGCAATGATCTTTTTGAAGAAATCAAGTGATTTTGAGGGAAGTAAAGACGATTTTTGAATTGGGTAGTCTTGAAATTGAAAAAATAGGATGGTTTTAATATACAAGAAAGGCTGCTTTGTATCGAACAGTTCATGTTCATCCTTGCTACTGCCATGTTTCTTCTTCAACTGTTAAGAAACAATAAAATTAGTATTTTTTATTTTATGTATAAATTAAACCATAAACTGATTTGAGTTGCATTATTTTTCAAACAAAAATAAAAATCGAAACTTTTTTATTCGGCTGAAGAGGTTTTGGAGAAGAAAGAGGATAAGGGGGAGAAGAAAACACATAAAAGAAAGAAAATTCAATGGGTTGGGCTAATTTAAGTTTTTTATTGGGCTTAATGGGTTGGCTAAAAATTAGGGTTCTTCAAAGCATCATTCATGGAATTAAAATATGAGTTAATTGCATCATACATCCCTAAACTATAACCTTAAATTTAAATTGGTTTCTAAACTTTAAAATATTCTAATTACATCCATAAACTATTGAGGTTATATTAATTAGATCCTTTACTAAAATCACCAATTTAAATATTAAATGATATTTCAAATCTTATGTGACATAGTTTAAAATGAAAACTTTTAAAGAAAATTGAATATTGTAAAAATGGATGTTGTAAAAATCTTATCGTTCACTCTCTTTTTTTTTTTTCGATTTTATTTTAGTTTTAGTTTTAATTTTTAAAAGTTATGTGGTGACATTTTATTTTTATTTAAAATTTTTATTTTAGATTATACCATGTAATATTTGACATGTTATTTAACGGTTAAATTAATATTTTTAATAATAAAAAATGATTGATTAATATAATATTGATAGTTTATGGACGTAATTAGAACGTTTTAAAATTTAAAGACTAATTTAAAATGAAGTTCATAGTTTCATGATGTTTAGTACGATATTTGACATGAATCAAGGAGGTTGCCATTTTTATTTTTGTTGGATCGAAATAAGATACCGATCTAATACTATAAGAAGCTACATCTTCAATTTTCAGTTCAATCAGTTGAATAAATTTTCGAATTTAATCAAAATTTTGAAATGTGTTGAATAGGTTGGAGGATTATTTTTAATAGTGACAATGATGTAGTAAATGGCTCTCTCTCAAACTACATTTAAATACACAAACTAACGAAATGCGTGGACCTGTTTTCTTATGAAAATGATGACCCTGTCTGCATGAAGATTTTGTATTCTGTTTGTAATGATATTGTCAATTTATATGATAAACTAGCAAGCACATAACAAATGGGTCCATAGCTCAGTGGTAGAGCATTTGACTGCAGATCAAGAGGTCACCGGTTCGAACCCGGTTGGGCCCTCATTTCGTTTTATATTTTTCCCACTTTTCAATCAGTAGTTCTACACGTTCACTTTAGGGTTATGTGGAAGTACTTTCTAAGGTTCATCTTTAGCACATTTATTTTTGATTTTATGTAAATTATGATATGACATTATTTTAAGTTTATATATTATATACACAAATAATTATATTTATCTAATATAAAAATAATTTGATATATTTATTTCTTCAAATACATATAATTGAATCTAAATTAAATTTTATTTATATATTTAAACCACAATAAAAATATCATGTGTATAATTGAACAAAATCAAAATTCATATATTAAATTGAACATTAAATCAAAGTTCATATATAATTTTGAGATTTGTCCTTTTTCTTTTACCATGTACTTTCCTTTCTTATCTTTTTATTATATACCCATTTTCACCCTTTATCCACAAAGACAAACTGTGTTATAGTAGACAATTTTTGATTCCAACTAAAGTAAAAAAAACTGAAAGTACAAAACCCTAATTAGCCTTCTATTAGTAGTAACTCAAAACAAAAACATAATCAAGCAAGCAGCTGGTACAAATACAAAATCCCAATGAAGTGATCAATGTCAAAGAAATTGGGAGTGGTGATTTTGAAAGGCTTCTTCCATAGAATAAATAATCCAATGCCTGCACCATCTCCTGAACTTCTCAATCTCAAAATGCATAGCAGCTATGGTGTATACAGTTCCTTTATGCCTGTAGATAAACATTAGCGAATATTCGACGATAAGTTTCAAGGACATTGAAATGGCAGAGGTTAGGCAACAGCTGTAACTCATTACATGGAGACCAAAGCTATGTTCTTCGAAGAACAAGAAAAATCATGGGAAATGCATTGATGTAGGACGTGGTAAGCCAGGTGCAACCCAAAAGTTCCATCAAATATCGTAAAGTTAAAACATGCATTGATTATGAAGAAGTTACCGGTGCAGAAAGTAATCCATGGAAAAATCGAATAATATAAGTTATAGTTCAACAAACAAGAAGTTTGAACCATGGGGGACCATTAGTGAGAAATAAGCTCACCTGTCAAGGAGAAAGGAATACTCGACAGCGCCATGAAAAAGCATCTGAATCCTTAAGTTCCGTCTTTACTTTCTGGAGATAACGCTCCAAAGTATGTCCATGCTCATTTATGGTATCATCAGACAATGTATCTTCAGCTAGTCTGACTGCAGCCATGTGAGAAAGTTGAAAGTTCTCTCCCACATGTTGCACTTTCCGTGCAGTTTCTTCCTCGCCAAGCATTACAAGAGAAACCAGCAAGGACTTCAGTTCCTGCTTTGCTCCAGCTGTTAGGGACATGCCTTTCAAATGTTCCACAAGAGCCATCTCCTCGCCCGGGCTGTAATGTAAATAAATGGTCTCAGCAAAATATATAAGATATAGCAAGGGAGAAGGGAGATCCTGATATTGAATTACAACATACCTTCCAGGACGAATTTTTCCTCTACTTCGCTGACGTCTGGTATCTCTTGCCCTGCTAGCCGCAGTTGAGGCAGTTGAAGCAGCAGAGCTTTTTCTTGTGCTGTTCATGCAAAAAGGAAACAGCATATTCAGACATGGACTGAGACACATTAGGAAAAAAGGAAAGAACAGCAAGCATAATAGGCAGTTGATGCATATCTATACGTAAAACATGAAATATGCAAAACACATACCCTTTTGTGTAGACACTCATTCCACTGAATGTACTACTAGCTTCTGAAGCAGTATCATCATCAAGATCATTTATCGACCTTTCCTCTGATTGCAGCTTTGCTGCAAGCAGCAACCTTCTTTGTCGAACAGCTAAATAGCGAGCCAAATATTTCCCCACTTTTTCAAGCCCTTCTTTATATTCATCTATTAGGCTGCTCGCACATTCAAGCGCTGCATTTTTCACTACCGAGACTAAATCCTCTCTACTATGCAAAAAAGCAACCCTCAAAGCCTCTTCCCAGTCCCTTGCACTGATGAGCAAATTAATCCCACCATTAATATCCCCACAGTACTCCAAAGCAATCTTGGCAGCTTCTCCAGGTTTACCAAGGGCTTGGAGTTCTTCAGAAAGCTCATGAGCCAGTTGCAATACCTCATTCTTTTCTAGCTTCATAAGCCCGGCTACTGTCAGCATGCCACTCCAATTACCACATTCACGATATGCCTTCAAAGCCTTTTGCAAATTGGTGCAACACAAGTAAGTGGCAGCAGCATCTTCAAAGCATTTTTCATCACTAAGATGATCTCCCAAAGCCTCAAGTACTTGCCCTCTTTTTGTATTATCAGTTATCAGCTGAAGTCCTAGAGGAAAAAGTTGAGGGTTTTTCTTCATAAGGTTCATGCAATCAAAGAAATGGCTGTCACCTGCGGATACAATGTGTTTGAGAGCCTTCTCAAACCTGTTAAGCCTAAGGTCAATATTGTAGCGCATCAAGAGATCAGGCATACGTTCCAATTCCTGGAGAAAGGGAAGAAATTCCTTAGGGTCCCGCTGAGAGTTCAGAGCCACAATAGCTGCAAGGTTCAAATCATAAAGACCTAAAGCAGCTTCAAAGACAGCCTCTGGATCTGATAACCACAGTAGATGTTTTAGAGCTTCTTCAGCAGAAGGGCAATTTACTTGTCTTGGGTCGTCAGAACCTGATAACTCCATCTCCCGGATTACTTTTACCCTCTCTAAAGCCTCTTCAAGAGCAGGGGGATCACTACGAGCCAGAGTGGTCAAAATACAGAGCTCCCTTGCAGGACTTTCAGGTACTTGTTCATCAAGAGCCCTTCTTATGGCCAGAAGCACCAATGAGACCTTGTTATTTGCATCTAAACTAGCATCAGAACCCTTGAAATCATTAGTTAACAGATCCTTTTGCTCCTTGCAGCTAGGTGGAGAGAGAAACTTTTTGTAAAGTTTCTCCGTCACATTTTCATGTTTAATAGCACAAACAAAGTCAGTTATGTAACTCAAATTTTTGACCTGCTTGACAAACTCAGAAGCTAATTGAATAAACACTTGCAACCCACAATAATCAACAATCACATTAAAATCAATCCTGTGCCGCCTAACCATAAGAAGTGCATCCCTAAAGCGTCTTTGGTTCAAAGCATTGACAATTGAGGCTAGCACCAATTTTCTTGGATAGATGCACTCCAGATTTCCACGATTTGTTTGCAATATAACAGCAGCTTCATCTCCATGCAAAACACCAACTACTTTGGCCCCTCTTTCCCAAATATTTATGAAGTTAATATTCTCCTCTTCCCTTCGTTTGTTACCAACATGGATAAAGTTTTCACATGTTAATTCAAGTTCTCCATGCAATATATCACCGATGTCAACAATAAAGAGCAAATCTTGTTTTGTTGCAAGGATCAAATGTGTGATTACATTGTCAGCTAAATTAGAGTAAAATGAGAAACTGCTGCAATTGCTGCATAATATTTTCCTACCGACGTGCAGCCTACCCATGTCATCAAGACCAAAAAGCAAAAGCTTTGATGGTTCAGTGACACCAACTAGAACCACATTCATCCAGGGGCAAGATGAAGAAAACCTTAACTCATCATGTTTAAAATCGAGTTTGTTAATTCCCAACTTAGATGTATACTCAAAAACTTCTCCACCGTCAAACTGAACAAAAGCTGAGCTTCTTTTAGCAGGATTGGGAGCAACACCGATTACAAGTCCTTCCAACAAATTTCGATATGAAACTTTTGCATGCCAACCAGAGCATGTCAGTAGACCTGGGACATTATCTTCAGAACAAGAGAGCTCAATCTCCTGCAAATAGAAACCAAGAAGCCTATCCTCGTTTGAAGAGGGTTGGAAATAACAATTGCTGTGACTGAATCCATGATGAGAAACAGCAAGAAGTACGTGTGGATCCAGCCATATAAGATGTACAAAGGATCCCAATGGGGTTGCAGATGCACATGGTTCCACACTAATTTCCTTGCCTTCTAGAGATTCCCAAGTGTCAGGTGTTGGAAGCTCTGCAACACAAAGACAACCATTTGATAACAATGCAGCCAAGCGGTTCTTACCATTCATGGAATAAAAAGCCACTTCCCGAACAGCACTTGGAAAATTAAGGCTGAATAAATACATAGGAGGTGGCATTAAGAACAAAGGAAGAGGGGTCACAAGTATCTTAGAGCCATCAATAACTAAAGCATTTGATTCATCCGTGACAGCTGTAACCCAAAAGAACTTGTAAACTGTGACTTGTCCATCAAGAGACCAACAAATTAATTGCTGTGACTTTGTTGGATCCCACATGAATCTAACACCATCTTTCCTCGAGTATTTGATTTCATGCTTTAGATACCAATGATTGTTGCTGAAAAACCAGATCTTCACAGAATCATAATTTCCACACCTAACAACAGCTGCAAGAAGATCAGAACTGCAATTCCACTTCAGAAGTTCTACAGTTGCGTCAATTGGTTCACCAATGAGAAATGAGCTTCTTTCTAACCCATTCCTTTCAAAGAAAACTATTGATGGACTTTCGTTCTGTGCCTTCCTGTCACAAACAGCAGCAATCTTCGCTCCACTAGGCATCCAGTCCAGAATAGACCCCATTAATTCCTTTGGTTCAGAGGAAGCATGTACAGCTCCACCATCCCGTTCCCAGACCTTAAGCCTCTTACTCGAAGAATTCAACACCTCACTTAGAGTGGCAAAGTACTTCCCATCACCTCTCCATGTGATGGGGCTGCCAAACATTTCTCCAGATGGAAATTTTGGTTCACCTGAAACCAGTTTCCTATCAATAAAAAGCCAATATAATAGACAAAAGAAGCAAGACTTATGATGAAAAAATATCTATATTTTTGCTATCCGGCAAAAGCATAAAGAGAACAAGACACAGAAATTGAATGAAAATAAAAGTAAAAGGTCAAAAGAAATCAGAGAACAATGGAGAGAAGTCCTTACGTACGTCAACTCCATCGGGTTGGTCCTCCAAAGGAGTCTCGTACAACAAATCCCAATCATGAGTCATCACCAGTAGTTGCCCTAAACCAGTAGTTACACCTAGCAAGTCTCCATCAGGACTAGGCGAAATGCACTTGACTCCACCTTCAACTCGACCAACAACTTCCGTTTCCTTTCCATCCACATTATGCAGCAGTAACAGCCCATTAGAAGTGCCCACTATCAGTGCTTCTTTCTCCATAAGATAATCAAAGGAGGTAATGACATCCTCAGGCTCCAAATCCAATGGATCAATTTCTGCTCGTAAAGGACCTTTCGTCCATGCTCGCTCATTCTGAAAGATTTTATTGACTCATGTCAGTGAGCACACATGATACAAAAAGACCCCATTAAAAATACAAACAAAACATAAAAGCTGCATAATTAAGTACTTCATTTAATCAAAAGTTAATACTTAGAATCACCTTCCTAAACATTTTAGCAAACTTTTTCTCAGCTAAAAATAATTAAAAAAGATTCCAAATTATAAAACCCTTGCTAGGTTAGAACCCTAACAAATTCCCATTTCACTTTATAAAACTTGGTTATTTCCTTTGCCTACTTGCTTTTTTGCTTCCTCAAGTAAATGCTACTAAAAAGCTAAACAAAATAAATATATATATATCATACATAATTAACATGTAATAATAATAACTAAAAGCATAATCTTTCTAGATAAAAGAGTGAAGTCATAAAATTTTGATTCAGTTAACCATATTTCTAAATTACAAAACTAAAAAGTGCCCATGATTTATTGATATGACATTAAGTAACCAAACACACACACAAAAAAAAAAAGGGAAAAGAAAAAGGGGGGGCATACCTGGAGAGAAGAAAGATGGAGTGTGTAAATAAGATTATACGAAGAAGCAAAGAAGAAGCGATTTCTTTCAATGTCGTAAGCAGAGAACAGTAATACTTCGCCTTCTGATTGTAACTGAAGGTTCGATGTAATCTCGGAATAAAGCTTCAGATTTTTCATTGTTCTTTTTTACTTGAAATTTCAAAGTCTGGAAAACCCTAGCGAGAAATTGAAGCCAATTAATATGGGAATTAAAAGGGGTTTTTGTGTTTGAGGTGACGAAGAAGAAGAAGATAGCTTGCACTGTAGTGTAGGCTATACTATAACCAAACCTAAATGGAGGGTTTTTGGTTTTGACTTATTTTGCCCCATTTTTTAATGGGTTAATATGTAATTTGGTACTTTAACTATTCCTCATTTTTCAATTTGGTATTATAGTTTTTTTTTTCTCAATTTAGTATCTGTAAAACCATTCCTAAACCAATTTACCCCAAGCCGTTATGAAAAATGACATGAAATTAATGGACTAATTTGCAATTGACACGTGAAAATTTGAGGTAAACTAATTGAAGAAATGATTCCTTAGGTACCAAATTTAAAAAAAAAATCACAAATACTATAGATCGAGCATTTCATATTAAATCCTTTTTAATTTGAAATGATTGAATTCCTGGAATCTAAATATTTATTTTATCCATACTATATACTTAAAACTTGAAAAATCATGTTTTTTACAAGATAAATTATATTATTAGAATAGTATATTTTATTTTTTTATCATTTCAACCAACAACTTATTTAATTTTTAAATTTTTAATCAATTTATTTTTGTATACTTTTATTTTACTCATATCACAAATGTGTCATTATCTAAGTATTTATAAAGTACTTGAAAGTCAAATTATATCAATTCTCAAAAAATCAAATAAAAATTCTATTAAATTTTAGCTCGATTGACATAGACACTATTGTCAATACAAAGGGGCGTGAGTTATTATACGTTGAAGCGTATTATCCTCTTATTTATAAGTTAAAAAAAGACTATATGTAGTTATACTGTATCAAAAAATAACATAATAAAACAATTTTTTAAAAACAAAAGTACTTACTACTTATTTCTTTTCACTCACAAAATAAAGGTGTCGTAATCTAATTTGAAACAAGTATCCTTTATAACAGTCCGATAGTTTTGGTTTAATTTATTTATTGTTTAACTAATAAAACACACTTTTATTTAAACTCAAAAGAATATAATTATTAATAACAGCTTATTGCACAAAATATCTTGAAACATAGACTAAATTTTAAGTAGATCCCTACCAATTAAATTCACAAACTAAAATTTTTGTTTTAATATTTTGTCCTTCAATTTTGACAGTAGATATGTGCTTCATTTGGTACAAATTAATAAGTACTTAAAAAAAACCCCTTATTATAATAATTCCTAATTTGAAAATATTTTGACAATAGAAAGTTGTATTGATATGTTTTTTTAATGTTGATGAAGCCCAAAGAGATGGGATTATCCTCACTTTCCTTGAATAGAAATATTGCATTAGATATATAGCTTAACATATATTTTCAATTTCTTAAAAAATAAAAAAATAATAAAAAACTGACATCTTGAAAACATAATTCATATCCCTATCAAATACAGATTTATTAAAATGAAGTTGAATGAATAATGAGAATACAAACATATCATTGAACCAATTTTGTAAAGTGAAATATAACAAAGATTTGAGAAAGAAAAATGATTTACAAAAAAATTATTCTGAGAAACCAACAAATTTATTTCCTTATTGCACAAAAAAGGGGGGAAATAAAATAAAAAGACATGATAATAGCATAAATCTCAGATGCAAAGCCTTTTCTTTTTTGCTTCAAAAATCAAACAATCAAAACTTGCAATATGATGCAAAAATTATCAGCAAAACATTTTTACAAGAATAGAATAAGGCAAAGTCAAAAAAATGTAAAAGCCAAATTCAAATATTTACAATGTCATGTCATGCAACACACTTTGGAGATGTCCATTAAAAACAAAGACATCCAAGGTGAGATAACTCCCTGTTACCGGAATCCGAGCATGTTAAAAAGGTCCTATTTTGTAGTTCGTATCGCCATCGCAGCAACGAACAGCTATGAGTTAAAACTTGCATGGTTCCTTTTTTTTTATTACCAAGGATGGCCTTTAAAAAGTAGCCGATATTAACCCCAAAATGCAAAAAAAAAAAAAAATGTTAAGGCCAAGGGAAAATCTAATTCTGTACAAAGAAAAAAAGTCTCCTTTAGCTGCCCAGAAATGCTTCTGTATTGTGTAAAGCATAAAGAATATCTGTTCCAAAATGAAGAAATATCAGCGCAAGCAGTGAAATGAGTAATGATGATGGAACATTCTTTGAATTGTAAAACAATTCTTTAAGTTTCGTTAAGATGAATAACTTCAAAAAGGATCTTCAAACATAATAACCGATGTGCACATCTTTCAGACTATATTACCGGATTCAAAGGTGAGTGTCAAATGTAGGTATGAACCGACCATGGATATTCTCTAATTTGTAAAGATTTTTCTATAAGTTAAGAGAGCCATACACTATAGCCACCAGGGGAGAAGCCAAAAATTTTATAAGCTAAATGCTCAAATTAGGACTCAATCTTTTAAGGGTTGGTCAAATAAAGACTTTTCATGCACTTTAGCCTAGTTTGTAGTAGAAATTAAGTGAATGTTGACGTGTTTAGAATAGAACACATATAACAGAATCAGATATTACTTGAAAAGAAAAGAAAAAATAAATAAAAACATACTTTGAAACATGATGTTTGACCCTTATTTGACCATTTTGATAAGTTTGGCCTTCATTTGATCACTGTCATATAGGTTTGGCCCTTATATGACCATTTTGAATGATTTGGCTCTTATGTGACCAAAAAAGGCTGGCCCCCAATTTTAGGGTTAACCAATTTTGCATTGTTTTTTTTTTTTTTTTTTTTTGGGAGAATTGAATTATAAATTTGAGGGGAGGGGGCAAAATTCAATTTTACCATTATATTAGCTTAAACTTTACAATTTTCGGAGGGACCAAACTACAGTTTTACCTTGGGGTTAAAACAAAGAGTCTGTATAGCTTAACTTTTAACAAGAACAGCATGATGGCAGAAAGGAGCAATTGAATTTGAACATAAATGAATGAATCTGCATGAACCGGTAACTTAATATGATAAAAGTAAGATAGGGATACCTGAAGATACGTTCAACCCTTTGATATACACAATCCAGTAACACAACTGTAAGGCAGATGAATTGACAGCTCCAATCGCTCCATTTTTTCTCCTGGCATTCCTGAAATTTAAGGTGTCAAGTCCACTTATTAATGTCTGAACAAGTAGATGGAAACCAGGGAAGCAGATATTAGAAGTCTCACCTTCACTCCATTTGTACAGCAGATCTGGGAGCATATATAGCAGCATTCTAAGAATTTACACCATCATCCAGAGTCTCAAAGCTCACAATTCTAATCATTTTTTTTCCTAAGAAAGGGAGTCAGGCTTGGAATCACAAAGTCTTCGCCTAAATTCAGTAACTTTGCATCTTAGAACTACTTTAGGATTCCAAACTATCTTGTGCAGGCTCACTTAATCAAGCATACATCAAGAACAGACTCAGAGAGTCGGGCCAAATATTGCTAGGGTTAAAAATTCACAAGGAAAGTCCTGTTAATGAACACTACAGTGCCTCCAGCTGGATGTATATTTAAACTCTGCAGAGAAGAATCGTCAAATGCAACTAAGTTCAAAGTTCATTTGATAGTTGGAATATCCCGCGCATCTGAAGATATGGATTCTCAAGCAATTTTTCATTGTTACTCTGCAGATTAGGTGCACAAAAACAAAGATTTCAGCAGCAAAGAATTTAAAAGTAGCAGTACTAAATTACAATTGAGAAAACGTGTAAATTCAATGCAGAATACAAATACAATGAATACTATAAAAATTTTAAACTTCTCTATCAGCACTTCAAGAAATGGACACAAAGATAAGATGTTCCACCAGAAGCAAATAGGCCATCCATATGTTACAGTAAAATCATTTTAACTAAAAGGAATAACGTATAGCAAAAACAATCCAATAGATGACTGGTACAGTGATTGGCTGACACAGTCAAGGACATTGATTAAAGTAGAACAGTACTGAGCAGAAATATTGTTTTTAAACTTTGAGATGTATAATCAATTATATAAGGATAATGGGATGAAGTTTTCTTTTGTGGAAATGCTGTTATCTGGAGTTCCAAACTAAAAACAACTTCCATATTCATGCCAATATTTTCATCAGCTGTTCTCATGTACTGCTTCATAATTACAATAAAGCGACTTCATATTGAACATAGAGGGATCACTTACCTGTTGAGCTTTATAGATAAGCTTTTGCAGCATGTGTTGGTACTTTTCTGGTTTTTCAGTCATCATTCTCTGCAAAGTTCCCATGCTAGAATGGCTTAGTGGCAAAGCATAACCACAAGAGGAAGGACTAAGGAGGGAAATAAAAGGGGAACAAAAAAAAAGAAAAATAGAAGGGAAGTGGGAGAGGAGAGAGATAAAGGAAAATGCAAGATAGAGTTTTCTAACCTTCAATAGAAAAGCTGAAGAGTAATATGCCACCCTAGAATCAGTATCATCCAAAAGTTCCCTGAAACGAAGGATAAAAAAGAAACTTCATGTTTCCACTCAACTGAAGGTAAGCTTCTGTCAAATTCATTCTTCACAAGCAAAGAAATTGAGATCACCTGAAAAATTCTTCTCCACCAACTTCCTGAAAAGCTGTAGGATCAGCAGTACATTTACCAACTAGAAGCAAAAGAAGGGTAGCCCGAATATCAGAAGTAGCACCAGGAAGGTTCCCTCTTCCTTTGCTTCCAACAGCAACACCTAGTGCAATGTTATCAGTTGCTGCACCCGCAAGTTGAATCAAAGGCCAATAGAAAAGAGCAGCTGGAACACGTGCAACTAATTGCATTGGCGCAATGGCTTGTCCTCGGAGTAGCAGCGCAGCCATAGAAGCTGTCTCACATACAAAATGACTACTAACACTGTAGCCTGATTTGCTATCAGTTTCCTCCATTATCTGATCCCAGGGACAGCTTTCTTGTTGAGATACAAAATCTATATTACTAGTTTTTCTAATTTCTTCTGTGCGAGTGAAAACTTTAGGCCGCTGTATTCCTTCTCCAAATGGCATCAAATTTGAATTGGGAACTTTCAAGCACAATTGAGAGAATAGAATATCACACATCTGTTCAACAAAGAGAGAAATAGTGACTCTTAAAGATTTATAAAGCGCGAGTGAGGAAATGGTGCACAACTCTTTCATATGCAAAATGCAAAAGTTAATGATTAAATCCTCAAAATCTCAGATGTATACAATTTATTTTATGCTGTCCATGTCCTATTGTTTGGGAACGAGTAGATAATCTCAAAGGAACAAACATCAAGCATAACCACAATATACATGTGTATATAAGACATGTATCAAGCAAGGTGGCTGACAGAGGAACCTCACAGTATCTAAGCAGGTCTAAAAAATATCCATACCAAGATGCTATAGAAAAAAAATAAAGATATCAAGAAAGTGCCAGAGCTTCACACGTAACACACCAAAAAGTTTACAGAGAAAGCAACCTTTTTGCATATAGCCTTCTACCTAAGACATGATGCAGCATCACTAATGTGAGACCTCTAGTTAACAAATGAAAAGGTAAACTTTTCAAGCTTTGTTCTTGTCTTCTGATCTCATCTATTAAATTAGAATGATTTTTTAGTACCAATAATCTAAATCATAAAATATTAACTAAGTTCACTTAGGTGTAATTTAAAGAACTACAAACTTGAAAATTAGCAACTATCTAAAGAGCACAAACTATTTTAGATTAAAACAGAAGGAAAAAGGCTTAAACAAGATCATCCTCGGTCCTCAAAGAATTCTTTCTCAGGAACTGAAAACAGAGAGATATATTAATCATAAGGCCAGCTAATGAACAGGATCTTTGGTCCAAGATAAACTAGAAAAGATGCTTTCAAATATCACTGACATTTTGTCTGATGGTTTGGAAGCTTTCCAAGCAAAATACCTTTAAAATATTTATACGGTCTGTTTCATTTATTTGAGCCACCAAGGACAAAGCACTGCTCATGATGTCTATCACTGTAATTGCTTTCTCCAGTCGAGTATCCCTATTGTCAGGGCTAACATCACTGTTGCTTGGCTGTTGCATTTCACTCTCGTCTAACAAAAACTTGCATCGCATGAGAAGCCTCTCTAGAACAACTAGGAAGCCCCACCTGATAGAATTGTTCTTTGACTTTAGAAGACCACACATCAGCCAGATAGACAAAGGAATATCAGAAGGATCAGAGGAATCATGAACACCAGCATAAGCAATTTTATTCTGCAAGCTCCTGACATTAGACCATATACTCCCATTCCTCGAGTCACTTATTTCAGCAATAAGCAGATCTCCTAACCAGATAAATCCATTTTGGCGGTAAAGGATTCTATCCGAATGAAGAAGAGAATGTAAAATAGACCAAGCCAGCTTTGCTTTCATTGCAACACTATTTCGTGTAGATGAACCCTCAACATTGCCCTTAAACTTGTTGGCTTTTGTTATCTGTTTCAGCTGAAAGAACTCTGTGTCCAAATGAGTAAATGAACTAATTATTCTATCTAATTTCTCCGTAATATTTTCCAAAAGCTGCAAAGGAAAACAAATAATAATCAGAAAAGCAGATATATGCTTGCAATTCACACATTTCATTATCACTTCAGCACTCCCGTGAAATATAAGTCGAGATGAGGTGAGCAAGAGGCACAATTTAACATGATATGGTTAAACCCTCCCCTGATTCATTTTTAATCTCAAAGCTATACTTGCATATATGAAATGAATCAAACAAGTGGAATCATATAACCGACCACACACAATACATCAAATCAATAGCCTGATTGTTTATCATCCCCACCCGCCAAATATTAAAAACATACATGCAAAACTGCAAAAACATTCACAAGAAATTACCGTATGTAACCGCTTGCTGTTAGGGTATCTATCCAATGTAGTTGACAGTGATCTTCTCAAAAGCTCCCCAATGCCTTCCACCCCTAGCTTAACAGAGATATAAAAGGCTTCTGGTGCATCAGCCAAAGTGAGCAGTGCAGCAATTGGCTGAATCTCATCATCACTATATTCAGAAGCTCCGGTTGATATGCATGTTTCATTTATTTGATGCAAAACATAGTCGAAAAGCACCAAATAAAGATGCTTTCTTTCCTCCCTTGAGGTTGACAATGAATACTGCACTTGATAATTGAAAAGAAAAAACATACAAGTTAAAAGGTTTCTCTATATTTAAGAACTTTTGCATATATTTCAATTAATCCATTTTTATGAGGTGTTTAAAACACGTGTGAGTCATCAGATACCCATTAATCCCTCTTAGGTCCAACAACTTCATAAATATGAACATTGCAAGCCATTACTAGAACAAACCTCATTACTTGTCACACATTTCCAAAAATTTGTTAAGCAATTGGAATCCACTGCTTCTGTTGTGTTATTAAATATTGGGTAGGGTCCCAAGGTTTTTTCATTCAGGTAAATTAATCCTTTAATTATTGCTAAAATTTTTACATGAAGACCAAGAGTAGCAGGTCAAGCTGGTCAACAAGAAGATAAAATCAATCTTATTTCTATAGATGCCCAGATCAAACTAATTAGCATACCTCAATGAAGATAAAATCAATTCCTCCAATCAGGTCAAGCTGGTCAACAAGAAAATTCGCTGTACTCATGATGGCCTTAGTAGATTCATCAGGTACTTGATATAACATGTTTGTTAGGATACAAACAAGCTTGCAATGCACAACTTCAGCCCAGGAATTTATCCGGCTAATCACCAAAATTGACTTGACAACCTGAAGACAACACAAGTGAAGAGACAATAAATGAGACCGAGATTTATTGCCATAATAATACTAAGTTCCAATACCATTAAACAAAGAATCCCGAGTCTTAAAATTTCCTAAGGAAATCCGACCAAAATTTAGGTCAGCTTTGATTGACAAGATTGCATGGTATGGTTTTGATAGAGAAAAATAGTGGAGTGTCGATAACACAAAAGACATGCAAAAATTAGAGTTATGCTTAAAATACAAGATAAAACCAGAGTTTTTACACTTGCTAGGTAAGCCTTATACTTTTATTGACCCAAATAAGTCCAAAACCTTCAATTTTGTGTCTGAATAAACACTTATCACAAACAAAAAGTTGACTTTTATTACAGTCAATGCTAGTTGGACTTTTTTTCCTCCACATGGAAGTTGAGGCGGTATGGTGATGTGGCTGAAAATTGAAAATCTTGGAAAAAAAATCAGTACAGATTAAGGATTACGGGCATGCTTGGATACAATAAAAATATATGTACTTACCTGGGAAAAGTAGTAAAGTTCAGTTTTTTTTTTTAACCTAAAATTGTTCAAATAAAACACCAATCCCAACATTGACAGAACCTCAAGACTAGAATTCAATCGCACACCAAACAAATTCTACCAACATATAATGCAAAGGGTGCATAATGTAAAATAAAAGTAAAAATTAGGGTCAATAAACTCCTGCAACATATGAAATTTTCCAACAAGAAATGGACCGTCTTTTCATCGAGCCATTCCAAATACCACACAATATTCTCAGAACCTATATGGTTAGAACTGAATCACATATCTGGCAAATCCAACCAACTTTCAGCTTTGCAATTCCTCTGAGTATAGTAAAGAAAAAGTTGCTCCATGTATGACCCAACATAAAGTGGAGCCAGAATCATTCAGAGGGAGAGTAATGCTAAGATAACATTTTGTATAGATTGGTTGTAGAAATTCTTGCAAAGCAGAGGTTGAACTTTATTGAGAGGTATTTCACACTGCTAAAGTGTGACTCAGAAGTTTAACATGGTAGATGCAAAAGTGCTATGTTACCAATTGGAGACTGATAAGTTTACTGGGATGGTTTTTTTTTTTTTCATTTAGATATTTGAAATGGATGCTGCCAATTTTACACGACAATACTTCCAAAAATTGGAGACGTGCACACACAAGAAATGAAACTTCCAAATCACCTCCTAGACATAATTTCCTCCACACAGACACACATGAAGCCCTCACGGGTTAAATCAAGGTAAGAATACAACATGGTAATTTTGGGAAAGCTCCAGGAACTTGTAGTTAGGCAGACAAAACCGACTCACCCTGATGTCAAGTCCTTTTAATCGATTTCTCCAAATGTTGCCTCTATCGCACACAAAATATAGTAAACAGCTTAGGGCAGAAGCCCAGACAGCTTCTTCCATCTCATCAATCTACAACAAGCAATAGCAAGGGAAAAGTAAAATGGAAGTAGAGACAAGCATGGATGGAACATCCTAAAATCAAAGCAGCCAAAGTACAGAAGCTTCGGTTAAAAGACAGCCAGTACCTGAACAAGAAGAAGAAGTATATCATATAAAATGTTTAAAATCCAAGACTCAAATTTATCAATAGCTGAGGTGCTTCCCAACTTCTTGGAAGAAGCTAGTTTCCTTCTCCCTTGCGTGGTAAGCTGATCTTCACTATTTAAAAGTAATTCTTGAGAATACTCTTCCTCAATTACAGAATTATCATCAATTATCAGGGGCTCTAACAAGTGAGCATGGACTGCAAGGTTTAGAATTAAATCAAAAGCACGCACCCTACACGCTGTCCTTGGAGAACTAAGCATCTCCTGTAAGGAAAAAAAAAAAAGGTAAGAGTTAAAAGATGATTTCATAATACTTGAATAAGAAACTGAAAATACAATAAACAAAAACCTCAAGCATAGATAGAGTGAGAGGAGCAGCAGTTCCAGAATCCAAGACATACCTACAAAACAGAATTTTCAGCAACAGCATACCAGTAATCATCATTAGATGTGAAAATTAAAAGAAGAAAACAAGCGAAGAAAAATGAAACAAAATCAATGACATGATTCTGTGCACAAACAAGTATGTTGGAAATTCAGAATCAAACCCCTGCTACTATTTATGAAGAACTGACTCTTGCAATGGGTCAGATTTCAACCTGAATTAAGCAAGCGGCATTTCAAAGTGTGCCCACAACATGATCAACGGGATGTCAACTTCAGATACTTCAAATGGATATGCATTTTCTCAGATAAATTACTTTTAAATAGCAATGAATTAGGAAACTATTCCAAATGCATTGCAACACCATGTACTTAGTATTGCAGAATAAAAAAACAGAAAGCTTACCACCCTTTACATAAGGATGATTCCAAAATAACTTATGCATCTTAGGCTAATATGTATAAAGTAATTGATACTGTTATTATATTATTATAATGACCA
Organism: Gossypium longicalyx; assembly: GCA_025698465.1. NCBI lineage: Eukaryota > Viridiplantae > Streptophyta > Magnoliopsida > Malvales > Malvaceae > Gossypium > Gossypium longicalyx. Next base: position 4,522,778 of record CM047004.1, read on the forward strand.
AATAAAGGTTGTTGGGGACAGATACGGAGAGAAAGAAAGGTTAAATGTATCGCATGCAATATAGGACAAATGAGGTCAAAGAAAAGAAGAAAACAGAAACATACATGTCAATAACCAGCTTAATAAGGACGCTCACAGCCACATCCATTGATGGCTTTGCACTGTTATTACTTAATCTAGAAGATACCGTCATGGTATTAGCATTTGTTAAAGATGTCTCAGAGCAGACAGCTGCAATGACCTCGCATACCTCGGCAGGGTTCAAACGCAAAGGTTGTTGTTCACTGATGCACGCAAAAATATTTTATTAGAGAAAAAAGAAAACATAAACTCAACCACATTGAGATCTATCAATGTTGTGAAATAAATAGCACTTGAAAATAAATACAATAATTATGCACTCCAGAACAAGAAGCTGTGTGTAACAATGCAGGATAGACCCAGCCACAGATCATGATCCCAAGGAACAATTATACAATTAACATAAATGGATATTAGCAAATGCTTTATGTTCAACTCAATAACATAAATGTCCTCAAGTTAAACTTGGAGTATTTGCTAATAGGGAAAAAAAAGAGAAGCTCCCTTTTAATTCCAAAACCTAGTAAACTTGCAATAGAAGCAAAATTCATTAGCTAACAAATCACAAAAGGAATATACCATCATCAATTAAAGGATGTCAAATTGCACACCTGTAATGGCGATATTGGAAAAGTGGTCGGGCACGTGGGCGGAATGTGCTTGCAGGAGAATCATCCCTACACAAATTATACCCAATAACCCAAACTGTAACCATACAACTTTATTCAAAATTTAGGTTTAAAACTATGCATAGTTAATCTTCTCTTAAACTCAAACAGCTCTACCTTGCTACTTATACTACCATTTAAAGAAGCTTAATTTTCAGAGTATCCAGATAATCATGCTAATTTTCTCTTAAACTGAAATATATATCTTTCTAACGGGATTGGCTAAGTTCACTTAAATCCAGATTATGGCTAACATCAGATTTGTCATACATGGTATAACACCAACAAGTCAAAACACGTAATTCAGCAACAAAGAATTTTAGAATGAAACAGAAGTTACACACACACACATATCTTTCTAACACAATTGGTTAAATTCTTTTGAATCCAGAATACAGTAAACATCAGATTGGTTGTATGTAATATGGCACCAAAACACCAAAACATGCAGAGTTCATCTACTGTTTCAATGTCCCAGGCCCTCCAACTTAATCAAATTTGCAAACTCCATAAAAGCAGTCATAATACAATTAGGTACGGAAAAGGGTTTGTAGAAAACAGAACCTCAAGCCACAAGACTCCAAACATTTAACTGGGAAAGAAGCTTGAATTTATTGCCTTAAAAGCTAACAGTCTATGACCTTTCCCACCCATCAAATTGCAAAGATTAGTGTGACAGCACAACCATATAAGTCTATCACAGCACAACAGATCCTTAGGAACCGTGCAAATAATATAATGGTAAGTGATATTAAACATAAAGTCATCAAAGCAATAATCTGAGAGTAAGTGAAGAACATACCAAATTTGATGAGGTCCTCCTTTACTGCGTTTCAATGCTGTAATTGCTCTCAAATGGGAGCGAGCAGAAGCAGAATTGGCAATTGTTGTGACTGGTGAAGGCTGTAAGAGTTGATCAAGATAAGGCATATCAGCAGTGCCAAAATATTTCCAGGGCTGGCCATTCATTTTTGCTTCCATATCTCCAACAAGTAAAGCAGCTGCTCCTACCTCTAAGAAATTATGTGCACTCATGTCTTGCACATACGCAGAGTGGTCACTGTTTGTTGAATATAGAACATTTCAAATGTTAAATTTGTTTTAGAAGCAATGGAACACATGGAAGAACAGTATTAATAGCCAGAACATACCAGTGACTTAGAATACCTATAAGGGAAGAAGTAATAAAGCCAATATGAACTATTTGAACACTTAATAAGCATATGCAAATTGCAAAATCAATTACCTTTCAGTAAAGGGTGACTGATGATCCCTAAGCCAGCGCCATTTCAAAACATCATGTGCAATATATTCAGGATTCTCTATTCGATCAGCGTCCTCAATGTTTGACAAGTTTGAAACAGATAAAGCTGTAGCATCTTTCTTCTCTGAAGACTCTCCAACATTCACAGGGCATCGCTGAGAATTGAAAGATCTACTCAACAAAGATGTCAACGAAGGAAGTGACTGCCTCGATGCGAAGGTTGCCCCAGCAAAACCTGCCGGCTGGAATGAACGCTTTGGAATATGTTGAGCCACTAAGGATCTCACATAATTCAATGACTTTACAAGGGCTATAGAAGCAAAACTAGACACAGGCAACAAAGGAGAAGCACTTGCAGATGATGTTGATGTTGCTGATGAACCCGATTGTTGATTTAAAGACCGAGACCAAGGTGACAACCTTCGATTTGGACTTATGTCACATTCCGCAATTAAGCTGACACAAAACCGATCTATTTGCAGCAACGTGTCCTCACTGGGTTTATACCTGCACCAAATAGAACAAAAAATGAAATCCTAAAATAAAACAACAATATAAAACAGACCCTATAAATCTTGGAACCTTTGGTCTTGATAAATTTCCTAGTCAGTCATAAACTGGATAGCAACCAGAGCAAGTTCCATATTTAAAATGGACTATAATGGTAACATAATTTTATGAATACTTGATATATGTCAATTCTGGTTCAATTATTGCATTCTGAAACTAACAAACATTCTACCACTTCCCTACCAACAAGTGTAAGGTGCAGTGATAAGACACACTGCATTCTCAAGGAAAGAACTCAAGTTTGAACCCTAGAGATGACATTGTTGGGAGGGGCAGCCACAAACCCCAAAAAGATTAATCTTCATGAACTGTAAAATGGACATGGTGGATACCTTAATTATACCAAAAAGAATATTCGAACACTTCCCTATTCTACATAAAAAGAAAATAAGAGAAAATACAAGTTCACACCAAGAACAGCATACCTTAAGAGGTATCGCTTCAGGAGTGCCACACACCTTCCCACTACAGCTGGGCTGGCACAAATTATATACACAGCAGCAGAAAAGGAAATTAGTTCAAGCACTGTGCTAAGAGTAATGGCTAGATTAAAAAGGAGTTAAGAAAAGGTATTCAGTGCATGATGCAACAATAGGCAAATCGGTAATTAACTGTAAAATAATTATACACCTGATAACAATTATTATTTATAAAACCCATGCACTATTTTTTTTCTTTGCAATATCATATTCCATTCAAGTGTTTAATAATTTAATATACTTCTGCTGTCGTCTCTATGAAATTTCCAGACATCAAAACACAAATTATGGGTGTTTCTAGAATAAGTGACACAAGACTATTCCATCGCATGAATATGGTGTCAATACACTGTCTCGTATGGATGAAGCATTCTAAGCTTTCAAAATATCAACAACTGGTGCGACAAATTTAACATCACACTATCATTTATCAGAAATAGGCATTACCTCACACTCACTTAAAATCTGTAACTCCAATCTATTTAGCACCCAAACAAGTTCATAAACCCATCTCTCTCTAAAATACATTATGGTCGGTTATATAAGTACACTATGCAAATAAATTACCTGCGTTCTCTCTCTGCAATTGTATGCTCTAAAATAACAATGTAAGACTGGTCAGTTGTTGAGGGTGCTGCCAGATAGTCCTGTCATTGTTAAATGTATGTTCTGGTATTGTAAGGTTCAAATACAATTCCACAGGCGAGACAAAAAGATCTGATACTAATATATAAATGTCTATACACAATCTCTAGGGAAAAAAAATATAGAGTATGTGAATCATAATATTATAAAATTCAAAAACAAATTCCACAGGTGAAGCAAAAGGATGATATCATACTAATATAGTAAATCAAATGAACTTTAAATTCTCATCATTTACAATGCCTGCAAGAAGTAAAGTTATATGAGGAACTAAGATTTGCTACACCAAAAGTCTAGGCTTTATCAATATCAATGCTGATTCCAGTTGGAAAAAACAAAGCACTTTCACCATTACACTTGGACCCCAGGGGAAAAAAGACAACAGAAAGGAAAAGTTCACCAATGTTTGAATTATGAGATTTTGAATTCCCTTTCCTGTATATCCATGGGTAGTAAGTGACTAAGAAAAACTGCTTGCAATTAGATTTGAGAATACATAAATATAAGAGATTATTCATTAATTAAGTAATCAGTAAGTAAAAATACTGCTCAGCCAAACAATGTCAAGAAAGGTTTCTCTCTCAATATAATAAATTCAAGCTGAATAAGTAGTTAATGTCAGCATGCTGCTAGGGTTGTTAATATTTAAACCTACCTTGAAACCATAAAACATTTTAACTAAATACAAGACAGCAAAATCTAGAAATCTTACTAGGGTACACAGAAACAATAAAACCACGGTTAAAACGAGGAAAAATGCTTAGACACTTCATTATAAAATTAAAAAAAAAGAAGACGAAGAAGAAGAAAAAACCAACCCAACAACACAACATTAGCAAGTAATTCACTTAAGCTGTATTTCGTCGAGCTTTTACTAAGTTTTTGCTTGCCCGAAGCAAAAGATAAGTTTTAAAGAACTAAAAAAATTAAAATCTAACTTTTGCAGATAACAAAATGAAAACTTAATTTCATTTAATCATACTCATTTTTATTCAAATTGGATGTCCATTTTCACTCTTGGCTTTCACCAATTTATAAACTTTCATAACGCAACAATGATGTGGAAATACAAAGTAAATCTTACAATAGTTCAGTAATTTACATCCTCTCTTTTTTTTTTTTACCATAATTCACTATCTTCTGCCAATAAATCAACTTCTAAATCCTTGCAACCTAAATGAATTCTAAAGAGAAAATCTATTTTTTTTTCCTTTCTTTGTCGATATTTATACACATCAGAAAAACATTCATTAAATCACAAAATAAAAATACACAATAATATTCTTTTCAAGATCTAATAACATAAACAAAAAAAAAATTAAATCCAAACAAAGAATAACGAACCCGAAGTGTCCTCGAAGCTTCATTTAAAACCAACTGGCTTCCATGGTGATACGAACTAAGACCTCCAGCCCCCGCCGCCGGCGAAAAAGAAGAAGACGAAGAAGAAGAAAGACAATCCGCCACCGCCCTGCGCAACGGCTCCGGCGGCTTCTTAAGCGACGGAGATCTAAGCCTGGACACTCCACTAGCTGTTCCTAACTGAAGCCTCGAACTTCCGGGGCTCCGACCGGGACTGAAAATCGTTGTCATCGGATTTCCGAATCTACCTACAACTGTTTCTCAATTCGACTCCAAACTTTTTTTTTAAATATTAAAAATTTTAGAGAAATTAAAATTTTGATTATAGAATGGATTAAATTTCTACATTTGAATAGAGAAAAATGAGGAAAAATTGTTGAAGTTCGCGGAGGAAGTGAGTCTTAGCTGTAAGTATAAGCGTAGTTCTATGCGATTGCGAGGTGTGTTATTATGAGCTGGCAACCGCTATTTTTGATTTCTTTTATTATTTCCTTTTTTCTTATTACATTATTGTTTGGCCTAATTTTAGGAATTTATTTAATTATTAATTTTGTTTTTTATATTACTTTAGGTATTCGATAATTATATTAGACTAATTATTTATTTCGATATCGAGTTAGGTCAAATTTTAAATTAGGTATAAATTTATTTAATATTTATTTTCTCCTTTTATAATATTTGAAATTGAGATCTTATTCGAGAAAAAATTTATTGGTCAAAATTAAGTTAGTTGTAAATTATGACATATTTTATTATCAATTAAGTTAATAATTTTAATAAAATTTAATTACGATTTTAGTCTTGTATATTTGTAATTTAATATTTTTACTTTTAATTTTAGTAATTTAGTCATTATATTATTTTTAAATATTAATCACTATATTTTTTAAGTAGTAATTGAAGTCTATTTAATATCATTATCGAATAACTTCCATTAAATTAGATTTTAAGTTATTTTTAAAATAAAGATATTATGATACTTACTATTATCTACTATTGAGCTCGCGTGTTGAGCTCACATGACGTTAAGTGTTGTTATACATGGGACCATGAGATGTGGGTTTGCACACCACGACATAAGTGAACTCACATCTTATAAACATGTGTTAAGTCTAGAGTTGGATACGTGTTGGCATACATGAAACCTATCTAGAATATCACATCAATAAACAGTAACAATATCATATAAAAATACAACATTACCATCTAAAGAAGATAGAGAAAAACACTCAATAAAAGAAATAATTATAAGGCCAAATCAAAATCTTTAGAATAATATCGAAGAACTTTATAATCCTATATTAAAAATGGAAAAAAATTCAACTTCAGAAAATGTCACGTAATTCAATTGAAGACGAAAGTTTTATCAACTAAACTTTAATTATTAAATCAAAATTGTAAAGAGACTAAAACTTTTTAGAATTAAAAGTAAAAGGACTGGATTTTAAATATTCAAAAAAATAGGTACTGATTTCAAAAATATACCCTTCAATAAAGCTTAAGTCAATTCTAAATGGAAAAACCTTTATCCAAAATTCAACCTGGACTGGGTCCAATTAAAAGCAAGATTTCTTTTCCTCTTTTATGGCATTAAAGTTGAAAAAGAATTTTTGTTTTGTTTTTACTTTTTTTAGTAGGAATATATTTTTTTATTCCAACTAATAAAAATAAATTTATATTTTATTTAATCCAAAAAAAAAAAGAAAAATACATAAAAGATAATGCTTATACATATATATATTTATTGTCTGACGTCTAAACCGTAAATAATTTCCCCTTTTTATAATAAAAACCAAAATAATTACTGTATCATGTCATATTGTCTTGTTTCTTCCTTTTTAAGTCCCTTTTTCCAATAAAGTTTAGAGTCTGTATGACTGGGAATGGAAACAAAAATTTCCCCCCTAGATTTCGATTCGATCCGAAAAATTTTATATTTTAAATTGTGTCTAATTTTTTAATTAATCGAGTCAAACGGATTGAATTTTGGAAGAATATTTAACAAAATATATTTTTATATGTAATTTTAATTTAAAATATATTAGAAATGTTATTATACGTGTATGCATGTGTAAATTACGGATTTTAAATAACGATATAAAAATAACATACAATAAACAATAAAGTGTATGATTTGAAACTTATGAAATATGTATGATATTAAAATAAAAATTAGATAAATTATGAGTAAAACAAAATTTTAACACATAAATACATCGTATAAAGACAATATTAAATGCACTACAATTCTTTATCACGGGTTTGTCATCGATTTTGAATTAGTGCCAAGTTAACTTGTGACAACAACTCAATTAACAACATTTTTATTGTTTTTTTTTTGCCGAAACAATTAACAATATTATTAATACTAAAAATTCTATCACACGTATATGTATGTAGAAACCACGGATTTAAATTTAAAATAACATAAAATAAATAATGTATAAAATATACATTGAAATGAAGCTTTGATTGACTAATCCAATTTGCGTGAGTTCAGATATCACCATATGCATATTTTAATTAATTTTTGTTAATAAATTTATATTAATATTTACTCTAACGTAATTACATCTAGAAAACAATTAATAGTATCCTTAAAAAATAATAAAAATTAAAATTATTTTATTTTATTTTATTTTATTTTGATAAAATTTTAAAAAATATCATCTTTCACTCTATTATTTAAAAATGACACTAAAAAAATTTACAATATCGTATTCAAAATCGAAAACTTATCAATGCCAAATTTTACATATTTATTTTATTTGCTTAGGTGGGAAATATGTGTAATATTGACAATAAGAATAAATTTTCTTATTTTAAAAATATCGCATAATTTGATTAAACAAATAATTAAAATAAAAAGAGTAAAAAATAAAATTTCTAAAATTAAAAATAAAGGTACTGAATTTCAAATCCAATTAGAAAAAAAGGCATTATCCAAAATTCAGCCTAGACTTTTGTTTATGGCATTTAAAATTTTTTGTTTTGTTTTTACTTTTTTTAGAAAAAACTTTTTTTTTTTCCAAATAATGACAAATAAGTGGAGATTTATTTAATAAATAATACATAAAATAAATATTATTTATACATATCTTTATTGTCTGACGCCTAAACAGTAAGTAGTTTTCTCTTTTTCTAATAAAACCCAAAATACGTCATCTCTTATTGTCTCCTCTTTTAACTTCTTCCATTAATTTTTTACTTAAAAATATTTTTTTCCAATAATTTTAGTAACGATTAAAAGAATAAAAAGTTATTTTAAAAATATATTAACATTATATATTTATTTTTTATTAAATATTTTAAATTTGTTTATACTATTATTATTAACTTATAAACCCAACTCAATAGCCCAAGGTCGGTTAACCGGAAAAATCGACTGAATCAAAATCGATTCAGTTTGATTGATTTTCTCAACTAAAAAAGGTCGAGTTGGTTTTATCATGTTAAAGTTGGTTCAAAGAAAAAAATCAATCGAACCAATTGATTCAACCTATTTCTTCTTCTTTTTTTGGTACATTTTAATATTGCTACAAAAAAGTTTTCACCCGTACATATTGTATATGTGTTGTTACTATTAGTTTCAAATCATATTTATTTATTTATTTATTGTATGTTATTTTTAATGCATATCTATATTTTAAATACGTAATTTTCACACGCATATACATACACATGTGCTAGACTTTCTAGTATTGATAATATCATTGATTGGATATGTGCTATTTTGTTGATATTGAATTTTCTTTTCACGAACATGACAACATTTTGATGTGGTATAGAAAAATAATAATATCATGATAAACAACTGGATCTGATGTATTTATATAATTTTTTTACTTACAATTTAAATTGTTTTATTTTCATTTCAGTTTCATACATAAGGCACTGAAAAAAAAATATTTGGTACACTGATAGTGAAGTTTTTAGACTCCACAAACAAGGTCAATAGATTGACAAGTATCTTATAGAGGTATAGTGAAATATTTAAAAATAAATAAATATTTTAAAAAAGAAACATAACACATTTTTTTGAGTTACTTGTGGAATAAAAAAAATAGATAGTGTCAATGTACTAAATACTAATTTTATTGCGTTTGTGTTAATATTATTAGTTTCAAATAAAATTTTTTATTTATTAGATATCATTTTTTAAATGTATATTTATATTCTAAATTATAAACAAATAAAAAAAAAACAAAACAAAACTTAATAGTCCAATGACTAAATTAAGAACTTTTGAATAGTTGAATGACTTAAATAAAAACTTTCGAATAATGCAATGACCATTTTGTAACTTTTTGAAATTAAGTGACAAAAACATAAACTTACTAATAGTTTACCCTAAAATTAAACTCCACTATTTTTGTACATATTTTATTTATAATAGTATGGTTTTGGACTCGTGTTGGGTTAATTATTTTCAGCCTAAATAGTTAAAATTTAAAGGTTATAATATGCTTTAAGTTTCTATACTCTTTACATTTTTGGAATTTAGTCTCCACTTTTTTTTTCTTTTAAGAATTTAATCTCTCTATTTTCAAATTTAAAAATTTAAGTCTAATGTTAACACCGTTAAAATTATTCTGTAAAATTTGTAGGAATCATATTCTATTTTTTTAAAGTACTCACTTGATAATAATGTAAAAAAATGACATTATAATAGACTTGAATCTAACGACAATTTTAACAATGTTAACAGTTCTTTAAATTTACATCAGTATTTTAATTAGAAGAAAACATTTAGATTAAGTAATGACATTATAAGTATTGAAGTACCCAATTATATAAAAAAATTCAATTATAAAGATCAAATCTCAAATTTTAACATAGTATAGAAACCATAATTGAAATTGGGCTATTTTATATAATGAGAAATTTGAGAGACCGAAATTAAAAATTAACCATTTTGTTGAGAATCTATACTACTATATATAAAAGGATGTAGTGATATATATATATATAAAAGCAGAGGATCAAAATTAAAAAATAACCATTATTGCCAAGAATGAAAAAAAAAATTGGCAAGGCAAATGTCAATGAAGGAAGTCCCTTTTATATATTTATATTACAATAAAATTCATGATTAAGTCACTATTACGAGTTAATCGCACATTAAATTGGTTAAAAAATTAAGAGAATATTTTTCTTAATTTAAATAAGTAATGTTATTTGAAAATATTTTAAACTTTTCATGGTAAAAAAACCAATAAAAAAATATAATAATATTCGAATCCACGCGAATTGCATTAATAAAACATTTAATTTGTCTCTCAACTAAAGCTTTATTTAAATATTTTTAAAGCTTCATTTTAATACTTTTATATATTTTTATTTTATTATGCACACTTTATTATTCCTATCAGTTGTATATATTAATTGTATATTATTTTTAAACAAACATTTGTGTTTTGAATACGTGATTTCTATAGGTATATACTTATGATAAAAATTTTAGTAGTAGTACAAAATTCCAAATTCTTTAATTTCTTTGAATTATCCAAATTCGGCGCATGTATCCAGTAAATATTTAAAGATATGCATAAGTAAGGCCAAAGCCAGAGGGGCTAGCAAGGGCCTCGGCTTCCCTAAAATGGAAAAGTTTCCATTTAGGTCTTTTATAATTAATAAAATTTTAAATTAATAATAATAAAATTTCATTTTATTCCCCTTAAAATGATAAAATTTTAATTTAATCTTTTAAAATTTATAAATATAATCTATTAAAATAATAAAATTATGTTTTTACTATCATAAAAAATATATAATTTGATTCCAACCCTAAAAAAAATCTTCTAACTTCGCCTCTATACATAAGTATATGATAGTCTAATCGTTTTGAAGTTCTTTCATGTATATGGTATGTATGATTCAAAATGTTCATTTTTTAAATAAAATTTTCATTTATTTAGAGTGAGCTCGCATACAATTATATCATACAGAAACCATATCCAAGATATTGGAAAATTTTTATTAAACCCGTAAATTGTTTTGAAAATTTTAATTAAGCTCTCAAAATCATCGAAAAATTGTATGGAGTCTTTCAAAAAATTTTAAAACTCTCATTAAGTCTCCAAAATTTGTTAAAGTTCTAATTAGGCCTACCAAAATTTTTGAAAATTCTCATTAAATCCCTCAAATTTCCTAAAATTTTAGGTATTCCCTCCAAAATTTAATGCCAATTTTCACCACTGAAGAAAAATAAGACAATTTTCAAGGCAGAGGAAACAGCAGCCTTGATTACAGAACAACAATGGCGTATCACTTAAAGAATAAATCAATTCAAAATCAAATTATAAAGATGAGTCAAAACAAAGGGATGCTAATGAATGAATCCTATAAAAGTTGGTTAGTTAAGTAGTTAATACCTACGTACGCCACTGCGGTCATACATCCTTGCTGAAGGGCACTCGTAATGAAGGTGACCCCTTCCACCACAGTTATTGCATATGACTATGGAAACGCAGTCCTGACTAATATGGCCTGGCTGGCCACAGTTGCGGCAGAAAATGTCCCGGAAGCGGTCTCCCATGTCTGATGACAGTTTCGACTTGGCACATTGTCTGGCTACATGACCTGATATATTGCAGATATTGCAAACTGGCTCGTTAGGGCAGTCACAAGCAAGGTGACCAGTTTTACGACAGTTATTGCAAGCCTTCTCATTCGTACAGTTGGCGGCAAAGTGACCTGCCTTGTAGCAGTTGTTGCAGAGTCTTGCATCATGAGCCGGAAGTCTGGGATTTAGGCAATCTCGAGCTAAGTGACCCATCTTACCACACATATTACAAACAGGCTCATTGGAGCATTGGCCAGCAAGATGCCCTGGCTCCTTACAGTTCCAACACATAGTGGTTGAGTTGCACTCGGCAGCAATGTGACTACAAAGAAATGAAGAGAAGAAAACAGATCATTAACGAATTTCACGTCCGAGAACGAACAAATATGAAATGGAAGGTTATACCTTTTTTTATTTTGGCTTAAGTGAAAGGTTCTACAAAATTTAAACGAGGAAGAATTCATCTCACCCAGGAAGCCCACAGTTGTTGCACACGGTCACATTCGGACATTTCCTTGCAACATGTCCGGGTCGCTTACATTTGTTGCACAAATAAACTTGCCTGAGAAACAAAAACATGGTTTCCTAAAATTAAATCGAAATGACAGAAACAAAGAAAAGCATATTTCTCAAAAAGGAGAAAAGATGAACAATGTGAAAAGCAGCTAGTATAAGCCCAAGCCTCAAATCTACTGTAGCACTAAACCAAAGCCTCAAAAGTTGGAACCACAAATTCTACCGCAGCAAAAATAAAGGATGCCGGGGTTGAAGATAGTTTCTGACCTCAAGCTTTACGATGTACAACCAGACTAGTCTCCTCCGGCAAGTTCCATGAACCGGTCCCTTTTCCGAAATGACATATTCTTAATATTTGTATCCACCCGTAAGGCCTTAATGGCACCCCTTAACATAACAGACGGATTCCAAGGAATTCTAAATCTTACATGGTAGAGAACCATGAACAAATTAAACTAGAAATAGGGAACACTGGCGTACCTAAAAAATTCAAGAAAAACCACCTCAACTCCTACACGATTATAACCAAAGTAAGGCATGGCAAGTGAAACTGATAAGTGAACATGGCCTAGAAATCAAGAGCTCGTGAATAACTAAATGAAGCAAGCAAATTCGCATTTCAAGTGTTCAACTATGAACTACATCATAAAACATTATTCTCGTATATCAGCCCCAGATGTGTTTGCTTTCTAACGACCACAGTATTCTAGCAGCATAGAAGTATTGAACTTGGGGACTGAGCCGTTGTTACCTTCAGCAGCAAAATGGAGAGATCCTTAACAATATACGGTATGACAACCCAAAAACTTCGAACTAGGTCCCTAACAGTCAACCAGAAACAGTTGCAGAGAGCATATCAAAACGGTAGTTCGACTAGTGCAATACCCTTGATCCTTGCATTCCATGTCTCTATTCCTTAACCTTCTTCTCACATTGTCTAAACCTAATAAATGCATTGATCTCAAGCATAATTTTTCCAGCAAAAGAAGTTCAAACATGAAACGTTTTTCATTTCATTTCCAAGAATTCAAAAAAAAAAAAAAAAACACAAAACTTCAGTACAGTCAGAAACAAATTTCACTTAAATTCCTATCAATTTCACAATAATGAAAGTTATAACAGGATACTTCAAAATTCAAATAATAATTCCATGCCAAAATAACATCAACCATCTATTTTGTGATCAAAACGAAAAAAAAAAAGATTATTTAAATCTTAATTCTTTAAACATTGAACTTCGAGAACAAAAAGTAAGTAAGAATGAAACATCATCATACACAAAGATTCTTAATAACGTTAAATATCAAAATAATATAAAAAAAAAAGTTTATACCGATTATTCCGACGGTCCCTGGAGTACGGTGAATTACGGTAAGGAACACGATCAATGCTTCGAAAAATCTTCCCACGTAACAGGCTCCTGCTTCTGTTGAAACTCATTCTTTAATAAAAATCTAAAAGTAAACCATCAATTCTACAAGAAAAACAAACAAAATTTAACGAATTTCAGATCATAAAAGAAGAACATACAGTATTGAAAGACTTTACAGTTTACAACGTATGTAGTACGCGTATACATACGTGTATATATATACACGAGGAGTTTTAACTCACCCGCGAAATTGAAGTGATTCAGATTTGGGATTTTGTTGATGTGCTGTGGTTTCAACTGATAAAAATCTCAAAACTGGGATTTCTGTTTGCTCAAGGTGGAATGAACACGTGTTTTTTTAGTTAGATGGAATCAGCAATGCGGCATCGTTTCTATCATTGCTTCCTCTCACTGTTATTATGTTCAGGTGTTGGGAAATCCAAAATGGGACTTGGATGGTTTTATTTTTATTTAATTTATGATATAAAAATAAATATTTTATGTTTAAAATATTAAAAATAAATTAAAATATTACTTATTAGAGTTGCATAGTAATCAATTTGTATAATTCCTACCGGCTCGTTTTGTTTAATATTTTTTATAGTCAGTGGCAGATCTAGAAACACGATCTAAGGAATAAATTTTTATTAGAATTATTGACTACATATTTTTTTTAAGTTGAGAGGCAGAATTTAAATTTTTAAGAGGTTTAATGTAATAAAATTCATTTTAAAAGGGTAGTATATAAATTTCTAAAAAATTTAGGGGACAGTCACCTCCACCTGCCTCCTCTTATATATAATCAACAAATTTGAATGAGGCTAAAACATGTATTATTTAATAGGATTTGAGATAACTTGATTTCATTAATATTTTGAGAAAAATACATTAATTAAATTAATATGAAATTAATTTATGAATGATTTTATTGTTTAATGTATGGGGTAATTTTTTTGTTTTAGTGTATATTGAATTTATTGAATCCCATATTGGATTTGTAAGTTTTTTAATGTGTATTTTATGTTTAATTTTTAACTTTTAATTTTATTTATTTGATATTTTTAAATATTTTACATATCCATATATTATATATTGTTTTGAAAAAATATATTAAATATTTTTTTAACAAATTCACATATAAAAATATATTAATAATAATAAACTGATACATTTAGTGATACAATATTAATTAGACTAGCGGTAAGTATTCATATTTATCATTCATCTTTAAATTTTAGCTCTTTTTTTTAACCTAACCCAGACAAAATAAATAATTACGAAAATAACTCAGTAGCAAAATTATGTACGAGAATGACCTAAAATTTACAGTGTCCGTTGGTGTCGCCAGATATATCAGCAACACCACCCTCTCATCATCATCAACTTTTTTTAAAAAAAATAATTTGTTCAAGTGCCGCCACTATGTCCGACAACACCCGTATATATATTTCAAAATCTACATGTATTCATGGTGTGTCTGGTGACACCAATAAAAACTATAAATTTCAGGTCATTAACTTACATAATTTTACTTTTAGGTCATTCCTGTAATTACTTAATTTATTTAGGTCAATTTAAAAAAAACCTTAAATTTTGATTAATTAATTTTTTAAATTGTTGTCCCATTCAAACTCTGAAAAAAATGAAACTAATATATATATATATATATATCAATGAAAATTTAAAACTTCAATAATAATTTATCATATAAACTCTTAAAAATGGATACATTAAATACATAATATTGGTATTAAAACTTTTCTATGGATGATTATTTGTTCTTGATATAGAATTAGTATCAATAGTCTTCTCTTCCTTTGTAACTTTTTGGGCAAAGGAAATTGGAACCAAGCAAAGTCCTCTACTTCTTAAATCTTGCTTCTTCTTTTCAGTTTCCTGTTCACAATAATACGTGTTCTACTTTTCAAATTATAAGGAATTTTAAAACAATAAATAAATAAAGTTGACACTGAAATATATATATCAATCTAGACTTCAACGAAATTAGAAAATTTATATTAGGATTGAAATTGAATTATAAATTTTGAGAGATAAAAACACGAATTTTACCACTCTATTATCTATATTTTATAAGTTTCAAGGGCCTAAAAGGTGAACTCCCTATTTGCCCTCTATTACCTCCTCTAAATCTAGATTTGTCTTAAGATTGAATTATCGGCTTAACCTAACTTGGCATGAATTGGATTAACCCATATAAGATATTTGGGTTAAGAATAAACAATATGTTTTTTATTTAACCCGATCCGACTTGACTTGAATCGATGTTTATAAAATAATAAAATCAGGTCTAATCATCAATTTTGATTGATATATTTTGATGAGAAAAAGAAAAAGAAAAAACTCAAAGTAATGATTCAATCCGACCCATAAACATTTTCTGATTGAGTGAATTCAAGAATGATTTACCTGTTGGGGTTGAATAGCTCCAAGACTGTTGTATGATCTCCTCAGCATTTGAAACAAATTCTAGGGTTAAAATGGAGAAAAAAATAAACTTAGAGAAATTATTTAAAGCAAAGGAAACTAGTAAAAAGCCAAGCATTTAATTTGGTTTTTGAAATATGATTTATTGAGGAATTTTATATAAACCTGAATATGTTGATGTAGAAGTTTGATATAAAGAGAAGCCTCTTCAAGGACTGAAGCTATATCAGTCTGCAATAATAAATTCAACCAAACTTGCTTCTTTATTTGCCAAAAGACAAAAATATAATTAATTTTAATGTAAAAATAGACAATCTAATTAAAGAAATAAAGATGTTTGCTTAATTTAATGTTGGTGACTTGGTCTTTATGAATGAAATTAATCTTTTTATTATTAAATGAATTAATTTAATTCTTAATAATTAAAAAAATTAAATAATTCCAAATTATAACAAGAGTTAATATTTACTGTAAAACAATATCTTGAAAATTAATTTTTTTTCAATTGCAGTTTAATTTCAAACAAAACTTTAAAAATATTAACTTTGTTAAATAATAAATATTAAATTTATTTCAGTTTGACCTTATTTGATTATTTTCAATAGTATAAAGATTAAATTGATCTATTTAATAGTAGATGAACTAATTTGATCAAGTCTTTATAATACAAGGACCCATTCACCCTTCATTTACATTGAATGTAATTATGTTATAGTTTATATTATTTGGACTCGAATGTAAGTGTTAGATATAAGTATATGCCTAAATAGACGATAAATTAGCATTGACACTTAAAAGATAGAAAATTAGCATTTCAATCCTCCATAAATAATCTAATTATAAATTAATATATTGTAAATTTGTACTTTTGTCCTAAAATTAGAAAAATATCATTTTAATCCTTTAAAAATAATGAAATTATAAATTAATAAATAATAA
Organism: Gossypium longicalyx; assembly: GCA_025698465.1. Classification (NCBI taxonomy): domain Eukaryota; kingdom Viridiplantae; phylum Streptophyta; class Magnoliopsida; order Malvales; family Malvaceae; genus Gossypium; species Gossypium longicalyx. The sequence goes on from CM047004.1 coordinate 4,539,684, forward strand.
AATTATATTATGACTTGTAAAAAATTTATAATATAATTCTAATCTCCTAAAGAAATCCCGGATTGCACCTAGATATGTTTTTAAATGATTCTGAAGATTATATTTTTACACTTATGTTGGAATATGCGTAAAAACATGAATGTCATACAGGAATATTTGAGACAGGACACAAATATAAAAAAATATAAAAATAAAGTAATGTAAACAAAACACTAACCTTTCCATAGGGGGAAACTAACTTTTGAAGAGCTGTGATTTTGTCACTTAGCTTTTGGCTTCTCCTCACTGGCATATTCAACTACAATGGAACATAAAGGAAAAACTTGAAACTTGGTTTTTTTTATTCATTGAAATTATGTTAAAAGATATATACATTCTCAATTTCTCATTAATTTTCATCATATATTGCAAATTCCATACCCTGAAATCACTGATTCCTGGTACTGTTTCAATGTTTTGTTGAGCAGATTGCTGTTGTTGAAAGGAGGACACCCTTTTCCTCTTGTTCTTATTCCACTCATTCAAAGCAATAGTTGGATTTAATGGCGTTTGCTCTTGGTGAAACTCAATTGAAGGACGTTTTCGTCCATTTTGGAAGTTTTGAATGTCCTGAGAGGAAAAAAGGAAGAAGAAGAAATCAACCCGTTTTCAAAGATTAAAAACATAACTTTATCTTACATTGAATATATTCAAACCTAGTTTTTTTTTTTTTTGAAATCTACCATATTAATTTTGAATTTAATAAATAAATTAAAATAATTTAATATATACACATGATAATATTGATTATAATATTATAAAACAATCAATGCCTCTTTAATTAATAATAATGTAAATTAATACTTATATATAGATGTACGTATTTTTATATTTAAATTAAAAAATGCATTTAATTAGTTCATATTTTTAATATATAAAATATTTGCACATAACCATTTGCTGACTTTTAGCGAGTAAGTGCACTATATTGAAATCATCATCATTTATTTGTAAAATTTTAGTGTTAGTATTGTATTAGAATCACCACCATTCATGTTAATAATATTTAAATAACTTTAAACTATAAGTTCTCTCTCGAATTTCAACAAAAGAAGAAACTTAGAAAAAACTTATGAAAATAGTGAAAAAAAATTGACATTTAGGGTAAGTGATTGACACTTATTTATAGGGTAAGTAGTCAATGTTAGATTAAAACTAACTTTTTTTAAATAAAAACAGGGAATAAATTAACACTTATTTATAGGATAAATATGAGCATGAGAGTGTCTTCTAACCAATGTGGGGATAAAAATTAACTTTTTAAGGGATTAAATTTATTTTTTAATAAAAATAGTAAAGAAGTAAGCTATTAGAGTATTCTTTAATGAATGTGGGATTAAAATAAAAATGTAAGCTATTAAAGTATTATCTAGTAGATATGGGATTAAATAGTAAAGAAGTAAGCTATTAAAGTATTCTTTAGTGAATGTGAGATTAAAATAAGATGTGAGCTATTAGAGTATCATCTGGTCGATGTGGAATTAAAATTAACTTTTTCATGAAAATAGTGAAAAAGTAAGTTATGGGAGTATTCTTTAGTCAACGTGAGATTAAAATTAACTTTTTAATAAAAATACGGAAGAAATTGACACTTATTTATAGGGTAAGTGTGAGTATGAGAGTGTTTCTAGCCAATATGAGATTAAAAATTAACATTTTAAGAAATTAAAATTAATTTTTATGAAAAAAATGAAAAAAGTGAGCTATGAGAGTATTCTCTAGTTAATGTAAGATTTAAAATTAATTTTTAATTGAAAATAATGAATGAAGTGAGATATAAGAGTATTTTCTAGTAGATGTGAGATTAAAATTAATATAAAAATAGTGAAAAAATTGTCAAAGTAAGATATGAGAGGATTCTCTAGTTCATGTGAGATAAAAATTAACTCTTTAATGAAAGTGAAAAAATTAGTAATTATTTATAGGGTAAGTGTGAATATGGGACTATTCTCTAGTCAACATGGAATTAAAATTAACTTTTTAATAAAAATATTTAAATAAGCTATGAGAATATTCTTTAGTCGATGTGAGATTAAAATTAATTTTTTAATTTCTTGATTTTATCTAAAAATATGTATTTTTTATCTAATTAATTTATTTGTAAATTTAAAAAAAAATCTATTGCGTATGTTATCAAAGCTTAAGTATGTTCATTTTTATTTTATCAATTTATTTGTAAAATAAAAAAAATTCTTAGACTAAAAAAAAAATAGCTGGTACTTCTAAGTTATTCTCGAGCTAATAGAAATGGAGACGAATCCATAGATTTTTTTAGTAGGGCAAAATTTAATTATAATTTTTTTATAAATTAAAATATAAGTTTATTATGTATTAATTTATAATTTTATCATTTTAAAGATATTAAACATAATTTGTTTCATTTTTAAGAGGTTAAAGTGTAATTTTACTATATATTAATTTATAATTGCTTTATTTATAAGAGGTTTGAATTGAAAATTTTTTGTTTTGAGAGGGCCAAAGTTCTATTTAACTATATATTAATTTATAATTTCTCTATTTATAAGAGGACTAAATTAAAAAAAAATTATTTTTGAAGAGGCATCGGATTTACCTCTAAATAGAAAAATTATTACTTTTCTTTTTCATATAAGATTTTTTTCATAAATTTTTTCGAAGGAAGAAACTTTAGAGAACTTATGAAAATAGTGAAGACATTTATTTAGAAGGTAAGTGAGAATTATGAAAGTATTTTTTAATCGATTTGGGATTAAAGATCGGTTCTATGAAGAATTGTCACATATCAACAAAATAGGCATATAATTTGATATAAAATTAGAAAATCGAAACCGTTAAGATCTTGTAATATATATATATTATAGTATTGCTGTATGACCTTTCAAATATATAAAAAAAAAAAAAAAGTAGGATTAGAGTTTACATACCGATTCAAAGTGTGGAATTGCTAGCTTGTTGCTAAGTGACATGGAAGGTGGAAAATAGGTGCCAAAGTTGAAGCTACCAAATTGATGATCTAACACCAAACAAAGGGTATTTTTACTATTTTATGATATTACTTTTGCAGGTAAAAATTCACGTATGAATCACATGAACTAAATAGAAATGGTATGAAAGAATATTTTAGGAGGTGTTTATGAGTCTAATTTAATTTTAATTTTAAAAAATAAAAATATTTTATTTAAATTTAATGATAAAAATATATACATATTAATATAAATTCATTTATATATTTTCTAAAAGTAAAATTGGTCAAATGGTTGAAATGTTTAAGCACACTGAAAACCAACCCTCTAATGCAAATGTGATGGAGGTATTAACCAAACCTCGTAAATCAGAGTTAAAGTGGGACTGATAAGGAGCAGCAAAGGCCCCATATCCTAGCTGGTCGCCATTGTTGAATGTTTTAGATTCCGAAGAAAAGGCATCATCCACCTGAACATTTCTGCTAAAAAAGGTGTAAAAAGGAACATATGGCAGCCAATTAATTTGGATTTTCTTTTACAAACAATGTAGCAATCCGAGAAAAATTAATTTTTTTATATCCAACACATATTTTTCTTTGAATTTAAGTTAATTTATGAGTTTCTGATTTAATTTTCTTGTTTCTCCCATTCACGGAAGGGATTAGCCTTACTTATGCCAAAGATTCCATTTTATTATTATACTTGCAATTTTTTTTTATATTTTATTTTGAGGCATCAATTGGGTAAATTAGCAATATATGCTAATTTTGGAAGATAGTGAGAGAAATATGTCAATTTTGGAAGGAAAATCAGAAAACGCGTCTTGCAAGAAGAATTTTCTTTTAATGTGTCTGAAAACGCATTTTACAAAATACCTTTTCTTTAATAACTTGATATATCAACTTCTTTGATTAAATAGTTAAATATTAATGGTTTTACCTTTAAGTCTTGAGTTTGATTTCTTATCTACTCACATTTGTTAATACATCAACTTATTTGATTAGATGGTTAAATATTAGTGATTTTGTCGTTGAATCTTAAGACCGATTCATCTTTTACTCACATTTTTATTTAAAAAAATTAAAACAAAATGAAATAAAAAGTACAAAGGGGCTGATATATCAAGTTATTAAAAAAAACGTTTTGTAGAACGCATTTTTAGACACGTAAGAAGAAAACGCTCCAAAATCGATGATCTATTTCTCTGAATAACAAAAAACCTAAATCCCAAATATTTTTTAAAAACCACATTTTCTTCAAATTTATCCACATCAATTAGTTAATATAAATTTATGTGATATAAAAACTTTGTATTCTTAATTAATTATTGCATAAAACTATATTTTAGTTAAGGTAGAATCTATACCCTATAGTTTCCAGCGGCATAAGGACATCCAAATATGACATCTGAGCTTCATTGTTTCCTGTAAAGAGAGACAGCAAAAATAAGTACAAAACCATATCATATATTTTATAAAGTCAAAAGAAAACCTATTGTGATTCCGAGGTTTAACCGAGTTAATTTATGCAATCATTTTTTAAAAATTGTAATCATAGGATTTTAAGACATTTTTCCGGCATCACCCTATATAATGTCTTTCTATAAGTATATAAGAGTAAATTACACCTAAAATCATTAAATTATTAGTAAATTTATATTTTGGTCACTCAATATCAAAAGTTATAAAATGGTTATTGAACTATTCGAAAGTTTTTATTTAACCAATCAAAAGCTTTCAAGTTTAATTTTTTTTCATGAATCAGCTTCAAGTGTCATGAATCTACGAACCGAAATTCAAGCAAATTTCTTCTCTAATCTCCAACACTGATTATTACATTGACTTGGATATAAAGTATGCTCTTCTACTCACCGATGAATACTTATCCACAGTACTGATCATTAAATAATTGCTTGGAGCTCGCTAGTTGAACTTTTTTTGTTAAAAAATTTAACAGTCCAGTGATTTATATAAAAACTTTTAAATAGTTTAATGATTATTTTTTTTCTCAAAGTATCTACCGGAGCGAGCCCAATAATTAATCCTCCACATTCTGTAGACTCATTAAAGGGATAGATGTTGGCCATGAATTTTAAAGTTGCTCCATACTCAGGGTGGATATCAAACCCTTGACCATTAGTTAAGGTAGGAGAGACCCTCGTCATCTCACCTAACTCCCATGATTAATTTAATGTCCATTTTATAACTTTTTAAAATTGAGTTACCAAAATATAAACATACTAATAATTTAGCGAACTCAGATGTAATTTACCCTATATACATTCAAAGGCATTGTCCTCTTTGGATGTCCACCACAAATACCGATAGAACAACTCTAGTAGTTTGGTAGGAACCTAAGAGGACAATGTTGAAATCTCTAACTCAACAAGTTAACGAGAATGGAAATAAATGAAAGAATGATTATTAAATCTTTATTAACTTGGCTCACAATTTAAAGATTACATTGAATCAATATTTATACCTCTTTTTACAATCCAATAATTGCTATTAACATGTTACTAACACACACTAACAGATCAGAAATTAACTAACCAAAATAGCCACAACAAACACATGCTTTGGCTTGGTAACCATAACTTTTAACACGTGCAAAGTCAGAAAATTCTTTTTAAAAAACCGAAATTAAATTGTATATTTTTATAATAGTAAAAATATAATTTTACTATTTTAATAGTCTATATATTTATAATTTTTAAAAATTAAATTAATTTTTTATCATTTTAAGGTTAAAGTGTAATTTTACCATTATTAATTTAAAGTTTTATAAAACATAAAAGGGCTTAAATAGAAAATTTTCCGACCACCCTGTATTCGCCACTGATCTAACAGGCAATAACTCCGAGTCTAAACGCGAGAGAAACATCCTAAAACTGAATAATTACGGAATGATATCCACGATTCGAATCCAGAGCTTCTTTCTCTATTTTTTAGACTAATCTCGTACATTAAGAAATATATATATGTATACACACATACATACCAATGTTGTAGAACTGTGAGGGCAGTGGCAAACTCGAATGAAGAGCGTTCCTCATGATCAATAACTGGTTCGGGTTTTTCTTCATATAGAAATTATATCAAACACCTTCCATGCTCAAAGATCAGAAGCTGCAATCTCAAAATGAGACAACAATTTGGGAAATTTTTGATAAATTCGCAAAACATTATACATTAGCATACAATCTGAGCCGTAAACTGTCACGCCCCGAATTCAAAGATTTCGAAAAGCGTAAGAAAACCATAATAATGAACTTTAAAAAAATGCTGACAAAAAATCATAACCTCACCTCAGATCGGAGCCGGCACCGGCAAACGACGACATGAAGCAGATGAAGAGGGGATGTAAATTCAAGCTATAGAGTAAGATTTGTAAACAGTGAGATCATAGTTTGTTTATTGCATGAAAATAAATATGAAACGTCTCTAAGGTGAGTCATCAAAGGATGGGAATATATAAGCATAAAGGGTGGCTCTTCATTGCTGGCAAGATTGATGATCAGTTTAATGTCACTTTCAAATAAAATTTTGACTTCGTTTATTAATGGGATCGGATTAATTATTGAAAAAAGAAATTGTTAAAACTTAAACTTGGTGATGAATCAACTCAGTATAAACTCAGTTGTAGAGATATGGCAATATATATCCTCTAAGTTCATTTTGCTCAAAATTTTCTCATGACTTCTTTGGTGATACAATTTTACAAATCATTTTAACCCTCCTTTAAATTTTTGTCTCTTCTAGCTCTTGAACTTTCACTGTTTTATAGGTAAACCATACCAGTAATCACTAATCTATAAGTTTTTGTTTTGGACACTAAATTGAAATAAAATATAATTTAGTCATTAAATTATTCAAAATTTTTTATTTAAATCACTAGGTTGTTAAAATTCTTTTTAGAAGTTCCGCCATTGAGCTCAAAGTGACATTTTGATGATTGGTATGGTGGATCAATACCTATTGATGGAGTAGAAGAACATACCTTAGGTTCAAATCAATCTAACAGTCAGTCTCGAAAATCGGGAAAAAAACTGTTTGAATTTTAATTTACAGATTCATGACGTCCAAAGTTATTTCATGAAAAGAAACTGGACTGTAGAATAAAAGAGAAAAAGAGAGCTTTTGATTAGTGCATGCAATGTTAATAAAGAAAGCCATATAACATCAGTTTTAACAGTCCGATGACTTGAAATAAAAATATTTGAATAATTCAACGACCAAGTTATAACGTTTTTTTAATTAAGTGACTAAAACGAAAACTTCCAATCTAAAATAACTTAATTTATGGTTTGAAAAATGCTAAAAGTAATTAATAAACCAAAATGCAAAGGGGTTTGGTGAAAGAGATTACCTTAAAATTGCCTAAAGTATTTTAATAATTTTATATAAATAAAATAGAGCATAAAACATTTGACCAAGTAAGACGTGAAAGTCAACTAAGCAATTAGTAAGTTTCTCTTTGTCTTTTCATTTACACCTTGCAGTACATTGATGCAAATAAATTTAAAATTTACATGTGTAACCATATTGATCCAAATAAATTTAAAATTTACAATTGACTTAAATATTCTACATTTTATATAATATATATATATATATTTGCCTCTTGATTATCTTCCCTATGGTTTTGAAATAATATAAAACATTTTGACCAAATAAGACTCTACATTCAACTACCAAGCTTCTCTTTGTGTTTTACTTACATTTTGCAGCACCTTTTTTACTATATATTAATCACTGATTAAGGTGCTATAATCTCATTATACGTTTTGATTATATCTATTCTTTTTGATAAAATGTCTAGAACTACCTATAACCCTTCTCAACCCATAGATAAGAGGATAACACGCTTCAACGCACTTGAACTTACGTCATCCTGTATTGACAACAATGCCGATGTCGATTAAGTTTTATTAAAATATTTTTACATTAAAGGATAATTAATATTTTTATAAGATATTTTTATCTTTTCATAATTTTATATAATTTTCAAATAAAACAATTTAAAAATCAAACACAAAACAAATAAATTCATATAAAAAACTTTTAACATTTTATTAATAATCATTTGTTGATATATTTTTATAAATATATATATTTTTAATGTAAAATATTTCGTTCACCTACCTCATGAATTGATAAAATCTAGTATATATATATATATATATATATATATAAGAGAAATCATAGTAAAATATTATAAAATAAAAATTGTGCATGCTATAATTTAAATGTCACTATTTTTTATATATCAATTAATTGATTTAAGTTGAAAACACTACCTAAAATTTTCTTAATATCCCCTTAACTAACCTCCCTAGCATTTTTCTTTTACATGCAGTCCTTCATAAATTAGAAAATTTTAGATTGTAAACATGTATTTGATCTGCAGGCCTAGATACATGGCTTTATTAATTTATGAAAATCTAACTTTGGGTTAAAATAGTTAATTAACTTAAATCTAAATTATTCTAATTTTATGGACTGCATGTAAAAAAGAGAGTAAAATCCACAGTTTTGTAATAAAATTGTTCAATAGTCGAGTAAATTAACGGGAATCGAATCGAATTTATGAAAGAAGATTTTTAATTTGACTCGGTTCAATTTTAATTATTACTATTTTAGTAATAAAATTATTTTTATTTATTAGAGTAGACATGTCAATTATTTAGTGGGTCACATGATGTTATTTGGTTTAGGCACTAAATTGAAAATTGAAGTCAAACTTAAGTACCAAATTGAACATTGGAGTTAAATTAAGATACCAAATAGCATATTAATTGGTAAAAGTACATGGAGGTCCTTGTACTAGAAGTCGGATTGCATTTTGCCCCATCTACTAAAGAATGAACAAATTAACCCTTGTACGTTAGATTAAATAGCAAATTGGTCCTTTTGTTAAAAACTTCATCCATTTAAAATCAGTGACTTAAATGAAAACTTTTGAATAGTGTGACCAAATTGTAACTTTTTTAATTAAGTGACCAAAACAAAAACTTACCCGTAGTTTAGTGATTAATAATGTAGTTTACCCATGGATTAGGCATTCTAATTGATCGGGGCTATGATCATGTGTTAATCCAGATCGATAGCCTTGAGGTGGCTAAGATTATTCAGAAGAGACCTACGAGAGGATCTAATTCAGCTTTGATCAAGAAGATTCTTTAGCTACTGTCACAATTTGACCATTGGAGTATTTCACATATTTTTAGAGGAAACAATCAGGAAATTGATAGTATGGTCAAGCTGGCACATAGAGGAAGCCATGAATTGCGAATATTTGAAGTATCCCAGCTTGGAGGATCGGGCTAGCTGTTGTAATCTGTGTTTACTTTATTTTCTTTATTATTACCAAAAAAAATATTAAATATTAATTTCTTGAGCTTAAATGTTAACTTCTTTGCCTCCCAAGTGGATTTTATGTTCATCATTAATTATTTTTATTTTTATTAAACTTATAAATATCATATTGTAACAATAAATGATTAAATTATGTAATGTGGGTGTTCAAATTGTAAACTTTTTATTTTGAGTACTTAAAATGAAATTTTTTTATAGTTAAATGACTATCAGTATAATTTAGTACTCTTATATTAAACTACTTCTAAAAAAATATTTATATTAAATTAAAATATTAAATACATTTTTAAGGAAATATATTAAATATTTTTATTTTTATTAAACTTAAATATTGTTCTTCTTTGCCTCCAAGTGGATTTTACGTTTATCATTAATTTTTTTATTAAATTTATAAAATATCAATTAATTTTTTTCTCTAATTATTTCATTAAAGTTTTTAAGAAAAATTACAGTTAACATCATTAAACTATTAGTAAGTTTATATTTTGATAACGTTAAAAAGCTATAAAATGGTTATTAAATTATTTGAAAGTTTTCATTTAATTCACCGGCACACCACCGACATCAACTGAAAGCTCTTTTCCCTTCCTCTTTTATGATTTAGTTTTTTTTTTCATGAAATAACTTTAAACATCTCGAATCTACGAACTAAAATCCGAAAAATTTTTTCTTCTCCAATGTGGACTCTAAAATCAACTTGGATCTTAGCATGACTTTTCAAATAATTATTAAAAAAAACTATTTATTTAGTAAAATATTTGTTGGTATGACAAAATACCAAATCAGCATGAGGCACACGTGGCATGTCACGTGTCGTTGCCTACATGTTCTGCCAGCGCCTTAATCACTTAACTGTGGAAATAGAAGAAATTTTTAATGGTAGGACCAATTTGCTCATTTCTTGATGTACTTGGGCTAATTTGTCCATTTCTTATATAGAAGAGACAAAATGTAATTTAATTCCTAGTATAGAGAAGTCCATCATGCTTTTAGCTATATTAACCCCTTTATATATTTTAAAAATAATATTATTTTATAAATATGTCCAAATACGTTGAACATGGACGTGAGAGACTAATACTTATATGAAGAGAAATGATTTTATGAAACAAAGATATTATCCATTTCCAATAGTTTAAAGTCACATCAGTAAATTCATCCTGAATTTCAAACAATGATTTTATGGATAGACGTTCTTGTTTCAAACAATAGTTTCCTAAAAGATTGAAAAGTTGAAATAACGTTAAACATGATAGCATTATATTGTATCTTAATTCCATTTCTATGCAATTTAGTCCAAAAGCCAAATAGAAAACAAACCAATGTACACACCAAAGAAACTACATAAGAAAGGAAACAAAATAAAAGATAAAGACTTAAAATCATAAATAAAACATAAAGTGAAAAACAACAACATATAAAAATAAAAGTACAAACTACATAAAACTAAAGTTGCCAAAGGTTCAAGGTTGCCCTAATGGTATATATAGAACACTTAACAATATGCTTGGATAAAGATGATAACAAATAGTGTCGATTTGGATATTCGTAGCTATTCGATTCGTTTTCATCGCTACAGAATCGAACATTACAAAAAGAAATTGAAGAAATCCGACCCGCTATCATCTCTATAAACTCGGGAAGAAGATTAATATATTACTTCACTGCAGTCTGCATCAGCTTCCTTGGTAGCATCACCATTCCTAGAGGAAAACCGGCAGCAAACTCCATTGAAATAGCAGAAAGAAAGGTTAAAGAAGGGAAGAGAAGGTTTCCCACAGAGAGGGCTTTGATGGGAGATCAGTTGCTTGCTTTTTAATGGAGAAAAAGATGGTGGTGAAGGGATCTTCCCAGCATATACTTTAAAAGCAAATATACCCTTCTTTTTTTTTCTTTTTTTTTTTAAAAATAAAATAAAAATGTAAAGAACTTTTGCTGATGTTTTCCTTTTTCATTTCACTTTATTTGTTTGTTGGGGTTTTATTCTTTTAAATAATTTCAACTGGAGATTTGATCTTTGTGGAATCTACCTCAGGCTTTTTCATGGCTTTAGTGGGTTTGTCGATCTAAACTTTTCTTTTAAATAATAATTCGAACATCAGCACATATTTAAGATAAAAGTTAAGGGGGGAAAAAAGGAAATAATTAGTGTTTTCTTTGAACTCTCTCAATGATTTGTTGTTCTAACTATGCCAAAACTTATGAGAACATTCATGATAAAAGCGATGACCCTATTCTTTTTGACTCATGTCAGAGAAAGCTCGGCCTATGACTGATAGTCACGTTGGTAGGACCACTAAGAAGGTTCGAAGGAGGGAAGAGGATCTACCGGACGTTGGGGGAGAGTCGAGGTGCCTTTGAACGTTACCAAATGGATGATTTCTTTGGTGATGAAGATTTTGATTTAAAAGAGGGACATGTAATGACAATCTGATCAGATCAGGGTTTAAGAGAATCACACTAGTATTATTGATTTACCGCCAATTGCTAATCCTGTCGCGGCAGTTGACTTGGAAAGTAATACATCGACCTTCAGAGGTGAAGGGAGCAAGGCTAGGAATAAGTCTAAAGCTATTGGTAAAAAGCCCCATGCCCAACTCATGATTATTAAAGCTATTAAGGCCCGTCTACCAAATCTAGGGGAGGTTAATGTTCAAAAATATTCGAGTCCAACACTTGGTTAAGAACAATGATAAGGCCCATGTGTCTACCGAAAATGCTTCGGCCAATTTCAAGGTTTTAAAAACAGCCACAACTCTAGATGAAAGTCCACAATATTGTTAGCTTACCGAGAGAGATAATAGCAAGATGAAAATAATAGATGAAAATAATAAATGAAAGGGAAAATAAGATGTTCAGTTCAATTATTCATAATCTCAAGAGCATATTTATATAGGCAATTAAATAAAATAAAAATCAAGAAATTAGGCACTAATAAAATAAGACTCATAATAAAATTCTTAACATAGAGAAAACTCTAAACCAAATAAACCCATAATTTTCAACCACTAAATCCTTGATGTGCAACAACTACTTGCCTAGAAACAAGGATAACAATAAGATTTTAACAATCCCTCCTTTAAACTGAAAACTCATTAAACTTCAATTTACTGGTGCCATTCTTTAAATAGGATCCTCCAAAGTGCAAACTCCCATTAACCTCCTCAAATTTTGGAAAGGAAACAATTTGAGAGGTTTGGTGGATATGTCAGCCAGTTGATCTTCACTCTTGAAGTACTTGAGATCAATTAACCCATCATTTTTTAGATCTCTCAAAAAATAGTATTTCACATCAATATGTTTGCTTCTACCATGTAATACTGAATTTTTTTAGAGTCTGATAGTTAAGTTGTTGTCACAAAAATTGTTGTAGCTCCTATTCTTTTGAACTTCAACTCCTCCAAGAGATTCCTTAGCCAAATAGCTTGACAAGTACAGGCTATTGCAACAATAACTCTAGCCTCAGTTGTTGACAAAGAAACAATGGATTGCTTCTTAGATGACCATGAAACAACTCCGATTCCCATCATGATAACATAACCTGAAGTGCTTTTTCTATCATCTAGATCTCCTGCAAAGTCACTGTTAGTGAACCCAAATAAATATGAAATTTCTCATTTTCTGTAAAACAACTTAAAATCCTTGGTTCCTTGCAAGTAACGAAGGATTCTCTTGACAGCCAATAAAAGCATCTCAGTAGGATTCTCCATATACTTGCTTATCAAACTCATATAATACATTATGTCAGGTCTTGTACCAGTCAAGTACATTAAGCTGCTAACAATCTACTTATAAAGAGTGTTGTGCACTTTTTTTTTCCTTCTTTTCTTAACTTCAAACCAAACTCAACGGGGGGTGCTTGCTTAATAGCAATCCTTCATATCAAACCTGCTCAAAATATCTTGAACATATTTTCTTTGAGAAATAAATATTCCATCAACTAATTGCACTACTTCTATACCTAGATGCATCAGATCTGACATTTCAATTTCAACATTCATAGACTTTTTGAATTTATTAAACATGGAACTACAGTTTCCAGTGAATATAAGATCATCAACATATAAACTCACAATAAACATTTTCTGTTTATCATCAGTTTTAATAAAAAAGAGTAGACTCATAAGGATACTTTGTAAAACCAAATTTTAAGAAATAAGCTTAAATTCGACTATACCAAGCACGCGGGGCTTGTTTCAACCCATATAAAGTTTTTCTTAGTTTATAAACCTTATTTTCACTCCCATGTTTAACATAATCAGCAAGTTGTTCAATAAATACTTGTTCTTGGATCTCACCATGTAAAAATGCCGAGTTCACATCTAACTGGAAGATAGGCTAAGAGTATTGGGCTGCAAGTAAAATCACCAATCTGATTGTATCATGCCTTGCAACAGGAGTAAAGACTTCTTTGTAATCCACCCTAAACTCCTACTTATAACCTTTGGCCACCAAGTGCGCCTTATACTTGTCAATTTCTCCATTCTCCTTCAATTTTGTCTTGTACACCCATTTGACACCTTTGTCTTGTGTCATTCTGGAAGCTCAGTCAACTCTCATGTATCATTCCTCTCTATAGCTGCAATTTCTTCATCAATTACGAACTAATTCAAAAAATTTAATCATTACAAACAAATTCAACATAATAAAACTCAAATATCATAGCTGGGAAAAAATTAAACAAAAAGAAATAAATGAAAAAATGGCACGCATATGATTAAAAGAAATGGAAGAGCAGACGTACCTTTGACCGAATTACACCGCTCCTAGGATCATTACCATGTCTCTTTTTTTTTTCCCGAGATTAGGTAAGTTATTATTTTTGTTGGAAATATAATCTACCGTAATACAGTCGGTCCTGCTTAAAACCCAAACTCTTAGACAAAATTTTTTCTAAAGTGATTAAGGAACAAAAAAACGACTAGTTTATAAAGAAAACACACAAAAAGTGGATGAGAGGAATGTTTTCAGAGAGAGTTGTTCTTTTCTTTGTTCATTGTGTAAAAATGAGGAAACTAGTAAAAAGGCGATATAGTAAAAAGGCATTGGCAATTTTGTAAAAAACCCATAACCACATCTCCACAAAATCTTCAACAACCCCCACTAAATCTTCAACAATTTTGCATTACCAACAGTTTTGTGTTGTCAACTGGTGTTTTCTTTCCTTTTTCAATTTCATTTTCCTTCTATGATATCCAGATTCTTGAAGCAATCTTTTTGAAGAATAAAATTTAGATATTTAAAAAAGAAATGAAACAAGTGAAGTTGTCCATCTATTATTAGATTCTTTAAGCAGTTCCTTTTGCATATTAATTTTGGTTTCAATAGTTATAGAGAATGATTTCAGCTTCCAAGTTTGTTAACGGTGGAAGTTTATTTGAAAAAGAAGCAAGAAACAAGAAGAAGCGAACACACCTAATCCTTGCATGCAATGATATCAGAAATACCCCAAGTGGGTATATAATATCTGGGGTTCCGATTTCTTCCCACCAAAGAAGTTACCTTAAACCAATCACTGATCTTGATTCCTTAGCTTCTAGTGTGATGATGGCGTGCGATATTATGGTGCAAATCACGAGCTTTGGAAGAATTTCAACAAAGATTCCGTAGATTCTGTTGTTGCTGTTTGATGACTCCATCGTTGCTTTCCCCTTTTTCTGAAAGTGATTTCTGGTCCTTTTAACATTCATGAGTTCCTTAAT
Organism: Gossypium longicalyx; assembly: GCA_025698465.1. Classification (NCBI taxonomy): domain Eukaryota; kingdom Viridiplantae; phylum Streptophyta; class Magnoliopsida; order Malvales; family Malvaceae; genus Gossypium; species Gossypium longicalyx. Next base: position 4,554,744 of record CM047004.1, read on the forward strand.
CTTCTTCACGAGTTCATTCCACGCTCATTGCACCATTACAGAGAAGAATAAAGACAAACCCCTCAAAATGGAGTTCCCCAAGAGAGTTCGGGTCGAATTCTAAGTTGGACCCCAGGTTGGATTCTTTTTACTATAATTGTATAAGAATAAGGATCACTACTGAAAATAAAAAGTTTAGGCACTTATAAATTAATTTTGTTTATATTATATATATTTTATCATTATAATATCTATTATATATATTATTATATTGAGAGAGTGAAGATAAAAACTAATTTATAGATTAATAGTATAGGTATGAAATTATAGGAGGATTTGAAGTAGAGATTAATAAAGATGGATTAGAAACAATGTTAATTTCCACCAATACCTCATTTCTAAGCAAAAAAAAAAAAAAAAAGAAAGAAAGAGAGAATTGCAAAATAATTTAAGTATAGTAAAATAAATCATACAACTTTTTATAATTTCCAGTCATAATAATTTAGTGATTTTTATTGCATGTGTATTTCATGAAAAGGGAAAAATTAAATAATGAAAAACAATTGCTTTTTATTTTTTTTATTGACAAATTTTAAAAAAGAAAAGTTATAATTATAGTTACAGGCATTCGAATGGCATGAAAGAATAGCAAAGAAAATATTATATAAACCATTCTCATCTCATAAGATATACGCTTAGTTGCTCATGAGTTAGGTCTAAATATAATATTAATATTTTTATGTTTGTTCAAGTTCTATCCAGCCCGGAACAAGAATATAAAATTTTAGCTAAATCTGTCCATATTTGTAAAAGATTAACCCAAATCCATTTTAAACTTGTCTATATTGTTTTTAATTTTTAAAAAAAATTATTTATATTATTTTAATTTAATATTTAATAATTTTATATATTTTTTATTTATTGAAATTTTTTATATAATTATCTTAACATTATTTCAATGTTTACATTAAAGTAGTATTATATATTTAGTATAGATTTATTTTTTAAATGTGTTATAAATATATTAAAATAACATAATATAAAGTATTATAAAGTTAAAAACAGCTTGAGCAGGGCTCGGGCCTTAAATGTTCAAGCCCAAACTTGATCCATATTTCAAACTGGCCTAACTTTTTGCCTAAACTCATTTTTCAAACCTAATATTTTTACCTAAACTCTTCCAAATTTCATACGAACTTTCAGACTTGGGCAGGTAACTTGGCCCATGAGTAGGTCTATATACGCTAGTTGACAAAATTAAAATGTTACTATTATTTTTTTGCCAATAATAAAATTTTTATCTTTAGGTATTATAATTCAAATATCAAAATTTGCAATTATTTTAGATTTTTTATTTAGTATAATTTCTTAAATATGTATTTATAAATGTTGTAACACCCCCTACCCGTATCCGAGGTCGAAAAAGGGTAAGAGGCATTACCGGACTTACATCGTAACCTTTAACCACATTTCACATCATAAACTTGCATACAATTTAAAACTTTAAACATTCATCCACAATGTCCTTTATAAAGCTCTATGAGACCTTAAAACAAGCTTAGAAGAAGTTCAGGACTAAACTAATAACTCGAGGAACATTTACGAAACTTAGAAATATTTTCAACATTGAAGGGGTCACACGCCCGTGTGCCCCGGCCGTGCTCAACCCGTGGAGCTCACTGACTTACCTTACACAGCCAGACCACACGCCCGTGTGTCTAGCCCTTGTGTGATCCACACGCCCGTGTTCAGGCTGTGGGGAAATAGGGCATACATACTGACTTGGGTCACATGGCCGACCACACGCCCATGTACCAGCCCGTGTGCCTCACACGGCCAGTAGACGTGCCCGTGTGTCTAGGCCGTGTCAAGTCTGTAAGGTATACTGACTTAATTAGTAGGGCTACCCCAGGGGACACACGGCCGTGTACCATGGCCATGTGTCACACACGGTCGAGCCACACGCCCGTGTGCTCGGCCGTGTAGAGTGAAAATAGGCTTGGTTTAAGCTACATTTCTCACCCTTCACAAGCATACCTAAACCACATCATCTTATACCATTTCAATGCATTCAAAGGCATTCAAAACATGCCAAATCATTATACCAATATCATCAAAAACATACATAACTTCTAATTCCATTTTCTCACCTTTCCAACAACTGAATCATGCTTCTCGAACATATCAATTCATCATCTATACTTCATACCGAAATATGCCAATGCAAAAGCATTATATACATCATATATATTATTTATCAAACACATACTTTAAGCTAACTTAAATAACCAATACACATAAACATTTACAAGCCAAATCACATGGCTAAAATTACAACTCAAATCATATAATCTTAACACTAGCCTATACATGCCATATATCCAAACCCCAAGGTGTAAAAATACCATAAGTCAATAACCGGATAGTGTAATGCGATCTCCGCTGACTTCCAACCCGAGCGAACATCCGAAGCACTACAAAACATAGAAAAATAAAACAAAGTAAGCTTCACAGCTTAGTAAGTTCATAATTCAAAGAAATAAAGCTTATAACTTCAATTTATAAGCATAATCCATTTAAGTCAATCCAACATGTCTTGGCCTTAGCCTAAACAACATTAGCTTTTAAATTTAAACATCACATGAACTAGCAAATTATCATTAAAGCATTATGTCATAAGTTTACATTACTTATGTGTATTCACATATCAAGCATATGGCTAAATATCTTTAAATCATCCAAAACTCATTCTTTTCTATGCTTTCAATAGCAATTCAAATCTAAGAATCTGCCAATCTTTACCCTTTTCTCATAACCGTTGAGCCACAATTTAAATGAGTAAAATGAAGCATATCACAACTCATTTTGACCCCAAAGCCTAACACGTAATCATCAACCAAATTTATTATTCAATCACTATTCAAGTAATATAACATAATATATTACCAAACCATTAATCATATTATTATTGCATATTCATTTCTACAATGATCATGAACTCACAATTTTCATGGATTCAATACTCAATTGAATTTTAGTACATACCTGTACCATCTCGTACCGATTTCCATACATACATGTACCATATCGTATTAATCTCATACTCAATCACATCTTTCATTTATCGTTGAATATTCAATGTCTCGCACACTAGGTGCCATACCTGATACCTCGCACACTAAATGCCATTTTGGATGTTTCGCACACTAAGTGCCATCCTCGATACTTCGCACACTAAGTGCCATTCTTAATGTATCGCACACTAAGTGGCAATGCATAGCCGAAGCTATCTCGAATATTTCCGTACAATTATACTCATCAACCATTCAATATAAAGCATTAAAACTCAATTATAATAATGCTTATTAACATATGAACTTACCTGGCTAAGTTGTAGAGATACCGAAGTTTAGGGGCATTTTAGTAATTTTTCCATTTTCTTTGATTTTCCACCCGATCTAGATCTAAATTAATAATTTCATTCAATACATTAATTTAGACAGTAAAACACTTCATTTCATACAATTTGGTCATTTTTGACATTTTTACAAAATTACCTCTAAGGTTTTACTTTTATTCAATTTAGTCCCTAAGCTCAAAACATGTAAATTAACCATTTTTAACCATAATAAAGCTTATCCGAATGTTCATGGTATCAAAACAGCCCATAAATCATTTTATGGCAAAATTACATTTTTACCCCTAATATTTCAACTTCTTTACAATTTAGTCCCTATATTATAAAAATGCAATTTCATGAAAATGAGTACAATCCTACTATAGCTGAATATCACCAATGTCCCTAGCATCCCACACATTTCATTTATTTACGCTTTTACCACACAATTTATCATATTTCACAATTTAGTCCAAAATTGACATTTTTACTAAAATTCACTTAACAAAACTCATTAATCTAACATCAAAGATTTATTTTCTATCATTAAACATCAAGATACTCAAGCATTCAATAATGGAATCATCAAAATACTTTAACAATTTTGAAATCGGAGGTACGGGCTAGCTAGACTACGAAGCAACGATATCAAAAACATAAAAATTATAAAAAACCGGGACGAAACGGACTTACATGCATAAAGATGAATGGCCGAACCTTAAAAGATCAACCATGGCTTTCTTTTCTTTCATATTCGGCTGAATGAGATGAACTTTTCATGCATTTTCATTTTTTATTTATTTAATTAACCTTTAATAACCTATTTACAATTTTACCCTTAACGTAAAACCACTAAATATTTCATGCATGACCAAACATGTCCACTCACAATTCAAATGGTTTAATTACCATTTGAGGACCCTCACTTTAAAAGCCAAAGCCAAATAACACTTTTTTCTAATAGCATGCAACTTTTGTGTTTTACGCGATTTAGTCTTTTTTGCTTAATTAACAATCGAAACGATAAAATTTTTCAACGAAACTTTAATACCATCTTATTGCCACACCGTAAATATTTATAAAAATATTTACGACTCGGTTTATAGAAACGAGGTCCGATACCTCATTTTCTAAACCCACTTAACCTTAGGGTCATACCACTTAAACTTAATAAATCGCTTATAAAACAAAAATCACAATATCAAAAACATTTTTAAAATCACAATTAGCTCGTAAATATTAAATATAATATTTACAAACCTACTCGTCGGATTTGGTGGCCCCGAAACTACTGTTTTGATTAACCCTAAAAACGGGTTGTCACAAATGTATATTCTCATTTTTTTAAATGTTAATTATTTAAGCTTAAATATTCATCGGAGATTTGAAACTTTCTCCCAATTTGATACTTACAATTTTTTATGATTTTTTCTTAACTTAATATCCTTACAGTTTTTTTCTTTAATTTTTTAAGTTTAAATGCATAGTACTACCTAAAAATATGTTATACCCTTCAGAACTTGGACATGTGTTAACACAATGAGCTACTAGAATTGATCTCTCAACTCCTCCTAGTTGGGTCCCCTTCACCCGAACAACTTCTCAAGCCAAGTCTCCCAGTGTCTCTCCTCCTAACCCTCCTATTGCTTTCAGCAAGGGACTTAGGCCTCTTACTCCTCCTTGAGTGGGCCTTGTCCACCCACTTTCACAATAAGGCTATTTGCTCAACATGTTATCTTATTAGGCACCCGCCTTTTAGGCATAAACATATCTTTAAGTGTGGACACGTTTTAACAACGATTGGACCCCACTAAATAATAACAACTTTGTACTGCTTGGGCCTACTACGTCCGCACTTGACTATGCTGTATCAGTACATCCATTATAACAGCATGTCACATCACACTATAAGACAAAATGACTGCTATAAATACCCTCTTCCTCAATGAAAAAGGATCAGGACTTTTGCCCCCTTTGGTATCTACCCGTTCTCTTGTCATAATTTTTTAATATATCTATTATAATTGAGAATGTTTATATCTTAATGCATTTTAATCTTGTCTTTTATCCATTTTTTTCTTTCTAATATATCATAATTATAGTCCTATTTTATGCACCTAATACTTTTAATTTTTTAAGTTCTAAATTTCTATTTTCATAGAATGTAATTTGACAGAAAATTATTAGATAAAAGACATGCTCTAGTTGTAAATTTGAATTTAGATTTGATTTATTATATAAACAGTAAAAAAATCTATATATTATGAATAAAATAATTGAGATTCAATCTAATATATCAATAATGTATAAACAAATGAATTTATGAAATTCAAATATATTTTAAGGAATTCAAATTCATTACTAAACATGTCTCTAGCAAATCTATAGATTCAAAAAAATTATCATAAATATTATATTTCTAAATAATTTACTACTCAATTTGCACTATTTTTAAAATTTAAATTTAAATTTTAAAATCTTAATTTCCAATCACTACTTAATGAAAATCTCTTCTTTAATTTATTCAATACCATATTCTTATATTCCAACTTAGAAAAAAAAAAGAAAAAAAGAATTTATGCCTTTCAAAAATAAAATAGCAAGAAAGGGATAAAGGAAAAAGAAAAAAAAAGAAGGATTACTTGGAAAGGAAGACAATTTGAGGATTTAAACATTACTCTTACTAAAAGAAAAAAAAAGATAATAGAAATAATAAAAAGATAAAATGTATTATTTCATTAATACTATATCACATATTATAATAGTAGGGTAATATATAATATATTAATTATTATCATATATTATTATTTATTATACTAGTTGAAATATGCTTTAAGCCCTATATTTTTCTTACATTTGAAAATTATCCCTCCTACTATATTATATAATGATATATCATATCATATATTAATAGCTTATATATGTGCATAAATGATTAAACGTTATAATATAATGTAATACTATATCTTTTATTACAATCTATATTATAATAATAGTAGTATATTATTTATTACTTATTATATATTATTATACTAGTTGAAATATACTATAAGTCAGTATGCTTTTCATATATACATTTAAAAGTTAACCCTCTTACTATATTATAGAATGCTATATCATATCATATAATATGTTAATAGTTTATATATATGCATCAATGATTAAACATTATAATATCATGCAATATTATATTTTTTATTATAATCTATATTATAATAATAGTTATATATGTATTAATAATATACTAATTTAGTAAATTGGCTTAAGGTCAAGTTAGGTAATCAATTTTGATTTTGATAATAGTTATATAATATATTATTATGTTATCATTAAATTTTAATTTTATAGGTTTAATAATTTTTAATTTTATATAATTATATTATATAATATAATTATAGTATTAAAAATGTTATATATTAAATTAATATTTTAAAATTTATTTAATTTTATAATTTAACATAAAAAATTATTGTTAATTACTTTTTCTATCAATAAAATTTTAATATAAATATGCAATGCTTATGAATACATTTTCAAAAAAAAAATTATCATTTATTTATATTTTAAATAATATCATAAAATTATATTAATTATTAATATCTATTATGCTTGTTCAGTTATAAGCTTGAGCTTTTTTGGGCTTTGAGTCAAATTTATCTCGAGCTCGGGGTCATATTTGTATTGGGCTTGGGTCTACTATAGGCTCGGGTTCTATCAGGCTCAAATTTTTCAGACTTGGATTTATTACGAGCTCGGACTTTTTCAAACTCGAGTCATTACAGATTTGGATCGACATAGATGAACTTTTAGGCTCGAACTTATTTTGTCAAGTCTAAGACCAATCAAGGGAGTTTAATAATGAAACAACTTGAAAGTTAAGAAAATTTGAGATTTTTACTTTACTCACAAAAGATAAAAGCAATACAATTTTTTTTTTAAAATGCACTTATATTTTGTTTTTCATATTTTTTTTCTTGTTATTTTACTTTTAACAATCACAAAATAGGCGTAAACATAATCATATTATAGTTTTGGATAAGTTATACCTATTTAGATATATAAAGAAGAGTTTATTCCTATAAAAAGGATACATAACAGGTTACCCATAGTTTATTTAAAATTGTTTAGTACAAACATAAACTTGAAGATTGAGTAAAGTAAAATTCTTTTCTTAAATGTAAAATTCTTCCAAAAAAAAAAAATAAAGTAAAGTTTCTTTATAGTAATCTGAAAAAAAAGAAACATGGGTTAGACATTTCTTTCAAAAATAATTTATAGTTTAAATCTAAGGATTAAGAAAATTTTGAAGTATATATATGGGCTTCTGATTTTGCAAAATCATCAACAACTATCATACCTACAAACTTATATAGAAAGAAAGGAGAGAGAGATGGAAGTTCTTCCACATTTTAGCCATGTTCATCCTCTGGTTTTCAATGATGGGAGAAGCCATGAAAGTGAGGAGGTTTATTGTTGTGCATGTGGGGAGTTAGTGTCAGGTCGAAGGTTTAGTTGCAAGGACTGTGGGATTCATCTTGACAAGAACTGTGCTGAGGCACCTGTTGAGATGGACCACCCCTTTCATCTCAAACATAACCTTAAGCTTATGACAAGCTCTCCATATGCTGAAGGTAACCCTATTTGTGGCTTCTGCAATAACATATGTGAGAAGTTTGTTTATCATTGTTATTGTAATTTAGTCTTTCACATCAAGTGTGCATTTCTTTCTTACAAAATTCTTGAGCAAAATTTTAGGGAGCTTGTTCATCAAGACAAACCCATCTCTTCTGAATGCCATTCTCAAGAACTCAAAAGAGTTCAATGTTTTGCATGTCAAAGGTCCTTATTAGGTTCTGATTACATCTCTCCTGATTCTGGATTTTACTTACATAAAAAATGCTTTGAGTTACCTCTTGAAATTAGTCACCATTCCCACCGTTACCATTCTCTTTTCTTACAATTTAACAGTGATCATCTCCCTTGCAAAATATGCTTTGAAACCCAATATAGAGGATTGGTTTATTGTTGTTGGATTTGCAAGTTTGTCCTTCACATTGAATGTGTGTCACCACCACCCATTATTGAGGATCCAAGTACTCAAGAACACCCGTTCACAAGGTGTTTAAGAGAACTGTCATTCAATTGTGATGTATGTGGCACTTCAGGAAATTATGTTTCTTATATTTGCTTGGCATGTGACCTAATAATCCATAAGAAATGCATTTCCTTGCCACGCTTCATCAAAAGCATATGGCACGACCATCCTATTTCTCATAAATACTTTGTGGTAGACAATACGTGTACAACACATGATTGTCTAATTTGTCACGAGGAGGTGAACATGACTTGTGGGAGCTACAATTGCTCTAAGTGCAAGTTCATTATCCATGTGAATTGTGCACTACAAGAGGCTTGGTGGTATTACAAAATAGAGTCAAAAGATGATTTTGATAAGCTGCTTAATGCAATGTTGGACGTGGGTACTATGAATCCAAGCTTTTCTGTTCATAAAATGATCAAAGTTGGAGAAAAAATGATAAATATAGAGATAGAACATTTTAGCCATCAACATAATTTAGTATTAAGTGATGAAGTGAAGGAATGAAGGTATTGTGCTGGCTGCAGTCGACTCATCTTGACTTCCTTTTATGGTTGTTTAGAATGTGATTTCTTTCTCCACAAATCTTGTGCTGAGTTACCTAAGAAGAAGCAAATTTGGAGTTTTGTTCACCAAGATCCCTTTGTCCTGACTCCAAGTTGCATTTTTATATGCGCACTTTGTCGTCAACTAAGTAGTGGTTTTGCCTACAAATGTGAGGTTTATTTGTGCAAAAACCTTGTATGTGTTCGGTGTGTTGAAATTCCTTTGTCTTGCATGAGCGAAGGACACGAACACTGTAACACCCCTAACCCATATCCGTTGCCAGAACAGGGTTTCGGAGCATTACTACCATTTGCAGATTACTTAAAAAAAATTTAAATGCTTACCGATTCAATGCATCATGTAAATAAATATATTACCATTCAATCAACAGATTAGTACTTGTATAAGCATCAAACAGTAATATTGTTAGTGTACTTGCACATATCTCATATAAATTCAACATTGATATAACTATTTTCTCGACATATCGTACTTGAGTTCAATAATAGTCTCAACTTACATAATTTTCTTGTATCAACATATCAAAGATAATCATATATGTACATGTCATGAAACATATCATGCTCTTACTGTTTCTTCATAAGCATATATGATTCATTTCATTATATTAATATTTCATACTCCATCATTTCCATATATTTTATGTATATTTATTCCGATAATAGCTTATATCAAACCTAACATAATTTATATTCCACGTACTCATACTTATTTCGTTTATCTATCTTCATAATTATTTCATACAACTATTTTGTACATATATATTTCCATATGACCAGTTCTTGTAAACATTACACACAACCATTTCATATAACCATTCGTCATCTGATACATATTACCTGGATATCAATTGTTCAACAGATGTCATAGTATCTCCCATCCACGGTCTTATTTATCTTTGACATGATGCCATAGTATCTTTCAACTATGGTCTTACTCATTTTCTCATTGTTGCCATGATGTCTTTCAACCATGGTCTTGTTCATTTCATATCACGTTGCCATGGTATCTTTCAACCATGGTCTTACACATTTCATATCAAAGTTTGCCATGGTATCTTTCAACCGTGGTCTTACACATTTCATATCAGTTGCCATGGTATCTTTCAACCATGGTCTTTCACGTTTCATATCGAGAGCACACTCCGCGAACCTCATCCTTACAAAGGGATTACCAGTCGAGGCTAAATCCTCAGTAATAAAAACTCATAGAGTATTGTCGGGATTACCACCCGAAAGCTAAATCCCCACTGCAACGACAATTACTCTAATGAGCTTGATCTGAATTACAGTCCAGGCTAAATTCGGACTCGATTCGGATTACCGTCCGGGCTAAATCCATTTTACACATATTCTTCGGGAGGGCTATATCGAGATAGGATCACCCGTCCGGCTAGATCCTTTTACCAATCAATTCCTTTTCGAGATCCATCGAATTTTTCCTTTTCATTCAACCGAGATTTATTTTCAATTTATTTGAGTATTATCAATATTTCATCAAATATCATGAATTGAATATTCAAATCATATTTTCATCACATAACCACATATTTCAAGTATTTAAAATACAATTCAAGTTACACAAACTTACCTCATTGCTTGTTTGTGTTTATAATTTCATTAATCCGATATCTTTTCTTTTTCACGATCGAGTCTCATATTTGAGTCGTTCGGATCTTTATAAATAAATTTGATCATCATTTTAATTCATTCTCATATACTAATGCATTTAATTAATGCTTTAGGCAAAATTTACCATTTTGCCCCGAACTCTTAATTAATGACGATTTCATCCTTAGGTCGGAAAATAAAATTCTTGCAATTTAATCCTTATTTCCAGCTATTATTCTCATATATATTGATAACAGTCCATGAATTCTATAAAATATCAGAATTTTCTATAATTTCAACACTTTTCAATTTATTCTTTCAACACTTTTCAATTTAATCCCTAAAACATGTTTTCCCCCGATCTTGAACTAAATTAATAATTTCATTCAATTTTGTAATTTAAATAATAAAATAATCCATTTCATGCAATTTGATCATTTTTTACATTTTTACAAAATTGCCCATAAAATTTTACTTTTATTCAATTTAGTCCTTGAGCCTAGAATATGCAAATTAGCCATGCTAGATGAATATTCATACATATTTTTCTTCTCCTCCTCTCCATTCCACATCCTTAATGTAGATAATACACTTGTAAGTAACATTATCCATAATTTTTATTATTTACTTTTATGAATATTCAAGCTGTCTATCTGCATCATGGTCACTAAATTATTTATATCTGGAGCTATAGAACTCAAAATTAAGATCCGCTAATTTTCCTGAAACTAGACTCATATATATTCTTACCATAAAATTTTCAGAATTTTTAGTTTATCCAATAAGTACAGTTTATTCTTTAAAATTACCCTGTTCTACTGTCTAACAGTTCTGACCCTTCTTCACTAAAAATTAATTATCTCCTTGTACAGAATTCAAATGATGTTCCCGTTTGTTTATATTGAAAATAGACTCATTCAGGATTCTAAAAATATAAATTTAAACCCCTAATTATTTTTATCCAAATTTTTATGATTTTACAAAGTCAGAACAGGGGAACCCGAAATCATTCTGACCTTGTCTCACAAAATTCATCATATCTCATGATTTACAATTCCATTGCTTACATAATTTCTTCTATAAGAAACTAGACTTAATAAGCTTTAATTTCATATTTTATTCATCCTATAATTAGATTTCTACAATTTTTGATGATTTTTCAAAGTTAGACTACTGCTGCTGCCCAAAACTGTTTTAGTACAAAATATTTATTACCATGTTATAACACCCTTATTTTCTTTTTCTACACCATTTCTCATCACTTTCTCTTATTTTCTCTTCACTAACATATCATGAACATAGGACCTTATGTAAGAAAACTTTACTATAACATTATTTCCATGCTTTGTCAATAATAACAAACTTAAAAACATATTGAAATCTTGATATACTTACCTTGTTCTATTGATACTAATCTTTAACTTAATTTTCTCTCTCCTCCAGCATCTATTTCTTGAATCCAACTTGATATTCTAACTCCCCATGGTCTCCTTAACATTTTTCTCTCTTGGTAGCTATGGAAATTCATTTGATTTTTGGGTGAAAATGGTGAATTTTTGGTAAAAAGGACCAAATTGTAAAGAAAACAAAACTTTCTTTCTTCCTCTCTTTCTCTCACGTTAGTGCATGGGAAATATGGATGAGAATTTCTCATCTTTCTTTCTTTATATACTAATAAAATAATAATAAAATAATAATAAAATATCTTATTAAAATATTAATAAAATAATATTTATCTAATTAAATAATTATAAAATATCAAAATATCTCTAGCATCATTATTACTTTCTAGATTTCTCTCTATTCCAATTGACCATTTTGCCCTTCATTATCTTTTAAAATTCCATCCTTAAGTCATCATTTAATTTGATAAAATTGCAATTTAGTCCCTCATAATTTCTTCATCTATTCAATTTGGTCCTAATTCATCCATTTTCCTTAGTTTCTAGATTATTCCACTCTTAAAATATTTACACTATTGGTCCTTCAAATTTTTCATATTTACACTTTAACCCCTCAAATTTTGAGTATTTACTCTTGTGCAACAAAACTTTTCTCACTTTTACAATTTAGTCCTTTCTTGAATTAATATATCATAATATACTTCTCAATATTGACATATCTCAAAATTTCCTTCTTTTTTTTTCACTTTATTTCCTTATTTTACTATATCGAGGATAATATCTTACTGTAAATATTTTCAGGGTATTACAAACACCTACTTCTCTTGTACCGCACGTATTTTGGGCAGTGCTGTAATGCTTGTGATGGAAATATTGATGGTCATATAGTATATAGATGCAAGGCTTGCGATTTTAATGTGCATGCTACATGTGCCTATTTACTACCACAAACAACTTGGCACAAATCAGACAGACATTGTTTGATCCTCACATACCATGAAGATAGTGATTATTCACAATATCATTATTGTGATGTTTGCGAAAAAGAAAGAAATCCCAATACTTGGTTTTACCATTGTCCAATTTGTGATAACTCAGCACACTTTTTTTGTGTTTTGAGAGATGATCTATTTCTCAAGCGTGGGAGCAAAATCAAAGAAATTGATCATCCACACACTCTCATGTTTGTGGAAAAGGTTTATGATTATCTTGAATGTCACAAATGTGGTGATCGTTGCATGGATTTGGCTCTTGAGTGTTTGGATGCAGAATGCAAATACATTATCCACCGGAAATGCAGCACAACTTTCCAATTGCTTCAGAACGGCATAATAAATAATGTTGCTTTGACAGTCAATTGATGCAGAGGTTGCTGATGATCACAGCAAAAAGTTGTCAGTCGTTTAGATTTTTTTTCGTCGTCTTCTTTGTAAGTATATATGATTTCCTTGTTTTAAGTCATAATTTAATAATGTACAAAATGTTTGCATAATAAAATTTACATTGTAGAACTTTAATGTAATCACAATTATATGATTTATAAGTTTTTTATTTTAAAAATTTTTTTTTTGGTACAAAAGAGGATGAGTTATATAAAATAATTATAAAGATAATTGGAGAAATGAGATGAAATCTGAATATAAATTATAAAATGAAGAAAAATAAAAATAAAAATAAAAAATTAAAGACAGGTGGAGGCTAACCACTAAGTTGGATATATTAATCTCAAAATGAAATTTCTTTTTAAATATAAAAGAGATAAAGCCATTTTCAAATCCAGATTGCTTTTCGTATAATTCTTTTAAAAAAAGTTTTAATTAAATGCTTAATTCAAGAACTAAAGCACACGTAAGGTATTATAAAGAATGGGCGTAAATTAAAAAAAAAAATCGTAAGACAATTAAATTATTTTTTACTAAAAAAAACTATTCATTTTTTGAATTATATCTTACTCTCATAAGTTTTTGGAATATAGCTTTCCATCAACATTCAGTCAAAATTTTTCCTAAATTAATAAAAAACACAAACTTAAGTTAAATTCTTTTATAATCGAAACCTTCGATAGAGTAAATTTGAATTTTAATTATTTCGGTCTACATTTAATCTTTTCGTCTAAAATTAATTCCATTCATCTAATTAATCAGTTATGAGTATTGATTCTCAACTTTTAAACTACGTAAAACTAATCAATTTATGTTATCGAAATTTTTCAACATGTTATGGCAATTTTCATGAAATTTTATTAAATTCTTTAAAAATCTTTAACAAAACTTCAAAGTAAGTTTAGAAATCTTCTATTCATATCAAAACTAATTGAAAAACACTTTAAAATCATGTTTTTTTTTACCCGAAATCCACCATTAATGACTCAATTTTCGGCTTTTATTCAAAACATGCGATTTAATGGCTAAAAACTCAGTTTTAAAGACTACATAACATTAAAAAATAATAAGAAATCGATCTGTTATCTTCAATGGAAGAAAAACAAGCATTTGATTGAAAACCTGAAAACTCACAACTTGAGAGATAACACAACCAATAGTGTTTTTAAGTGTTTTTCTTAAAATTCTATAGAGATTTATAGCTTGAGGAACGATAGAAATTAAATGAATTAAGTTTGCAAAATAAAATTGAGTGATTGGGGGTTTAGGGAGAGCAAGGGATACAAAATAAAGCAAAGGGGATGAGCTAACATGAAATCTCTAGGCGGGGATGATATTAGGTTGTATTTTTAAAAGTTGGTTATTGCTACATAAACACACAAAAATATTTTACCCCTTTTACAAATCCGTTTTTATTTCAAAATAGTAAGTATTTTCGGTATTATTTTTAAAAATTGATTTGATTTTTAAAAAATTATAGACAAAAATATTTTCAGTTTACCATGCTACGAAATTCCCAAACTCACTAGAACTAAAAGCCCTAAAATATCTCTAAAACTCTTAGGCCCAATTTTAGGGTGTGACATAAACTTCTAAAATCGCCATATGTGATTGCATGATAAGAATGTTATTACTTTGATTCTGTGGTAGACAATGAGTGTACAACACATGATTATCTAATTTGTCACGAGGAGGTGAACATGGCTTGTGGGAGTTACAATTGCTCTAAGTGCAAGTTCATTATCCATGTGAATTTTGCACTACAGGATGCTCAGTGGTATTACAAAATAGAGTCAAAAGATGATTTTGATAAGTTGCTTAATGCAATGTTGGAAGTGGGTACTATGAATCCAAGCTATTCTGTTCGTAAAATGATCAAAGTTGGAGAAAAAATTATAAATATAGAGATAAAACATTTTAGCCATCAACATAATTTAGTATTAAGTGATGAAGTGAAGGAACGAAGGTATTGTGATGGCTGCAGTCAACTCATCTTGACTTCCTTTTATGGTTGTTTAGAATGTGATTTCTTTCTCCACAAATCTTGTGCTGAGTTACCTAAGAAGAAACAAATTTGGGGTCGTTTTCACCAAGATCCCTTTGTCCTTACTCCAAGTTGCATTTTTATATGCTCACGTTGTGGTGTCCAATGTAATGGTTTTGCCTACAAATGTGAGGTTTATTTGTGCAAAGAACTTGTATGTGTTCGATGTGTTGAAATTCCTTTGTCTTGCATGAGCGGAGGACACGAACACCTTCTTCTCTTGTACTGCACGTATTTTGGGCAGTGCTGTAATGCTTGTGGTGGCAGTATTGAAGTGGTCATTCAAGATATAGATGCAAGGCTTGCAATTTTACCGTGCATTACGGATGTGTCTATTTACTACCACAAATAACTTGGGACAAATCCGACAAACATTGTTTGATCCTCACATACCATGAAGATAATGATTATTCACAATATTATTATTGTGATATTTGTGAAAAGAAAGAAGCCCCAATACTTGGTTTTATCATTGTCCAATTTGTGATAACTCAAACATATTTTTGTATTTTTCAAATAATCCATTTTTCAAGAGTGGGAGCAAAATCAAAGAAAGTGATCATCCACAAACTCTCATGTTTGTGGCTAAGGTTTATGATTATCCTGAATGTCACAAATGTGGTCATCGTTGCATGAATTTGACTCTCGAGTGTTTGGATGCAGAATGCAAATACATTATCCACTGGAAATGCAGCACAACCTTCCAATTGCTTCAGAACGGCATAATAAATAATGTTGCTTTGACAGTCAATTGATGCAGAGATTGCTGATGATCACAGCAAAAAATTATCAGTCTAATTTTTTTTCATCGTCTTCTTTGTAAGTATATATAAATTCCTTATTTTATTGTCATAATTTAATAATATACAGAATGTTTGCATAATAAAATTTACTTTGTACAGCTTTAATGTAATCTCAATTATATGATTTATAAATGTTATCACTAATTAATGAGTGCAATTTAATGCTATGGTGGTTCCTGAATCTCCATTTTCCAAGTTATCATTGTTTTGGTTGTGAAATTTTCTTTTTGTGTGCGCAACATTTTTCTTCTTCTAATTTTTATTAACATTCCATTATTTTATCTTAAAATTAAAAAAATAAATAAATCCATTTTTCAAATCGAGATGCAAGCATTTGGTATGTTATTGCTTATTTTCATATACTTCTTTTTAAAAAAAAGTTTTAATTAAGTGTTTAATTCAAGCATTTTTTTTAATCAAAAAAAAAGTTGGCTTAAATGAAAAGCAATAATAAAAATATTAAAAATTAATTAAATTCTTAATAAATAATAATATTTAATTAACCTCTCGATCTTACATTTAATTAAACTCTTGGAATATAGTTTTATGTTAAAATCTTTGATGAGTTATTAAGTGATGAGATAACTATTGATAAGGTGTTTGATGTGGATTTTAAAAAAAGTTATTTATAATTTATAATTTTTTTAAAATTATTAAAAAATTATAAAAATTCTAGATAAATTATTACTGTTAATAAAAATAATTAAAGTATTACAATTTTTGTTAGGAATTATAAAAAATATAGGAAACTTATAGAAAAATTATTAAAATTTTAAAAATAATAAAAATTATAGAGAAGACAAAAAAATTGTAATAAGATAAGAAAATTATATAAAAGTTACTAACAAATTACAAAAAATAAAATAAAAATAAATAGAAAACATGCAAGGAAATGACATCAATAGCAAAAGTTCAAGTATTTAAAGGCCCATAGGAAATTTCAAGCCCATTTATGGCCCTTTGGTACACAAACATATAGGGATTGTAGGGACTGATTTCTTTTTTTTTTTGAAAAATTATAAAATAGTTTTCTCAATTTTATAAGATTGATGTCGAAACCATTTTTTTTAAAGCGAGAATCGACTTTGTTTGAAAATAAAAATTAAAACTGGAGTCGCCATCGATCTTTATTAGGTGTGATCGAATCACCTTAGTTAAAACATTTTAGTTTACTAAAACAGTGTTTTTGGTCTACGAGACTCGAGAGAATGGGTTCGGGAGTCGGTTACGTGCGAGGAAGGATTAGCACCCTCTTCAGGCCCAAAATTGGTACCAAATTGATTAGTTAGTGTCTTAATGTCGAAAGTTGAAAATTGGGAATGGGTTTAAGATACGATCCTTTTTATTAACGTCGATTTTAAAAACGCTTGAATTGGTCCAAAACGATTGTTAAAAACTTCCTTGTCTCGAGACATCGGAGTATCACATCCTGTAGGTTAGGACACATTACCATGAACTCCCGAGCGCAGGTTTGTCTTTAATTTTGATTGGAAATCCGTATATTTTAAAACTCAAAAGGATATTTCGCAATTTAGAATCAATGAGAAAATCGAAACCCCGTAAGTTAGGGCACAACTCCTCGATGTTCCAAAACGCGAAACATTGTCTCGTTTTGAAATTTTTGTTTTTTTTTTAATAATAGCGAATTCAATATTTAAACGACGTACGTTGTTTGTTTGGATTAAGATAAAACGATTTATTGGATGAATGTAACGATGCTTGATTCATGAGGCGATGATATGAAATAAAAATATGGTAATGAGCTTAATACAATGGTTCATGAACACGACATTATACGAATGAATGACAAGAATACAAAAATATGAAATAAACAAATTAGAATACACACAATGACAATAATCATACAACATTTAAATAATAATATCAATAAATAAAGACCAATGAATTGAATGATAAAAAGGTATAAAGCAAATTAAAATAAACAAAACGTAAACAAATTTTAGAATGATAAGAAATGAGTTTAAAATAAATAATATGTATATATATAAAAGTGCAAAATAAATAATACATATAAAAACTTAGAATAAATAATAAAACTATTTTAAATAAATAAAAGAGTTTAAAATAAAGTAACAATTTAAAACAAATAATAAAACAATAATACATAAAAACGAGTTTAAAATAATATAAAAAGCATGTTTAGAGTAAATAGTATGAGATAACTTAAAATAGTTAATATATAATTCAATTTAAAATACAATAAAATAATATATGGCAACCTCAAACGAATAGTTTATAAAAAACAACTTTAAAATAATGTATAAAAGCTTAAAATGAATAATATATCGAAAAAGAACCTTAAAATAAATAATATATAAGAGAGTTTTGATATAAATAACATATATATATAAAAACATAGAATGAAAAATAATAATAAAATAGTTTTTTAGAAATAAATAAATGAGTAAATAAATAAATAAATGAGCAAATTAAACAAACTAA
Source organism: Gossypium longicalyx (assembly GCA_025698465.1). Classification (NCBI taxonomy): domain Eukaryota; kingdom Viridiplantae; phylum Streptophyta; class Magnoliopsida; order Malvales; family Malvaceae; genus Gossypium; species Gossypium longicalyx. The sequence continues at coordinate 4,573,490 of CM047004.1, forward strand.
AGACCAGATTAAAATTGGAACAAAATTCGGGGTGCTAATTATAAATAAAAAAAGGCTACCAGGGACTAAATCAAAATGCGCTTAAATTCGCAAGGATAAAATGGGACAATATCCCAAGTCATTATGCGCTGCGTTTCATCTGTCTAGGCCAAGGATCAAATACAAAATGAAATAAAATAAAAGGGCGAAATTTTTAAAGAAGGAAACAATGCAATATGGGGTTAAATAAAAGGACAGAAAAGGTGGAGGGACCAAAGCGGATATTTTCCCTTTTAAAGGAAACGCGCGGACCCCCTGGAGTGGGTCGGGTCACGCACGAGCACACTCCAAACGACACCGTTTCGGCGTTAGTACCCCAGGTGCAAAACGGCACTGTTTTGCCCTTATTATTTAAGCCAGTTTTTTTTTTCATTTACTTTCCCTTTTTCTAAAAAATTTCAAAAAACACCCCCCATTTTTCAATTCTCTGCTAGGGTTTGAAAACCCCCTCCCCTTTTGCGCCGTTAGCCCGTCGATCGAGAGAAAGAAAGTCACTCCTCTTCTCCTTTTGGGTCTGATTTTAGCGACGGAGAGAGTGTCTCTGGCGACACAATCATGGGGATTCCGGGTAAGCCCTCTCCTCCTCTTATTATTTGTTATTTAAAATAGATTTGCAAATAAAAATAAAAAAAGAAACAGGAAATCGAAAGGCGAAAAAAGAAAAAAAAAGAAAATCAAATCAACATTTTTTGCTTCTATTCTGCTTTTTGATTTTTTAACGTGTGTAAAAAAATACAAAGGGCTATGCTTCAGCTTTTATAACCGAATTACATAGATCCATTTTGTTTTTTTACTTATTGTCTACTACTATTTCTTGTTTTTTTTCTCTTTGTCTCTTGTATGTTGCGTGTTAGCTTCGTCTTGCAGGTGTCAGATGCGTGGAGGAAGCGATGGTCAGGGGCGTGGTGGCCAAGGGGGTGGCACGCGGGGTGGCCTAGGCATGTGACGGCTGACACTTAGGGGCTAGAGTTCTTCTTGCTATTTTGTTTTGGTATTGGGCTGATTTGGGCTAAAATTTGGGTGGTGAGTTTGGGTTGATTGATGTGTAATGATTTGGTTTTAATTTTGTAATGGACTCTTTATTATTTGGTTGGGTTTTATTATTGGTTTATTAGTTTAGGTGTTCTAGGCCAAAATTGACTATTACAGCTGCCCCTCTTTGCTCATTGTCGTGTAACGAGAATGAAGCAAAGACTTCAGAAGAGCCAATTTTGCCTAATCTCGCTGAATCTTGACTTCTTTGGTGCCTCTATTCTTCAAGTAGCCACATTCCACTCCACTGCATCTTCAGAGATATAAGAAATAGTACTTCAATCCACTCCAATGTAATTTCAAGGAGAAGAGATTTGTAGCTTCGATCTACTTCGCTGAAACTTCAAGGAGATAAAACTTGGTAATTTCAACCTGCTCCACTACATCTTCAGGGAGACGAGGTTTGTGACTTCAATCTGCTCAACTACAGCTTTAGGAAGATAAGACTCGTAACTTGTAGCTTCAATCTGTTCCACTGCAACTTCAGGGAAATGAGATTTGCTATCTTTAGTCTATTCCACTGCAACTTCAAGGAGATAAAACTTGTTATCCTCGATCTATTCCACTGCAACTTCAGGGAGATAAGATCTGTAACTTAAACCTGCTCCACTGCAACTTCAGGGAGATAAGGTTTGTGGCTTTAATTTGCTCTGCTACAACTTCAAGGAGATAAGATTTGCCATGGTAGATTTGATCCGACCTACTGCAACTTCAGAGGCATAAAACTTGTAACTCGTAGCTTTAATCTGTTCCATTGCAACTTCAAGGAAATAAGATTCGCTAACTTCAGTCTGCTCCACTGCAACTTCAGATAGATAAGGTTAGTGGCTTCGATCTACTCCACTTTAACTTCAGGGAGATAAGATTCGCCATGGTAGATTTCAATCCGTCCCACTGCAACTTCAGAGGTATAGGATTTTAATTTCTGTGGTCCGTTACGTCATTCTTTAGAGAACATGACATGTTGAATCTATTTAATGGGCCTATTTATGCCAAATGATTAGGATGTCATGATCAGAATGAATCAAATGCTCCTAGCTAGATATGTATGAATGATGTTTGCATGAATGCAAAAATGTCATTTTAATGCTTAATTTTTTATTACTCATTGTTCATCGAGGTTTTATCGTTGACGTATTACTCTGCCCTTTTTCTTCTGCTGGTATCTTTGACAGAAAAATCCGAAGAACAATCACAACTTGGGCTATTTTCCAAATGTTTCCAACCCTTGAATTTGGGTAATTCAAACTAATTAGTCTTGTTTCAGGTCCTTGTATTATTTAGAAGTATTTCAGAGTAATATGCAGAACCCATCTTGAGTGGCATTAGTCCATTAATCATTATTTCAATGAAAAACACTTGAAAAAGATTGACGCAATGGACAAGATGAAATTTTATTAAGAGCAATACTTGAAATGAGTCAAGTAATCAAAATAGCAAATTTTGCTAAGATACAAAATGAATAAGATAAAAATAGGTGCCCTAGATATCGTAGCATGAGCTTTTCTACACAAAACTTCTTGAGGACCCTTTGAACTTGATATGCGTTTAGAAGACCAAGAGTATTTGGTTGATGCCCCAAGATGTAGCATCCCTTCTTTTTGTTAATTCAGAGAAGACAAGATTACCGCATGTCCCATCTCCGATCAAAATTTGAATTGCCCATTCTTGGGTTTTCAACTCAAAACCCCTTTTGGTCTCAAAGTGCCCTTTTGCAGGTTTTCGCCTTGGCCTCTCCGATTTTTTTTAGGTAAAGTACCTCTTGACCGAATCCGAATTCACGGGATTAGGCAGGCTTTTTCCATCCATCTCGGTCAAAATCAGAGCTCCTCCAGAGAAAACCTTTTTCATCACATAAGGTTCCTCCCAATTAGGCATCCATTTTCCTCTAAAGTATGGGGAGGATCTTTTTCAAAACAAGGTCTCCTTCACGGAATTCCCTAGGGCGAACCTTCTTGTTATAAGCCCGCATCATTCGCTTTTGGTACATTTGACCATGACGAATAGCTTTTAGCCTCTTTTCTTCAATTAAGTTCAGCTGATTATATCGAGACTGGATCCATTCTGCTTCATCTAACTTTAGTTCTGACAGAACTCATAGTGAGGGAATATCAACCTAAATAGGTAGAAACGATCGATTCCATAAACCAAAGAGAAAGGTGTTGCCCTGGTAGAGGTTCTGACTGACGTTCGGTAGGCATAAAGAGCAAATGGTAATTTTTCATACCAATCTTTGTAAGTCTCAGCCATTTTCCCCACAATCTTCTTTATGTTCTTATTGGATGCTTCCACTGCACCATTCATCTTTGGGCGATATGGTGACGAGTTATGATGTTTGATCTTGAATTGGCTACAAACTTCCGCTATCGTACTATTGTTCAAGTTCAGTGCATTGTCTGATATGATCCTCTCAGGCATCCCATATCGACATATGATCTCTTTCTTTAAGAATTTGCTGACTGCCGACTTTGTGACATTGGCGTAAGAGGTGGCTTCTACCCACTTGGTGAAGTAATCGATGACCACAAAGATGAATCGATATCCGTTAGATGCCTTTGACGAGACTGGCCCTATGACATCCATGCCCCACATGGAGAAAGGCCATGGTGAAGTCATAACGTGAAGTGGTGAAGGAGGTACATGAATTTTATCTCCATAAATTTGGCATTTATGGCACTTCTTGGCATAATTGATGCAATCCCCTTCCATAGTGGACCAATAATATCTAAATCTCATGATTTGTCTGGCCATTGTAAAACCATTAGTGTGTGTTCCGCAGACACCCTCATGGACCTCTTCTAGGATTTGCTTAGCCTCGACAACGTCCACACATCTTAGGAGTACCTGATCCTTCCTTTTTTTATATAGGATCTCTCCATCTAAGACATAGTCACTGGCCAACCTTCTCAATGTCCTCTTATCATTCTCAGTTGCTTGGTTTAGGTATTCACGATTCCTCACATATCGCAATATATTTTGACACCAAGGACGGTCATCTTTTCTGTCTTCTTCGTTGATGTCATAGCAATGAGCCAGAGCCTCATAAATACTCATTTGGATAGGCTTCACATCCTCTTGCTTGTTCACTTTGATCATAGAAGCTAAGGTTGCCAAGGCATCAGCCATCTGGTTTTCATCTCGTGGGAGGTAGCAGAAAGTGATATCGTCAAACCCCTTAATTAACTCAAGAACCAGCCTTCGGTAATTGACCAACTTGGGGTCTCTTGTCTTTCATTTACCTTTGAGCTGATAGATCACTAATGCAGAATCTCCGTATACCTCTAACACTTTAATCTTGTGTTCTATGGCTGCACGAATTCCCATGATACACACTTCGTATTCGACCATATTATTTGTGCAATAAAAATCCAATTTACTGGTGAAAGGATAATGACCTCCGTTTGGGGATACTAAAACTGCCCCTTCTGTTACTCACAACATTTGAAGCTTCGTCAAAATTCAATTTCCAAGGATGACCTTCTCAAGAGCCTTCTTCAGTAGTTGCAACATACATTAGATCCTCATTCGGGAAATCAAAGCTCAAAGGCTCATAATCTTCTAGAGTTCTACTGGCCAGAAAATCTGCTATTGCAGTTCCTTTTACAGCCTTTTGATTCACGTAGACTATGTCGAACTCAAAAAGCAAAATTTGCCATCGAGCTATTCTTTCATTCAAAGCAGTTGACTCCATCACATACTTCAGAGGGTCTAGTTTTGAGATGAGCCAAGTTGTGTGGTACAACATATACTGTCTCAGTCTTCGGGTTGTCCAAATCAAGGCACAGCACAACTTCTCGATTAACGAATATCTTGTCTCACATTTAGTGAATTTCTTGTTGAGATAGTATATCGCTTTTTTCTTTCTTCCTGACTCGTCATGTTGGCCTAGCACGTATCCCATGGAGTTTTCGAACACTGCCAAGTACAGTATCAGTGGCTTATCTGGGTAAAGTGGCATCAGTACCGGGGCATTGGACAAGTAATGCTTGACCTTATCAAAAGTTTTCTGGCACTCCTCATCCTATACACCTGGGTTGTGTTTCTTAAGGAGATGGAATATCGGGTCATATTTCTCTGTTAGTTGTGAAATGAACCGGGCGATGTAATTTAGTCTTCCTAGGAAACCTCTAACTTCTTTTTGAGTGCACTGTGGAGGTAATTCTTGTATGGCCTTGACTTTATCCGGGTCAATCTCAATCTTTTTTTCACTGATACGAACCCCAACAACTTTCTTGACTTGGCCCCGAAGGTGCACTTTGCGGGATTGAGCTTTAACTGGAACTTCCTTAACCTTAAAAATAGTTTCCTCAAGACTTGCACATGCTCCTTCTTTGTTTTGGATTTTGCAATCATATCGTTGACGTAAACTTCGATCTCCTTATGCATCATATCATGAAACAAAGTTACCATGACTCTCTGATATGTTGCTCCTACATTTTTCAGTCCGAATGACATCATCTTATAACAAAATGTTCCCCACATGGTTACGAATGTGGTCTTTTCCATATCTTCAGGATGCATCTTTATCTGGTTGTATCCCGAAAAGCCATCCATGAAGGAAAAAAGTGAGTAACATGTCGTGTTATCCACTAATGTATCGATGTGAGGCAACGGGAAATTGTCTTTTGGGCTAGCCTTGTTCAAATCCCTGTAGTCCATGCACATTCGTACTTTTCCATCTTTCTTGGGAACAGGGACTATATTGGCTACCCATTCTGAGTACTTGACCACTTGGAAGAAACTGGCATCGAATTGCTTCTTGACCTCTTCTTTTATCATCAACAGAACGTCAGGTCTCATTCTTCGAAGTTTCTGTTGAACTGGCTTGCACTCTTCCTTTATAGGGAGTCGGTGTACCACGATATCAGTATTCAACCCGGACATGTCTTGATATAACCATGCGAAGATATCCTTGAATTCTTGTAGTAACTCGATGAGCTCTCGCTTTGTTTCCGCGGTGATACAAACTCCAATCTTTACCTCTTTTCCTTCTCCTAAGCTCACAATTTCCACTGAATCTTTGTGTAGTAGGATTTGTTTCTCATCTTATTCTACCATCTTTAACAAATCAGGAGATAGGCTACAGTTTTGATCATCTTCAAAATCTTGAGAATCCTCTGTACACATATCTTGCTCAAAGGGAGACTCTGAGTCAGTAGCAGAGTTACTCATATCATTGATATCTGGAGACCTGTTATAGGGATGAAAAAGAGTCCAAAGAACAAAAGAATCTAAGAATCTAATAATATTTATTTATTTGATATGATCATGAATGAAATAGAAAGTATAAAAGAATATTTGCTCAGGATGATGCACGAATATGCATTTTTTTATTGAAATAACGATATTTGGACATATGCCTATTTCATAAAAAGATTCTTATTGCCCCTAGGCTTTGAGCAATAAGTTTGTTTTGAACATTATTCTGAATTAATTTTAAATGTTACAGGGATCTCCTCCGCGGTCTAATTGTTCAAAACACTTTCAGGGATGTAAGGGCGAATCCTAGATAAATTCCCTTCTTCAGTTTTTTTTCAAATATGGCATTAATGCTCAATCTTCCCAACAGTTCTTTTGCCTTTTTCTTTCTTGTCATCTTCTGTTCGGGGTAGATAGTTCCTCCCGACACAAATGCTCTAGATAAATGAGGGAAGGTCATTAGCTTCCACTTGACCTCCTCACCGCGTAGACACGCTTTTCTCCTCTCTTGTTTTTTCTCCAGATATTTCTTCTTTTGCTTCGTATCTGGCTTAAATCCCAAACCAAAGCGGTCTCGTTTTTCCTTTAGCATCGGTACCTCAATCCTTCATTGGAGGCATCTTCCAAGTCCTCTCCCTAGTAAGACTCCTTTTTCGACCGTCAATCGCTGGCCCATCCTCGTGGTTTTAGATATTTTGGATATTGGGATCTTATTCCCTTCGACAATGAATGTAGCATTAACAAATTTTAGAGATCGAAAGGAACACTCTATCGCCTCATCATCTGCACTTATGTACGATGCGTCACTGGTAACCGATGCAATAATGTCTTCCTCCGCATTTATCGTTACCAATCTACCATCAGTTACCAACTTTAACCTTTGGTGTAGTGACGACGGTACTGTACTCACCGAGTGAGTCCAAGGCCTCTCTAACCGAAAATTGTATGAAGGCTTGATATCCATTACCAAGAAGTCCACCTCATATGTGTTTGGGTCAATCAAGAGAGGTATCTCGATCCTTCCTATCATATTTCTTTCAGTACCGTCGAATGCTCTCACTATATTTCGACATGTCTTCATGTGAGAGCTATCCACTAGCAACCTATTTTGGGTGGACAAGGGCCGGACATTCAACGCTGATCCATTATCAATCAGTACCCCCGGTAATGTGTATCCCTTACAGCGAGTGGTGATGTGCAGGGCCTTTGTAGATCCCATACCTCCCGGTGGTATTTCATCATCATTAAAGAAAATAAAATTATTGACGTTGATGTTATTGACCAAACGATTGAGCTTGTTGACAGAGATATCATCCGCAATAAATGTTTCATTTAACACTTTCATCAATGCACTGCGGTGCGTCTCTGAGCTCAAAAGTAAGGCTAGCACCGATATACGAGCTGGTTGTTTGTGTAATTTTTTCACAATGTTATACTCGCTGTGATTCAGGAATTTTAAGAATTCCTTAGCCTCTTTTTCAGTTACAGGCTCATTGACAGGTGATTCGGGTCTGATTGTCTTCTCCCTTTTTTATTCAACAACCACGGATTTTCTTTTAACTGGTTCTACCTTTGTGTTTGGGGTATAACGCCTTCCACTGCGTATATAGAAACCCTCATGTTGACCTTCCTCTGAAGTGCTAACAGAGTTCTCCTCTCCCGGATCGTCACGTTACAGTCATAGTTCCAAGGTACCCTCTTGCTATCTTTATAAGGAAAAGTAACGGGCCTTTAGATTATAACCTTTGGTGCAATTGATGCTCCGACTTCGCTAATTCTTGGTCGTGATATGATAACCACCGGGTGATTGACCCTATGGACTTTATTAGTTGTCCCTTCTTCCATCGCGCATGCATATTCTCTTTCTGGGCTCTCAGTATACTTAAAGAATTCAAGCTCCTTATTTTCCATCAGACCCTGTACCAACGCCTTGAATTCATCGCACTTTTGGATCTCATAACCCTCTTTGATGTGAGACTCACAGTAACACTTTGCTCCCTTGGGCCTCTCCCCTAAATTTTGTGTAACCAAACCTCCTTCTATTATCTTCTTCCAAACCCATTTCAATGGAGTCTTTACCTCTGATACGTCCATCTTGGTTCTCTTCCCTCCATTTTCAATTATCGTGTTTACCCCTTTGTTTGAATGACTGGGTAATGGATTTTCTGCCACATTAGGTCTTGTGGGATCATCAAACTTTACAATGCCCATCTTTATGAACCTTTTGACTATCTTTTTAAAGGTGGTGCAATTCTCAATCGTGTGTCCTGAGATTTCTGCATGGTATTCATAATGAGCGTTTGCATAATACCACTTAGGGAATGGAAGTTGCATGGGTTTTAGATAAAATGGGGACATCATATGCGCATCAAACAGATTCTGGTAAAGCTCCCTATATGCCATTGGGATCGGCGTGAACTGAACTCTTTCCGTGTTAGGCCTTGGGTTGGAATCTCATTTTGTGGAGCCCTGATGGTTAGTAGTCACTGCCCTCGGCTGGTTCATGGGACGGGTGTGGTCCCTTTATCAAGTCGATCGAATAAATCTGAGACAACTTCATCTACATGTCCTAATGCCTTGGGAAAGACGATCAAACCGTAGAGGCTCAAGGCGAAGACGTCAACCCTCTTCTTCATGTCCGGGTGTGCAAGGATCAAGTCCCTCAAATTCCTCTAAGGAATACACTTATTATCTCCTTTATGCTTGATACGGGTTGCAACCCATTGTTCGCTCATCCCCGTGATATTCATCAATTTTTTCAGAAAGGGTGGGATGTTAACAAGTCTTGAATAGGCCCTGTCGGTTTGAATCTTCGGGTAATTAAGCAAAGCCATGTATTCCTCCACAGTGGGTACCAAATCGACGCCTCCGAAAGTAAAGCAACTGTAAGCGGGATTCTAAAATTGCACGAGGGCTCGAAACAAGTATTTTTCCACCTTTACATTGAGCAGATAGGCTAGGTCACCGTAATTACAGTAAAATAGTTGCTTGATCTCGTCGTTTCAACTATTCCATATCTCCTTTAATTCTTACAAATCATTTTGGGTTACACTGATGCGAGTGAAATCCCATAATTCTGATTCATATCCCTCGGTCAAACTATTACCTTTCTCTTGTTGCGTCTTTTTAGACTATATTCAGATGACCGCATTTTCTTCCATTCTATCAAGAGACCATTTTTCCATGCTAAGCTTTTCTATCTAATAACCGAACGTGAATCAACACCTTTTTATGATGAGATGCCATGCAACAACAGCAAAACACAGTAAGTCAGTGTTAAATACAAAGAATAGAACTCAAAGTAAACAGGAAATAATCAAGCACCAATTCGGGTAACCACTAAGGTTTGGTGTGATTCTACCTAGGGTAGGCTCTTAAGGCTCATTACATATGGTTTGGTTCTAGAGTAAAGGTACCTGAATTGACAGATTCCTCAATCCTCACCCATTATAGGCTCATACGGACCGAGTTCAGTTTAGGGGAATACATTTCCCTACGGCTATACGGAGATGAAAACCTCACGAAGACGCAGGTACAGATGTATCCTGAAAGTGATCCGTTATCCTATACGGAGGTGAAGACCTCACGAAGGAATAGTTTCTCACTCCCACTTAAAAGGGCAAAATTGACCAATTTATGCGATGCGATATGCAAAGATACATTACAAGAATTAAACCACTTAAAGCAAACATATTATGAAGAAAACCACGAAAGTAACAGATAACATGCAATAAAGTAATCGTAAATTTAAAACAGATTTTCAATTTTCGACAAAAGACAAAAACTAATCAACTTATGGCTTGACTCTCAAACGTCCCCAGTGGAGTCGCCAAGCTGTCGAAACCATTTTTTTGAAAGCAGGAATCGACTTTGTTTGAAAGCGAAGATTAAAACAGGAGTCGCCACCGATCTTTATTAGGTGTGATCAAATCACCTTAGTTAAAACATTTTAGTTTACTAAAAGAGTGTTCTTGGTCTACGAGACTCGAGAGAACGGGTTCGGGAGTCGGTTACGTGCGAGGAAGGATTAGCGCCCTCGTCACGCCCAAAATTGGTACCAAATTGATTAGTTAGTGTCTTAATGTTGAAAGTTGAAAATTGGGAATGGGTTTAAGATACGATCCTTTTTATTAACGTCGATTTTAAAAACGCTTGGATTGGTCCAAAACGATTGTTAAAAACTTCCTTGTCTCGAGACATCGGAGTATCACATCCCGTAAGTTAGGACACAATACCATGAATTCCCGAGCGCAAGTTTGTCTTTAATTTTGATTGGAAATCCGTATATTTTAAAACTCAAAAGGATATTTGGAAATTTAGAATCAACGAGAAAATCGAAACCCCGTAAGTTAGGGCACAACTCCTCGATGTTCCAAAACGCGAAACATTGTCTCGTTTTGAAATTTTTTTTTTAATAATAGCGAATTCGATATTTAAACGACGTACGTTGTTTGTTTGGATTGAGATAAAACGATTTATTGGATGAATGTAACGAGGCTTGATTCATGAGGCGATGATATGAAATAAAAATTTGGTAATGAGCTTAATACAATGGTACATGAACACGGCATTATACGAATGAATAACAATAATACAAAAATACGAAATAAACAAATTAGAATACACACAATGGCAATAATCATACAACATTTAGATAATAATATCAATAAATAAAGACCAATGAATTGAATGATAAAAAGGTATAAAGCAAATCAAAATAAACAAAACGTAAACAAATTTTAGAATGATAAGAAATGAGTTTAAAATAAATAATATGTATATATATAAAAGTGCAAAATAAATAATACATATAAAAACTTAGAATAAATAATAAAACTATTTTAAATAAATAAAAGAGTTTAAAATAAAGTAACAATTTAAAACAAATAATAAAACAATAATACATAAAAACGAGTTTAAAATAATATAAAAAGCAAGTTTAGAGTAAATAGTATGAGATAACTTAAAATAGTTAATATATAATTCAATTTAAAATACAATAAAATAATATATGGCAACCTCAAACGAATAGTTTATAAAAAACAACTTTAAAATAATGTATAAAAGCTTAAAATGAACAATATATCGAAAAAGAACCTTAAAATAAATAATATATAAGAGAGTTTTAATATAAATAACATATATATACAAAAACTTAGAATGAAAAATAATAATAAAACAGTTTTTTAGAAATAAATAAATGAGTAAATAAATAAATAAATGAGCAAATTAAACAAACTAAAGACCAGATTAAAATTGGAACAAAATTCAGGGTGCTAATTATAAATAAAAAAAGGTTACCAGGGACTAAATCAAAATGCGCTTAAATTCGCAAGGATAAAATGGGACAATATCCCAAGTCATTATGTGCTGCGTTTCATCTGTCCAGGCCAAGGATCAAATAAAAAATGAAATAAAATAAAAGGGCGAAATTTTTAAAGAAGGAAACAATGCAATATGAGGTTAAATAAAAGGACAGAAAAGGCAGAGGGACCAAAGCAAATATTTTCCCTTTTAAAGGAAACGCGCGGACCCCCTAGAACGGGTCGGGTCTCGCACGGGCACACTCCAAACGACGCTGTTTCGGTGTTAGTACCCCAAGTGCAAAACGGCATCGTTTTGCCCTTATTATTTAAGCCAGTTTTTTTATTTTTTTTCATTTACTTCCCTTTTTTCTAAAAAATTTCAGAAAACACCCCCTCCCATTTTTCAATTATCTGCTAGGGTTTGAAAACCCCTCCCCTTTTGTGCCGTCAGCCCGTCGATCGAAAGAAAGAAAGTCACTCCTCTCCTCCTTTTGGGTCTGATTTCAGCGACGGAGAGAGTGTCTCCGGTGACACAATCACGAGGATTCCAGGTAAGCCCTCTCCTCCTCTTATTATTTGTTATTTAAAATAGATTTGCAAATAAAAATAAAGAAGAAACAAGAAATCGAAAGGTGAAAAAAGAAAAAAGAAAATCAAATCAACCTTTTTTGCTTCTATTCTGCTTTTTGATTTTTTAACGTGTGTAAAAAAATACAAAGGGCTATGCTTCGGCTTTTATAACCGAATTACATAGATCCATTTTGTTTTTTTGCTTATTGTCTGCTACTATTTCTTGTTTTTTTCTCTTTGTCTCTTGTATGTTGCGTGTTAGCTTCGTCTTGCAGGTGTGAGACGCGTGGAGGAGGCGATGGTCAGGGGTGTGGTGGCCAAGGGGGCGGCATGCGGGGTGGCCTAGGCATGCGGCGGCTGACACTTAGGGACTAGGGTTCTTCTTGCTGTTTTGTTTTGGTATTGGGCTAATTTGGGCTAAAATTTGGGTGGTGAGTTTGGGTTAATTGATGTGTAATGAGTTTGGTTTTAATTTTGTAATGGACTCTTTATTATTTGGTTGAGTTTTATTATTGGTTTATTAGTTTGGGTGTTTTAGGCCAAAATTGGCTATTACAATTGAAGTTAGGTTAGATTTCATCAAGATTTGGGGAATATATCAAGAAATTTAATTCATTGAAAATTTGTAACCCTCTCTTTGTTAATGAATTATTTTTCTTCACTGTACATTTGTAACCATTCTTCAATTTTTTTAATTAAAATAATAAAAGCAAAGGATAAAATTATCCAAAATTTTAGAAGCTTTATTTAAGGAAAATGTGACATTGAGATTATCCACTATATTTCAATACCTTAACATTATTGATGATATGTTTTTATAAACCAAATGCGTTTAATGGTATAGTAAAAAAATAACAATTTATAAATAAAACAAAACATGTGGTATTATTTAAATTTTATTTGTGGAATTAAAATGTTGGTATTGGGCACGGGTTCTATTAAGTTTGGATTTATTATAAGCTCGAATTTGAATCGTTACGGATTGAGATTGACACGGATGAACTTTCAGACTAGAACTTATTTTGCCAACTCTAAAATTAATTAACGGAGTTAAATAATGAGACAAAGAGTGAAGAAAATTTTAGCATTTTTACTTAACTGACAAAAGACAAAAGCAATACAAAATTAAAAAAAATTGCTCTTATATTTTGTTTTTCATATTTTTTTTCTTATTACTTTATTTTTAACAACCACAAAATAGGCGTAAAAAGAATCATATTATAGTTTTCGACAAGTTATACCTATTTAGACATATAGAGAAAAAGAATCATATTATTATAGTTTTCAACAAGTTATACCTATTTAGACATATGGAGAAAAGTTTATTCCTATAAAAAAGGATACATAACAAGTTACTCATAGTTTATTTAAAATTATTTAGTACAAACATAAACTTAAAATATTGAATAAAGTAAAATTCTTTTTTTAAATGTAAAATTATTCCAAAAAAAGATAAAAGTAAAATACTTTTTTCCTTTTACATTTTTATTTTTTTAGTTCGATTAGTATCGGTACTTTTGTCAGAGTAGAAATATGTGGGATTGAGTGCGGTGAAGTACATTATCCTCCTATTTAAGGGTTAGGGAGAGACTATAAATAATTTTAGGTATTGTCTAGAAAAATACAGATACGATAAGAACTTATAATGAGATTAATTTAAAAAAAAATAATAGTATGGGCTAAATAAATAAATAATTTACTTAAACATTATATTAATAGACATAATCCTTTAAATTGGTTTCAATTTACTTTTTATGGTGAAGAGTATGTGGTGACAATGATATGCTAAGAAGTTAATAATAGATTATACCAATTGAAAACATAAATCATTTACTTGATACTTTAGAGTAACCTGAAAAAAAAAAAAAACATAGGTTAGAAGTTTCTTTCAAAAATAATTTATAGTTTAAATCTAAGGATTAAGAGAATTTTGAAATATATATGGGCTTCTGGTTTTGCAAAATCATCAACAACAATCACACCTACAAACTTACATGGAAAGAAAGGAGAGGGATATGGAAGTTCTTCCCCATTTTAGCCATGTTCATCCTCTGGTTTTCAGTGATGGGAGAAGCGATGAAAGTGGGGAGGTTTATTGTTGTGCGTGTGGGGACTTGGTGTCAGGTCCAAGGTTTAGTTGCGTGGACTGTGGGTTTCATCTTGACAAGAACTGTGCTGAGGCACCTGTTGAGATGAACCACCCCTTTCATCGCAAACATAACCTTAAGCTTATGACAAGCTTTCCATATGTTGAAGGTAACCCTATTTGTGGTTTCTGCAATAACATATGTGAGAAGTTTGTTTATCATTGTTCTTGTAATTTAATCTTTCACATCAAATGTGCTTTTCTATCATACAAATTTCTTGTAAAAAACTTTAGAGATCTTTTTCATCAAGACAAACCCATCTCGTCTGAATGTCATTCTCAAGAACTCAAAAGAGTTCAATGTTTTGCATGTCAAAAGTCCTTACTAGAGTCTGATTACATTTCTCATGATTCTAGATTTTACCTGCATAAGAAATGCTTTGAGTTACCTCTAGAAATTAGTCACCTTTCCCACCGTTACCATTCTCTGTTCTTACAATTTAACAGTGATCACCTCCCTTGCCAAATATGCCAAGAAACCCAACATCAAGGATTGGTTTATTGTTGTTCAACTTGCATGTTTGTCCTTCATATTGAATGTGTTTCACCACCATCCATTATTGAGGATCCAGTTACTCATGAACACCCATTCACTAGGTGTTTAAGAGAATTGTCATTCAATTGTGATGTATGTGGCACTTTAGGAAACTATGTTTCTTATAATTGCTCAACATGTAGCTTAATGGTCCATAAGAAATGCATTTCATTGCCACGCTTCATCAAAAGCATATGGCACGACCACCCTATTTCTCATAAATACTTTGTGGTAGACAATGAGTGTACAACACATGATTGTCTAATTTGTCACGAGGAGGTGAACATGGCTTGTGGGAGTTACAATTGCTTTGAGTGCAAGTTCATTATCCATGTGAATTGTGCATTACAGGATGCTCAGTGGTATTACAAAATAGAGTCAAAAGATGATTTTGATAAGCTGATTAATGCAATGTTGGAAGTGGGTACGATGAATCCAAGCTATTCTGTTTGTAAAATGATCAAAGTTGGAGAAAAAATGATAAATATAGAGATAGAACATTTTAGCCATCAACATAATTTAGTATTAAGTGATGAAGTGAAGGAACGAAGGTATTGTGATGGCTGCAGTCAACTTATCTTGACTTCCTTTTATGGTTGTTTAGAATGTGATTTCCTTCTCCACAAATCTTGTGCTGAGTTACCTAAGAAGAAGCAAATTTGGGGTCGTTTTCACCAAGATCCCTTTGTCCTTACTCCAAGTTGCATTTTTATATGCTCAATTTGTGGTGACCTAAGTAGTGGTTTTGCCTATAAATGTGAGGTTTATTTGTGCCAAGAACATATATGTGTTCGATGTGTTGAAATTCCTCTGTCTTGCATGAGCGGAGGACACGAACACCTTCTTCTCTTTTACCGCACGTATTTTGGGCAGTGCTGTAATGCTTGTGGTGGCAGTACTGGTGATGATGCAGTATATAGATGCAAGGCTTGCAATTTTATTTTGCATGGTAGATGTGCCTATTTACTACCACAAACAACTTGGCACAAATCAGACAGACATGGTTTGATCCTCACATACCATGAAGATAATGATTATTCACAATATCATTATTGTGATGTTTGCGAAAAAGAAAGAAATCCCAATACTTGGTTTTACCATTGTCCAATTTGTGATAACTCAGCACACTTTTTTTGTGTTTTGAGAGATGATCTATTTCTCAAGCGTGGGAGCAAAATCAAAGAAATTGATCATCCACACACTCTCATGTTTGTGGAAAAGGTTTATGATTATCTTGAATGTCACAAATGTGGTGATCGTTGCATGGATTTGGCTCTTGAGTGTTTGGATGCAGAATGCAAATACATTATCCACCGAAAATGCAGCACAACTTTCCAATTGCTTCAGAACGGCATAATAAATAATGTTGCTTTGACAGTCAATTGATGCAGAGGTTGCTGATGATCACAGCAAAAAGTTGTCAGTCGTTTAGATTTTTTTTCGTCGTCTTCTTTGTAAGTATATATGATTTCCTTGTTTTAAGTCATAATTTAATAATGTACAAAATGTTTGCATAATAAAATTTACATTGTAGAACTTTAATGTAATCACAATTATATGATTTATAAGTTTTTTATTTAAAAAATTTTTTTTTTGGTACAAAAGAGGATGAGTTATATAAAATAATTATAAAGATAATTGGAGAAATGAGATGAAATCTGAATATAAATTATAAAATGAAGAAAAATAAAAATAAAAATAAAAAATTAAAGACAGGTGGAGGCTAACCACTAAGTTGGATATATTAATCTCAAAATGAAATTTCTTTTTAAATATAAAAGAGATAAAGCCATTTTCAAATCCAGATTGCTTTTCGTATAATTCTTTTAAAAAAAGTTTTAATTAAATGCTTAATTCAAGAACTAAAGCACACGTAAGGTATTATAAAGAATGGGCGTAAATTAAAAAAAAAAATCGTAAGACAATTAAATTATTTTTTACTAAAAAAAACTATTCATTTTTTGAATTATATCTTACTCTCATAAGTTTTTGGAATATAGCTTTCCATCAACATTCAGTCAAAATTTTTCCTAAATTAATAAAAAACACAAACTTAAGTTAAATTCTTTTATAATCGAAACCTTCGATAGAGTAAATTTGAATTTTAATTATTTCGGTCTACATTTAATCTTTTCGTCTAAAATTAATTCCATTCATCTAATTAATCAGTTATGAGTATTGATTCTCAACTTTTAAACTACGTAAAACTAATCAATTTATGTTATCGAAATTTTTCAACATGTTATGGCAATTTTCATGAAATTTTATTAAATTCTTTAAAAATCTTTAACAAAACTTCAAAGTAAGTTTAGAAATCTTCTATTCATATCAAAACTAATTGAAAAACACTTTAAAATCATGTTTTTTTTTACCCGAAATCCACCATTAATGACTCAATTTTCGACTTTTATTCAAAACATGCGATTTAATGGCTAAAAACTCAGTTTTAAAGACTACATAACATTAAAAAATAAGAAGAAATCGATCTGTTATCTTCGATGGAAGAAAAACAAGCTTTTGGTTGAAAACCCTGAAAACTCACAACTTGAAAGATAACACAACCAATAGTGTTTTTAAGTGTTTTTCTTAAAATTCTATAGAGATTTATGGCTTGAGGAATGATAGAAATTAAATGAATTAAGTTTGCAAAATAAAATTGAGTGATTGGGGGTTTAGGGAGAGCAAGGGATGCAAAACAAAGCAAAGGGGATGAACTAACATGAAATCTCTAGGCGGGGATGATATTAGGTTGTATTTTTAAAAGTTGGTTATTGCTACATAAACACACAAAAATATTTTACCCTTTTTACAAATCAGTTTCTATTTCATAATAGTAAGTATTTTCGGTATTATTTTTAAAAATTGATTTGATTTTTAAAAAATCATAGACAAAAATATTTTCAGTTTACCATGCTACGAAATTCCCGAACTCACTAGAACTAAAAGCCCTAAAATATCCTTAAAACTTTTAGGCCCAAATTTAGGGTGTGACATAAACTTCTAAAATTGCCATATGTGATTGCATGATAAGAATGTTATTGTTTTGATTCTGATTCTGTTTCAGTATGTCATATCACACGCATGAGGTTGGGTTAATATTGAAAGAAGGAAGTGTGTTCTGGCAGTTTTACTGCTATTTTGGCGGTTAAACCGCAATATATGTTTGGCAACTCAGTTGCACCATTATGAGTGGCATACCACCACGACTCGGTGTGATTGGATGAATTGACTCATGTAGTCCTATTGGTGTGATTGGTTGGACGGAGTTATTGTGTAGCGGATGGAGTAAGATTTGTTTCAATATGATATGATATTTTGATATGATATATGTTCTGGAAATATGATATTCTATTTTGATAAAATGTTTCTAGTATGATGTCATTCTGATATGATTTTTCATATGTGTGAACATTATAAGTAAATAGCTTCATTAATAATAATTCCATCCGTCCATACCAACATTAATATACCTTTCTTAACAAGCATAAATAAAATTTTAATAGAACTTACTGTCATCCTAGACTTACATTCAGTCAGACACCATCAGTTGATATTTAGACAACTTGATTCCCATTATTACATCAATTCATGCCTGTTTACTTGACATCACTTAATTACCGAATAATTGAGTAGCAGCAAACCTCGTTTCGAACAACCTTATGACGTACACAATGAATTGTTCTAAATGTCAATTTGGACAGTTTCATCATGTACAAATCGAGCTGCAAAAACATTTATTCTAGACAGCATTTTATCGCCCTCAAAAGGTCGAATTTTTTTTTAAGCAATTCCATTCGTCTAGGGCTGTTGGTCCAACATTAACAATATTAAATCAGAATATTTAACAGTCAATACCACATTTAAAGGTGTTTAGGGAATCAGACAACATTTTTATCATAATAGTTGAATCAACATATTAATATAACCATCATCAATCTTAAAACTTTAAACTTCAAATAGCATTAACAAACCACCATTGAATAACATTAATCCATCTCAAATAAACCAACCTTACAAACATACCAGCCAAATTGCTTAAACATATATCAATTAGACATTATTAATTCAATAAAAATGCCAATCGATTGCTTAATTACCAACAGACAAAACTAAATAGGATAGCATGATAATTCAACATTTGGAAGCATTATATACCATCAATTTCCAATTAATAATTTCACTTGAAATTTAAAGAAATGATCAAAAAATTTCTAGCACAGTATTTTCGAAGCATGAAAAATGGGACTGGCAAGCAGAATCCAAATACAAAAGGAAACCCAAAGAGTCTCTGTAACTAAAATATTACATTTCTCACTAAAAAAACGAAGCAAAAATTGGATTTAATAGAGAAAATTGAATAAAAAAAACTCAATTGAAGCAATAAAAAGCAGCTTTAATCATTACAAATTAATTCAACAGAATAAAACTCAAATATCATATCTGGGAAAAAAATTAAACAAAAAGAAGTAAACGAAAAAATGGTACGCATATGATCAGAGAAAATGGGAGAGCAGACATAGCTTTTACTGAATTACACTGCTACTAGGATTAGAGGTGGAGCTAGAAAATTTTTTAGGCTAGAATTAAATTATATATTTTTACGATAGTAAGAATGTAATTTTACTATTTTAATAGTTTATATCTTTATAATTGTTAAAAGATTAAATTAAATTTTTATCATTTTTGGAGGGTTAAAGTACAATTTTATCATTACTAATTTAAAATTTTATAAATTAAAAAGGATCTAAATGAAAAATTTTCCATTTTAAAAGGGTCTTTTTTTTTCCGAGATCAGTTAAGTTGTTGTTGTTTTGTGTCTTCAATCGGCATTTTCTTTCCGTTTTCAATTTTATTTTCCTTCTATTATATCCAGATTCTTGAAGTAGTCTTCTTGAAGCATTTTACGTTCAAATATTTAAAAAAGAAATGAAACAAGTGAAGTTGTCCATCTATTATAGATTCTTTAAGCAATTTCTTTTGCATGTTGATTTTTGCTTCAATAGTTACAGAGAATGATTTCAGCTTCTAAGTTTATTAATGGTGGAAGTTTATTTGGAAAAGAAGCAGAAACAAGAAACAAGAAGAAGAGAACACACCTAATCATTGCATGCACTGATATCAGAAATACTAATATTTAGGGTTTCGATTTCTTCCCACTAAAGAAGTTACTTTAAACCAATCATCGACCATGATTCCATAGCTTTTGGTGTGATGATAGCGTGCGATATTTATGGTGCAAATCACAAGCCTTGGAAGAATTTCAACAAAGATTTCATAGATTCTGTTGTTGCTGTTTGATGATTCTATCGTTGTTTTCCTCCTTTTCTGAAAGTAATTTTTGATCCTTTTAAAGTTCATGAGTTTCTTAATCTTCTTCACGAGTTTATTTCACGCTCACCGAACCATTACAGAGAAGAATAAGGACAAACCCTTCAAAATGGATTTTTCCGAGAAAGTTCGGGTCGGATTCTGGGTTGGACCCCAAGTTGAATTGTTTTTACTATAATTGTATAACAATAAGAATCACTACTGAAAATAAAAAGTTTACTATAATTGTATAACAATAAAAATCACTACTGAAAATAAAAAGTTTAGGCACTTATAAATTAATTTAGTTTATATTATATATATTTTATCATTATAATATCTATTATATATATTATTATATTGAGAGAGTGAAAATAAAAACTAATTTATAGATTAATAGTATAGGTATGAACTTATAGCAGGATTTGAAGTAGAGGTTAATAAAGAAGATTAGAAACATTTTGAATGTTAATTTCCACCAATACCTCATTTCTAAGGGAAAAAAAAGAATTGCAAAATAATTTAAGTACAATAAAATAAATCATACAACTATTTATAATTTCCAGTCATAATAATTTAGTGATTTTTACTGCATGTTTATTTCATGAAAAGGGAAAAATTAAATAATGAAAAACAATTGCTTTTTATATTTTTTATTGACAAATTTTAAAAAGAAAAGTTATAATTATAGTTATAGGCATCTGAAAGGCATGAAAGAATAGCAAAGAAAATATCATATAAATCATTCTCATCTCATAAGATATACACTTAGTTGCTTATGAGTCGGGTCTAAGTATAATATTAATATTTTTATGTTTGTTTAAGTTCTATCCAGCATGAAACAAGAATATAAAATTTTGTCCAAATCTGTCCATATTTGTAAAAGATTAACTCAAATCCATTTTAAACTCGTCTATATTGTTTTTGATTTTTTTAAATTTTTTTTATAATATTTTAATTTAATATTTAATAATTTTATATATTTTTTATTGATTGAAAATTTTTATATAGTTATCTTGACATTATTTTAATGTTTACAATATAGTAGTATTATATATTTAGTATAGATTTGTTTTTTAAATGTGTTATAAATATATAAAAATAACATAATATAAAGTATTATAAAATTAAAAATGGGTCGGGCAAGACTCGGGCCTTGAATGTTCAAGCCCGAACCTGACCCATATTTCAAACGGGCCTAATTTTTTACCCAAACTCATTTTTCAAGCCTAATATTTTTACCAAAACTCTTCCAAATTTCAGAT
Organism: Gossypium longicalyx; assembly: GCA_025698465.1. NCBI lineage: Eukaryota > Viridiplantae > Streptophyta > Magnoliopsida > Malvales > Malvaceae > Gossypium > Gossypium longicalyx. The sequence goes on from CM047004.1 coordinate 4,594,889, forward strand.
GAACCTTCAGAATTGGGCGGGTAACTTGGTCCATGAGTAGGTTTATATACACCAATTTACAAAATTAAAATGTTACTATTATTTTTTTGCCAATAATAAAATTTTTCTCTTTAGGCATATAATTCAAATATCAAAATTTGCAGTTACTTGATATTTGTTTTATTTAGTTATATACTTTATAATTTCTTAAATATGTATTTATAAATGTATATTCTCATTTTTTTTTAAAATGTTAATTATTTAAGTTTAAATATTCATTGGAGATTTGAAACTTTCTTCCAATTTGATACTTATAATTTTTTATGATTTTTTCTTAACTTTATATCTTTACAATTTTTTTCTTTAATTTTTTAAGTTTAGACTTACAGTACTACCTAAAAATATGTTATAGCCTTCAAAACTAGAATTGATCTCTCAACTCCCCTAGTTGGGTCCCCCTCACCGAATATCTTCTCAAGCCAAGCCTTCTGCTCTCTCTCCACCTCTCTCACCAATGGACTTAGGCCTCTTACTTCTCCTTGAGTGGGCCTTGTCCACCCACTTTCACAATAAGGCCATTAGCTCAACAGGTTATCTTATTAGGCACCCGCCTTTTATGTACAAACGCATCTTTAAGTGTGAACATGTTTTAACAACGATTGTGCCCTATTAAAAAATAACAACGACTTCATACTACTTGGGCACACTATGTCCGCACTTGACTACGTTGTATCAATATATCCACAAAAACGGCCTGCCACATCATACTATAAGACAAACGAACTCCTATAAATACCCCCTCCCTCGATGGAAAAAGGATCAGGACCTTTGCCCCTTTTAGTATCTACCCGTCCTCTTGTCATGATTTTTTTAATATATCTATTATAATTGAGAATGTTTATATCTTAATGCCTTTTAATCTTGTCTTTTATCCATTTTTTTTCTTTCTAATATATCATCATTATAAGTCCTATTTTATACACCTAATACTTTTAATTTTTTAAGTTCTAAATTTCTGTTCTCATAGAATGTAAATTGAGAGAAAATCTCTAGATAAAAGACATGCTCTGGTTGTAAATTTGGATTTGGATTTCATTTATTATATAAACGGTAAAAAATCCATATATTACGGATCAAATAATTGAGATTCAATCTAATATATACTAATAATGTATAAACACATGAATTTATGAAATTCAAACATATTTTAAGAATTTCAAATCCATTACTAAACATGTCTCTAGCAAATCCATAAACTCAAAAAATTATCATAAATATTATATTTCTAAATAATTTACTACTCAATTCACACTATTTTTAAAATTTTAAAATCTTAATTTCCAATCACTACTTAATGAAAATCTCTTCTTTAATTTATTCAATACCATATTCTTATATTCCAACTTAGAAAAAAAAAAAGAATTTATGCCTTTCAAAAATAAAACTGCAAGAAAGGCATAAAAGAAAAAGAAAAAAAAGGATTACTTGGAAAGGAAGACAATTTGAGGATTTAAACATTACTCTTACTAAAAGATAAAAATAGAAAAAAGAAAAAAAAAGATAATAGAAATAATAAAAAGATAAAATGTATTAATAATACTATATCACATATTATAATAGTAGAGTAATATATAATATATTAATTATTATCATATATTATTATTTATTATACTAGTTGAAATATGCTCTAAGCCCCTATATTTTTCTTACATTTGAAAATTATCCCTCCTACTATATTATATAATGTTATATCATATCATATATTAATAGCTTATATATATATATATGCATAAATGATTAAACGTTATAATATAATGTAATACTATATCTTTTATTATAATCTATATTATAATAATAGTTATATATAATAGTAGTATATTATATATTATTGTTTATTATTATACTAGTTAAAATATACTCTAAGTCCCTATACTTTTCATACATTTAAAAGTTAACCTCTTACTATATTATATAATGCAATATCATAACATATTATATGTTAATAGTTTATATATATGCATCGAAGATTAAACATTATAATATCATGTAATATTATATCTTTTATTATAATCTATATTATAATAATAGTTATATATGTATTAATAGTTTTGGTAATAGTAATAGTAATACATTATAATATATTATTTTATGTATTAATTATATACTAATTTAGTAAATTGGCTTAAGGTCAAGTTAAGTAATCAATTTCGGTTTTGATAATAGTTATATAATATATTATTATGTTACCATTAAATTTTAATTTTATAGATTTAATATTAGATTTATATAATAATTATAGTGTTAAAAATATTTTATATTAAATTAATATTTTAAAATTTTATTTCATTTGATAATTTAACATAAAAATTATTATTAATTTATTTTTTATTAATAAAATTTTAATATAAAAATGTAATATTTATGAATACATTTTAAAAAAATTATCATTTATTTGTATTTTAAATAGTATTATAAAATTATAGTAATTATTAATATCTATTATAATTGTTCGTTATAAAATCTATTTATTTAGGTTTTGAGTCAAATTTATTTGGGCTTGGGTTCTATCAGGCTTGAATCTATTATAACCTCAAACTCGAATCGTTATGGATTGGAATCGACACGGATGAACTTTCGGACTAGAACTTATTTTGCCAACTATAAAATTAATCAAGGGAGTTAAATAATGAGATAAGAAGTGAAGAAAATTTGAGCATTTTTACACTGAAAAAAGACAAAAGCAATGCAAAATTAAAAAAAATTGCTCTTATATTTTGTTTTTCATTTTTTTTTCTTGTTACTTTACTTTTAACGATCACAAAATAAACGTAAATAGAATCATATTATAGTTTTCGACAAGTTATACCTATTTAGACATATAGAGAAAAGTTTCTTCCTATAAAAAAGGATACATAACAAGTTACGGATAGTTTATTTAAAATTATTTAGTCTAAACATAAATTTAAAGATTGAATAAAGTAAAATTCTTTTCTTAATTGTAAAATTATTCCAAAAAAAAGATAAAAGTAAAATTCTTTTTTCTTTTTACATTTTTATTTTCTTAAATGTAAAATGCAATAAAATGTTAATACATCATAATTTTATAGTGATGAAATTTATAAACTTAACTAATGATATACGTGTCGATTGAGTTTTAGTTCGATTAGCATTGGTATTTTTGTCAGAGCAGAAAGATGTGGGTTTGAATGCGATGAAGTATATTATCCTCCTATTTAAGGGTTGGGGAGAGACTATGAGTTATTTTAAGTATCGTTTAGAAAAAACAAATACGATAAAAATTTATAATGAGATTAATGTTAAAAAAAAATTAATAGTATGCGCTAATTAAATAAGTAGTTTACTTAAACATTAGATTAACATGTAAATAATCCTTTAAATTGGTATGAATTTACTTTTCATGGTGAAGACTATGTGGTGACAATGATATGCTAAGAAGTTAATAACAGATTATACCAACTGAAAACATAAATCATTTACTTGATACTTTATAGTAATCTGAAAAAAAAGGAACATGGGCTAGAAGTTTCTTTCAAAAATAATTTATAGTTTAAATTTAAGGATTAAGAAAATTTTGAAATATATCTCTAAACAGGTGTTTAGCAAATTCATGGATTGAAAAAATTACCATAAATATTATATTTCTAATTAATTTACTACTCAATTTACACTATATTTTAAATTTAAAATCTTAATTTCCAATCACTACTTAATGAAAATCTCTTCTTTAATTTATTCAATACCATATTCTTATATTCCAACTTAGAAAAAAGAAAAAAAGAAATTATACCTTTCAAACATAAAACAGCAAGAGAGGGATAAAAGAAAAAGAAGAAAAAAGATTACTTGGAAAGGAAGACAATTTGAGGATTTAAACATTATAATTATTATCGTATATTATTATTTATTATACTGGTTGAAAGTTATCATTCCTACTATATTATATAATGTTATATCATATCATCTATTAATAGTTTATATATATACGTATAAATGATTAAACGTTATAATATCATGTAATACTATATCTTTTATTATAATCTATATTATAATAATACTAGTATATTATTTATTACTTATTATATATTATTATACTGGTTGAAATATACTTTAAGTCGCTATACTTTTCATATATACATTTAAAATTTAACCCTCTTACTATATTATAGAATGCTATATCATATCATATAATATGTTAATACTTTATATATATGCATCAATGATTAAACATTATAATATCATGTAATATTATTTTTTATATTATAATCTATATTATAATAATAGTTATATATGTATTAATAGTTTTAGTAATAATAATAGTAATACATTATAATATATTATTATTTTATGTATTAATAATATACTAATTTAGTAAATTGGCTTAAGCTCGAGTTAGATAATTAATTTTGGTTTCGATAATAGTTATATAATATATTATTATGTTATCATTAAATTTTAATTTTATAGGTTTAATAATTATTAATTTTATATAATTATATTGCATATATAACTATAGTATTAAAAATGTTATATATTAAATTAATATTTTAAAATTTATTTCCTTTTATAATTTAACATAAAAAGTTACTATTAATTACTTTTCCTATCAATAAAATTTTAATATAAATATGCAATGCTTATGAATACATTTTCAAAAAAAAAAAAGAATTATCATTTATTTATATTTTAAATAATATCATAAAATTATATTAACTATTAATTTATATTATGCTTGTTCAGTTATAAAGTCTAGCTTTTTTGGGCTTTGAGTCAAATTTATTTTGTGTTCAAGCCATATTTGTATTGGGCTCTGGTCTACTACAGGCTTGAGTTCTATCATGCTCGAATTTTTCAGACTTGGATCTATTACGAGCTCAGATTTTCTCAAACTCGAATCAGTTACATTTTCGAATCGACATAGATAAACTTTTAAGCTCGAACTTATTTTGTCAAGTCCAAGACCAATCAAGAGTTTTCAATAGTGAGACAACTTGAAAGTGAAGAAAATTTGAGAATTTTACTTTACTCACAAAAGATAAAAGCAATACAATTTTTTTTTTTAAAATGCACTAATATTTTTTTTTATTTTTTTTATTGTTACTTTACTTTTAACAACCACAAAATAGGCTTAAACAAAATCATATTATAGTTTTGGACAAGTTATACCTATTGTGACATATAAAGAAAAGTTTTTTTGGTATAAAAAGGATACATAACAGGTTACTGATAGTTTATAATTGTTTAGTACAAACATAAACTTGAAGATTGAGTAAAGTAAAATTCTTTTCTTAAATGTAAAATTGTTCTAAAAAATAAAAATAAAGTAAAGTTTCTTTATAGTGATCTGGAAAAAAAGAAACATGGGTTAGAAGTTTCTTTCAAAAATAATTTATAGTTTAAATCTAAGGATTAAGAAAATTTTGAAGTATATATATGGGCTTCTGGTTTTGCAAAATCATCACCAACTATTACACCTACAAACTTACATAGAAAGAAAGGTACATAGAAAGAAAGGAGAAAGAGATGGAAGTTCTTCCACATTTTAGCCATGTTCATCCTCTGGTTTTCAATGATGGAAGAAGCCACGAAAGTGAGGAGGTTTATTGTTGTGCGTGTGGGGAGTTGGTGTCAGGTCCAAGGTTTAGTTGCGTGGACTGTGGGTTTCATCTTGACAAGAACTGTGTTGAGGCACCTGTTGAGATGGACCACCCCTTTCATCACAAACATAACCTTAAGCTTATGACAAGCTCTCCATATGTTGAAGGTAACCCTATTTGTGGCTTCTGCAATAACATATGTGAGAAGTTTGTTTATCATTGTTCTTGTAATTTAGTCTTTCACATCAAGTGTGCATTTCTTTCTTACAAAATTCTTGAGAAAAACTTTAGGGAGCTTGTTCATCAAGACAAACCCATCTCTTCTGAATGCCATTCTCAAGAACTCAAAAGAGTTCAATGTTTTGCATGTCAAAGTCCTTATTAGATTCTGATTACATCTCTCCTAATTCTAGATTTTACTTGCATAAGAAATGCTTTGAGTTATCTCTTGAAATTAGTCACCTTTCCCACCGCTACCATTCTCTTTTTTTACAATTTAACAGTGATCATCTCCCTTGCAAAATATGCTTTGAAACCCAACATAAAGGATTGGTTTATTGTTGTTCAATTTGCAAGTTTGTCCTTCACATTGAATGTGTGTCACCACCACCCATTATGGAGGATCTAAGTACTCATGAACACCCATTAACTAGGTGTTTAAGAGAATTTTCATTCAATTGTGATGTATGTGGCACTTTAGGAAACTATGTTTCTTATATTTGCTTGGCATGTAGCCTAATCATCCATAAGAAATGCATTTCCTTGCCACGCTTCATCAAAAGCCTATGGCACGACCATCCTATTTCTCATAAATACTTTGTGGTAGACAATGAGTGTACAACACATGATTGTCTAATTTGTCACGAGGAGGTGAACATGGCTTGTGGGAGTTACAATTGCTCTAAGTGCAAGTTCATTATCCATGTGAATTGTGCACTACAGGATGCTCAGTGGTATTACAAAATAGAGTCAAAAGATGATTTTGATAAGCTGCTTAATGCAATGTTGGAAGTGGGTACTATGAATCCAAGCTATTCTGTTCGTAAAATGATCAAAGTTGGAGAAAAAATTATAAATATAGAGATAAAACATTTTAGCCATAAACATAATTTAGTATTAAGTGATGAAGTGAAGGAACGAAGGTATTGCGATGGCTGCAGTCAACTCATCTTGACTTCCTTTTATGGTTGTTTAGAATGTGATTTCTTTCTCCACAAATCTTGTGCTGAGTTACCTAAGAAGAAACAAATTTGGGGTCGTTTTCACCAAGATCCCTTTGTCCTTACTCCAAGTTGCATTTTTATATGCTCACGTTGTGGTGTCCAATGTAATGGTTTTGCCTACAAATGTGAGGTTTATTTGTGCAAAGAACTTGTATGTGTTCGATGTGTTGAAATTCCTTTGTCTTGCATGAGCGGAGGACACGAACACCTTCTTCTCTTGTACTGCACGTATTTTGGGCAGTGCTGTAATGCTTGTGGTGGCAGTATTGATGGTCATTCAGTATATAGATGCAAGGCTTGCAATTTTACCGTGCATTCTGGATGTGTCTATTTACTACCACAAATAACTTGGGACAAATCCGACAAACATTGTTTGATCCTCACATACCATGAAGATAATGATTATTCACAATATTATTATTGTGATATTTGTGAAAAAGAAAGAAGCCCCAATACTTGGTTTTATCATTGTCCAATTTGTGATAACTCAGCACATATTTTTTGTATTTTTCGAAATAATCCATTTTTCAAGAGTGGGAGCAAAATCAAAGAAAGTGATCATCCACAAACTCTCATGTTTGTGGCTAAGGTTTATGATTATCCTGAATGTCACAAATGTGGTCATCGTTGCATGAATTTGACTCTCGAGTGTTTGGATGCAGAATGCAAATACATTATCCACTGGAAATGCAGCACAACCTTCCAATTGCTTCAGAACGGCATAATAAATAATGTTGCTTTGACAGTCAATTGATGCAGAGATTGCTGATGATCACAGCAAAAAATTATCAGTCTAATTTTTTTTCATCGTCTTCTTTGTAAGTATATATAAATTCCTTATTTTATTGTCATAATTTAATAATATACAGAATGTTTGCATAATAAAATTTACTTTGTACAGCTTTAATGTAATCTCAATTATATGATTTATAAATGTTATCACTAATTAATGAGTGCAATTTAATGCTATGGTGGTTCCTGAATCTCCATTTTCCAAGTTATCATTGTTTTGGTTGTGAAATTTTCTTTTTGTGTGCGCAACATTTTTCTTCTTCTAATTTTTATTAACATTCCATTATTTTATCTTAAAATTAAAAAAATAAAAAAATCCATTTTTCAAATCGAGATGCAAGCATTTGGTATGTTATTGCTTATTTTCATATACTTCTTTTTAAAAAAAAGTTTTAATTAAGTGTTTAATTCAAGCATTTTTTTTAATCAAAAAAAAAGTTGGCTTAAATGAAAAGCAATAGTCTTAATAAATAATAACATTTAATTAATCTCTTGAATTATGTCTTACATTTAATTAAACTCTTGGAATATAGTTTTATGTTAAAACCTCTGATGAGTTATTAAGTAACGACCTAACTATTGATAAAGTGTTTGATGTGAGTTTTAAAAAAAGTTATTTAAAAATTATAAATTTTTAAAAAATTATTAAAATATTATAATTTTTGTTAGGAATTATAAAAAAATATAGGAAATTTATAGAAAAATTATTAAAATTTTAAAAATAATAAAAATTATAGAGAAGACAAAAAAAATTGTAGTAAGATTAGAAAATTATTAGAAAAGAAAATTATATAAAAGTTACTAACAAATTACAAAAAAAAAAAGAAAAAGAAAAAGAAAACATGCAAGGAAATGACATCAAGAACAAAAGTTCAAGTATTTAAAGGCCCATAGGAAATTTCAAGCCCATTTATGGCCCTTTAATACACAAACATATAGGGATGGTAGGAACTAATTTCTATTTTTTTTTTGAAAAATTATAAAATAATTTTCTCAATTTTATAAAATTGAAATTAGGTTAGATTTCATCAAGATTTTGAGAATATATCAAGAAATCTAATTCATTGAAAAATTTGAGTAAAATACTAATAAATTTTGAGAATATCTATATTAAAACTTGCCATGTACTTTGATAAAATACTAATAAATTTTGAATAGAATTAAGATGACTTTTGGGAAAATAAAAATAATAGTTTTTATTTGCATAGAAAATATGAAATTAATTAAAATAATAAAATCAAAGGATAAAATTATCCAAAATTTTAGAAGCTTTATTTAAGAAAAATGTGACATTGAAATTAGTCACTATATTTCAAAATCTTAACATTATTGATAATATGATATTACTGTTTTATATTACCATAAGTTTCTGTAAACTAAATGCCTCTAATAGTATAGTAAAAAATAAAAATTTATAAATAAAACAAAACATGTGGCATTATTTCAACTTTATTTGTGGAATTAAAATATTTCATCGACAATACATCAAATATGGATCAATTTGATATTAAGAAAATTATTTGATTAGCTAATAGTTAGAGGTATTCATAGACGAGGTTAGTTTAGATTTGGATCGAGTTTAGTATGATAATAATACACTTTATGCTTGCAAAAGCTTGATTTAGTCCAAATATAAGTATACATCTATATTTATAAATAATTAACCTAAATCTATTTTAGGCCCATTATATTATTTTTAAATTTCTTTTGGAAATATTTATATCTATGTACATCTTAACAAATTTTTAATGTTTACAGTATTATATTACTATAAATTTAATAAATTTTGTATATTATTAATTATATAATATATATGTATTATTAATTACATAATATATAAAAATATTATATTATAAATTTTAAAAAATGAATGGGGTAGATTTAAAATATTCAAACTCAAGTTCAATCTATATTTTAAACGGGTTTAAATTTTTTGTTTTGGCCTAATCTAATATTTGAATGTTGAAATCCAATGAGGCCAAACCTATATAAACCAGCTGTTCCAACCAATTACATTGGAGGAACCGAACCGTGACTAAGTGACAATAGTATCAAAAAAAAAAAAAAACAGTGAAGAAACATGAATAGGAAATTCCCCGTATTCATTGGACTCTCTCTTTCTCTCTCGCATGTGCTTTGCTATCTTCAGCGTCTCAGGTTCTTTCTCTCATTTCCTTTCCTTTTCTTGATCTGATTTCACAATTTTCTTTTATTTCGTTTTGAAATTGATATATATTTTTTAACGCAGATAAGAGGATATATTATTATATATTTTCGAATTGGGTTTTTTGTGCGTGGTTTTGAGGATCAATGGCTGCACCACCAGCTAGAGCTCGTGCTGATTATGATTACCTCATTAAGCTTCTTTTAATTGGTGATAGTGGTAAGTTTTTTTTTTATCCCTTTTTTTTTTGTTGAAGTAATGATTTTTATTGTTATAACTGGAAAATAAAACATGGGTGCTCAGAATTTTTTGAAATCTGTTGTTAGTTTTCGATGGGTATTTAGAATTTTTATTGTTAAATAGACTACATATTATACGTTTCTTGGTTTGAGATCAGATTGCTTTGATTTTTGTTTTTGAGCTGGTTTCTAAGAACTGGGTTTTATTCTAATTTTGATTTAGACTACATTTTCACTATACATTAGATATGGTGAGTTTGGATTGGAATAACATGGAGGAGGCTTTGTTTGATTGTAACATAGAAAACTATCAAATTCTGGGTTAGTAGGGTCCTTTTTATTTTTCATTTTTGCCTTCTGATCAGTGGATAGTGGATTTTTTATGAGTAATCAATTTATGTTTCTCACTAGCCATGGCCCATGTTATGTGTAAATAGTGTTTGATCATATGGGCAGTTTTAGGATTCTATAGTAAATGTTTAGTTGGCAAGTCTTCTGCACTTCGCAGAAATGGAAATTAGCTGGCTTGGATTGATAGACTCGATTCATGAGTTTTGGTATGGTAAAAGTCAGGGGCAAGCAGGCTTAGTTGATTTTCTTAATCATAGTGTCTGTGATATAGAATCTTGATGCTGAGACTTGCTTATGGTTATTTGTTGTGAACTTGTGCTTTAACATATGAAATTGGCGTCGTTGTAAATGGGCTGCATTGTTGAACGCTAGGTGTCAGTGAGCTATGCTCATTTGTGTCTCTGGTTAGTTCACTGAACACCTAGGCGAAATGGTGTATGCTAACATGTGAACTTGCAATGTGGTAGGTAGTAGGCTTTCTTGTTTGAATCTGCACCTTACACTTTACGCTGATGAAATTGATCATTTCTGTTCATGCATTAAAAGCTACTTTTTAATATGAATTTCGTCAAAAACAAAATTTTATTTAGTTTAATCATTTCTGTTCATGCATTAAAAGCTACTTTTTAATATGAATTTCGTCAAAAACAAAATTTTATTTAGTTTAAAGGTGAATTCTTAGAGTTTCCTCTGGATTTCGTTTTCATGCATCATTTATCAATTCCAGCATGGTAGGCAAATAATGTGCTATGTTTTTTGTCTTCAGGCTTCGGTATTTTCCTGACTGTGACTTTCTTATGTTTATGCAGGTGTGGGAAAGAGTTGTCTTCTTTTACGATTTTCTGATGGCTCCTTTACCACTAGTTTCATAACGACCATTGGGTTTGTCTCCCTGGCAACTCTTGAAAATTATATGCTAAAATTATTTCACGATTTGAGAAGCGTGAACGCAGAGAGGAGCACTTTAACCATGTAGCATTAAAGGGCTTATTAACAGGGGAGAATTCAAGATGTTTTTCTTTGCTTGGATTCATTCCGATAGAACTGCAACGTTATAGGGATAGAGTGGAGTTTACAGTACCATACTCTCAGTTTTTTTATTTATCTGTTTTAAGCAATCCCTTGGTAATTGGTATTCGATGTGAATACTAGTATATACTCTTCCAGAGGGTGCTTTTTGAACTATTATGGCACTTCTGCTGCTTCACTCGTTTCTCTGCCTTATTTATGGTCGAGGCATCTACTCATTCGATACTAAATTATAGAAGTTTGGTTCAAAACTTTTTTGAATATATATATTTCTCTTTTCAACTATTTTATTTTCCTTGACAGCATCGATTTTAAGATAAGAACCATTGAGCTTGATGGTAAGAGGATCAAATTACAAATATGGGACACAGCTGGTCAAGAGCGATTCCGAACTATTACGACAGGTATCTTTAAGTCCATGCAGGTTGCATTTCTGTTTTCTTTTCATTCTAGTACAAAAAGTATATTTAAGCTTGATGCTTGACTTTGCTGATGGATTCATGCTCTTCCAGCTTACTATCGTGGAGCCATGGGGATTTTGCTGGTTTATGATGTTACTGATGAGTCATCTTTCAACAGTAATTTCTCAAATTTCTTTATTCTGTTTGTTTGTTTGTTTTTTTTGTGAGGTTTTCCATCATTTCTATGTCTTGTGTCTTTCATTGGTTTAAGCAGTGAAATTAATTGTCGATCATCCTTTATCAGTGCTTTTGTTGCGATGGATGGCTTAGGATCTCCCTCGGTTGGAATGGAGTTTCTTTCAATGGTTCCTATGTCTCTTGCGAGTCTTATAAAACCTGCTTCTGTTCATGTACAGATATTAGGAATTGGATTCGCAACATTGAACAACATGCTTCTGACAATGTCAACAAGGTACTGGTTGGGAACAAGGCTGATATGGATGAGAGCAAAAGGGTTAGAATTTCCCTTCTGATTATTTATAGAAATTGCTTTTCTTTTTTATGTTCATGGGTTTAGAGTGTGTGTTCTTTGTTGTTGACTTTGGGTACTGACTTTGCTTCTTGTAATAATAAAGTGCTATGAAAAGACGAGTTGTGGCTGAATCTATATATCCCTTACACATTCACACGAGCCAGACATTTCTCTAGTAATAATTCGAAATGATCTCTTTTCCAGGCCGTGCCTACATCCAAGGGTCAAGCTCTTGCTGATGAGTACGGTATCAAGTTCTTTGAAACTGTAAGTCGACTGTTAGCTGCTGTGCAGATATTTGTATTGCAGATAATTATTTTAGGCTAAAAGATAAATAATGTATTTGCAGAGTGCAAAGACGAATTTGAATGTTGAGGAGGTTTTCTTCTCAATAGCCCGGGATATTAAACAAAGGCTCACCGAATCTGATAATAAGGCCGAGGTATTCTCTCTTCTAAAAAAAATTTAATTTTCTTTATTCACCATAAGTAACCACGTCGATGGCAACACAAATGGGAATGTTATTAACCCTTGCAACTGCTGCTTGTTCGAAATGATGGATTCCTTGTCTTTGTTTTTCGGTTACAGCCTGCGGCACTAAAAATTAATCAACAAGACTCTGCAGCAAGTGTTGATCAAGCTGCTCAAAAGTCGGGTTGCTGCGGAGGTTAAAAGGAATTAACAAAAGTATTCCAGATTCTTGGTGGAAGCTTCGGCTTTTGGCAGTCCCTCAAATGTAAAATCGAATTGTGACGGCATTATGGTGAATTCATGTATTTACTTTTCTGTTAATTCTTTTTCTCCAACTACCAGGCTTAGGCTTTATTCTTCTTGAACTCAAATGACCCTTTGTTATGTATTTCAGTATTTGTCTTTATAGCTTTGAAAAAAAAAAGTATTTGCTTTATGTAAGATAATCTAAATTCAAGTTTTTTTTTCCTCTTGAAAAGAAAAAAAAAAATCTAGAAGTTCTTAATTCATGTTACATATATGTGTTTGCTTCATGTAGTGATGCTTCGAAATGTCTTCAGAAGTCATTAATTCATGTCATATATATGTTGTGAGGTTGGATGTAAGGTGTAAATCTTTCAATAAGTGAATTTGCTCCATTCATATGAATTGTAATTTGCTTTTTATGTATCGGAATTAAGAAGTTCTATAGTTCACTTACAGTAGAGGAAATGCAAGAAGCTCTTATGTAGTGAAAAGTGGTACCTATGCATCTATAACTTAGTATATAATCTCCCATGAGTAGCTTTTTACCATTCTAGCACTCTGCAGTTTTCGTGCAAGCCGTTAGCTTTTAGTGTGTCTTGACATGGCACTCTTCTAAAACTGCTCCTCTGCCGTGCCCTAGTCTTCATCATATATTCTTTTTGTTCATTGATTTTGTTCACATCATACCCTAATGAATCCCTTCAATAATAGATCTCTTCACCTATTAATGAAAATAAATATACTTTTAATGCTTAATCAGAATAAACTATTAATTACATTAGAACAACAAATAACTCAAGTAAATTTATTATCGATAAAAAATTAACATAATTATAATTATGCATTACGTGCTATAGTTTTAGAATTAAATTATAGTTGGATAAACAAAATGAAAACTTATTAATAAATAATAATTGAGTGACTAACTGTGTAGTTTTCTCAAATATATTTAAAGAATAGTGATTTGACAACCTACATTGACATGACTTAAATGATCAATTTTAAATAGCTGAATTGATCAAATTATACTTTTTTTTTTATAATTGAGTGATCAAAGTGTACAATTATTAATAGTTGAGTGACCATGGATGTAATATACCCATTAAAAATATCAATATTTTAACCTCGTTTATAAAATTAGTATTCAATTATTTGATTGTTAATAAATAATGAAAAAAAATTAAAAAGGTAATTAAGTTTATAAGTGACCATTTGACCCTAACTGTCTCCATTTATAAAGGAAAATGCACCACTTAACTATCAACCCCATACTTATCTCCTTAATCCTTTGAACTATAATTTTCAATTTATTATTATTTTTCATACTTAGAAAAAAGAAATTAACTCATTCAATGTTGCTCAGTTAATTACTGGGTTCTTTTTTTTTATATTATTTTCTGAATTATTAAAAAATGTCAGTGAATTATTACTTCACCATTAATATCACTTTTTTTCTTGATTTCCTTCAGTGATTTTGCTGATAGATTTATTTTTTTGCAATTCTTTTTGGGGTTGCTTGTAGCAAAAGGAATGGCTTGGTTTAGAGCAAGTTCATATCTAGGAAAGTTAGCAATCAAAAGAACCCTTTCCCATAATGGATCATGTGCAATAAGAAGCCAAATCTTTCATCTACGGAGTCGATGTTTTCGTTCCACCGTCTTCAATCCGAAGCAGAAAACGTCACCTGTTCCGCGATCCGTGCCGCTTTCGAGGCTAGCTGATAACTTTCTTGACGGGACGAGTAGTGTGTACTTGGAAGAACTTCAAAGAGCTTGGGAAGCTGATCCGAGCAGTGTCGATGAATCTTGGGATAATTTCTTCAGGAATTTCGTCGGACAAGCATCGGGGCCGGCAGGAGTTTCGGGCCAAACAATACAAGAAAGCATGCGCTTGATGTTGCTTGTAAGGGGCTACCAAGTTAATGGTCACTTGAAATCAAAATTAGACCCCCTTGGCTTGGAAGAAAGGGAAGTCCCTGATGAATTAGACCCTGCATTCTACGGTTTTACCGAAAGTGATCTCGACCGTGAATTCTTCATAGGTGTATGGAGTATGTCCGGATTTTTATCCGAAAACCGACCAGTTCAGACTCTTAGGTCGATATTGACCCGTCTCGAGCAATCCTATTGTGGGAGCATCGGGTACGAGTTTATGCACATCGAGGAACGGGAGAAATGTAACTGGTTAAGAGAAAAGATTGAAACTCCGACGCCTATGCATTACAATAAGGAACGCCGAATTCTAATTCTTGATAGACTTATGTGGAGTACACAATTTGAGAGTTTCTTGGCAACAAAAATGAAAACTGCTAAGAGATTCGGGCTCGAAGGTGGGGAGACATTGATTCCCGGTATGAAGGAGATGTTCGATCGAGCTGCGGATTTAGGGGTCGAGTGTATATGTGTTGGAATGTCTCATAGAGGCCGATTAAATGTTTTGGGTAATGTTTTTCGGAAACCGTTACGACAGATATTCAGTGAGTTCGATAAGAACTCAAAGTTCGAAGATGAAAGCGGGCTATATACAGGCACCGGTGATGTTAAGTACCATTTAGGAACTTCTTATGATCGTCCCACTAGGGGTGGGAAGAGGATTCATTTGTCTTTGGTTGCAAATCCGAGTCATTTAGAAGCCGTAGACCCAGTTGTTATCGGAAAGACTCGAGCGAAGCAATACTTTTCGGACGATTTGGATCGGACTAAGAACATGGCAGTATTGATTCATGGCGATGGAAGCTTTGCTGGACAAGGAGTAGTGTATGAAACTCTACACCTTAGTGCACTACCAAACTACACTACCGGCGGAACCATACACGTTGTAGTGAACAATCAAGTGGCGTTTACGACCGATCCAAGGGCTGGGCGATCTTCGCAGTATTGTACTGACGTTGCCAAGGCTTTAAATGCTCCCATTTTTCATGTTAACGGTGACGACATAGAGGCAGTCGTTCACGTATGCGAGCTTGCTGCACAATGGCGCCAGACTTTCCATTCGGATGTAGTTGTCGATATCGTGTGTTATCGGAGATTCGGACATAATGAAATCGATGAACCGTTTTTCACCCAACCGAACATGTATAAGGTCATCCAAAAGCATCCCTCAGCGCTTGAAATCTATAAAACTAAGCTTTTGGAATCGGGAGAGGTGACTGAAGAAGACATTGATAGGATGCATAAAAAAGTTGATTCCATTCTCAATGAAGAGTTTATGAGTAGTAAAGATTATGTTCAACAAAGAAGGGACTGGCTTTCAACTAATTGGAGAGGATTCAAATCGCCCGAACAGCTTTCCCGAATCCGAAACACCGGGTTGGGCACATATGTTATTGATGTAGTTGTTTTTCAAACTCTGGGGTTTGATCAGTGACGGAGAACCCGTCATGGTTAAAATTTAGTGACGGAGTTAGTGACAGTTTTTCGTTTAACACTACTGTTACTAATTTAGTGACAGTTTTCCGTCGCAAAATTTTGAAATTCCGTCACAATCTCCGTTGCAAGTTCTCTTACAATTTTTAACTTCCCTTAGTTTTCGACAGGGTGTGTCCGGATGTACTGAAGATGGTTGGAAGAGCAATTACAATTCTGCCTGAAGATTTCAAGCCGCATCGAGCGGTGAAGAAGGTGTATGAAGATCGTGCGAAGATGATTGAAACCGGGGAGGGCCTTGATTGGGCGATGGGGGAGGCACTGGCTTTCGGGACGTTGTTGGTGGAAGGTAAGCACGTTAGATTGAGTGGCCAAGATGTCGAAAGAGGCACATTTAGCCATCGACATGCAATAGTTCATGATCAAGAAACAGGCAAAATTTATTGCCCTTTAGACCATATCATGGAGAACCAAAATGATGAGATGTTTACAGTGAGTAACAGGTACAAAAATTTTGTTAACCTTTAGTACTATTTTTGTCCATTAACTCGAATTTAGGTGTGTTGACATTGGTACGAATTTGATATGGGTATTTGTATTTGAAGGGTCGTATCTCCTTATTTATATTTAAGTACGTGTTAGATGTGAATATTTCAAGAAAAACGAAAACTCAAACTGACATAGATAGACTATAATAGCTATTTAGATGTCCTATATGTATGATGTATCGACCGGGTTCTAAGACGTCTCTCCCATGTATGGGCTTGGCTCGAGCCAAGGTCCTTCGATTTAAGGGCAAATAGGGGCAATGGTCAAATCTCGAGAACCCGGTTTATTCATCATATATGGTGCTTTAATGGAGGAATATACATCATTGTTGGCAGCTCGCTTTCGGAATTCGGTGTTCTCGGGTTTGAACTTGGATACTCAATGGAAAATCCAGACGCTATTGTTCTATGGGAGGCTCAATTTGGTGATTTCTCTAATGGTGCACAAGTTATATTTGATCAGTTCCTAAGCAGTGGAGAGTCTAAGTGGCTTCGTCAAACGGGGCTTGTAGTACTGCTTCCTCATGGATATGACGGCCAAGGCCCCGAACATTCGAGCGCAAGGCTCGAACGGTTCTTACAGGTTTGGATACAAGGATCTATGTTTTTCAGATTCGAGTAATGTTGAATATATATATATATAATACGGGTATGTGTTTGATGTGGATAATGGCAGATGAGCGATGAGAATCCTTACGAAATTCCAGAAATGGATGCAACGCATCGAAAACAAATACAGAAATGCAATTGGCAGGTTGTGAATACTACAACTCCTGCAAATTACTTCCATGTTATAAGGCGACAGGTGAGTTAGATCATTCTTCTTTACTCTTTTTAAAGGTCAAATTTTAGTTTTAATCCTCTTACTATATTGAACTTGAGGATTTAGTCCTATATTTTTAACCAAATATATTCATATATTTTAATTTGATATAATTTAATCATCCGTCTATTATTAATGTTATTAAGATCAATCAAACAATACCTTTAAAAAATTCATTTGAACTTTTAAATGATATAAGAAATTTCAAGTTTCGAATTTAAAAAAAAAATCAACATGAATCGGCAATGAAATTTTTTTAAGAGTGTTAATTATTTAGATTAAAGTGTAATATTAATAATAATAAAAGACATAAGTATATCAAATTAAAGTATAAAACTAAATCCTATAGTTGAGTGTAGTATAGAAATTAAAACCATAATTTGATTAGATATATTCAATTTTCTCCATGTTTCTCAAGATGATATCCCATATTCGTGCTCAAATATGTATGAGACACTAGTATTTCAAAAAAGAAAAAGAAGTATTCGAGTAATAGTAAAATTGCATTTTTACTCTGCATCCAAGCATCATAGTATAATAATAAATAGAGTTTTTCATTTCCAGATGCACAGGGAATTCCGTAAGCCATTGATTGTAATGGCACCTAAGAACTTGCTCCGTTACAAGAACTGCAAATCAAACTTATCGGAATTCGATGACGTTCAAGGCCATGAAGGATTTGACAAACAAGGAACCAGATTTAAACGTCTTATAAAGGACCAAAGCAACCATTCGGATCTCGAGAAAGGTGTTAGGCGACTAGTTCTGTGTTCTGGAAAGGTAACAACAGTGCTTAACTCTTCATATTAACTTGTATCTAATTAAACATTTGAAAAGTTGTTTATAATGGATGTTTGTATGTTCTTTTTTCAGATATATTATGAGCTTGATGAGGAACGTCAAAGGCTTAAGGCCGATGATATTGCGATTTGTCGAGTGGAACAGCTTTGTCCCTTCCCCTTTGATCTCATCCAACGAGAGCTTAAGCGTTATCCAAGTATGTACTGTGAATTTATGTGAAAATTTCAGTCCTTTTATGGGTGTGTTGCTTCGGCACTTCATTCTTTAAAGTGTTGGTGTCTGATTTTTGAGTTTGATACATAGATATGAGATATGAGTATGATCGTCTAATTAGTAGAAAAGATTGAAGTAATGTATTTAACATTTATGTGTGACATATATTTGAGTATGGATGTAAGGAAGACTTGTCAATTGGGTTGGAGGGGTTAATATGGATAGCCACAATTTGAATTTTAAAATTTTTGGGTAAAATTGATTTGTGTTAGTTTCTTATTCTAGTTGTTTAAGGCATGATTGATTTCAAGTTGATATCATTTTGAGTTCTGATAATTTAGCTTTAAAGTTCGAGTTGAATCATTATGAGTTTGGATTATTATGTGTTTTAGTCAATTTAAGTTTTGATCATTTTAAGTTTGAATTTTTTTTTTTTTTAAGTTTGAATTGAATTAGTTCAAATTGTTGACTTTTATTATAAAATAATGTTGAATTATCTTAGATTTAAGTTGATCGAGTCGATTTTTCATATTTGAATCAAAATTGATTGGTCTAGTATAAGAATATGATCTTCTAAGCACAATAAAAATACATAAAAGAAAAATCAAAATACTCTTATTAGACACATATAGGTAATTGAGTACTCATTCCTAAGTTCGAGTAATGTAGCTTTACCGGTAAAAAAACATTAATTTTTTTTGTCAATTTGGTTGGAGTCATTTCAAATTCTAATTGTTTTCAATTTGATCCATTCCAGGTTTAAGTCATTTTAGGTTTTGGTTGATTGGGTTTAAGATTTGAGTATTTCAAGTTTGGTCATTATGGGTCCAGATTATTTTAAGTTCTAGTTACTTTGAGTTCGAGTCATTTTGGGTTATTTATTCAAATTATTTCAATTTTGATAATTTTATGTTAGTTTTTCTTTTTTATTTTAATTTTGATCGTTTTGGGTCTACGTCAGTTTTGGGTTAGACTTGAAAGAGTTCGAATTGTTGACTTTCTTTACAATCAAACTAATTTGGATCAATTTGGGTTTAGATTAATCAAGTCAACTTTCGTGTTTGACTGGTCCGGATATGATACTATAAACACTCATAATATATAAAAGAAATAGAAAAATCTAACATACCCTTATCAAAGGTAGAAAACGTTATTTGTCATTACTTTGAATCTGTTAACATTGATTTCTTTATTGTAACAGATGCTGAGATTGTGTGGTGCCAAGAAGAGCCAATGAACATGGGTGCATACACCCACATTGCTCCTCGCCTTTGGACTGCCATGAGGAACTTAGGTAGGGGATCCCCAGAAGACATCAAATACGCCGGAAGACTACCGTCTGCCTCCACCGCCACCGGTTTATTGCAGATTCATCAAAATGAACAGGCTGATATTATAAACCTTGCAATGCAATCTGAACCAATCAAGTATCCTTACTAAAAGCAGCTCATTCAAAGCCTGTTAATATCTAATTATTATGACAATTAAAGCCTCATTTCAGGTTAGAATTCAACAATCCTAGAAATGGTAACTTTTGCTTCTCTTGTTTTCCCATAAGTTTTGAGTTTTTTTTTTTTCAAATTATTTGACTTGAGAACAAATAGTTGTATCGACATTTATTGATTTATGTTATTTTGTGTCAAAGAGTCTGAAATGTATTTTTTTTGGTTTATGTTTTACAATAAATGACTGCAAGGTGGTTGACAGGTCGATTTGTCAATAGTGTGTTGCAGGCCAATTTTGGCCCAAACACAACTGACCTAAACCCAAAACCCACCAGACCCAACTAACCTAAACCCAAAACCCGAATGGCCCACAAACCCATTACAGTTTCAAACCCAAAACCCGGTAAGCCCACTGACCCAATAACCCCAAATCCCATCAGCCTAACCCTACACTACAGGAAAACAGACTTTTAGCGGCGTTTTTTTGTGCCTTTAAAACGCCGCTAAAAATGTTAGCGGCGCTTTCCCAAGCGCCGCAAAAAACGTCGCTATATGTAAAGCCGGTAAAGTCAGCGGCGTTTTTTTGAAAAAAGCGCCGCTAAAAGTCCTGGTCTTTAGCGGCGTTTTTTAAAAAAGCGCAGCTAAAAGTCCTGGTCTTTAGTGGCGTTTTTTAAAAAGCGCCGCTAAAAATCCTGGTATTTAGCGGCGTTTTTAAAAAAGCGCCGCTAAAAGTCTTCGTCTTTAGCGGCGTTTTTTTAAAAAGCGTCACTAAAAGTTTTGGTCTTTAGCGGCGCTTTTTATAAAAACGCCGCTAAAGACCAGTACTTTTAGCGACGTTTTTAGAAAATCGCCGCTAAAGAACACCCGAGCCTTTAGTTTGCCCAGTTTTGCAATATACATTTTTGCACTTATATCCAACCCTCCTGCAAGAAATTCAACCAAAAACAGCAAATATACCATGAAATCCAACCAAAACCCGCAAATTTAAATAATACAAAATTATACGAAAAATATATTATATAAATTGTAAATGAATATTCAAAATATTCTTATACTAATGTAGTTACAAGAAAACAAATGTCTAAGATGGGGGATTTTGAAATTGCTGGAACATAGTCATCATAGACTGAAGCTGTAGCTGGAGTTCATTGTATTTTCTGTTCTGCTCCGCCTCCCTCGCTGCTGCCTCTGCCTCCCGCGCTGCTGCCTCCGCTCTAAGTTGAGAAATTTGTTCATTTGTGCTAGCTTGTATCTGAACTATCTGATCTTTTAGCCTCTGAACTTCAGCTTGACTTTGACTCCCGGAAGGCATGTATTGGTGCGAGGTGGATCCAAAATATTGGGTCGGGTTAACACCAGATCCTTGAAATCTAACCCGACCATACCTTTCAGACCCAAAAATTCATTAATAATTCTGTTATCAATATCCTCAAAATTAACAGAACTATCATCAAAGATCGCTTCATACTCTGCCTTCTTATCTTTTAGTTTCTCCTAATAAATCAGTTAAAGAGTTAGAAACGAAATATACAATAAAAAGGAATACAACATAACATTATTTAAATTAAAGTAATAAAAACGACGAATTAAAACATTATAATTAAATATTATAAATATTTATAATGAATCAAATTTTATTAAGTAAATATACCATAATTTCTGCAGCCTCAGATGTCATCGGAGTTCCATCTTTTTCCTCATGCGTAATGTCAAAAAGTCAAGGCGTCCAACTTTTGACCAGATTTGAGGCTTCCTACAATATAGTAGTAAATATTATTTAATAGTAAAAAGTCATTAATGCTTGATTGAATTAATAAATCTATATTACCGCGGCTTGAGCTACACAAGCAAAACTTCTCGATCCTGCCGTATGCGTAAATTTCTGTTTTTGCCTGCTGCTTGTTCCAACTCGCTCACGGTCCTACATAATGAAATTATTATTACGTATATAGTAAATACTATAAACCGAAAAATTTATAAGAGTTTGCAAGTACATAATACCTCTCCTTTCTTCGAATTCCAAAATCGAACCGCATCTTCCCATTGGTACCTCAGCATTCCCGGTGGGACATTTTGCAATTTTTCTTCAAGGCTTATGGGTTTTTTAAAATATTCTTTTTTCAAAATGCTTTTATGGTCTCTCCATTTTTTACCCAATGCCTTCTTGATATAGGCATCAGAGACCTCTAAAGCAAACTTCTCTTAAAGAACACAAGTTTAGGAAGTAAATATAAATGAAACTTAAACCAAAGTATTATAAATTACATTAACATTTTGTTACCTTAATATTAGATAGAGCTTGATTTTTATTGCTATCAGGCATGTTATGCCATGATTCGTAGTTGATGGGCAACATATTGGCATTTCGTGCTATAATGCCCAAATAGCCTGCTAAAAGTCGAGCTTCTTGTCCAACAGTGACGATGTGGTCATTTCTAGTTACTTTGACACGCTAGACGAAACTAAGTTATATAAATCAGTTAGGAGCGTACGTCCTCGACCTCTGCGCGTCCCACCATTTTCAGCTGAAAAATAATATATTATTACTATTTGAAATTTAAAAATAAATCAGTAATAAAATTTAATACAATTTGTAAAATAAACTTAACATTACTTTGAAATTCCACCAGACTCGTCAAGTGTCTCTCTCACACTTGAAGATCCAACAACCGTCTGCTGCTCAAGATTTACTTTCTTCCGAATTTGTAGTATTCATACAATACTAAAATCTCTTAATCTTCTTCTAGGCATTTTTCCCGCAACACATAAAATAGTTAAAATTTTAGTAAGAAATAACAACAATAGTAAATATAAAACAGTTAAATTATACAACATGACTAATGTTAAAATTATAACATTACATATAAAAAAATCATAAAATCTTACATCATAAATCGTAAATATCTTCGTCCACATCCCGATTTAACCCATTGAAATTGTGTACTAGTACTAGGGATATCTTCATTTAAGTTTTGTTCTGGAAAAGGCAAAGTTTCTGATCTTTCAACGATGTCATCTCTACTTTCATTCCCCATGTCAAACAAGTCTCTAGGGGTGTTTCGAGTACAACGTACCAACCTCATCAATTGGATCTTTCGAGTAAAAACTTGTTTTAACTTGAGAAGAAAATACATACGCTCGCCTCATCAAATGTTCTCCAGTGTGAATTAATCGAGAGAAATTCACCATTGTAAAACCAAACTGGTCATTTTTAATTCCGCGAGCAGTATTAGCATCAGCCCAATCACATCGAAATAATACAACTTTCCATTTTCCATAGTAATCCAACTCAATAATGTCGGTTAGAAGTCCGTAATACTCCACATTTCCCTCGACAGGATTACTGTCCCTAGCACTAGCGTAACTTGTAATTAAAGAATTAACAACTACTCCACAATTTTGAGTTCTCCTCAATCTCTCGCGATATTTGGTATGAAATCTAAATCCATTCATGATAAAGCCACTATATCTTTTTACTACTCGATTCGGACCTTGGGAAAGCCATTTAACTTCGTCATTAACGACATTCCCACTCCAAACCTATTGAATCAAAAGTAAATTGAGTAATTGTAAATGTTATGAGAAAACATTATTATTTGTCAATAAAATGTTGAGTTGCATACCGTTTGGCTTAACCATTCATGAAAAGATTCTACGAATAACCTATTAATCTCGCGATGTTGTAATCTTCGTGAGCGTGAACGAGATCTTAAGATTTGTTTGTACTCACTATGTAAAAAACATGTTTAATTCGTTAAAAAATAAACAAATAAAAAAAAGATGAATATTTATCATATTCTAGAACTTACTTGCGTAATTGTTCAAGTGCATCGTGGTGGAAAAGAACATATCTATGTGCTTGTATCCAAGATCGATCATCTAATTCTGCAATTTCAACTTTGCCGATTGGTTCTCCATAACTTTGAAATAAATAAGTTTCGGCCAAGTTAGGATCATTGAGTCCGGCATTTCTACTTGGTCTATTCAATCTTGTTTCAACATTTTCTAAATATCTAGAACAGAATGTCATACACTCCTCTGCCAAGTAGCCTTCAGTAATTGATCCTTCCGGATAACGCTTATTACGGCAATAAGACTTCAATTTGCTTAGGAACCTAAACACCATATACAACATTATCAAAACTGGTAACTATAGGTATAAAGGTGAATGTCTTCGAAATAAATTAGCACCTTTCAATTGGATACATCCAACGATAGAAAACCAGCCCACCAATTTTTGCTTCACGAGGGAGATGAATGACAAGGTGCACCATAATAGTGAAGAAGGAAGGTGGAAAGATCTTCTCCAAATTGCATAATGTCAAAGCGGCTCGATCTTGTACTTTTTCAAGTTCTTCAACATTCAGAACTTTGCCACAAATTACTTTTATTATATTCGACAGTTCAATTATACAGGACGTTACCTTCTTTGACATACAGCATCGTAAAGCAACTGGAAGTAGATCTTGCATCAAGATGTGATAGTCATGTGATTTTAATGAATATAGTCTTCGATCTTTAAGACTTACACATCGAGATATATTTGATGCATATGCATCCGGAACCTTTATATCCTTCAACACTGTGCAGAACATTTCTTTCTCTTCCTTTGACATTGCAAAAATTGTAGGCGGTAACCAATATTTTCCATTAGGAAGTACTTGGGGATGAAGATCGCGCCTAATTCCCATGTGAACTAAATCAAGTCGACTCTGAAGATTAACTTTTGATTTACCATCGACGTTCAAAATTGTCCGGATGATATTCAAAATGACGTCGTTTTCTTTAACATTTTTGCGGCGTTTTTTTAGAAAATGCCGCTAAAGTTTGACCTATTGTGGCGTTTTTGGAAAACGCCACTACTGCCAATGGAGCTCATAGAAAGTGACGTCGTTTTCCTTAACATTTTTGCGGCATTTTTTTAGAAAACGCCGCTAAAGTTTGACCTATTGTGGCGTTTTTGGAAAACGCCGCTACTGCCAATGGAGCTCATAGAAAGTGACGTCGTTTTCCTTAACATTTTTGCGGCGTTTTTCAGAAAACGCCGCTAAATTTTGACCTATTGTGGCGTTTTTGGAAAACGCCGCTACTGCCAATGAAGCTCATAGAAAGTGACGTCGTTTTTCTTAACATTTTAGTGGCGTTTTTTTGAAAAAACGCCGCTAAGGTTTGATCTACTTAGTGGCGTTTTCTGAAAAACGCCGCTAAGGTTTGATATTTTGCGGCATTTTTGGGAAAACGCCGCTACTGCTAATGAAGCTCTTATTAAATGACATCGTTTTTTTTGAAAACGCCGCTAAAACTCCATCTATTCCATTTTTCTGGCGTTTTAAAATAAAACGCCGCTAAAAACGCCGCGAAAAGTCTGTTTTGGTGTAGTGCTAGCCCAAACAAACAGAAACCCTAGCCGAACCTACTCCCCCCACTTGCGCCGCAACCACCCCTGACACCAGCCACCTACCCTTCGGCCACTTGCCTCTGCCACCTGCTCCAGGGTCACCTCCACCATCCCCTGCACACAGTTGAGAGAAAGGATAGAAATAATAGGAAATAAAATTGTAAAGGCTATAAAAGCCATGAAATGAAATGTAAAGGGGTTCCCTTTTCTTTTTTTGATTTTCGGCAGTAAAAAAAAACAAAATACACACATTAGTTTTTAGGAACAACAACAGATCAGTATTGGATATTGTTCAAATCAAAACTCAGATCAAGGAAAAAGGTGAAAAACCTATTTTCTTTCCTATTACCGAATCGTTTTTTTTTCTTCTTTTCATTGGCTTTTCTTTTTTCTTTTTTCTTTTTTTATACTCTAATACACTCAAATATATATATATATATATATATATATACAATATTATAAAAAAAACAAAAAACAAAAAAATCTAAAATTTTACCACGGCACGTACAGCACGTGCCGCCATGCGACGGTCCCATGATCGGACTGCAGCCCTCCCCTCTGCCGGAAATCGCTCCGGGCTCCCCTCTCCTCTCTCCCTTTTCTTTTTTTTCTTTCAACTGTTACAAATGTTTTTTTTAAAATTTTTTTAACTTTTATAGGGGGTCAAAACACACCGTTTTGGACCCCCAGCTTTGATGAACAAAACGACGCCGTTTTGAAGACCCGACCCGAAATCCGACCCGAACCCACCGAGGATCCACGTGTTTCCAACTCAATGGGCTAATTGCGCGCGCAGTCCTTCCGCTTTTTCAGGCATTTACAATAAAGTATTTTTGCTATTTCAATTTTGGCCCAAAATTTGTTGCGTTTTGCAATTTCATCCCCATGTACACGCTGC
This sequence comes from Gossypium longicalyx, assembly GCA_025698465.1. Classification (NCBI taxonomy): domain Eukaryota; kingdom Viridiplantae; phylum Streptophyta; class Magnoliopsida; order Malvales; family Malvaceae; genus Gossypium; species Gossypium longicalyx. Next base: position 4,621,422 of record CM047004.1, read on the forward strand.
GTTTTGATGAGGGGGTATTTTCTGTTTAGGTCCTCCCAAGTTACGCGTATGTTATAATTTCATCCTTTTCTTTAGTTTTTATTTCAAATTGGCCCCAAAATTTAGTTTTTAATTCAATTTCATCTTTTTTTTACCTTTTTTCATTACTTTACTTTAATTTATTATTATTATTATTATTATTACTAGTTTACTTTTTATTTTATATATTTATTATATGTATATGCATTTAATATACTTATGTATTTTGCGCATATCATATATGTTTCTAACGTTGAATTATTATATTTTAATACTATATTATATCTATATGTATATTATGTGTATATACTTTTTAATATTTTGTTTATGTACTATTATGTATGTGCTTTAATATTATTAGTCACACTTCTTTTGTACCATTATATATATATTTTCTAATACTACTATGCGTATTTCTAATATATATATATTAAAACATATGTGTACGATTATGTAGAGTGTGTATAGCCTTTTTTTTATATATCACAATTATTTCTAGATGTCTGTATATATTGTGCATGTTTTGTATATATATTATACTTTTTTTATACCATTTGCTGTATGTTTGTTTTGTTATTTCATATATATTTTTAAATACCCTAATATTTACATTTTTATATCATCTCATGTATATATTTTTATGTTATTCTTATTATCATTAATATTAGTATATGTTTTAATATTTATGTATATATCTTTAATTCATATAGGTATATGTTTCTGTAATATTATGTGTTTTTAACATTATTATTATTATACATTTTTATATATTACATATATATGTATACCTTTTCTAGTACTGTATTTTTATATATTCATGTATATATTTCTAATACTATATTACGTTTTCATACATGTTATGTATACACTTTAGTATTATTGTTATATATTTTTATACGACCTTATGTACATATATTTCATTATTCTTGTATACACATTTCACATATATTATTATTTTCGTATATCATTATATTTATTATTATACCTATGATTTCCACTATTATCACTTATCGTCTTATCTTAATATTATTATGTTTATGTTTCTCATATATGTCACGCATATACATTTTTCAATGTTCATTTTATTCATGTATATATTATGTATATATCTCAACATTGTAAGTTATGTTTTTATTATAACATACACTTCTAATACTATTTTATTCGTATATATATTATTTTACGTACATATTCTTAATATTATTACTATGTATATACATTCATTGTTTTCATTTCATGTTCAATTCTGGTATTACATTATATCTTTATCGTTTCTAATATTATTGTCATGTTCGTTACTTGCTTCAATGCATTTCTGTCTTTTATTCATTTTTATTTCATATCAACTTGCTTTGCATTATTTCGAAGATTTTATTCTTGTTTTCTAATTAATTTCAATGCATGAGGCAACATATCAGTTTAACACCAAGTCGTCGATTTCATCGCTATGTTGGGTGAATATCAATCGACTCGTGTTAAAATGGTATGTCCTTCTCAAAAACCAAAATCGAAAGTTCTCGTCTTTTCAATCGGATCACGACTAAATCTCATATTGAACTCGTATTTTTGAAAATCAAGACAATACATGTTTATGAGATACCAATTTTGGGCATCGCGAGGGTGCTAATACCTTCCTCACGCGTAACCGACTCCCGGATCCTACTTTACTCTAATTTTAACGTAGACCTAAATTCGGCCTTCTTTTGTTTTAAAAATAAAATTCCTAGGTGCCCGATCACACCTATAAAAAGGACTGGTGGCGACTCCCCTCTTATTTTAAAATCAAAACTTCGGTTTTCAAGTTTTCACTAAATCGCCACAATTAGCGACCAAGCTAAATTTTTACGTCGCTACATAGTGCATAGGTTTTCTCTCTCATGTTTCCTATAGATATTTAATTTTCGCTATTGTTTTAAGAATTTGTGTTATCAAGTTCGAAGCAAATAAAAATGTTGCTCTTCTTCAAAATAGTTGTTTAGATTGAAAATAGTTACGTCTGAAACAATTTTGCTCAGAGTTTAGAATAACTGTTATCTATTGTAGTTATTATTTTAGAATAACTCTTGTTGAGAACAGTTAAAGTTTGGAACATCTTCTGTTTATAATAATGATGTTTCAAGAATAATTAAGTTTTTAAAACAACTGTTGTTTGGAATAACTTTTATTTAGTCTGAAAGCCATTATTTAGAATGAGCTCTTCCAATAGAACAACTCTTGTTCGGAACAGCCTCTATGTTGAGAACAACTCATGATTAAACAAGTCAAAATAACACATGTTCAAGAATAATCATTGTCTTGCATTTCAAGAGATGTTCTACGAAAAATATTTTACATGGTACTACTTCATCAAAATAGAAGAAGTGGAAGTAACTCCGGAATATAACAGAGTTCTTGGGTTATCTTTATTCTTGAGATGTTCTAGAGAGTTAGGCTTGGTGGGTCAGATATGGAGGTAATAGAGAGGTTTTCTTTTAACATTTTTATGTAACATTGAGTGCTTCTCCCTTCTTTTAGAAACATAACGAATAAAAATCCTCTGTTCACCATTTCTAACAAAAACCTTTATTATTAAGCGAAAAAAAAAACAAAAACCTTTATTAATGAAAAAAAATCCATGTCTTTGTAATTGAAAAATATCATTCATTACTCCTATTAATTGCCAGTTTTATAACTCACATTCTTCGGACACTATAAATAAGAGTCTTTCACAATTAGTGAAGATACTTTTAAAGCATTTTGAACTCTCAAAGTTCTCTCTTTAAAATTCTCTCAACTTATTTCTTTTCTTAAGTTTATCTTTAACCAAATTTGTCTTTCTTCACCTTCCCAACCATTACATGCTCTTAATGTTATTGGATCTTCTCTTATCTTCCTCTCTATCTACTTTCAATACATTTCGTTTACTGATTTGTAGCACTTCTTCTCTTCACGAGAAGAACCTTTTATACTTTCATAACTAGAAACCGAACATTTGATGCAAAAAAAAAAAAAAAAAAAAAAAAAAAAACTCTTTTAAGTTAAAAATGAATCACCTGAAATTCGTAATTTAATTAATTCAAAAGTGATTTTAAGATATACTTCAATAAAATTGAATATCATTTTAAGAATTTGGAATAACAACTTTATTTTATTTGCATGACTGTTACTCGGATTTTGGGTAGCCTTGAATATTTTTTTATAATTAGGAATAAGGTTACTTAAGATCAAATTCAAGCACTTATGAAAAAGCATAATACTCATATCTATAACATAATACCCTTATCATTAGACTAAGAGATTGTTGGCAAATTATATTGAAATTTTTAGTATTTTTATTATTTCGTTGAAACTCTTAATAGTCTGAAATACTTCTATTTACTACTTCCTAATAAAACAAAATAAAAAATCCAATTGTACCCTTAAAAAATGCACACTATTGAATTCTTAATGATAAGAAAATCAATTAGATAAATTCTTTTGTTAATGGAAATCGTTAGTTGATCAATTTAACTGTTAATAGTATTGATATGGCTGGTAGTAGTCACGGAGATAACACGACATTATAAAAAATTATAATATTCACATGAAAATAATTATTTAAAAATTCTAAAACTTAAAATTTTTAAAAAATTTTAAAAAAATTTATTAATATAAAAAATTCAAATATGAAAATATTAAAAATATAAAATATAATTTTAAATAGCTTTTGTTTTTGGGGGGGGGGGTTGACTTGCTTGTTACATGTTTTGTTAGAACGACAATAAATTTTCTACTTGGGTCGTGAGTTGTTTCAACCCATACATGTTTGATGTTTTTCTAGCCTATTAAGGAGTGACATGTTTGACAAAACAATAGTTGATTTTCGGTTAAAATTCTTCAGCTCTTTAATTAGTTATATTGGCAGTTTAAAGTGAAGATAATATTTATCTTTATCTTTTAAGAGTGCTTTGGAGCAGTTGGAAGATTAAATTATGAAGACTTTTATTTGATAAATTCTCAAGATAATTAATGAGACAATTTCAACTTTTAAATATGAGTTTAAAGCTCAGCAAAACTTTGTTGGATAGACTCTTAGTATTAGCCTACAAAATAGGTTGTTTGTGGCGTCACTTAGAGAGCAATTTTAGAGTATCTTCGTCGACAATTTTGCTATTTTTTGGGGTTATTTTGTGACACTCTTTTTGATATTCTTTGATATTGTGAGATATTTGGACGAATGATTTGTGATAATTGGGATCGGTGTTGAGGCTACAATTACTTTTTGTGTGAGGGTAGATTAGACTTAAACCAATAAGTGATCTGGACAATTGTAGAACAAAATCATTCATTGAGCGAGACTCCTCAAATGTAAGACTATTATGTCTAAATTGCATTAACAAACATTGTGTGTTATCTCTTCTTTGTGTAAGGGTAGAGTGGACTTAAACCAATAGGTAATCTGGACAATTATAAAATAAAATCATTCACTAAGCAAAGCTACGTAGATGTAGGACTTTTGTGTCTAAATTGCATTAATAAATGTTCTAAGTGTGAACCAAAGGCTTTTTTCAGTTCCAATTTCAGACATGCAAATTGATAATATTGGCTTTAAAATAAAAATTAACTTTTACTATATTTAATAGAGAAATGAGTTTATAATTTTTATAGCTTTTTAGAATTATTATTATTGTTTTTATAATTTCTAAAATTTATAGTTTTGCATTCATAATGAATATGGACAAATGGCTGTTACATTCAAATGAACCTAGACAACATTTGCCTAAGTTCATTTCATACGTGCATTTTTATTAATTTTATAATTTTATAAATTATTGATAATTTTTTATTTTTTGAATTTTTTATAATTTTAAATATTTAAATAATTGTTAATTTTTTTTTATAGTTTTGAACTCATATAAAATGAATCTAGACAATTGATTGTTTAGGTCCAAATTCAATTCATATGTAATTTTTATTAACTATTTTTATAATTTAAAAAAATTTAAGAAAAATTGTTGATGTGGCACGCCATGTGTCATCTTTCGGTGGTTGCTGTCAATCACATCAATATCATTAATGATTAAATTCATCAATTAACAATTTTCATTGCAAATTTAACCAATTATGAGAGGGCTTAATTATTTTTTTATCATTAAAGATTTAATATGGTGTACTTTTTGTAGGCTCAATAATTATATTTTATTTTTTATTAAAAGCTTTTTTTTTAACCATTAAATCTTTCCTATTTTAATTGTATTATTAAATGAAAAAACATAATGTCCAGGAAGGAGACGTGGAAAGCAATAATTTGTTATAACATAATATTGAGAAAACATAGATATGTCACCACGACAATCATGCAGGTTGAATACCCCTAATATTTTCATTTGTGATTTCCTTTTCTCTAAAGTGGAAGAAAAAGTGTTTCTTTCAAAAAGGAAAAAAAGTGTGCCATAAGTTTTTTTATTTTTGTTTCCATAAAATTGATAACTTTCGAAAAAAGTATCATGAAGGTTTTTGTTTCAGAAGTTAAATTGTCAAAGTGTAAATCGGTCATTTTTGTTAAAATTTTCTTCAATTTGTATTATTAAAAACTAATTGGCTAACGGAATAATTAAGTAGTGACATATAGCGTGCCACATATACCTCGTGTTGATGTGCAAAGATAAGATTTTAATACTAGAAATAAAATGATTTTTTAATAAAAGGACCAGTTTACTATTTGATCTAATGTATAGAGAAGTTTATCTATTTTTTGAGTATAGGGGGTAAAATGCAATTGGACTTCTAGTACAGTTGCCTCCATGGTACTTTTACCACTACTTTCTATTCTAAAAGAATTTAAGGTTTTGTTAGATAAATTGAAAAATTAAGTATAGAATTTTCAGTACAAAATTATATAATTGCTGAATTTATATTATAAAATTGTTTGTTTTGTTATTAAAAGTTACTTATTTCATAAATTTAATTTTATTAATATAATACTTTATATTATTTTAAATAATTTTGATAATTTTTTTGAACAATCTTATTATAGGTTCTGATCATATATACTATTCTTGACAAAATGCTTAGAACTACCCATAGCCCATCTCCATCACCATAACTAGAAGAATAATAGGCTTCAACGCATTCAAACCCACATCCTCCTGTATTAATAATAATACCCATGCCAGTCGAGCTAAGGCTCAATCCACGGACATTTCAATTTTTAATAAAAGTAAAGAGACTCAATCTACCTAATTATTCAATTTAACACTTTTTATTGAAAAATTTGAATTAAGTGAATATCTTATCAAACCCATTTAAAAAATTTAATGTCTTATTTTGTTGCATACTTGTATGTGCTTCCTAAAATTCAAATTCCACGGTTCATTTCTTAGTTGCATACTTATATTTACTTATCAAATTTTGTATATTTATATTTAATTTACTTATTCAAATTTTGGTCATCCGAAATAAATTTAGAAGAAACCTTAACATTGAGTCAATACTTAATTGCTTTTTATATACTCATTATTACTTTTCATTATTTGTATTTTTAAGCTTCAATCTATTGAATCAAAATTACATTTATTTTTATATTCAAGACAATAAAGCAAGAAACTCGAATTCAGTATTGGTCAGATGAATACGTCAGTTGCTGGATAGGATGATACAATGATGAATCCAACATGTACCCAGAGAAGGAAATAAAGTTGTAAATCTTCTTGCAAAAGTGGATCGTAGGAATGAGGATGTTTTAGTTCTGTTTGAACAACCTCTCCGAGGGGGATTAGTTGAAGTCATTTTAGACTCTATGTTTTGTATATGTTCACCAGAAAGAAAAATTACATCTATTTTTGGAGAAAAAGCTGACAAACCAAAATTTGATTCTTGTTTTTATATTATTGATTTAGTAACATAATTATAGATATATTTGTTAGAGATTCACAGATTTTATAGTTATATTCAAACAAGTGGAGTACCTAAAAACCAACAATATATCAACCTACACAGAACAAAAAAGAAAGAAGATTAGATTTGTTGTTTCTACTAAGCAAAAAAATCTATAACATAAATTAAAGGAGAATATATGAGGGTGTTATGGAGACGTTGCCCTTAAAGCATGGCAATCGTCTTTGTTATATATTGGTGGTTCTGTTATTGATGTCGTAGGGTTATGAGAGGAAAGAATATAACAAAATTTTGTATTTTTTATTTTTTATATAATTTAATTTAATATACACTTTTAGATACAATATTTACAGACGTCAAATTCAGTTGAAATGTTAGTTTAATGATCTATTTATAACCCGTATTTCACCAGCTTTTAAATAAGATGATAAATATATTTTAATTCATATATTTTTACACTGCAATATTAATACCAACAATTTTTTTTTATTTGTCGTACACACTTAATGATGCAAATGACTACAAGGTGGTTAACGTGGATTTGTTTGCAGTGCACTCATGCTTCCATAACTAAAAACCCAAAATATGTTGCATTAAAAGGCTCACTGTTGGAATTGGAATATTAATTTAATTAGTTCATCAATATTTTAAAAATATTTTTTCAACCTTTCGAAAAATTTTGAACTCAATTTTTTCGAAAATTTTAAATTTAATACCAAAATCCGTATTCGGATATGATACATGTTTACATGTTTATGCTCAAACTCAAATTAAATTATGTATCAAACAAGACGTTTTTTTAGAAAATGAAAATTCAGAACAACATAAACAAACTAGCACCAAGCAATATTTCTTATTCATGACAAAAGTATGATTGCCCGACACTTTTAGCAAGTTTTAAGTTTGTGATGTTGCATGAAACTGTTTTTGTACTATATTGAAGGATGTTTTTACAGTTCACGTTATCCATTTTTGCCACAAAGAAAGTGGCATTTGTCGAGTTGATTGATAGATTCATATACCTGCAAAAAAGTAAAGAATGCTCTCCACGTAATTTACACTAACGCACATGATTGTTCCATTTTTTCATTAGTTTTATATGTTCAATAACAGCAAAGCTTTAATGAAAAGAAATATCAAAACAGAGACACACACAATCAATGGAGTCCTGGACTCAACTTTTCAACCATGGGAAACCATTTTTGGCTATGATTTTAATGCAGTCTAGTTATGCCGTGATGTCGATTATCGCGAAATATGCTTTAAATCAAGGGATGAGTCCACATGTATTGGTAGCTTATCGGTTGGCTGTTGCCGCTGTTATCATTACGCCGTTTGCCATTGTTTTAGAAAGGTCTCCCTTTCCCTTCCTCTGTTATGCTTGTTATTTTGCAGTTCCGGCTCTTTTCGTCGCCGGTTTTTATGAATCATGGCTTGGTTCTTTTTCAGGAAAACGAGGCCGAAGATGACATTCAATATCTTTATCAAGATAATGTTGATCAGCTTACTCGAGTAATGTAGAATCCATCACCTTTTTAAAAGTTTTCATTATGATCAAATAATCATTTGGTGAATACTTGTTAATAGGCCGGTGCTTGATCATAACTTCTTTTACACCGGGATGAAGTATACGACGGCAACGTTTACGACTGCTATGTGCAACATTCTACCTGCCTTAACTTTTGCATTGGCTTGCATCGTCAAGTAATTTCCTACTCTTACTTGGTTTAGATTCTTTTTATTTCTTGTACGAACTGTCGTGACGATGATTTTGTAAGGCTCGAGAGAGTGGAGATCGGGAAGGTTCGTAGCCAAGCAAAGGTAGCCGGGACTGCGGTGGCGGTGGGAGGAGCGATGATAATGACTCTCATCAAGGGGCCTATCCTAGAACTACCATGGACAAAAGGGAGGAACCACTACTTGGGTCAACATGGTGCAAGTGGAGCTCACAAACAAGATATGGTGATGGGTGCTCTTTTGCTCCTTGCAGGTTGTTGCTGTTGGGCTTGTTTCGTCATTTCACAAGTAAGAACTCATTAAAATTTATTCTCGTATTCACATTAAATCAATAATCGAAAGCTAAATGGCCCTTTTAACAGGCAAGGATCCTAAAATCATACCCAGCTAAGCTTTCCCTTACTGCTCTTATATGCATCATGGGCACCTTTGAAGGCACCATTCTCGCATTTGCGGTCGAATGGCGCAACCCTTCAGTCTGGCTCATTGGCTTCGACTCCAAATTGATAGCTTCTCTCTATGGCGTAAGAAATTCTTTCGACTTTCGAGTACATATTCGTTGAACACGGGTGTTTCAGGGAGTAACAGTTGATGTATGTGCAGGGGTTGGTGACTGCCTTTGCATTATATGCAATGGGGTCAGTAATGAAGAGAAGAGGACCAGTTTTTGTGAGTGCTTTTAATCCATTAAGCATGGTTATTGTTGCAATTTTGGGCTCCTTTTTCTTGGCTGAAGACATGTATCTAGGAAGGTTCGAATCAATCTCTCTTCTAAAATATATAAATCCAATTAAAATCTTTGCAATTTTGAAGGTTTTTGGAACTATGGTATTGTTGTTTTGCAGAGTACTAGGAAGCATTGTTATTGTAATTGGCCTGTATCTAGTCTTATGGGGTAAGAGCAAGGACCAACCTCAATCGACACCGGACATCATGGTGGTGCGAGCTGATCAACAGATGGCTATAATTAATGGTCATATTGAGAATACAGATCCTGAGTTAATTCCGGTGACGCGAGCCAGCCACCAAATGGCTACTATTAAAGGCAATATAGAGAATCCAGATCCTAAGTTCATCACTATAGAATGATGATAAGGGATGAGATCGTAAAATCTAATCGAAGTAGCTGTTAGGAATAGATAGGAAGTTTTTCAGTTTTTTATTTAAGAACATCAGAAATCAACCTCTGTTGCATGAAAATTGAATTAAATATGAAATGAAAATTGATTGCAGAGATTTTAGATAAACATCTAATCTAATCTAATGATTGTAGATTAAGAATTGAATTGAATATTCCAAGTTTCAATTAATAAATATTCCCAGCATTGTATCTTCCTGTGCTAAATCATCAAGAAAATAATAAAGGGATTCAATGATAACAGAGACAGAGATAACAACTCTATTTTTCAATCATATACATGCACAACAATTGAAAATAGATATCTCTTTTACTTCGCTGATATATGATGACTCAAAATTCACATTTAGATTTTATGATTAAAGCAAAGTATTAAAAATATTAAATGTTAACAATTTATTTTTAATTTTAGATTTAATAAATATTTAAGAACTAGGACTAAACTGTCTATTTGCAAACCCCACATCATAATAATGAGTATTACAAATATCATAATACATCCCATATAAGGATCTATTTGTCAAACAGTGCATATGGTCATACAAAGGTTGTTAACATAACTGAGTTTATTTGGGATCGAAGGAATAATAATTGATTTAGTAATGTTAATAACACATGACCAATTTACTATTACTAAATACTAAATTTTTATGTTGATTTCAATAATTGATTCTCTTTCTCATGAAAGGTGTCCACTCTGACCATGAAAAAGGAGCAAAAGTTTTCTTCTTTATAACTAAAATAAATAATAAATTTTTTCCACCAATACCTCATTTCTTAAGCTTTCTTTTCATCAAGAACAATTTAAATATAATGAAACAAATCGTATCACCTTTTTATAATTCCCAATCATAATAATTTCATGATTTTCTTTCGTAGGTGCAATTCATCGTCAGGCAAAATTAAATAATGAAATTTTTTTTCTTATATTTCCTGTTGATGAAGTTTGTTATAGGCATCCCAAAGGCATGAAAACTAACCCTAACTTAAATGTATCAACTTTCACTCATTCATATAAAATTTTAGGTTAAATTTTTGGTCATATCAACCTATGTACATATCATAGTTCTATTTGATAATTGGCTGATAGTTGATAATTGATTGCTGATTGCAGTGACTGGTTTGATCAACTGATTCTATTAATTGATTTAACCAATTGATTCTATTAACTATTTTATTTAAAAGTGTTTGGTAAAACTTAACCGATAGCTGAAAATTAATATGTGTAAAATAACAATTAAGGGCATGACACATTTTATTGTTATGTATTTATATGTTTATCATACTTTAGTCTTTATTGGATGAAATTATTAAAATAAAACACTATTACCAAGGAATTAAAATATCCATTATGGGAATTAATTAGTGAATATATTTAAAATTTAAATAAACAAATTTCTTAAGTTCCTTATTTGCAAATATTAACCTTGTAAAAATTGATAAATATTAATAGTGTATTAATATAATTGTAAACTATATTCTCAATGATAATTATGTCACACTCTGAATAAATTTGTCAAGTAGCATATTTCAATTAATATAAAATTGCATAAGAAATCATTTTACACAAGTAAATTGAAAATAAATTAAGAGTACATAAATATTCAAGAAATAGATACATGTGGCAAAGGGAGTAATTTTTGAGCAATATGATCAGATATGTTATTCCACATATCTCATTCCCAATCATCCTAGCATTTTTTGTTTTGAAAGTTTTAGCTCAACAAGCTCTTGCAAACTTCTATTCACCAAATAATATAATTAAAGGGTTTAACCACCTAATCCTCCATTTATATCCAGATTAATTAAAAAAGACCCAAAACTCGATTGATCGAATACCCATGCTAATTTTACTTAATTTGGAATTGTTTTTCACTAAGCAAATGTGTATTGGTGTAGGGACTACATGCATCATTTTTGAATTACAGGGCACTTGGGACCCTGAAAGCAAGACATTGTGTCGCACAACCTGAAAGATAAAAAGTGGCCGCATAAAGATTGATTTGCATTTGCATGGCTTGGACTCTTCTTGGAATAAGACAACTTAAAGTGAATATCTTGTGGGATGAGATTGTATCAAACATTAGATTTCTTTTTTATTTTTATCTTTATTTTGTTTTTTTATTTGCTAATTATTTAAGTGGAATTATAGTTGTAAAATAACACTTTCCCTTTAAAAAAAAGGTAGTCGTAAGAAGGGAGAATTGGCTTTTCATTTTACCTTTTTTTTCGTTTTCTTTTTTTTTTTCTTTTCTTTTTTGACTTTGCTTTTGATTTTGGACTACCTTTATTTCTGTTTCCTTACTTTCAATTTCAATAAAAGGCTTCTGTTTATTATTTTTTTAATTCTCCATTATTACAAGCAGTCAAATTCTAATCTTGTTAGGATGGATAGAAAATTTAGTGTTTGAATTGTGAGTATTTATTGTTATTTTTCTTTCTTTGGCATTGGTATTGTTGTCAATATAGGAGATCGTGAGTTCAAGTGCGTTGAAATGCATCATTGTCCTACTTAAAAGTTGGAGAGGGGCTATGGATAGTTCTAGGCATCTTATCAAAAAGAACAGATATGATAAGAACTTATAATGAGATTAATGTTTAAAAAAATCACATTTTGTCCTCTTTTCACTTTGATGTTCATTTTTTTCTCCGATTTTTAAATAGATAAGATCGTCTCTTAATATTGTTCTCGGGATTGTTTTGAGAATGATCCCTTATTCAATGTTTGGGATGATGAACGATTGGTAAAAATAATTTGATCTATAATTGCCTTCTTATTTCACTGAAGAATAAATTAGTGTGTTTCGATTGAGTAAAGCCATGAGATCAAGCAATCTAATTGAATTGAGTTGCGCAATTGAGATAATTGATGACAGTTGAGTTCTTATCATTCGCAAGGTTGTCAAAGGATTAAATTGCAGGAATTGCTCCTAAAGTTATTCATTTAGTAAGAGTTAATTGTAGAGCTGTTCCTGCAATTAATTTACCATTAAAGAAGGATTGGTAGTTTGAGGCTAAAGGTTTTATTAATTTAGTTTATTCTACTTATTTCGAATCATCATTTAAACTTTGGTTCATCGTGTTTTGATTCTATTTATTTATTTTCGTTATGCTTTAAATCTCTTTTCTTTATTTTCACATGTTTGCACAAGTCATGGGCACAATTCTGCTCACCACAAATTTTGGTTGCAAGATATCGAAACATTGATCAATCTAATTCAATCTCAATCTCCATGAAATCGACCTTACTTTCTTATCTACGATTATCTGTTTTTAAAAATTAAAAAATAAATAATTTTGATGATTTCCAAAACCATCAAACTCATTATATTAGTAAAAAAAAAAAAAACTAAAAATCCTTTGTGCCTCCCTCAAAGACTATATAACCCTCCAATGAAGCCTCCATGGGCTGGTAGCAATGGTGGTGGTGGAAGACACAAAGTGTAGTTTACTGTTCATGTGAATTTTTCTCACAGTCCCTTCAATGGCAGACAATCCTAAGCCCTTGGATTATAATAATATTAGTATTATTATTTTAGATTCAACATATTTAAAAGTTAATTTAATATTTTTATAAAATTCTAAAACTCTAAATACTAAACACTAAAACCCTAAATCCTACCATCTTAAATTCTAGACCCTAAAAAATCATAAGCTTAAATAAAGATATTAAAAAAAAATAATCAACAACTTGCAATTGTTTGTGAGTACGAATTATCAGCATATCGTTTTCCTTTTAAAAATGTATACATAAAGATGATATTAAAAAAAAAAGCAAAGAAATGTTACTTTCAAATAAAAAAAATAAATAAAAATGTATGCATAAAGATATGAAAAAGAAAATGTTACTTTCAAATAAAAAATTTAAAAATGTATGCATAAAGATGATATGAAAGAAAAAGAAATGTTAGGTTTAAAAAAAGTTTTAAATTTGTTGATTGAGTATTAGCTCGATTGATATGTGTATTATTATTAATGTAGGAGGATATGGGTTCGAGCGCGTTAAAACGCATTATTTTCCTATTTAAGCATTGAGGAGGAACTATGAATAATTCTAAATATTATGTAAAAAAAAAACAGATATTTTTGAAATCTAATTTCATCGGTCAAATGCAATCATTCTTGAAAATTAGTAATCAACCACATAATGCTATATCTATCAACATTATATAAAAGTAAGAAACATTTGTATTGTAGCAAAGCAATGGAGACGTGCTTACCTCAGTTGCCAACGCCTGCCTTTTGTTTTCCCCCTTTTGTTATATAGGAGGGTTTGCTGGATGGCCAAGAAGGAAAGAGGAAATAAAGAAAAGAGAAAAAGGAAAGATATAAAATTTTAAAAAAAATGTGTTTCTTATTTTTTCAATTTTTTAAAAGATAATTTATAAAAGATATTTAAATAAATTAAACCATTAATTTTTTTTATCCTAAGTGATACTTAAATTATTCTCTTTATTACTCATTTTACACCACAATGTTTTATCCGTCAAAAAAATCTAGTAAATAATAGTTTGCTACCACATCATACTTAAAAAGAAAACTAATTCTTTTATTTTTCTTTTATTTTTCTTTTACATTGTTTCTTCCTTATTATTATTATTATTATTATTTATGTTTTCCTTTATGCTCCAATTTCACTCTCAAGAGGTTGAAAAGTTGATGATTAATAAGTTTTACTTGGTTATCTTTTTTAAAAATAGAATTAACGGAACTAACAGAAAAATCAATTTTGAGGAATGTAGTTTAGGTGCCAAAATGGATAAAATACATAGTTTAGATATTAATTTATGGGTTAAGCATTTTCTTTTATAATCTCTAGACTTACCGGTTTGACGAATGGAGATACCAACGTAATAAAAAAATAGTAATTTATGTACTAATTATGACTAAAAAAATTTAGAAAATTAATATAAATAGGTAGCAATTTATGCAGGGAGATCATAATATAAATTTATCATTGTATCGTATTAATGGCTACTTGTATTGCTCTAGAAACATTCGTGAAGACTAGCTTGTTGGGCACAAAAAAAATGGATTGTGGAGTCGGATTCTGCTTCGGCTATGCCATGGTGCTCTAATTCGGCCCTTAGACCATGGAAGTTGGGTGAAACTTTCAGGAATATTGATCATTTCATTTGTTTGATTTCTAAAATTAAATTCGTGTATGCTCCGATAAGCCTGAATTGTTGGGCTGATGCTCTCGCCAACTCAAGGGTTGATCGTAATTCGTTCTTTTGTATGTGGGGATGGCTAAGCCCTGATTTGTGAACTTTGTTTGATTGCTTCTGTTAATGAATATTGATGATCGTGAAAAAAAATAACCATGGTATTCCATAATTTTTAAAGAGATTATAAAGAAAATTTATCATTTTGGAACTAATTTTTTAAAGGAAATATTAAAAAAATTAAAACAGACGTGTGTCATGTACTAAATTCGGAGTTAAAAAAACTTTACTAATAATGGACAGAATACTAATCTTTAACATAAATACAATTTAATATATAAATATGATTTTCAATCATTTTTAAATTTTATTATACTTATACACGTTTTTAATTTAATGTCTTTAATGATCATTTTCTACTTTCACATTATCGTTATTGTTGCGTTCGAATCCAAACATATATTTCACTATTAATTTAATTTCACCGCTATCATAATTAATTTCACCACTATTGCTATTTTTATTCTCACAATGTCAATCTCACCATCCATCTAAACTAAAGCATAATTAATTTGAGCTGCAAGTATTAACGTATGAGCGAATATAACCGTGAAGATCTTTAACTTAGAGTATGTTTGAAATCGAAGGGAATCAAAAAATTTATAATTTTTAAGAAATAAAGTTATTAAATATAAATTAATTATATATTTTATAACTTTAGGTAACATATTATCAATTTATTTTTAGCAAATATGAAATTTAAATTTAATTTTCCATAATTGATTCTCATGAAAAGGTGTCCACACTTTTATTGGTTATGAAAAATAAATAAAAATCTTGATATTCACTTATCTTAACATCTAAATTATACTTATTTCTATTTTTTTTATAATCAAAAGAACTTTAATTTCCACCAATACCTTATTTCTAAGTAAATTTTATTGTTGCATAAGTTCAGAGCAATTTAAATATAATAAAACAACGCATATTACCCTCTCTTTTTTCAGTCATAATAATTTAATGATTTTTTCTGCATGTGTAATTTATGATAAAAGGCAAAATTAGATAATGAAATTTAGGATTTTTTTCTGCAGGTTTAATTCATGATAAGGTAAATTTAGATAATGAATGTTTTAGAGGCAAATTTAGGGGGCTCTAGCGCCCGAAAAATTATTATTTAGGCCTTTTGAAATTTTTTAAATTAGTTAAGATAAAATTATACTTTGGCCCCTCTAAAATTATAAAATTTTGATTATATTCTTTAAAAATTATAAAGATATAGACTATTAAAATTTAAAATTTCATTTCGACCCCCCTAAAATTTTTTTTTGCTTCGCCCCTAAAATTTTTTTGTTTTTATATTTTTTGTTGACATATAAAATAAGAAGTTAGCTATAAGCATCCCAAAGGCATGGATATTCTATTTACCATTTTACTCTAGTAGGATATAGACATAAAATTAATCAAATTGGTCACCTCACTGTTAAATGGTAATGAAAGATTAATGGTGTATCTATATGAAAAGATTTTGGGTGGAAATTCACTGTTAGTCTTTCGTTACCATTTAACAGTGGAATGACCAATTTGATTAATTTCTATTTGAGTGACCAAAATAGGAATGACCATATTTAGATTGATTAACAAGGTAGTTTACCCTTATGTAATCTTGGAGGAAGACACAAGAGGTAGTCTATTGTTGATGTGGAAAAAGAATTGATTATTTTAAAAAGGGTTAACATGTAGTTTGCCCCATAAATTTGTCCAAAAGTATCAAGTTTGCACTTAAATTTTTTTTTTTTTACTTAGTTGGTATCTGAACTTGTATTCCATCTCCCAGGTTAATACCTTCGCACTAACATTGTTAGTGTGTGTTGATGTGGCAGTGATGGCCAATCCTATAGTGACATATGGTAGACATAAATTAAAAAATATATAAATCCTTTAAAAATATATAAATTAGTTTATGGGTTAATATGTAATTTACCCCCTTGAACTTCTCCAAAAGTACCTAGTTGGTACCTAAATTTGTATCCCATCACATACATTGCGCCTATTTGTTATCAACATTAATTTTTTAAGGGTTAACATGTAGTTTGCCCCCTAACTTGTCTAAAAATACCTATTTGGTACTTGAACTTATCTTAAAAGTACATAGTTGTGCTTGAACTTGTCGAAAAGATTATACTTTTTAAAATTAATTTATATTTTTAAAAGATTTTTATTTTTTTAATTTATATTTGCTACGTGTCATACTGAGAGGTTGTCATGTGTCAGTATAGGATTGACCATGAATGCCATGTCAGCACAAACTAACAGTGTTAGTGCAGAGGTACCAACCCATGTAACACCCCTTACCCGTGTCCGACGCCGGGACAGGATATGAAGCACTACCGGACTTAAACATACATATACATGAAAAACCGGGCCATAAAATTTCAACCATTTCAAAAACATTCAACCATATGCATATTATCCCTTATCTTGGCTTACGAGGCCCAAAACATGCATCAAGGGTGGTTCGGGGCTAAATTGAAAATATTCAAAAAACTTTGGGCAACTTAACAATTTTCTTGCTTTGAAGAGTCACACGCCCGTGTGGGTTGGCCATGTTGTCACACACGCCCTCAACCCGTGTAACTCTCTAACTATGACGTCATCATCAAAATAAGGTCACACGGCTGCATCACACGCCCGTGTGTTTAGACCGTGTGATACATTAAAAACAAATGATTTTTTTATAAAATGGTGTAGATTTCACATGGCCAGAGCACACGCCCATGTGGGTAGGCCGTGCCTCCCACACTGCTAAGACACACACCCGTGTCTTAGCCCGTGTGTTTACTACTGAACATACTGACTTGTAAAACTAAGGTATAGGGGACACACGGCCGGACAACACGCACGGTCAAGACACATGCCCGTGTGTCTAATCGTGTGGACAATTCAGAGGCTATTTCCCAAGCCAATTATCACCTTCAATCATTCACATACTCAAACATGGTTCATAGCATGCAACATAACATGATTAAACCCTCAATTCCCATTACCATAACACTTTCATGTCTTCATAATGTCCTCTTATTACACATTCGATTAGTCATGCCTTCCAAGAATATTTCACCCTAATTTCATGCATAACCAACTTTATCATCTTAAGTCATTAGGTCACTTCTTATGTTCTAGTATCTAGCCCACACCTCATCATACATTCACCAAGCAATTACATGTCACCACATCAAGGCATTAACACATGCATGCATTGGTAATTAGATTACAACTCAATAATCAAATATAAGTCATATCACATGGCCAATACAAAATGAATCATCAATATTGTAGGCCTTCACAATTTGGCCAAATTTGCATGACACATATCACAAAATAACCAAGTCCCCTATACATGCCATACTCAAAATAATCAAATTCACTATACCCAAATGTTCTTTTGATAGTGTGATCGAATACTCCGACGACTTCCGATTCCCGAGCTAGCTTGGCGGAACTACAAAGGATGGAAAGGAAAGGGTGTAAGCATTAAAGCTTAGTAAGTCCACATACAAATAATATGTAATATTAGCAAGCAATATCCTATAATGACATGATAACATAAACATATCGGTTGTTCACCATTCAAACCCCTTTTTTGTTTATTTAACATATACTTACATATATGTATATATGTACTTTCTCATCACAATTCATCATTTATCGAAGCATTGCTCATGATTTTAGCGTACATACCTATACGCACTCGTAGTGTAGTATGCAAGCATACTTTCATTAACATGCCCTCCTTGGGACTTTCATTACATCATCCATTGCATTACCCGTTGAACACTCAGAATAATATTGATTACGCGGAAAACTTGCACATAAGTGCCACATATACATACGTAGCCAAAGCTACCTCATATAATGTAACGCTCGTAATAGAGCTACTCACGGGTCTGCTAGCGTAAGCTATCGGTCAAGGTGTAACTACACGGGCTGCTCACATAAGCTGTTAGGTATCCAAACCACTCAGGACTACCTAGCCACCGGTAGGACACACACGACCAATACCTGGAACCAAATTACACGTAACATTGTATATCATGAACCCAAACCACTTAATAGGCTCAGATGTCACATGTATCACGAACCCAGACTACTCAATGAGTTTGGATTTCTTAATTCCTAGTGACATGTCACTTGGATCCTAAAATATTCCTAAGGTTCAAACGAGATTCTTTCTGTCATGCACGTGACATCCTTATCGCACTTGCTGGTGATGTCGTGGATAACGACCATAACATTATTCATACTTACATAGCCATCAATAAGCATAACATAATAATAACAAAATATTTATCATACAATATCAATACATCAAGACATGTTATAATACTACATTATTTGCACATGTACTTACCTCGATACAAAATGATGATAAACGAGCCTATTCGTCGTAAACTTTATTCTTCCCCCGATCAAGACCCGTATCACATTTTTCTTGATTTATAATGCCAAATTTAACTCGTTTAATAATCACATTATTCACAGTGATCCATAATTCACACTTTAGTAAAATTACCCACTTTACCCCTAACTTTTCACTTATTTACAATTTAGTCCCTAGGCTCATAAAATGAAATGCATGCATTTTCTTTGTTACTCAAGCCTAGTCGAATTTTTCTTGTGCTCATACCAGCCCATATTTTCATAAAATCAGGTTTTTACTACTTATCTTACACCTCTTTCAATTTAGCCTCTTTTAGGTGTTTTCTTGCAAAATCACTTAACCAAAGATGTTCACCATACATCAAACTCACATATTTCTTCATTAAACATCAAAGAACATGCATGTCACACATGGGTAAAGTTTTGAACATGAACCCTACTTTAAAATAAGGGTGGAAATAGGTAAATCAAGCTATAGGGACTTCAAAAATGTAAAGAACATTAAAAAAGGGCTAGGGAACACTTACTAGAGCTTGAAAATGTCAAAAACCTTAGCTATGGAGACATTAGAAATTTTGGCAGCCACATGAAGAAGATGAGCACATTTTTGCTTTGGTTTTCCCTTTTTATTTTTGCTTTGGTTTTCCCTTTTTATTCTTTTAATTACCAAATGACTAAAATGCCCTTAGGGCCTTTCTTTCAAATTTTTCCTATGCATGTCCATTTTTGTCCAAAATTGTAAAAATTGGTCAAATTGCTATTTATGACCTTATAATTTCTAATATAAAGCAATTTCATGCTAAAAGCTTCTAGAATACAAGTTTTTCATCTTATTCAATTTGGTCCCTAAAGTTCAATTGGACATTTTATGCATAGAATATCTTCATGAAATTTTCACACAAGCATGCTTACATATCATGGACCTCATAACAATCATAAAATAATTATTTCTATTTCGGATTTATGGTCTCGAAACCACTGTTCCGACTAGGCCCTAATTTGGGATGTTACAACCTAGGTGATGGAATACAAGTTCAGGTACCAACTACGTATTTTTGGACAATTTTAGGGGGCAAACTATATATTAACCCTTAATTTTTATAAAAATTAGAAGTTTTTGGACAAGTTCAAGTACCAACTAGGTACTTTTTTAACAAATTTAGGCAAAAAATTACATGTTAACCCTTAAAAAATTAAGATTGTTAACAAATTCAGGCAATGTTTGACACAATACAAGTTTAGGTACCAACTAAGTAAAAAAAATCCAAGTACCAATTAAATATTTTCGAACAAATTTAGGGGATAAACTACATATTAACCCTTTTAAAAAGTTGAATTTTTATTGTCTAGTTTAGCAATTCACTAATGTTGTTAATACTAGATACCATAATAAAACACATATTGATAGTTCATCTACCACATTAGGCATTTTATAAAAAGTATAGATACCATAATAAAACACATATTAATAGTTAAAGTACCACATTGGACATTTTATGAAAGTACAAATACCAAATGTGACATTCTAATATAAAATTATATATATGGATAAAATACATATTTAATCATTTACATATGGTTTAAATTATGTTTTGGTAACTTAACTTGTAACATCCCTTACCCGGTCCGGTCGCCGAACCCTAGTAATAAGGTGCTACAAGCAATTACAACACTTACAAGCACATTAGAGTTTAAAATCTCAAATAATTATATAAATTCATAATTAATCAAATTAACATGTGATTAATCAATTTTGAATTAATATCGAGCTTACGGAAGGTCAAAACTAAGCAGGCAATTAATAAGGATTAAATTGGAAGTTTTAAAAAAGAAAGAAAAATCTGCATATAGAGGTCACACGACCGTGTGCGAAAGCTCAGCTCGTGTGGGATGAACCACACGGTCGTGTTGCCAAATCATGTACAAGAGCCGTGCCTGTGTGAGATAGGCTACATGGTTGTGTGAGTGGGTTACATGGCCATATGAGCAAACCGTGTAACTCTCTAAGCAATGTGCACCAAAATCACTTAAAATTTTACAGACCACATGACCATGCCCTAAGCTCGTGTATGGCACACGACTGTGTGCCAAGCCATGTCTTAGGCCGTGTGTACCTGAAAAATACTTTTCAATTCAATCCATTCAACCTATATTCACTTAAGCAACAAACAACCATTTAATCACATCCAAACCAATTCAAAAGCATCAAATAAAAAAAAATCATCATTTGTAACAACCAACCTATGTGCCTAACCAAAATGTCACAATTGACATCTCAATCAATAATGCAAAATAAACTAAAATATTATGTGCATACCATTTTAATATGCCTCCAAGGCACCTCAAATAATGATTCAATTAACACCAAACTAACCATTTGAAACAATCTCAAGTTGACTCCTATTCAACTTCATCCCATTTAAACCAAAACTACCAAACCATTTCAAGCATAATATAGGCATAAGAGTCACTTTTTGCACATCTATTTTATCACACCTTACCTAGTTACAAATTAAGCTATCAACTATACAATCCAACTACTCAACCAAATACCGTTAACATGATCATTTCCATCACTTATACACACACACACACACACACACACACACACACACACACACACACAGAGATATATATGTATACATATAATTTCTCAAAATACCAACACAATCCATAAAAAAACATCATATAAACATAAGACATCCTAGGTACATGCCAATACCAAAATAAACATATCACCAACGTGTGAGTTCGAGATTTTTCACTGGATGTTGAGTTGACAATCGAATTGTAAGGTACCTAACATGTGTACGAAAAACAAAATCATACGCTGAGTATAACTCAATGGTATTTCTATAATCGAACATTAAAACATAATATAAATTCTATAATGCATTTTAACATGCCAATTGGAAAACAAAATCATACGCTGAGTATAACTCAATGGTATTTCTATAATCGAACATTAAAACATAATATAAATTTTATAATGCATTTTAACATGCCAATTGGAAAACAAAATCATACGCTGAGTATAACTCAATGGTATTTCTACAATCGAACATTAAAACATAATATAAATTCTATAATGCATTTTAACATGTCAATCTACAAATCTTATTGCATCACCTAATTATTCAATCTATTTACATATCTTAAACTGAGCTATCATAGTTGCAGCATATACATTTTCCCTATCTCAATCGAATTGATTAAATCGTACAATATCAAATCCATAATTTCGAGCTTATAAACTAATATCCACTATCTACCCTTATTTCAATTTCATTTATACTCAATTTCTTAGTTTTACAATATAATTTCATCAACTAATCATTAAATCACACATGTGACAGCATAATTCATTACTAATTTAACTCAATTGCACAATTATAGCAATATATCATATTTCTAAATCTATTCAATTTAATTATTATCACAAACAATTAATTCGAATCGGTTCAATCTAGCTCGTCCTATTATTTTCAGTTTACCTTATATTATTTCCATGTAGCACAATTCGTGAATGCAGCAATTGAAAAGGTTCAAGTTATAGAAATACAAACCGTAAATTCCAATTTATTTATTAAAGACTTTTTTTTTTAAGGAATTCAAGTCAACATTAGCAATTTGAAGCTTCAAACTTATAACCATGGCCGTGCGTTGAAGTTTCTTTCCCCTTTTTTGGTTTCGGTTTGTTCAAGAAGAAATGGATGAATGAAATTTTTTTATGTTTCCACTATCTTTATTTTATTATAATTTATGTTTTATTTCATTAATTAATTACTATAACTTTATAACAATTAACACATGTTACCGTCCACTATAATATATGCCTAATAAGTACTTCACAAAAGTTCAATTAAGGATTCCTTAGCAAATCACATTTTTCACACTTTTACGATTTAGTCTCTATACCTTAATTAAATACTATTTCGATAAATTACTCAATTAAAATTCAATTCACTTTTAATATTTACGAGTCTGATTTATGAAAACGAGGTCTCGATACTTCAATTTCTAAAACTACTAACTTTATAATCGATACACTTGTACTTTGTCTAACTTTCCAAATAACCAAAATTATTACACCAAACTTCAGTTTAATAATGTAATATCCTCATAAATATTAATAAATAATATTTATTGACTCTATCATCGGAAAACAGAATTCGGAACCACCATTTCCGGCACCACTGACTTTCAGGTTGTTATAGAACTTTAAAAAGTTACAATATAATCACCAACGTTATCGATTTACTATATTTTGATCACTATGTCATTAATTACCATTAACAATGTAACAACAAGCTGATGTGTCATGTTACAAAAATTTTAGATCAAATTACACTTCGATCCTTATACTTTTTCTTTTTAAACAATTTAAATCAATTTTTTTCCTACTCTTCTTCCCCATTTCGTTTTCTTTTTTCTCCTACCCTAAATTTATAATAATAACAAAACAACTTTGATTTCCAAATAAATATATAAATATTTCATTTTTATCATTTATATTATAATTAAAATCTAAATCTAGATTTTCAAACTAAACATTAAATTTAATTGTTAAATTACATTGGTGGAATATAGATTATAACGAATTTATTTATTAAAAATTTGTTGGAATTACTAATCCTTTCTGATTTTATAAGATAAATAATTATTTCTTATTGTTTTCCTTCGATCAATAATGTATTATTAATTTCTACCAAAAAAATTTATTATTAATTTAAAATAAGAATAAAAAAAATTACAAAATAAGGGAAAAGCTCTTAATCTCGAAGTAGTCGTATTATAATTAAGCAGTAAGAAAATCATATCAAATTCCATAATATCTATATTGGATGTAAACCTCATACTATGATATAATAATTAAATTGGTGACTGAATTTATGAGGTAATTAATTATTTTTTCAAGATATTAAGCGAGTTCAGTAATTAAATTTTCGTATTCTGTAGATCCATTAAAAGGTAATACTGATCACGAATCTCAAAATTACTTCATATTCAAGGTGAGGATCAAATCCTCGATTATTGATTAAAATAAGAAAAACCCTTATATTAATAAATAATAATTTTATATTTAAATTGGATATAAAATAATTTCAAATTTCAAATTACTAAAGAATTATTATATTTAAATTTTAGACCACGTGATAACTTGCATTGAGTATTCAAGGCTACCAATAAAACATGAGCCGTAAATGATTTTATGCATAAAGCTGTTAGTTTAAGCAACTCATATTAATATATTGTATAAATTTTGGTGACATAAAAATTGTCTATTAATATATTCCATATAATAATTTAATTATTATACTTATTTAAATTATTTTATTTAAAAAATTAATCACAAATGTTAAACTATATTTTAGAGGATAATAGTAAGATATTTAATTCCATCCTGAAAATTAAATGCGGGTTGCTCTATTAAATTATACATTTTTCTCGAGTTGGTATTTAAATTTTTTTTAGTCACAAATGTTATTTAAATTATAGTTTATTATCTAAATTGATATTTAAATTATATTTCACTATCCAACCAATCATTAAAAAAAATTTCTTTGTCAATCATTTTCTAACACATGACAATTTTAAATTAAAACTAAATTAAAACTTTTCAATTGTTTTATACTATCGTCCCACGCTTCTTTCTTCACTGCACTTTTTTATTTGTTAGATAATTTTTCTTCCATTTCTCTTACCTTTTTTTCTACTAAGCTTTTTCCTACTATTTGGATTTTATATTTTATCTGAGTTTTTTTTATTAGAGAGGCTCACCTAGCATTAATTTTTTTTTATACAGAATAATAGAAGAGGTCCAAGAAAGTTATTTTTAAGAAAAATAATACATATATTTTGAAGCAAGGTGAGAAAGAAATCAAAATCAATGTTTAAAAATGAGATGAAGTTCATCGAAATCTGGGTTTTATTGCTGAAAATGATTTTGAATGAATTTTTCAACGAGTTCTCAAATTTTGGATGAAGAACAGAAGAGATGAATATTTAATAAAATTTAAAGAAATAATACTTATTTTTTAAAATTTTTTTGTTAAAATTGCTACGTGTCACAAAATGATTGGCTAAATTTTTTTTCAATGACTGAATAATTTGGATAACAAAATATAATTTAAGTACAATTTATCACTAAAAAAATTTTTAATATTAACTTCCGATATAATTTAAGTACGTTTAAACCTTTAAATTTTAAACAGCATTACATAAGAATTAAACGTTACCAACTAATACATAAGCAATAAATGATTTTATGCATAAAACCATTAATCTGCTCATATAAATATATTTGAATTTAGGCATTCATGTTCAATAATTCGGTCATTTTAGTCACTCCCGTTAAAATTATAAGTGGTAAGCTGACTTGGTTGTTAAAAAATTAGTATAATAATAAATTTTAACTTTCAACTTTTGCATATTATATCAATTTAATTATTATTCTAAAAAATTAACCCTCAAAATTTATAAATGACATTAATTTGATTCTAATTCTAAAAAATTCAAAAAAATATATAAAAATAAAATATATATAAATAAATAATTTTGAAAAAATATAATAATAAATTAAAATTTTATATTAATATTAAATAAAATAGAAATCCCCCACCCCCACTATCCCTTTCTCCATAACCATACATAAAATTGCAAAACTAGTGGCTGCCCTTGCTGTCTTTCATGCAAACCTGAGCTTTTCTTCAGCTTTCTGTTATTGGGTTTGTTCTTCAATTCATATTTAACCAGGCCAATAGTGGGTCTATCGTTCTTGCTTATCTGTTCATGATTAATCTTTTTAACTTTTAGATTAGGGTCATCTCTTTTTGACTTACAACAAGTCACTTCAATTTTGGGTACGGACAAGTGTGAGATTTGAATGTCAAACTTACTGCCTTGCTTTATTTACCAAGCATAATTCATTACTAATCCAGCAGTTGTACATATCACTCAGGTAGATGCAAAATGGAGTATAAGCTTGAGCAAATTTAGACTTGGACACATCTGTGCATATGCATGAACTCTATTTCTTGTCTGATATGATGCAGGACTATTAAATGGTTCATTTCTTCTTCCTTCCAAAGTTTGCTCTTAAACTTTCGTTTCTCAAAATAATTGGATATAGGGTGGGAAGTGTTTTCCGAAGACTAAGAGAAGGCAGAGGAGAAGGATAAGAAAACGACGCCAGGTTCCACCAAGTGCTAATATTATTGCTGGTGACCATATTCGCAATATGTCTGATTTTAGCAATAGCCACAGCTCTGCCTTGGCAATGTATGCATCGGTTAGAAAAGTAGGATGAACAAAACTGATTTTTATAATATTTTTGCTGTAAATTGATCTTCTCTGCAGGGGAGATACAGAAAGCTTATGACATTTATTTCCATCATTTCTATATTTATAGAAAAACAATTTTTTTTAATGGCTTGATGATTAAGATGTTTAACTTTGAATAAGATAGTTGTTACTACAAGAATAAATTTTAATATTAATTTCTACCCATATCTCATTTCCTTCACCATAATATTGAACTTGTGTTTTGATCTAATGGTTAAAGTATCCACCGTCTCAAATATAGTTTAAGTTCAAGTCGCATTGCTGTTAAAGCATTATTATTAGGACTTTACTGCTCGAAAATTTTAAAATTTCACATTATATAAATGATGCATGAGCTCTTTAGATTTTATTCTAGTTATCAGTCCATGATGTAAAAAAGAAATTATAAATACAATTATAAATTTTCTAATATCAAAATAAAATTATAAATTTTTAAAAATCAAAATAAAAAACTTGTATAAAAATAATTTAATTATATTTTCTAGATATTATATTATAATATATCATGATGTGTGAGAAAACTATAGCAAATATAATTCATTTGATATTAGTACATATTTTTATATATGTATATTAATTTTTATTTCAAAAATATCAATAAATTCAAAATGGAACATAAAACCAATCTGCTCTAGAATGACAGATCAAAATGCAAAGATAAAAATAAATGTAAATTAGATGATGAATGATGCATCATGTTTATGGCCACTGGCTGCCTTTCTCTACAATTGACATATACTAGTTCATAAAACCAAATGAGGTGAATTTTTATCTGGCCTGATTAAATTTGTTTTTTTTTTTTTTTTTTTAATCACCATCTTCTGGCTCCATTTTTTTTTTCCTGATGTTTTGAGTTGTTATGTTACAACACAACAATAGAAAAGTATACAATGATTCTTTTCCAAGTAATACAAACATGTAAAACCAGGCCATCTAGAGTGCTACTAACCAAGAACTAGCCAACTAGAACTGGCATATCCCAAATATTTCATTGGTGTTTTTGGCTATGAACAAGAAAAATCAGGGATGAAAATGCTCGACATCCATGGAAGGAAAACCAGATTGTGCTATTCTCATACCTCGGAGTAAACTCTTGGCGGTTTCCCTCTCCTACAATCACAATAGAGATGAACAAAATAAGTAAAACTTGTTAAAAAAAGCTAAATGATTTTGAAACAGAAAGAATAAAGGTGAAACACACCGGGCCGGTATAATCTAGAAGACGGGTACAATACACTTCTGCTTCTTCAAATTTCTTCTGTGTTTTGTAGTGCGTAGCAAGAAACATCAGAGCTTCGACTATATTAGGTCCTTCTCTCTCTTCAGCTTCCATTCTTTCTAAATCCTTCTTATAATAGAATGCAGCCTCCTCAGGTTGATCGAGTTCTCTATGTAATATTGCTAGTCGATGCAGGGCGATTGCTTCTGTGTCATTACAATTCGCGGCACGTTTGTAACATTTGATGGCTTCCTCGAGCATGTGCAGCTGCTCAGATTCATAGCATTGAGCTATAGCAATCCATAACCGAGAATCAATAGGCTGAAAGAAAACAGATTTCCGAAAATAATGCAAAGCATAGTGGGGCATGCCCATCATCTCATATGCTTGTCCTAAACCATACCAGGCTCGATAATCCCGAGGGTTTATGTCCACAGCTCGTCTATAGGCATCAACTGCAGCAGGAGTGTTTTTCATCTCGACATACTCATGGCCCATTAAAGTCCAAGCAGATAAATAGTTTTTGTTCAATTTGAGCGCCCTCCTAAAATACACGACTGACTTCTCATGCTGCCCTTTTAAACTGTAGTAATTTCCGATAATGCAACAAGACTCAGGACGGTATTTATCAGTCATAATGACCCTATGAGCAAGATAACTCAAGGCGGAGAAACATTCCTTTGTGTAGAGCACATTAGAATATGTATCCATGTCCTCTACTCGATATGGGTCATTCCTTAAAAGGTCTTCAAATATCACTTCAACTTGTTCAAATTCCCTTAGACTATACCGGGCTTTTGCTATTTGAGCCTGTATGTAATTACTAAAAGTAAACATACCCTGTAGATTTTCGTATTTTGACATCGATTCATTATGCATCCTGAGTTCTTGGTAAATACTAGCAAGAAAGAACTCCTTCATCCAATGGTTGCTGAGATTGAGTCCGTTCAAGATGTCAACTGTAGTGCATAAGGATTGTAACTCCGACCAGGCACTCCAATTCCAAGGGTAACTATTCACGGATTCCACAAGAACTTTGCGGGCAAGATTTTCATTACCTTTCTCTTTAAGCACAAGACCGTACAAGTACAACCCAAAAGGATCTATCGTGTTATTCTTGTAAAGAGTTGCTAACTCCCTCTCTAGAGAAACCAATTCACGGTTAACAGCATCACTCTTACCTAATGGCCCTTCAAGTTCTATCATTTCTTCTTCTTTCCGTTTTTCTCCAGCCTTCGACGATACAAATAGTAAAGCACAGAAACATAAGATAGTTTGAAGAAATCACATAGCATTGGCATCAGAAATAGAAGGCCTATAAGCAATGTATATTTTATTCAATGCTAAGTGCTAACGGTATATGATACAAATATTTCGATATTAGATTACACATTGATGATAGAAGATTCCTCCCTATGGATTAGTCTTGAATCCCAGGGGAAGTTGTCAGGCAACAAACTTAAACATCAAAATAAAAGATAAAAGTAAGAAAATCAAAGAGATAAAACTAAAACCCTATTGTAATATTCCTCAGCCACAAACGCACGTACAGTCTTAGCCTTTGCATTTCATACCGGCTTTACACTTTTTTCCTTTTTCTTCCTGAAAAAATTTTCCATAGATTACAATAACAAGCCTAAATGTTGTTTCCTAAAATCTTCATAGATTACAATAACAAGCCTAAATGTTGTTTCCTAAAATCTTTCTTATGGTCCCTTTCCATTTTCATCCTTCTTGCAACAATAACTCCACATGCCAACTTAAGATCAACTTCAAAGAAGTAATTACGACATTACAAGTACTAAGTTCGGTATGGGCTCTGATCAGTTTGCTTGGTATTTTTCAATTTCAGGAGCATCTCTACCAACTACATGGCAATATTTTGGTATAGATTACTTATGATGTATCAAAACTGTATTTTTAATACGTTAATCAAGTAAGAAAGGAAGCACCTAAGTTGTTCATCCATGCATGTACTTCTAACATTTTGATCAAGGAATAAGAATGAACTGATAATGACAACAAAAAGATTATGAAAGGGTATTATGGCATAAGTTTAATTTATTGGGGCCAGGAGAACCTATATTTAAACAAGACGAATGTTATTTCCTTCCTCAACCTAATCTCAATGTTTCCCCATTAAGCCCAAAAAAAGAAGGAAAAAGGGTAACATAGATGTCCAAATAAAATACTTGCATAACCTCAATTTTCATACTTTGAAGCAAGGATAAGCTTCTTCATCAATGAAGAAAAATTAATCACCACAACTTATTCTCCTCCACAAGCAAGCTTCCACTGTTATAATAGGTTATAGAGGTACAAACAAAGCACTCATTCACTAAATCCGGTGTTTGTCAAATCTTATTACTCAAGAGAAAGGCGATCAGCTAAAGCATACTGAACACAATAATTGACATTTGAACTAGCTGTGACATCATCAGACTCAATTTTACACAATCAAAACCAGGGAGCATAAGAACAGCAAGTCATTTAAAATACTATAAGATAGCTAAATGAGAAGTGAACAAACCAGATAAAGAGCATAACATCGCAAGAACACGGATTTCTTTCCAGTTTGATCCCGAAGCACATGAGCGGCTCTTCTATATTCTCGGCAATCAAAGTATGACTTGGCAAGAAGGTAAAAGTCACCATGTATGGCTTCATCTTCCTCCATCACCGGAGTGGACACATAGGCAACACCAGTGGGAGGTGTGGAAGTAATCTCATTGGTGCGGAACCTTCTGCGTATACTTGAGCTTCCACGCTGAAATCTCGTGTTTGAAGGCGTGAACTTAGCTGGGTCTTGCTCGATTCCGACAAGCTGTTCTGCTGCCCTGTAAATCAAACCAACCAATGATTTATTGCTCCCAGAAGACAGCATAAAAAAACATAACTTTATCATTAAAAAAGCACATTGAAAGGAAGCAAAGCCAAAATTAGCAACCCAGATTAAGGCATTGGACTCCCAAAGAAAAAAGTTCAGTTCTACTTCAAGAAGCCAAATAAAGCACCATTTCCAAAGTGTTCTACAGATCTTCTAAGACCTTCTAAAATGCTAAGAGATTCAGAGAAATGGGTTCATTGTAAAAGAGTAAAAAATTCAATCTTTCTTATTCTTCTTCATCAAAAAGCAAAGAGAGAGTAGCGTGGGTTTAGGGTTTTATGAAGGGTTACCATTTGGAAGCAGAGTAAAGGCAACGGTCGCTGAGTTGGCGAATAGCAGTGCGGAGCTCGATTCTGCAACTTTCTTTGGAACTCATTTTTTGAAAAAACAGATTTGGCGACTGAATTGAAGTGCTAATAACAATAATGAAGCTGCCGCCCTGCCTTCAACATCCCTCACTCACTCCAAACAAATTTCGGAATAGAAATCGTTGTTTTTTAATTTGCCTGATTTGATCCATCCGCGCCCAGCATTTCGAAAAAAAGAACCATTATTTCTTCCAATTGGGCTTTGACAGCCCAAACCGAGAAGTTCGCTGTTATTATTGGGCCGAAAGATAAAGCTCTTTGTTTTGTAACAATGGCGCTGCTCGGGGGGATCTCGTGGGTCTTTCTTCTTAAATTGAAGGGTAAATTGCACCATTAGTCACTAAATTATGGGTAAGTTTCCGTTTTGGTCACTTAATAAAAAAATTACAATTTGGTCAATTAACTATTCACAATTTTTTATTTAAGTCACTAGATTGTTAAAATCGATATTATATAGCTTTTTCTGTTCACACTGTCTGCACTAATCAAAAGTTATCTTTCCTCTTCTCTTCTACAGTTTAATTTTTTTTTATGAAACAACTTTGGACGTCACAAATCTACAAGTCAAAATTCAAATAGTTTTTTTTCTCCAATCATCGACACTAACCGTTAGATTGACTTGGATCTAAGGTATATTTTTCTAGTCACCGATGGATATTTATCCACCATACCAATCGTTGAATCTCTTTTTAGAGCTCATTGGTGGAATTTTTTTAAAAACTTAACAACCCAGTGACTTAAATAAAAATTTTTAAATAGTTCAATAACCAATTTGTAAATTTTCTTAGTTAAGTGCCAGAAACAAAAACTTAACCCTAATTTAATGATGAATGGTGTAATTTACCCTAAATTTGAAGTGTTGTTAAGTTTGTAATTAATGATGTTTGAACTGAACGAGATTGGCCAGTCAAATTGAGAATCGGTTGGAGTACTAATCCAAAAAATGGCATCGAACCGGTTGGACTGGTTAAAAATTAATTGTATTGATTGGGTCAATTTTTTTTAAAACTTTTTATATTTTTAAAAATTTTAATAATTTTATAATTAAACTCGTGATTTGATCATTCAATTTTAAGGTAACACTCCACTCAAAGTGTTGTAACAATTAACAAGGTTATCTTCAGGTAGTCATAAGAAAAATGGGTCTTGATGAAAGATGGATCTCACGGGTCTTATAGAGTTTTTAATGGCATTACCTCCCAGACCATTGTATTTTCGAGGGGACAGGAAGGGAAACCTTATATAATAAATTTTTATTATTATCATTACAATATCAAGAAGGGAAGATCAAAGATATTTTTAAAAATATTTACTTTTTAATATTTTTTATTTTTGAATTTAAATTTAAAAAAAAATAATTTGAATAAATTTGAATGTGACATGGCACATTCTGATTGGTCAGATGTGTCACGTGACATATTGTGATTAACGCTACGTGTTAACTGGTTTTTTAATGTCATTAAAAAAATTAGATTGAACCAGTGTAGTTCATATAAAAAATTAAAATAGAGTATAAAAATTAAATTATAAAAGTAAGGTGTTGTTTGATAAATTAATAAATAAAATATTAAAAAATTAAGTATTGAATTCAAGTTGTAAATTCTATTTAGTATATTAATTAAAATTAACTATAAAATATAATTAAACTATTTTAATAAATATAAATTTTAATTTCTGAAATTTTAATTTTACATTTTTGTCTTTATTTTTTATTCATTTTGCATTATTTTAAACAAAATCAAAATTTAAACATATATTATTTAAGCTTAATACATAATTTGATATTTGAGTTTGACACTTTTTTTTCATATGTGGTACTTGTGTTAATTTTTGCTCTATGGTATCTGTATTTGACAAAATTATACATTTTGGTACCTGAAGGTAACATTGTTAACTTTTTAGTATTTCGTTCGGGTTTTAGAGTTAATTTGATGAAAATTCATAATTAGCTAATAATGTTAGCAACTAACTTTCATCAAATCAACCCCTTAAAACCTGAATTAAATATCAAAAAAGTTAGTACTGTTACCTTTGGGTGTACCAAAATATATTTGACAAATTAAACGCAAAATTAAATAAATTCACAACTAAATTTAAAATTATTCTATTAATAAATCATAAAAATTCAAACTTAATAATATTGGAAATTAACTATAATCAAATCAACCCTAAAACCCCGAATTAAATATTAAAAAGTTAGGACTATTACCTTTAGGTGCTAAAATATATAATTTTTGTCAAATACAAATATCAAATTGAATGAAATAAATGACACAATTACCACTTTGAAAAAGCTATCAAATTTGAGGACCAAATGATATATTAAATCTATTCTTTAAAAGATAATATAATGTTATTAAGTGATAATTGCTTATCTACTTATCAGTTTCAAACCTTTTTTTTTTTTAAAATCAATTATTTTTATTATAAATTATCAAAGATGCATAAAATAACCTTAAATTAATAAAATATTAATTTTTAATTAATTTAATTATTTACTGCTTATTTTATGCAATTATTTTATCCAAATTTCATCATAAATTTCTTTTGAGTTTATATCTATTACGTGTAAATTACTTGAACATCTATTATTTTAATAATTGTTATTTATAAACATCTTTAAAAAAGGATAAACTCTACGGATAGTTTTTTTATTTAATTATTAAAAGTTACAATTTATTATTAATTATTCAATTTTTTTCCTTTTTGATCACTCGTCGTTAAATTGGATAACAGAAAAATGATTTGTTAGGTTTTAAAATTGGTACAATAGCAATTTTAACCCTCAATATATAAATGTTGCCTTGATTCTAAAAAAAAAATAACCCTTAACATTTACACATTGTGTAATTTGATATATATATATTTACAATTTTACTTTTCTTTATGAGATTGAAATTTAATTTTAAAAGAATGATAAAACAAGAAAATTAATATCTTGGATTTCTTTTGTGTTTTCATTTTTGCTATTTTTTTTATCAAATTTAGCAATAAATTTATTTTTTAGCTTTTTAGGTGAAATGGATATAAAGAAAAAAACTGCAAAAAAAAATCAAATTACACAATGTGTAAATGTTGAGGTTTAAATTTTTTAGAATCAAGACTAAATTGACACAATGTATAAATATTGAGGATTAAAATTACTATTATGTCAATTTTAAAAGTTACCACATCATCATTCCATTAACCATTTAATAACTTATGACCAAAAACGATAAAATTAAATAATTGAGTAATAATTTAATTAATTATGCTTCTTATATTCGGATGTATTGATCATTGGGTATGTATTGACTTTGATAAATGAATAACCATATAAATACACTCTTTTCCGCTTTAATTTGAAAAAAAATAATATTTTAATAAATCACTGTTTTGATGGATCTATCATATATGAGAGTAATTATGCTATTGGAGGGGGAATTGTAAGAAACCGAAATAGAAAGTGGATTATTGACTTTAATAAATTCTTGAGGAGCTATTCAATGTTAAAGCTAAACTTTGAGATATCTTGGATGATTTAGGCATTTTAATTAATTTGAGATATGACCACTTGACTATTCAGATTGATAACTTTTAGGCAGCTAAGGCTATTCATAAGAGACATATGAGAGGATGTAACACAACTTTGATGAGAAGAATTTTTCAATTATTGTCACAGTTTAATCATTGGAGCATTTTGCATCCCTAGAAGAGCCAATCAGGAGATGGAAATGTTGGTCAAGCTGAAGGCTATGGTTTGCGAATCTTTGAAGTATCCCCACTTGGGGGTTCAAGCTAATTTTATAATATGTATTTGTTTTAATGTAATTAATATTTTTTAATGATTCAGGTTAAAATAGAACATAAAAGTTTAGTCATGAAAGTAAATTAAAATGATTCTATTGATGATATTGAATGTCAAATGGGATGTTTAATCAGAATTATAGGTCATAATAATTGAAGACAAAAGCGTTCCAATTCGTTTGGCTTTATATACTTTAATTATTTTGGATTGTTATTTAATACATTAAGTGTGTTTAAAATTATGATATAAATATTTTTGTCAATAATAAGAACTTGAGTTCGATGAGTTGAAATTGTATTATCCTAAAAATTATACATAATTCTAGATATTGTGTATTTTTAAAAAATATATATTTTATTTTTTTAATGGTATGTTTCTGTAAACACTACAAGAAAATAGACTTTTAGCGGCGCTTTTAGCGGCGTTTGAATAAAAAACTCCACTAAAAATTGAATAGATCAAGTATTAGCGGCGTTTTTAAGAAAGCGCCGCTATAGGTCGATCTATAGCGGCATTTTTATAAAAACGCCACTAAAAGATTAAGCCGAACGGCGTCGTTTACTGTGAGCTTCAGTGGCAATAGCGGCGCTTTATCAAAAACGCCGCTATAGTCAAAAACGCCGCTATAAGTTTGAGTATTAACGGCGTTTTTAAGAAAGCGCCGCTATAGGTCGACCTATAGCGGCGTTTTTGTAAAAATGCCACTAAAAGATTAAGTCAAACGGCGTCGTTTATTGTGAGCTTCAGTGGCAATAGCAGCGCTTTATCAAAAACGCCGCTATAGGTTTGAGTATTAGCGGCGTTTTTCAGAAAGCGCCGCTATAGGTCGACCTATAGCGGCGTTTGTATAAAAACACCGCTAAAAGATTAAGCCGAACGGCGTCGTTTATTTTGAGCTTCAGTGGAAATAGCGGCGCTTCCTCAAAAACGCCACTATAGATTGAGTATTAGTAGCGCTTTTTAAAAAATGCCGCTATGGGTTTGAGTTTTAGCGGCGCTTTTCTAAAAACGCCACGATAGATTTGAGTTTTAGCGGCGCTTTTTGGAAAAACGCCGCTATAGATCTAAACTATTTTAAGGTTTATAGATTATGGGTTTAAGGGTTGGTTTAGGGTTGATGGTTTATGTTTTATGATTTAGGGTTTTAGAGATTGTAGTTAAGGGTTTAAGGTTTAGATTAATTAGTATTTTTAATTTATATATTAAATAATCTATTATATAGTTGTAAAAGAGATAATATTAAATTTAATATATTAAAAATATAACAAATTATTTATTGAAAAATAAATTAAAAAAAGTAGCAGATTGATATGGATAGGCAACTATCTATTTTGGATAGGACCAAATTATAACAAATTAAATAAGGTCTTATTTTTATTTTTATTTTGATTTTATTTTGATCATATCTGAAACTGACTTTATAAACAATATAAATTAAATACACCATTCTCTAAACCCTAACCCACTAAACCCTTAAATTACCAAACTTTTAAACCCTAAGTCTCAAACCATAAACCCTTAAAACTCTAAACACTGCCCTAACCATAAATCCTAACCCATTAACCCTAACTCCTAACCCTTAACCCCTAAACCCATAAACTATAGACCTTAAATTTGAAACCTTAAACTATAAACCCTAAATTAACGAGACGTAGAAAAATTTTGAAAATAAAAACATATAAAAATATATGTTAAAAATGAAAAAAATTATATAGTATATATTATTTAAAATAATTTTAAAGCTTTTTGGGTATATGACTGATTGTTTGTCAATTTACATATTAAATAAATTCTTATATAATCATAAAAGAGATGATATTAATTTTAAAATATTGAATTAATTATCATTATTATAGTTTAAGGTTTATGCATGGTTTAGGGTATATATGGTTTAGGGTTTATGGTTTATGGATTATGACGAGTTAATATTTTAAGGTTTATGGATTATGCATGGGTCTAGGGATTATGGGTTTAGGGTTTAAGGTTTAAGGGTTTATGGTTTATGGGTTAATATTATTTTAAGGTTTATGGATTATTGATTGTGGATTTAGGGATTGTGGTTTATGGTTCAAGGGCTAAAGTTTAGGGATTTGGGGTTTATAGTTTAGGGGTTAAGATTTAAAGGTTGGGGGTCTATGGGTTAAATGTTAAGAGTTAAAGGGTTAAGGGGATATGGTTTAGGGTTTAGTGTTTAAAGTTTAGGGATTAAGGGTTTATGGTTTAAGGTTGAGGGGTTTAGGGGTTAAGGGGACATGGTTTAAGGTTTAGTGTTTAAATTTTAGGGATTAAGGGTTAATGGTTTAGGGGTTAAGGGGACATGGGTTAAGGGTTTAGGATAATTAGTGTTAAAAAATTTAATTAAAATTTGAAATACTATTATTTAAAATAATTAATTTTAAAGATTTTTTGGGTATATGACTAATTTTTTTAATTTATATATATTAAAAAATTTCAAATTTTAATGATTTCAAATTTTCAATAATTTTCAAGATTTCAAATTTTATGTAGTTCTTTTAAATATTAGTTAAAATTTAAAAAATTATTTATTTAAATGAAAAAATACTATTATTTAAAATAAAATTAAAGTTTTTTTGGCTATATAACTTATTGTTTTTTAATTTATATTGTTTTTTATTTATATATTAAATAATTTAAAATTTTAAAGGCATTAGCGGCGTTTTCCATAAACGCCGCAAAAGGTATGCAATAGCGATGTTTTTCCAAAAACGCCGCAAAAGATCATCATGTTTTAAAACAAAACGGCGTCGTTTTATATGATTTGTTAGTGGCATTTGTTGCAAAGCGCCGCAATAGGTTCGGATTTAGCGGTGCTAGTTTATAAACGCCGCTAAAGTTGATTTTGTTTATATTAAAATGTCGTCGTTTTATTGGTTTATTAGTGGCATTTTGGTAAAACGCCGCAATAGCTTACCCTTTTAGCGGCGCTACGGTGGAAACACCGCAAATGTCAAATTATTTTGGTCAAACCATCGTCGTTTTGCTGCCTTATTTTTTACCCAGACGATAACACTTAACATTTTCCATGTTCTCCCCTTCATTTCCCCTCTTTTCCTTAGTCCCAAATCCCTAAAGTATTATCGGTTCTTTTTCCCCAATTCGACATCCGGAAAAAAAACTATCTTTTTCCCCAATTTGAAATCCTTAAAACTCAACCTTCCCACTGGCCATTGATTTCCCATCTATAGAAAATCGGATTAACAAAGGCAAGGGTTTCAGAAGTCGGCTTTGGGGTTGAAGAAAATAGTTCAAGGTAAGAATTCGAGTATTTACTGATATTTGTGTATTAGTATTACTTTTTGTTATTGATTTAGCTATTTTTTGCAATGAACAAGAATTTGCTCTGAATTTCATTTTTCGGGCTTTGAAGATTGGTGAGCTTTTGTGCTCTAGAAGAATAGCAGAATGGGGTGTGTTGGATCGACGCCGGCCAAATGAGACAGTGATGGTTTTTCATTTTACTTGCTATTTTTTTTCTTTTCCTTTTGTTTTTCCTGTTTTGTTTCTGAGAAAATCGTGGGAAAATTGGAAGCTTAAAGGGACAATGACAGCATCATTGAATTGATTGAGCCCAAGAAAACTTTGAGCTATTCAGTTTAAGTTTCGATATTTTCTAACCAAATTGAAAGGTTTGCTTTTTTTTTCCATTTTTGTTTCAATTTTTTCAATTTTTTTGAAGTTTGAAGAGATTAACAACATTTTGGCTATTGAGTTCTACCATAATTATAGGTTTTTTCCTGGAAATATTCAAAAACAAAAACTTAAAAAAAAACTTAAATTTCCTTTTTAATTGTATAAATAATGTTGTTATTAACTTAATTTGAATACTTAGATATTAATTTGAAATTTTTCTTGGAGTTGCAACTGCATTATTTGTTAATCATTATCTTCTAATTTTGCAAAAAGATTGAACACACATGGAACATTATGCTATCTTTTGTAGTATTTTAGTATTTTAGTATTTCAATTCATTAACTCTTTCTGATTAACATGCCGTATGAACTCATACTTCTCCATTTGCTTTTTTTTTTGGGTAGTATTTTAGTATTTCAATTCATTAAACTCTCTCTGATGAACATACTGTATGAACTCATACTTCTCGATTTGCATTTGAAGTATATACGTAGTTAATCATATCGTGGACGATTTGGTTCTGATAGGGAATGCGAAAAAGATTTGAAAGCCAAACAATTTGAATAAATTAATATTGTATGAAAAGTTAAATTTGTATTTGGTTTTGAATGGTCGAAGTTGGAATGATAGAAAATAGAGGAATTTTGATTTTACATTCGCTTTGAATAGTAGATTTTTTTTTATATATTAGGTGAGTGTTTGAATTGGTGGAGGCAAATGATTTAATGGCCATGAATTCATGAGTTGAATAGTAGTGTGCATTATTTGATGAATTGCTTGAAAACAATTCGAATTTGATCAAAGTTTAGCTAGATTGGTTCATGTATTTATTTGTAATAGATGGTATCTAACAGGTCTCGAGTTAGCTAGTTTTGTTGTGTATATATATTTGGAGTTGAAAAAATTTATAGATTTGTTTGGGATTTTTGAGCATTTTAGTAGTTTTTGCTAATTGATGGTACTGAAGTAAAGTGAATCTCAATGAAATTGTGGGAATTTTTTTATTATTTTTCTTTGCCTTTGTATAAATATAGAATTCCAGTTATCCTTCCGATTCCTTTGGGAAAGTAAAGTTTCATGTTTATTGGAGTTATGCTACCTTAGCTCATGGTAAGGGTAGGATATGTATAGATAGACAATGACACTCTTAGAAAAGTGAATTGTCTAAATAA
This sequence comes from Gossypium longicalyx, assembly GCA_025698465.1. Lineage (NCBI taxonomy): Eukaryota > Viridiplantae > Streptophyta > Magnoliopsida > Malvales > Malvaceae > Gossypium > Gossypium longicalyx. Next base: position 4,661,203 of record CM047004.1, read on the forward strand.
CATAACATGAGTATCAGTGAAGTAGATATGGGGTTCATTGTTGGAAGTTAATTTCGGCGAATTCAATATTTGTCAATGTCGCTTTACCTTTTTAGTTCGAAGCTGATTTACATCTTGAATATGCGTATGTTACAGCAAGATGATTTCTGTGCAACATTGATGTTTAGTTCTCTATCATGGATTTGTTGGATGCCTATTTAGTCTTGAAATTGAAAAACCTATAGGTATTTGTGATTTTGAGATTCATGTTCCTTGTGACTTTCAAATATTAATCATATTGAATCTCGACCAATTTATGTATGAAGTATGCATTTAGTTCTGACAATTTATACGATAACCTTTGTTAGGTTACAAGACTACATTTCTACCAAAATGAAAACCCCTATTGTCATTAAATAGTGACACCACTGTCTTGTTGAAGTTGAAAGATGTTTGTACTTTTATGTTCCTAACAATAAATACAGCAGAAAAACATACTTTATGATCCACATTAAATAATTAGTGCAAATTCAATTTATGAGGTTGAAATTGGCAGCAACTGAGTAATATTACAGTAACCAAACAAGCAGAAACAAAGAAATTATCCAAAGGATTCATTAATTTATTTATGTATTTCATAATACATAAACAATAATATAAATTTGGTTTTTATCCTTAAATTAAATAATTTATAGCTTTTTGCTTTGGAAAATTCGTTAATGGATCATGTTTTTAATTCTTATTTAATTCTTGTTTATCCTTAGATTATTTTTTTATTTCATGGTTGTTCATTGTTTGCAGGTGTAATTTAATTTGCTAGAATTGACTCTTCCATCCAATTTACAATTTCTAAGAGGTATGTATATTTAATTTGCTAAAGCTTTATTTCTAGGAGATTATATTTGGTATGTATTCCATGAGCTAAGTACAAGGTAATTACAATTTCAAATAGGTATGTATATTTAATTTGTTAAATCTATTTTTAACTTATTTTTTAATGGATCATTAATTATTATTGATCAGAATTTTAATATTTCTGATGTGCAGGATCCATCAGATGGCAAGCACAGAGCATACTCTATTATAATTCTTGGTTAACTCATCTAAAGTTTTCTAAGAAGTAGACGATTTGGAGAAACAGAGTAGATTTAGAAAGTCATGGGTAGATAAAAACACAGTGGGATTTTATTTAGAGAATTTCTTATATCTTACAAAGAGGAACTCATCTTCCTTTTATAGCTGAAGGAGATGTAATACAACAAAATAGTAAACAATGTACTAGATAGACATCAGACATTAAAGCATAAAGTAAAACAGTATAGAAAGTAAAAGTAGTGCTGATTTTAGACATTATTTGACATAAAGTAAAATACTTTAATTATTAAAGGCGAGGTTTCTGATTAGTGTCTTTCAGCTGTTTGCATTTGAATGGGGTAGCTGAGCACTATCCATGGAATCTTCACTGCAGCAGGTCATTTCTTCATCTTTTTCTTTTCCATCATGCAGCTCTATCTTAGCAAGACTGATTTAACTGTATTGCTATGGATAATCTTGTGACCATTTTGTGGGGTCAGGTATTCCTTCATGATATTCACGGAGAGCTTTTAATATTTCTTCATGATAAGGTGTATATGTCCTTGGCCAGGTGTCCCATGGTGCATTAATATTCGGAGGTGGCCATATTTCAAATGGAATGATCCTATTGAGTTGGCAGAGAAACCTTTGTAATTCTCGATATTGGACATCATCTTTGAAGATTTCATTTTCAAGGGTTTTGTGAATCCAGGCGGTTGGAAAGGAATTGAGTTGAGTTGCTTTTCCACATTTAACAAAATATTGAGGCTTATAGAAAATTATAATCATATAACTTTCATAATTACCTCTTGCTTGATTGCAATATTGCTCAATTATTTGAAGCCATTGTGGGAGAGGATGAAACCAACAAAGGAAAGTGAAGAAATTTTGTTGTTCTGGTTCAATGTTTCCTCTGATGGCTTTTTTCAAGTAATAAAGGAGGTCAAGTGTGTTGAACTGGATGGCAATATGGTAAAGATGAGTAAAGTACCATAAAAAACCATTTTAATTCATTTGGTTGTTCAACAAACTCAAACCTTATTGGGTGAATGAAAGGATAATCTGGATGGATACCCCAAGGTTTAAGAATAAGTCCTCCAAAATTCTTGAAAACTTGAATCTGGTATTCAAACATCATGTCCCTTGCTTTTTGGTGAAAGCAATTCTTTTCCACAAAGTATATACTTCTGGTGGAAATTCAGGATGAAGTTTAGGAGTAACAGTGTAAGGTGTAGGAGATGTGGATGTTGAGGAATAAGGCCGATACATCATAATTGGTCTGGGCCAAAAAACTCTCTTCTAGGCAAAAACTTCTGAATTTTCTTTGGGCCTGGAAAGTAAATCAGCAAGAACATTTTGCTTTCCTGGTATATGTCTGACATCAAATGAAAACTGAGAAAACCATTCTGCCCATCTCAAGAGTTGTGGATGAGGAACTGTTTTCTGTTTAAACTTGAGCATTTGTGGAAATAAAGACATATCCATTTCTACCAGAAAATGATATCCTTGAAGATGGAATTTGAATTTTGCCATACCTTTCTTGACTGCAAGGATTTCTTTAAATATGGAGTGATAATGGATTTCTGCTTCTGAGAATCTTCCACTTTTATATCCACAGAGTTATTTTTTTACCATTTCTTTCTTCAAAGAGAATTGCTCCCCAATATTTGTCACTGGCATCTGTTTGTAGAATTCTTTTTCCATCTGAGGGAATCTGGAGTGGAGGCAAATCCTGGGTAATTTCTTTCAATTTTTGACGGGCTTTGGTTTGAGAAGAAGACCATGGAGGAGGGTCTTTTTTGAGCAACTTTTTCAAGGGGTTAATATACTTAGAAACTTTAGGAATAAAATCTCTAAGATTATTAACAATCCCAATAAATTGCTAGACTTGTTTGAAAGACAAATCTTTTGATGAGAACTTGAGAAGTTCTTGAGCAATGTGTGGTCCTAGAGAATATCTTCCTTCTTTGATATCCATTCCTAGGAACTGGATCTCTGATTTGTTAATCTGCATTTTCCTTTCTGACAACATTATCCCACATTTGAAAATAAGGGATTTGAAATCATTAAGGAGTTGGGCATGAGATTCTTCATCTTAACTGTAAAGCAGGATATCATCAATGTAGACTAAAGCATTTTCCATTAAAGGATAGAAAATATTTATCATTGCTTTTTGAAATAGAGAAGGAGCAGTCTTTAGTCCAAATGGCATGACTTTCCATTAGAAATGTCCATTAGGAATGCAAAATTCTGTCTTTGGTCTATCATCAGCATGAATCCCCAATTGCCAAAAACCTGCCTTGAGGTCAAATTTGGAGAAGATTTTTGCTTTGGCTAAGCTGGAGAAGAGCAATTCTTTGTTTGGAAGAGGAAATTTGTCATCTTGGAGGAAATGATTAAGAGGTTGGTAATTAATTATCAATCTTAACTTTCCTCTGATCTGTTCAGATCTTTTATTCACATAAAAAGCTTCACACGCCCATTGAGAATCCGAGGGTTCAATCAGATCTTGTTGCTGTAGTTCTTTGCATTCTTTTTGTGCTAGCAGCAAATGATCTGGATTCATTCCTTGATGGCTGGCTTTTGTTGGTTTGATATCTTCATTTTTCTTGAAAGGTAGATTAATGAAGAAATCTGGGTTTTTCCACAAAGGGTTTGAGCATTTATTCAGGAATTCAGAATGAGATTCTGCACATGATTGGGCTTTTAATTCTTGAATTATATGATGGATTTTTTCAGATTGGATTATAAAAAGTTTTGGGATTTTGACAAAGGGTTGGAAAAGATTTTTTTATCTTACTCCTTCAGGGAGTATTCTGAGATGCTGGGCTTTTTTGTAGAGGTCAAAACCTACTACAATATCTTTTCCAGGAAGTTTTGATCCCAATACTGTAGTTTTTACACAATAGCCTGGGAAGAATTGAATAGTAATTGGTTTACTAATCAGATGAGTAGCAAAAGGAACATTAGCAGCTGAATCGAAATACCTTATATGAGGTTTCCACCATTCTGAAGGTAAAACATCTGGGTTCATGATGGTTTCTGCTGCTCCAGTATCTATAAAGGCAATTATAGTAATGGGTTTACTATACTTGTCTAAATAGACTTTTACTGGTATATGAGGAATTGGAACTGTATCAATAGCTCTGTCAATAGTTTGAGCTTTGACTTGTATTATCTGTATATCAGAATAATCTGATTCTGGATCAGACGAATCACAGGCAGGAATTGCACAGATCATTCTATCTGATGGCTCATCTTCAATAGAGCAAACAGATTCAATATCATCTTCTTCTTGGATCTTGACTCTTGATTGTCTTACTATCTGCGTGATCTTCTTAGCTTGCTTCTTATTTTTTGGACAATTTTTTGAAAAATGTCCCTTCTGATTACAGATGTAACAACGGTTAGATTTTGTTGATTTTATTTTCTTCTTAAGATATCTCCATCGTGGCCTGATCTTTTTCTTTCTTCTTGGAGTTGGAAAAGAAGAATGTTTTCTAAAATGTTTCTTCTTTCTTGTGCGGCAATCACACAAGTGATTTTTTGGGCATTTGTACTTCAAATAAGAATCATCACAGGCTCTGTCAATTCTTTTGTCACCATGGAGATAGTCTTTGAATATCATTCTTCTGTTGCAGATGTCTTCTAAAGCAACAAAGACTTCTTGTTGAAGTTCTCCAACTGTGATCTGGAGAATGTCTTTGTTCTGTGTCTGGAGAGCTTGATTTACTGCAACTTGAATTGGATTTGGGAGAGATGAGAGAATAACGGGCTTGAGATTTGGATTAAGGCCTAAAGCACAAAATAACTTGGTCATTACTTTGAAGTGCTTTTCCAGATCTTTTTTGACATACGAACAACACTTTCTTTTGTAGAATTCCCTTCTCTTTAATGTCAGCAAGTCTTCAGGATTTCCTACAAAATAATACCAATAAGGGTGTGGATAAATACAAGAATTGCAAGAAAGAAGGAATTGTAGCAGGTATGCTATGCCAAACTTAAACCCTTCATCCATATGGGTTATTTCATAGGCACTGCCTTTTAGCTACAAAGCCTTAATTCAAGAAACTTATACTATCCACAACAATATTGATATTATTGATAAGAATTTTAATATTTTTGATGTGCAGGATCCATCAGATGGCAAGCACAGAGCATACTCTATTATAATTCTTGTTTATTAAATTACTTCGATTATTTTTTTAATTTGCTTATGTTGTTTATCCTTAGAGACTTTTTATGCTGTCTTTAATTTTTTTAATTTGCTTATTCTGCTTATCCTTGGGATCTCTTTGCTACTGGTTCCAATGCGTATGTTCTTACTTATAATAATACTGTAAAATGGATCATTTCTGCTCAATTTGCAACCTTTTAATAATATTATACCTCTCGACATGTATGCTTGCCACGTGAATTTTTTCTACCATATTTTTGTAATTTGTGATTTAATATTTCTATATTTCTATCACGATTTTTAATAAATTTATTTATTGATATAATATGTCCCATCTAATATACAAATATTTCTATCACGATTTTTAATAAATTTATTTATTAATATAATATGTCCCATCTAATATACAAATATTTAATAAAATATTTTATATAGTTTTTAACTTAAATTTAAATTATTATTGAAACATTCTCGTCCGTTTTATCACAAATATTATTGTCCGTTTTATCATAAATATTATCGTCCAATTTATCATTTAAGTTAAACTTTTTATTCAAAATAAATCGTAGCTTTTAAGCTAAATACGGATGTCCACACAGTGCTTTAACATGTACTTAAGAAAAGATGACTCGTAAAACATAAATTAAATTAAGTGTGGACTATTTTAACTGCACATGTGATTTGTCAAATAAAAACGAACGACATGTATATTATTTAATTAAAATATTTTTTTTCAATATTATTTAATTAAAATAATTTTTATAAATATTATTTAATTAAATATTATTTAATCCCACAACTTACCTATAGATACTTGATATGTATTATCCATGTGATTTTTCACATCGTCAAATAAAAAACTTACATAATACATAAATATATTTGATATCATAATTTACATAACTTACAAAACGTACATAACTTATATAACTTAGATAAATATATAACTTATATAACTTACATAACTTATATAACATACATAACTTATATAACTTAGATAAATATATAACTTACATAACTTACATAACTTATATAACTTACATAAATATATATCATATCATAACTTACATAACTTACATAATACTTAAATATATTTTATATCATATCTTACATAACTAGCTTACGAAACTTACTTAACTTACATAATAAATAAATCTATACTTGAAAATCTCGCAACTTGCCTGAATTAGTTTATACCCATTAGAGACTTGATATTTAGTATAATGATATGATTTAAATCAATTGAGAACATTTAAGTAACTGTAATATGTTGTCAACTTTAGATTTTAAGAACTACGAAATGGATAGGAGTTGGATGAAATTGTCAAGGGTAAGCAATGCCTATCAAAATGGAGTACAAACTTTTCTAAATTTTGCATTTCAAAATGCAAGCCAAGAGAATATGATTCTTTGCCCGTGTAAGAAGTGTGGCAACATCAATTGGCATTTTCGTGAAGTTGTCTACGAACATCTAATTGTTGATGGCTTTATTCAGGGGTATAAAAAATGGATTTTCCATGGAGAGTGTACATCTAGTGGAACTTCTTCAACGATTAATCCGACTTATCCTGATACTGATTACCATCAGTATGTTAGACAAGATGACATGGAAGATATGTTGCGGGATGCATTTAATATGCATACATGGTGAGTAATCGTTTCTACTTGACTTTATTGTATCCGATGATTGTAATATTGGTGGAAATGTTTTTTGCGAAACGGGAACAAGTGCACCTGATGAGGAGCCAAATGAAGAAGCGGCAAAGTTCTACAATTTACTTAATGAAATGAATGAAGAACTTTACGAGGGATCAAAATATTCGAAATTGTCCTTCTACATTCGTCTATTTCACTTAAATGTTTAGGAGGGTGGACCGGAAACTCTTTTGCAATGCTGCTAGAGTTTTTGAGAGAGATGTTTCCGTTTGCAAAAATTCCCCAGTCTTGTCAAGATATGAAGAGGCTAATAAAAGATCTAGGCCTTGGGTACGATAAAATTCATAGTTTCCCAAATGACTGCATGTTGTACTGGGGTGATCAAAAAAACCAACAGTCTTGTCATGTTTGCGGTAAGTCTCGTTGGATGAATAGTAATATAGAATATGTGAATACAGATGAAGGTGGGGCACAGTTAAGAAAGAAGCCAGTCAAGGTTTTGCAATATTTTCCCCTAATACCAAGACTTCAAAGGCTTTTCATGTCGTCAAAGACAGCCGAATCTATGAGGTGGCATTATGATCAACGAACCGATGATGGATTATTAAGACATCCTACGGATTCTTTAGCTTGGAAATCATTTGACAATAAATTTCCAAGCTTTGCAAGCAATCCTCGGAATGTGAGGCTTGGGCTAGCAGCTGACGGCTTTAAGCCATTTAAAATCATGAGTACTTCGTACAGTACTTGGCCTGTAGTGCTTATTCCTTACAATTTGCCTCCATGGATTTGCATGAAGCAATCTTCATTTATTTTTCAATGTCAAAGGAAGAGAAAGAAGTGTTCTGCATGGTGTTGAAGGATGTAAAGGTCCCAGATGCGTATGCTTCAAATATATCTCGATGTGTGAGTCTCAAAGATCGAAGATTATATTCATTAAAATCACATGATTACCACATCTTGATGCAAGATTTACTCCCAGTTGCTTTACAGTGCTGTATGTCAAAAAATGTAACGTCTTGTATAATTGAACTATCCAATATAATGAAAGCTATTTGTGGCAAATTTTTGGATGTTAAAGAACTTGAGAAAGTACAAGATCAAGTGGCTTTGACTTTATGCAATTTGGAGAAGATCTTTCCACCTTCCTTCTTCACTATTATGGTGCACTTGGTAATCCATCTCCCTCACGAAGCAATACTTGGTGGACCGATTTTTTATCGATGGATGTATCCTATAGAAAGATGCTAATTTATTTCTCAAGTATTCATTCATTCACCTTTATACATTTAGTTACAGCTTTTGATAAATATTGTATATCGTGTTTAGGTTCCTAAGCAAATTGAAGTCATATTGTCGCAATAAGCGTTATCCAGAAGGATTAATTGCTGAAGGCTACTTGGCAGAGGAGTGCATGACCTTCTGTTCTAGATATTTAGAAGATGCTGAAACATGATTGAATAGACCAAGTAGAAATGTTGGGCTCAATGATCATAACTTGGCCGAAACTTATTTATTCCAAAGTTATGGAGAACCAATTGGCAAAGTTGAAATTACAGAATTAGATGATATATCGTGGATACAAGCACATCGATATGTACTTTTTCACCACGATTCAATTAAACCGTTACACAAGTAAGTTATAAAATTTCCTTACATATTCGTCGTTTTGATTTGTTTATCTTCTAACCAATTAAACTTGTTTTTAACATAGTGAGTACAAACAAATTTTGAGATCTTGTACACGCTCTCGAAGATTACAACATCGAGAGATTAATAAGTTATTCACAGAATCTTTTCATGAATGGTTAAGCCAAACGGTATGTAACTAAAGTTAATAAGTTACATATAATCGCGAAATTTAGTTAATCAAATAAGAATGTTTTTACATAATAGATCTATAATTATTCAGTTTACTTTCGATTCAATAGGTTTGGAGTGGGAAGGACGTCAATGACGAAGTTAAATGGCTTTCCAAGGTCCGAACAGAGTAATAAAAAGATATAGTGCCTTCCTCATCAATGGATACAGATTTCATACAAAGTATCGCGAGAGAATGAGAACTCAAAATTGTGGAGTTGTTGTTAATTCTTCAATTACAAGTTATGCTAGTGCTAGGGACAGTAATCCGGTTGAGGATAATGTGGAGTATTACGGACTTCTTACCGACATTATTGAGTTGGATTACTATAGCAGATGGAAAGTTGTCTTATTTCGGTGCGATTGGGCTGATATTAATACTGCTCGAGGAATTAAAAAATATCAATTTGGTTTTACAATGGTGAATTTCTCTCACTTGATTCACACTGGAAAATAATTGATGGACGAGCCATATGTATTTTCCTCTCAAGTGAAACAAGTTTTTTATTCGAAAGATCCAACTAATGAGGGTTGGTATGTTATACTCCGGAACACCCCTAGAGACTTGTTTGACATGGGTAATGGAAGTAGAGATGACATCGTTGAAAGATCAGAAACATTACCTTTTCCAGAACAAAACTTAGATGAAAATATCCCTAGTACTAGTACACAACATCAATGGGTTCGACATGATGTGGATGAAGATATTTACGAATAATGATGTAGTAAGATTTTACGATTTTTTAATTATATGTAATATTATAATTTTAATCTTGGTCATGTTATATAATTTAACTATTTTATATATACTACTATTGTTGTAATTTGTTACTAAAACTTTAACTATTTTATGTGTATTGCAGGAAAAATGCGTAGAAGAAGATTACGAGATTTAAGTATTGTCCAGAATACTCCAAATTCGGAAGAAGCAAATAGTGAACAGCAGACAGTTGTTGGATCTTCGAGTGTGCCGGAGACACTAGACGAGCCTGGAGAATTTCAAAGTAATGTTAAGTTCATTTTACATGTGTTGACTTTTATTATTGATTTATTTGTCAATTTTAATATAATAATATATCATTTTTCAGCTGAAAGTGGTGGGACGCGCAGAGTTCGAGGACATACGCTACTTAAAGATTTATACGACTTAGATCCTGTCGAACGTGTCAAAGTAAGTAGAAATACTCATGGTTAGCCTGTTGGATCTAAAGCTCGACTTTTAGCAGGCTATTTGGGTATTTTAGCACGAAATGCCAATATGTTGCCCATCAACTACGAATCATTGCATCACATGCCTAATAGCAACAAAAAACAGGCTCTCGCTAATATTAAGGTAACAAAATGTGAATACAATTTATAATACTTTGGTTTAAGTTTCATTTATATTTACATTCTAAACTTGTGTTTTTTTAGGAGAGATTTGTTTTAGAGGTCTCCGATGACTATATCAAGAAGGCATTGGGAGAAAAATAGAGAGACCATAAAAGCAGTTTGGAAAAACTATATTTTAAGAAAGACATAAGCCTCGAGGAAAAATGTTGAGGTACCAATGGGAAGATGCGGTTAGATTCTGGAATTCAAAGAAATGAGAGGTATTACGTATTTCCAAACTCTTATGTATAGTGTTTACTATATACGTAATAATAATTTCATTATGTAGGACCGTGAGCGAGTTGGAACAAGCAGCAGGCAAAAACAAAAATTCACGCACACCATTGTGGTCGAAAAAGTTTTGCTTCAGAGTTTGAGGCCGAGGTATTATGAATTTATTAATTCTTTCAAATATTAATAACTTTCTACTATTAAATAATATTTTTACTACTATATTGTAGGAAGTCTCGTCTGGACAAAAAGTTAGACGCCTTCAGCTTTTTGAGATTACGCATAGGAAGAAAGATGGATCTCCTATGACATCCGAAGCTAGAGAAATTATGGTATATTTACTTAATAATATTTGATTTATTATAAATATTTATAATGTTTAATTATAATTGTTTAATTCAATTCATCATTAGTAGTTTTAATTAATGTTAAGTTATGTTGCATTCCTTTTTATTATATATTTCGTTTCTAACTCTTTAATTGATTTTTAGGAGAAACTAAAGGAGAAGAATGCGGAATATGAAGCGATTGCTTCGACTGATAGTTCTGTTAATCTTGAGAACATTGATAACAGAATTATCACTGAAGTTTTGGGTCCCGAAAGGTACGGTCGGGTTCGATTTCAAGGATCCGGTGTTATCCTCGACCCAATATTTTGATCCGCTCCCAAAAATACATGCCTTCCTAAGTCAAGCTCAAGTCGAAGTTCGAGGTTAAGAGACCGAGATAGCTCGGATGCAAGCGAACACGGTTGAGCAAATTGCTGAGGTTCAACGAAAATATGAAGAACTCCAGCAACAACTTAGAGTGGAGGCAGCAGAGAGGGAGGCAACGCGCGCGAGGAGGCAGAGGCAGCGGCGATGGCGTGAGAGCAGAGCGAGAAATCACGATGAGCTCCACTGCGGCTTGACAAATGATGCAGAGATGTTTCAAAGAATGCAAAAAAGCGCCATCTTAGACATTAGTTTTCTCGTTGTAAGAATGTTTTTAACTGTCACGTTTAACATTATTGTAAGAATATTTTAAATTATACTTTATTTATTAATTACATCATATATCTTTCGTTAAATTTGAAGTATCATTTAGAATTAATGTTTTTGGTTGTATTTTTTTATGCTAAATTTGCTGTTTTTGGCTGCATTTTATGCTATATTTGTTGTATTTGGTTGGATTTAATGCAGGAAGGGTTGGATATTGGTGAAAAAAATGCATTCCAAATCTACCAAAATTAGCGGCGTTTGTGGAAAAAACGCCGCTAAAAGTCATGGCTTTTAGCGGCGCTTTTACCACAAACGCTGCTAAAAACCATGACTTTTAGCGGCGTTTTTTTACAATCGCCGCGAAAAGTCTTAGCTTTTAGCGGCATTTTTTAAATAAACGCCACCAATTTTTGCGGCGTTACCTATAGCGGCATTTTTAAAAGCGCCACAAAAAGTTTTAGTGCCGCTTAAAAGCGCTGCAAAAAGTTTTAGTAGCGCTTAAAAGTGAATAGTTAGATGACTATTTTATATATTTTTTAGAGTTAAATAATTATTTCATAATTTTTTTATAATTAAATAATAAAAAATTACTAACAAATAAGTCACTATTAATATAATTTAGCTAAGGTCGACAATAATTGAAGAGAAAAGCCTTGAAATTTGTTTGGTTTTGTATACTTAATTATAGTTTGTCTTTCTACTCTTAACCATTCAAGCAAATTGACAAATATAAAAACAAATGGACGATTCCAAAAATTTCCACGTGGCAGGAAACAACTTCTTAACATTATTATCATCAATTGTACAAATTTTGATGGTTTATTGAGTTAAAATATAATTTTATTATTATTAATTTAAAATTTTATAAATTATAAAGAGATTTAAATAATTTTTTTCTATTTAGGTGGAGTCGAGCCCATATCAACCCGAGTTCGCTATTGAGTTAAAAAGCTACCAACCATAAAGACAACTATTAATCTCCTAATCACTGCGAATAAACGAACAAATTAAAAAAAAATTAATGTGGAGTTAAAACTTTAAAAATAAATATTTGATTCAATTGATATACATTAATAAGAAAATTTATCTTAAACTTAATATATATCATAATCATTAATTAATAATAGGACAAAATACAATAGAGTAAGTTATTAATATTGTTGGGTGTAATGGTAAGACACATTACATGTTCAAAGGATAATGCAAGTTTAAATTTTGAAAACGACATTATTGAAAGAGTAGCCACGAACTCCGAACACGGGCCAACCCTTCTTTGTCTCTAAAGATAAAATGTCGTAACCATCCAACGACTATTCCACTCATGTTGTCCATTGAAATCGCTCTGGATAATCCTAGTATTAACATTTTTTACTTGGTACTTGATAGTCTATTTTCATCTCTCACACACTTTATATATATATATGTATAACTTTTTGGTTAATTACAAGGCACTGTATCCGAGTTAATGAGTCTAATACTAGAATCAATGGCAACAAAAGAAGTAAATAAGTAAACAGTTTATTCATTAAGCTGAAAAGAGTACAAAGAGAAGGATTCTGAGAGACAAACCTTGTAAGCAAGCATGTATATATACATGCTGCTGCTTCAAACAAGGCAATCTTAACAATCAGTTCTCTCAGCATTATTTACTTGAAGCTAATATTATTTTGTAACTACTAGTTCATGCAGAAGGATTGCTTTCAATCTAAATATGAACAACTTGTTGAATCTCCGTGGCTGATTTTTTAACTTTCTTAAAGTAAAATGACCATCCAGGGCCAGTGGAGAGAGCAAAACGTACCATTTCTCCATCTGTGTATTTCCCAATTTCGTTGCATAAAGCTGGGCATGTTCCACATACTGTGGGGCAGTACTTAAATTTGTAATCAATATGACTCGCCTTCTCTATTCTAAACCAACTGGTCAAAGTGTTGGCACCCGGGTTCCCTTTAACCCCGTTGGTTACCACCCACCATTTTCCGGCTGAATGGTCGTAATCATCGACCTTCCACACCGTTGTTGTTCGGCAAATGTTGGGTCTGAGGCGAATGAACTCTATGTTCATGTCAGAGGATAGGCGAACAACGCGATCGTTGGAGTCCGAATTAGAAAATATCACCGGAATACCATTGTCGACACTGGATTTTCTTTGAGTAACGACTTCCGGGCATGGGTTTCCGCTAGGCCTACCTACGGCAAGCCCCCCACCACCAGCACCCCGTAGCGACGACACAACGTAGTATGGGGTGCCAGTTTGAACCTCGTTGCCATCAATGTCGAGCACTGGTTCATTTGTAGAGTTGGCTACACCAAACAAAAAGGATGATAGTGTGACTGAGAAGATGATGAAAAGAAGAAACACCGAAGCTGTTGTGGTTTTCATGGTTATACAAATTGTGTTGATATGTGTTGCTTTAGTTCTCCATGCGAATTTATAGAGATGGGAAAGGATCAACGTCCAAAATTGATAAAGATATTAATATTATTACATATAACACATTTCAAATGTGAGGTAAATTAATAGGACCACTTTTTTTTTTTTTCCAATAAATAAATTATTAGGACCACTCTTTTTTTATTTTATGAACGTCGAAAATTGGAAATATATGTAGAATTGATTTTTTATTTTTACAATAATTTTTTATTTATAATAACTATAAAATATGAAGTATACCTTTTATTAATTTAATTCTTTTATCTTAAATTTTAGTAAAATTAATTTTATTTATAAAGAAAATAAAATTAATAAATTTATCTAACATAATATTTCAATAAAATATTCAAATTTTATATAAATTATATTTTATTAAATAAAAATAATATTGGAATTCCGATATTTATTTGTTGTAACTTTTTTTGAGCTTTATGGTTTATCACAAATCTCATTTTTTATTTTTATCTCAAATTTTAAAATTCAAATTATTTTTCATTTTTTTTCTAAATGTTTCTTTGGTACAATAGAATTTCAAATTTATATACCCACACACACCCATTTAAACTATACCATACAAGTAGTGTTGACAAATTAATCTAATAGTAAAAACCATTAATCAATAGGCCAAATATTAGATTCTAAGATAAAATATGAAATGTGAAATTATCAAAAACTGGATTTCAAATATGAAACATTTTGAATCCATATTATATTTAAGAGTTTTAATCAATATTCATATATGGTGTCGAAACCATTTTTTTGAAAACGGGAATCGACTTGGATTTTAAAAATGAAAACAAATAGAGGAGTCGCCACCAATCCTTTTTGATGAGGTGTGATTGGGTCACCTCGAATTAATCATTTTAATAAAAGTTAAGATTTATTAAAACGGTAATTTTTGGTCTACGAAAATCAGAAAATGAGTTCAGGAGTCGGTTACACACGAGGAAGGATTACCACCCTCGATACGCCCAAAATTGGTACCTAGTTGATTAATAGTGTCATAGTATCGAAGATTTGAAACCTTGAGAAAATTTAAAATACGACCCCTCTTTGAATTAATGCTAAAAAATGATTGAATAAATTAAAACGGATGTTAAGGACTCTCTCATCTCGAGGTAATAAAATATCATGCCCAGTAAGTTAGGACACATCTCGAACTTTGAGACTGAACTTGCCTTTTATTTAAAATTAATGTATTTTAACTTCTTTTAAAAGGATATTCGGTTAATTAGGGTGGACGAGAAAAATCGAAACCCAGTAAGTTAGGGCACAGTTCCTCGAATTTCCGAACACCGAACATTGCCTTTATTTGCGGAAAATCTCATTTCAAGGTAACAAAATGTCATACCCGGTAAGTTAGGGCACCACACCTCGTATCTCCGAAAATAAGCATTTTTTAAAAAAAAAACTTGTATTGCGATTTAAAAGAGTATTCCGTTATTTAGATTTAAATGAGAAAAATCGAAACCCAGTAAGTTAGGGCACGATTGTCTCGAATTACCAAATACGGAATATCACTTTCATGAAAGAATTATTTTAAGGGATCGAGTAAAAATATAATGAGATTTATAGTAAAATATAAAAGCGAATTATGGTATTAATAACAATAACGTATAATAATAGTTGACAGTGTTAATAACAATAATGAGCAATTATAAAAAGATGACATAAAAGCAAGGTTAGCAATATGTAAATATAAACAAATGCGTGAAGAAAATGAAATGGTCGAATACATAAGTAAATTAATAAATAAATAAAAATGAATAAAACATGGCAAAATAAAAATGGCAATTATAACGAAAACGATAATAATAATAATAATAATAATAATAATAATAATAATAATAATAATAATAATAATATGAATAATGATAGTATAAAATGATAATGTATGGTATTAAACATTATAATAATAGTAATAATGTGAATATGAAATAGTAGGAAACATATATATATATATATATATATATATAAAAGAAACATATATTACTAGATTAAAATATATATATATAATATTATTCAAAAACAGTAATAATAAAAATAACTAATAATAACGGTATATAAATATATATATGTATTAAAATATATACGTAATAATTGAGATAAAAATGTATACGTAGTAAAAGATATATACATAATATATACATACATATATCAAGAGCATATTTATGATAATAGTATTGAGTATTAAAAGTATGTATATGATATATATATAAAATATATACAATATATACATATATTTAGAAATGATAATAATATATAAAAAACTATTAAATGCGCTACATAAATACGTACATATATATAAATAATAATAGTGTTAGAAATATACAATATAGTATCGTAAATATAAATACAATAGTATAAAAGATATATAACTAATAATATTAAAATGTATACATAATAATATAAAATATATTAAAAACCTATATACATAACATATATAAAAATATATATATAATATAATATTAAAATAGTTACATAATACATATACATGTTAGAAACAAAAGGGGACTAATAGTAATACTACATAAATATATATACATACATAATAAAACATATAATAATAATAATAATAATAATAATAATAATAATAATAATAATAATAATAATAATAATAATAATAATAATAATTTAAAAAATGATAATAGTAAAAAAATAATAGTAATGATAATACTAAAATAATTAATTTTAATAATAAAGTAAAAAAGGATCTAATCGAACTAAAAGCAAAAGGCTTGGGCCAAAATTGAAATGAAAAGAAGAGAAGGGGACCAATTTAAACACGCGAAAAATAGGGGAAGGACCAAAAGCACAATAAGCCCATCTGCCCCAAAACGCACAGTATCAAGGGGACTAAATTGGAAAAGAAATAAAATTTCTAGGCATAAATTAAAAGAAAAAAATGAAATTTAAAAGAAAAAAAATGTGGTCTGTCGAAAAAACACGCGGGTCTTTTCCCAGGCGGGTCGGGTCACGGGTTCCCTCCCCAAAACGACGTCGTTTTGCGTCTGGGGAGGGTACCCCAAAACGCTGCCGTTTCAAAGGCTTATAAAAGCCAAATTTTTTTTGAAAATTTCATTTGTTCTGCGTTTGAGAAAAAAAAGGGGGGAAAAGGGGGAATTTTCTCTCTGGGGAAGACCCAGAACCGGCCAAGGGATCCGGCCACCCCCCACCGTGGCTCCGCCGTGTGCCGCCTTTGCCAGCCACCGCGCGCGGTGGCCGGAGTTTCGAAAAAAGGTATATTTTTCTTCCCTTTTTTATATATTTTTTAATGTTTTTAATTTATATGTATAAACGAGGAAATGGATCCAAAAACAAAATGGAAATAAAGTTAATCACCTTAGATTTGCTACTTTCGATTCTCCGATCTCTGATATTGGGCTATTTTCCTGCTTTTGATGTTGCTAGGGTCTATATTCTTGCTCGTATGTTTAAAATCTAATGTTGTTTTTATTTCACAAATGCCGAATCCCCTCCTTACAATTTCGTTTGGCTTTTATAGCCATTTACAAATCCTTTTTTTTTTTTACACTGTCTTTTCTTTACTTAATTTTGCAGGAAAATGGGCGGTTACACAGTGGCGGTGAGGCAAGTGGTGATGGGACAGAGAGCAGGTGGCTGAACGGCTAGGGTTTTTAGGTTTCCCTTTTTTTTCTTCAATGTATTGGGCTAGGGTTCTTTTGGGCTTAGGGCATTTAGTTGGGTATTAATTTGGGCCCGCAAATTGGGCTTGTACATATGGTGTATAAATTATTACATCTTATTTAAAAAAAGAAGAAAAATGTTTAGTTGATTGTTGGGACATTGAGCCCACAGTATGGTTGCTTGCCATTTATTGGTATGTGAAAATGTTTTTGGTTTGCACTCGTTAGAAATAGTTCCATTTTAAATTCTGTTGAAAAGGTTGAGACAAAATAGATTATTACAGAACAATTTTGAGATAAGTAGAATATTTGTTAACTTAGTTTGGACTCACCAATTTTACTTTATAAATTTATTTTTAAAAATGATTTTATTCCATAATTCATTCAACTATTAGTTAAAGCCTACATTACTTTACTCCATAGTTATTTGCAACCCCAATATTGAATTTAAATTGTTATAAATCACTCACCCAAAATACTTCACATACAATCAAGCAAATCTCCCAATAAAACTTAAAAGAGTGTTGAATAAAACATAAATATAAAACCCAATGGACATTTCCATAAATTTTCATGTGGTAAGAAAAATCTTATCATCATTATTATTAATCATACAAATGTGCTTCCACATTTTTATCATTTTTAGAAGATTAAAATGTAATTTAATTTATTATTATTAATTTAAAATTTTATAAATTATAAAAAAGTTTAATTGAAAAAATTTCATTTAAAACTGCCTTGGCTTCGCCATTGTGTTAAAAGCTACCAACCTCAAAGACCGGCCATCAATCTCCTAATCACCACCCACAAACCAAGAAATTAAAAAAAAAGTTAATGTCGGGTTAAAACTTTAAATACAAATATTTGATTTAATTGATATACATAAATAAGAAAATTCATCTTAAACTTAATATATATCATAATTATTAATTAAGAATAGAATAAAGTAAATCACCAACAATGTTAAACGTAATGGTAAAATACATTATGTGTTTAAAGGATAATGTAGGTTCGAACCTTGAAAACGATATAGTTAAAAAGAACCCTTCCTTAGCTCTAAAGATAAGGTGCCCTAACCACCCAACTATAATTCCATTCCCATCGTGCATTTGAAACCACTCTAAATAACACTAGTATTAGAGTTTTTCGCTTGTTATTTGGTAGTCTATTTTCCTCTCTCACTCTCTTTTTCTTTTTTTGATATATATATATATATATATAATTTTTGGGTTAATTACAAGACAAAATATTCAAGTTAATGAGTCTAATACTACTAGAATCAATGGCAATAAAAGAAGTAAATAAGTAGACAGTTTATACATTAAGCTGAAAAGAGTACAAAGAGAAGGACTCTGAGAGACAAACCTTGTAAGCAAGCATATATATATATTAATATATGCTGCTGCTTCAAACAAGGCAATCTTAACAATCAGTTTTCTCAGGATTATTTACTTGAAGCTAATATTATATAGTAACTACTAGTTCATGCATAATGATTGCTTTCAATCTAATTATGAACAACTTGTTGAATCTCCATGGCTGATGTTTCAACTTTCTTAAAGAAAAATGGCCATCCATGGTCAGTGGAGAGAGCCAAACGTATCATTTCTCCATCTAAGTCTCTCTTAATTTTGTTGCATAAAGCTGGGCATGTTCCACATACTACGGGGCAGTACTTAAATGTGTAATCAAGATTACCCACCTTCTCTATTCTAAACCAACTGGTCAAAGTGTTGGCACCCGGGTTCCCTTTAACCCCATCGGTTATCACCCACCATTTTTTGGCTGAATGGTTGTAATCATCGACCTTCCACACTGTTGTTGTTGTTAGGCAAAATTTGGGTCTGAAGGGAATGAACTCTATGTTTATGTCAGAGGATAGGTGAATAACGCCATCATTGGAGTCCAAATTAGAAAATATCACCGGAATACCATTGTCACCGGATCCTCTTTGAGCAACGACTTCCGGGCATGGCTTTCCTCTAGGCATGCCTAGGGCAAGCCCCCCACCACCAGCACCCCATATCGACGACACAACGAAGTATGGGGTGCCTGTCGGAGCTCGTTACCATCACCATCCGAGCACGAGAGCGTTTGTAGTGTTGGCCACACCAAACGAAAAGGACGATGGTGTGATTGAGAAGATGATGAAAAGAAGAAACACCAAATGTAGTAGCCAATTTTGGCCCAGACCAACAAACAAAAAAAACAACAAAATAAAACCCAAATAACCAAATAAAAAGTCCAAATTTTAAGTCTATTTACAACATATGTGTGGCCCAACAACACAAAATCCAAATGACCCAAACAATAAAATCCAAACCAGCCCAAGCCTAAACCCATTTCAGACCCAAAATCCTAGAACCCTAAAGTCCAACTAACGCATTGCAAAGAAAACATTTCAACAACCCTAGCCACCAAAGTCTGCAGCCACTGCTCAGCCCCTCCACGCGCACTGCCTCGCCTCCTCACAAGCCAACCACCACTCACCCACGCCTCTGACACCTGCAAAACGAAGGTTCACACGCAAGACAAAGGGAAATAATGGAGAAAACGACAAAAAGATAGGATTTAACCGTTTTGTAAATGACTTTAAAAGCCACCATTTCATCTATGTAGTTTTTTCGAACATCAGAAAATAGAAATAACAAAAAATTCAGAAGGTGATTTTCATCTTTATTCTCGTTTTAGATTCTTGCTTTATCCCTTTTTATTTTATTTTTCTTCACTTTTGCATAAAGATTTAAGTAATAATAAAAGAAAACAAAGGGGGCTTACCAGAGGCACCACGCGACCACACCATCGGGGAGTTTTTCTCTGTCGCCGAGGCCGGGCTCAAAGAGGAGCTGAGAGTCCCTTCCATTCGACACCCTCGTGTGTTGGTATTTTGGCCTTCGGAGGCGTTCCCAATTGGGGCTAAGTGAACCCATTTCCCGCAACGCCGGCCACTGGCCACGGCGGTAGTAGGGCGAGTCTCCGGGGAACCCAATCGACGGAAAGACAAAGAGGGGAGAGAGAGCAAAAAAGAATCTCTGTTGTTTTTTAAAGTTCTAGGGCTAAAATGGAATAAAACAAAAAAAATGGGCCTTTTATACATTTACAAAACGGCAGCATTTTGGGTGGAGGTCTAGGTGCCGAAACGACACCGTTTTGGTGTACCTGCACGCGGGGGGTCGGCGCGTTTCCTTTAAATGGGAAAATACCCACTTTGGTCCCTTCGCCTTTTCTGCTCTTTTATTTAGGCCCGTTTTGCATTTTTCTTTTTTTAAAATCTCACCCTATTATTATTTTTCATTTCTGATTTGATCCCTGGCCTGGACAATTGAAACGTCGCGCATTGGGACCTGGGATATTCTCACATCTGGTCCCCGAAAGTTTATGCGCTTGTTGCTATAGTCCCTGGTAGCTTTTAGTATTTATGGTTATGCCCATTATTTTATGCTATTTGTAATGTAGTCTGTAATATCCCGAAAATTTTTACGGTAAAATATTATCCGTGATATAGTAAAATAAGGAAATAAAGTGACAAAAAGGAAAATTTTGAGTTATGTCAATATTGGGAAGTATATTATGATATATTAATTCAAGAAAGGACTAAATTGTAAAAATGAGAAAAATTTTGTTGCACAAGAGTAAATACTCAAAATTTGAGGGGTTAAAGTGTAAATATGAAAAGTTGAAGGACCAATAGTGTAAATATTTTAAGGGTGGAATGATCTAGAAATTAAGGAAAATGGATGAATTAGGACCAAATTGAATAGATGAAGAACTATGAGGGACTAAATTGTAATTTTACCAAATTAAATGATGACTCAAGGAGGGAATTTTAAAAGATAATGAAGGGAAAAATGGTCAATTGGAAGAGAGAGAAATCTAGAAAGCAATGATGATGTTGGAGATATTTTAGATTAAATAAATAAATAAATAATAGTTTATTAATATTTTAATTTAATTTTTAAATGATATTTTATTATTTTATTATTATTTTACTTAGTATATATAAGGAAAGAAAGATGAAGAATCATCATATTTTTTTTCCATGCACCCAACGTATGAAGAGAAAAGGAAGAAAGAAACTTTCTTTTCTTTACAATTTGGTTCTTCCACCAAAAATTCACCATTTTCACCTAGAAATCAAAAGAATTTCCATAGCTACTAAGAGAGAGAAATGCTAAGGAGACCATGGGGAGTTAGAATATCAAGTTGGATTCAAGAATAGAAGCTGGAGGAGAGAGAAAATCAAGTTAAAGATTAGTATCAATAGAACAAGGTAAGTACATCAAGATTTCAATATGTTTTTAAGTTTGTTATTATTGACAAAGCATGGAAATAATGTTATAGTAGAGTTTTCTTACATAAGGTCCTATGTTCTTGATATGTTAGTGAAGAGAAAATAAGAGAAAGTGATGAGAAATGGTGTAGAAAAAGAAAATAAGGGTGTTATAACATGGTAATTAATATCTTGTACCAAAACAGTTTTGGACAGCAGCAGTAGTCTAACTTTGAAAAATCATAAAAAATTTTAGAAATCGAATTATAGGATGAATAAATTATGAAATTAAATCTTATTGAGACTAGTTTCTTATAGAAGAAATTATGTAAGAAAT
The DNA here is from genome assembly GCA_025698465.1 of Gossypium longicalyx. Classification (NCBI taxonomy): domain Eukaryota; kingdom Viridiplantae; phylum Streptophyta; class Magnoliopsida; order Malvales; family Malvaceae; genus Gossypium; species Gossypium longicalyx. Next base: position 4,683,219 of record CM047004.1, read on the forward strand.
GGAATTGTAAATCATGAGATATAATCAATTTTGTGAGACAAGGTCAGAATGATTTTGGGTTCTCCTATTCTGAATTTTGAAAATCATAAAAAATTTGATAAAAATAATTATGGACTTAAATTTATAAGTTTAGAATTGAATGAGTCTATTTTCAAGAGAAATAAACGGGAACATCATTCGAATTCTGTACGAGGAGATAATTAATTTTTAGTGAAGAAGGGTCAGGACTGTCAGACAGCAGAACATGGGTAAATTTAAAGAATAAAATGTACTTATTGGCTAAACCAAAAATTCTGAAAATTTTATGGTAAGAATATATATGAGTCTAGTTTCAGGGAAAATTATCAGATCTTAATTTTGAGTTCTATAGCTCCAGATATAAATAATTTAGTGACTATGACACAGATGTACAACTTGAATATTCATAAAAGTAAATAATAAAAATTATAGATAATATTACTTACAAGTGTGTTAAATACATTAAGGATGTGGAATGGAGAGGAGGAGGAGGAAAATATGTATGAATATTCATCTAACATGGCTAATTTGCATGTTTTAGGCTCAGGGACTAAATTGAATAAAAGTAAAACTTTATGGGTAATTTTGTAAAAATGTTAGAAATGACCAAATTGCATGAAATGAACTATTTTATTATTTAAATTACAAAATTGAATGAAATTATTAATTTAGTTCAAGATCGGGGAAAACATATTTTAGGGATTAAATTAAAAAGTGTTGAAATTATGGAAAATTCTGATATTTTATAGAAATCATGGATCATTATCAATATATATGAGAATAATAGCTGGAAATAAGGATTAAATTGCAAGAATTTTATTTTCCTGACCCTAAGGATGAAATCGTCATTAAATAAAAGTTTAGGGGCAAAATGGTAATTTTGTCTAGAGCATTAATTAAGTACATTAGAATATGAAATGAATGAAAACGATGATCAAATTTATTTATAAAGATCCGATTTGACTCAAATAAGAGATTTGATCGTGGAAAAGAAAAGATATCGGATTAATAAAATTATAAACACAAACAAGTAATGAGGTAAGTTCATGTAACTTGAATTATATTCTTAAATGCTTGAAATGCATGTTTTTGATATGAATATGATTTGAATGTTCATTATATGAAAATTTATGAAATACTAACATATTGATAAAAAGGGGAAGAAATCCCAGTTGAATGAAAGGAAAATTCGATGGATCTTTGAAAAGGAATTGATGATAAAAAGGATCTAGCCCGAACGGGTGATCCTATCCTGATATAGCCCTCCCGAAGAATATGTGGAAAATGGATTTAGCCCGGATGGGTAATCCGAATTAGGGTCTGAATTTAGCCAGGACTGGTAATTCAGATCCAAGCTCATTAGAGTAATTGTCGTTGCAGGGGATTTAGCCTGGACTGGTAATCCCGATAATACTCTATGAGTTTATATTACAGGGGATTTTTCCTGGACTGGTAATCCCACTGTAAGGATGAGGTTCGCGGGAGTGTGCTCTCTGATATGAAATGTGTAAGACCATGGTTGAAAGATACCATGGCAACCTGATATGAAATGTGTAAGACCATGGTTGAAAGATACCATGGCAACCTGATATGAAATGAATAAGACCATGGTTGAAAGATACCATGGCAATGTGATATGAAATGAACAAGACCATGGTTGAAAGATACCATGGCAACATGATAGAAAATGAGTAAGACCATAGTTGAAAGACACTATGGCATCATGTCAAAGACAAATAAGACTGTGGATGGGAGAGGCTATGACATCTATTGAACAATTGATATTCAGGTAATACGTATCAGATGACGAATGGTTATATGAAATGGTTGTGTGAAATGTTTACAAGAACTGGTCATATAGAAATATATGTACAAAATAGTTGTATGAAATAATTATGAAGATAGATAAACAAAATAAGAATAAGTACATGGAATATAATTTATCTTAAGTTTGATATAAACTTTACCGGAATAAATATACATAAAATAAATGGAAATGATGGAGCATGAAATATTGATATAATGAAATGATTGATATACACTTATGAAGAAACGGTAAGAGAATGATATGTTTCATAACATGTGCATATATGATTATCTTTGATATGTTGATACAAGGAAATTATGTAAGTAAAGACAATTATTAAACTCAAGTGTGACATGTCGAGAAAATAAGTATATCAATGTTGAATTTAGATAAAATATGTGCAAGTATACTAACAATGATGTTGTTTGACGCTTAGACAAGTGTTAAGCTATTGATTGAATGGTAACATGTTTAATTATAAGGAGCATTGAAATGGTAAGTACTTAGATGAAAATAAAATTTAAGATTTTGCGAAATTTTTTATGATCCCGATTTAATTCGGTTGGTTTCTATTGTATGTTTGGGGCTTCGAGGGCCCAATAGAGAGACGTTATGATTATTTTCAAAATATGAATAATAAATGACTCAGAATTTTTTGAAAATGTTCAGTAAACTCCGGTAATGCCTCGTACCCTATTCTGGTAATGGATACGCGTAGGGAGTGTTACATAGTCCCTGACCTTTTAACTTCATTTTTTTTTAAATTGCTCCTGTTCATTTATTTATTTATCCTTTTTGTCTTTTTTTATTTTATTATTATTTTTATTTGCTCTTTAAACTGTTTAGATTTTTCTTTTACATATTATTTCACTTAAACTATTCTATGTTTATTTTAAGTTTTTTATATATATTGAAACTATTTTACCTTTTATTGTTCATTTTAAAATTCTTGTGCATATATATATTTGAAGCTTTCATGTGTTATGTTAAAGGGTGCATGAATTATTTATTTTGAATTACTTTATATTTTCCTCTCAAGTGAAACAAGTTTTTTATTCGAAAGATCCAACTGATGAGGGTTGGTATGTTATACTCCGGAACACCCCTAGAGACTTGTTTGACATGGGTAATGGAAGTAGAGATGACATCGTTGAAGGATCAGAAACATTACCTTTTCCAGAACAAAACTTAGATGAAAATATCCCTAGTACTAGTACACAACACCAATGGGTTCGACATGATGTGGATGAAGATATTTACAAATAATGATGTAGTAAGATTTTACGATTTTTTTAATTATATGTAATATTATAATTTTAATCTTGGTTATGTTATATAATTTAACTATTTTATATATACTACTATTGTTGTAATTTGTTACTAAAACTTCAACTATTTTATGTGTATTGCAGGAAAAATGCGTAGAAGAAGATTACGAGATTTAAGTATTGTCCAGAATACTCCAAATTCGGAAGAAGCAAATAGTGAACAGCAGACGGTTGTTGGATCTTCGAGTGTGTCGGAGACACTTAACGAGCCTGGAGAATTTCAAAGTAATGGTAAGTTCATTTTACATGTGTTGACTTTTATTATTAATTTATTTGTCAATTTTAATATAATAATATATCATTTTTCAGCTGAAAGTGGTGGGACGCGCAGAGTTCGAGGACATACGCTACTTAAAGATTTATACGACTTAGATCCTGTCGAGCGTGTCAAAGTAAGTAGAAATACTCATGGTCAGCCTGTTGGATCTGAAGCTCGACTTTTAGCAGGCTATTTGGGTATTTTAGCACGAAATGCCAATATGTTGCCCATCAACTATGAATCATGGCATCACATGCTTGATAGCAACAAAAATCAGGCTCTTGCTAATATTAAGGTAACAAAATGTGAATACAATTTATAATACTTTGGTTTAAGTTTCATTTATATTTACATTCTAAACTTGTGTTTTTTTAGGAGAGATTTGTTTTAGAGGTCTCCGATGACTATATCAAGAAGGCATTGGGAGAAAAATAGAGAGACCATAAAAGCAATTTGGAAAAACTATATTTTAAGAAAGACATAAGCCTCGAGGAAAAATTGAGAAATGTCCCACCGGGAATGTTGAGGTACCAATGGGAAGATGCGGTTAGATTCTGGAATTCAAAGAAATGAGAGGTATTACGTATTTCCAAACTCTTATGTATAGTGTTTACTATATACGTAATAAGAATTTCATTATGTAGGACCGTGAGCGAGTTGGAACAAGCAGCAGGCAAAAACAAAAATTCATGCACACGGCAGGGTCGAAAAGTTTTCCTTCTGTAGCTGAGGCCGAGGTATTATGAATTTATTAATTCTTTCAAATATTAATAACTTTCTACTATTAAATAATATTTTTACTACTATATTGTAGGAAGTCTCGTCTGGACAAAAAGTTGGACGCCTTCAGCTTTTTGAGATTACGCATAGGAAGCAAGATGGATCTCCTATGACATCCGATGCTGGAGAAATTATGGTATATTTACTTAATAATATTTGATTTATTATAAATATTTATAATGTTTAATTATATTTGTTTAATTCAATTCATCATTAGTAGTTTTAAATAACGTTAAGTTATGTTGCATTCCTTTTTATTATATATTTCGTTTCTAACTCTTTAATTGATTTTTTAGGAGAAACTAAAGGAGAAGAATGCAGAATATGAAGCGATTGCTTCGACTGATAGTTCTGTTAATCTTGAGAACATTGATAACAGAATTATCACTGAAGTTTTGGGTCCTGAAAGTTACGGTCGGGTTCGATTTCAAGGATCTGGTGTTATCCTCACCCAATATTTTGGATCCAGCTCCCAGCAATACATGCCTTCCGGAAGTCAAGCTCAAGCTGAAGTTCAGATGTTAAGAGACCAGATAGCTCAGATTCAAGCGAACACGGTTGAGCAAATTGCCGAGGTTCAACGAAAATATGAAGAACTCCAAAGAACAACTTAGAGTGGAGCAGCAGAGAGGGAGGCAAATGCAGCAGCGGGGAGGCAGAGGCAAAGCGATGATGACAGCAGCGAAGCGAGAAAGTACGATGAGCTCCAATGCAAATTTTCAAAGAAATGATGCAGATGTTTCAATGATCGCAAAGCCGCCATCTTAGACATTAGTTTTCTCGTTGTAAGAATATTTTTAACTTTGTCACGTTTAACATTATTATAAGAATATTTTAAATTATACTTTATTTATTAATTACATCATATATCTTTCGTTAAATTTGAAGTATCATTTAGAATTAATGTTTTTGGTTGTATTTTTTATGCTAAATTTGCTGTTTTTGGCTGCATTTTATGCTATATTTGTTGTATTTGGTTGGATTTAATGCAGGAAGGGCTGGATATTGGTGAAAAAAATGCATTGCAAATCTGCCAAAATTAGCGGCGTTTGTGGGAAAAACGCAGCTAAAAGTCATGGCTTTTAGCTGCGCTTTTACCACAAACGCTACTAAAAACCATGACTTTTAGCTTCGCTTTTTTACAATCGCCGCTAAAAGTCTTGGCTTTTAGCGGCGTTTTTTAAAATAAACGCCACCAATTTTTGCGGTGTTACCTATAGCGGCGTTTTTAAAAGCGCCGCAAAAAATTTTAGTGGCGCTTAAAAGTGAATAGTTAGATGACTATTTTATATATTTTTTATAGTTAAATAATTATTTCATAATTTTTTTATAATTAAATAATAAAAAATTACTAACAAATAAGTCACTATTAATATAATTTAGCTAAGGTCGACAATAATTGAAGAGAAAAGCCTTGAAATTTGTTTGGTTTCGTATACTTAATTATAGTTTGTCTTTCTACTCTTAACCATTCAAGCAAATTGACAAATATAAAAACAAATGGACGATTCCAAAAAATTCCACGTGGCAGGAAACAACTTCTTAACATTATTATCATGTACAAATTTTGATGGTTCATTGAGCTAAAATATAATTTTATTATTATTAATTTAAAATTTTATAAATTATAAAGAGATTTAAATATTTTTTTATTTAGGTGGAGTCGAGCCCATATCAACCCGAGTTTGCTATTGAGTTAAAAAGCTACCAACCATAAAGACAACTATTAATCTCCTAATTACTGCGAATAAACGAACAAATTAAAATAAAAATTAATGTGGAGTTAAAACTTTAAAAACAAATATTTGATTCAATTGATATACATTAATAAGAAAATTTATCTTAAACTTAATATATATCATAATCATTAATTAATAATAGGACAAAATACAATAGAGTAAGTTATTAATATTGTTGGGTGTAATGGTAAGACACATTACGTGTTCAAAGGATGATGCAAGTTTAAATTTTAAAAACGACATTATTGAAAGAGTAGCCACGAACTCTGAACACGGACCAACCCTTCTTTGTCTCTAAAGATAAAATGTCGTAACCATCCAACGACTATTCCACTCATGTTGTCCATTGAAATCGCTCTGGATAATCCTAGTATTAACATTTTTTACTTGGTACTTGATAGTCTATTTTCCTCTCTCACACACTTTATATATATGTATAACTTTTTGGTTAATTACAAGGCACTGTATCCGAGTTAATGAGTCTAATACTAGAATCAATGGCAACAAAAGAAGTAAATTAGTAAACAGTTTATTCATTAAGCTGAAAAGAGTACAAAGAGAATGACTCTGCGAGACAAACCTTGTAAGCAAGCTTGTATATATACATGCTGCTGCTTCAAACAAGGCAATCTTAACAATCAGTTCTCTCAGCATTATTTACTTGAAGCTAATATTATATAGTAACTACTAGTTCATACAGAATGATTGCTTTCAATCTAAATACGAAGAGCTTGCTGAATCTCCATGGCTGATTTTTCAACTTTCTTAAAGTAAAATGGCCATCCATGGTCAGTGGAGAGAGCAAAACGTACCATTTCTCCATCAAAGTCTTTCCCAATTTCGTTGCATAAAGCTGGGCATGTTCCACATACTGTGGGGCAGTACTTAAATTTGTAATCAATATGACTCGCCTTCTCTATTCTAAACCAACTGGTCAAAGTGTTGGCACCCGGGTTCCCTTTAACCCCGTTGGTTACCACCCACCATTTTCCGGCTGAATGGTCGTAATCATCGACCTTCCACACCGTTGTTGTTCGGCAAATGTTGGGTCTGAGGCGAATGAACTCTATGTTCATGTCAGAGGATAGGCGAACAACGCGATCGTTGGAGTCCGAATTAGAAAATATCACCGGAATACCATTGTCGACACTGGATTTTCTTTGAGTAACGACTTCCGGGCATGGGTTTCCGCTAGGCCTACCTACGGCAAGCCCCCCACCACCAGCACCCCGTAGCGACGACACAACGTAGTATGGGGTGCCAGTTTGAACCTCGTTGCCATCAATGTCGAGCACTGGTTCATTTGTAGAGTTGGCTACACCAAACAAAAAGGATGATAGTGTGACTGAGAAGATGATGAAAAGAAGAAACACCGAAGCTGTTGTGGTTTTCATGGTTATACAAATTGTGTTGATATGTGTTGCTTTAGTTCTCCATGCGAATTTATAGAGATGGGAAAGGATCAACGTCCAAAATTGATAAAGATATTAATATTATTACATATAACACATTTCAAATGTGAGGTAAATTAATAGGACCACTTTTTTTTTTTTTTTTCCAATAAATAAATTATTAGGACCACTCTTTTTTTATTTTATGAACGTCGAAAATTGGAAATATATGTAGAATTGATTTTTATTTTTACAATAATTTTTATTTATAATAACTATAAAATATGAAGTATACCTTTTATTAATTTAATTCTTTTATCTTAAATTTTAGTAAAATTAATTTTATTTATAAAGAAAATAAAATTAATAAATTTATCTAACATAATATTTCAATAAAATATTCAAATTTTATATAAATTATATTTTATTAAATAAAAATAATATTGGAATTCCGATATTTATTTGTTGTAACTTTTTTTGAGCTTTATGGTTTATCACAAATCTCATTTTTTATTTTTATCTCAAATTTTAAAATTCAAATTATTTTTCATTTTTTTTCTAAATGTTTCTTTGGTACAATAGAATTTCAAATTTATATACCCACACACACCCATTTAAACTATACCATACAAGTAGTGTTGACAAATTAATCTAATAGTAAAAACCATTAATCAATAGGCCAAATATTAGATTCTAAGATAAAATATGAAATGTGAAATTATCAAAAACTGGATTTCAAATATGAAACATTTTGAATCCATATTATATTTAAGAGTTTTAATCAATATTCATCTATGGTATATAAATTATTACATCTTATTTAAAAAAAGAAGAAAAATGTCTAGTTGATTGTTGGGACATTGGGCACACAGTATGGTTGCTTGCCATTTATTGGTATGTGAAAATGTTTTTGGCTTGCACTTGTTAGAAATAGTTCCATTTTAAATTCTTTTGAAAAGGTTTAGACAAAATAGATTATTACAGAACAATTCTGAGATAAGGTGAAGCAATGAGTAAAGTAAAATATTTGTTAATTTGGACTAACCAATTTTACTTTATAAATTTATTTTTAGAAAATAATTTTATTCTATAATCCATTTAATTATTAGCTAAAGCCTAAATTATTTTACCCCATAGTTATTTGCAACTCCAATATTGAATTTAAATTATTACAAATCACTCACCCAAAATACTTCACATACAATAAGCAAATCTTCCTAACAAAACTTAAAAGAGTGTTGAATAAAACATAAATATAAAACCCAATGGGCATTTCCATAAATTTCCATGTGGTAAGAAAAATCTTATCATTATTATTATTAATCGTACAAATGTGCTTCCACATTTTTATCATTTTTAGAAGATTAAAATGTAATTTTATTATTATTAATTTAAAATTTTATAAATTATAAAAAGATTTAATTAAAAAAATTTCATTTAAAACCTTCTTGGCTTCACCATTGTGTTAAAAGCTACCAACCTCAAAGACCGGCCATCTATCTCCTAATCACCACCAACAAACCAAGAAATTAAAAAAAAGTTAATGTCGGGTTAAAACTTTAAATACAAATATTTGATTTAATTGATATACATAAATAGAAAAATCCATCTTAAACTTAATATATATCATAATTATTAATTAAGAATAGAATAAAGTAAATCACCAACAATGTTGAGCGTAATGGTAAAATACATTACGTGTTTAAAGGATAATATAGATTCGAACTTTGAAAACGATATAGTTGAAAGAACCCTTCCTTAGCTCTAAAGATAAGGTGCCCTAACCACCCAACGACAATTCCATTCCCGTTGTGCATTGAAACCACTCTAAATAACCCTAGTATTAGAGTTTTTCGCTTGTTATTTGGTAGTCTATTTTCCTCTCTCACTCTCTTTTTCTTTTTATATATATATATATATATATATATATATATAATTTTTGGGTTAATTACAAGACAAAATATCCAAGTTAATGAGTCTAATACTACTAGAATCAATGGCAATAAAAGAAGTAAATAAGTAGACAGTTTATACATTAAGCTGAAAAGAGTACAAAGAGAAGGACTCTGAGAGACAAACCTTGTAAGCAAGCATATATATATATTAATATATGCTGCTGCTTCAAACAAGAACAATCAGTTCTCTCAGGATTATTTACTTGAAGAGTAACTACTAGTTCATGCATAATGATTGCTTTCAATCTAATTATGAACAACTTGTTGAATCTCCATGGCTGATGTTTCAACTTTCTTAAAGAAAAATTGCCATCCATGGTCAGTGGAGAGAGCCAAACGTATCATTTCTCCATCTGAGTCTCTCGTAATTTTGTTGCATAAAGCTGGGCATGTTCCACATACCGCGGGGCAGTACTTAAATGTGTAATCAAGATTACCCATCTTCTCTATTCTAAACCAACTAGTCAAAGTGTTGGCACCCGGGTTCCCTTTAACCCCATCGGTTATCACCCACCATTTTCCGGCTGAATGGTCGTAATCATCGACCTTCCACACCGTTGTTGTTGTTAGGCAAAATTTGGGTCTGCGGAAAATGAACTCTATGTTTATGTCAGAGGATAGGCGAACAACGCCATCGTTGGAGTCCAAATTAGAAAATATCACCGGAATACCATCGTCACCGGATCCTCTTTGAGCAACGACTTCCAGGCATGGCTTTTCTCTAGGCATGCCTGGGGCAAGCCCCCCACCACCAGCACCCCATATCGACGACACAACGAAGTATGGGGTGCCTGTGCGGAGCTCGTTACCATCACTGTCGAGCACGGGAGCGTTTGTAGTGTTGGCCACACCAAACGAAAAGGACGATGGTGTGATTGAGAAGATGATGAAAAGAAGAAACACCGAAGCTGTTGTGGTTTTCATGGTTATACAGATTGTGTTGATATGTGTTGCTTTAGTTCTGCGTGCAAATTTATGGAGATGAGAAAGGATGAACGTCCAAAATTGATAAAGATATTAATATTATTACATATAACACATTTCAAATGTGAGGTAAATTAATAGGACCACTTTTTTCCCTAGAAATAAATTATTAGGACCACTTAATTTTTTTTATTTTTTATTTTATGAATGTCGAAAATTGGAAATATATTCAATAAGTCTTTTCTATAATTTATTCTTTTATATAAAAACATTTTATTATAATAGTTAAGTTTATTTTAGAATTGATTTTGTATGTTTAATATTTATCTTTCATATTATTTTTTTCATTTATAATAATTATAAAGTATGAACTGCACTTTTTACTAATTTAATCCTCTATAAAAAAATTTTATATCAAATTTTAGGAATATTAATTTTATTCATAAAGAAAATAAAAATAATAAATTTTAGCTAACTAACAATAAAATGTTTAAATTTTATATAAAATATATTAATTATATTTTATTAAATAAAATAATATTCAATAAATGGAATTCCCTTTTTAACTTTTATTAAGTATATATAAAAAATAATATTAATCATATTTGTTGTAACCTTGTTTATCACAATTTTAATCTCATTTTTTTATTTGGACAAAACAATTTTAAAATAAGGTGAATGATTGAGTAAAGTAAGGAAAGATAAAATGCAATATTTGTTAATGCAGTTCAAATTCATCAATTTTATTTTGTAGAGCTTCGTTTAAAAAATAATTTTAATCTACAATTCGTCTTAATCAACTATTGATTAAAATTTAAATTACATTTACCCCGATAGTTATTTGCAATCCCAATATTAAACCTAAATTATTACAAATCACCCTCTCCAAAATACCTCACTTACAATCAAGCAAATATCCCCAAGAAAACTTCAAAAAGAGTGTTGTACAAAACACAAGAAATATTCTCCAAAGTATCCAACTTAAACCCTCCAAAAGCCTATTTTCAATGTGCGGTAATTATGCCATACGAAAGCCCTTCCACTAGAGTCTTCTTAAGTTTAAAACTCCAATATAAAGGTTGAAATTATCTCATGAATTATTTTGATTAGTTATATCATAAAAAAAAATTTATAAACAAGTAGTCCACAAAAGTTCAAACTCCTCTCGTTCTTCTTCAAGGTAGTTGATTGAAAGATAATGATCATCGCATGTTATAACACAAAATCATTTCCTCATTTGCTACTCAATGAGATTAAACCATAAGCTATTTCATTAAAAAGTCAAACATATCAACATAAATTCTTTGAATGCATCAAAGCATTGTTTAATCTACTGTTTAAACATGAAGTGAAACAAGAAAAGAAGTCAAAGTTCAAACACTCTCACCTTTTTGGCATTTTGAGAAAACCAATAGCAAATGATTAACAAATCATCTAAACAAGTCAAAGGAAACTAGAATACATCTCCCCATAAGAGGTAAACCATACTATAACAGTCCGATTTCTAGTGATGTTGAAAACAATGGTTTCAGGACTACAATTTCGACGTGTCAATCTAGAATTATTAATTATTTAATATTTACAAAGTTATCAATGTTGTATTAAGTTTTGGTTTAAAAAATTTAACGTATAGTGAATTGATTAAAGAAAAAAGGATTAATTTGTAATAGGTGGAAAATTTGCTTATTATTGATTTATTTTAATATAATAGCTTAAATTAGTAAACTAAGGGGGGTTATGTTGCAATTAGCCCATAATTAGTTAATATGGAGGCAGGGGCGAAGCCAGGGGCTGGCATGGGGCTCGGCCTCCATAAAATGTAAAATTATTATTTTGACCCTTAAATTTTTTTAAAATTTTAAATTAATAAAGGTAAAATTACACTTTGACCCCCCTAAAATTATAAAAATTTGATTTAATCCTTTACAAATTATAAAGATATAAACTATAAAAAAATAAAATTTCATCCGGCCCCTAAAAAAATTTTCTGATTTCGCCCCTGTATGGAGGGTAAAGAGAGAAAAACAATATTAAATTGGTGTTTTATAATGTTATAATTTCATTAAATAAAGATTATAATAATAATAAAAGGAAAGTAAAACAAAAGTGGGGTAGTGGTCATCTTCTTTATTTTTCTTAGGTTTGGCCGAAACACCATTGTTCTAAGGCTTGGAAGCTTGGTTTTTGTTAGTTTTTAATGCATGTAAGTATTTTCTTGGTTTATTTATCATAAATTTTAAGTTTTGAGCTATTGATAATGGAATTTAGTTATTTTTGGAGTTTATTTGTGAAGTTATTAAAGTATAAAAATTATGTATTGAAATTTTCGAAGATTTGTAGTAGTAATTTTTTGGGTTGAAGCTTAGTGATGTTATGTATTGAGTTTGTAAAGTGATTTTTACAAATTTTGATATTTAGTGATTTAAATGAAAGAGACATGTTACTCTTGAAATTTTTAGCATATATGGATTGTTTTGGATGTGGTTAAAATTTATTTCTATGGATTGAGAATTTAATTGTAGAATTAAGCTTGATTTGGTCATAAGGATTAAATTGAATAATGTGTAAAAATTTGAATTAATTGTGTAAATTTGTAAATAAGAGATCATATGTATTGAAATGATTAGAATATGAAAATTGAGGCTAATAATTGAAATAAATTATGTTATAGATCAAGATCAAGTTGATAATTGTGGAAAAGGGAAGGTTATTGATTAGTTCTTGAACTTTCGTTGTTTCTGCAGTTTGGCCCTAGTAAGTTCATTGAATTAGTTAAAATGCAGGAGCTCACACATGGCCATGCATGTATACACCATCATCAAAGGCAGGGAGAAACATTTTGTGTGTTCAGAAAATTCAGGGAGTAAGATTTCGTGTTTTTAGGTAATTTGGTTTAAATTATTTTTGTTTTTTTTAATACAATACTTAAAACTATCCACAACCCCTCCTCAATCCATCAATAGGAAGATAATGTATTTTAGCACACTCGAACTCACTTCCTCCTATATTGACAACAATACCCATACTAATCGAATTAAGATTCAATCGATAATTGTAGATTTGATTTCTTTTTGCGGAGGGGAGGCAAGACTGATTTGAAGCTAAGCATCAAAACCTCTGAATTTATCAACTTCGTTAAACCTTTCATTGTCAGCTGCAGTGACATCTAACTATATACTATTCATTCCACAAACTAAATAAGAAGACATTAAATAAGACAACTTGGTAAAGATTTCAAGAAAATCCATTCACATGGAATCCTATGAGGTGGAGAATGATGCTTTATATTTTAGGAATTTACAAAATTTTAAAAATTGAAATTTATCAATTTTTTTTAATGTTGAGGGTTAATTTTATTGAATTTTTTTTAGAATTTGAATTAAAATAACAAAATTCGTAAATATTGAGGATTAAATTTGTTAATTTTTTATTTTTAGTATCAAATTGATAGAATGTGAAAACATTAGAATATTAAATTTATTATTAAATCAATAAAAAAAGTCCACGTCAATATTTCTATTAAATTTCAAACTGCTATTAACATTTAATGACCAAAAAATTTAATTTCGAATAGTTTAATAACTAGAATAGAAAAAAATTAAAAATTGAATCATTAAAATAGAACATGAAAAATAATTTAATGACCATTTCTATACTTTATCCAAAAATGAACAGTTGGCTTTATGTGTCAGAATTGAAGATAAATGTTCTCACAGGTTTTATGTTATCCACCTAATTATTCTTTGTCTTCTTACTCTTTACTACTAGTTTTATGTTATCCACTTATTATTATTATTATTATTATTATTATTATTAGAGAATGACATATATATGATTAGAGTTGCCTATGAGACGGGTTGAGTTCTAACAAAATTTTAGGTTCGATTTTTAAGTTGGGATTGACTAGACCCGAAAAATGGGCCTAATTTTTTTGCTAAACTCCCATCTTGGTCCGTATTTTTTAATTTTAATTTTATATAAAATTTAACAAATATAATACACCAAATACACTAAAAATATTAAATTACATGTTTTTCAATAAATTGAAAATAAATTTTAAAAAGTTTTTATACTTAAATAAAAACTAAGATAAGTACAACATAACAAACAAATGCCTCTAAATAGTGGCAAAATTAACAATAAAATAAGTGTTATACAATATTCAAATATTAAAAAAATAGTAGTAGCATAATAGTGAAATGGTAGTAAAACAATGACAAAAAGTGAGAAAACAACACCAAAATATGGAAAAATAGCAGCAAAAACAACAAGATTTTTTTTTTGAAAATTCGGGTCGGGTTGAGCCTGGACAAAAAAACCTTACACGAGGCCCGGTTCATTTTCTAAACAGGCCTTGTCTTTTTATCCAAGCCCATTTTTTGGACATATATTTTTTTTCCAAACCCTCTCATTTTTTCGAGTGGGCATTCCTTGGCTCGGTTCATGGATAATTCTATATATGATATAGGTAAAAAGTTTATGTAATAAATTTATGGGATAAATACCAAAACTATACATGAATTATGGTTTAATGTGCAATTATATACATGAACTTTGTTTTTGTGCAATTTTATATATGAAATTTTGATTGATCTAATTCTTGTAAATTATTAATACAATTATTGATATAACATCATTTTATGTTATATATTGCATACATGAATAATTATATTTACCTAATATAAAAATAAATTGATGTATTTATTTATTTAAATGTGTATGATTAAATCAAAATTAAAGTTTTAAGTATAAATTTGAACCATAATTAGAGTATCACATGTATAATTGCACCAAATTAAAGTTTATGTATGCAATTGCACATTAAATTAAAGTTCATGTATAATTTTGAGATTTATCCCTAAATTTATAAAAATTAATATAAAAATTAAATGATTTTAAATGAAATCATAATATATATATATATATATATATATAATAAGTTGCATACATTAAAATGGTGAGAAGTTATTTAATTTTTTATTTATTAATTATCTATTAAATTTATATATTACAAGGTTTTAGACTTCAAACTAACAAGGAATTTTGATTATTTGACACTTAACATATTTATCATGTCGACACGCTGCAACTTAATCATTGTATATAATATTTATTTTGTTTTCAAATTAATACAAAATAATAATTTAAAATTATAAAATTTATACGGTTTAATTTATTTTAATTGAATATTTTGAATTCAATTAACTGATTAAAGAAAATACTATACTCTGGTTTGATTTTAATTAGAGTTAGAAATCATTGTGTTACTTATTCTTATTATTTGCTATTACTATAAATCTATATTGATTTACTATATTGATTGCAATGAAATTTTTTAGGATTTGGTTTTGAGTTAACAACTTTTATTTCTTTCTTTTTTTATTCCTTTTTTCTTCTCTTTTGATTGGAAAATAGAAAAGTTGAGTGAATTAAAAACTCAAAGGTGGTTCATGGCCAAGAGTAAAAATGTTCGAGTAACAATTGTTTTGGAGTGTACTAATTGTGTTCGAAACGGCGTTAATAAGGAATCAACAGGAATTTCTAAGTAGATTACTAAAAAAAATCAACACAATACACCCAGTCGATTGGAATTAAAGAAATTCTATCCCTATTGTTACAAACATACAATTAACGGGGAGATAAAGAAATAAATCGAATTAAGTACTCGTATGTCACCATTTCCCAAGAATATAAAAATTTGACATTAAATATATAATATATTAAATATAAATATATAATTAATTATATATAAAAAAACATATTTTCTTTATATAATTTAAATCAAGATTAAAATTTAAAAATTCAAAAAATATAAAAATTAAAATTCACTAAAATTAAAATATTCAATTTTAGCATGATAGCAAAAATTCAATCCATATATATTTATAACACATTTCAAATGTGAGGTAAATTGTTAGGACCACTTTCTCTCATTGAGAAATCTGGCCACATTCGTGATGAATGGGGCACCTCGGAAGCTCAAGGCTGAGCAACATGCTTAACTTTTTATTCCACTTCACGTGTGATTGCAGATTTGTTCAAAAGCATCGACCCCGCAATTCTCTTATTATTATTATTATTATTATTATTATTATTATTATTATTATTATTATTATTATTATTATTATTATTATTCTTTCCTTCTTTCTTTTCACGTTTTTCTTTTTGTTTTCCTTTCCATTCTTTTTATTTTAATTAAAAATTTTAATCACTGTACTTAATAACTATCGATGTTGCCATTTATAATAGCTTTTTGTGTCAATTACGGCACTAAAGAAGAGACTTCCTATTCGTTCACTTCTACGATTAAGATTTCTCAGAAGTCGACTCCAAATCCTTTAAAACAATGACCAAGACTTCAAACTACTTTTTCTTTGATCTTTGTTCCGCTCCACTAAATTGTCGCCAGTTGGATATATATTATTCCCCGTGGTTAAACATACTATCTCACTGTTTAGATCACCGAACGGAATTAAATTAATTCAAACAACTTTTTAAAAATTTTAAATTGATATCACTTAACACATTAACAGTATCATATTAAAAATATAATTAAATTAATAATTTTTAATGATTCAGGTTAAAATGGGACATAAAAATTTATTCATGAAAGTAAATTACCATGATTGTGATGATGATATTGAATGTAAAATGCGAAGTTTAACAAGAAATATAGGTCATACTAACTGAAGAAGACAAAAGCCTTCCAATTATTTTGGTGTTTTCTACTTAATAGTTTGTCCTTTAACTCTTAAACACTCAAGCAAGTGGACAAATATAGAACCAAATGGACGAATCCCATAAGTTCCTTGTGCCAGGAAAACAACTTTATCATTACTATTCAGCGTACAATTGTGCCCTACCACATTTTTTTATCAAATTCTTTTAGATTTTTTTGAATTAAAAAATTCTTTTTAATTAATTATTCAAAAAATTGATTGGAATTAATTTTATTAACCCAAACAATTGTTAAGAGATAAGCTATTGGTTAAGAAACAGTGGTTAAAGGCCAGTTTATCATTTCAGTTCAACAATACCGTGAAAAGTATTTTTAAAAAAATTGATAGTATTTGTCAAAACTATTTTTATTTGAAAAAAAACGGAGATCGACTTTTAAAACTAAGTGTGGAGTCGCCACTAATATTTTGTTTAGGTGTGATTGGATTATCTAATAAAATATTTTAAAATAATTTTGGTCCATGTAAATTTAAAAATGGGTTCGGGAGTCGGTTACGTATGAGGAAGGGTTAGCACCCTCACTATGCCCAAAAACTGGTACCAGATTGATTAAGTGCTGTCCTTATGTCTAGGATCTTTTCAAACAATTTGAAATATGGTTCCTTTTAAAACATTTGAGTGGTTTAAGCTAGACGTCAAAACTTTCTCATTTCAAAGGTATAAACCATCACATCCAGCACGATAGGACATGATCCTTTATACTTTTGAGAACACGATTGAGTTTTGACTTCCAAGAGCTCTTAGGTCAAAAATTACAAAAGGATCTCCAAATATTTAGTCCAACGAAAAATCAAAACCTAGCACGGTAGGGCACGATTTCTCGAATTTCTAAATACTGAACATTGCCTCATTTTAGGATTTTAAAAAGATTTGTAAACTCAAAACATATTAATTTTACTTGAAATACAATGGAATAGTTGATTTTAAAGAGTTGGAAATTATAAAGCGACATTTGTAAACCAAAGGAAAAAAATGAAAACAGGGGATAATATGCACAAATAAACTACAAAACTTGGCGAATGGAGATAATATAAATTTATTTAACCAACTAACAAAACAAGCAATTACATAAAACTAATCCAAGAAAAATATAACTAAGTTTTCAAAAGTCAATATGATACAAAACAATTTGAAGAAAGTGATGAATTGATGAACAAATAGCATATGTTAAAATTTGAAATATTTTACATAAAAGCTAGGGATATGTATATAAGTGATTAATACACACAAGAATTTGAAATAGATCATCAAATAAATAAAAAATATAAAGTAAATAATATATAAAATTTAACATATAAATGAGTTTCAAAATCAGTATTATAAGAAGAACTTTGAAAAAAAAAATACTATACAAAACAATTTAAACCCAAAATTTATCAATAAAATATAATATAAAATATAATCATAAAAAATAGTAATGGATGCCAATATAAAGTTTTAAACCAATGATGTACATGTTAGAAAGTTTTAAGATAAATATAACCGTATAAAAATATATAGAAGAATGTATATGAACTACTATTTATATAATATGAAATTAATGATCATGCAAAATAATTCGAAACAAGATTAATTTATCCACAATAATTAATATACATGAAGTAAAAACCCTAGTACCAACAATGCATATATAAGAGAATAATAATATAGGAAAATATTTGAAACAAACAAAATATATAATACCAAAATTGGATTTAAAAGAAACAAATAATATATATATATATATATATATATATATATATATAAAAAGTAAAATTTTAAAGAAAAAAATTATATGAACATGTTCAAAAGAGGATTCAAATAAGTAATTTGACATAAAATATGTATATGTATATATAAATATCAATGTATGAGAATGAATATTATATAAATCTTTTAAATATAAAATTACATAGAGAACATAAATAATTTATATAATAAAACAATTCAACAATATATATTAAAAAAATTAAAAAAAACTAAAACAAAATGAAATTAAAAAAAAAGTTCAAAATAATATGTTAAAATAATAGGTTAAAAAAAATAAATCCTGAAGAATATAAAACAAAAACTAAATTCAATTGAAATAAAAATAAAATCGCAAGGATAATTTATGAATAAAACAAATCATTAAAACTGAGCTGAGGATCGAAATACAATGCGCACAAATGATTAAGGATCAAAACTGGAAATATATCAAATCTCAAAACGCTGCGCTTAGGCGCGGATTAAATTGCAATAATGCGCAAATCTCAGGGAAAATTTGAAACAAAATAAAATGTAAATAAGGATCAATTTAAAGGTCTGCGCGAAGACGAAGGACTAGTCGTGCAATTTGACCATTCGAAGCCAAAGCGCGGATCCAGCACATGGATCGGGTGTGCGTGCGGATCTTCCCCAACTCTACACGGCACCGTTTCAACCTCTGCACAAAATCAAACCTAAAAAAACCTAAAATCAAGCATTTAGCCACCTAAAAAAATCAAAACCGAAAAACCTAAGCTTCCTTCTTTTCTTATTCGACCGAACTAAAACCCTCGGCCATTTCGCCTCCAAACTCGGTGGATAACAGCATATGAAGGCTTATCTTGGCCTTATTCGACACAAATCTGAGGGTTTTGTTATGCTCAACCTCAATCCCCATCTAGCTTCGATTACCACGAAGCAAACAAGGATCCGAAGCCTCCTAAGCAAGATAAGTATTTGTGCTTTCGTCTATCTTGTTTTTTACATACAATAACAAAATATTAAAGAAAAATGGAAGCGAAAACAAAAGAAAAAAAAATAAGATTTACAATCACTTCTTCAAAACTGTTTTTCTTCTATTCAAACTTTTTGTACAGATTTGTATGCGTATCTCCCCCCTCTAACAGATTACATTCGACCTCTTTTTATAGCCGATTTTTTTAAAAATAATAAAATAAATAAATAACTAATTTTGTTATGCATTTGCTGGCTATTCTGGTACTGCTTAGCTGTTATTCAGTTTCTTCTCGCAGGTTCGATGGCCGTAGGAGAACGCTTGTAGGGATGACGTGGAGGAGGCTCGAAAGCAGCAGCAGCGCAAGGGAACCCTAGGGTTCCTAAGGGTGTTTTGGTTTTGGGCCCTTTGGGCTTGGTTTATTTTATTCGGGTATTGGGCCCTGTTTGTAATGATGTACTATGGACTTTGTTTTATTACTGAGCTTGTATAGACTGTTTATTTATTATTTTTTATTCTCGTATAAGCCCGGGCAAAAATGGGCTATTACAGTATTTATCATTGTTGTAAAGTTGAAGATTTAACGAGGGTGAAAAAGGTTTTTAATTGAAAAGTACTTTTCCAAAAGGTAAAAGCTATAAGTTTTGGATTGGCTTAAAAATCTAGTTTAAAATCAATATTTGGTTTGAAAAGCTGATTGTTTACCGTATATTTTGGTTTGAAATCATTGTTTGGGTTGAACGATGCTTTTCAACCTCAATGGTAAACATTCTAAGAGAGTGAGCATTCCTTTAAGCACTGCGATAAACATGAATAAAATAAGGGATTCATTGCTTGTTTATGTAATTTGGCTTCCTTATGTCAATGGAACCTAACTCAGCGAGAAGTATCAACTATCTTCAAACACTTATGACAAGTGACTCTAAATCTATTACAGCCTAATGACAAATTCCTCACTTTTGTATCTTTGAAGACTAGGACCCTAGTAATTAAATTCACCCTATGAATTTAGCATATAAATCCACAACACAAACAATCAAATGCAATTCACAAATAATGTTACTCATCTTAATCAATTTAGTGCTCTCAATTCTAGGTATGATAATGAAATAGCCCGAATTTCAATGATGTCGAAAACTATGGTTCGAGGCCACTAAATCCGGAAAATGAGCTCGTAAGTTTTATTATTTAATTTTACGAGTTAAATGTGGTTTTTAAAAGATTTTTGAATTATTAAATTTGTGTTTATAAAAATTTATTAGGTCAATTAATTGAGAAAAAGAGATATCGAGACCTCGGTGTTATAAATTGAGCCATAAATATTTTTATAAATATTTATGGAGTGTCAATATGGTAGTATTAAAGTTTCGTCAGAAAATTTTAACGTTTCGGTAGTCAATTAATTAAAAAGAACTAAATTGAAAAAAGTGCAAAACTTGCTAAAATGATTAAATAACCTAATAGTAAATAAAGGAGGACTAAAAGGGAAATAAACCATCTTAAATGGCTGAGGCGGCATAACGTGAAAAAGAATCAAAGATATTTATGTGATTAGGGACAAAATTGGAATTAAAATAAAGTTTATATGGCCAAATGTTATTTTAATAGTTTCTAGACATTTTCTTCATCAATTTTCTGTCAAAAACAGCTATTGAAGAGGGTTTGAGCTGGTCTTTCATATTTTAGCTTCAAGTAAGTTCAGTTCTTGTTTTTTTCCTTGAAATTTTTATATTTATGGACTTTTACAATTAGGTCCAACTTGTTATTTCATTAGTTTTTGATTTTGTTGGAAGTTTTGGAAGATACCATTGATAATTTCATATTACTTTAGTTATTTTATGATGAAATTGAGATGTTAAGGATATGTAAAGGTATTTTATTAAAGAATTTTTAGTGAAATTATGATTTAGGGATTAAGTTGTAAAGTTGTTGAATTTATGGAAAATTCTGAAATTTCATGGAATCCAAGGGCTGCTATTGATATATATGAAAATATTTAGGCTTGGAACAAGGAATAAATTGAATGAATTTCATTTTCTGAGCCTAGGGACGAAATCGTCATTTATTAAAAAGTTAGGGGCAAAATGGTAATTTTTCTAAAGATGTAAATTGAATTGAAATAAACATGAATTGATGTTGAATTTATTAATATAGATCCAGGAAGATCAAATTCAGAGTTAGAACGAGGAAAAGTGAAAAATATCGATTTAGTAGATATTATGTACACGAACATTTGTCGAGGTAAATTTGTGTAACTAAATCGAGAATATTTTTATGCTTGAAATAAATGCTGTATGTGTGAATTGTATGAATGCTTTATGTATAAATTGATCACATGCTCGACTATACTTAATAAATGTTAAACCTCGTTTAAATGAAAAATGTTATAAATATATGTTTGAATTAAGTGTTGTGTATGTGATTGTATTATTGTCATGTGTATGAAAATAATTACATATCCGATGATGATTTATAAGTATTAAGTTCCAATTAAATGAAAAAGGTTATAAATATATACTTGAAATAGGTATTTTAAATATTTAATATATAAAAATATATGATCGTATGTTCGGCGTGACTTAAGAAAAGGAATAAGTCTCGATTGAATGAAGGAAATTTTGATGGATTAGTGTAAAGGTGATTATGCATGTGTTGCAGACAGGATTTAGCTTGGACGAGTAATCCTGATAAGTCTCTCGAGCATTATGAGATAAAGTTCTATGAATATAGTGATTGGTAGTAATTCTGCATATGTTGTGGACTACTGTAGCTCTGTGTGAGCATCGAGGTATAAGTGTGGTGATTGGTAGTAATTCCGCATATGTTGTGGACTACCATAGCTCTGTGTGAGCATCGAGGTATTAGCATAGTGATTGGTAGTAATTTCGCATATGTTGTGGACTACAGTAGCTTTGAGTGAGCATCGAAGTATATGATTTTCCCGAATGACTTGAAAAGGTGGCTCGAGAGTTTTGTACACTTAAAAGTGTACTACATGAGAGTATCCATCGATATTTCTAGTAAATTCAACGGGCAAAATCTTGATATGAGAAAAATATGAACATGAAATGAATTAGTATGTGTACCTGCCTGAAAATACATGAAAATGATAATAAATGATATATGGAAATATGAGATGATGATATGCGAACATGGAAGTTGTTTGATCAATGTATTCATTAATGAGTATAGAATTGTAAGCCTCAAGTGTATTAATCATATGATAAATATATTTTATATAATTTAATGGCAAAGTTCCGACATGAAATAATTTGAATTCGAGGCAACTTATTATAAAAACATACTTGAATTACAAGGGTATGTCTTGAATATGTTATATGAACACATGATGTGAAAAGTATATGCATATTGAAATCTAATGAGTGATGTACCCATATATGTTTCCTGATATATATATTAATTATATGACTAACAGAGGTGGTGAGGATGTGTGGTATGGCTCGTGATCAAATTGACGGAATATGTTTTTCATGTTTATTGTGAGTAATAATGAATGGTAAGTTAATTACCAAGTTATACGAACTTACTAAGCATAATATGCTTACCCTATTTTATTTTCCTCTACTCTATAGTTATTCGAAAGCTCGAGGGATTGGAAGCATTAGAGGAGATCACTCATCTTGGTATGAATGGTAAATCAATTACGGTTATAATGGCATGTATAGGTTAATTGGCCAATGTTGATATATAACATGTTATGAATGTAACTAGCCATTGATATGGCTTGTTTTTTATATATTGAGACGTACATCTATATACAGTCTTAATACGTTAATGGTATGAGAGTGTAAATAGTAAATAGAGGTAAACACACGGATGAGTTGAATGATATAAATAAGTTGATAAATTATGCTTATCTATGAAATGGAGGAAATAAGTAAACTTGCATATATATGAATATAGTTGAAGTTATATCAAACATAAAACTTGATTAGGTCTTGGTTAAATGTCTTGAATTGGACCTTGAATGTGTTTAATTGTTGGTGTAGAAAGAAGACTAAATGGGTGAGAAATAAGGCTTGGAAAATAACCTTATTTTGTCCACACGGGTGTGTGTCTTGACTGTGTGTAACACACGGCCTGGCACACGGGCATGTGACTTGACCGTGTAACCCCTGCACCTAAAATAAATTACAAGACAGAGAGTTACAAGGGCTAGGGACATGGGTGTGTGCCTTACTCAAGTAGCACACGGCCTAAGACACGGGGGTGTCATTTGGTCGTGTGAGCCACACGGCCTGACCACATCGGCATGTGTGCCCTGTACATAAGAAAATTTTGAAATTTTGAGAAAAATTCTCAAAGTTTTCAGTTTAGTCTCGATTCGTTTCTAATGCATGTTTTGGGCCTCGAGGGTCCATTCAAGGGACGTTACGATTATTCTCGGAAAATGAATAGTAAATGACTTGAGTTTATCTGGAAATGTTCTGTAAACTTCAGTAATACTTTGTAACCCTGTTCCAGCGACGGTTACGAGTTAGGGGTGTTACAGGTAACCTATACAAGTCTCTGAATTATATAAAATATTTTGATAGGGGTGATCCAATTCGATCCAATCTTCCAAATATATTTCTACAAGTAATATGATCTTCATTGATGTGTTAGATATAATCCACTTAATCAACATAGCCTATGATTTCGATTCAATAAATTGCTAATAACACAAATGTGAAGACAATCTGGTTTGTCACAATTGGTCATGGAGTAGACACTCCTTAAAGTACTTTTTCATTCTTTCCATATTTTTCAAGAATAAATTTTATAATTATATGTATTTAAAAATGATTAATAAATTATGATAATTACCAAATTAGAATAATAAACTAATATTGCTCCTTGAATTGGATACAAATTAGTATTAACCAAGTCTATTCAAATTTAAAAAAAAAAGAGTTAAATATCATAATTAAAATTCTAAATACAAATATTTTATTTAATTGATATCCATGAATGAGAAAATCCATCTTAAAGGTAATATATACCATAATTAATTAATAATAATAAAATTAAATCATCAACGAGTGTGGGGTGCAATAGTAAAGTATGTTACACCTCAAAAGAAAATATATAATAGAATTTTAATGACAACATTATAAAAAACGATAATCACAAATTAAAAGAAACATAAAATATGACATATTGCTTGTAACAGTCTAATTTTCAGTGGTGTTGGAAATAGTGATTGGAGATCACTAAATCCGACGAGTGAGTTGAAAATTTAATAAATTAATACCTATGAGTCAAGTGTAATTATAGAAGTATTTTTTAATTAGTGAATTTCGTGATTTAAAAGAATTAATTAGGTAAATCAGGTTGAAAACGAGGTATCGAGACATCAAATTCATAAACCGAGTCATAAATTTTTTTATAAATATTTATGGGGTGTTATTAAGTTAGTATTAAATTTTCGTTAGAAAATTTTAACGTTTGGTTAGTCAATTAATTAAAAAGGACTAAATTGAAAATAGTGCAAAATTTGGTAAAGTGATTAAATAGCTTAAGTGTCTAATAAGGAGGGATTTAAAAGGAAATTAGACCCAAATTATATGGGCTGGACGGTTTGGACAAGAAAATCAGCAAAAAGACAAGAAGAAACAAGGGCAAAATTGGAAATTTTGCAAATTAAACATATAAAATAAAGACAAAATTGAAAAATCTAGAGATATCATCATTTTTCTTCAGCAAAAACGCCATGGGAGGTCTGGAAGTTGCTGGTTTTTCATATTTTGACATATATCAAGAACCCGAAGTGAATCGTGAAAAAGAAAAAAATAGCCGATTAGTCCCTAAACTTGTATGACATTTGCGAATTTTCCCAGGTAAGTTCATATGGCTAAATTCAATTTTTGTTATGAAAATTTAATGAATGCTATGGTATATTATTTCATATAAATGCTATTAAATTATGATAATTGTGAAATAATGTTAGAGTAAAAATACAAATTAGGTGGAATGACGGATTTGAGTACTTTCGTTCAGTGACTAAGATGAATTGACGGTAAAGACCATGATTGGTCCATGACAACGTGTGATATGTGATTTCCGTATAAGACCATAGCTGGGCTATGGCATCGGTGTGATATGAGCTTCCGTATAAGACCATATCTGGGATATGACATCGGTGTGATATGTGTTTCTGTGTAAGACCATATCTGGGATATGGCATCAGTGTGATATGTGATCCGTGTAAGACCATGGTTGGGCTATGGCTTCGGTGTGTGATATGTGACTATGTGCAAGACCATAGTTTTACTATGGCATTGTGATAATGAAGTACTCAATTCCGTAATCGTTCCCCAATTTGATTAAGAAAGGTAAATGATAAAGGGGCCCAAGAGATTAAAAGTTGGTTAATAAGTGACATTGAAATCAAGTAATTGAACTTATCACTAATTTAGATATTGTATAATTGTTATAAGATTTTCGATAAGAATTATTTTCTATGCCCATGAACTTACTAAGCTTTCATAAGCTTACTCTTGTGTGTTAAATGTTCTTTGTAGATTTATGTGAAATCGGTGGATCGGATCAACACATCAGGGCACACTATCCAGATTACTTCAGTAAATTTTATTATGCATCTTAAGGTTTATATGGCATGTATAGGGTTTAATTGAAAAGAAGTGAATGTGTTATAAACTTAGTTATCAACATTTTTCACTAAAATAGTTTTGGACAGCAGCAGTAGTCCAACTTTGAAAAATCACTAAAAATTGTGGAAATCGACTTAAAGGTTGAATAAAATATGAAATTAAATAATATTGAGTCTAGTTTTACATAGAGGAAACGGTGAAAACAAAAGAATCTTATTTTATGAGATATTTGAATTTTTGTGAGATAGGGTCAAAATGATTTTAGAATCCCCTCTTTTGATTTGGGAAAATCATTAAAAATTGTACAAAAATAATTATGGGTTATAATTTATATGCTTAAAATATTTAATGAGTTCAAAATAAACAAACAGGAACATCATCCGAATTCCGTATGAGAAGATAATTAATTTTTAATAAAGAAGGGTCGAAGCTGTCAAACAACAGAACAAGGGTAAATTTGAAGAATAAAATGTACTTATTGGCTAAGCAAAAAATTTTGAAAATTTCATGGTAAGAATATATGTGAGTCTAGTTTCAGGAAAAATTAGCAGAACTTAATTTAGAGTTTTGTAGCTCAAGATATAAATAATTTAGTGAATATGACTCAAGTGGACAGTTTTGCTATGAACAGTAAATATCATGAATTATTTGAAAATGTTCTGAAGTTTTCGGTAATGCTCCGTGTCGAAACCATTTTAAGTTTTGAAAAACAGGAATCGACTTTAAAAACGGAAATGGAGTCGCCACCAATCTTTTTTGGTTTAGGTGTGATCGGATCACCTAATAAATCATTTTATTAAAGGATGGATTTTGGCCTACGAAAAATCAAGAAACGGGTTCGGGAGTCAGTTACATACGAAGAAGGATTAGCACCCTCGTAATGCCCAAAATTGGTACCCAATTGATTAATTTATGTCCTAATGTCGAAAATTTGAAAAGATTTCAAAATGCAATCTCCTTTTAAAAATGTTTGGATAATTTGAATTGGAAGTCGAGATTCTCTTGTTTCGAAAGAATAAAATATCATATCCAGCACGTTAGGATACGATATTTCAAACTCTCTATACCAAGGTCATTTTATAATTTCCAAAATTCATGTACTGAAACTTTAGAAGGATAATCGGTTATTTAGTCAAACGATAAATCAAAACCTAGCACGTTAGGGCACGATTTCTCGAATTTCCAAACACAAAATATTGCCTTATTTTTAATTTAAGAAAACGTGGATGAAATTTCAAAAGGATATTTGATTATTTCAGGCAAACAGAAAATCGAAACCCAGCACGTTAGGACACGATTTCCCGAATTTACAAACATCAAACATTGCCTTTGTTTTGGGAGATTTTCAAATAAACAATTATAAACAATTTACTACTAGACACATTTACTCCCTCTCATCGACGTATTACTCAGTCTCACAAACTGAGGTTTATCTTTCTCAACCGACTCGGGGCAATCTCGCATAAAATGATCGGGTGAACCACATTTGAAACAAGTTCTATTATTGCCTTTACCCCAGCACTCACGAAATGTCATCTCCCACATTACGGACATTCCAGTTTATTGTTCTTCACGCTGTCAACACTAGCCACAGAGGTAGCCTGAGCTTTAGGACTCGTATGTTGCTTCCCACGATCTCTATTTGAATAACCCACTGAAACTGCCGCTCGACTAAAGTAATCTTTCGATTTTTTTGATAAAGAATGATAAGATTTACTCATCGATCTCTTTCTCGAATCTCTGATCTCTGACTAGCTTTTCTCTTTTCTTTACTGAGATATTCAGCTTTACAGGCTCTTTCAACCAAAACAGCAAATTCTTTCAACTTGAGAATCCCGACTAAAAGTTTTATGACTTCGTTCAACCCATTCACAAACTGTTTGCACATAATCTCTTTAGTAGAAACATACTCTCGGGCATATCTGCTGAAACCGTACAAATTCCCTCTCGTATTCAGTAACCGTCATTCGACCTTATTTTAGTTCTAGGAATTCTTTATGCTTTTGGTCGAGGAATCTCTGACTTATAAATTTCTTTCGAAATTCTATCTGAAAGAACTCCCAAGTAACTCGCTCTGTCGGAACCACGGATATCAGTATTTTCCACCATTGATAAGCAGTATCTCTCAACAATGAAACCACACATTTAATGATTCGTCAGGAGTGCAAGACAGTTCTTCGAATACGCAGATCGTATTTTTGAGCCAGAACTTGGCTCTTTCAACATCATCATTCGCCGTAGCCCTGAACTCTTCAGCCCGTGTTTTCATATTCTATCTACTGGAGGCTTATTCAACTGTACTGGGTTCACCACTGAAGGAATAACAGGGTATTGTTGAGGAATAGGTGGGGGTGGGGGTGGAGGTTGTGGAGCGGTCGGGTTCGTACGAACGAACTCTGCAAACCATTCATTCAACATAGGGAAGAAGGCTTCCTTAGCCTCTCCTTCCTGACTGCTAGATATTGATCTCGATACAGCCGGTGCTGCCCCTCTACCGGAAGCCGACGTGTTACTTTGAACTTCATCATCAACTGCTCCGTTGGGATCCATTTGCTATATAAAAACACATTTTAAACGTCAAGAGTTGTCACACTATCTCAGTTTATATATGGCATGTATAACTAGACTCTCACATATGCTACTTTAGTTTGAGAATCGACTAAATCGTAGCTCTGATACCAATAAATGCAACACCCTCTTACCCATATTCAACGCTAGAATAGGGTATGAGGCAACACTGGACTTACACCATAACAATTGAACATATTTCCAAACATAAACTTGCATACAATTTAAAATTTTTATCAATCATTCAACATTGTCCCTTATAAGGCTCTAAGAGACCTTAAAACATGATTTAAAAGGGTTTGAGACAAAACTAATAACTCGAGAAACCTTTACAAAACTTTGAAAATTTTCTTCACTGCAAGGGTCACACGCCCGTGTGCCCAGGCCGTGTCACTCACATGGCCAATTGACACGCCCGTGTCCCCTGACCGTGTTGGGATCACATGGCCGTGTCCCAACCCCATACCCAAACAAGTGAGCTTACTGACTTATCTCACATGGCCAGACCACACGCCCGTGTCTAGCCTGTGTGGCTCACACGGCCATCAGACACGCCCGTGTCCAAGCCGTGTAGAGACAAGGCATACATACTAACTTGTATCACATGGCCGGACCAAATGCCCGTGTGTCTATCTCGTTTGGCAAATTAAATTCCAAAATTAAGGTGCAGACTTCACACGGCCAGGGTACACGCCCATGTCCCTAAGCCGTGTCTCCCACATGGCCAAGACACACGACCGTGTCTCAGCCCATGTAGCCAATTCGAACCTAAAAATACAAAATGCAGGGAATACACGGCCGGATCACATGCCCATGGCACAGGCCGTGTGTCACACACGGCCTAGGCACATGCCCGTGTGTCAACCCATGTGGACAATATTTAGGCTATTTTCCAAGCCATTTGCTACCCTTAATTCCAGACAAACATGCCTACTTCCAATAGCTATTACCATGTCACAATTCAAAGCATAAATTAGATAATCCAACAACTTCATTCATGCTTATTAAAAACCATTTCTAGCATCAATCAACCTTAAGACAATAATGCTACTTCATGCTATCCCAATCAACCTCATTCAATCATACCTATCTATACCTAAGTCTTTAAACATACCAAAAAACAATTCAATCATGAACCACTTCAATCAAAGAGCCATTATAGTTATCAAAATAAGCCAACTTACATGGCTTTATACATCATCAACTTTAACTATACACAAGCCAAATCACATGGCCACATTTACCAACAAAATATACCAAAAAGACTCAAGACTCTATACATGCCATATGACCCAAAATATAGTTTTCAAAATACCAAAAGAACGGTAGATAGTGTGACGATGCTTCAAATGATCCCCGGATCCGAGCTAGCTTTGAAGTCACTAAAAAACATGGAAAATTACAACGTAAGCTATAAAGCTTAGTAAGTTCGCATGAAATAAATCAATTCATTAAGTATGCATAATTCAACAATTTGCATAATCATCAACAATTAATTCACCTCAATATACAAACCTTTCATTTACTCATTCACAAGGGTAAACACATCATTCTCTACCTTTGTTAACTCAAGGTTTATACGAACTATGTACGTGCCTGTACCATTCCATATCAATCTCACAATCATCCATATCTTCTATTTTCCTGTTGAACCATATGCAATAGAAGTTGGATACTCAAGAGTCTCATACGATAGGTACCTATACCATGGCTCGAAGCCAACTCAAGGTAACCTAACACCAAAGTACCTATACCATGGCCCGAAGCCAACTCAATGTAACTTCACTCGGAATACCTATACCATGGCCCAAAGCCAACTCAAGGTAATCTCCGAAATGCCTATACCATAGCCTGAAGCTAACTCAAGGCAACTCGCACCTGAAGTGTCGATATCAATACCTTAATGGCATGTCACTACCATCCTAAACTATTCCTAAGGTTCAACCGGGACTTTGCACACCAAAACCATATTAGACATCATCGTCGCTCATCATCGAGTCGATTGCAATTTCTTTCTCAAATCATTATCGAATCTCTCCCGAACAATTCAAAATTATCAAACATAAAATTTATGCCATATCAATGCATTTAAACACAACATTAAATAAGTTTATCGCATATGAACTTACCTCGGATCCAAAAACGATTAAATTAGTCGACTATTCCGCAACTTTGTTCTTTCCACGATCTTAGTCCGATCTCGGCTTTTCTTGATCTAAATGTTATCAAATTTAACCCTTTTAGCATTCAATCTATTCAATTAAGCCTATAATTCATAATTTGGAAAATTTACATATTTGCATCTAATGTTTTGCATTTTTTACAAATTAGTCCTTATCTCGTAAAATAAAAAATTCATGAAATTTAACCCCAACCCATGCTAGCTGAATTCTCCTAGCATTCAAATCAGCCCATATTTTTCATCCTTTCATAAATCTACCACATAAATTTCACATTTCACAAGTAAACCCCTATTTCACATTTTCATCAAAAATCCATTAACAAAAATTGTTTAACTTTCAACAAGCATTCATAAACTATCAAGAAACTTCAAAACTCATACCAATTCATCAACAGAAACATCCTATACTTTTAAAAATTTCTCAATTTAATCCCCCAATAGTTAGCTTAAGTTACAACGATCTCAAAAACGTAAAAATCGTTAAAACCCGGGCAAAAATGGACTTACATGCAATGACTCTTGCTTGGTCGAATATCAAGCTTCTCCAATGGCTATTTTATTTCAATTTTTGGTGGTGTAAGCTTAGTGGAGAAGATGATACAATATTTTCCATTATCTCACTATGTTATTTAACTATTTACTTATTTACCCCTTCAATTTAATTCATTAAAATTCACCTAACATGCATATTATTGTCCACTAACAATATGAATAGTTTAATTACCATGCAAGTTCTCATAATTGTCCTTTCTATAGCCATTTAGTGCTTTTAAATTCTAGACCTCTAGTTTTGCATTTTACGCGATTAAGTCCTTTTTACAAATTGAGCAGTCAAACATTAAAATTTCTTAACAAAATTTTCACACATTCATACTATCATGGTATCGACCTCATAATAATAATAAAATAAATATTTTGACTTTGGATTGTGGTCTCGAAACTACTATTCCGATTTGACCAAAAACGGGCTGTTACATTGTCAATGTTTAATTACTACATCAACATATCACTTAGAAATTAATATATTTGTCTAAAGATGAAATATTAATGGAGTGATTGGTATCTTAGGGTTTACCTTTGTTCGAATTAATTATTATTTTGTTTTATATTTGAAGTCTTACGTGAGATTGTTTTGTTTGATTCAACTACAATTATACCTGCCAATATTACTGCATGCATTAATTGTATTTTTATATTAAATGACACCAACTTCAAGTTATGACAAGAGAATCTTATGATAGTTCAACAATATTCTCGACATCTCCTTCCTTTCCCATAATCTCCTCTAATTTTCTAGTCAGATCCCTCTTAAGGCCCTCCATTTTATTTCTAATAGAACCCACCCATCTTACCAAGCCCTTCTGCACACCTTCTAGCTTAGCCAACATATCACCCGAAGTAGACTAACTGCATGCATTAATTGTATTCTTATATTAAATGACACCAACTTCAAGTTATGACAAGAGAATCTTATGATAGTTCAACAATATTCTCGACATCTCCTTCCTTTCCCATAATCTCCTCTAATTTTCTAGTCAGATCCCTCTTAAGGCCCTCCATTTTATTTCTAATAGAACCCACCCATCTCACCAAGCCCTTCTGCACATCTTCTAGCTTAGCCAACATATCACCCGAAGTAGACTAATTGACATATTCATTTAACCTCCTCCTCAAAAGATTCTTTTATCACCCACTATGCCTCAAACCAAAACCTTTTCTACCTCAACCTATTACTCTTAGAGGATGCCATAGATTCACCATTGTGCTTCTCATTGCCGGAAATTGGATTTCACTCGCCGTGAGAAAGCATCCAACTAGACAAAGATCATAAACCACCATCGCAGAATCAATTTGCTTTTGTACTTGCAAAATCTCCTCTTTCTCATCTTCCAATGTTAACTTTACCATTTCATCCTCAATTTCCATGAATCAAAATGAACCAGATTGATAAGAAACACTCCTTTCCAAGAACTGCTGTCGCTAAAACAAAGAAAAATAAGCCAAAAAACCCTAAAGAAAAACCAAAACATGAGGGAATAGTAGACCAGAGATGTGGTAGAGTAGCAGACTTTCGATATGTCGAGTTAAAATTTTAAATACAAATATTTGATTCAATTGATATACAAGAATAAGAAAATCCATCTTAAACTTAATGTATGTCATAATTATTAATTAAGAATAGAATAGAGTAATTCACCAATAATGTTGGGTGTAATGATAAGACAAATTACATGTTCAAATAATGATGCAGGTTCAAACCTTGAAAACAATATTATTGGGAGGAGTACTCATAAACTCCGAAGATGGACAAACCCTTCTTTATCTCTAACCAAAGGGTGCCCTAACCACCCAACAACCATTCCATTTTCGTTGTCCATTGAAACCACTCTGAATAATCCTAGTATTAGCATTTTTCACTTGGCATTTAGTAGTCTATTTTTCTCTCTCACTCTCTTTTTTTGTTTTGATATATATATATACATGACTTTTTGGTTAATTACAAGGTAATGTATCCAAGTTAATGAGTCTAATGCTACTAGAATCAATGGCAACAAAAGATGTAAATAGGTAAACAGTCTATTCATTAAGCTGAAAAGAGTACAAAGAGAAGCTGAGAGACAAGCCTTGTAGGCAAGCATATATATACATGCTGCCACTTCAAACAAGGCAATATTAACAATAAGTTCTCTCAACATTATTTACTTGAAGCTAATATTATATAGTAACTACTAGTTCATACATAATGATTGCTTTCGATCTAAATATGAGCAACTTGTTGAATCTCCATGGCTGATTTTTCAACTTTCTTAAAGTAAAATGGCCATCCATTGCCAGTGGAGAGAGCCAAACGTACCATTTCTCCATCAAAGTCTCTTCCAATTTCGTTGCATAAGGCTGGGCATGTTTCACATACTGCGGGGCAGTACTTAAATTTGTAATAGACATCACTCACCTTCTCTATTCTAAACCAACTAGTCAAAGTGTTGGCACCTGGGTTCCCTTTAACCCCATCGGTTATCACCCACCATTTTCCGGCTGAATGGTCGTAATCATTGACCTTCCACACTGTTGTTGTTTGGCAAAGTCTGGGTCTGAGGGGAACGAACTCTATGTTTATGTCAGAGGATAGGCGAACAACGCCATCGTTGGAGTCCGAAATAGAAAATATCACCGGAATACCATCGTCACCGGATGGTCTTTGAGCAACGACTTCCGGGCATGGGTTTCCTCTAGGCCTGCCTAGGGCAAGCCCCCCACCACCAGCACCCCATATCCACGACACAACGTAGTATGGGGTGCCTGTTTGAACCTCGTTACCATCAATGTCGAGCACAGGTTCGTTTGTAGCGTTGGCTACACCAAACAAAAAGGATAATGGAGTGACTGAGAAGATGATGAAAAGAAGAAACACCGAAGTTGTTGTGGTTTTCATGGTTATATAGATTGTGTTGATATGTGTTGCTTTAGTTCTCCATGCGAATTTATAGAGATGGGAAAGGATGAACATCCAAAATTGATAGAATATTTAATATTATTACATATAACACATTTCAAATGTGAGGAAAAAAAAACACATTTCCAAAATTAATAGGCCCACTTTTTTTTTTAATGAATGTCGAAAATTGGAAATAAATTCTATCAATATCTATTTTTTTATAAAAACATTTTATTATAACAATTAAGTTTATTGTAAATTTGATTTTTTTTATGTTTAATATTTACAAGAAGTATAAAGTATGAGGTGCACTTTTTACTAATGTATACATTTTTTATCTCAAATTTTAATAAAATTAATTTTATTTGTAAAGAAAATAAAAATAATAAAATTTAGCTAACATACTATTTCACAAATTTTAAAGAATTAGAGAAAAAAAAATCAAATTCTTGATTTGTTTTTTTCGGTCCAGACTAAACCTTTGGAGACTAAAATATTTTTAGAAACATAAAATATGACATATTGCTAAATTAAAGAACTTTTATAGCCCTGAGACAAAAGTTATAAAAAAATGTATTTTTAAAATTAAAATTTCAAAGCAATTTTTTAGGAAAAAGTTAGAAAATTCAACGTTAATAAAAGGTACTGTAGACATTTATATTTCTATATTATTTCAGTGTTTTTCTAATTTTTTTATTTTGTTTTTCTTTTTGAATTTTCTCTATTTTTTATTTTATGTATTTTTAAAAATTATTTCTGACTTTCTTTATAAAATTTAAGTTTTTTCAATTTTTTAAAAAATTGAGTTTTTTTTGTTATTTCTCTATTTTTATTTTTGAATTTATTTCGAAAAA
This sequence comes from Gossypium longicalyx, assembly GCA_025698465.1. Taxonomy (NCBI): domain Eukaryota; kingdom Viridiplantae; phylum Streptophyta; class Magnoliopsida; order Malvales; family Malvaceae; genus Gossypium; species Gossypium longicalyx. Next base: position 4,718,492 of record CM047004.1, read on the forward strand.
AGTAATTTTTTTAATGGAATTAGGCTTTGGAGTTATAAACATTTTCAAACTTCAGGTACCAAATTGATACAATCTTTAAGTACTAAAAAAATTATTTGGTACAACTTTAGGGATTATATTATGATTTAACCCTTAAATATAACACATTTTCACATGTGAGGTAAAGTATGAGTTCCACTTTGTTTTCATCTTTCTTATCTTCTCATAATCAAATGCTGAGTGACACGTAATAATAATAATATTACTTTAAATTACATAATCTTGTACATTCGGCCGGTGAATTAGTGAAATAATCAATTATTGATTTGATCGAATTCAATCAATCTAATCTTTGATTCGATAGGTTTATTATTTAAAAAATCATAAAATTTAAACAAAAAGTATTTAAAAGTTTATAAATATATTTAAATAACGATAAGATTTTTATAATTTTGGGGTTTTGTGTATGTAATTTAAGTTATGTTAATATTGATGGGCTTAAATGATATTAATATTTAACAAAATTATATTTGCAATTGTTGTAATAAACATGCGACGCATATTGTCAATATTTAATTACTACACCAAAATATCATTTACAAATTAATATATTTATCCAAAAATGAAATATTAATAGAGTGATTAATATCTTAGAGATTACCTTTATTCAAATTAATTATTAATTTGTTTTATATTTAAATTTTTATTTGAGATTGTTTTGTTTGAGACAACTACAATTATACCAACCAACATTACTGCATGCATTAATTGTATTAATATATTAAATGTCACCAACTTCAAATTATGACAAGAGAATCTTAAGATGGCTCACGTTATTATTATTATTTCATTCTTTCTTTTCACGTTTTTCATTTTTTTTTCATTTCCTTTTATTTTATTTATTTCCAATTTTTAATTAAAAATTTTAGCTACCGTACTCAATAATTATCGATGTTGCCGTTTACAATGGTCTTTTGTGCCGATTGCGGCACCAAAGAAGAATTTTTGATCACTTCTACGATTTAGATTTTCGAGAAATCAGCTCGAAATCCTTTAAAATAATGATCAAAGCTTCAAACTACTCTTTCTTCAATCCCTGTTTCGCTTCATTAAATTGTCACTAGTCGAATATAAATTATTCCCCGCGATTAAATATACTACCTTACTGTTTAGATCACCGAACAAAATCTCAGAGCTCCGAACTCAAACTCAAACTTCTCTTTGTTCTTACTTTCTTGCTGCTGATTCAATCTAAAAAATAAATTATTTTTCAGTTTTTTAAAAATTCAAATCGGTATCCCCTGATACATTACGGACACCATCTTAGAAAAATAATTCAATTCTTTTGGTGTTTTCAACTTAATATTTTGTCCTTTAACTCTTAAAAGAACCAAATGGACGAATTCCGTAAGTTCCTTGTGCCAGGAAAACAAATTCAATAATTATTATCATTACTATTCATCATACAAGTGTGCCCTTCCACATTTTTTTTTTCTTTTTTGAATTCAATTGATTAGACATTCAAATTCAATATTCGTTTTCATATATACATTATTTTTGTTGGCCCAAACTATTGCTAAGAGATAAGCTCTCTTGGAAAAGAGTGGTTAAAGGCCAGATTATCATTTAAGTTTAATAGTGTTATAGAAAAGTGATTTTAAAAAAATTTATAGTATTTATTATTGTGGTTTATAAGTGCTTTTAGGAAAATAAAATTTCTATTTTAGACATTTTGTTGTAAAGTAGAAAATTTAATGAGGAATAAAAAGGTTTTTAATTGACAGCACCTTTTCAAAAGGTAAAAGCTAGAAGTTTTGGGTTGGATTAAAATCCTAGTTTAAAATTAATGTTTGGTTTGAAATAATTGTTTGGGTTGAATGATGCTTTTCAACCTCAATTGTAAGCACACCCTAAAAGAGTGAGCACTGCTTCAAACACTATGATAAACATGAATAAAATAGGGGATACATTGATTGTTTATGCAATTCGGCTTCTTTATGTCAAAGGAACCAAATTGATTTAACAATAAGACTTTTATAATTTTGGGGTTGTGTGCATGTAACTTAAGTTATGTTAATATTGACTGGCCTAAATGGAGGCTAATATTATACAAAATTACATTTGCAACTGTTGTAATAAACATGTGATGCTTATTGTCAGTGTTTAATTACTACACCAAGATATCATGTACAAATTAATATATTTGTCCAAAAATGAAATATTAATGGAGTGATTGGTATCTTATGGTTTACCTTTATTCAAATTAATTATTATTTTGTTTTATATTTGAAGTCTTACGTGAGATTATTTTGTTTGATACAACTACAATTATACCTGCCAACATTATTGCATGCATTAATTGTATTCTTATATTAAATGAAACCAACTTCAAGTTATGGCAAGAGAATCTTAATATAGTTCAACAATATTCTCATAATCTTTATCCTTTCCCATTATCTCCTCCAATTTTCTAGTCAGATCCCTCTTAAGGCCCTCCATTTTATTTCTAACAAAACCTGCCCATCTCACTAAGCCCTTCCTCACACCTTCTAGCTTAACCAACATATCACCCGAAGTAGATTGACCTATTTGTTTAACCTCCTCCTCAAAAGATTCTTCTATCACCCACCATGCCTCAGACTAAAACCTTTTCTGCCTCAACCTATTACTTTCCTGCTCCGTATGATTAAGAAGGGGATAATGATCCGAAAAAGAATGTGGTAAATGCTAAATCACTGCACTAGAAAACATGTTCATCCATTCAACATTCGCCACTCCTCTATCCAGTTGCTCTCTCACATTCGTTTTATGTAAGTTTCCCCTTTCCCAGGTAAACCAAGCCCTAAAGTATCCAATGTCCATTAATTGACATTCCTCTAAGACTCCTCGAAAGACCTCCATTCTCCTCTCCTTTCTTGGCACCCCAACCTTTTCAAAAGAGTACATAATTTCATTAAAATTGTCATACACTAGCCAAGGGAACTCTTGAGAGCGTCCTAGATTTTTCACAAATTCCATGAATCGTCTCTGCTACACATATACGATGTCCTATAGAAGCCAGTAAACCTCCACTATTTTTCCCTATCAGTCTCCTAAAATATAATATCTACATGACTACTAGAATGAATCCTTAGATTTGTTTTAACATTTTCCTTCCAATCTAGAAAATGACCTCTTCTAGAACCATTTACCGAAACATGAATACCATTTAAAAATCCACACCTTCTATGCACATTCTCCATTTGCACATTACTAATTTTTGTCTCCATAAAGGAGACCACTTGTGGATTATACTCCTTCAGCATATGCCGAAGCCTTCTTATAGCCCGTGGACACCTCAATCAATGGGTGTTCCAACTAATTATTTTCATTGCGACCGATCATCTTGCCCTTTGGCAGCTGCAGATAAAAAGTGAGTTCGTCCCAACGATCTCTCATCTCTAATCACAAGTGAATCTATCACAATCGAAACACTGTGATTTCCATTATCCTTTTTGGGTCCTTTTTTTCCTATCTCAACCTTCCATAGCTCATTCCTCAGAGTCGTGATTTATATTCGATTGACCCTGTATCTTTGAAGAGTCCCCTTGCATACCCGACACTAATTTCAAATCACCCTCCAAATTTAACCCCAACACAGGATCTATGGGCATCCCAGATTATTTTCTTCCGTCCTCCCACAATCCTTACCCTAAATCAAAACGTCATAGGGTATTTCCCCTTGTCTTCCCTTCACCTTCCTTTCGCAGCCACACACTGTTCATCGCAGCAGCTCTCCTAGACTGGGCTTTTAGAGACAGATACCATCCCATCTCTACAACAGCTTCTAAGCCTTTAGCCATTCTAACTTGACAAAAATAGTCATTGTGTCCCAAACAAGCACAGAAAAAATAGAACAGATTCAGTCATTCGTATATAAAGTTGACATAGGAACACTTGCCAAGTGAAAACATAATCTTCTTTTTTCGCTTCAAAGAGCATCTAACATCCGTCTCAATCCGTATACATAAGAAATTCATGAGGGCCTTACCCAATCTTTTGCCATTGATCCAAAAAACTTACCCATAAAATCACCTAACTTCTTCGCTATAGATTCAGTAAAAAAACCCTAGGGGTAAATCATGCACTTGTACCCAAAAAGTCGTATAGATTAGTGGTACTTTCATCGGATCCTCACCATCCTCCAAACAATGAATCACCAAAAGATGATTATTGAAAGTTCATAGATCCTTATTTAGTACCTTATCAATATCCATTTATGAAAAAATTAAAAAAAGAACCTCTTATCCCCAAAATTAGAGACCTTAACTCCTTTCAGAGGATGCCATTGATTCACCATCACGCTTCTTATTGTCGTAAAGTGGATTACACTCATTGTGAGAGAGTATCCAAACAGACAAAGATCATAAACCATCGTCGCAGAATCAGTTTCCTTTTGTACTTGCAAAATCTCCTATTCCTCATTTTCCAATGTTAACTCTACCAATTCATGCCCCATTGCCTCAAATCAAAATCAACCAGATTGATAAGAAATACTCTATGTCATCACCAGAACAAAGAGAAATAAGCCAAAAAAACCCTAAAAAAGCCAAAACATACTAGAGCAGCAGACCAGAGACTTGCTAGAGTAGCAAACCTTCGATATGTCGAGTTAAAATTTTAAATACAAATATTTGATTCTATTGATATACATGAATAAGAAAATCCATCTTAAACATACTATATGCCATAATTATCAATTAAGAATATAATTGTAGCAACTTAAAAATTTCGCTTTGGCCGCTAGTTGAGGCGATTATTTGAAAATTTTAAAACTGACTTTCGGTTTTAAAAAGGAAGGGAGTCACCACCGATCCTTTTTCATAGGTGTGATCGGACAGCTAATAAATCCTCTTTTTTAAAAGAAAATTTATCTATTTTTAAACAAAAAGAAGGCCGAGTTTAGGTCTACGTCAAAAGCCAGAGAAAAAATAGGGTTCGGGAGTTGGTCACGCACAAGGAAGGTATTAGCACCCTCGCGACGCCCAAAATTGGTATCTCGTTAAGCATGTGTTGTTTTAATTTTCAAAAATGCGAGTTCAGTGTAACATTTAATCATGATCTGGACAAAACACGAGAAATTTCAAGTTTCGATTTCTTTTGAGAAGGACTTTCCTTTTTTAACACGAGCCAATTGATATTCACCCAACATAGCGATGAAATCGACGACTTAATGTTAAATTGGTACGTTGCCTTACTTGTTGAAATTAATTTAAAAACAGGAATGAAAATATTTCTAGATAAAGAAAGTAAAAGGAAACTAATATTGATGTTGAAATAAGATGTGAACAAATATGTTAAATTCGGAACAGACAAATAATAATAAAAAGTTAAGAATATACGAAGCAAATACATAAAAAAATTAACAATGTATACATGATAATAATACAACAATAGTAATGCATATGATGTTAAACATGATAATAATAGTAATAATGTAAACATGAAATAGTTGTGAACATATATATAAAACATATAATACTAGATTAAAAGTATATACAATATATATTGAAAACAGTAATAATATAAAAAAATAACCAATAATAACGATATATAAATATATACATATATGTATTAAAATATATACGTAATAATAGGAATAAAAAGTATATACATAGTATTAAAAATATGTATATAATATAGCGTTAAAAATACATACATAATATAGTTATTAAAAATATATACATAAGATAATATGTAAAAAAAGTAATATAGTATTAGAAATATATACATGACATATATAAAAATACAATATTAGAAAGATATATATATATATATACATAATATATAAAAAATATATACATAATATAGTATTAAAAATTTACATAGTATATACATATTAGAAATAAAAACGACTATTAATAATACTACATAAATATATACATATATATGTTAAAAAAATTATATAAATATAAATATTAAGATGATGATAATATTAAAATAACCATTGATAACTTTACATATAAATATTTATACATATAAGTGTAATAATAGTACTTATAATATTAATACTAATAATAAATATAATAGTAGTAAAAATAAATACAATAATAATAATCATAAAAATAATATAAATAATGTGTACATGAAAAATAATAATGATATAATAATGATAATAAAAAAACAAAAAAGATAATATGATATAATAATAACCTAAGGAAAATAAAGTAATAATATTTACAATAAAAGAAAATAAAAGAGTGTATTTAAAAGTAAATACATAGTATTATTGGAACTAATATTAAAAATTAAGAATAATGATAATAATGATAATAATATAATAATAGTAACTGTAGTAATAATATATTGATAAAATGAATAAAAATAATAGTGATAATAAGAATATTAATAATAATAGTCATAAGGATAATATAAATAATATTTAAAATATAATAAAATAGCAAAGATAATATAAAAATCAACTTAAATTAAAAAAAAGGACTAAATTCGAATTAAAAACGAAGTTTTGGGGCAAATTTGAAATAAAAAAAAAGAAGAAAAGGGCTTATTTAAACGCGAGTGAAACAGCGGAGGGCCTAAAGTGCAATAACCCCCTTTCCTAAAACGCACAGCATCAACTAGGATTAGATTGAAAATCGCGACAAATTTCGGGGCCAAATTAAAAATAAAAAATGACTTAATTGCAAAGTAATAAAAAAACGAAAGGGCTAAAAGCGTAATTAGCCCTTTCATTAAAAAACACGCGAACCCAGACGGGTCGGGTCGGGTCGATCCGGTCCAAGCCAAAACGACGTTGTTTTGAGGTTAAAAGGTAGCCCCCAAAACGACATCGTTTTGGAAGGCTATAAAAGGCCAATTTTTTTGAAAAAAAATCATTTGTAGCATTTGAAAGAAGAAAAAAAAAGAGAGGGGAAGGGGAGAGGGGGTGATTTCTGGCCACAGGGCCGGTCACCGTCCGGTCGTCGGACCATCGCTGGCCACAGCCGGCCACCGTATACGGTGGCTGAAAAATCGAAAAAAATGTATTTTTTTAGTTTTTTTTATTTTTTTGGTATATTTTTTTTATAGGTTTTTTAAATATATATATATATATGTGAGAAAATAGACCCGAAAACATAACGAAAATAAACTTAAAATCACCTTAGGTTTTGGTATTTTTGGTCCTCCAATTTGTGATATTTGAGTCTAATTTTCGCACTGTTCTTTTTCTTTGATGTTGCTAGAGTAAAATTTGAATATCCTTTGTTGTATTTCTCAAGAGATTGCTGAATGTTTTGTGTCTTTTAAAAAAAAAATTTGCCGACCCTTTTACAAGATTTTGATTCGGCTTTTATAGCCATTGTACAAGTTTTTTCTATTATTTGCTGTCTTTTCCTTCCTTTTGCAATGCAAGTGATGATAGGGGAGCAGGTGGCGGTGGGTGGTGTCTGACAGAGGTGATGGGACAGAGGCGGTGGCTAGGGTGGGGGCTAGGGTTTTTTCTGATTTGTTTAGTTTATTTGGGTATTGGTTTTTGTTGATTGGGTTTTGGGGTTTAGGCTAAAATTGGGCTTTGGGTACTTGGGGTATGGGGTTGGTAATTTGGTGGATGTGGGCTGATTGGGTAGGTTTAGTTGGGCCCGGGTAATTTGGGCTTCTACAGCTGCCCCTCTTTGGTCATTATCGTGCAACGGGAATAGAGCAAAGACTTTCAAGGAAGACCAAATTTGTCCGGTCTTGTTGAGTTTTGACTTGCTTTGGAGCTCCTCTTTTCCAAGTAGTCTTGTTCTAATCCATCGCATCTTGTAGCTTTGGTTCAATCCATCGCGACTTCAGAGCTATGACTTGTAGCTTCAATCTACTTGTATCTTCAGGGATATAAAATTTGTTGTGATCTGCTCTTCTTCTGTATCTTCAGGGATATAAGATCCATTGTCTTCGATCTGCTTCGCTATATCTTCAGGAAGATAAGATCTGCAACTTCAATGTGCTCCACTGCAACTTCGATCAGCTCCACTGTAACTTCAGGGAGATAAGACTTGTAACTTCAAAGTGCTTTACTGCAACTTCAGTAGGCAAAATCTGTGTCTTCAATTAACTCCAATCTTTATCCTCAGCATGTGACCTGAGGCTCAACTCACCTCTCGCAATATGAGCTGACTTTTGATAAAAACAAGATTTGAAAAAAAACACAAAATGAAAATACCTCAGCGTGTCCCGAGGCTCAACTCACCTCTCGCAATATGAGTTAATTTTTGAAACATAAATTGAAAAACGGAAATTGAAAATACTTCAGCGTGTGAGCCAAGGCTCAACTCACCTCTCGCAATATGAGTTGATTTTTTAAAAAACATAAATTGGGAATACCTCATCGTGACCTGAGGCTCAACTCACCTCTCGCAATATAAGCTGATTTTTTTGAAACACAGAAATTGAAAAACAGAAATTAAAAACAGAATTTAAAAAGACCTCGGCATGTGGCCCGAGACTCAACTCACCTCTCGCAACATGAGTTGATTTGATAAAAACAGAATTTGAAAAACAGAAACTGAAAATACCCCAGCGTGTCCCGAGGCTCAACTCACCTCTCGCAATATGAGTTTGATTTTTTGATGAACAGAAATTAAAATTACCTCAGCGTGTCCTGAGGCTCAACTCACCTCTCGCAATATGAGTTGATTTTTTTGAAAAACAGAAATTAAAATTACCTCAGCGTGTCCTGAAGCTCAACTCACCTCTCGCAATATGAGTTGATTTTTTTGAAAAACAGAAATTAAAATTACCTCAGCGTGTCCTGAAGCTCAACTCACCTCTCGTAATATGAGTTGATTTTTTTGAAAGACAGAAATTGAAGATATCAGAGTACCAAAACGTGTCATCTGGTGGAACTCGGGTGTCCTTTCCTTGATTCAGTACAGCTATCATCACAACCTCTTGCACTGCTGGAATACCTGTATATGTCATGCATGATGTTGTCATGATATGTACATGTTTGTCTTAAATGTCTTTCTGCCTACATGATTATGTTATGCGCTTTGGGCTTGTTTGTCATATATCTCTTTTCGTCACGATTCTTGTGATGATCTGCATTCATTACTTTGATTCTTGACTTTCTCTTCAGGCTTCATACCCATCCTCTAGCTTTACGAGTAATCCGTGTTTCTCAGATATCACTCTTTTGCCCCTTGTTGAACTTTGTCCTTACTTTGAGACTCTTGTACTTATCAAATTCTCATCCGGGTAATGCTCAACATTTCTTTTGTCTAGAGTATGTCATTTCACTATTTATCATTTAAATAAACCACATAATAAGATGCATGGAAATGGTCAGGTAGGGACAAAAGGATACCTCACATTTATTTATTTCAAAGGTAGCAAAAGAAAGTTAACCAAGAATAGTAAAAAGTGTAATAAAAAGAAAGGGGATCGCATTGAGCGGATACAAATGCTTAGATTTTCAACGCATGAACTCTTCCACGTTTCTTAATCAAGAATCTTTTCAAGCATGACTTCTTGCGTAGAAGATCTTGAGTTTTCAGAAATGTTTCAAATATTGTAGTCTCGCTATTTGACCCACCGTTCAAAACGCCTTGCTTTTCAAGCCCAGTGTTTGTTTCATTAGAACGCCCTTTCGAGGTTTCATCCTAATCTTTCGTGTTAATCAAGACACCCTTTTCGGGTTTTCACCTTGATTTTTTTTAGGCATAATATTTCTTTACAGCATCCGAGTTCACTGGGTTAGGTAACTCTTTCCCATCCATCTCAGTGAGAATCAAAGCTTTACCCGAGAATGTCTTCTTTACGACGTATGATCCTTCCCAATTTGGTGCCCATTTTCCTCGCAGGTCTTTTTATAATGAGAGAATCTTTCTCAGCACAAGTTCTCCTTCGTGGAATTCTCTTGGCCGTACTTTCTTGTCATGGACCGCGATCATTATCTTCTGGTACATTTGTTCGTGACAAATTGCCTTTAAACGCTTTTCTTCGATGAGGTTTAACTGGTCATATCGAGCTCGAACCCATTCTGCTTCTTCTAATTTTGACTCCATCAAGACTCGTAGAGAAGGGATCTCAACTTCGATAGGTAACACAGCTTCCATTCCATAGACCAGAGAGAAAGGAGTTGCTCCTGTAGATGTTTGCACAGATGTGCGATATGCATACAAAACGAATGGTAGCTTCTCATGCCAGTCTTTATATGTCTCGGTCATTTTCCCAATAATCTTCTTAATATTCTTGTTGGCCGCTTCAACAGCTCCGTTCATTTTTGGGTGATAGGGTGATGAGTTATGATGCTTTATTTGAAATTGCTTACACACTTCCTTCATCATCTTATTGTCCAGATTCAAGGCGTCATCTGAAATGATTCTTTCAGGCAAACCATATCGACAAATGATTTCTTTTTTCAAAAACCTGCAAACTGCAGTCTTCATCACATTAGCAAACGAAGCGGCTTCTATCCATTTTTTGAAGTAATCAATAACCACAAAAATGAACCGGTGTCCATTAGAAGCTTTTGGGGAAATGGGCCCTATAACATCCATGCCCCACATAGAAAAATGCCACGGAGAAGTCATGACATGAAGGGGAGAAGGGGCTACATGAATTTTATCACCGTAAATTTGACATTTGTGGCACTTTCGTGCACAACTAATGTAGTCACTTTCCATCATTAGCCAGTAATAACCGAGTCTCATAATCTTCCTGGCCATAATGAAGCCATTGACATGTGTCCCACAAATTCCCTCATAGACATCTTCAAGTATTTTTCTGGCTTCAACAGCATCTACGCATCTCAAGAGCACTTGGTCTTTTCCTCTTTTGTACAGAATGTCCCCATCAAGAACAAATCCTACTGCCATTCTTCTAATTGTTCTTTTATCGTTCTCATTTGCTTGTTTGGGATACTTTTGATTCTTGACATATTCTAAGATATCATGGAACCATGGCCGTCCATCTGGTTCTTTCTTAATGTTGAAACAATGTGCAGGAACTTCATATATGCTCATTTGAAGAGGCATTATTTATGTTTCTCTGTTCGCTTTGAACATTAAAGCCAAAGTGGCCAGGGCATCAGCCAATTGGTTTTCTTCTCGTGAGAAGTAATTAAAAGTTATTTCTTTGAATTCTTTAATCAATCTTGCCACTAGATCGCTGTATTTGGCTAATTTCGAATCTCTCACTTCCCAATCTCCCCGGATTTGGTATATCACCAACGTTGAGTCCCCGTACACTTTTAAAATTTTGACGTTTCGTTCAATAGCTACACAAAGTCCCATGATACAGGCCTCATATTCCGCTATGTTATTGGTACAGAAGAAATTCAGCCTGGCAATGAATGGATAATGGTTCCCTTCTGGTGATACTGAGACTGCTCCAATCCCATGTCCCAATATATTCGATGCACCATCAAAGCTCATCTTCCATGACTTCTCTTTGGATGACTCACATTCTTTTCCTGTAATGCACATCAAGTCTTCATCTAAGAAATCAAATCTCAATGGCTCGTATTCCTCCGTTGTTCGAGTTGCTAAGAAATCAGCGATTGCACTCCCTTTTATCGACTTTTGGCTCACATAGACGATGTCGTATTCTGATAGTAGGATCTGCCATTGTGCCATTCTTTCTGAGAGTACAGGTGATTCCATCATGTACTTTATTGGGTCCAGCTTTGAAATTAACCATGTTATATGATACAACATATATTGCCTGAGCCTCCGAACTACCCAAACCAAAGCGCAACAGAATTTTTCAATTGACGAGTACTTTGCCTCATACTCTGTGAACTTTTTGCTGAGATAGTAAATCGTCTTTTCTCTTTTCCCTGACTCATCATGTTGCCCCAGTACGCAACCCATTGAATTTTCGAACACGGTTAGATACAATATTAACGGTCTTCCCAGAGTTAGCGGTACTAACACCGGAGGACTAGAAAAATACTGTTTTATCTTGTCAAAAGCCACTTGGCACTCCTCGTTCCATTCTCCCGGATAATGTTTTCGAAGAAGTCGAAAAATTAGGTCACACTGGTTGGTAAGTTGAACAATGAACCGAGTGATGTAGTTCAACCTCCCTAAAAATTCTCTGACTTCTTTTTGCGTGCACGGAGGTGGTAGTTCTTGTATGGCTTTTATCTTATCTGGATCAACTTCAATGCCTCTCTCGTTGACGATGAAGCCTAGCAATTTTCTCGAGGTAGCCCCAAATGTACACTTGGTTGGATTAAGCTTCAGCTGGAACTTTCTCAGTCTTTTGAACAACTTCCTGAGGTTCCCTACATGCTCTCTTTCCCCCTTCGATTTGGCGATCATATCATCGACGCAGACTTCTATTTCTTTATGCATCATGTCATGAAACAACATCACCATGGCCCTCTGATATGTTGCCCCAGTATTCTTTAATTCGAATGGCATCACCTTATAACAGAATATTCCCCACATCGTTACGAAAGTAGTTTTCTCCATATCCTCAGGAGCCATCTTTATCTGATTATAACCCGAGAATCCATCCATGAACGAAAACAATGAATGTTTGACTGTGTTATCCACCAACGTATTGATGTGTGGCAAAGGAAAATTATCTTTAGGACTTGCTCGATTCAGATCGTGGTAATCCACACATATTCGTACCTTGACGTCTTTCTTCGGTACTGGGACTATATTAGCTACCCATTGTGGATACTTGGAGACTTGTAGGAAGCCAGCATCGAATTGTTTCTTGACTTCTTCTTTTATCTTTAACAGCATTTCAGGTCTCATTCATCTTAGCTTCTATTGAATGAGTTTGCATTCTAGTTTCAGTGGGAGTCTATGGACCACTACATTCTCAAAATCGATTTCAAGATTTATAACGGGTTTATTCATATCGTTGATATCTGAGCACCTGAAAGTTGAATGAAAAAGAAAACTATAGAGGAGCATCAAAGTATTGGGACTAACAAGCATGGCATAATGTGAGATATATGCAATGACAGGCTGTGAGAAGAAGGAAAAATTATGAATTTAATGAGAATAAAAAGACCATGACAAAATGCATCTCCATTAATGTTCATTTAAATGTTAAAGAGCAAACATAAGCTCTTACAAAAGAATCCCTACTATTACTTAAGGACACACAAAAAGAAGAGTGTTAACATTGAGCATTACTCTGGAGAAGACTTAGAAACTACAAGGAGATCCACAGTAGTCTAATTGTTTAAAATGAATCCAGAAGGACAAGGGCGTATCATTGAAACATCTTTAATTGCATCATTTCCTTTGTCAATGACATTTATACTGACATTCTGAAGACCCCTTTCAATTAATAACAGCGTGCTTCGTGAATTATCTTGCCCGGAGTATATTATTCCTGCAGATGTAAATGTTTTTGACAAAGGAGGGTACGTTATGGGCTCCCATTCCAATTCTCGGCCTAAGGCTCTTGAAATTCGCCTTTCTCGATCTTTCTCCAACTATTTTCTTCTTTGTTGTATATCCGGTTGGAACCCTAAACCATATCGAGCCTTATGGGGCACTGGTTTTAGAGCTCTAACTATCCCTTGCTGATATCTTCCCAAACCTTTCCTCGTTCGGGCTCCCTTTCCCACAGTCAGCTTAATTCCCATCTTGGTATTCCTTGACAGCTTAGGCATGGGAATTTTATTTCCTTCAGCAACGAACGTAGCATTGATGAATTTGAAAGAACGGAAGGAATATTCTACTGCATCCTTACTTACTTCGAGGTATGGTGTATCAGCAGAGATAGATGCAACAATGTCTTCCTCACCCACGACAGTAACCAAAAAACCATCCATGATAAACTTCACTTTTTGATGGAGAGATGAAGGAACCGCCCCAGTAGAGTGGACCCAAGGCCTTCTTAAAAGGCAATTATATGAAGGCGTGATGTCTATGACCTGAAACTCAATGTCATATATATAGGGGCCCACTTCTAGAGGAATTTCAATTTTTCCCATGACTTCTCGTCTTGTCCCATAAAATGCTCTTACTGTAGAGTGACAAGGCCTCAGATAAAATATATCAATTGGAATTCTAGAAAGCGTGGCCAAAGGCATGACATTGAGTGCTGACCCATTGTCAATGAGCACATTCAGTATTATATAACCCTTGCAACGGGTTGTGATATGCAATGCTTTTACGGAGTCCCTACCATTTGGCGGTATTTCGTCATCACTGAAAGAAATAAAATTATCCGCGTTCAGGTTATTCACCCACCTATCAAGTTTTTCGACAGATATATTGCTTGCCACGTAAGCTTGATTTAACACTTTCAGCAAAGTATTCCGATGTGGTTCTGAATTCAACAGTAGGGATAATATCGAGATTCGTGCCGATTGTTTGCTTAACTGTTCCACGACATTATATTCATTGTGTTTGATGAACTTCAAGAATTCATGTGCTTCCTCTTCATTCATAGGCCTTTTAACTTCTTGTTCGGATAGATTCTCAAGTTCAACCTCGGCCTCATGCATCAGTGCCTTTCCTTTCTGCTTCAAGTCATTAGTCTTCTTCATTGGTTCGACCTCTTTAGAATAACACCTCCCGCTGCGGGTGAAGTGTCCTACTTCGCCAACATTTCCGGCCGTGATTTTGGATTTTTCACCTTCAGGTATGATAATGTTGACATCATATTTTCATGGTACTACCTTTTTGTCTTTGTAAGGGAACGAGTATGGTACTTCAATTATCATCTTTGGTTTCACTTGCTCCTTTTTTGCATCGTAATAAATCACCAATGGTCGATCGTCACTATAAGGGAAACCTGATGATTGATTATCAGAAGTGCATACTTCTCTTCATCGGCCTCTTCCCTTTTGTTAAAGATCTCGACTTCTTTGTTGTCTATCATGTCTTGAAGTAGTTTTCTAAATCCTTCACAAGACTGGATGTCATGCCCCTCAATCCCATGAAAATCACAAAAACATTGACTTTTTGTATTTTTCTTCTTTGAAAATTCTTTTGGGATGACAGAACAGCCCATTTTCAACCATTACCTCCCAAATCTTTCGCAGTGATGTCTTTATTTCAGAAACACAACTTTTGGTACGCCACCTGTCTTCTTTTATCACCGCGCTCACGTTCCCTTCAGTGTGGTTAGGGAGCGGATTTCCAGTAGTATTGCCAGCACCATCAAATCATAGAATGCTAGCATCAATAAGACCTTGAACCCTCCTTTTAAAGGCTAAACAATTTTCTGTAGAATGCCCCTAGTTTCCAGCGTGGTACATGTAACTGGCATTAGGATCGTACCATTTTGGGTATGGAGGCTTCAGGGGTGCCATGTAATGTGGGGATATTAATTGTTTTTCTAACAGTTTTGGGTATAGCTCTCCGTATGAGACGGGAATTGAGGTGAACTGGGTTTTTTCAGGATTGGATCTTATAGGTCTTTGTTCATTTTTGAGTTGGTTTTGAGTAGGCATGGTATTTGGTGGAAACATGGCAAATGGTCTTTGGTTATCTGTGGCGTAGACGGGGTAAGGAGGAGGTGCTTGATAGTAAGGGTTTTGGAGAGGATAATAAAAGTTTGGAGGTGGGCGATATCGAGGTCGTGGCTGGACTGGGTAAGGATTAGAAGTGTGGTGGCTCTCAGTTCCCACCATATGGACTTCTGCCTCTTTTTTCTTTACAGGTGTTGCCTTTTTTGAGCTCTCAGAACCTTCCATCCTTCCACTCTTGATGGCATTTTCTATAAGTTCCTTGGATATTACAATATCTACGAAGTCTTTCGTGGCGCTTCCTACCAACTTATCATAAAACGATGCTCTCAAAGTATTGATGAAGAGGACCATTATTTCAGTTTTAGTTAATGGAGGTTCTACTTGGGCCGAGATATCTCTCCATCTTTATGCGTACTGCCTAAAAGTCTCTGTTGGCTTCTTTTCCATCATTTGCAGAGTTAGCTGATCAGGCACCATGTCGGATACATGCTTGTATTGTTCACAAAATGCTGACGCCAAGTCTTTCCATGATTGGATCCTTTCTCTACTAAGTTGATTATACCATCGAAGAGCCGATCCGACCAAGCTATCTTGAAAATAGTGTATTAGCAATTTATCTTCATTTACGTAACCAGTCATCTTCCAGCAGAACATGATAAGATGCGCTTTTAGACATCTCGTGCCATCATATTTTTCAAAATCTGGTACTTTGAATTTCGGAGGCAGAACCAGATCGGGTACCAAACTGAGCTCTTTAGCACTCAATGTAGAAAAGGCTTCAGTACCTTCTATCGCTTTGAGTCTTTCTTCCAAACTCCTATACTTATCCTGAACATCATGATCATCTATTTTCAATCTGTCTATTTCTACCGGATCATCCAAATCTGGAACATTGGGATCGACAATATTTACTCCGGGGTTCGATACGAATATACCTTGCCTTAGATGAGCAGGGGGTACGGGTCGTTACTCCAGGCTTGCAGGTTTTCCTCGAGGACATTCTCTTTGCATTACATGTGGATGAGGTGGAGTGAATCCTGGGGGATAGAGCGGATTCTGATAATGATTAGTTCTTAGCTGAGGCTCCATAGTGTCAGGGTTCTGCATAGGTCCTTTTCCTTTGACCAAAGCATCATCATTTCCATCATTTTGGCCATTTGATCTCTTTGCTCGAGCGATTCCTCTTGAGATCTTAACATCAAATCTCTTACTTCCTATTGTGACTTGGTTAACTGCTCTTGCAATTCTCTTTGGGCCATTTCCATCCTTTCAATTCTCTCATTGAACTCCACTTCCATAATTCTAGCTTTTCGACGCGTCCTATAAGAATGACGTGATTCCAGACTTGTAATGTCACAACTGCAAATTATACGGTTTTAGCCTCAGTGAATGATTATGGTGATATGTACATGCAATGAATGAATGAATGAATGAATGACAAATGTTGAATAAATGACGAATGAATGTTAGTCATGAAAAAATATGCAGGAATTTTGTGTTGATTTCAAGATAGTCTCATACTTAGGCATTTCATTTATCAAAAGAGTCTATTACAAAATGTTTCGCCATTTTTTTTATTCAATAGTTACACAAATTTTCTAGCCACATCGCCTTGTTTCTTCACTCGCTCTAAGAACTCTTACATGCTTGATGTTTGGCTCGGAAGGAATTGGCAACTGAGAGCTTCGGCTTCATCTGATAATTACACAACTTGCATAGTTGCCTTGCGAATTTCATTGATCAAAAAGCCGAGTTGCATTTCTTTTTCTTGGAGAGCTCTTTCATAAGTGCGAGTGTTTCTGTCGTACTGATCATTCTTTTCTTCTAGAGCTTTTAGAAGAGTATCTAACTGTTGCTAACGAGATTGCAGCATATTTTTTAGATCTCGTATTTTTCTTCTTAGCTCTTGACTTTCGGACTGACTAGTCACAAATTCTGCAGTCACAGTTTCATACTCAGCATTCTTCTTTCTTGACTCCATCATAGCACGCGCAGCTTTTTCCTCTTCTTTCTTTGCCTTCCTTTTCCAGAGTTCCATCTCACCTTGGATGTTACTTAGCTCTTCTTTCCATTCTGCCGATGATTTGCCCAACCCACTATTTTTTATAGTGCTTCTTAATTTCTTATTTTCCAAATAGAGTTCCTTTAAGTCATTTCTCACGATCTCAGCTTCTCTTTGGATTTTTACGGTTTGGGACTTTTCAATCTGAACATCGATCTTTAGCTGGTAGTTTTCCTCCTGAAGAGAGCTGATATCTCGTAACAACTTAGCCTTTTTACGTTTAAATTCGTGTCTTGTTACTTCCAGCTCGGATGGCATTTCTTCTGAGAAAGGATTCTGGAAAGTGTAATTCGTCGATGAGACTTGTTGACTATTCACTCGTCATTTTCTCCAAATATCATAATCTTGAGTGATAGTATCAGCATAAAGAGCTAACTCCATTAGGTGAATTTCTTTTCAAGCCTTTGCAGTCTCCCAGACTCTTTTCATGTAACCTTCACCTGTAAAGGCAAACTCTGACTGTGCCAACCCTCCGGTGGCGGGTATGAACTGTCGTGAAGCAAACTGCCTTTGAACCATTAATGGAGCATATCCAACCCCTCCCCATAATCCGAGTAAAGGCACCTAATCTTGGCTTCCGTATTTATATATTAGAACTGAAGGACGGATCCATGGTGCTCTCCAGGTTATCTCTTTAGTGCGAAGGTTTTGAAAAATTGAAACCCAGTACTGCTCGATGACATCTTTCAGCCAATCTTTCTCAAAGTAAGCCTTTAATGGGGCGAATATTTTTGAGAACATATGGAAAGGCGTGCGCTCTACTTTCTAGAAATGGCTCAGAATCCAGACATTAAGCAACTGCGCGCATCCGATAAAACGTCCTTCCCCTTGTCTTCTACAACTACTCAGAGATCTAAAAGTCTCGGCCAAGATAGTTGGGACAGGGTTGATCCCTTACCCCAAACTTTCGAAGAAATCCACTACCGCGACTTCTATATGCCCCAAAACCTTTGGGAAGACGATCAGTCCATAAATGGCCAGAGCAAACAAATCCATTCTCTTCGCAATATCTGGATGGTTTTGAACTAAGTCTCGCAGAGAAAACCACGAAACACAACTGACTTCATTCTTTTTCTTTATCTGTTTCTCAGCCCATATGTCGGTTATTCTGGTCAACCTCACTAGCTTTTTCTTGAAGGTCATTGGCTTAGGCTCTTTCACAAATATCTTGTTGAATTGCACATTGTCAACACGAAGCAAAGCAACATATTCTTCTATGGTCGGAGTCATATCTTCCTGATTGAAAGTAAAGCACTGGTAAGCTGGGTCCCAGAATCGAACCATGGCTTGAATCAACTGTTCGTCTACGTTGATGGCGATCAAGTGAGCTATATCCCCATATTTTTCAGTGAAGATGCCCCTAGTGTCTGAATCCCACTATTTCCAAATCCAGGTCAAGTCTTCGAGGTTATTCTGACGAACGTTCGAAGTTACATGTTCGGGAAGATTGGAGATACATCCTTCCGTTAAACTGTCCCCTTTTGCTTTCTGGGTTTTCAGAGACTAGTCTCGAACCACGACATTTTTCTCGGTTGCTTGCGTAATTGACTCCTCCATTAGAAACCCATTTTTGGCAACCAATCTCTAATCAACACCATCCTAATCAAGATGCCTATGATGCATGATGAAACATAAAAAATAAAAAATAAACAACCTTGGTTAGTAATCACAATAAATATGAACAGAGAAAAAAACTATGGAAACTTCAACAAATTAAGCTACCCGGTTCAATTCTTTTGCATAAACAGTGTAAATGTAAAGGAAATGAAAGGCAAGAGGCGTTTCTCCCGTGTACTCATTTTGGTGACTATTAACGGACGGAGGTTCGGCATGGCTCTAGTTAGGTGGCTCGTATGGTTCACTATATGCGGTTTCGATTTTAGATAGGTACTCGAATTGTCTGTACTGTCATCTGCTAAGATTAGTACGAAGCCTCGGTCATTGCCTATCACAGGCTTATGAGTTCAATTCGATGGATTACATTTACTTATGCCTATGCAGAGGGACAAGTTAACTCACGAAAGCATAAGTCATATGTAACCCGAAAGTATTCACTAGCTTGTGCGGAGGGACGAGTTAACTCACTAAGGCATAGCGTTTACTTCCACTTAAGCGGACGGAGCCCGGGTAGAGAGCTCATGTTATACAAAAATGCAAGTGCACGGTGTGTGGGGAGAAACTTGCAAACCTTCACGTTTTATTTAAAAACTAAACTAAAAACTAAAACCACACAAACTTAGAGCTGAAAAACAACAAGACAAAACAAGTTAGAAGAATATTTACGACACGATGCAAATACATGACTTTTCAAAAACAAAATTTAAGGATCACGACTAAATATTAATTTGAACAAGGAATTTTGAAAATTTTGATAACACGCGTTTAATTCTAGACTCGACTCTAAAAAAAAAGTCCCTAGCGGAGTCGCCAGTTGTAGCGACTTAAAAATTTCGCTTTGGCCGCTAGTTGAGTCGATTATTTGAAAATTTTAAAATCGACTTTTGATTTTAAAAAGGAAGGGAGTCGCCACCGATCCTTTTTCATAGGTGTGATTGGACACCTAATAAATCCTCTTTTTTAAAAGAAAATTTATTTTTTTAAACAAAAAGAAGGCCGAGTTTAGGTCTACATCAAAAGCCAGAGAAAAAATAGGGTTCGGGAGTCGGTTACGCACGAGGAAGGTATTAGCACCCTTGCGACGCCCAAAATTGGTATCTCGTTAAGCATGTATTGTCTTAATTTTCAAAAATGCGAGTTCAGTGTAACATTTAATCATGATCCGGACAAAATTCGAGAAATTTCACGTTTCGGTTTCTTTTGAGAAGGACGTTCCTTTTTTAACACGAGCCGATTGATATTCACCCAACATAGCGATGAAATCGACGACTTAATATTAAATTGGTACGTTGCCTTACTTGTTGAAATTAATTTAAAAACAGGAATGAAAATATTTCTAGATAAAGAAAGTAAAAGGAAACTAATATTGATGTTGAAATAAGATGTGAACAAATATGCTAAATTCGGAACAGACAAATAATAATAAAAAGTTAAGAATATACTAAGCAAATACATAAAAAATTAACAATGTATACATGATAATAATACAACAATAGTAATGCATATGATGTTAAACATGATAATAATAGTAATAATGTAAACATGAAATAGTTGTGAACATATATATATATATATATATATATATAACATATAATACTAGATTAAAAGTATATACAATATATATTGAAAACAGTAATAATATAAAAAAATAACCAATAATAACAATATATACATATATACATATATGTATTAAAATATATACGTAATAGTAGAAATAAAAAGTATATACATAGTATTAAAAATATGTATATAATATAGCGTTAAAAATACATACATAATATAGTTATTAAAAATATATACATAAGATAATATGTAAAAAAAGTAATATAGTATTAGAAATATATACATGACATATAAAAAAATACAATATTAGAAAGATATATATATATATACATAATATATAAAAATGTATACATAATATAGTATTAAAATATTTACATAGTATATACATATTAGAAATAAAAAAACGACTATTAATAATACTACATAAATATATACATATATATGTTAAAAAAATATATAAATATAAATATTAAGATGATGATAATATTAAAATAACCATTGATAACTTTACATATAAATATTTATACATATAAGTGTAATAATAGTAATTATAATATTAATACTAATAATAAATATAATAGTAGTAAAAATAAATACAATAATAATAATCATAAAAATAATATAAATAATGTGTACATGAAAAATAATAATGATATAATAATGATAATAAAAAAAAAAAAAGACAATATGATATAATAATAATGTAAGGAAAATAAAGTAATAATATTTACAATAAAAGAAAATAAAAGAGTGTATTTAAAAGTATATACATAGTATTATTGGAACTAATATTAAAAATTAAGAATAATGGTAATAATAATAATAATATAATAATAGTAACTGTAGTAATAATATATTGAGAAAATGAATAAAAATAATAGTGATAATAATAATATTAATAATAATAGTCATAAGGATAATATAAATAATATTTAAAATATAATAAAATAGCAAAGATAATATAAAAATCAACTTAAATTAAAAAAGGACTAAATTCGAATTAAAAACGAAGTTTTGGGGTAAATTTGAAATAAAAAAGAAGAAGAAGAAGAAAAGGGCTTATTTAAACGCGCGTGAAACAACGGAGGGCCTAAAGTGCAATAACCCCCTTTCCTAAAACGCACAGCATCAGCTAGGATTAGATTGAAAATCGCAACAAATTTCGGGGCCAAATTAAAAATAAAAAATGAATTAATTGCAAAGTAATAAAAAAGCGGAAGGGCTAAAAGCGCAATTAGCCCTTCCATTAAAAAACATGCGGACCCTAGACGGGTCGGGTCGGGTCGATCCGGTCCAAGCCAAAACAACGTCGTTTTGAGGTTAAAAGTAGCCCCCAAAACGACGTCGTTTTGGAAGGCTATAAAGGGCCAATTTTTTTGAAAAAAAATCATTTGTAGCATTTGAAAGAAGATAAAAAAAAGAGAGGGGAAGGGGAAAAGGGGTGATTTCCGGTTATAGGGCCGGTCACCGCCGGCCACCGTACACGGTGGCCAGAAAATTGGAAAAAAAGGTATTTTTTATTTTTTTTTATTTTTTTGGTATATTTTTTATATGTTTTTTAAATATATATATGTGAGAAAATGGACTCGAAAGTATAGCGAAAATAAAATTAAAATCACCTAGGTTTTGGTATTTTTGGTCCTCCGATTTGTGATATTTGAGTTTGATTTTCGCACTGTTCTTTTGCTTTGATATTGCTAAAGTAAAATTTGAATATCCTTTGCTGTATTTCTCAAGAGATTGCTGAATGTTTTGTGTCTTTTAAAAAAAATTTTGCCGACCCTTTTACAAGATTTTGATTCGGCTTTTATAGCCATTGTACAAGTTTTTTCTATTATTTGCTATATTTTCCTTCCTTGTGCAGATGCAAGTGGTGATAGGGGAGCAGGTGGCAGTGGGTGGTGTCTGACAGAGGTGATGGGACAGAGGCGGTGGCTAGGGTGGGGGCTAGGGTTTTTTCTAATTTGTTTAGTTTATTTGGGTATTAGGTTTTGTTGATTGGGTTTTGGGGTTTAGGCTAAAATTGGGCTTTGGATACTTGGGGTATGGCGTTGGTAATTTGGTGGATGTGGGCTGATTGGGTAGGTTTAGTTGGGCCCGGGTAATTTGGGCTTCTACAATAATAAAGTAAATCACCAACAATGTTGGGTGTAATGGTAAGACACATTACATGTTCAAAGGATGACATAGGTTCAAACCTTGAAAACGACATTGTTGTGAGGAGTAGTCACGAACTCCGAACATGGACCAACCCTTCTTTATCTCAAAGGATAAGGTACCTTAACCACCCAAAGACTATTCCATTCCCGTTGTCCATTGAAATCGCTTTGAATAATCATCATTTTGGTGAATTTTAGATCGAGCTTCTGATAAATTTTGATTTTTAGCTAACTCGACACTAACCCTTCAAAATATTTCTTGTTGGAAGTATCCTTTTTCCTATCGATAACGAATGAGTAGGATGAAATAATTTGATGGGGGTAGTTTTTGAGCCATACCACTCTTGATAAGTAGTCATACTTCCACCTATTTATACTTGGTGTTTGTCACACACAAACAATTCCATATACCTTGAAATTTAGTATTACCATTTTTCACTTGGTACTTGGTAGTCTATTTTCCTCTCTCACTCTCTTTTTTTATTTTGATATATATAAACATGACTTTTTGGTTAATTACAAGGTAATGTAACCAAGTTAATGAGTCTAATGCTACCAGAATCAATGGCAACAAAAGAAGTAAATAGATATCAAGCAATTGTTCAAATAGGGGTATTGACAGTATATTGTGATAACACCAATACAAAAAAAAAAAAAAAAAAAAACTCTAAAAACCCTGTGTTGCACTCTCGAATGAAGCATCTAGATATCAAGCATCACTTTATACGAAAGCCTATTGAATCAAAAAGGGATATTCTTCAATATATGTCAATAGAAAACCGGCTGGCTAATAAATTTATCAAGAGTCTTGGTGCAAAAGGATTTGAAGTGCTAAGAGGAGCATTTGTAGTCTGTTATGAATCTCTCGAAAGTATAAAGAAGGGCACAACCATTACCTTATCAGTGCCTACATTTGCTCTTATTTATTTTATTGGTTTTATTGCCAAATTTATCTCATGTTGGCTAATTTTTATCCTATGGAGAATTTTTAGGGGTGGCATTAAGGGGGCTTTTTGGTGGTTGAGTTGGCATTAAATACCCCTCTTCAGTTATAAAAGGGAAAACCTTTTTCCCTATGACTTTTATTTTCTTTTCTCAACTGTTATTTCCTCTCAATTGACTTTCTTTACACTTTCAAGAAATACAAACTTACTTTATTGGTTCAGAATGGCTAGAGTGAAATGAGAAGTAAAGAAAAAGGTTGGAACCTCTTCTTCTTCCATGGAAATATTTGAAGAAGAGGTAATAAATGTTTAGACTAATGAAACTGTCTAAGAAAATCTCCCTCCACTCAATCAAGATGCACAAGATGATCAAATTGTTATGGTTGCTGGAGAAGAGAGGAAGAAAATATCAGAATAGGAGGAAGAAGAAGGAGAGAAATAGCAAGAGAAAAGAGAAGAAGTTGAGAACGTAATGTTCTTTTCATAACAACCCAGTACTACGAGCATACTTAAAAGGAAAAGATTGACGCTCCTCAACAGCTGTCATTCGATTACAACTAAGTGCCCAAAACTCCCCATTTAGTAACTAAGCTTTCGCCCTAAAACGCAACGTATTCATTAAAAGACCCCTCCCCAAAACGTGCCGTTTCAACAAACAGAACAAACAGAATTTAACTACTATTTTAACCTCTCTAATTATTATCCATAACAATACTACCTCCCTTAAATAAATCCTTGTCCTTAAGGATCGAAAGTAGGATACTGCTTCTAAAAGTTTGTCCAATCTTCCCACGTGGAGTCCTCAGGTAAAGTGTCTGCCCATTCGATTAATACTTCAGTGGCTGCCTAATTTCCTTTTTTAACCATCCATCTTTCAATGATCCTAGTTAGTTCCTTCAAGATTGAACCATCTGTTCCTACAGGTGGTAAGGTCGGTGAGCGGACAGCGGAGCCAACATACTTTTTCAGTTGAGACACGTGGAATGTGGGATGTATTTTGGTTCCAGCAGGTAGTGTCAAACAGTAAGCCACCTGACCAACCTTAGCTTCAATAGGATAAAGGGACATAAAACTGAGGAGAAAGCTTTTGGTTTCACATCTTCTTCAATGAATGCTGTCGGTAGGGCTGAAGCTTCAAATACACGAGATCTCCTACTGCAAACAATTGATTAGACCTTTTTTTATCTGCCATTTGCTTCATACGGTCTTGAGCTCGTTTCAAGTGGAATCGAAGGAGCTTCCGTAGGGTTTCACAATGTTGGAAGGTTCTATCCACTTTGGCTACAATGGAAGAGTCGGGCAAGTATAGTAGGTGCAAGGGAGGCTCTTGTCCATAGAGGGTTGTGTAAGGAGTATTGTTGATAGCCGAATAGTGTGTGGTATTGTACCACCATTCTGCTGAGGGTAGCCAAAGAGCCCATTCAAAAGGTTTTTCACCAGTCATACAACGCAAATAACTTTCAAGGTATCTATTTAAGACTTCTGTCTGCCCATCTATTTGAGAGTGGTAGGCCGTGGAAAGATAAAGTCGGGTGCCAACCAGTTTAAAAAATTCTTGCCAAAATGTATTAAGAAAAACTTTGTCTTTGTTGGACACGATGGACTCTGGAACTCCATGAAGTTTATAGACATGGTCCAAGTAGAGTTGAGCAACTGTGGAAGCAGTAAAAGGGTGAGCCAGAGCTAAAAAATGAGCATGCTTGGTTAGTCTGTCAATTACTACCAAGATGGCGCTCTTACCATTGGATAAAGGAAGGCCTTCAATAAAGTCCATACTGACAGCAGCCCATGCTCGATCAGGTATTGGCAAGGGTTGTAAAAGGCCAGGGTATGTAGCATTGTCACCTTTGTATTGTTGGCATATGAGGCATTCTTGAACCCATTGCTTGACATCCTTCGATAACCCCTTCCAATATAGCAAGCTAGCGATGCGACCCCGCGTAGCATGGGTGCCTGAGTGTAGTTCTTTCTTTCACGTAATTTCGCCTGCCCGTTAGACTTCCGTGCCAGAGGAAATGGGATTCGAACCCATGATACAATTTTATTGTATGTCGATTTAGCAAACCAATGCCTTAAGCCACTCAGCCATCCCTCCAAGTTGTTGATCGAAATTTGATGTGCGCCCGAAGGGCTATCTGATCCGCGTAAGCCATAGCGCGCTAGCGCGCGAACTCTTCCTCTATGAGCGAGACTCTATCCAGACCCCCCAGCATCCAAGCCATCAAAATCAGCGGGCGAGGCCCATGAAGACCCCACCACTGAATGATGAACTTTGTGCCTCCGACCCAGACGAATTGAATTCATATCTCTTTTGTCTGGTCGCCGGACTGTGATTCTTCTATTACATTACATTACGGAGAAGTCCATTCTCATCATGATCGATCCGCGTCCTACCGTAGTTCCCGGAGAACCTTAGCAAGGCTTACTAAGGCGAAGGAATGCTTCGTTGATTGCACGAGCTAGCCTGCAAGCAAGCCCCTTACTCACCTCTCTCTCTATAAAAAAAAGTTCTCTCCAGAAAGCTTTCAAGCCCCTTTACTTGATGAATTGAATCGCTCAGCGCAACAAACAAATAGCTTAGCTAGAAAAAAAAAGCATTTTTAAATATATGAAAGTGAAATCCACCCTGCCCTATATGGATAGTATGGTATGGCGGACTCGGTCAAGGTTAAGTTGATAGCCAGAGGAATGCGAGCCTGGCAGTCAGTCTGTTCAACCATGAACTCAGTACTGCAACCCCTCCTCTCACTCGGCGTCTAGCATTTCTATCGGATAGCTATCTCACTCCCATTCCTGCTCCTTTTTTCCTTCGTCGGCCCGACATTTTAGTAGGCTATCAAATCCCTGTTCGCTTTCTTGGTTTGCTCTGCCGATTATTAGGGGCCAGTCTTCTCCTCTTTTTTAGTTTAATTCACCACTCCGTAGGCTGAAATTGTTGGATGCTAAGGAAGCCTATCGAGGAAAAGACCCTATTTGATTTGATAGTTTAAACCGAGCTTGACTACGGATGATAAGCCAATTAAGTTATCGGCGAGGGAACAAGTGCAGCCAAGGCCAAGACTGAAGGAGTACTACCACTCGCGATGAAAGAAGAAAAGATGTGAGCCGGAAGGACGACAAGAGATGACTGCTCGGAGGAGTTAGCGGCACTAATTAAACGGGAGAGCCTTGGAAAGGGGGACCGAGGCCAAGCTGAGCTTATAAGGGTATGCGGCATGGTTAAATAAATAAAGGAGAGCATTCAACACCCACGACCTCACTATGGAATAGCTCAAAAATGGCCCTCCTAAGGTCGGTGCTGTGACCGATGACCACCTTCCCGTTTCGCTTAAGAAACTTGCCATCTAGGGAGTACTTGGGATGAGATTGAGGGTTTTGTAATAACTCACTGGACAGCTTTTGGAGCCTCTCATCATTTAACCCTGCCTGTAGAATTTTATCCCATAACTTGACCAGTGAAGTGATACTTCCCCAAAGCATTGGTGAAGTTGGCCGTCATGCAAATGAGGGCGTCAGGATAAAGCATTTGTAACACCCCCTTAACCCTGTCCCGTCACCGGAACAGGATTACGGAGCATTACCAGTCCTTACAATACTTTTATGCATTAAACAGGGATAATTATATACATAAATTAAAATTATGTCATTTTGTATCTTAAATAGGCCTATATTGATTACTATAAACATTAGAATCCAACCGGGGTTCGATCGGAAGCTTGTAAAAATTTTCGTGAAAACTTAAAAATTCCCTTTTATGAACAGTGTCACACGCCCGTGTGACCTAGGGGACACGCCCGTGTTCCCTTCTTACACGTCTGTATGGGAACACCGTGTTGTTTTTCTTTAGAATCTGTTAATTTCGCACGGCCAAAGCACACGCCCGTGTGCTTAGCCCGTGTAGCATTTCCAATATACTGATTGGAGAACATTTTGGGTATAGGGGACACATGGCCTAATGATACGCCCATGCGCGAGCCATGTGTATCACACGATCTGATCACAAGCCCGTGTGACCTGGCCGTGTGGACCTATGATGAGTTTCATTTTGCAAGTTACTAACCCTGTAAAAGCTTAAGCTTTAAGATGACATTTTTTTTACCGACTTTCAACATGATTTAAAACTCGATTAAACATATTTAATGCTAACCCAACTTGACAATAATACATTCAACCAATGTACTCTCAGTGGAACCACAGTCTAGATTGACTTAAATTTTTTGTGTACAATCTTAAACAACTTATTTATATTAACTTTCAAGCATGCATATTTCATTTTATGACCTAACATCTTTAAACCATTCTTGAACATTTTTACTCTATTAACTTAATAGCCTAGGTACATGCCATTATCAATAATTAACATATTTTACCTTGTTGAGTTCGGGATCGGCTTAGGATGTTGATTCGACGATCTTTCTTTAACCTAACCTGCACACGGAAACAAACTGTACGCTGAGTATAAACTCAGTGGTATTTCTATAAACAGAAGTATTGAATAGTGTAAGAAATTTAACATTTACTTAAGTCGTATATTAATTATAATAAACTTCTAAATCACTAAATAATAATACTCGTCATTCATATATACATTCGAGCTTTAAACTTTAACTTCATAGTCTCTATACTTCAGTCATATAACTTAATTTCATAACATATAAACCTTACCATTTGATTCGATCTACCTTCATTGTCCATTTATACCTTTCATTAGCAGTCAACATTCATGTATTCTTAAACTTTAAGCATTACTTTAGAGTCTTAATACTTCAACCATTTACTCTTCATTATTTAGCTTTAAAACCTTATTAATCGATCTTCAATATACTTTCATTACTATACAGTAATCTTCATCTGTTATACAATCAAGCAGTCTTTATAGGCATAACAGTTAATGAATAATAAATTAATAACATTCATTATTTGATATCCTTGATTATCCCTATTAACATGACTCGGACCCGACGGATACATGGACTTAAATCCAACCCACACACCAGGGATATTTTACGGTGTTTCATTGGCCGAAGCCAGAATACACCATATCGATAACAGTAGCAGTAACAGTAACGGTACACAAAGTACCTCATCGGAACAAATCAAAAAAGAATAAGAATAAATGTGCAGTGCAGTACCTCTTGAACGAATCCGTAATACGATCCACGATGAGTCGACACATATAGTGTCTCATCGACACACAGTCGGAATATCCCTAACTCCTCTGGTCCTATGGCATGCCAACTATATCCGACTAGCCCGACATTGTTAATAGGGTATCCAGTCAACTTTCAATTTCTACTTTCCATTCTTAATTTACTTTCTCTTCATTTCAATACCTTTCCATATCAATTCACATATAATTCAATTTTAATAAAATATACATTTTTCAATTTTCCATTCAATATTCACATATTCTATTCAATATCAATAATCACTAATAATTTATGAATTTTTATTCAATTCAATACCATAATAATAATAATAATAATAATAATAATAATAATAATAATAATAATAATACTTACCATTCATATAAATAATAAATTCAACAAATAATTATTAAATTCGGTTTATAGAAATACAAACCGTAATTCTTGAGTTCACTCGATATCCTGGTCCATTTTCTTTTTCCCTTTCCTCGATGACACTTTCGACGCTATATTAGCTACGGAAAAATTAACACAACATTTAAGATCATTAATATCATATTCTCTAATTTTCCATGTAACTTTTTCATAAATTTCATTTTAGTCCTATCACCATAACTTTTCTTTTTCTTCAAAATTAACCTAGTTTTCATCTTTATACTTACTTTAAAGTAATTTCAGCTTTTCATATTCAACATAAAACTTCAATTTTGAATTCCCTTTAATTTAATCCTTACTATGTCAAAACTTATGAATTACTTTACAATTCAATCCTTCTCCAACTTCTAACTTAAATTCCTATCATTTAACTCATAATTTTTCAATTTTTTTAACTTAATCAATACATAAAAAGTCATTAACTTCCTAGCTTTTGACATAATTCATGTAGTACTCTTCTCTAGGATTCCATAAACATTAAAATTACAAAGAAAAGGATCAAATTGACTTACCAATTAAACTTGAAACATCAAAACCCTAATTTTTCCTTTTTCTTTTTCTTTCCTCTTTTCTTCTTTCTTTCCCCTGCTACCCGTGCCTTCTTTTCTTCCTTTTTCTTCATTTTATTTCTTTTATTTCTTAATTATAGTACTTTATAATATAATAATAATATAATATAATACTTTAATTATTATAATTTTACTTATCAATTAAGTAAATACACATGTATAATACATGTGTACATATTATATTTTTACACATCTACCTTATTTTCACCAAACATTTGTCACCACTCTTTGGCTTAATTGCCTATTTAGTCCCTTGACATTTCTTTATTCTATAATTAGACTTTTATTCTTTATTCAATTTAATCATTCTACTTAATTATTTCTAATGAAGCTAAATTCACTTTATTAGACTTTAATTAATCACTTACTTAACTTCGTAAATATTTTTAATAAATATTTACAAATCCATTTTTCATAAACGGAGACCCGAAATTACACTTTTCCAGTATCGGTAAAATTCGGGTCATTACAACATTAGCTACGACATTTTGAGACCCTTTGCGATACACAATGGAGTAATTATACCCAAGCATTTTGGAAACCCATTTCTGTTGAAACGGAGTGATAGCCTGTTGCTTCGAGAGAAATTTTAGACTTTGGTGGTCAGTATTAATAACAAAAGGGTTCCCAACAAGGTATGAATGCCACTTCTTAACAGCAAGCAAAACAGCCAGCATCTCCTTATCGTATATAGATAAAGCTTGGTGTTTAAAGCCCAAGGCTCTACTAAACAATGCCATTGGTCGAGCTTTTTGTTGTAGCACAGCTCCAATGTCGCTACCACAAGCATCTGTCTCCACACAGAAAGGCTCACTGAAATCGAGAAGAGCAAAGACTGGGGCTGTACACATTGCGTTTTTTAGAGCTAAGAAAGCAGCTTGAGTCGAGTCTGTCCAATGCCACTGTTGATCTTTCTTTAATAATAAGGTGTGGGGCTGAGCAAGTGCGCCATATCCTTGAATAAACCGTCTATAGTAGCCAGAGAGACCTAAAAATCCTAGAAGTTCCTTGATGTTCTTAGGTGTAGGCCAAGAGAGAATGCTTTCAACCTTTGAAGAATCCATTCGAACAGTTCCTGCAATGATAAGATGGTCGAGATATTCAAACTGAGTAGTAGCAAAACAACATTTAGTTTTCTTAGCATAGAGGTGATTAGTCCTTAACAGCCGTAAGACTACTTCCAAATGTCTCAAATGGTCATTCCAATCCTTAGAATAAACGAGGATGTCATAAAAAAAAACTAGGACAAGTTTTCTTAACAGTGGATTGAAAACACTGTTCATCAAAGCTTGAAAATTGGATAGAATGTTGGTTAGGCCAAATGGCATAACCAAAAACTCGTAGTGGCCTTCATGAGTTCGAAACTCTGTTTTATAAACATCTTTGTCCCACATCCAGATTTGGTGATATCTGGATCTCAAATCCAATTTAGAAAACAAGGTAGCTTGGCTAAGCTCATCCAACAATTCTTCAATAACAGGGATAGGGAACTTATCCTTGATAGTCATGCTATTGAGTTGCTTATAATCCACGCACATATGCCATGTAATACCCTAAACCCGGCCCAGACGTTATGGCCAAATCCGACGTGTCTCATTGAAGTTTTAAAACCCATGATTCATTTTAGTGTTTAAAAAGAACGTCTTTTGCTAAGTTAACAAAGTGAATGGAAACTGTGCACCAGGTAGGTATCTGAAACAGAGGAGGTGAGCCATGAAGGCTGCTTAAGTACCAAGCTCTTGCCTGGATCCAATCCTAGACATGCCCACAACCATTGCCACACTTTGGTGCGAGGTTAGGTTTTAAAAAAAAACGAGTTGGAATTCATTTAAGTAGATATTTTTGATAAACCGATTAGTTGCATCGATGCGCTATTTTGAAAACAAGTATCATTTTGAAAACGCGCCCTAAGTCTAACCCATTTTGAATTATTATCAGTAAAATATAGAGTATAAAATAAAATAATCCCAGAAAGAAAATTAAAATGGCCTTATTACAACCTAAAACCAAATAATAATAATAAATTAATTAAAAAAATCGGTTACTTATTGCAAAGTCCGAAAGCGATCAACACGGCCACTCTGAATCCCCTCCGACTCCAAGTCTCCACATCAAGACTCACCTGCAAAGATGAGGAAAGGGGGGTGAGTTTGGAAACTCAGTGTGCAACAAGCCCCTTTCAGAGCCCAAAACAATATCAACCTGCTGGGCCTAAGCCCAAATTCAATCTCAGCATATACTGGGCCGAAGCCTTTACATTATTCATATCACTAGGCCGAAGCCTTTACTGTAAATGGTATGGCCCATAGGCCCAACTTAATACCACATGCACTATTAATGGATGTATGCAAGCCCGTTTGGGGAGACTACTCAACCCACCAACCGCTACTCTCCACCCGTACCAACCAAGCTCTCCATGTGGGGAATAACTCAACCCACCCAACCAAACTCTCCATTGGCAGCATCACTGCTTAATCATATAACTGTAGGCCTAGCCTCTTTTAATAACTGGGGCAAAGCCCTTTTTGATAAACTGGGCAAAGCCCTTTTCGGTAGACTGGGGCAAAGCCCTTTTGCACTTCCTCCATCCATATAAAACCCAACCCATGCATATATGAATACATCATGGCATATCATGTGCATATCATGGCATATCATATAAAAAAAACAGTATCGCATGCATCTCAATTATAACATAACCCTAGGGGTATAATGGTCATTTTCACATTATAAGGGTAATTTCATTACTTTATCAATTATTAGGGTTTTCCATGCTCATTATCAGTTATTAACAATTTCAATTGTTCAAACAGCGATTCTAACCCATTCATAGTAAAACCGGGTTATTGGGCCAAAAACCCTTAATGGGCCCTACATAGCCGATTTAGTCATCTAAGCCCATTTAGCCTATATTCCTTAACGGTATTAACTGTCTTAACGTGCAATTTGACAGGATTCCATTTTCTACCAAATTTACCCAAATGGGCCCGGAAGCCCATTGGGCCCGATTTTAGCCCCTCGAGGCCCAACTTACCATCGTGCACAAAATCGTGCCCTTACCTGTTCCAACGATCCCGATCATCGAACTTAGCAAATATAACTAACCTATGAGCGTTCGCATGCTCAAGAGTCCTCGAAATGCCAGAATTTCGGCATTTCAGCTTTTCGGCATATATCGATTTAAGCTACGAAAGAGGGTTCGTTACACACCTATTTTGGTAATGGTACGCTGGCGCGATCCACTCACGAGTTGCCTACAATCGAGTTACTAAACGTCAGTCTACATACCGAATACAAACTACGTACTTTTCCCTTACCAAAATCGGCCAACATCCCTTAAACCTTAGAGTTCTTACCTTTTTGCCGAAATATGGATTAGATCTAGAGATCCAATCCAAATCAATCTTCAAACCCTCCACAGCACGTCCCCTTGTTCACGCTAACACTTACACAATGAAAAAGAAAGAGGCACCAACACCCTTAGTCCAAACGTTAACCACCCTTAAGGGGTTTCGGCTTTTATCTTAAATCATAAATAATTAATGAAAGCTATTCGACAAACTTACCAATCGTTGTTCGGTCCAGAAAAGTGCTCCTATCTATGATTTTAACTCCAATCCACCGTTGTTACGAGAAGAAGCAGATTCAAGTAGCAAAAGGTTCAGCTTTTTAAGGAAGAAAAGAGTAGAGATTCGGCTATGATAAAATTCGGCTATTGAGAAATAATGAAGAAAGAAAAATAAGAGAAGAGACAGAGAGAGTAGAATATGGGTTCGGCTATGGAGAAAAGTAAAGATGGAAGAAAAGAAAAGAAAATATGATTGAAAGAGAGGGGAGAAGCGAAATAATATTCGTCAAGGGAAAATAAAAACCATAAATAAAACACATAGACCTAGCCGAATTGCCTA
Organism: Gossypium longicalyx; assembly: GCA_025698465.1. Taxonomy (NCBI): domain Eukaryota; kingdom Viridiplantae; phylum Streptophyta; class Magnoliopsida; order Malvales; family Malvaceae; genus Gossypium; species Gossypium longicalyx. The sequence goes on from CM047004.1 coordinate 4,752,293, forward strand.
TACTAAAGACCCTTGGCCGGCCAACTCTCGCCCCTCAAGAGTTCAACATTCGGACAACACCAAGTCCTTGATCAGGCTCCTAAATTTCCTCATTTATCTTATCATTACCCAATCCCCTGATCAGCTCAAACTCCCCTACCGATTAGCAGCATCCTTATCCACCCCTTGCACGCCAAAGATGTCGCCGCCGAGAGTCCTGATCGACTCCAACTCCTTCCCCACGTAAGCAGCAAAAACCCAAGCCTTCTGTGCACGAGGTGAGACTCGAACCTCAGACCTTCGTCCGCCCTTACACCTACGCCCGTGCTACTGGCCACTGCACTATGCTTTCTTCCTTACTAATATACGGTCACAGTTAATTTTAAACCTTACCAGCTAAAGCTCCAGTCCACTTAAAAATAAAAGGGGAATTCCGCCTTCCACGCCACTCGAACCTTCAACCTCCAGAACCCTCAGCCACACTGCTTGCCGTTGCGACATAACCTCGCTTTTGTTATAATACGAATGCATTTACTTATAAGCCTTATTCGCTTCAATCACGGGCTACTTAAAAATAAAACAAGTTTCGTTGTCCCCTGCATTCAAACTCATGACCACTGGGTCTCCTTAGCGCGCTGCTGCCACTGCGCCAAGGCACTCTTTATGTTAAATTATACCCGCAACTCCTCTTAACCCTTATTCTAGCCGCGATCTACATATTAAAAAAGAACACCCAAATTACGCACACCGCGCCTTGAACCCAGGCACATCCCATGCCCTCCTAGTGTCCTTAGCCACTGGGCCAGATGCCTGCTTGTGCTAAAATTTAGCCCTAATTTATTAATGAAGCCTACTGCCCAGATTCCCCTAAGAGGCAAAATTTAAAGGCAAAATTTAAGAATTTTGCTAAAGCTATGGGCCGAGCCTTGGACCTTTCCCCACACTATAAACCCTTCGTTACTTATTTAATTACTACTAGTAATAATAATATCCAATTTATTCAGGCCGTCTTCTACCTGATCCCAGACTCAAGGCCTAATACTTCCAGGCCGTATCCAGTAAGGCTTTCATTTATCCTTTAGCCTCTTTTCTTGGTGATTTATATGTTGATGTTTCTTGATTAATCATAATTTATCTTGGGATATGTTTTGGAGATTATTTATCTATCATTATTATGCTGTTAATAGTGTTTTAAATTTATCAAACTTTAGAGTGCATAAAAATTTTGATAAATTATTTTTTTATATTGTATTTAAATTTTTATTTTATTTTTTGAGCGTTAAAGGTGCAATAGTTTAAGAATTTTAAAATCAATTGTTAAAATCGAAAGTTGGTAATTGCTTAGGGATGTTTTTATCTCTACTTGTACTATTCGGATAGGCTGTCATATTGAGCCTATAAATAGGTAGCAGATTGCATGGTGAGATGATTTTTTATAAAGAGAAATTATTTTATGGATTCTTCTTACCACAACATCTATGATCTTTTTCTAAATATTTAATGACATTTCAATAATATTTTCATGTCATTGATACATATTTTTGGTACTTTTTTTTTACTCTAAACTCCAAACCTTAAACCCAAATCTAAACTTAAATATTAAACCCCGAATATCAAACTTCGAACTTCAAACCCGAACCCTAAACTCGAACCCTGAATCCAAACTCGAATCTCAAACCCGAAATTTTAGTTTAGGGTTTGAGATTTGAGGTTTAAGATTCGAGGTTTGAATTTGAGGTTTTGGGTTAAAGTTAAAAAAATAGACTATGGATGATGTGATGGGAATGATCCATAAAATAATTTCTCTTTTAAAAGTGTTTTGTGCATATTTGTTGTGTTACTTCTTGGTGATTTTTCCTTGAATTATTGCACTCATTTCATTGGCATTGTTTGAGAGAGTTTTGTAATTTTTAAAGAATTTTAAAAAAATTTCGGAATAAAATTATATTATCTAGTATTATAATGTTTTTATATTATTTTAGAAATATTATTTTATCATTGTTCAATCCTGGCTTGACCCAAAATATGGGTCGATTAAAATGTTGTCCAAATGTACCCATATTTATAAATGGCTAACTCATGTCTATTTTAAATCCACCCATATTTTTTTTTTAAATATCTATATTATTTTTAATTTTTAATTTAATACTTTTATATATTTTTCGATGTATTAAAATTTTATATATAAATAACTTAACATTTTTTTAATGTTTACATTATACTATTATATATTAACATAAATTTAATTTTTATATATTATAAATTACATAGTATATAAAAACAATATAATATTATATATTATAAATTTTAAAAACGAAATTTTTAACCCAACTCATATTTTAAATACTCTAACTTTTTTACCTAAACTTATTTTTCTAATCTAATATTTTTACTAAACCCATCCAAATTTCTTCAAACCTTACCCTTAATAGCACTTCACGAGGGATTTTACTTATAAGACTTGAGTTATGCAAAGGCTTTGAGGGTTGGATTTGCTAATTGGCCTATGGATACATACACACACGCGCGCAATCACACACACATATACATATATAATATTCATTTTTTTTCTCATATTCATTGACAGTATTTTCACCAGTTTCTACCTTTCAATTTATTATTAACTAATTGGAAATAAAAAAATTATAAAAAAACCCAAACGAAGTTGGGGAGTTAATTCTAGTCTAGTATGATACAATTAAAACTAGTCAGCTATTAAAAAACACAAAACCCTCAAGGAAAATTTTCAGTTAATTCAAACCCGAGAATAGGTGCTTGCAACAACTAAGGAAAAATGGCGGTTGGCTTGTAAATACATACACAAGTGTGTTTGTGGCTTGTGGAGGAGGGTTGTGGGAAGATAAGGGGGCGGTTTCGGTTTATTTTCTGGTTGGTGGTACAGTGGAGGTCTTGGAAAGGATGGTTCTAATGGCTATTAAAATGGCTGCAGTGATGGTTATAGAATTGATTCGGAAGGGGTTGTTGTTCGTGATTTTTGAAGGATGGTTTTGGCAAGAGGATGAGAGTCGAATTGATGTCACATATCATGGTAAGATTGGAATGGTGGTTGTCTTGGCTAAGGCAGGTTTGGTGAGGAATCCCTTGTTTTGAGCATATTGGTAACTTTGTTTTGGTTTTGTTGTTGTGCTCTATTTGGCAAAGTTTGGCTGCTGTTTTTTTCTTGTTTGAACTGGTATGGGTTGGGTGATCCCAATGCCTTTTCTTGTAATAAATTGACTGAGCAAAAAAAAAAAAAAAAAAAGGTTAATTCAAACCTCACCTTGATGATATCCATCCATTTTATGGCGATCTTCTTCATGTCCTTTATAACAAGGATCACTACAAGTTTGCTCTTGGCCAGATAAATACTGCTCGTAATCTCATTAGCAAGATTACTAAAGATTATGTCAAGCTGTTAAAGTATGGTAACTCGTTATATCGGTGAAAGTCACTCAAGGTTGCTGCACTTGGTCGTATGTGTACTGTGATAAAGAGGATTGGCCCTAGTTTGGCCTACCTTAAGCAGATTAGGCAACATATGACTAGGTTGCCATCTATTGATCCAAATACTCGAATCATCTTGATTTGTGGGTACCCTATTGTTGGTAAGAGTTCATTTATGAACAAAATCACTAGGGCTAATGTGGATGTTCAGCCTTATGCTTTCACTACCAAGTCACACTTTGTGGGTCATACGGACTATAAGTACCTTAGATATCAAGCAATTGATACCCCTGGAATTTTGGACAGGCCTTTCAAAGATCGAAACATTATTGAGATGTGCAGCATTGCAGCATTACAGCATTGGCTCGCCTACGAGCTGCAGTGTTGTTCTTTTTGGATGTATCTGGGTCATGTGGGTACAACATTGCCCAACAAGCGGCTATTTTTCACGGCATTAAATCTTAGTTTATGAATAAATCGATAGCATATTTATTTTATATATTTTACGTGCTCAAATCAACTTGTTCTTGAATTAATTCCTGCTAATTGGTGAATTTTATGTTTAAATATTGTCAGAAACGAAATTTGGATGCTTTAGTACAAAAACATGCAAAAAAAGAATTCAATTGGAGCATGAACAATAGAACAGGGGCCAAATAAAAAATTTAGAGGCATTTAAGGGCTAATCAGATTTTTGATCTTAGAAAAGCCAAATTTAGAAAAAAAATGATATTTTATTTGATGTAATTAGTGGGTAAGTGAGATTAACCTAATTTTAGTATATGGTTTGTATATAAATAGGGTGTATGGTGAACATTTGCCTTACAATTGAATAGAAATCAATTTATTTTCTTTCTTATTTTGCTTAAAGAACTGCAGGAATTCCGCCAACCTTATTTCCATTTCAATTTTTGGCTTAATTTTTTCTCAAGCCCTTCCCCTTCATCTATCACTATTTCCATTCAAGTCCACTCCCATAACCAACCAAAGCATGATTAAATTCATGTTTTAATAAATTCAAATTAGCTTTAGGCCAATATTCTTTCCGGTTAGGAATCGTGAGAAACGTATCCACACTAAAAATCTTTCAAATCAATATTCACTATCTCTTCGGAATATCGGAATTGACAAATTCATCTATTAAAGTTAACTCAATTTTAATTCAAAAAGCACATTGGGTTGGAGTCATTTTAGCGTACAATTAGAAAGACGAGTATGCCGTGCTGTATTCAGATTTTCGCGAACAAATTAATGGATATAGTGATCTGATTTAAATATCAGGCGCGGTTGAGGCTGTTAATCCAAATTGCGTTCTTCAAAATGCAAGGCTACCGAAGTCTTGATTCGTGAATACGTTTATCGTGGTTAGATAATCGATAAAGGTTGGTTTGTAGGGTGTACCGAAATCAACTATGAGAGGAAGAATTGATGGTTAGGACGTTCTTAGCCTCTATAACCAGTTTATTGTTTGGAGGAGAAAACTTATTTTCGAGCATCGATTTAGAGCCCGGACTCACCGAGTCTAGGGCTAATGCTTATTATTTATGATCACAAAATTTGAATTTAATTTATAATTTTATTTTATTTCTGATTTCTTTAATTGCTTATTTCTGCTATCTCAATTATTAAATTTCTAGAAATTTTCAACTCCCATAATTTATTTAATTTATTTTTCAGCAAGTCCGTTTGGAGTCGTGGACATAACTATTGCCACGATTATTAACTCAATTGAAATTCTGTTCATAAGAAAAACACGGAAGTTGATAATAATATTCACTCTATGTGGACTTGAACCTACTACTCTTTACTACTGTTGATAATAATAATAATTTATTATTTCTTTCTGCTCCATCCTTAATAGCGGGTTGGTTACACCTACAACCGAAATGGAAAGAGAACGTTTAGTGGTTCAAAAACACCGAATCTCATCTCAATCATCATTTGTCAGGATTATTCAGAGTAAGTTCCTTGGCTTGGACAGGGCACTTAGCCCGTGTCGCTATTGCTGGTTCCTAGGGGAATATGTTCGATGGAATAATTTCTTAGATGTATTACAGCATCCCAAGGACTAGGCCTATTTTTTTCAGGTCAGTGGAATCTTTATGCTCAAAATCCCGATTCAAGTAATCATTTATTTGGTACCTCCCAAAGATCAGGAATTATCATGAATTATTTTTTGTGGTTTCGACACACATCCTAAACCCTTGATCATTGTTTGCAATAAGACTGATTTGCAGCCATTGGATGGCATATCCGAGGAAGACAAGAAATTGGTCATGGAGATGACAGCTGAAGCCATGAAGACTTTGATTGGTCAAGGAGGTGAAGGGGTGTTATTGACTATGAGCACTTTGATTGAGGATGGAGTGATTGGTGTGAAGAATGCAACCTGTGAAGGGTTATTAAATCAAAGGTTGAGTTGAAGATGAAATAAAAAAAAGATGAACGACTACCTTAATAGGTTTCATGTTGCATTACCGAAACCACATGATCAGAAGAAACGACCTCTTTGCATACCTCAAGCAGTTTTGAAAGCTAAAGCTAAGTAAGTTGCAGAGAAAACTGAAAAGGATTTGGATGATGAAAATGGTGGTGCTGGTGTGTATTCTGCTAGTTTAAGTAAGAACTATATCTTGGCAAATAATGAATGGAAAGAGGATATAATGACTGAAATTGTTAATGGTCACAATTTGTACAACTTTATCGACCCTGATATTTTGTTAAGGCTTGAAGAGTTGGAACGTGAAGAGGGTCTTCGGCAAGTAGAGGAGGAAGGTGATGACTTTGAGATGGATTGTCAAGAATTATCCCCGGAAGAGCAATAAGCACTAGCTAAGGTTAGGAAAAAGAAAAGCTTGCTTATTCAACAGCATAGGCTGAAGAAAAGCACTGCAGAAAGTCGGCCCTTTATACCAAGAAAGTTTGACACAGATAGAAAGTTCACAACAGAGAGGATGAGCAATCAGTTATCTTGTTTGGGGCTTGATCCCCCTCTTGCAATTAACTGTGCTAGTAGCGAGTCAAAGGGCCGGAAAAGGGGGCGCTAGGGTGCTGTGGATATAGATGGCAAACAAGTAAGCAAAAAGCTCCGTCTGAGGTCTACATCTCGGTCAAGGTCATGACCAACTAGTGAAGTAGCAGCGGGAGAAAGCTTGAAGGATTCTGCACAAAAGATGAAGGCCATTAAATTGGCAAAGGAATCTGTTAAGAAGAGGAATAAGAACTCTTGTTGTGGAGAGTCTGATAGGATTATTCCTACATTGAAACCAAAGCACCTGTTTTATGGTAAAGGTTCCATCGGAAAGACGCATAAACATTAATACGGTGTGGCATGCATTATTCTTAGTTCTGTTTAACTTTATCTTGGATTATTATATGAATTTGTAAGGATAGTTTGAATAGTTTGAATATGGATGAACATGAGGTATGATTACGACTTGAATGCATGAATTTATTTTAATTTTACTTGGTTTTGTTTTCTTATGCCTTTTAATTGATCAAATTATCTTCCAGCAGCTTGAGATTGGGTTCTCAAAGCATCTAACTTCTGCAGCATGAGTTGTACCAACTTTAGACATGAAACCAGCAGCTTTATTCACCTCAAGGGAAACCTTTACAGCCTCAACTTCCCAACTACGCTGACAAAACTCCTGAATATTCCGTACCAGACTTGGTGAACATCGCACCATCGAATTTCCATATATCAGCTGAACAACCATATCTTTATCACTCTCCACCACCACCTTTTTGTAACCTCTTTGCCATGCAATATTCAGACCCTACCAAACTACTAGAAGTTCTGCTTGTAAGGCTGAACCAGCTCCCATATCTATAATAACCAACTATCAAGTTGCCAAATTCATCCCTTAGAACACCAGCAGCAGCCCGCCCCCGCTCCATCCGCATTAATCTTTATCCAACCAAATGGGGGCAAGATCCAACTCTTCTGATCATTTGAGTCATTCCTCTAATTGATGCCAAAAGTGAAACATGAGCGGCGTGTTTGGTCAAACACCAACTTTGCTTAATTAACTCCTCTGTACTATAAGACTGATCTGCAAAGATAAACTTCCAAGGCGTTTTCCATATATACCAGTAAATAATTGGAAAAAGAAAATGCCATGAAATAGATTCTACACTCCAACCATACCTATTATCAGTTCCATCCATCCACCTTTTAGCCAAATCCAAGGAAATGAAACTTTGTTTACCTTCAACGGGAACAAGTATTGATCAGACAGACTTTGCAATATAACGGACTCCACAAATATGGCGCAACGCATCCGGGGAAAGATGGCGTCTCCTACGTTCCTGATTAGTTAAGAGTCCATTCCTCATAGTTAACCAAAGGAAACATCTGACACGTTGAGGAATTTGTAATTTCCAAATTCTCTCCTAAGAATTGTTTTTCGTATCAAAATTGGCTTGTGCAATCATTTTATAAGCGTTAGTAATAGTGAAAGGTTTTTGGTTTGAACCTATTGATGTGGCGTTGAGAGCACCAAAAATATCCTATTCCTTGTAAAATAGTAAAAATAATAGTAAAATAATAGTAAAGGGGAAGTAGGGTCGAATCCTCAAGGACCGGATTGTACGAATGCTCGTTTCTTGAAATCTTAGATAATTTCTTGGTCAAGAAAACCTGCGTTCCTGAAAAATAAAAAAATAGAATTAAGAATCTAGAAAAAAATAAAAACAGAATTTAAAGTGAATTGAAATTGCGAAATTAAATAGATTGCAAAAATTGAAATGGAAAAATAATAAACAAAGTTTGAAAATAAAGAAAGTTTCTTATATGGCGAGATTCCAACCTCCGGTTATCTCGTTCCGCCTTGGGTTCAATCATTGGCTTTTAAGTAACCCTTCTCAACTCAAGTAAGCCAGTTATAGTGGAAGAGGATGCCCACGACCACCAGCTCCAAAGATTAGACTTATGATTTTTAGGGAACCCGATTGTAGCCAGTAATCTATGCTAGATCAACGCTTCTAAATGACGAATCCCACGCCATTTTGTCTCTTTGGCTCGCCAACCTCTGATGCAATAAGTTAACGAACCGACTGTGCAATCCTTTCAAAACATACAAAGCGGTCGCCTTTGTATATGCTGAAAAGCTTACTTCTTAAGGGCCATGGACAGAAGCGTCATCCCGTAGTGCGGAGAAACGATGAATACTTGGCGAGAAGGCTAAGTACGGATTCTAGGCCTCATGAACCTTTTTGGGAAATTTTGACAACCTTCGGCTAGATTGGTTTAGTGGCTCATGATTTTTGGGAAAGAAATAAATATAATAAAAGTGAGATTTTTATTGAAGAAAATATGGAGAGAACAAAAAGACAGAGTTTTGGGGAGAGGGAGTGATTACAGAAAAAAGAGATGTCAAATATGTGTCACTCCATCCCCTATTTATAGTACTAAAAAACCTAGTCTATTCCTAATAAAATTCTAAAAGATAAATACAAATAAATAAAGATAATTAAAGATAAATAAAAATAAATGAAAATAAATTCTAAAATTTAAATCTAAATAAAAATCATTAATAATTATCCTAATATAATTGAAATTAAAATAGAGTTTTGTGCTATAAAATCTCTTCTTTTGCATTTCAGTCCTTTGGTCTTCCATGTTTGCATTTTTGGCACCACCTCTCCTTATTTGCATGTTGGCCCATTATATCTTCAAATTGGCACTTTTTACCCTTAAATTTCCTCTTGCCTCCAATTTAGTCCCTGAAAGATAAAAAACCATAAATAGCCCAAATTAGTAGCATCATACTCAAAATAAATATATAATTAGCGAATAAAAATATGACGTTCTAGAGTATTATCACCTATCCACACACAAAATCCTCTCCCAATTTGTTGCATTGTGGAGACGTAATTGCGAAGTGCAGTAAAGCAGAACAGTCCAACAAATAAGCAAAAACAGTCCACCTCGTATTGTCATTAACATCTACCATATCAGCCAGACTAACATCCTCCAAAGTCGGTATGCAAAATTATTAAATGGTCCTTAACTCTCCCCAAGTCCAACACCCACTCATCTGTCCACAATTGAACAACTTTCCCATTTCCAATTCACCAACAGGTTTGTTCTCTAAATATATTCCAAACTTTTTCCAGTGATCTCCATAAAAAAGAACAGTTTAATGGCCTTAAAGATTGATTTGATCAGATATGTACTTATTGTCATTATTTAACCTTAAATATTGAATCTTAAAACCACTTTGAGTTTCAGCCCATTGCTTGAATTTCCAGAACAGGTCAGCAACCTCTTACTTGAATCTGAGGAAAGAAATCCAACACATTCTAATATAGTCATCAATGAAAACTATGTAATAGTTACTCTCATTGAGTGACAAAGTTTTTTGAAGTTCAGTTAGGTCTGTGTAAATTAATTTTAGCTTTTCAATAGCTCTTTAGGTTACTTTTTTGAAAGGAAGCCTTGCTAGCTTACCAAATTGACAAGTTTTGCAATCTGGTATATTAGCTTCGAGGTGAGATAGCCCCTGAATTAGATCATTCTTTTGTAGGTTTATTACAACAACATTATTGAACTGTCCAAGCCCTTTGTGCCACACTTTTACCTTAGTTGTAGCATAGGCTCTAAAGAATCCAGAATAAAGCTCTTTCCTTCATCATAACTATGAATATATCTCTGCCTTCCACATCCTTGATTTGACAAAGATCGATTTCAAAAATAGCTTTCAAGCCCTTTTCAAGCAACTGACCAACACTTAACAAATTTTGATTTATATTAGGTACAAATAACACATTATTGATTAGCTTTGTACCTGAAGGGCATCTAATTTCCATTGTGCCTTTGCCTTTAACAACAATATAATCTCCATTACCAATTTGTACTTTGGAAATTATCTAAGTATCTAGCTCTTTGAAGAGACCACAAACAAATGCCATATGGTTTGTGCAACCACTATCGATAAGCTACTTGTCACTAGAGTTTCTAGTTGCAAAAAAAATTGCTACAAAGAGTTGCTCTTCCTCTTCTTGATCAGCTATCTGTGCAACTTCTTTTTATTGGAAGCTTCTTTTACAAATCTTTTGATGATTTCCCATCTTCTGACGTCTCACACACTATTGGTTTGGCCTTTTCCAGCATTTGAATGGTGGATGACCTTCCTTTCCACAATGCTTGCAAGGAGGAAAAAAAAATTTTGTTTCCTCATTGATTTTAGGAGAATCAAAACTTGAGTTTTCCTTCTTGTACTTCTTTTTTTTTTCCGTTATCTCCTTGATTTGATTAAACTCTTGCAAGCAATGCACCCTCGACAAACCCTTCAGACTTCAAAAGTCTTTTTTGTTCTTGTGCCTACAAAGCATTCAATAATTATACCAAACTAATTTTTGACAAATCTTTAGCGTTTTCTAATGAGCTGTTACAAGAATTTTTTGAACCAATCTAGAATCAGGAAATTCAGAGCCAAGTAATCTTACTTTATTGATAATACTGAGTAATATGTCAAAATACTCTTTAACTATCTTAGAGTCTTTCATCTTTTGAAGTTCAAATTCTTTGATCAAGTTGAAAATGCGTATTCCACTGATCCTTTCATCTCCTTCATACTCTTCCTTCAGAGAATTTCAAACTTCAAATGTTGATTTTGTTGCCATAATTCTTACAAAGATTTCTGGTGAGATTACAGTAAATAACATAGTTCTAGCCTTTGAATTTCTTGTTTTCTTCTCCTTGTGATTCTTTGGTTGCGCCATGGTTGGATTTGCAGGCAAGGGAGGAACTTCATAGTCCTCAACAACTTTCCAAAGATCATTTGCCTCCAAATGAGCCTCCATCCTTACTAACCAAACATGATAGCCTTCTCCATTGAAAATAGGTGATGCAAATGTAGTGAAAAGGGCTTCTCAATCCATAGAAGAAAAAAAATCTCTTGAAAGATCTCTTAATAAGATAGCTTTGATGCCGCTTTGTTGGAGTTTTGAGAAAAATTTGATGTAAGAAAAACAACAAAGGCAAGAGGAAAGTAGAAGTATTTTTTATGGAAAGCGTATGTTTCATTGAACTAAAAACTAATGTTTATTTTTTTGAGGAAAAAGTTCAACAACTAATGTCTAAAAATAAGCTACTAAAAAATTCATAATCTTTAAAAAATCTCTAAACAAACTAGATTATTTTGTTACAATAGTTGAGGCAAATTTTCAACACAAACAACAACAAGTAAGAGGGAAGTTTGCATAAAATAGTACAATATAAATAACAAAACAAACTTAGCAAAAGTACTATGGCCCGCCATTGATAGTAATTGTACATTTTATCCACGGAGTCTTCGCTAGACTTCATCAACAACAAATTGGAACATGCTTGTTGATATACGGCATCAACGGAAGTGGAGAAGGAGAGGGAGGTGTTAAAGGAGGCTGGTTCACCCATTTTAAGGTTGAGAGTCGAACAAATAGAGTGACCTAGGATGAATGCTTAATGTATTAGGATTTGTATGGAAGAGAGCTACTATTTAGTGGTATTTTTCAGGATTTATAGGAGAGTGAAATTTCATATCCAATTATTCCTTTTAGTGGGCCTTAGGCAACTCAACAGAGAGTCCAACTGGGTTCAAGTTGAGGTAGGGATATAATAATGCTCCTAATCATCCTTTTATAGAAAAAGTGGTACCCCTAAATAACTTCCCAAATAAGTAGCCTTTTGAAAACTTATGAGATCATAAATAGAGAGAAAGAAAAAAAAACTCTAGTCTTTTGGAGCACTTTATTAACAGTCATTGCTTGTTTATTATCCGCTTCTTAGAAATGGATTAAATCATCTAGGAAGAATAAGTGAGAAATATGTGGGTATCCTCTATTAAACCTGATTGATTTCCAAAATCCATGCATGACAGATTCATCAATACTTTGTCATAATCTTTCCATTTCCAAAACAAAAAGATAAGGTGATAAAGATCTCATTGGTGAATTCCTCTTGTCAGTTTGAAATCTTCTGTATATGAACCATTCCATAAGATTTGCATGGACAACGAGGTAACACAATGCATAACTCTAATCAGATTCATTGGAATTATAGCATCATACAAAGAGTCCTCTAAGAAATTCCGACAAACTCGATCATAAAATTTTTTAAGTCCATTTTTATTGCCATCCAACCTTTCCACCCTTTTCTTGCATGCATGGAATGAATCACATCTTGAGAAATCATAATATTATCAATAACGTTACCTCTACGAACAAAATTGACTTTAAGTTTGGGCAACCAACATCGGTATAACCAGTTTCAACTTGTAGACTATAACTTTAGTAAAGATCTTGTATGGAACAGTACAGAGGTTGATGAACCAATATAGAGATAAAGACTCTGGACTCACCCATGTTGGAATCAAAACAATAAGTGTTCTATTCCAATAATGGTCCAAATATCCACCATTGAAAACTTCAAAAATCATGTTACAAATTGAGGCACCCACATGCTTCCACTCCCTCTAATAAATCTGTGCATGAAAACCATCTACCCTTAGAGCCTTGGGAGGAGCCATGTCAAAGAGCGTCCGTTTAATGTCATCATTACTGACAGGACGCTTAAGAGTATCAATAGTTGTTGGGTCAAGCATAGGAAAATGACTCTTAATACAAAGAATCCTGCCCCAATAGTCATTCAAAGTGAAGAGCTTCTGAAGAAGGGCTATAGATTTAAGAAAATCCTCATCGTAACACCAATATAACCCATATAAACGCAGAGGCTTGATGTGATTAATCCTTCGTCTCTTGATAGCTTTACTATGAAAATACTTAGTATGACAATCCCCCTTTGTCTACTAGTCACAACAAGATTTCTGCTTCCAAAAGAGTTCTTCTTGAGAATGCTCTCAAGTTCCTCCCTTAAGTCTTTATCTAAATTCTGTAAATTTTCCGTATGATACTTCTCCAACGCCATTTGCACCCCCTCTCCAAGTAAGCATTTCCCCGCTGCCAATTTGGGTTATTTTATTTAAGGGAATTGTAAGGCAGTCAGATTTAAATTAGGGGACAGCTTGAAATTTTGCTAGTTTAGTAGCAAAAATAAAATCAATCTCCATATTAATTTTCTTATTTATTTTGTCTATTCTTGGTTTTAATATTAATTTCTGCTAACGAATCATACAACTTTATTTAATTTCCTATCATAATTTCCCATTATAACTTAATGATACAATTAAATGTTTTTATATTTTTATGGACAAATAGAAGAAAGTTATAGGCACCTAAAATTCATGGAATATAAAGTTTTTTTTATATATAGATATTATTAATTTAACTAAAAATATAGGTTTAAACCTGTCAAAAATTCCTGTACTCTTCTAAAATTTAAAATTTAGTCCTTATATTTTTATTTTGAGACATTGAGTCTGTACCGGTCCAAATTTGACTAGGCCCAAAGCCCGAACCTAAAAAATTTTAACCCAAATAACCCTCAGACCCAAACCCAATACACCCTAAACCAAAAACTACCCAAACCTAAGCCCAATAACCAAAATAAAACTAAAAAACCCTAGCCTAATCAGCTGTTGCCGCCCCATGCCAGGTCTATCACCACTTGCCTGGCCACCGCCTCTACTTCCACTGATAGGTCGCATCCACCGCCACAAGCACCTGCAAGCCATTAAAATGAAATGACAACAAAAATATAAAAATCTTGTAAAATGGCTATAAAAAGCCAGATCTAGTACCCTTGTAAGGTTTGGCATTTTTTGTGAAAATAAAAGCAAACAACATTCGATTTCAAGTAAAAACAGATACTTTAGCAACATCAAAAGCAGGGAATAGCCCCATATCAGAGACTGGAGAACCAAAAACAACAGAATCTAAGGTCTATTTTCTCTTTTTTTTTCGAATTTATTTACATATATTATCCCCATTTCTATTAAAACAATACGTATATATATTGAGTATAATATAAAAAATAAAAAAAAATACCTTTTTCGGTGGTCGCGGCGACGCGCACGTGCGTGCGACGACGACGACGTCGTCCTACCATGGAGACTGCTTTGCAGAAAGGAAAAAGAGAGAAGCTTCAGATTTTTTTTGGAAAGAATGAAAAATGAAAATTTTTAAAAGAAACTTGGCTTTTATAGCAGGGTAAAACGGCACCGTCTTGTGCCTAAGGGTCTGAACGCCAAAACGGCGTCATTCCATGTGACCCGTGCGAGACCCGACCCGATGCCTGAGGATCCGCGCGTTTCTACCTTTTGGGATAATTGCTCGCGTAGTCCCTCCCCGTTTCTGTTAGGCTTTAATCTAGTCTTTGACTATTTCTTGAATCTGCCTTTTAATTTTAATTTTGCTTCAATTTGGACCTGGGACCATTTGAGGGTTAGACATTCAGAACTGTGTCGTTTTGGGTATGGGAATATTGCCCCATATAGCCCCTACATCTTCTCGTGTGTTGCTTTTAGCCCCTACATTTTTTTTCATCCTGATTTGCCCCAAAAGTTCCTTTTTTAATTCAGTTCCGTCCTTCTTTTATTTTTTTTTATCTTTTTGTTTTCTAAATTTTAATACCATTTGTGCTGTTACATTTTATTATTGTTATTCTATTATTCTTGCTTATTGGTATCCCATTACTGTTATTCTTACTTGATATTTATGCATATATTATACATATTACATGGTATTATCAAAAGTTTTTAATATTATTGCTTTCGTTAATATATATTTGTATGTCACATGTATATACTTTTTATATCCCATGCTACGCATATGTATATCAATACTATGTATATTTCGTCTTTTCTAAATAATATATGCATGTATATATTTTTATATATTATGTATACATTTTCTAATATATATATATACTATGTGCATACTTTTGATCGTGACATGTATTTGTCTTTCATATATATGTATGTATATTATGTATATACTTTAATATATTATGTGTATATTTTGTTTCGTATATTATGTATATATTATGTATATGCTTTTAAATATTATTATATATCTATTTTCAATATATATTTATGTAATGTTTTTTATTATTATCATTATTATTACTAATATGTATATATACTATGTAATTTTCATTATATTACGTACACATTTTTATACTACGCATATGTATCTTTTAATATTGTACTATTATTATTATTATATATATATATATTGTAGCGACGTAAAAATTTTGCCTTCGGTCGCTAATTGTGGCGATTTATTGAAAACTTGAAAATCGAAGTTTGATTTTAAAATAAGAGGGGAGTCGCCACCGATCCTTTTCATAGGTGTGATCGGGCACCTAAGAATTTTATTTTTAAAACAAAAGAAGGCCGAGTTTAGGTCCACGTTAAAATCAGAGTAAAGTAGGGTCCGGGAGTCGGTTACGTGCGAAGAAGGTATTAGCACCCTCGCGACGCCCAAAATTGGTATCTTGCTAAACAAGCATTGTCTTAATTTTCAAAATTGCAAGTTCAAAATAACATTGAATCGTGATCCAATCAAAACACGAAAGTTCTTTAAGTTTTTTGATTTTTGAGAAGGACATACCGTTTTAACACGAGTCGATTGATATTCACCCAACATAGCGATGAAATCGATGACATAGTGTTTAAATCGGTACGTTGCCTTGATTATTGAAATAAATAAAGACACGAATCAACGTTTTAAAATAATGGACAACGAGGTAATATATATAAAAATGGGCGGGAAACGAAAGATAATAGTTAGAAATACATCAAGGCACGTAATACATACGACAATAATATTAAAGACCATGACAATGCATGCGATATTAAATATAACAATAGTATCAAATACGAGAACACAACATATACACTTATACATATATATATATATAGTAATAATGTTGGAAATATACTACATATAATATTTGAAATATTTATGAAGTGATAAGAAAAATACGTAACTATTAATGTTAAAGTATGTACTTATGAAAAATGTATGTATATAGGGATGAAAGATGTAACACCCCTTACCCGTATTCATAGCCGAAATAGGGTACGTGGCATTACCAGAGTTTACCAGATTAATTTTTCGTTAATACAAGTTAAATACTATTCATTTACTTAAACATGTCATGACGTCCTTTAGATGGGCCTCCAAAGCCCAAAAGATACTTCGAGACCAAACCAGAATTAAATCGAAACCATAGAAAATTTTTCGCAAAATCCCAAAGTTTTTTTTTTTTTGTTCAATATAACCCCTTTATAAATATCTAACCTTCCCTGCAAATTTTAAAACCAAGACTAATCCAACCAACCAATTCATTTCAATCAATTTGATACCAAATTATACTTCTACTATAATCATACTATTAACATATTTATCATTTTTTTCTTTAATGTATATTCATTAAACAAGTCTTAGCATTTATATAATCATCAAACCTTATACATGCCATATAAATCAAAAAGAAAATTTACAAAAGCTACCGGAGATAATCTGGATAGTGTGATTCTTTGTGTTGATCCGATCCTCCGTATACTTCCACGTCAATCTACAAGAGACATTGAATACACTCAAGTAAGCTTATAGAAGCTTAGTAAGTTCATAGGCGTAAAACATAAATCTTACCAAATATTTATACACTTATACAATATACACAATTATTAAGTTCACCTGTCAACCACAGTCATTGGTGAGTTCCTTGTATAAACTTACTACCACTTATTCATTTCCTTTAATTCTTTTGGGCCCATTTGTCACATATCATTCTTTAACCAAATTAGGAACGGTTACGAGAAAATTGAGTACTTCACTTTCACTTTGCCATAGTATAACTATGGTCTTGCGTATGATCACTTATCACTTTTTGAAGTCATAGTCCCGCCACGGTCTTACACTCGATCACATTTATCACTGTCATCGATCGATAAGTGTAGCTAAAACTATCACTTATCACTTATCACTTGTCACCGATCGATAAGTGTAGCTAAAGCTACCACTTATCACTTATCACTTGTCGCTGATCAGATAAGTGTAGCTAAAGCTACCACTTATCACTTGTCACTTATCACTGATCAGAAGTACTCAAATCCGACGTTCCGCTCAATTTGATCATTTATTCGATTTTCGGGTTGTTATTTTATTCTCTATTCATCAATAAATATATTTCATCATACATTATATAATTCATAAAATTAACATATAATCATTAAACTTCAACCATATGAACTTACAGGTCGATTTGCAAAATTTGTGAAAGTTCAGGGACTAATCAGCTACTTTTTCTTTTCCTCGACTTGTTTCGGGTTCTCGATCTATCATTGTAAAATCATTCACTTATCAGTATTGACTTCATCTTCAACCCGCTTATAAGTAATATTATCTATAATTTCATTATTTACTTATGTATATTCCAATGCTGTCCATCCGTGTCATAGTCACTAAATTATTTTTATCTTTAGCTACAGAACTCCAAATTAAGATCCGCTAATTTTCCCTGAAACTAGACTCACATATCTTTTTACCATAAAAATTTTATAATTTTTGGTTGGGCCAATTAATACAGTTTATTCATTGAAGTCTCCCCTGTTCTGCTGTTTGACAGTTCCGACCCTTCTTCACTAAAAATTAATTATCTTCTCGTACAGGATTCAAATGATTTTTCCGTTTATTTCTATTGAAAATAGACTCATTCAGGATTATAAAAATATAAATTTAAGCCCCTAATTATTTTTATTCAATTTTTTATGATTTTTCAAAGTCAGAATAGGGGAACCCGAATTCATTCTGAAATTGTCTTACAAAATCTATTATATCTCATGATTTACGGTTCCATTGCTTACACTGTTTCTTCTATAAGAAACTAGACTCAATAAGCTTTAATTTCATATTTTATTCATTCCATAATTCGATTTCTACAATTTTTGGTGATTTTTCAAAGTTAGACTACTGCTGCTGTCCAAAACTGTTTTAGTGCAAATGTTGATTTCGATTTTTGCCCCAAATTTCACAGTTCATACAATTCAGTCCTTACTCAATTAACCCCTCAATGAAGATAATTTTTCCAAATTAATGCTTTATCTAGAAATTATAAGTTATCTCACAATTATTTAAATTCAGAATTTTCACATAAAACCCTAACTTCAAACTCTTTCACCATTAGGTCCCAAACATTCACTTTCTATTCAATTCTTTCAATAAAATCAGCATATAAACAATTTAAAGCTCTAATTCCATGCTAAATCATCATATACTTTCATCACATATTCATAGAAACTTCCAATTTCTTTCATAAAATCAAAAACTAATGAATTCAACAAGTGGACCTAGTTGTAAAAGTCATAAAAACACAAAAATTTCAAGAAATAATCAAGAATTGAACTTACTTGCAGTAAAAATATGAAAAACCAGCTTAAGGAAACCCTTCTATGGTGTTTTTTCTGATGAGAATGCAGAAAAATAAAGAGAAATCTAGATAATTCCACTTTAGTCCTAGCTTTATTAAGTAAATTTTGTAATATTCCAATTTTACCCTTAATTCATCAATTTTCCTGCTGATTTCATGCCCCTTGCCGTCCAGCCCAAAACATTTTGGGTCTATTTTCCTTTTAAACCCTCTTTCTTTTATCATTTAAGCCATTTAATCATTTTCCATAATTTTACATTTGTTATAATTTAGTCCTTTTTATTCAATTAACTATCGGAACTTTAAAATTTCTTGACGAAACTTTAATACTAACTTATTAACACTCCATAAATATTTATAAAAATATTTATGGCTCGGTTTAAAATTTTTAAAGTCTCGATACCTCGTTTCTGATTCTAATTATTTTAATATTTATTTCTAGTACACTATTCGCTATTTCAAAAAATTTCTAACTTCACATTTAACTTATATTCACTAAATTAATAATATTTTCTACTCATTTGTCGGATTTAATGATCTCGAATCACTATTCCGACACCACTGAAAATTTAGGCTATTACAAAAGATGTTTACATAATAATACTAAATATAAGTACTAATATATATATATATATATATATATATACATATACATAATATATTTAAAATGAACATGTACAATATACATATATAATATAAAATACATGAAGACTATGATATTTTAAAGAACATATATAAATAATAAGAAAAATATTATAATAAATACTAAAAATATCTATATATATACATGTATAATAATGAATAATACGATATACAAAAAAATACTAATAAAAGTATATATATATATATGTGCAATGAAATATATGTACTAATATTAATAATAAATATAAATAATATATACATAGTATGGTATGAAAAGACATAGATATATAAAGCATAGTACTAAAATATACGTTATAATATATAAGAATATATATGTAATAAAATATTAAAAATTTGTACATGATATACATAATAATATGATGTTAAGAATATACATGTGAAATATAATATTAAAAGTATGTATACGTAGTAATACAAAATATATATACATAACCTAAAAATGAACATATACAACATATATCAAGAATATTAATAACATAATATATATATTATATATATGCTAACGGCACTACATGACTATGTACTTATAATGTATTAAAATATCTACATATGTAATGGACATGTACTAATAATGATAATAAGAGTAATAACAAAAGATGCATGTATACCAAATAATACATAATAATATCAAAATAAAATAGTAAGTAATAATAGTGAAAAATAAATAAGTATAATAATAAATATAACGATATATGCAAATAATACCATATAAAAAAGAATATATATACTCCTATAATAAAATACATATACTAATATTAATAATAAACATAATAGGGATAAAAATAGATATAATAATAATATGTACATAATACAGTATAAAAAACGCATATACATATACATGATAAAGTATTAAAAGAGTTTATACATAGTACAATATTAAAATATTTATATAGTATGCACATATTAGAAATAATAATAATGTTAAAGAAACCACTATTAATGAATTTTCATAAACATACATATGTATTGAGAACAATAAGCATGTACACAATATATATACATAATATATATAAAGAAAAAAATTTAATAATACTATATAATATATACATAAATATCAGGTGAATGTAATATTAATGCTAATAAATATAATAGTAATAAAATATAATAATATACTTAACATTAAAGTTAAAATAAAATAATGAAAAAAAGGTAAAAAAGGATAAAATTGAATTAAAATGAAGTTTTGGGGCGAATTTAAAAAAAATAAAGGAAAAAGGATTAAAATGTAACGGGCGCGTAACTTAGGAGGACCAAAACAGCAAATATTCCCTACTATCAAAACGATGCGCAGCACGGAGGGAATAAATCGAAAAGCATGGAAAATTATGGGGCCAAATTAAGAATGAGAAAACTTAATTGCAAAATCCTGGAAAAGCGAAAGGGCTGATTGCACAAATAGCCCTACCGTTTAAAAAACACGCGGATACTTGATGGGGCGGGTCGGGCCGGGGCCAAAACGACGTCGTTTTATTGTTTAAACTAGTGGGGACCAAAACGCACCGTTTTGGTCCCTATATAAGACAAAAAAAATTTTAAAAAAATCATTTTGAAGTGGGGAAAGAAAAAAAAAAGGGGAAAGAAGGGGAAGAGAAGAGGGAGAGGGGAAGGGAAGGGATCCGGCCAGGGGGTACCGGTCCGATCGCCGGACTGTCGCCGGCGCCGGCGCCGGCCATCGCCGAAAAGGTAAAAGTTTCCAAATTTTTTCCTTTTTTATTATTATTTGTTTTATATTTTTTTTATATGTTTTAGTATATGTATGTGGGAAAATAAGCACAAAGCGAAATTAAAATAGGATAAAAAAAATCACCTTAGGACTTTTTTAGCTTTCGATTTCTGAGATTTTTGGTTTGTATTCGATGCTATCTACTTTCTTTGATCTTATTGAATCCACTATTCTTGGTCTTAATCTGCTAGTATTGATGAAAAAAAACGAAAATAAATTCTTTATATTGATACCAAAATCCCCAACCCCTTTTTCAATTTTCCATCCGGGTTTTATAACCCTTTACATCCAATTTTATATTGTTTCTGTCCCTTCGTTTTACTGTTTGCAGGTATTGTGGCGGTGGAGCAGAGCAGGTGGCGCCAGGGGATGGTGCTGTGGTTGGTGTCGATGGCGATGCGGTGTGGGCAGTGGTTCAAGACTCGAGGCAATTTAGGGTTTTAGTTTTTTTTGAAACCCTAAGTCTAGAGTTGGGTTAAAAATTGGGCTTCTGTTGGGTTAATGGGTTAAATTTGGGTTAGTGGGGATGGGTTTGGGTTTGTAAGGGGGTTTGGGCTTAGATTATTGGGCTCCGGGAATTGTAATGTATTTGGGCTGAGGGTAGGTTTGGGTAGTGGGTTTGGGTAATGGGCTAAGGGTGTAGATGGGTAATAGTTTTGTAAATGGCCCAAAATTGGCCTGTAACATATATATATTTCTTTCATATATTTCTTATAACCTCTATTATTACGTATATACCTTAACCCATATATGTATATACTTTTATATCATTACTATCGTTATCATTGTCATTTTATTTTTCCATTTTTTATATCTATTTATTTATTTATTTGCTTGCGTGTTCGATTATTCCCTTTTCCCCACGTATGTGTTTACATTTATATGATACTTAGCCTCGTTATTGTTTTATCTTTTATAACTGTTCATGTTATTGTTTTGACACTATCATTATATTATTATACGTGTTAATACCATAATTTGCTTTTATATTTTACTATAAATCACATCATGTTTTTTTTATACCTTAAATAATCCTTTCATAAAAGTGATATTCCGTATTTGGTAATTCGAGATGATCGTGCCCTAACTTACTGGGTTTCGATTTCTCTCATTTAACCTAAATAATGGAATACTCTTCTAAATCGCTATACGAGTTTTGAAAAATACTTATTCTCGGAGATACGAAGCGTTGTGCCCTAACTTACCGGGTATGACATTTTGTCACCTCGAAATAAGAATTTATTTTAAAATAAAGGCAATATTCGGTGTTTGAGAATTCGAGAAAACGTACCTTAACTTACTGGGTTTCAATTTTCCTTGTTTACCCTAAATAATCGAATACCTTTTTAATAAGTTAAAATACATAAATTTTATATAAAAGGTAAGCTCGCTCTCGAAAATTCAAGATGTCGTGTCCTAACTCACTGGATGTGACATTTTATATTTTGAGATATTTGAGCATTTTCTTTACAAAGAGGGATCGTATTTCAATGTCTTTCAAGTTTACAATCTTCGACACTAAGACACTAATTAATCAACTAGGTACCAATCTTTGGGCGTATCGAGAGTGCTAATCTTTCCTCGTACGTAACCGACTCCCGAACTCATTTTCTGATTTTCGTAGACCAAAAATTATCGTTTTAGTAAATCTTAACTTTTATTAAAATGATTAATTTGAGGTGACCCGATCACACCTCGTCAAAAAGGATTGGTGGCGACTCCTCTGTTCGTTTTCATTTTCAAAATCTAAGTCGATTCCCATTTTTCAAAAAATGGTTACGACAGCTTGGCGACTCCACTGGAGATGAATAAGAGAGTCAAGCCACAAGTTGATTAACTTTTGTTTTTTTATCGAAAATTGAAAATTTGGTTTTGAAATACGATCCTTTCTTAGCATTTCATCAGCTATTTCTGTGGTTTATGATATAATACCTGCGGCGTTGGCTTGAGTCTTTAAATAGTCTTGCATATTGCATTGCATGACCTCTGTGGTCACACCCTTCTAAGTGAGAGTGAGAAACTACTCCTTCGTGAGGTTTTCACCTCCGTGCAGGACAGTGGATCGCTTTTGGGATACATCCGTACCTATGTCTTCGTGAGATTTTCATCTCCGTGCAGCCATAGGGAAATGTATTCCTCTGAACTGAACTCGGTCTGTATGAGCCTATAATGGGTGAAGATCGAGGAATCTGCTGGTTCAGGTATTTTTACTCTAGAACCAAACCCCATGTAGCGAGCCTTAAGAACCCACCCTAGGTAGAGCCACTCCGATACCCTAGTGGTTACCTGAGCAAGTGCTATATTTATTATTCTTTGTTTGCTTTGAACTGCGTATGAAACACTGACTTGCTTTGTTTGTATTTGCATGGCATTTTCATCACAAAAGGTATTGATTCGCATTCGGTTCCTAAATAGATAGCTTATCATGGAAAATGGGTTTTTTGATAAAGTAGAAGACAACGCGGCTGTCCGGATATGGGCTGAGACAACACAACAAGAGAAAGGTGACAGTCTTACCGAGGGGTACGTGTCAGAGTTATGGGATTTTACTCAGATCAGCGTAACTCAGAATAATCTCCAAGAGATGAAAGAAATTTGGGGTCAGTGGGATGATGAGGTCAAACAGCTATTCTATTGTCATTATAGTGATTTGCCTTATCTGCTCGATGTCAAGGTAAACGAGCACCTGTTTCGAGCCCTCGCTCAATATTGGAATTCTGCTTACAGTTGCTTTACTTTCGAGAGAGTAGATTTGGTACCTACTATAGAAGAATACACGACCTTGATCCATTACCCGAAGATTCAGGTTGACAGAATTTATTCTAGACCTGCCAACGTCCCAGCATTTTCAAAAAAGCTGATGAACATCACAGGGATGAGCGAACAATGGGTTACAACCCGGATCAAACAAAAAGGAGATTGTAAGTGCATTCCTTGGAAAAACCTGAGGGATCTAATCTTAGCACACCCCGATGTGAAGAAAAGGGTAGATGTCTTCGCCTTGAGCATTTATGGGCTGGTTATCTTCCCCAAAGCTTTGGAGCATGTAGACGTAGTGGTCTCCGATCTTTTTGACAGGCTTGGTAAAGGGACCACACCTGTACCCGCAATCTTGGCTGAAACTTTTAGATCATTGAATGCTTGTCGAAGAGCGGGTGAAGGGAGATTTATTGGATGTGCACAGCTCTTGCTATCTTGGTTCCACAATCATTTTTGAAAAGTGGAAAAGGTCTCGTATCGTATCTTCTCTGAAAATTACTCTCCACTGAAAGAGTTAGTAGCTACACCGAGGAGAGATGATATTACAGAAGAAAATTGGATGGCGGTTCTTCAAAATTTACAAGAGGAAGACGTTGAATGGAGAGCCCCGTGGATGGTTCCTGATGAAATACTATACCCATGCGGAGATTTTGATTGGGTTCCCTTGTTAGGAGTATGGGGAGCCATCGGGTATGCTCCTCTGCTTGCATTAAGACAGTACAGATCCAGACAGTTTACACCACCAACATACGGGTTAGCTCAATGCGAGTTCGTATTCACGGGGAATAATTACAAAAAGAAAGTTCGCGAGATATCAAACGCCTGGAACCAGACTCGTAGGATGAAAAAGTTTGCTGCCAATCCCATGACTCGTAGGATTAACGATAACATCCCTACGTCAAATCAAGAGAACCCTCGGTCGATGGAAGAACACTTGAAAGTAATCCCATCTGAGCTAGAATTCATCAGGTAGGATTTCGAGAGAAAGAGTCTGGAACTAGAAAAGAGGATCGAGCAATTGGAGGAAGAAAAAATGCAGCTGGGGTTAGATGTTGATGTCCAGAAACTAGAAGCCGAAAGACTCAGAAAAGGAAAAAATAAGGCTGAAGAGGATTTGGACAATTTGAAGACGGATTACAAGAAGATGCGTAGGTCAATGAAAATCGCTGGGTTAGGAAAAACAGCTGAACAGTGGCGACAGGAAGTCAAAGAAGAGAAAAGTAAAGCCAACCAATGGGAAGAAAAATTTCGGGATGCCCAAGCTCGAGAAGGTGCTCTGAAAAGAAGTTTGGTAGAAAGCCAGAATGAGAAGGGGGGTTAAAGATCCGGGTATCAGAGTTAGAGAGGTCATTGTATCAGTATCGTATGCGTAACTCTGTAATCGAGTTGAAAGCTAGTCAGAACAGAATTGAAGAATTAATAGAGAATATAGAAGAACTTAAAACAGCACTGCAAAATCGTGAACTTCAGATTGAACTCCTCGAGGTAAATAACAAGCGATGGAAGGAGCGACTTCTTCAATCTCAGGATCAGGTCCGGAACAGGGACTACGTCATGGGCGAAGCTTTAAGTCAAGTGCGAGGAGTAGCTGATCACTTGCAGACATTAGCAGTACAGGCCGATGTGCTAAGTTTAAAATACGAGTCTGAATCGGACCGAGGCCGAGAGCTAGCTTGGCTTCTTAGGCAGGTCAAGGCTTTAAGTATCAGGGCCAAGCCTTATATGTAATGGCCTAAATTCAAAATTATCGGAACAGTGGTTTCGTAACCACAAATCCGATTTAAAGAGAAATTTATTTCAATATTTTTGCATGAAAATTGTTATGATAGGAAAATCATATGAAAATATTGATAGAAAAATTTTACTGATTTAGTGGTTAGTTAGAAAAAGAAATTATTGAAGAAATTGGGTAAAAACAAGGTATCGAGACCTTTATATCGTAAAAACGAGTCAAAAATAATTTTATAAATATTTATGAAATGTTATTAATGTGGTATTAAAATTTCGTTAGGAAATTTTAATGTTTGGGTAGTCAATTAAATGAAAAGGACTAAATTGTAATAGGTGTAAAAGTTGCTAGAATGATTAAATAGCTTAAGAGTCTAATGAGAAAGGATTTAAAAGGCAATTAGACCCAAAATTTATTTGGGCTGGACGGCAAGGGCATGAAATCAGCAGGGAATTTGATAAATTAAGGGCAAAATTGGAATATTGCAAAATTAACGAAATAAAGCTAGGACTAAATAGGAAATATCTAGATTTCTCTTCATTTCTCTTCAATTCCAGCAGCTAAAAACGCCATAGGAGGGTTCTCTAAGCTGGTATTTCATAATTTTTGCACCAAGTGAGTTAATCCTTGCCTTTTTCTTGTAATTTTTGTGTTTCTAAGACTTTTACAACTAGGTCCTACTATTAAATTCATTAGTTTTTGATTTCATGGATGAAATTTAAAGTCACCATGATTTAGTTATGTAATTTTATGATGAAATAGAATGAAATTAAAGTTTTAATTTATTTATGAGATGATTTTATTAGGTAATTTCAATGGAAAATTGATTTTTAGGACCTAATTGTGAAAATGTTTGGAATTAAAGTCTATTTCTGAAACTATGATTCCTAAAGGTTTTAAACTAGTTTAAGGTGATATAATAAAGTGTTAATTGAGAAAAATAAGCTCAATTGAGAGACTAATTGAGTAGGGACGAAATTCTCATTTATTAAAAGCTTAGGGGAAAAATGGTAATAAACAGTTTGCACTAAAACAATTTGGACAGCAGCAGTACACTAACTTTGAAAAATCACCATAAAGTGTATAAATCGAATTAGAAGATGAACAATATATGGAATTAAACCTTATTGAGTATAGTTTCTCATAAAAGAAACAATGTAAGCAATGGATTTGTAAATTTTGAGATATAATGAATTTTGTGAGACAAGGTCAGAATGAATTCGGGTTCCCCTGTTCTGACTTTGAAAAATCATAAAAAATTAAATAAAAATAATTAGGAGCTTAAATTTATATGTCTAGAATCCTTATTGAGTCTATTTTTAATAGAAATAAACTAGAATATCATTTGAATAGTGTATGAAGAGATAATTAATTTTTGGTGAATAAGGGTCAGAACTGTTAGACAGCAGAACAGGGGTGACTTTAAAGAATAAACTGTACTGATTGGCTAAACCAAAAATTCTGAAAATTTTATGGTAAGAAGATATATGAGTCTAGTTTCATGGAAAATTAATGGAACTTAATTTGAAGTTCCGTAACTCGAGTTATAAATAATTTAGTGGCTATGACTTAAGTAGACAGCTTTGAATGAACTATAAATAATAGTGGAATTATAGAGAATGTTGCATATGAACATGAAATGTATTAAATTGATAATTAAATTTATTTATTTAGATCCAGAAGATTCAAATACGAAGCTAGATCGAGGAAAGGAAAAAGTTCAGGATTAGTAGATTTTTGTGCACAAACAAGTATCAAGGTAAGTTCATGTAACTTGAGTTATATTCTTAAATGCTTGAAATGTATGTTTTTGATATGAATATGATTTGAATGTTCATTGTATGAAAATTGATAAAACATTGATATATTTGATAATAATAAAAAAAAGGAAGAAATCCCAGTTGAATGAAAGGAAAATTCGATGAATCTCTGAAAAAGGAATTGACGGTAAAAAGGATCAAACCCGGACGGGTGATCCTATCCTGATATAGCCCTCCCGAAGAATATGTGGAAAATGGATTTAGCCCGGACGGGTAATCCGAATTAGGGTCTGAATTTAGCCTGGACTGGTAATTCAGATCCAAGCTCATTAGAGTAATTGTCGTTGTAGGGGATTTAGCCTAGACTGGTAATCCCGACAATACTCTATGAGTTTATATTACAGGATTTAGCTCGGACTGTAATCCCATTGTAAGGATGAGGTTCATGAGTGTGCTCTCTGAAATGGAAATGTGTGCACATGAATATGAATTGACGGACCCGGAATTGTACACTAAAAGTGTACCTCTGAAAATCCATCGAAATTTCGAGAAATTCAACGGGATAAATATGGAAAAATAATAAGGGAATGGTAATCATGTTTTTTATGAGCTCATCAATCATGGTATATATTATTGGTACATGCAAATTATTGTACTAACTTGAATGTTGAGTTTGTGCATATTAGGGTAATAATGCATTGAATGGATATATAAATATTTATTGTATTGTATTGAAAATATTAGGTAAGTATAATTCTTGTTACATGAGCTTACTAAGCACAAAGTGCTTACCCTGTTTCATTTTCCCCTGTTTTGTAGTGTTAAGAGCTCGGAGATTGGATTTGGTCGGAGATACATCACGCTATCAACCTCAGGATTTCGGTATATAAAGAAACTTTATTTTGGAAATCAATGGCATGTATAAGCTAATAAAGTAAAGGATTTTGTGAAATGAATGTAGAGTTAGCCATTGGTATGGTTAACAAACCTGGTTTTGGGTATGTGATGACGTTATCTTATAAATATGCATGAATTTATTTTGAAAATATGTAGAATTGGTTTGGTTGATGTGGATTGGTCTCGGTTTAAAATTTACAGGGAAGGTTAGATATTTATAAAAGGGGATATATTGAGTTAAAACAAAAAATTTAATTTGTAAACTCTGGTAATACTTCTTACCCTATTCCGGCAATGAATACGGGTAGGGGTATTACATTATATGTAATCTATTTTATGTAAAGAAACTTGTTTTCTAGAAAAGTTACTCTAATGAAATCGAATTGGAATCAACGCATTTTTGCATTCATTGCGTTCATGCATCAGCATTGCATCACACGCACTAAAACTCACAAAACTCTAAAAATCATGGCAGTTACCCTGGAACATCGTTACGGTACAAGGGGAAAACAAGAGCAATGGACCAAAGGTTAGAGAGATTGGAACAGATGCAAAAAGAGATGCAGGATAAACTACAGGCACGTATGCAAGAACAGCTGGCCAAAATCCAGCAAGATGTGAGGGACCAGATGCTGGAGTCCCAGAAAAGTATGATGGACTAATTAACGCGTCTATTGGCTGACGGATTAGAAAAAGGGAAAAGCCCCTTGATCAATGCGGGAGATGATAATGAAGATCCTACCTACCCTCTGGGTTTTGCCCCAGCGGACGTTCAGACACAACCTGATATGTACCCAAGAAGGCCGTCGGTCACAATTAGGCCTCAACCATTTCAGGCCGGTGTCTCAGTACCGATGAATTATCAGGCTGGTTCGGGCTCCAATCCAGGGGATAACCCGACTAACCTTGTGGTCCTCAATCTCGATGAAGCAACAGAAATAGAAAAGACAAGGGTAGAACTCCCGAAAGAGCTTGAAGAAAGGTGTAGATGGTTAAAAGAAAATTTTAAAGAAATGGAAAGCACCGACTATCGTGGTGGAATCGATACTAAAGAATTAAGTTTGGTTCCGGACCTGGTACTCCCTCTCAAGTTCGAAACTCTGGAATTTGAAAAGTACAACGAGACTAGCTGTCCCGAAGCTCACATCACTATGTTCTGCAGACGAATGGCAGGCCATGTTAATAATGACCAACTATTAATTCACTGCTTCCAAGAAAGTCTAGTTGGGGCTGCTTCTAGATGGTACAACCAACTGAGTCATACCCAGATCAGTTCATGGAAAGATTTAGCACAAGCCTTCATGAAGCAGTACGGTCATGTGGTAGACATAGCCCCTGATAGAATCACTTTACAGAATATGGAGAAAAAGCACAACGAAAGCTTTAGGCAGTATGCCCAATGATGGAGAGAGGTGGCCACACAAGTCCAACCCCCTCTGTCGGAAAAGGAAACTACTATACTCTTTATCAATACCCTGAAGGCGCCTTTCATTAACCACATGCTGGGTAGCGCGACCAAAAGCTTTTCAGACATAGTAATGTCTGGAAAAATGATAGAAAATGCGATAAGATGTGGGAAAATAGAGGCTGGAGAAAACACCAAGAGGTCAGCACCGAGAAAGAAAGAGCACGAGGTGAATAATGTGAGCTCATATTCGAAATTGATCACCGTAAGCCAACCAAGGTCGACAACCCCTGGTTAGCAGGGCCTACCCAGACAAGAGCCTAATACAAGGCAAAATAGGGAGAAACTCCAATTTACGCCCATTCCAATGACGTACAAAAAGTTATACCAGAAAAAGAGCACGAGGTGAATAATGTGAGCTCATATTCGAAATTGATCACCGTAAGCCAACCAAGGTCGACAACCCCTGGTCAGCAGGGCCTACCTAGACAAGTGCCTAATACAAGGCAAAATAGGGAGAAACTCCAATTTACGCCCATTCCAATGACGTACAAAAAGTTATACCAAAGTTTATTCGATGCACATATCGTGTCTCCCTTCTATCTAAAACCAATGCAACCTCCATACCCCAAGTGGTACAACGAAAATGCCCAATGCGAATACCATGCGGGAGCCACAGGACACTCGATAGAAAACTGCACCACTTTCAAGAAATTGGTTGAAAGACTCATCAACATGGGCATCATGAAATTTGATGATACATCTAGTGCAGAGAATCCATTACCCAACCATGGGGATAAGGGGATAAATGCGATAATCGAGAGTTCGGGGAAATAAATTAAGATAAATATTGCAGAAGTAAATACCCCGCTGAAAGAAGTATGGAAGAAAATGGTGGAAAGAGGGTTGATAACACAAAATTCAAAGGTCAGACCCCGAGAAGCAAAGAATTATTGCAAGTTCCAAGATCAAGAGGATCACGAGATTCAGAAATGCGGTGAATTCAGGGCTTTGTTACAAGGATTGATGGATAATAAGGAGCTGAAATTCTTCGAATATGTCGGGAGCCTAGAAGAAACAGATGTGTGTGTCTTCGAAGAAGGGTCGACGAAGGATGTTTGCAAAGTCAACCACCCAGTGGTTATCATATCACATCCGAGAATGAATGAAGTCGGGGCACAAGTTGGGCCCAAGGTTATAATCCAGAAGCCCGTTGCTTTTCCTTACAAAGATAGCAAAAGGGTACCGTGGAACTATAGTTGCAATGTGACAATCCCGGGAGAGGAAATCCTGATTAATGCATTAGAGGAAGGTCAAGACGAGGGTTTTTATACGTGCAGCGGAAGGTGTTATACCCCAAATACAAAAGTCGAGCAGGCTAAAGGAAAATCATTGGCAATTGAGCAAAAGAAAGAGAAGTTGGCGGGACCTGAGCCAATCATTAATGAATCGATGATGAAAAAGAAGCAAAGGAATTTTTAAAATTTTTAAAGCACAATGAATACAAATGTCGTGGAACAATTTGCACAAGCAATCACTCGATATCGGTCATCGGCCTTACTCTTAAGCTTAGAAACCCATCACAACGCATTGATGAAGGTGCTGAATGAAACTTATATTGCTAACGATATCTCTGTAAACAAACTGGACCGCTTAGTCAACAATATAAGTGCAGATAATTTCATATTCTTTAATGAAGATGAAGTACCGCCAGGAGGCCGAGGATCGACTAAAGCTTTGCACATCACGACTCGCTGTAAATGGTACACATTACCGGGGGTATTGATTGACAATGGGTCTGCACTAGATGTCCTGCCCCTATCTACGCTGAGTAGGTTGCCAGTAGATAGTTCCCATATGAAGACATGCCAAAATGTAGTGAGAGCATTTGATGGCACGGAAAGGAAAGTAATGGGGAGAATTGAAATACCCCTCTTAATCAGGGCCGAGCATGTACGAGGTAGATTTCTTGGTCATGGACATTAAGCCTTCGTATAATTGCCTATTGGGGAGGCCGTGGATACACTCAGCAGGGGCAGTCCCTTCATCGCTGCACCAAAAGTTGAAATTAGTGACCGAAGGTCGGTTAGTAACGATCGATGCTGAAGAAGGCATCATCGCAGCAATAACCAATGATGCCCCATATCTAGAAGAAAATGATAAAGCAATCGAATGCTCTTTTTGGTCTTTAGAGTTTATGAATGCGACATTCATTACTGAAGGAAATAGGTTTCCAATGCCCAGGTTATCTGAGACCACAAGAATGGGACTACAACTAACTGTTGGAAAAGGGGCTCTACCCGGAAGAGGACTCGGGAGATACCTCCAAGGGAGGATTAATACACTAATGATGAAGAGCAAACAAGACCGTTTTGGGTTAGGATTTAATCCAGACTCGAAACAGAGAAAGAAGGAACTTGAGAAGAAGCAAGAGAGGAGGAAAGCCCGATTGAGCGGAGGAGAAATCGAATGGGAACTAATGATCTTCCGCCATATTTCGAAGACTTTTGTGTCTGGAGGAGTCATTCACCCCGAGCAGGAGATGTCGGGAAAGGAAATCGTGGAAAGGATGATGAAAAATTTGGACATCAATGCTACATACGAAGAAGGAACTGGAGTAGAGAATTTGTTGGGCATTCTCCCTTATGAGCCGGGAAGTGTCCTGAATAATTGGACTGCTGAAGAGATTCCTGTAGTCTTTAGAACTAACACAGGGTAATGTCCAAAACATATTTATTGCTCTAGGCCTAGGAGTAATAAGTGTCCTTTTGTGAAATAGGCTTATGTTCAAAATTGTTATTTCAATGAAATGCATCCTTTTGTCTTATTCCGTGCAAATATTCTTTTATCCTTTCATTCATGATCATACCATACATATCATTGTTCTTAGATTCTCTTGTTCTTTGTACCTTTCTTCGTACCTACAACAGGTCTCCAGATATCAACGATATGAGCGACGTTGCTACTAACTCAGTGTCTCCTTTTGAGCGGGATATGTGTCTAGAAGGATCTCAGGACTTTGAGAATGACAGAGACTATAACTTATCCCCTGAGTTGCTAAGGATGGTAGAACACGATGAGAAATAGATTCTACCCCACAAAGAGACAGTAGAATTCATGAACTTGGGAGATGAACTAGAAAAGAATGAAGTAAAGATCGGAGCCTACATTACCACAGAGACAAAGCGGGACCTTATTAAGTTACTTCAAGAGTTCAAGGATGTCTTTGCATGGTCGTATCAAGATATGTCTGGGCTAAGTACTGACATTGTGGTACATAGGCTCTCCATTAAAGAAGAATGCAAGCCAGTTCAACAAAAGCTTCGAAGGATGCGGCCCGATGTTTTGTTGAAAATAAAAGAGGAGGTCAAGAAGCAATTCGATGCTGGTTTCTTACAAGTAGTTAAGTACTCAGAATGGGTAGCCAATATTGTCCCCGTCCCTAAGAAAGATAGAAAAGTACGGATGTGTGTAGACTACAGGGACTTGAACAAAGCCAGCCCGAAGGATAATTTCACGTTGCCTGATATCGACACCTTAGTGGACAATACGGCAGGTTACTCACTTTTCTCCTTCATGGATGGTTTCTCAGGGTACAATCAGATAAAGATGCATCCTGAGGACATGAATAAGACTACATTCGTAACCATGTGGGGAACATTTTGCTATAAGGTGATGCCGTTCGGACTGAAAAATGAGGGAGCAACGTATCAGAGGGCTATGGTAACCTTGTTCCACGATATGATGCACCAATAAATTGAAGTCTATGTTGACGACATGATCGCCAAATCTCGGACAGAAGAGGAGCATGTGCAAGTCTTGAGGAAATTATTTTTAAGGTTGAGGAAATTTCGGGGCCAGGTCAGAAAAACTGCTAGGATTCATAGTCAGTGAAAAAGGGATTGAGATTGACCTAAATAAGGTCAAAGCCATACAAGAGTTACCTCTACCGCGTACTCAAAAGGAAGTTCGGGGATTCCTAGGAAGACTAAATTATATCGCTCGGTTTATTTCACAACTAACCGAGAAATGTGACCCCATATTTCATCTCCTTAAGAAACACAACCCTGGTGTTTGGGACGAGGAGTGCTAGAAGACTTTCGACAAGGTTAAGCAATATTTGTCTAATGCCCCAGTATTGACACCACCTAGTCCAGACAAGCCACTGATACTGTACTTAACAGTATTTGAAAATTCTATGGGATGTGTGCTTGGCCAACACGACGAGTCAGGGAGGAAAGAAAGAGCGATATATTACCTCAGTAAGAAGTTCACTGAGTGTGAAACAAGATACTCACCAATTGAAAAGTTGTATTGTGCCATAATCTGGACAACCCGAAGATTGAGACAATACATGTTGTATCACACAACTTGGCTAATCTCTAAAATGGACCCTCTGAGGTACTTGATGGAGTCGACTGCTTTGAATGGGAGAATGGCCCGATGGCAAATTCTACTTTCTAAATTTGATATAGTCTACGTTAACGAGAAGGCTGTAAAAGGAAGTGTAATAGCAGATTTTCTAGCCAGTAGAGCCCTAGAGGACTACGAGCCCCTGAACTTTGACTTCCCAAATGAAGATCTAATGTACATAGCGACCACTGAAGAAGACTCTCAAGAAGATCATCCTTGGAAGCTAAACTTTGACGGAGCATCAAATACTGTGGGTAACGGAATCGGGGCGGTCCTGGTATCCCTGAAAGGAGATCATTATCCTTCACTAGTAAATTAGATTTTGACTGCACGAACAATATGGCAGAATACGAAGCATGCATCATGAGAATACGCGCGGCCATAGAACGTAAAATCAAGGTGTTAGAGGTATATGGAGATTCTACCCTAGTGATTTATCAACTCAAAGGTGAATGGGAGACGAGAGACCCCAAGTTGATCAATTATCGAAGGCTAATCCTTGAATTAATTAAAGAGTTTGATGACATCGTCTTCTGCTACCTCCCGCGAGAAGAAAATCAGATGGCTGACGCCCTGGCAATTTTAGCTTCTATGATCAAGGTGAATAGGCAAGAGGATGTGAAACCAATCCAAATGAGCATTTACGAGGCTCCGGCTCATTGTTACAACCTCGAAGAAGAAGAAAATGATGATCACCCTTGGTACCACGATATCCTGCGATATGTGAAGAATTGTGAGTACCCCAACCAGGCTACTGAGAATGACAAAAGAACGTTGAGAAGATTGGCCAATGACTACGTCTTGGACGGGGAGATCCTATACAAAAGAAGAAAGGATCAAGTACTTTTAAGATGTGTAGACGCTATTGAGGCTAAGAAAATCTTGGAAGAAGTCCATGAGGGTGTCTGTGGGACACACGCTAATGGCTTTACAATGGCCAGGCAAATTATGAGGTTTGGTTATTATTGGTCCACCATGGAAGGAGATTGTATTAACTACGCCAAAATATGTCATAAATGCCAAATCTATGGAGACAGGATTAATGTGCCTCCTTCACTTCTGCATGTCATGACTTCACCGTGGCCTTTCTCGATGTGGGGCATGGATGTGATTGGACCAATTTCGCCAAAAGCTTCAAATGGGCATCGTTTCATGTTTGTGGTTATTAACTATTTCATCAAATGGGTAGAAGCTGCTTCATATGCCAATGTTACTAAATCGGCAGTTAGCAAGTTCCTAAAGAAGGAAATCATTTGTCGGTATGGAATGCCAGAAAGGATCATATCTGACAACGTATTGAATTTGAACAACAGCACGATAGCAGATGTTTGCAGTCAGTTTAAGATCAGACACCACAACTCATCACCTTATCTCCCGAAGATGAACGGTGCGGTTGAAGCAGCTAATAAAAAAATTAAGAAGATCGTGGGGAAAATGACTGAGACTTATAAAGACTGGCATGAAAAGCTACCATTCACCCTCTATGCTTATCGAACATCTGTCAGGACTGCCACGGGGGCAACGTCTTTCTCACTGGTCTATGGAATAGAGGCGGTTTTACCTATCGAGGTCGAGATTCCTTCCCTCAGAGTTTTGTCAGAAGTAAAATTGGATAAAGTCGAATGGATCCAGTCACGATACGATCAGTTGAATTTGATTGAGGAAAAAAGGCTAAGGGCTATCCGTCATGGTCAGATGTACCAAAAGCGAATGATGCAAGCTTACAGCAAAAATGTTCGTTCTAGAGAATTCCACGAGGGAGACCTAGTATTGAAAAAGATCCTGCCCATACAAAAGGATTTCAGAGAAAAATAGATGCCGAATTGGGAAGGACCTTATGTGGTGAAGAAGGCCTTTTTTGGAGGAGCATTGATATTGGCTGAAATGGATGGCAAGACTTTACCCAATCCTGTGAATTCGGACTTGGTTAAGAAATACTTCGCCTAAAAAAAAAAAGGGAGAGGCCAAGGCGAAAACTAGCAAATGGCGCCTTGAGACTAAAGGGGGCTTGAGTTGAAAACCCAAAAAGGGTGGCTCAAATTCGGACCAAAGTGGGGCATACAGCAGTCTTGCTATGCCTCAATTAACAATGAAGAAATATGCTACCCCTCGGGGCATCTACAAGGGTACTCTAGATCCCCTAAACACATATTGGGCAAAAAGGGGGTCCTCAAGAAATTTGTACAAGGAAGCTTGCGCTACGATATTTGGGGCACCTATTTTTTTTCTATTCATTTTGTATTCCAGCAATATTTGATTGTCCGTGATTAATCTATTCCCTTCAAATTTTGTTTCTGACAAATTTCAGTCCTGTCATTATTATGGTCTTTTTTAAGCATTTTGCATTAAAATGATGATTAATGAACTAATGGCATTTTCGCAAAAAGAGTTCTGCATATTACTTTAAAAATCTCAAAATAGTGCAAGAACCTGAAACAGGGCTATTATTTTGAACTAACCAAACTTAAAGATTGGAAACATTTGAGAAAAAAGAGTTTAAATCAAGACTACCTCTTCGGGCTTTTCGTTTAAAGATCTAAGCTAAACAAGAAGACGGGGCACCGTTTCAATGGTCGAACCTTGATGAACAAATAGCAATGACAACCCATAAAAAGGGATGCATTTTCACAACATGCTGCACTTGTGCATTCATAGATTATTCGTGACACGTCTAGTTAGAAGCATTTGATTCATTTCGATCATAGCATCCTAATTATTTGACATAAGCATCACATTTAGTTAGTAGCATTTGATTCATTTCAATCATAGCATCCTAATTATTTGGCATAAACATAGATACATGAAACAGATTCTACAGATCATGTTCTTCAGAGGACAGTGCAGTGGAATCGGTGAACTCACAAACCTTAAACCCTAAGCAGTAGGGTAACAGGCTAAGAATTCACAAGATCTTAACCCGAAAACTCGCAAAGGGCATCTTGAGACCAAAAGGGATTTGAGTTGAAAACCCGAAAAGGGCGGCTCAAATTTGGATCAAAGTGGGGCATACAGCGGTCTTGCCATGCCTGAATTAACAATGAAGGGGTATGCTACATCTCGGGGCATCTACAAGGGTACTCTAGATCCCCTAAACACATATTGGGCAAAAATGGAGTCCTCAAGAAGTTCGTACGAAGAAGCTCACGCTGCGATATTTGGGGCACCTATTTTCTTTTTATTCATTTTGTGTTCCAGCAATATTTGTTGTCTGTGATTAATCTATTCCCTTCAAATTTTGTTTCTGACAAATTTCATTCCTGTCGTTGTTGTGATCTTTTTCAAGCATTTTGCATTGAAATGATGATTAATGGACTAAAGTCATTTTTGCAAAAAGAGTTCTACATATTACTCTGAAAGTCTCTAAATAGTACAGGAACCTGAAACAGGGCTATTATTTAGAACTAACCAAACTTAAAGATTGGAAGCATTTGAGAAGAAAGAATTTAAATCGAGACTACCTCTTCGGGTTTTCTGTTCAAAGAACTAAGCTGAACAAGAAGACAAAGTACCGTTTCAGTGAAAGAACCTTGATGAACAAAGAGCAATGGCAACCTAAACATTAAAAAAGGGGATCCATTCTCACAACATGTTACACTTGTGCATTCACAGATCATTTGTGACACACCTAATTAGGAGCATTTGATTCATTTCGATCATAGCATCCTAATTATTTGACATAAGCATCACATTTAGTTAGGAGCATTTGATTCATTTCAATCATAGCATCCTAATTATTTGGCATAAACATAGATACATGAAACTGATTTTAAAGATCATGTTCTTAAGAGAACGGTGCAGTCGAATCGGTTAATTCACAAGCCTTATCTCCCTAAGCAGTAGGGTAACAAGCTGAATTTCCAGATCTTAACCCCCTAAGCAGTAGGGAAACAGATCGAAGATGAAGGGTCTTAAACCCCTAAGCAGTAGGGTAACAAACCAAATGGCAGATCTTATCTCCCTAAGCAGTAGTGGAGCAGATCGAAGACGAAGGGCCTTAAACCCCTAAGCAGTAGGGTAACAGGCTGAATTTCCAGATCTTAACCCCCTAAGCAGTAGGGAAACAGATCGAAGGCGACAAACCTAACCCCCTAAGCAGTAGGGTAACAGGCTGAAGATTTACAGATCTTAACCCCCTAAGCAGTAGGGAAACAGATCGAAGGTGATGAGCCTTAACCCCCTAAGCAGTAGGGTAGCAGGCTGAAGATTATAGATCTTGTATCCCTAAGCATTAGTGGAGTAGATCAAAGACGCATAGGCCTTAAACCCTAAGCAGTAGGGTAACAGGCTGAAGATTTGCAGATCTCATCACCCTAAACAGTAGGGAAACAGATCGAAGCTATGAACCCATTCTCCCGGAAATGGCGTTGGAGTGGCTCGAAGCCACAGCAGATCTCCTTGAAGTTTCGGCGGAGTAGATTGAAGTCACATGTCTTATCTCCTCGAAGCTACAGTGGAGCAGACTGAAGATAGCAGATCTTATTTCCCTGGAGTTGCAGTCGAGCAGGTCGGAGCTATGAATAAATAGATCTTATCTCTCTGAAGTTGCAGTAGAGCAGATCAAAACAAATCTTGTTACCATAAAGTTGCAATAGAACAATGAAGCAGAGCAAAACAACAAGATGAAAAGGATTGGGATGAAACTACTTGAAGAGGAGCACCGAAGAAGTCAAGACCCGGTGAGACCAGGAAAATTTGGCCCTTTTCAAAGTCTTTGCTCCATTCTCGTTACATGACAACGAGCAAAGAGGGGCAGCTGTACCGGTCCAAATTTGACCGGGCCCAAAGCTCGAACCTAAAATTTTTTAACCCAAATAACCCTCAGACCCAAACCCAATACACCCTAAACCAAAAACTACCCAAACCTAAGCTCAATACCCAAAATAAAACTAAAAAACCCTAGCCTAATCAGCTGCTGCCACCCCATGCCAGGTCTATCACCACTTGCCTAGCCACCGCCTCTACTTCCACTGACAGGTCGCATCCACCGCCACAAGCACCTGCAAGCCATTAAAATGAAATGACAACAAAAATATAAAAAATCTTGTAAAATGGCTATAAAAAGCCAGATCTAGTACCCTTGTAAGGTTTGGCATTTTTTGTGAAAATAAAAGCAAACAACATTCGATTTCAAGTAAAAACAGAGACTTTAGCAACATCAAAAGCAGGGAATAGCCCCATATCAGAGACCGGAGAACAAAAAACAACAGAATCTAAGGTCTATTTTCTCTTTTTTTTTTCGAATTTATTTACATATATTATCCCCATTTCTATTAAAACAATTCATATATATATATTGAGTATAATATAAAAATAAAAAAATCAAAAAATATACCTTTTTCGGTGGCCGGCGACGGCGCCGGCACGGTGGACGACGACTGGTCCGGCCATGGAGACCTACTGCAGAGAAAGGAAAAAAGAGAGAAGCTTCAGATTTTTTTTGAAAAGAATGAAAAATGAAAATTTTTAAAAGAAACTTGGCTTTTATAGTAGGGTAAAACGACACCGTTTTGTGCCTAAGGGTCTGAACGCCAAAACGACGTCGTTCCAAGTGACCTGTGCGAGACTCGACCCGATGCCTGAGGATCCGCGCGTTTCTACCTTTTGGGATAATTGCTCGCGTAGTCCCTCCCCGTTTCTGTTAGGCTTTAATCTAGTCTTTGACTATTTCTTGAATCTGCCTTTTAATTTTAATTTTGCTTCAATTTGGACCTGGGACCATTTGAGGGTCAGACATTCAGAACTGTGTCGTTTTGGGTATGGGAATATTGCCCCATATAGCCCCCTACATTTTTTTTCATCCTGATTTGCCCCAAAAGTTCCTTTTTTTAATTCAGTTTCGTCCTTCTTTTATTTTTTTTTATCTTTTTGTTTTCTAAATTTTAATACCATTTGTGCTGTTACATTTTATTATTGTTATTCTATTATTCTTGCTTATTGGCATCCCATTATTGTTATTCTTACTTGATATTTATGCATATATTATACATATTACATGGTATTATTAAAAGCTTTTAATATTACTGCTTTCGTTAATATATATTTGTATGTCACATGTATATATTTTTATATATTATGTATACATTTTCTAATATATATATATACACTATGTGCATACTTTTGATCGTGACATGTATTTATCTTTCATATATATGTATGTATATTATGTATATACTTTAATATATTATGTGTATATTTTGTTTCAGTATATTATGTATATATTATGTATATGCTTTTAAATATTATTATATATCTATTTTCAATATATATTTATGTAATGTTTTTTATTATTATCATTATTATTACTAATATGTATATATACTATGTAATTTTCATTATATTACGTATACATTTTTATACTACACATATGTATCTTTTAATATTGTACTATTATTATTATATATATATTTCTTTCATATATTTCTTATAACCTCTATTATTACGTATATACCTTAACCCATATATGTATATACTTTTATATCATTACTATCGTTATCATTGTCATTTTATTTTTCTATTTTTTAATCTATTTATTTATTTATTTGCTTGCGTGTTCGATTATTCCCTTTTCCCCACGTATGTGTTTACATTTATATGATACTTAGCCTCGTTATTGTTTCATCTTTTATAACTGTTCATGTTATTGTTTTGACACTATCATTATATTATTATACGTGTTAATACCATAATTTGCTTTTATATTTTACTATAAATCACATCATATTTTTTTTGATACCTTAAATAATCCTTTCATAAAAGTGATATTCCGTATTTGGTAATTCGAGACGATCGTGCCCTAACTTACTGGGTTTCGATTTCTCTCATTTAACCTAAATAACGGAATACTCTTCTAAATCGCTATACGAGTTTTGAAAAATACTTATTCTCGGAGATACGAAGCGTTGTGCCCTAACTTACCGGGTATGACATTTTGTCACCTCGAAATAAGAATTTATTTTAAAATAAAGGCAATATTCGGTGTTTGAGAATTCGAGAAAACGTGCCCTAACTTACTAGGTTTCGATTTTCCTCATTTACCCTTAATAATCGAATACCGTTTTAATAAGTTAAAATACGTAAATTTTATATAAAAGGTAAGCTCGCTCTCGAAAATTCAAGATGTCGTGTCCTAACTCACTGGATGTGACATTTTATATTTTGAGACGAGAAAGTTTTTAATATTTGAGCATTTTCTTTACAAAGAGGGATCGTATTTCAATGTCTTTCAAGTTTTCAATCTTCGACACTAAGACACTAATTAATCAACTAGGTATCAATCTTTGGGCGTATCGAGGGTGCTAACCCTTCCTTGTGCGTAACCGACTCTCGAACTCATTTTCTGATTTTCGTAGACCAAAAATTATCGTTTTAGTAAATCTTAACTTTTATTAAAATGATTAATTTGAGGTGACCCGATCACACCTCGTCAAAAAGGATTGGTGGCGACTCCTCTGTTCGTTTTCATTTTCAAAATCTAAGTCGATTTCCATTTTTCAAAAAATGGTTACGACAGAGTCTTTATACTTTTTCTATTTAAAAATCTTGGTCCCTCTGTCAATTTTTCTATTAGAATTAGTGATGTAGCTATTACAAAAGAAGAAGGTAAAATAACTCTTGTAGTCTTCAACATTTATAGTTTTTTGTCAATTTGGTATTTACACTTTAAAAGTATATAAATAATTACTAAAACATATTTTAAAATTTAAGTTTTTTTTTTCATATTTCCAATAAAAAATTAATTTTTTTGTGAAGAACTAAATATTCCTTAAAATTAAAAACAATAAAAATAAATTTTAAATAATTCGTTTTGAATAAAATTTACTCCATTAGCAAAGAACTTCTTAAACAAGTGGACAGGTATAATCTCTATGCTTGTTATCAATTACCATTGACCTTGTGAAGAATATGA
This sequence comes from Gossypium longicalyx, assembly GCA_025698465.1. Taxonomy (NCBI): domain Eukaryota; kingdom Viridiplantae; phylum Streptophyta; class Magnoliopsida; order Malvales; family Malvaceae; genus Gossypium; species Gossypium longicalyx. The sequence goes on from CM047004.1 coordinate 4,794,294, forward strand.
ACAAATTAAGATGAAAGATATGCTTTCTTTTTTATTATCCCATCAAAGCACAAAACTGCTATCAATAAAATGATGGAGAAAAAATTCACCCTTAAAAACTCGAGTTGTGGTTAAGCATGTTGGCACATTAAAACTCACATAAAACAATTAAAGAAGTATTTTATCCTCATCAAAGCAAGCATAAAACAACTAAATATTGAGAGTTGAAAGAGCTTTCACAAGGAAAGTTTGATTGGGAGAGAATTCAAGCTAAATATTGAGATAGATTAAGTTTAAATAGTTGCTTGTATCATAAGATTTTAATACAATGCTTAGAACTACCCATAGTCCATTCTTAACCCATAAATAGGAGGATAATACGCTTCATCACACTCGAACCTATATCCTCCTATATTGACAATAATATCCACGTTAATCAAAGTAAGACTCAATTAACTTGTATCATGAGATTTAATAATGAAATTCTTCTTTAAATAAAACCTTACAGACTTAGATTAAATTCAAACTACATAAACAATTCTTTTATTTTTATCGTTATATGTGTTAAATTGTGTACCAAAATGTATTCCCACATCATGTAACACCCCAAATTATTGACTAGACTTGACCAGACTTTGGTTATCTAGCTTAGCTTTTTTAAAATCAAACCCAAACTTAACTTCAATTGTGATCATGTAAAACGACAAATTGGTGGTAAAAAAAAAAAAAAAACTCTAATAACCTAAATTTTCTAGTTTTAATGTTATAGAAGACTTTTGCTTAAGTAATACTCTTACTTTGGAAGCACAAGAATTTATCAGTCGTATATGTATTAAATTTATAAAAGTTTTATGATTTAATTTGAGACCTTGCTATATTTAATCAAAAGTATAGAAAAAATAATGTTACTATATATAAATTATTGAATTAAACCGATAATTTTGTCCATTCCAAGATATTTTTATAGAAAATTTTAAAAATGATTAGTTTATTAATTATCGAAAATTGGATGAAAAACTAAAAGCATATTCCAAAAGTTTCATTTTCATTGAAGTGGAAAGCTATAAAATAGTAACTATAGCTTAATTAATATATCATATTAAATATGTCAAATTTTGCTTTTAATTAGAGAAAAAGCAAACTTAGATCAACTCACAGCTAATTTAATCCTCTATTAAATGTAAACGTTACTTCTAATAATTTCTCATTTTTACCCATAAATAAAAGGTCAAATTCCATTAATGGCCCCTTTACTATAATTTGATAGTTCTAATCATCTATTTTCGAAATATGTAATTTCAATTTCGAGGTTAACTTTTTTCTATTAATTCCATTAAAGTATTTGCCCTAGCTTTTTTTTTTTTTGTTAGAAACATATAGTGATGTAGGGGTGAGCGTTTGATCGAATCAAGTGAAAAAACTTCGAGATAATCGTGTTGACGAGTCCTATTTTATCATCCTAACTTGAATTGAAATTTTTTCGAATCGAGTCGAGTTGAATTGAGATAATTTGTTCAAGTTAAATTAAAAAGTTAAACATGTCAAATTAAAATCTTCTTACAGTATAACTAATTTCATGTTAAAGTACATAAATTTAAAACCATATATATTTGAAAACTTTTTTAAAGAAAAAAAACATTAGTATGGTAAACTTGAATCATTAATTAACTTATTTACATCCCAAAATTATTATTCTAGAAATTTTTTAATTTTTTAACTTTCTTTATATATTTTTTAGGATTTTGTTTGAATTTTTAGAAATTTTAAAAATATAAGTTTTGTAATTTTTATAAATATTTTGACTTTTAAAAATTATTTGAAACTTTTGAAAATTATTTTGAATTATTTTGTAATTTTTGTTGATAGAGAGACCAATTTGCTCATTTTCAAACTTGACAGGGATCAAAAGGGTATTTATACCAATCTATTATTTGAATTATTCGAGTTATTCAAATTGTAAAATTCAACTCGATTCAAACTCAAAACTTAAATTACTTATTCAAGTTGACTAAAATAATTTGAATAACTCGATTAGATTAACTCAAAATTTAAAAAAAAAATCGATTTTTTCAAATTGAATCAACTCACCCTATGATGATATGCCAAATACACTTTGGCATTTTTAGTAAAACAAATAGCAAACTTTTTTCTTTTGGAAAAAATTTTTATCTCGGGATTAAAAAAATACATATTTCCAGAAAATACTAAAAATGATCTAGAAGGATTCACCTAAAATGAATAATACATGCAATTTGACCTAAATAAAATATCAAGCCAAAAAAAAAAAGCTCATGAAACATGAAAAGAACTGAACAAACAAGTTATGTTTATCTTCTGGTTAAAGAGTCATGTTGATGTAAACAAATTCACCAAAAAGAAATTATAATCAGAAAATATGTTAATTTAGAATAAAAGAAAAATATAATGATATATATCTCTATATTCATTATACATCTCCTATCTGTAAATTAATGAACAAATATATACATGAACCCCCTCTAGAAAAAAAAAATCAAAATCATATAGCTAATCAGAAAGGAAGAGTTTAGAAGAAACAATCAATTGGTGGAGTTGCTTTGCCAAGCTTAAACAATTCTAAATCATTCTCCAACGGAGTCAAGTTCAAATCCAAACATAAAACCCTTCTGCTATTCGGTTTCTTCACAATCGGTGTCCTTACGGTCTCTTGAGATGACGTTGAAGAACTCAAAGGTCCATGTTGGTGCTGGTTTTCACTCGAACCACCCCTGTGCCTCCTCATATGTCCTCCCAAGGCTTGTCCGATTGAGAACTCGAGCCCGCAGATCGAACACTCGTGTGTCTTAGGCTTCGCTGGTGGTTGGTTCTCCGTTGATCCGCCATCGAGCAACTTGGGTTTCTTGTGGCTCGCTCGATGACCACCTAGAGCTTGGAACGAAGCGAACTGTCGGTTACATGTTTTGCACTCGAAAACCCTAGTAGGGTTATTGTTGTTGTTATCGTTGAAGATGGTATGATCATATTGGTTTGTTCCTTGTGAAAGGAGCATCAAACAATTTGCCAAAGCCAAATTGTTCTCAATTTCATTAGGAAAGCTTCTCTTCATAGTTTTTTTTGGGGGTATGGTGTGAAAATGGAAGTTGTGTTTGGGGGTATTTGATGATCTATTCAAATAAGAAGTAAGTAAAATGGGATATTTATTTATAGATTGGTTTGATAGGAAATTATAGAGATGGAAGTTTTTGACTTTTATAGTTGACCTTCTGGAATGACGTTTGTATCCCTTCTTTTAGTCATTTTTTTTTATTTGTCACTTTAATTGAAATATGGTATTAGCGTGTTGTGAGTTTTGAGTGTGAAATCAGTTCAACTCGTGCATGCGTCACCATGACCGAGTTGCTGAGTCGAGCGCGTTGCAAGCCTTTTCCTACAAGTTAGAGTCTTCAATTGTCTAGAAGATTCTAACTTTCTCAGCAAAGTGTTGTGACTGGTCATACCCAATAAATATTTCCAAGTAGAATTTATAGTCAATTGAATATTAGGTGGCAGTTGATGGTTGGTAGAATGGTTTTACTTATTGTAGGTCCTTTTGTATGCGAACCAAGTAAGGTGATGAGTTACATGGTTGAGATAAGAGGGATAACCTTTATATGTTTTCACACTTTTACTTCTTTTCTTAATTCTTTGGATAATGCAAATGCAAGTGCATCCTTATCACATAACTCAGAAAAATTTATTCAAACCTCAATTTATTGTATAAATCACATCTTTACGATCAAATAAATAATCTGACCTTTGAAAATATTTAATTCATATTAATTTAGTGTATTTATATATTTACTTTCGAAATTCTAATGAAAAATTCAAATTTATAGAAAAAATTATTCAAGATGCTCGACTTCTTATTTATATATACTTATAAAAGATTCAAACTTAAAATTAGTTTCGATATGAACATAAATTATTTGTCACTCCATCATTGGTCTGTAATTTTTATATTCTTAAATACTTGAAATAAAAGTTGGTGAAGTCTTAGTTCGGTTGACATTAGTATTGTTGCCAGTGCAAGAGAGCGTGAATTTAAGTGTGCTAAAATATATTTATTCTCTTATTTAAAGGTTAAATAGGGGTTATGGATAATTCTAGGTAATAACCAAAAAAAAAGAATTATTTGTAGATAGAAAATGGAAATTTAAATATAATTTTGCACTAACTTTGTAGAGTCAAGATAGTTAAAATGTAGATTGGAATATTGCATAACATGTGTAGGGGAAAATATAATTTATTTCCATCGTTCGTCATTGCTTATTAGATCTTTCACCGACGAAATTGTAAAAAAAAAAAAAAAACAGAACTAATTTTTTTATGAAGAAAGAAAAAACAATTAATTGAATTTCACAAGAATCTTCTGTTTGCCTAAAAAGAAAGTTGGGTCAAACAATCTACAATTATTAGTGACGACGTCATTGAATTTTATGGGCATTACTTGAAAACCACGTATTACTTTTGAACTTACACCACTTACTTACGTGTCAAACAGCCCCAAATACCTTTTAGCGACGAAATCCTTAAGCTTTTCTCTTGTCGGCTAAAGTGTTCCTTTGTTTCTTTTGCTTGATTGCTTTTACACACTTAAAAAGTGGATTTGAAGTTGATTTTTTCTTCTTCTTTTTTTGTTATACCATGTAATTTGTTAAATTTTGAATTACTAAACCATTTAAAAAGATAAATTTTGAGAATTTTAAATATATATTATATAACATTTGGTTTGATAAAGGTTTAACTAGGAGATAAGGTGGGGGCAAACAAAGATCGGATCCCATAAAAAAATTTAACTCTTAAAAATTTATAAAATTTTAAGTAAATAAATGACTCCAAATGATAAAATTTTGATCTTGTCTTAAAATATATTTTATAAAAATATACAACTTAATCTCAATCCTTTTAAAAAAAATTTCTAACTTCGCACTGGGTTTAACTACAAAATTGAGTTCAAACTGTAACAAATTTTCACTTAGATATTTAAACTTGTTTAGGTTAAAAGTAGTATCTAAACTATTAATATTATTTCATTTATTCAAAAAAATGTGTGATATTTAGTAAGAATATGTCATGCGTCACGAGTTAATATCGTGTTTTAAAAATAAAATCCGCATTCAATCATTTAATAAGTAATTATTTGAAAAAAAAACATAAAATATTTTTAAATTAAGGAAATGACAAAGGAGGAGAATGAAAGGTGGTTGAGCAAAAGATCAAGAAACAACAAATCAGTGGCGGCTAGTCAACTTTGTAGCTGATGATTACTTAACCCAAAAGCCCCTAATTTATTTTAATTATTTTATTAAGTAAGTTTAATTAGTGGCTTTAGTTACTAAATAATTACTTTTTTGAGTTAACTCTTTTAGTTGAAAGGGTGTTTCCTTTGGTTTTAACAAAATAAGGACGTAGACATTAAACTTTGCCCAAACACAAGTTAAAAGTGTAATTAAATGTAATTTAGAAATTAATTTTCATAAAAATAAAAAAAAAAGGTTGAAAATAGGCTTTTGTTATAAAATTAGGTAAAATTTACCCATTTTCAAATTAGGTAGCATCACTTAATAATATTTCTTTTGGGTAAACTATAAAAGTAGTCAATTTTATTTGCCTCGGATTACATCTTAGTCACTTATATTTGAAAATGTTACATTTTAGTCACTTATGTTATTGTTTTGTTACGAAGTGGTCACTCTACCGTTAAACTCTGTTACCTCTTTAACGGCAGTCCTACGTGGCCATCCAAATGGGGTTTAAATGCCAACTTAGATGTCTAGTTACTGGGTTGAAAATAGGTTTTTAATTAAATAAATTTAATTTGGACTATCATGTAGAACATCCAAGTTGGCATTTAAAACTCATTTGGATTGCCACGTAGGACCGCCGTTAGGGAGGTAACGGAGCTTAATGGTAGAATGACCACTTCGTAACAAAACAATAACGTAAGTGACTAAAACGTAACATTTCAAACATAAGTGACTACAATGTAATCTGAAGCAAACAAAAGTGATTATTTTTATAGGTTACCTTATTTCTTTTTGGAAGATTAGAAATAATAATTGAGAATATAATAACTTCATCACATTTATTACAATAATTGACAAATAAATCCGTAAGCATCAAATTGTCAAAAATAATCCCAAAGATTGAAAATTTGTCAAGTTGATATATACTTTTAAACTTTTGTATTAGGTAAATCAATTTCGTTCTAATCATATCTGTTCTTTTTGAGACAATACTTAGAATTACTTATAGTTTTTTCTCAACCAATAGATAAGAGGATAATGCGCTTAACCACACTCAAATTCATGTTATTTTACATTAATAATAATACTCATGTCAATTAAATTAAAACTCAATCGAGAGGAAATTAATTTTTTAAATGGCTGCTGAATTGCTAGACGTGCATGTTACATGCCAATAGAAAATGGAAATGTATTTTGTTTTCTCAATTCAAAGTCTAAATTTCTAGAATAAAATTGAGAGAATAAATTTCCAAAATTGCCGTGGCGTGCAGATAAATCTTATCTAAGTGTTGTTGCTCTAACTTCCAAGTCTTTGTTTACTTAAATTGTCTTCAAATTGAATTGCAAAAACTTATGAAATATTATTTCCTTGTTTCAAGCAAGCATGTATTACTTGGAAATTTATAAATTAATATATAAATACCAAGAAAAAAAAAACTTAGGTTATACTTGGCTTTGCAAATTCCTTATTATTTTGGAAATTTCTTGCTTAATGTATACATCAATATTGAAATCACAACTTTCTCCTTTGCCATTCTAGAAAAGTAAGATAAATCAAGTTTGAGATTTTTTTTGTTCTTTCAGTATAATCACATGTATTTTCATTAAATTTATGATTTTATGATTTGAGCCTATTTTTGTCGAAATTCAAGATAGCATTCAAGTAAATTTCTCTTAACAGTGTACAATTTTTAAAAAAAAATTGGGACCAAATTAATTGATAAAATAAATTGAATCAACAATATGTAGTTTATATGATTTGATATATATTAAATTCTTTGGATTAGGATACAACTTGAAAAAACTTGTTTTAAATTTATTTTTATATTAAAAGAAATAATATTTGATGTACCGTCAATGTAAAATCTCATACATCATTATTGAATAATAGCATGACATCTCGTTATTAAATTAAACAAAAAATATGAAGAATCTACAAAAGAAATACTGATAATTTTATTTGTAACTACTATAAATAAATATTAATAACTCTTGAGTTTAGCATACTCGATTTAAGGGTTTTGCATCTCAAGCTTAGAGTTTAGAGTTTTAGCCTTTATTTAAAATTAATTATGTTAAAAATAATATTAGTATTATCCATAATTCCTCTACTATTTTTTATTTTATTTAATAATAAAATATCATATTATTATTTATCGATGGTATATGTAATTTATACACTGAGAGTATTATTATTTATCGATGGTATATGTAATTTATACACTGAGAGTATATCAAATATTCTCCAAATAATTATTATATATGATGAAATTTAATACTTCAACCAATATTAAGTATTACTAGTTATCCAAATACATAATTCTCTTAATATTTACACTATTAAATATTTAAGTTCATATTTTAAATATTTACTATATTAAATATTTAAATTCTTTTTTAAATATAATCAGAATAAACTCATATTGAATTAGGCATGGACCAAGCAACTTGGTCCTGTCTAATCTCTAGACTGGTTAAAATTTACCTAGAACAGATTCAAATTTATTAAAATAATATTTTTATTTAAATTCAATTATAATATATGAACCGTAAAATACATATTGTTAGGTCAAATCAAGTTGGGATTTGGAGTTGAAATCTTTCTTAAAACTAAAGTGTAGCATTGCATATGAATAAGCCGATTTTGGACCTCCAATTCAGTTTTTTTTTTAAAAATTAAATAATTAGATTTTTTTAATAAAATAAAAATAAGAAAAATAATGGACCTACCTCTTTTGTATATGTGAATCTGATGTGCTTAGATGAAGGTCTCATTCATGAATTAGTAAACTATATAGTAAAGAAAAAAAAAGGTTGGAAATGATCTGAATAGTTCATAAATTAACGAATATTTAGAATGTACAGCAATAAGCAAAATTAAATTATTGATATGATATTCATTTGATTTGCTATAGTGACTTAAAGAATTAGAAGATATCTACTCTAGGCATGCTCTACAAGTAAGGGTGGCTTAATTTAATGGTTTGTTGTTAGCTTACTTTTGCTTATAAGATAACTTAAAATGAATAAATAATTAATTGTTGACTTTTTAGGGGGCAATTTGATAAAGTTAACTTAATCAATTTATTATAAATTATAATCAACAACTACTTCACATTATTCCAAATATGTGGTGTTAGTCACCATTTTAATTGAGATTGTAAAAACCCAATTGTGTGCTAAAAAGTTATAATTTTGAGTTCGAGTCACGTTAATTATGTTACTGTTAAAACTTTGTCCTCCTTTTATAATTCACCAAAAAAAATGATAAAAATTAATTTATTTGATTTTACTGAAAAGAGAAAAATAATAATGCATTATTAATAGTCTATAATTTTTTATCTTCTAACTCTCCATGCCTATGATATTTAGTGTCTTTGTTTTTAATTTTAAAAATTAATCTCTCTATTTATCTTATTTGAAAATTAAAATCCAAATAATTTGTTTATTTAAATATATGTTGTCATCTTGTCAATTGGATTTTAATATTAATTTTGAAAAAAAAAATCTTAATAGAGTTATCAATTAGACGAGCCTAAATTTCAAAACCCTTCCAATTCTTCTTCTATGAAACTTCCTAATAGATTAAAATAGACTAATTAGCATTAATGTGTGGTCCAAAAACATGGTGTTTTTAAGTGGTACGCTGCAAGAAATTTGTAGATTCTATTGTTTTTTCCTGGTCACACGAAATGGAGAAAACTACACGTATTTTGTACGATTTTCCACATGTTAAGACCAAATTGCAGTACAAAAAGGAGGTCAAGATTTAAAGGGTAATTAAAGAAAGGAAATTTATAAAATGCTTGACAAACGCATTTTTCAAGAGATAGTGACAATTTAGATTAAGATTTAAATTTGATTTTTGTTGAGTGTTTTTTGTGAATTTATCTTAAGGTTAATTTTTCTATTTATATGATACGATTTCTGGATGTCACGTCTTATGTAAGTCCCCATGCATGCTAACACATACCCTATTTTAAGATTAACATGTGTTCTCTAAGTGTGGATTCGCTTGTATGATGATGCAAACTTATGTAAGCGAACTATATCGGTGATCACTACTGAAGTAAAGAAGATCGGATCAATTCTAGTCAAATAATTGAATAGCGAATTAGTAATGACGAACACCACAACAATTTTAATTTTAAAAAATATGGTGTACTACTAATTTAAAAAAAATGAAATTTTAAATATTGTGATGGAATCCAAATTTTATGAAAATTTATCTTTTAGGAGAGATGGAATAACCTCAAAATTGAAATTTGATTCAATACAATGAACGAAGACGAATTTAATAAGAAAAATTCCAAGTATTTTGGTCGAAATTTCCCTTACAAAGACATCAATTGAGCCAAAAAATTGAGTTTACTTTTTAAGCCTAAAGGAACTTAATTTCTATGTATTTATCATCATTTATTTGGACCATTTAATTTATTACTATTTTGAAATATTTAGTTAGATTTGTTATTCCATTTTCAAGAAAAAAATTTAATTTGGACGGCCTGGCGGCTTTCAACGTAATAAGACTTTTGGTGTTTTTTAACAACTAATTATATATTTTTATCTCTTTATTTTATGAAAATAAAGAAATTTTTTTATAAAGAAAATAAGTCCTCAGTTCAAACATTAAAGCTTCCTTCTTTGTTGGCCTCTACAAGGCAAACCATTTTATAGGAGTGCTTGATAACATTATTAACTATGCTCAGGTAGAGTGAATATAAAGAAAATATTTGCTAAATCATTGTATTGCTAAAATACTTATTCTTTACAATAATAGTGAGTGTGAATATATAATATCATAAGAATGTCCTTTCTAACAGAATGGAGACTAGAGACAAAAGGACGTTGCAACAGACTTGCGATGTGGTATAGCTAGTAGGCTTGCAACGTGGTTATGCTACACAGCTAATATTCACCATGTTTTCTGTCTTTTCTTTGTTAAGCAGAGTGGTAGCATCATCGTAGGAGATGACACACAGCTTCTCTCATGATTCTTGAAATGCCTTAGTCAGGAGAGGTTTAGTGAAAACATAAGCAGCTTGATGTTTTGCTTGAACATATCCAACATGAATTTGATTGTTGAGCAACTTTTCGCGAACAAAGTGAAGATCCAAATCAACATGCTTTGTTTTCGAATAAAGAACAGGGTTGGCAGCCATGGCAACAGTGCTTGAGTTGTCACACCAAATCTTGGGTGGTTCAATTAAATTGATTTGGAAATCTAATAACAGGGACTATAACCATACGATTTATGAGGCCGTATCAGCAAGGCTTCTGTATTCTGCTTCCACAGTTGATTGAGAGATAGACCTTTGTTTCTTGAAACTCCATGAGATGATGTTGGGTCCTAGAAAAATGCAATGACTAGATGTTGATCTTCGGTCATCCGCATCGCTTCTCCAGTCGGCATCGGTGTATGCTAGGAGGTTCACCATTGTACCGGAGGTGAACATTAATCCATAATCTAGGGTACCTCTTAAGTAGTGAAGAATTCGCTTGACAGTAACCCAGTGAGAATATCTAGGATTTTGCATATACTAAGCAACCTTGTTGACACTATACGATATGCCTGGCCCTGTGTGACAGAGATACTACAGTGACCCTACTATGCTTCTATAGTGTTGAGGATTGCTAAGAGCATTACCATCATTTTTAGCTAGTTTCTTGCCGATTGCCAATAGTGTTGTTGCGGGTTGACAATTCATCATGTTAGTTTGAGCAAGCAAGTCCAATGTGTATTTCTTTTAATTGATAAAGAAACCATTACCAATAGATTGAACTTCAATCCCCAGAAAATACTCAAGACTACCTAGATCCTTCAAAGAAAATTGTTTATGAAGTTAATCAACTGTATTTTCAATTGTCTCTTGTGAGCTTCCCATTAGTAGTATATCATCAACATACACAATCATATAGGTAATATTTCCCCCATCTTTAAGAATAAATAGTGAGGGGTTTGCTTTAGAATGAGTGAAACCAATGGTAAGTAGAAATTGTTGTAATTTGTAAAACCAGTTTCTTGGTATTTAACGTAAGCCATATAAGGCTTTATAAAGTTTGCAAACCAAAGCCTTATCGTCATCACGATATTGCTCAAAACCGGGAGGTTGAGTCATATAGATATCCTCGGATAAATCTCCCTTTAGGAATGTGTTGTTGATATCAATGTGTCTTAGATTCCATCAATTATATGCTGCCAAAGCAAGAAACATGTTAACGGTAGGAAATTTAACTACTGGACTATAGGTTTCACGAAAATCATACCTTGGGACTTGAGAGAAGCCTTTGCTAACAAGTCTTGACTTATATCGTGCTACTGTACCATCCAGGTTTTTCTTCAGCTTGAAGAGCTATCTACACCCTATAGGTTCGCGATCAGGTGGCAATTCAACTAAAGACCATGTGTTGTTTGCAATGAGAGCATTGTATTCTGTCATGACTGCTTCTTTCCATTTTGAATCTGTTAAAGCTTCTTCGATGTTCACTAGTTCTCAAGAATGGCAGAATAAAGTTTAGGTTTGTAGATGTTGTTTTTGCTGCCTGTAATCATAGGGAGCACATTGGTGATGGGACAATTATTGGTGGTGTTAGTATCTTCAATAGTATCATCATATGTGAGAGGTGAATCAAGAGGTGCCTCATATGGAGAAGATAAACTTTGAATGATAGCATCAAAAGAGTCTTCTCGAGCATTAGGGTGACTCACGATTGTAGAAGGGGAAGCAGGCATCATTGGCAAGGGAGATGGTAATAAGGACCCAAATTGTATGGTAGAAGAGTCGAATGAGGGGAGAAAACCACAAAGAGAGAAGGGGATTCAAACTCGGTAAGAGCATTGGTCACCAAGGATGATTGGCTAGCTGCAAACGGGAAAACATGTTCAATAAATACTACATGTTTGGAGATGTAGACTTTACTAGAGTCTTTGTCGAGGCATTTATATCCATGATGCATTGGACTATATCCCAGAAAAAATACAGGCTTTGGAATGAAAATTCAACTTGTACGGCATAAATGGACAAAGGTGAGGGAAGCATTGAGATTCAAAGACGCATAAGAACTCATAATTTGGTGGTCGTCCATAAAGTTTCTCATGCGATGAGATTCCACCAAGAACATTAGTTGGAAGCCGATTTATGAGATAGAAAACACTAAGAAATACATCTGTCCAAAATCGGAAGGGTAGATTTGCTTGAGCTAATAAGGTAATACCTGTCTCAACGATATGCCTATGTTTCCACTTAACAATACCATTCTATTGAGATGTATGAGGGAAAGTAACACGATGTTGGATACCAAAGTTAGCCAAATATGAAATGAAATTTCAAAATTCACCTCCCCAATCAGTTTGAATAGCAGTAATAGTAGTAGAAAATTGATTATAGACGAGTTTCTTAAAAAGATCAATGGCAACAATGGCTTCATCTTTTGATTTCAGTAAATACAACTAATAGTTTCTTGAAAAGGAATCAATACAGGACAAGTAATAACGATAACTTGATGAAGGTTCATGAGGTCCCCATAAGTCAAGCTTGACTAAATGAAAAGGCTCAGTGTAAATGGTGGTGGAGCTAATAAAAGGTAGACGATAGCTCTTCCCTATGCAGCAAGCCTCACATAAGGGAATTTGTTGTCCTACAAACTGAGATTTTTTGCATTTCTTCATGATTTTATTTAGAACCTCAACTGAGGGATGACCAGGACGTCTGTACCATAACCAAAATTCAATAGGCAAGGAAGGTAAAGTAGAATGAGTAGCATCCATGACAGTAGTTTGCATTAGTTGAGGATGAGTTGGTGTAGTGAGAAATTGATACAAACCATCCTATTCCACACCGTGCAAGAGAACTTTGTTTGTATGTTCATCCTTAACAAGACAGTAACCAGGATGAAACTCAAAGAAAATAAAATTATCTTTTGCAAATTTGGAAACTAAGAGCAAATAGTTAGAAATGGTAAGCACATGTAGTAATTTATTCAATAATAATGGCCGAGATGAAGATGATATAGTGGAAGTGCCAATATGATTAATTGGGAGGGAAAAATCATCACCCATAGTAACCTTATCAGACCTTGTGTAGGGACTATGAGTTGAGAGATTGGCGAGGTTGTTGGTGATGTGATGAGAAGCACCAAAATTGAGAACCCAGTTTTGTGTGATGGAAAATGATACCGTAACAGTGAGAGTGTTCGTAACTTGTGGGGAATATGTGTTTGTTAGGGGAGGCGTCGGAGAAGAAATGGAAGTGTTGAGGATTATAGCATCTGAGGGAGGTTGACCAAATAGGCAGTACCTATCTGAAGGAGTATGGATATGAAATACAAGTTCATAGCATTAAGAAGGGTTGTTATAGGTGCAGGTGTTAGGGTTTAGGGTTGCAATGTGTTCAATTTCAGAGATGGTACTTCTATAAGCATTGAAGGCATCGCACACTTCTTTAATCTGGGAGAGATAATCGCACATGGAGAGCGCACCTTTGCGGAGAGAGCGAAGCATACAATGAAGGTGCATCACCTTGGTAGTGGACAGAGTCGAGAAAAGGCGAGTTAAGGTGGACCAGATGGAGGCCGAGGTTTCTGCACCAACAAGTTGTGGCAGGATATTAGGGCTAACAGTAGACAGAAGCCATGAGGCAAGGGCACAATCTTGTTTGACAAGCTGAGTATAGGCTTTATTTGGGATAGATTCACTAGATGCAGTGATAGAAAATTTTAGGGGTGGGGTGGTGGAACTGTCGAGAAAATGCTTTAGACTATGACCTTGAATAGTAAATAGGATTTGTTGTTTCCAAATGAGGTAAATTTTCTCATCCAATCTGACATTGACACGTTTGGTGGAGAAAAAAGATGACGATTAAGAATATGAGGTAAGGGCAATAGTGAGGGATGGTGGACTATCATCTGAGTCATGCATTATATGTAAAGAAAAAAGGTTCAACATAATCAAGTTGAGGTATGAGGGTCAGAAAACCAAGCTTTGATACTATATTAACTATGCTTAGGTAGAGTGAATATAGAGAAAATATTTGCTAAATCATTGTGTTGCTAACAAACTTATTCTTTACAATAACTGTGAGTGTGAATATAAAATATCATAAGAATGTCATTTGTAATAGAATGGAGAATAGAGTCAAAGGATGTTGCAACAGACTTGCGATGTGGCTGTATCATACAACTAATAGGCTTGCAACGTGGTTGTGTTATATGGTTAATAAAGATAATAGCCTCCAGCGAATCTGAAATCTATAACTTAGCTAAAGTATCAAGTGTTCCATTGACACATCTTGCAACATGACTTATAACAACCATTCAAGACCTATGACAAAGCTTCCTCAGATAGTGAAATAAAGTGTCATCCGCATCCTCATTATGTTTCCTTTGCAGCAAGTTAACAAGTTGTAAGTAGTCACCCTTCACTATAATGTTCTTAAAACCCAAAGCCCATGCTAGCTTAAGACCTTCAATTAATGCTCAAGCCTCAACTGGATAACAACACAAAATCCTATATTTCAATAGTAGCCACAAATCCATCGACCCTCATGATCACACAACAAGCTACAAATAGAGGCTTTCTCTCGTTTAACTGAAATAGTAACATCAAAATTAAGTTTGATCTATCCCAAACCTGGTCTTGTCCATCAAAAAATCTTGGAACAATTGGATTCCATTATTGACTTTGCTTCTTGAATTTGTTTAGACCTCCAAAGGACCACCGCCAAGCCAACCTATCCAGTGTTGCTTCATTTGAAGGGGTAACAATAGTTGCAATCCTTAACAACATATTAATAGGCAAGTTGATGGAAAATAGCTCCCATTTCCAATTTCCATCCTCGCGAACCATGTCTCTAACCACTACATTGCCATCCTCCACTGGAGCTATAAAACAATAACCCCTCAACAATCCTAAGTTTGAAATCCAAGGTTTATTCTGAAAGCTCATTATTCTGCTATTGCCAAAAGTCTAATATATCCATTTAAGTACATCCCACCAAACATTACATAAGACCCTCCATAGAAAATAACAATTAGAGCAAGAAATCGATGTCAGCCATCTACTAATCACCCTATATTTATTCTTGAGAACTTGAACCCAAAGAGTATCTTTATCAGAAGAAATAATGTTGAAATCCACTTTAAGCAAAAACACTTTATTTTCATCATGGGCCTTCCATAGTCCAAGACCACCATTTTCAATAGACATACAACATTTATCCCAGTAGACTACAATCGATTTTTTACTTCTCAATTTCATACACACACTAATGGGTAAATACACAATTTGCATGAAGTAACTCAAAAATGCAAGTAAGATCGAATTTGCAAGGATTATTCTCCCAATTAAAGATAAAGACCTTGCCTCTCACCCATTAAGCTTATCATGAATTTTTTCAATGATAAATTGAAAAGTACCAATATATTTTTTTTGTGAAAAAGTGGAATCCCGAGATATTTCCCTAAGTCCTCAACTTGGTGATACATGTTGAAATAGCACAATCCCATATATAAAAAATATAAGGTTGTAGAGTGCTTGTACAACTATAAACAAGACCATATCTAAATTATCCCAAAATTTTCCATTTCCTTTTATAAGGTAAATTTCCCAGTTATAATTTCAGTTGTATTTTTGTAGTGAAATAGATTTGGTAGTGTCTGAGGACATAGGCGTAATTTTTTGAACCTTGTTAAAATATTGATGTTCTTTATTATTTCTCTTTCAATTTTTTGTAGGATGCATTTGTAATGATATATTGTGCTATTAAATTATGTTGGAGGGAGATTTTGTATAAGAGGTTGGGTTTTAAGTAAGACCGTCTATACCCTTTTAATCTTTTTTAGGAATTGAATCTAGTGTGATTTTCTAGTACAATAATTTACTCTTTTTACCCTAGTCACACAACAAGTGGTATCAGAACTAAAAGTTGCAATTTAAATTGATCTTCCACATAAAAAAAGATTTTCTTGGGAATATTGAAAGATTATGGCTAAAATGGTGGACAATCCAAGAGCTCCAACATCATCTATGTGGGTGAGGCCGATAGTGGCAAATATGATCTTAGAAGTGGAGGTCTTCGATGGCATAGACGATTTTGGTATGTGGAAAAGTAAGGTTCTAAATGTTCTATTTCAGCAAGGTCTAGATGTTGCCATTGATGAGAAGAAACCAAATGATATGAAGGAGAAAGATTGGAAGATTATCAATCGTTTAGCATGTTGTACAATTCGATCGTGCCTTTCTCGAGAGCAAAGGTACGCTTTCTCAAAAAAGACTTTTCCAAATAGATTGTGGTTGGCACTAAAAGAAAATTTTTTAGAGAAAAATAGTCAGACTAAGTCTCACATTAAGAAAAGTTTGTTTTGCTTAACTTATGTTTCGGGTACCACTACGAATGATCATGTCACCAGTTTTAATCAATTAGTCATTAATCTAGTGAACATGGATGAAATCTTCAAAGATTAAGATTTGACTTTGATGTTGTTGGGGTCACTTCCTGAGGAGTTTGAGTTCTTCGAAACAATGCTACTTCAAGGGAAGTTTGATGTATCTCTTAGTGAAGTGTAAGCTGCTTTATATAGTTATAAATTGATAAAGAAGGAAAAATAGAGAAATTTAACCGGAGATGCAGAAGCTTTGGTAGCCTAGGTCATTCACACACTCGGAGTAAAGTTCAGAAGTAAAGATCCAAGTTAAAGAGGAAACCAAGTAAAAAATGAATCTGCTTTCTGTCGAGAAAAAGACACTAGAAGAAAGATTGCCTGAAGTTGAAAAATAAGGGTAAATCTAAATAAAAAAAAAAAGAAAGCTTTTATAGAATCAAATATAGCTGAGTGTGAGGATAAATATTCAAATTTCTCACTTTTTACATTAGTAACTAACCATTCTGATGTATGGATGTTGGACTTAGCTTGTAGTTATCATATGTGTTTTCATTTAGAGTGATTCTTCGATTTTAAAGAACTAAAGGGTGGAGATGTTTATACAACAAATAATAACCCTCTTACCATATATGGGATTGGTTCTATTCAATTGAGAAAACATGATGAATCATTCATAGCTTTACATGATGGTCGTTATGTGTCGAATTTGATAAGGAATCTCATTTCTGTGGAACCTTGGAATCAAAAGGTTTTTAAGTTAAAGCTAAGGATGGGTTGATGAAGATTATTTCTGGTGCATGCGTGGTAATGAAGGGGATTTGCAAGAATAATAACTTGTACCATTATCTGAGTAGTATAATTAATGAGACAGTTGCTGCAACATTAACTGAAAATTGAGAGTTTGAAACATATAAGTTATGGCATAAGCGCTTAGGGCATGCAGGTGAAAAATCTTGAGCTTAGTTAAAAATCAAGGATTATTGAAACGAGTAAGAACCTGTAAGTTGGATTTCTATGAGCATTGCATCAAAATGAAGCAGACAATGATGAAGTTTGGGACAACAATCCATGATACTAAAGGCATCTTGGATTATGTTCACCCAGATGTTTGGAGTCCCTCTAAAACAAGCTATTTAGGAGGAAATATTATTATGTAACTTTTGTTAATGATTATTCCTGAAGATTGTGTGGATGTATACAATGAAGGCAAATGATAGAGTGTTAAGAGTTTTCCTTAAGTGGCGAAAGATGATGGAAACTCAAACGGGCAAAAGGATCAAGCACCTTTGCACAGATAATAATGGAAAGTATAGAAGTGATCTATTTGTAAAGATTTGTGAAGAAGATGACATCATCAGACACTTCACTATCAAATCTACACCACAACAAAATAGGTTGGTAGAACACATAAATCGAACATTGCAGGAGAAAGTTCGATGTATGCTATCCAATGCTAGATTAGGTAAAGAGTTTTGGGCTGAGGCTATAACATATGCATTCCATCTCATTTATTGTCCACAATATACCGCAATTGAAGGAAAAACACCATTAAAGAAATGGAGTGGGAAGCCTACTACAGATTATCATTCCTCATATGTGTTTGGTTTCTCTGCACACTATCATGTTAAGAAATCAAAGTTGAATCCAAGAGTTAAGAAAGCAGCGTTCTTAGGGATCACTTTTAGCATAAAGGGTTTTCACCTATAGTATCTAGAAATGAAGAAAATTATCTTCAATAGCAATGTCACCTTTAATGAATCGACTATGTTTTCAAAGGAAGTATTCAAATGATACTCATAAGAAAGTGGAGTTTGAAAGAGTGATGATTCGAAAAAAATGAAGAAGTTAATAATTCTTTTATGGTAGAAGGAGACTCTAGTAGAGAGGATTCAGTGAAAGAACTCTAGTAGGGAGGATCCAGTGGAAGAATGAGACTCTGATAAAGAAGAGGTTCAGACTCAAGAACTTCCACAACAACCTAAATCAATTGCAACTAGTAAGCCAAGAAGAATAATTAGAAAGCTTGTTTACTTAGCTAATATGATGGCTTATACATTCTCAATTGTAGCTGATAACATTCATACTACTTTTGATGAAGCAATTTAGCTTTAAAAAAGAAAAGTGGAGGATTTTCATGAATGAATAAATCCAACCCCTTCATAAGAATCAGACTTGGAAACTAGCTAGTTTGCCAAAGGGAAAGAATATAATTAGGTGCAAGTGGGTGTTTGCAAAGAAATAAGGATTTCCTAGCCAAGATGATATGTATTCCAAAGCAAGATTGGTGGCAAAAAGTTACACCTAAGAGAGAATTAATTACAATGAGGTATTTTCTCTAATTGCGAAACACTTCTCCATTAGAATTTTATTGACTTTAGTGGCACAATTGGATTTGGAATTAGTTCATTTGGATGTAAAAATTTCTTTTTTACATGGATACTTGGAACATGAAACCTATATGACTCAGCTAGAAAGATTCAAGGTTGCTGGAAAAGAAGATTTAGTGAGCAGGTCTATGCATGATCCAAGAAAGGAGCATTGGCAAGCTGTGAAATGGACTTTATGATATATCCATAATACAATGGAAATTGGATTGATGTTTGAGCAGGAAGTTAATCAGGGTGTGATTGGATATTGTGTTTAAGACTATGCTGGTGATCTAGAAAAATGATGGTCAACTATTGATTATGTGTTTAATCTTGCAAAGGCACTAGTTTGTTGGAAGTCTACTTTACATTCAATAGTTACCTTATCTACTATAGAAGCGGAGTATATGGCAATCACAGAAGCTATAAAAAAGGCAATTTAGCTTCAAGGATTGCTTGGTAAACTGGAAATTAAATAGAAGTATGTTAAAGTGCATTGCGATAGTCAAAGTGTTATTCAGTTAGCAAAGAACCAAGTTTATCATGCAAAGACAAAACACATTGATGTTTATTATCATTTTGTACGAGAGATTCTGGAAGAAGGTGGAGTAAAGGTCCAGAAAATTTCAACCACTGAGAATTCTGCAGAGATGATGGCTAAGGTTGTGATTGCGGTCAAGTTCCAACTATGTTTGGATTTGGTCATATTAAAACTTAAATAATGAATTTTGAAGGCACTAACAAAAGTTGTTTTGCAAAAAGATTGAAATGTTGAAATTTGCTAAGGTCGAGATTTGTTGAAATAACACAATCCCACATCTAAAAAAATATAAGGTTGTAGAGTGCTTGTACTACTATAAATAGAAGTGGTCTTCCCACCTCTAAATCATCCCAAAATTTGTCATTTCCTTCATAAGGTAAATTTTTCCTCTTGCAATTTTTCATTGTATTTTTGCAATGAAATATATTTGGTAGTGTCCAAGGATGTAGGCATAATTTGTCGAACCTCATTAAAATTCTAGTGTTCTTATTTTTTCTCTTTCAATTTTTTTAGAGTACATTTGTATTGATATACTGTGCTATTAAATTACGTTGGAGAGAGATTTTGTCTAAGAGGTTGGGTTTTAAGTAAGACCATCTGTTACCTTTCTAATTTTTCCTTAAAATTGTACCTAATGTGATTTTCTAGTATAATAATTTACTCCTTTTACCCTATTTGCACAACAATACCCTAGTCTACTACATCTGGGTTTTGGCAACACTAACTCGATGACTAGAGAAATGGCAAAACTCATCTTAGATTCTCCTTACAATTTCCGCTTGATGCATGTCAACTCTACAAAAGAGGATTAAGTCATCTGAAAAAAAAAAGAAAAAAAAAAAGAGAAATTATCGGCCCTCGCCTGAATAGTTGGATCGGAACCCATTCTTTCCTTTCCACTGCTTTAGAAAGTAAATATGCTAATCTCTCCATATCATGTATAAACAGATAAGGTGATAGAGGATCACCATGATGTACCCCTCTTTATGGCTTGAACTCTTCACTCAACTCTTCGTTCCAAAGAAGTTGCATAGTTGATGAGGACACATAGTTCATTATGAACCGATCCCAACATTTGAAACCGTCGGCGTTGATTGTCCACTTCCCATATTACAGTCCATTTTTGGAAAATTTTTTGTAATCGGGGTTTTTAGCACCACTTTCCTCATAATGTTAAAGGTTGTCTGAAAATCAAGAAGTTAGTATTCTGTTAGAGCTCGGTGATCATATTTTAAGAAGAATTTGAAGTTAATTCAATTATCAGTAAATACATAAATTCCAACAATTGGTTTTTATTAATTTATTACATATAATTTGTTGAACGGTTGATTTTTCCATTTCTTTTAAAAAGCACATATGGAGTTCGAAGCATTGTTGGTGCCATGAACAATGCAAATAAACAAGTTTCTAAGGCAAATTAAAAGTGCTTTTGGATAGCAACTTTTTATCCAAACACAAAAACTATAATTTGTAGTTTTTATTATAATTTAAGTTGATATATTTCATATATACCGATATTAACAAAGTTGACTAGCATTTAAATATCTATTTTTTTTTTATAATATCATGTCTAAAAAAAATATTTATCTTTTCAAAAATAATTCCTGATAGCAATGCTAATCACTTAAGTCTTAAACTAAACTTTTTATCCGTACTTTTCGAAAATAAAATAAAATCAACTAATCCTAATTTTTCACTTTTTAAGGTACAAAAAATGATTTTAACAAATTAAAATAGAAAGATAATTTTTTTTTATTTTGGTAAAATAAAGAAATAAAATTTATATTTAAATCATTTTTCAAGGACAATATAATTAAGTGGATGTTTAAGAAATGTGAAATTACAAAAAGGAAATTTGAGAATGCTAAGAATCTAAATTTAATTCTCATGGCAATCCACTTTTTAAGAAAAGTGGACTTAAAAATATATTTAAATTATCCGATTTTGTTTTTAGTCTGCATTATATGTAAGTTGCAGATTAATTTTTGTATTTTTGAGATTTTAATTTTGACTTAAATTTGTTAGGTTAAATTGTGTTATTAATTTCGAATGTGTAAGTTGTGAATTTAATCTTTATTTTTTAATTTGATCACTTTTTTTTAGTCTATTTTGAATTTAACATTTTATTTCCAACTCAAATAGAAACCATTAGATCTATTAACTAAAATGTCGTGATTTTTTATGATTATTATGTAAAAATAATAAAATGATATAACATTAAAAATGTTAGATGCAATAATATGTTTACTATATAAAAATTTGAAAATAACATAATTTAACTTAATAAATTTAATAACTATAATTTAAATTAAGGACTAAAATTTTAAAATTAAAAAAATATAAAAAATAAAAATAACCAAATTAAAACATATGCTCTAAATGCGATTTCACACATAATAGAGAACTAATAGCTAGCTACAAAGATGGATAGATAATAGGCAAACAAAATCCATAATAAAAAAAATTCAAGTAAATAATACTTTGATTGACTTTAATTTATTGGTAAACTACAGTCACTCAACTATAAAATAATTTTATTTTAGGTATTAAAAATAAAAATTTTATAATTTAAGTACTAATAATTTGGTCATTTTGGTCACTAAAGTTAAAAGCACAAACGACAAGCTAATGTGACAATTAAAAAATTAATTTAATAACAAATTTAGCTCTCAAATTTTACTTATTATATAAATTTAGACATAATTTTAAAAAATTAACCCTCAAAATTTATAAATTATTTTAATTTGATAGTAATTCTAAAAAAATCAATAAAAATACATAAATATTTTCAAAAAATATAATAATAAATTTAATTTTTATATTAATATTAAATAAAATAAAAATCCTCTACCCCTATTCCTCTCTCTCCCCTTCCACCACCGGACCTCTCCCCTGTAAGGAACAAACTCAAGTTTATGAAGTAAAATTGGGAACAAAGTACTGGCTTATATATAGCCTTTCAAATGAAACTAGATAAAGATCCACGTCTAACATTCCTATAAACATGGATGACCGCTAATTTAAAATTCAAAGCAATAACTTAGTCCTATAATCTAGGTTTTATTGAAACAGAATCAAAACAACCTACAACAAACATTGATTAATTCAAACATCCTACCACCGTCCCCCACCCCTACACCTTCATTTTGGTATACTGAAGAATGATTATATGAAACAGTAATATTATCTCTTTTCAATAGTTTAATGCCACATTAGTAATTTCATCTTGAATTTTTATTTTGATTTGATTTTTTTTCAAGATAAAAATACTAATATAACATTAAACTATTAAAAAAATACATATGATGTGACGTCATTGTTTCATACAATCATTTCTCTTGGTATACTATAGTGCAAATTGAGAAAATGTGCATGTTTTTAGCATTTAACAGCTTTCTAATGAGAATCTTAGGCTGATAAAACGGTTTGTGTGATATTAAACTTTTGAGATTTAAGTATATATTTTTTAGGTTCGGACATAATGAGTTGCCCGAAGTTATAAAATGAGAAGAGAGAAAGTGCCTAAATTAATTTTTTTTTTATTTTTATAATTCAGTGACTGTACACATAGTGTAATTTACCATTAATTTAAAGAGAGAGAGAAAACGAAAGGAGGGTGACTTAAAAGAACAAATCAATTAGATAAGTCAAAGCAAAATTTTGAAGTCAGCAATATGTTCCACATCTATGTTAACCATTTTAATGGTTTTTATCACTTTTATTATTTTATTTTCACATGAATTTTATGGTTTCTAGATATAATACAAACATGAAATAAAAATAATAATTAAATTACAAAAAATAAAATAAATACTGACATAAATATATAAAACGCCTTAAACCCTGGATAAATTTTCCAGTGAAGATAACAACTTATTTATATTTTTTTTCTCGAATGAAAATTAGCAGCCTTCTAGATAACAATAGCTTTGAATTTTTTTGAAAAATTATTATTAATTATAATTATCAATAATGTCATTAAAATGACTTCTTGAATTGAAAATGGCCGCGAATACTGCATTATATTTGCTTTTTTTTTAAAATGACCAGACATTTCTATTGTTCTAGAAATACACTTAAATTAATTAGGGCTTAATTAATTAAAGAAAAAAAAAAAAAAAAAAAAAAAAACTCAGACGTCGCGTAATTTCAGTACCTACTTCTGCCTTGTAACCTGCATTCCTTTTAACGCTAAGGTTTTAGATAGAATCCACGTCCGAAAGTCCATTTTTCAATTAACTGTAGCACCTTTCAATTTCAACTGATAAGATTTCAACCTGATTTTATATTAAGTGTGTTGATAAATCCTGTATGAGATAATAGTATATATTGTTGATTCAAGAAGGTTCATTCAGTGATTGAAATTTAGGTTCTTAATAAGGCTAAAATTCGAGAGAAGGAAGATGGTTGGGAGTACAAGTGTGTAGAAAGAGATTCTCGTTCTTGGTATCTATGGCTCTTGAAAGTGGTGTATTTAGTTAGTCATTGAATAATATGTATCATCAGGGGTGAAATCAGAAATTTTATAATGAAGGGGTCGGAATTGAACTGAAAATTTTGGGTGGGAAAATATAAAATTTTCTATTTATTAACTAAAGTTTAAAATTTTAATGGCCTAAAAAGGCAAATATACCAAACCAAGAGGCTAAAGTCCCTGCTAGTACCTTTAGTGTCATCTCTGGAACCTAGTCGACTTATTCATACCTTATCCCTGTACACAAAGTTTTCCAAATAAAATTGGTGGTTAAATAAGTTAGGCCACCGGTTTATCAATTTGAATGGTTTAATTAAATAAATCATTAAAAATTGACTCAACTACGAATTCAATCGATTTTTTAACTTGGTTCTACTAGTCCATATCAATCCACGACTCAATTGGTTAAAGTCTTTTTTTAAACTGATGCTTCAATCGATTCTCGATCTAAGTGATTTGATCTAATTCAGATAATCATACTTATTGATACAGGTTGTTGGCTCACAAGATTAATAAGACACAGATGAAGTCGCAAAATATGAATATAAAATATATCATAATAAACAAAATTATTTATATTTGATTTTAAATTTTCAATAAACTAATATATAAATAAAATATAAATAGAACCACTTAATTATATATTATTTATGGTCAATATCTTAAAATTAAAAACAGAACAAATCAATTAATCAATTCCATCCATGGACTATTTGAAACTTAATTATAAACCTAATATACCACATGCTTTTGCAAATATATTATCCACATCAAATTATAAATTATTTTACTTTCGAGTTTTAAGTTACATAGTTAAAAGTTTATAAATCAAATATCCTTAGATTTCGTTCAATTTTCTCTTAAATCTTGGGCATAGAGGTGCTTAAGGGTGATGTTGGGTTAGATTCAACCCTAATTCATGTATAGTATTAATGTTATCATACATAGTTATCTAAGCTCGATTTAATTTGAAAGATGAGCTTCAATTTTTCACAAGTTTTCTTATATTTATAAATGGTTAATATATTATTTTTTACAAAAGAAAAATATATTTTGGTCCTCTCAATTTTGATATTGAGCAAATTAGTCTCTTTTTTAAAAAAATCGGAGCAATTTAATCCTTATCAATTTCGAAAGTAAGCAACTAAAGGCAATTAATCATGACGTTAATGTTTTCTGTCAATTGTAAATAATTTTAATTGGTATAATAACAAAATTTCCCTCGATGTTTACATACTTTGTCAATTTGATCTTAATTTTAAAGAATTCAACAAATTTAGCCTCAACATTTTACACATTTACACAAATATTGTAAGCTAAATTTGTTAAATCAAGACCAAATTGATAGAATATGTAAACTTTCAGAGATAAATTGTTATACCAATCAAAATAACACAATGATTAATTATACTTAATTTACTTTCCAACGAAGGTTTCATTAGATATCTTACAACTAGAATCCTTCTTTTTTCTGTTCCAGTTCCCCCACCACCGCGAACCCCGGTTAGATTCAAACATGATACACTTTTTAGTTATCAGAAGAACCCAAGTACTCTCTTTCAGATTCAGGAATGAAACAATCAACATATTGATATTGGAAGACCCAAAAGATTCTTCCAATGTATCATTTCTAGGTCCAATGGAATTCATAGGTATAGGAATAAGCCCTATTAAATAGAAATTTTTTTCTTTCGATTGTTAATACGATATATAAGGATCACTACTACAAATAGTACTACACCCTTGATCGTGACATATCGATTGCTTGTTGAACCCTATGAATTGCGTAAAAGTAAAATACTCCAAATTTAAGTCCAAAAATTTTATAATACGTGAAAAAAATATATAAATAAAAGATCCCACTCAATTAAATTTAGTAACAACGGTCAATTTGCTTTTTTCAAATTTAATACTTTTATCTAACTCCCATCTAAATATTTCTAAATATTCCACGCACTTTTGAGTTTTGAAAGATAGCACAACCCTTAATTAAGGGTAATTGAAGAAGAATTAATAGGTTAAGATATGAATCAAATAGAAAGTTAGAACTTTTGGTTGTTGATTGCCTCCCAAGTTATTTTGACGTTAAATCTTTGATTGTGCTAACAGTCAACATCATCAAAATTTTCAATATATATCTATCTACCTTGAATATGACTATTTTTTCTTCACTACTAACCTTACTTTGTTCATAAGATAATACATTCACTTTTTTTTAATAAAAAATTACATTAAAAACAATTTGATAAAAAGAACTAGAAACTTAAAGAATTCTCATTGTCACTATCACAATTTTTTTTTTTTTTTTTACATTTCTCAAAAGGAGTTTGATTACAATAAGCAAAGCCTAATTTACTCAATAAAAGTTTCTCTTAAGAAAGGGCTAATTTCTTGGAAAAGAAAAGGAAAAATAAAAACTTTTATGGGGTTAGAAAGTGGGGGAGTGACAAAATATCATGCAATTATAGATCAATTTTAAGAAAATAGATTTTTATAGTAATGTACTTACATAAAAAGAAATAGAACTACAAGTGGTTGGTATACCGATATAAAAGAAAAGGATTGGACTAATTGAATCGTAAATTAAAATTTGAGTAAAAAATTAATTTTATCAATTTTGTTAAATTTGAATCTGAAATAAAATCACAAGAAAAAAAATTAAAGAAAATTCAGCAAAGGCACAAAAAGAAGTAAACTTTCTTCCATTTATTTTATAATGTTCAACCCTTTCATGGGATTGATCTAAAACTACAAGGCAACCAAAAATAAGAATTAATCAACCAGCTAGCTACGAACAAACTCCACTTAATCAATAAATTAATTTAACTGATTTAACTCTTAATTCAGTTCTCAAAACATGTTTAACCTTATTTATGAAGATAAAAAAAATCATCCTCAAATATACTAAAAACTTATTCTTCTATTTAATGATAAATATATTTTTATTTGAAATCTTTGGAAGTGATTAGGGATAAGCAAAATTCAATTTGATATGAAAAATTAAAAAAAATTTAAATTTCATGTTAATCATTAAGTTATTCAATTTTTTTCGAGTCAACCCAACTAAATAATTCGAGTTCGAGTCAAGTTAAACTTTACAATTCGAATAACTCAAATAACAGATTGATATAAATACCCCTTTGGTCCTTGCTCAATTTTGAAAATGAGCAAATTAATCTTTCTCTCAACAAAAAATTAAAAAAGTTCCAAAATAATTTCAAAATAATTTTTAAAACAACCAAATATTTATAAAAAATTATAAATATATATATTTTAAAAAATATCAAAATTAAAAATAAAAATTCTAAAAATTTCTAGAGAATATATAAAAAAAAGTTTAAAAAAATTCTAAAACAATAATTTTGGGACCTAAATAAGTAAATTAACAATTCAAGTTTATCATATTAAAGTATCTTATTTTTTTCTATTATTTTACTTTGAAAGAGTTTTCAAATATATATGGTTTCAAATTTATATGCTCTAAAATAGAATTAGCTATATGGTAACAAGATACTAATTTGACCTGTTTAATTTTTTTAAATTTAACTCGAGCAATTTTACTCGATTGGATGTGACTCGAATTTCATTTCACTGGATTCGAAAATCTTTTAAATTGAATTAGGATGATAAAGTGGGACTCATCAACTCGATTAACTCAAAAGTTTTCAGTTTATTTGATTGAATGCTCTCCCCTCCATGTAACTATCATCGATTTAATAATTTAATAATTTATGTTATTTTCAAATTAAATTGATACATTAATAAGTTATGGAAAGAATTCACTTATATCGGTGTGAAATTAAAGTAGGTTTATATTATTTCATAACTTTTTATATTATTAATGTTTTAACAATCCAATTGACATTTTTTGCTCAATTAATGTAGATCATATATATTAAGTTTGGCATAAATTAAAATTTTATAACTATTTATTTTATATGGAACATTTTTAACCATTAAATACATATTAATATAGATAATATATTAATTAACGACCTAATATTGTCATTTGAATGAACCATTAGGGAAAGCAAAACTCGAACTGTCCGATGGATTCCGAATTTAGAGCGGATTTTTTCTTTTAGATAGTGGATATAGAGCGGTTATGGTAATTGCTTGCCCCACATCAACCTGCTTCACTATATGAAATTACCATTTTATCCTTGTATATATAAACTATTAAAAGGGTAATAATGTAATACAGAAAAAAAGTCCATATATTTTATGTTTAATTTTTTTTGAAGAAATATGTTTAAATATTTACTTAACTTTAAAAATATTTAAAATATTAAAAATATGTAACAAAAATTAAATTGAAACAAAACAATATGGAGTGAGGCAAGGCAAGGATAGATATATCCAACATTCATGGAGATAATAATGATTTTCAATATTATACATCCAAAGTGGAACAAAGTAAAAAATAGAACAAAGCATGCCAACTGTGAACCGACGGTAAATATAGCAATAATATTTACCTTCACTCCACTCCATAACCATCCCTAGATCCATCAAACTGGTTTAATATTTGAATTTCTTATACATACAAAATAAAAATATAAAAAGCATAAACTAAACTAGTGAGATGAGGTAGTTAAGTTGTCAAATTATGAAATCTTCGCTATTAATAAAAAATTAGGCTGTGAGAGAATGACTTGAGTATTATTTTTCCTTTCCTAAGGAAAATTTACAATTTAAAATATGATAAAATATTTAATATGTTAAATTCAAATTATTTATATGAAATATTTATATATTTTTAAAATTTAATCACGTATTTTAAATATGTTTCGAGTAATACTTTTTAAACTAATATAAAGACTTAATTCAATTAAAATAAATCAATTTAAAATTTAGATTAAATTATAAAATGTGAAAGAGAATTATGTGCCAATGACGGTATCTTTAAACTGTTGATGAAAAGAAAGTGGGAAAATGTTGAGTGGTGACTTTGATTATGACATTATTAATAGATTTTTATTTTTTATTTTTTTTATTTTTTTTCCAAGGATGCCAGTTGCTAGCGATTTCACCAAAAAAACTTCAAAACTCTTATGATTTTGATGACTATAAAATATTGACTCTTGAAATCTGAAATTTCGCGAGAAGCTTTCTCACAACTCAAATTCGCACTCTATTTTCTTCTAACAATTTTATTATAGGTTCTGATTATATTTATTATTTTGACACAAGATTTAGAACAACTTATAGTCCCTCCTCAACCCATAAAAAAGAAGATGATACACTTCAACGCACTCAAACCCACGTCCTCCTACATTGATAACAATATCCATGTCAATTGAACTAAGACTCAACTGACAACTTACTCTCCATTTTCTTCCTACTTTGCATAGGCAATTTTAACTAGATATGGTGATATTTTTAATAATTGATAAAAAAATATTATATTTTTTTGATAATTTATATTATATTGATGTTATACGATTTCATTTTTAAGAAGTACAATATATTTATATACAAATTTTCAAATTTAGAATCAGAAAATTTTAAAATTAGGATATGTTAATTTTTGAATTTGGTATTTTTTTTCAATTTAACTTCAATTTTTTTTTTGTTCACATTAATTTTTGAACTTGGTATTTTTTTTTCAATCTTGATCATTGTGATGATATAGTATTCTAAGATTATGTAACATTTATCACCATTCACCTAGCTTTTTTTAGAAAAAATATATAACATTTTATGAGATGAGGTGGCATAATATTAAAGTGACGCGTCTTCACATGAACTAAAATTGAAAAAAGTTAATAAATTTTGAGACTAACTTGAAAAAAGTTACTAGATTGCATGACTAGTATGATTATATGAATAAATTAAATTTAAAAATTATTAAATTTAAAAACTAAATGTTATTTTATTCTTTTCAATTTTCAAAATTTAGTAATGTAATAAATTTCTATAGATTTTATACATATAAGAACATTTCATTTTCTGTGGTTGAATTTTGGATGAATGGTTGATAATGATCTTAAGTGAAGTGTGAAATCTGTTATCAACCATACAATTTTTTGGTAGAGTGGCATGACTTTTAATTTTAATAACCAAATTTCAATTCCCTATAATATCAAATACAGAAAAAAGAAGTGTCAAATATTTTTACTTAAAATGTTGTTTTTTTCATTTTTATGGAGAGATAGAAAATTTAAAGAAGAGAAAATTATTAGAAATGATATTCACAAACTTTAAACATTAATCATACAATGAATTAAATTTTAAACATATGTAAATATTTCATATTAACTGCCAGAGCTAAGCCTTTTAAGAGGCTAAGCCACGAACTCATAAGGATAATCACAAAATATTATTAAAAATGATAATCACAAATTCCTAACATCAATCATAACATGGATCAAATTCTTTTAGATTCACAGTTTGACATTTTTTAAATTATTCTTTTTTTAGCTTTGACTTCAATTAAATACTAATAAAAATAATAAAACATGTGTTAAAAATGAAAATAAACGATTAAGCTCAATAGCTGCTCGAACTGAGCATTGAGAAACTCAAACTTTCAAAAACTCAACTTACTCCATAGATTGAGCTTGACTCAACAAGGATTATACCGAGTTTTTATTTCGAGTAACTTACAAGAACAAATACTATGGCAGACATCTAATTGGTTAATATATGCATTTTATTAGTGCCAAAAATTCTTAATATTGTGCAACGAGAAGCAAAGAAGAACAATTCTCGGCAATCTGTTCCCATCGGGTATCCACACTACCCCATGCATTGTTCTCCACGTCTTCTTGAGCCTTGCAAGAGCCATCTCGGCTACCATTCTGTTTCCAGCATGTCGTTTATTGAACTCGATTTGAACATCTGATAGGACTTCCCCTTGATAAGGAGTAAAAAGCCATGGGAATAGGGGGAAAACTTGCATCCCCTGTTAGCTACCAGAGCTAAGCCTTCTAAGAGCAAGGGCAAGTTGATCATTTAGAGACAAAGGCTTGCCATTTATATCTGTGTAGCTCGATTGCCTTCTGTTGAATATCATCATTTCTTGAAATTCTGAAAGGAAGAGTTCAGAAGAATCAATCTATTGGTAGAGCTGCTTTGCCAAGCTTAAACAATTCCCAGTCATTCTCCAATGGAGTCAAGTTCAAATCCAAGCACAAAACCCTTCTGCTATTCGATTTCTTCACAATTGGTGTCGTCACCATCTCTTGAGACGAGGAAGAAGAACTCAAAGGTCCATATTGATGGTGGTTTTCACTCAAACCACCCCTATGCCTCCTCATATGTCCTCCCAAGGCTTGTCCGATCGAGAACTCGAGCCCACAGATCGAACACTCGTGCGTCTTAGGCTTCGCCGGTGGTTGGTTCTCCGTTGGCCCGCCATCGAGCAACTTTGGTTTCTTGTGGCTCGCTCGATGACCACCTAGAGCTTGGAACGAAGCGAACTGTCGGTTACATGTTTTGCACTCGAAAACCCTAGTAGGGCTATTGTTGTTGGTATCGTTGAAGATGGTATGATCATATTGATTTCTTCCTTGTGAAAGGAGCATCAAACAATTTGCTAAAGCTAAATTGTTCTCCATTTCACTAGCAAAGCTTCTCTTCATAGTTTTTTTCGGTTGTTGGTTTGGGGTATGGTGTGAAAATGGAAGTTTTGGGTATTTGATTTCAATTTAAGTAAGATGGATATATATTATACTTTTTTTCAAGTTTTAAAAAATTGGAATGGTGTTTTTTTAATATTTTATTATACCTATAAAATATTTATAAAGTCTATAAATTCGACTGACAGTTATAAGTTGATTTGATAGAACTAGAGAGACGGAAGTTTTGACTTTTATAGTTGACCTTCTAGAATGTCATTTGTTTACCTTGTTTTAGTTATTTATTTTTATGTATATCAAGTTTTTTGTCACACCTTTTATTTTAGTTTAGTTTTCTTACTTATTTTTTCTTAGTTCTTAATAATCTGGAGACGAGGATGGGGTGGCTCAATCGTTATTTTAGGGGCTGATAACAGCGAGTGAGTCGGCATGGGCTATTAAAATTGTTTTGGATATATATATTGGAATCGGGTGACAAATGAAAACTCCTCTTATTATTGAATTTAGTTTTGGTGTGGTTTTGAAGTGATTGTTGAATAGGAATGTTAGACCGTGGTTGTTGCGGAACATTCTTTTTGATGTTGAAAAGAGTATTAACCAGCTGATGAATGCTACATTCTCAGTGGTTAAGACGCAAGGTAATAATATGATTGTAGCTTTGGTTATTGTTGGGGGTGAGAAGATTAGAGTTATTTAAAGCTTTGTAATGATATATGTTTAATAGTCATTAAGAATTAGATTGAATGACGGATGTTTTTATTCTTTATTTATTCAGATATTTTATTATTTTGACTAGCAAGGTGGTTGGTTTTTCCCATTAATTTTTTAGTTTCAATTATGCACATTAACCGAGAAAAAGAAATCTAACATTTGAAAAGGTTTATTCATACTAGTTTAGTGTATTTATGTATTTACTTTTGAAATTCTAATGAGAAATTCAAATCTATAGAAAAAATTGATGCTCGATTCTTATGTATATTTATAAAGGATTGTACAAGGATTAAATTTGAAATTAGTGTAAGCTAAAGATTTCAATGTAAGTCCTTCCTCACTCCACCATTGATTCATCTATTTTTTTATATTAGGATTGAGAATTGGTGACAAAATTTGAATCCATATTAAACGGATATTTAATAACAGCTTTAACCACTGTTTTATATAAGTTTAAGATAATAATTTTATATTTTTATTTACTTAAATTAAACAAGAAAACTTATTTCTAGATGAAATTATAAATTCAGATATAATTTTCCACTAACTTGGTAGAGTCAAGATAGTTAAATCGTAGGTTGGAATATGAAGTAATGAAGGGCCAAACATAATTTAATTCTAGCGTTTCGTCATTGCTTATTAGATATTTCATTGACGAAATTGGAAAAGAAAAATAGAACTGATTTTTTTTATGAAAAGGAAAAAAAAAACAATTAATTGAATTTAATAACAATCTTCTGTAGTTTGCCTAAAGAAAAGTCGGTCAAACAATCTACTATTACTAGCGACGGCGTCATTGAATTTATGGGCATTACTTGAAAACCCCGTATTAGTTTTGAACTGACATTACTTATGAACCAACACCCGAAAATACTTTTAGCGACGAAATTCCTAAGATTTTCATTTGTAGGAAAAAGTGGTTTTTTTTTTCTATTTATTCTTTTTGATACAATACTTAAAAGTGACAATAGTTTCTCCCTAATTCTTAAATAGAAAGATAATGCACTTTAGCGTATTCAAACTTATGCCCTCTTATACTGGCAATAATATCGATGCCAATTGAGCAAAAACTCAATCGGCCAATTTTTTTAAAAAATTTTGTTATAATATGTAATTTGTTAATTTTTGAGTTATGCAACCATAAAGAATTATATTTTTTTTAACTTTTAATTCAAGAATTTTAATAATAAATTATGTATTTAACTATAAAATTAACTTCAAATTATAATTTTTTTTATCAAAAGTGATATTTATTTAAATTATTAAATTTATCTTATATTATTTAAAAGATATGCAATCTCTAGTAAAACTGAGCAGCATGTCGTATTCTTATTAGTTAGTATCATGTTTTGGAAGTAAAATGATTCAAATGAATATTTAATTCTTTTATAAGTAACTATTTGGAATAAAAATATAAAATATTTTTAAATTAAAGAAATGACAAAGGAGGAGAATGAGAGGTGGTTGAACAAAAGATCAACAAATCAATGGCGGCTACTCAACTTTGTAGCTGATGATTACTCAACCTAAAAGCCCTGAATTTGTTTTAATTAGTGGTTTTAGTTAATAAATAATTACTTTGTTGAGTAAACACTTTTAGTTGACAAGGTGTTTGCTTTCGTTTTAAAAAATAAGTTAGTAGACTTTAAACTTTGCCCAAACAAAAGTTAAAAAGTGTAATTAAATATAATTTACAAATTGTATTTTTTATATATATATAAAAAAAAAGGGTTAATAATGGGCTTTCGTTAGAAAAATTAGGTAAAATTTACCCATTTTCAAATTAGGTAGCATCACTTAATAATAATTGTTTTTGGAAGATTAAAAATAATAATTGAGATAAATTTTGAAGGGTAAACTATAAAATTAGTCACTTTTGTTTGCCTCAGGTTACATTTTAGTTATTTATGTTTGAAATATTACGTTTTAGTCACTTACATTGTCGTTTTGTTACGAAGTGGTCATTCTGTCGTTAAGCTCCATTACCTCCCTAACAGCGATCCTATATGACAGTCCAAATGGATTTTAAATGCCAATTCGGATGTCCAACTGGGATGAGAATAGGTTTTTAATTAAATGATTTTAAATTAATTACACCTTGAACGGGAAAAGAAAAACCGTTCATCTCCTTTTTCTTTTAGTTTTTTTTTTCCATTTTGATTAAAAAAAACTATTCTCATTTCAATTGAACATCCAAGTTGGCATTTAAAACCCATTTGAACTGCAATGCAGGATTGCCGTTAGGAAGGTAACGGAGTTTAACGGTAGAGTGACTACTTCATAACAAAACGATAACGTAAATGATTAAAACGTAACATTTCAAACATAAGTGACTAAAATGTAATCCGAGACAAACAAAAGTGACTATTTTTATAACTTACCCAATTTTGAATTATATAATAACTTTATCACATTTGTTACAATAATTGACAAAAAAATCCGTAGGCATCAAATTGTCAAATAAAATACCAAAGATTGAAAAATTGACAAGTTGATAAATACTTTTAAACTTTTGTATTAGTAAATTATTATTTTTATATATGTTTGCTAAATTGCTAGACGTGTGCATGTTGGTTTTTGTATCAGGTAAATTATTATTTTTATACATTAACATATGACTTCAAAAATAAATTTATAAAAATATCAATTTTTATCAACTTAATATTTTTTTAATCCATTTTCTATTAATACATTGAATTTCGATTTTTTTTTTTTAAATTTCAAACCCAATTTCATATTAATTTTTATTTCATTTAATAATATATTTTTATTTCATATAATTATTGCAGAACAAATTTATTTAAATTGCTTAATATTAAATATATTAACTATTTGAAAATTTAAAATATTACAATACTAAAAAACTTTAAATCATAATTAAAGTTCGAACAAATATAATAATGAAATTCAAATTTTATTTTGTGACTTTTTAAACTACTAATTGAATGGAATACCTAAATGTCTTAATTTTATATTATTGAAAGACATTTTAAATTTTTATATTATTTTTTTTTGTCAAATACGAGTATAAATAACACATTAAAAAATAATTATGACAATAATTAATTATTACAAATCATAATCAAATAGTATTTATCCATAATAGGGGCTAGAACATGTGATCTAAAATATTTCAAGGCCTCAACATTACTACTAAGTCAATGTCTCGTTGGCTTTAAAATCATATTTTTATATTATATATTATATAGATTTAAATATAGATATAGAATAACCAATGAGGCATTAATTTGTTGGTTAATATGGAAGCCTTGGATTTTAAAGTGCTTAGCTTTGAGTTAATTATGTATAGATTTTGTTCGATTCTTTATTTGTTTTTCATTCGTTATATTTTGTATTGTTTTGATTTTATATTGTAATTTTATTTATTTATTTATTTTTGCTCAATCAAAGTAAAATATAGCAAAGAGAGAAAAACGTTGGAGAAAATCAACCTCTTTAATGACAACAAGATTACAAAACTCGACCTAAGACAAATAACCTTCACTCAAACAATATTAAAAGATAGTAAAAAAAATTCACCACTAGACCTTAAAAAATGAAGGTTTCGATATACCTAGTTTTGCCAAAGCATCAGCAATACCGTTACCTTGCTAGTGAATAACAGTGAATTGAACTCGAACTAGTTGGTTAATGTCACAGTCTATATCAATAAATAGATTCCGTAACGGTCTATAATTCCTATTCATCAGCCACTTCAAAGCAACACACGAACTAAATTCAATAACTAATGGAACTTTCACCTGCCAACTCAACCCAATATACAGTTCCACGACTGTTTTAATGGCTATTATCTCAGCCATTTTCGATCCCCTAGCTACTATCAGCCCTGAAAATAAAGCACAAACCACTACTTTCTCATCTCTCAAAACCTCACCACAACCCTCTTCTTCCTCCAATGTTATCATTATACTTATGAATATCTTGTAAATGAGAGGGACAACCTAATTAAAGTTTTGGTAATTGAAATTAAAATTTTCTTAAGTGATGTCACAATAAATTGTTAACTTGTTGAACTAGTCTGTGCATATTTACCATATAAAATAAAATGGAAATGGATTTTTTTTCCCAATTCAAAGTCAAAATTCTAGAGAATAAATTTCCAAAATAGCAGTGGCGTACAGCTTAATCTTTTTTATTCTTATCTAAGTGTTGTTGCTCTAACTTCCAAGTCTTTGTTTACTTAATTGTCTTCAAATTGAATTGCAAAAACTCATGAAACATTATTTCCTTGTTTCCAGCAAGCATGTATTACTTGCAAAAATATAAACTAATAATTAAATACCAAGAAAAAATAGGCTATACTTTACTTTGAAAATTCATTAATATTTTGGAAATTTCTTACTTAATATACACATCAATGTTGAATTTATGACATTCTAGAAAGGTAAACTTTGCCTTCCACAATTTCGAATTTGAGTTAAATATTTTTTTATTTAAATTTAATTATAAAATATATAAATATATAAATATCAAAATTATTGTTAGCCCGAATCGAATTCGGATTTAGATTTTGAACCTAAAGTGTGGAGTTGCATATTGTTAAAACTAACGTTGATAATGGCAAATATAGAATGATTGTAAAGCAAAAGAAAAGAAAAGAAATTAAAACATACTGATTTTACGTGAAAATTCTTTCGAAAAAAAATCACAGGCAGAGGAAGAGAAATTTACTAATGTTGAAAACTAAATAATAAAATAAGAGTTTCGACTACATTTATTTAGAAGTTGAAAAATTATATTCTAATCAATGTCAAATAGAAGAAGTGTAGTTCTATACGGATTCTACATCTATTCGACCCTCAGCCTTAAGCCCTACACAGATCCTCTTTTTTTATCATTGTATTTTCTTTAATAACGATTCGGGTCACACAACTCTAACACATATAAACAAGTTTATGTTGCACTTCCGGTTCAGTTTTTAATTAAGTTATTTTTTATTTTTAATCAAATAGAAATAAGAGAAATAATTCACCTAATCTGATCTGCTTACAGGAAAATCTCACTCATTAATTAGTAACATTTAATTTTTAATATCTACTAGACTTGCTCATGGGCCAAGCTATTTGCCCTGGCCCGAAGGCCCACCTGAAATGTGGGAGGGTTTGGGCAAAAATACAGGTCCGAAAAATAAGCTTGGACAAAAAAATAAGGCCCGTTTAAAAAACGGGTCGGGCCTCGGGTAAGGTATTTTTGGCCCGGGTCTAGCCCTGCCCGGCCCGAATTCACTAAATGACAAAAAATCAGCTATTTTTTTTAATGTTATTTTCTTGTTGTTGTTTTTTTTTTTTTTTCCATATTTTGCTACCATATTACTATTATGTTGCTACTATTTTGTTGTTATTGTTTGGATATTGTATAAAACTTATTTTATTGTTAATTTTGTTATTATTTTAAAGGTATTTGTTAATTTTATTATTATTTTAAAGGTATTTGCTTGTTAAGTTGCATCTATCTTAATGTTATTTAAGTCTACATATTTTTTAAAATTTATTTTCAATTTTTAGGAAATATTTATTTTGATTTTTTAGTATTTTTGATGTATTATATATATTTAAAAATCATATAAAATAATATAAAAATTAATACAGGCGAGCTAGGCCAAGCTCGGTTTTAGTTTTTTTATATGGGTCGGACTTAGGCAAAATTTTAGACCCATTTTAAAGATCGGCCCAGCTCATGAACATCTCTAATTTCTACTAACTAAAAGAATGTTGAAAATGGATGAATAGTTCATAAACAACAAGTATTTACAATGAACATGTTCAAAAAAATCAATAAGCTAAATTAATAAGGTTAAAAGTATAAATTTACTGAATATTGAAATTTACCGATATACTTTGTTTTTATTAATATTTGTCATTATATTTTGAAACCATGAATAACTTTATCATGAAACTCTTATACGATTGAATTTTACCATTAAATTTTATTTTTTATTAAATTTTGTCACCAACTTTGACTTATATAGCTCTCCAATTTATTTATTTTTTTTATATTTTTTAACCTTTCAAATATCTGTGTTTATCATTTTAACCCAAAATAAATGAAAATTTTAATCTACTGTTAAATACTTGATGTGGTGTCAAGTATGAATAATAATAGGATGACGACATTCCACGTGTGAAAGAAAATTGTGTTTAATATATGTTTAATTCCATGTAGGAGAAAAAGGAGATTAGGCAATTAAACTCTATCCATTTTGGGCTAAAGAGAATTGAAAATAAAGTTGGAGGAATAAAATAATATATATATATATATTTTTTTTGCAAACTTGAAGGGCTAAATAAATTATTTGCCTAAGAAAAATTCTTTCAAATATTTTATTTTAATAGTTAACAATAATTTAACATATAAATATAAAAAATAGTAAACTAAATTAGAATTTTTATTTAATGAAATACAATTTTTTTAGAAAAAATTAAGTTTGTTTTATAAAATAATCATTTTTATCTAATTTGAATATTATATTTATTATTGTTAAAAATTGAAGTAAAATATAAAAATATTATTTTTATTAAATTTTATCTTTAAATTATTTTAAATTAAAATTGAATAATTAATACAAAATTTAACTTTAGTGGCAAAATTAAATCAAATAAAAATAAAACCACAAAATTCAATATAGAGTTGAAATATAGTGATAAATTTATTTGTAGTTCATAAGGACAATGACAAATATCAATTAAAGTGATGTATAGTGTTAATTTTTAACCCAAATTAATATCATTTATATGTACCAACATACATTAATTATGAAATTAATTTATTTGATATAGTTATTTAAAGAATTAGAAGATATCTACTCTAGGCATGCTATAGAAGTAAAGGTGGCTTAATTCAAAGGTTTGATGTGAGCTTACATTAATTTGCTTATAAGATAACTTAAAATGA
The DNA here is from genome assembly GCA_025698465.1 of Gossypium longicalyx. Lineage (NCBI taxonomy): Eukaryota > Viridiplantae > Streptophyta > Magnoliopsida > Malvales > Malvaceae > Gossypium > Gossypium longicalyx. The sequence goes on from CM047004.1 coordinate 4,833,503, forward strand.
ATAAATAATTAATTGTTGACTTTTTAGGGGGCAATTTGATAAAGTTAACTTAATTTATTAACTGATTTTATTATAAATTATAATCAACAACTACTTCACATTATTCCAAATATAGTCACCATTTTAATTGAGATTGCACAAATCCAATTGTGTACTAAAAAGTATTGGTCAATTTATAATTTTGTATTATATGTGTAATTTTCATTTATATAAATCAAACACATCCTAATAAATTTAAATTTTAAAAATTTTAAGTTAAAATCTCAATTAGGGTAGCTAGAATTTTGTTTTGACTTAATATCTTTCTAATAAGATCTTGTGATGTCGGTTGAGTATTAACTCGATTGGCATGGACATTGTTGTCAATGCAAGAGGACGTGGGCTCAAGTGCGTTGAAGCGTATTATCCTCCTATTTATAGGTAGTTTTAAAAATTGTCTCAAAAGAACAAAAATGAAAATTTTATATATCTAATTGTTACAAACAAATATGTAAGAACCATAAAATTTTTATAACTCTTCATTTTTATGATATTTAGTCACTTTACTTTTAATTTCAAAAATATAATTTCTCTATTTATCTAATTTAAAATTTAAATAATTGACTTTTGTTAATATTTAAATGTGTGTTGTCGATTGGATTTTAATTTGAAATCAAGTTTTCTAATATTAAAACGTCATGTTTTCAAATTTAATGAAAGTTCATTAATCGTGTTATCAATTGGACTTTATTGTTTAAATCAAACAAATTGAGGGCTAAATTTCTAAAATTAAAATCAAAAGAATTATTTTTTTTGAACAATCTCATTGTAGATTCTGATCATATCTGTTATTTTTGACATAATTCTTAGAACTACCTATAGTCCACCTAACTTATAAATAGGAGGAAAATATGCTTCAGCGCATTCGAACCTATGTCCTCCTACATTTACAACAATATTAATGTCAATTGAACTAAGACTGAATCTACCAAAACAACTAAATTACAATTCTCATTTATGAAACTTCCTAATAAATTAAAATAGACTAATTAACATTAATGTGTGGTCGAAAAACATGGTGCTTTAAGTCGTACCCCGCAAGAAATTTGTCGATTCTTTGTTTTTTTTTTTCCTGGTCACACGAAATAGATTTTGTACCATTTTCCACAATGTTAAGACCAAATTGCAGTACAAGTTTTAAAGGGTAATTAAAGAATCTTGACAACCCCAATTTTGAAGAGATAGTGACCATTTAGATTAAGATATAAATCTTAGAATAACCATAAAATTGAGATTTCATTCAATACATTGAACTAATACCAATTTAGTAAGCAAAATTCTGAATTTTGGTAGAAAAATTGAGCCTAAAATTTCGAGTTTACTTTTTAAGGCTAGAGGGAACTTAATTTCATTTATTTGGACCATTTAATTTATTACTACTTTGAAAGATTTTAGTTAGATTTGTTGTCCCATTTTCAAGGAAAATATTTAATTTGGACGGCCTGGCGGCTTTCAACAAGTTTTGGTGCCACCATGTCCAGAAATTAAATAAGACTTTTGGTGTTTTTTAACATTTAATTATATATATTTTATATCTTTATTTTGTGAAAATAATTTAGTTTTTCATTTCATTTTAATTTGTTAGAACTCCGTCATCATATTTTATATAAATTAAAAAATTATTTCAGTTGTTGATAAATAAATGAATTTAAACATTTGGTTTAAATATTTGGGTTTGTAAAATCGTTTCTGGAGTCAAAATATTTTATTCGAAAAATGAGTTTAGAAAAAATTTAAATTCATTTAAAATATATATCAAGATCAAGCTTAAACATTCAAAGTCTGAGTCCAGCCCATTTTAATTTTATAATACTTTATATTATGATATTTTTTATATATTATGTAATTTAGAATACATTGAAAAATAAACTTATACTAAATATATAATACTAATTTAATGTAAACATCAAAATAATGTTAAGATGACTATATGAAAATTTTTAATAAATAAAAATATAAAACTATTAAATATTAAAATAATATAATATAAATATTTTAAAAAATTATATGGGTTGGCCTAAAATGGGTTTGGGTTAGTCTTTTGTAAATAATTTGGGCAAAATTTTAGGCTCATATTTCGGGTCGAGATTAGGCAAGCATAAAATATGTTAATATCATACTTAAGCTCGGCCCGACTCAGTCCATGAATACCTCTAAAATATAAAAACTAAAAATAACCAAATTAGAGCATAGGGGCTAAATTTGTAACTCACGCATAGTATAGGGACTAATAGTGATTTAAAAATTTTCAAGTAAAGTAATACTTTAAAAAATATAGAAAAGGAAAGGAGGGTGACTTAAAGAACAAATAAATTAGGGAAGTCAAAGCAAAGTTTTAAAAGTCAGTAATATGTTCAACATTCTATGTTAACCGTTTTAATGGTTTTATCACTCTTATTATTTTATTTTCACTTGACTTTTATGGTTTCTAGACAATTTTTCTTCCTATATTTCTAATTTAGCAGCATAAAGTATTGAATCCTAATTAACAGAGTTAGGTGAGATGTTTAAAATTTCTGTTACCTTAATCAATGGTTAAGAGTTCGATCCTTACTTTAAGTGTGAAGTAGCTTTAAAACTTTTAGCTAGCATCTACTCTCTTAATGAGCTTATTGAATGCAAAAATTTAATCATTGAACTCACTCCAATGAATACTTTTGGCAACCAAAAAAAATATTAAATTCTATAGTTCTAGATATAATACGAACTTGAAATAAAAAAAATTAATTTATGAAAAATATTATAAAATACGACATAAATATATAAAAATCTAAATTGATATAAAAAGAAATACATAAAACGCCTTGAACCCTGCATAAAATTTCCGGTGAAGATTAAAACCTATTTACTTTTTTCTCGAATGAAAATTAGCAGCCTTCTAGATAACTACAGCTTTGGAATTTTTGGAAAATTATTATTAATTATTAAGTATTAATTATCGATAATGTCATTAAAATGACTTCTTGAATTGAAAATGGGCACAAGTGCTGCATTACATTTGCTTTTCAAAATGACCAGACATTTCTATCGTCGTAGAAATACTTTTTTTTTTTAATTTTATTGTTCTGCGGATTGAATTTTAATTTTATTGACATGAGCATAATTGTCAATATAGGGGGATATGCGTTCGAGTACGCTGAAATACATTATAATTAAAACATATAATGAGATTGTTTAAAAAAAATTTTGTTCTAAAAATACACTTAAATTAATTAAGGTTTAATTAATTTTTCAAAGAAAATTCTCAAATGCCGTGTCATTTCGGTACCTACTTATGCCTTGTTATTATCTTCAATTTTAACCTACAATTTCAACTGATTAATTTTGAACCTTTTTTTTCATAGAGAAAAATAACACTCCTATTAGCTAGGAATGAATAAAAACGGTGTTTCCTTCATATAAGGAATCATAAGTATCTCCTTCTAGTAGTCGTATAACATACTGTGGTGGAATTGGGAATAGAACTACTTGGTTTAGCTTTCCTATTACTGCCTTTGCCAAACTATCAGCTACCTTGTTACTTCCTCGCAAGACATGCCTAAACTTCACTTTCCAATCCTTATTACACCATTCATAATTTAACCGGACTTCTGCAATGTTACTAATTTATGCGAACCCATTACAGATAGTATCTATGAGCATCACATTGTCACAATTAATCTCAACCTGTTTAAAACCCTTCAACCAAGCCAGTTTCATCCCTTCAACAATCGCTCGTGCTTCAGTCCTGAATATCTCATCTATCCCTATTACCACGTTAAAACTTGTCAACCATTCTCCATCTGAATTTTGGCACAGCTCCTTCGATCGCTGCTTTGGTGTTATTTTTTGAAACAGAACCGTCAACATTAATCTTGACCCAATCTGAATCGGGAAGTTGCCATCTTTGTTCAATTTTAAAAGAGCAAGCCAAATGAACCATCTTGGCATTATACCCACAAGACTTTGTCCAAACAAGAGCCGATGCAATAAGTTCATGACTACTGCTACTAGCATTTTTAAAAATGAAAGCATTGCAATTTTTATAAATAAACCAAGTCACTATTGAAAAGAAGGTTGACCATTCACCACCATCAAAATTAAGCATCCCTTTATTCATGATATTCCAATATATTCATTCCCCAATATGGAAGTTGAAAAAAAATTCCAAGCATTCCTAGGTAATAAGGACTTCCACACCAATTGGGCAAAATCACAATCTCTCACAGCATGGATTGTTGATTCAATTGACTTGCCACATTGTTCACGAAAAGGAAAAAAAGACATACCTCTTCGTACGCGCTCCTCATTTTTCAAAATCTTATTCCGAACAAGCATCCACAAGAAAGTCCTAACTCTTTGAGGAATTTTCATTTTCCAAATGACTTCATCATCTCCGAGCTGATTAAACGAGATGGGGCAACAAAGATGTTTCTATGACTCATGTATAGAAAATTTCTCGACAGCCATCCACTTCTAAGAGAGATGATCCACTCCCGACTCCCTTAGAGGAGGGTTGCAAGTTTGTATTTGGTTAACCACCTTTCTAGGGAAGATCCAAGTGGAATTCCATTCCCCTTCTGGATTTATTACATCACAAACGCGAATGGTTTCATCAAGAGTGCCATTACTATTGAAATGGAATTTTAGATGCCCCAAATCATGTAGCCAGACATCATTCCAAAAATTAACCATTCGTCCATCATGAATTATCCAAACGAGTCCCTTCTTCACTTCACTCCAAACTTTGCAATGGATCGCCAGACGTAGGAACAATTACTGCGATGCAAATCCTTAGGAATGATCCCATGAATATTATATTTGTTTCTAAGAATCCTTACCAATAGTATATCCGTATTAGTCACCAAATTAAAGCTTAGTTTTTAAAGAAATAACATGTTCTGGTCATACAATCGCCGAATACCAAGACTGCCTTTATCAACTGGTCTACAAACATCACTCCAACTTATTAGAGCCACCTTTCTCCTTTCATTATTGGAACCCCAGAGGAAATTTCGAGCAACCTTTTCAATCTCTTTACAAATCGTAAATTGGAATTCGAGCTGTTGCCATAAACTAATTTGGGATCGACAAAAGAACCGACTTCACTAAAGTGAGCATTCCAGCAAAAGATAGCTTATGAGCATCCCATCCATTTAAATGGTTCCGAATTTTATCCAACACAAAGGAGAAAGTATTCCTACCAACCCTACAATGAAAGAGAGGCATGCTAAGATATTTTCCCAAATCCTCCACTCTAGAGAAACCCAAATTGGCACTTAAGTCAGCAGATACCTCCTCTGTCATGTTGCTTGAGAAAAATATATGTGTTTTTTGCCTATTAACTTTATGGCTAGAGAACCAACAGAATCTATCCAACACATGTCTAAGGAATTCAGCTCCTTATACCGTTGCTTTACCAAAATGTAAAAGATCGTCAGCAAAAAAAAAAGAAGAAAAAAAGTTAAGAGACACCTAGGCCTTGGCGTGAAAGCATAATTGGTTCCCAAACCCCCTATTCAATCGATGTTTTAATTAGATGCCCCAGACGTTCCATGCCAAGAACAAACAAATAGGGAGATAAAGGATCCCCTTGTCTCACACCTCTAGATGGGATAAAATCTTCCGAGAGAGTTCCGTTCCAGAGCAATTGCAATGAAGATGATGAGATGCAGTGCATAATAGTTCTCACAAAAGTTGTGTAATGACAACTTAAAATTGATTAATCGTGAATGAGATGATATATTTTATTGATATAAAATTGAGATTACGGTGGTTTACAACGATTTTAAAAGATGGAAAGTAATAGATGATTATGGGTGATTGGAATTTAAGTTCTTATAATAAATAGAATTTGAGAGGAGGAAGAAAAGAAGTTAGGAGTGCGAGTGTAGAGAGAGGTCAATGTTCTTTGGTATCTATGGGTCTTAAAAAGGGGTGTCTTTGTTCATTCCCAAAGCACCACGTGTCATTTCAATATTAGTTTCGTACTCCTTGGAATCTAGTCTACTTATTGGTATCTTGTCCCCTTAGATACAGAATATTGTGTCAAAACAATGGATAAATATGATGTAAAGGTGGCAAATATTTTATCCATGTAAAGCTTTGCGAGGTCTTGGCCTCGTAGGTGCACTTAGCTCGCATAATAATTCTTTGTTTGATATATTGACTTGCAAGGTTAGTAGGACGTGGTGTTAGCTTGTGAGATGTACGAATAACACATATTATCAAAAATAAATTATTTATATTTTATTTTAAAATTTTAATAAACATACACATATTACCAAAACAAATAACCATCACATTTAAAAATTGATAGCACATCTTGAATGACAACTTTAAAAAAAAGTCATAAGCTCATGTCACTGTATGTTTAATGCCAAAACTTACCTCTTAAAAAATTGGTGGGAAACTTTTTTGTAATGCCTCGGCAAAATTGTGATGATAAAAATCAATACTAATGTAAATTCTTATTAGTGATGAATTATTATCTTTGTTTAAAAGATTTTTTTGAAAAAAAATTATGATTAATAGGCTTTGTTCACGAGAATGTGATTCATTGTATTTATGATACATAAAAGGTGACATTATTTTTTTGTCACAAAAATTGGTTTAACGTGGTTAACAAAGTAATTTGTCACTCTTTATTATTTTCTTATATTTTATATGACCACATAGATTTGTGTCACTTAATTTTTAGTGCCAAACATTATCACCAAAAAATCGGTGGGAAAACTATTTTAGTGGCATTTTTATTTTTATTTGACATTTTGTTTTTGTCACTAGTTCAAAAATTTATAAAGCAGTTTTTAAATGTGTTGTTTTATGATGAAGTTTATAATCTAGCACCATTATCATAAATATATTTTATCATCGATACTTTTAGCTTATCATTATTATGAAGAAAATATAGTGACACTCATTAGCTTCACTAAAAGTGTATTATTAATGATAATTAAACTACCTTCCAAAAATTTAACTTTAATTACAGATATCCATGGGGTGGGGTGAATTTATCTTTTCTTTTTAGAACTTTCTATGCTATTTAGATAAATATCATGGCAAATTTAAGTTACTATGTTTGGAATTTTGTGTTGAATAATTTTGGATATTTCTTCAAGTTGGTGTATTTCATGTAAAATTTATTTGGGTTTTTAATGTTTGATTTGCTAACTGTTTATGTGAAAATTGATGTTGTAATTTAGAAAAGGGAAAAAGAGAGCTGGGGAGACATTTACAAAGCTCTATAGTTTCCATTTTGCTCATAAGGAGATGTGCATTTTAATGGCGAGCCTTGATGAAGCTGTTAAAACCATTATTTTATACAAGCTTAAGCTCGACAAAATCGTCACCACAATCCAAATCATTGGTGAGTGTATGTCAAGAATTCACTTTTCCCATTGAACTTGTAGTAGGTAATTTCATAAAATTCAATGGCTAGCTTGTTATCAATCATCAAGCCTTGTTAAACTATAGCATAGAAGAACTAAAAGAAACAAGGATGATCAAGAAGAATACATCATTTTCCATATCTAACTTCTGAATACAACTATTATTTAATAGAGAATAGGAGCCATCTGCACTAACAGCTAACCGCTAATAAACTTAACAGCCTATAATAATCTAACTAACTTATTAGTTACACTAACATTCTCCTGGTCTCTTAAGAAAATCTTTTGCTTGTAAAACATAATCATCACTGGACAAAACTCGGAGAGCATGTCCAAAGGTTGCAAACTGTTTGGGCGTGATGGGCTTGGTGAGGACATCCGCAATTTGTTTGTCAGATGGAACAAAATTGACCTGCAGTGCTCCATCAATGACTTTCTCTCGAACAAAATGATGATCAATCTCCACGTGCTTAACTCTGGCATGATGTGTGGGATTTGCAGCCATTGAAACAGCAGAGGTGTTATCGCACCAGACCACTGGAGGTTGAGAAAGAGGCATGCCGAGCTCATCTAACAACTGCTTGACCCACAGTAGCTCAGATACACAATTGGCTAAGCTTCGATATTCAGCTTCTGACGAAGACTTGGATACAACTGGTTGCTTCTTGGAGCACCAAGCAACAGGATTTGCCTCTAAGAAAACAACATAGCCAGTGGTGGAACGTCGATCTTCAACTGAGGACGTCCAGTCAGTATCAGAATAGTAGACTAAGGCAAACGGACCCTTGGAGAGATATACATGATTTATTGTTCCAAGGAGATATCTCAACACACGTTTGACAGCCTTCCAATGTAACTCACTTGGAGAATTCATATACTGGCTAAGTTTATTAACATAAAAAGACAAGTTAGGGCGTGTGATGCAAACATATTGAAGCATACCAACGACACTGCGATACAGATGCCCATCAGCAAACGAGGGACTACCATCAGAAGCAACTAGCTTAGGAAGGCTCACCATGGGAGTTGGTGTAGCGGACGCACCTAACATCCCAGTCTTATGTAGTATCTCAGTGAAGTATTTTTTCTGATTCAAGAACAGCCCCTGAGAAGTATGTCGAACATTGATGCCCAAGAAGAAGTTGAGCTGGCCCATGTCTTTAAAACCAAACTTGAGATAAAGTTGCTGGACAACACTATCAATCTCCTCACCAGAACTGCCTGTAAGAACAATGTCATCTATATATGCCATAAGCAACAAATAACTCCCTGAAGTGATTTTGTTAGTTTAGCAAAGAACTAATTAAAGTATAGAACAAAATATGAATGAAGGGATAATTTAATTGATTAACAAAGCAGCCCTTATATACAAGTCCCAAGTAACAACCTCAACAAGAAATAAATTCAAATTGCTACTAATAAGCTAAAAACTCCCCCTCCTACTAACAAGCTAACAAATCCCCCTAAGACTTAGTCTTATTATTTTAAAAATAGCTGCAGCCTTGAGATACTAACATTCTCCTCCTAACTCAAGTGCTGCAGACATTCTCCTGAGCATGTTCTTTAGATATTTCATGTGCAAAAGATGATAGTTTATCAGAGAGAGATGTCACCTGCTGCTCCAAGAGAGTTACCTTTGCATGCAACTCCTCATTCTCAAAACACTTGATTTGCAGTTGTTCTTGCACGATAGGATTATCTTCCTGATACTTGGATGCCACTTCCTCCTCCTCAAATGGATTCAATGAGAACCTCTTCTCCATCTTGATCCTAAACAATTCATTGTCACTAGAGTCAAGGATCAAACACATTCCCTCTTTGAACATCACCTTGAATCTCTTCTCTACCAATTGACCCACACTCAACAAGTTTTGATCAATCTCAGGTACAAACAGAACATCTGAAATCAACTTAGTTCCAACACAGCTCTCTATTGCTACTGTGCCTCTTCCCTTCACTTCTAGGTATTCTCCATTTCCTATCTTAACTTTCGACTTCAATGACCTGTCAAGGTCTTTAAACAGCTTCTCATCAGAAGTCATGTGATTGGTACAACCACTATCAACTAACCAATTGTCACATAAAATCCTTGATAAGAAGCAAGAGACAACAAACAAATGATCATCTTCTTCTTCAACTACAGCATGTATTTCACTCTGCTGCTGATTTCTCGATTCCTTGCAAAACCTCTCAATGTGCCCCATCAAGTTACACATTCTACATTTCACATCTAGCCTTCTTCAACACCTAAAATGGGGATGATTCTGTTTTCCACAATACTTACATGAAGAATACTTATTATAATTTTCAGTACTATTACCTTTTGTAACAGTTTTTGAACCACTATTACAATCACTCTTCCTCTCATTCCACTTCCGTTCCTCACTTTTTTCGTCTTGCTGCATCTTAGCCTTCAATGCTCCTTCTATACTTCTTTCTATGCTTCCTTCCTACCTCATTAGCCTCCTCTACTCTTGTGCTTGTAAAGCACCAACTCCACTACTCTCAATTGAGTCAAGTCCTTAGTGTTCTCAAAAGAGGCAATAGTTGCTTCATATTTCTCAGGCACGGAGACAAGTATCTTCTGCACCAGTCTAGAATCAGAGAGATCAGCCCCAAGAACTCTTACCTTGTTGGCAATATCTATCAGCTTGTCTGAGTATTCTTTGATTGACTCAGACTCCTTCATTTGTAGCCTCTCGAATTCTCTGATCAAGTTCAACACCTTCATGCTCTTGATCCTTTCATCTCCTTGATACTCAGCTTTGAGGTAGTCCCATATTTCCTTCGCTGATCCAAAAGCCATAATTCTATTGAATATGGCTGGCGAAACCGAAGTATAAAAACAAGACCTTGCATTAGCCTTCCTGGTGGTTCTCTCCTTGTGCATTTTGATCTGATTCATAGTTGGATTATTAGGAAGTGGAGTCACCTCATAGTCTTCCTCAATAGCTTCCCAATAATCACAACCCTCCATGTATGCTTGCATTCTCACGGCCCATGCTTGATAATTCTCTCCATCAAACACAGGTGGGGCTAAGATGGACAGGTTACTCGATCCCGATTCCATTTTCCTAAAAAAAAACTCACAAGTGTATCTCTCAAATTTTTTTCTCAGAACTCTCACAAACCTTTTCTCATAAGTCCCTCAAGAAAAATGGCTCTCGATACCACTGTTAGTTTAGCAAAGAACTAATTGAAGTATAGAATAAAATATAAATGAAGGGATAATTTAATTGATTAACAAAGAAGCCCTTATATACAAGTCCCAAGTAACAACCTCAACAAGAAATAAATTCAAATTGCTACTAACAAGCTAACAAATCCCCCTAAGACTTAGTCTTATTATTTTAAAAATAACTGCAGCCTTGAGATACTAACAAATTCGAATGAAAAGTGATGGATCAGCCTTTGGTACCTGAAAGCCAAGTTGACCAATCAAATACTGTTTGAGCGTTTGAAACCACGCCTAAGGAGCTTGTCTTAAGCCATAGAGAGCCTTGTTGAGTTTACAAACCAACTTTTGACCATTCGAACCTGGCTCTTCAAACCCAGATGGCTGGGTCATGTAAATCTCCTCAGTTAACTCCCCGTTGAGGAAAGCATTGTTGACATCTACTTACCTCAATGGCCACCCTTTCATGACTATAACAGCAAGAATGGTTCGAATAGTTATTGCTCGAACTACAGGGCTGAAGGTATCTTAAAAATCAACGCCAGCATGCTGAGAGAAACCTTTTGCAACCAGACGAGCTTTGTACCGATCTACTGAACCATAAGCTTTCTTCTTGACTTTAAATAACCACTTGCAGCCAATTGCTCTTCTGTTGTCAAGTAACGAACAGAGGCTCCATGTGTGATTTTGTAGTAGTGTATGTAACTCATTATGTAATACAGCTTTTCAAGACTCATTGGCCATTGCTGCATGAATGTCAGCAGGAATGTGGTTAGAAGCTTTAGGTGTTGTACTCAGATATGCTTTAGGTTTAAAAATCCCTGCCTTGCTACGGGTAACCATAGGATGAGAATTAGGATAGGCACGTGCTGGTGAATGGGTTTGTGTGAGGAGATTATTACAGGATGTGCTATGAACAGAAGTTGTTGGTAAAGAGCATCCGTGATTAGGTGACTGAGAGTGGGATGCAGTTGACAAGGAGTGGACTTGTGTTGTAGGGTTATGGACAGGTAGTGAACGAGTAGTGAATGATAGAGGTGAAGATAAGACAAGCAAGCGAGAGCTAGTTTGCGGTGTAGGTGGTTGAGGGACCAGCTTGGAGGAGATGGTTTTAAAAGGAAAGACAGATTCATTAAAGGTGACATGACGTGAAACATATATCCGTCCACTATCATCTCGACATCGATAGCCTTTATGCAATGGGGAGTACCCTAAAAATGTACAAGGTGTTGATCTAAATTGTAGCTTATGAGTGTTATAGGGTCGGAGATCAGGAAAACACATACACCTAAATACACGCAGGAATGAGTAGGTGGGTCGAACTTGAAATAATTTTTCATAGGGTGAGATATGGTTAAAAGAAGAAGAAGGCAACCTATTTATCAAATAGGCAGCACTACTAAACGCATCATTCTAGTATGACAAAGGTATTGTTACATGAGCCAGCATAGAAAGACCAACTTCTATGATCTGTCTATGTTTGCGTTTAACTATACTATTTTGTGTAGACGTATAGGGACAGGAAAATCAATGCACAATTCCTTGTTGAGCCAAGTAGAACTTCAATGCCCGAAACTCTCCTCCTCCATCTGTTTGCAATGTTTGAAGTTTACAACCCAGAGTGTGTTCAACCTGCCTATGAAACTGCGAAAAAACAGTGAGCACTTCAGACTTCCTCTTTAAGAAATAAACCCAAGTGTACCGCGTATAGGCATCAGTGAAAGCAATATAATAGTAAAAGCCATTGGAAGGGACTGGTGCCGGCCCCCAAACATCAGCAACAATTAATTGAAGAGGAGCAGTATATTTTGTAGAAGATTTCTGAAATGGCAGTTTATGTTCTTTTCCCAAATGACAGGCAACATAATGAAACAATTCATTATTCGAACCAAGAGGTATATTATAACTGGCTAGAGCCTTTGCAAGTATAGTTTTATAAGGATGACCTAACCTAGCATGCCAAACATTTAAAGGAACATTTGAGCTTGTAGTAAAACATTGAGCTGAGACAGAGGGCAGTCCAACGTGAGACGAGTCACGTAAATCCAGCTTGTATAGACCATGATGCACAGATCCTTGAAGAAGCACCTCCCTGGTGTTTAGATCACGCACCCGACACTGTGTAGGAAGAAATTCAAAGATCACCTGATTGTCTTTTGTGAACTTGGATACAGACAAAAAATTCTTTGTTATACCAGGTACAAAGAGTAAAGCTCTAATGTATAATGGTCTTGTACGAGTAAGCAGAGAAGACTGACCAGTAGATAAAATAGGAAGTGTAGCACCATTGCCAATATACACCTTACCTAGGCTGTTGTAGGAAGTGCTCTCACCCATTGAAGAAGGCGAATGAGTAAGGTGATGTGTAGCCCCAGAATCTGGGTACCAAGTATTGTCACTAACAACTTCTGGAGTTGCAATAAGAGCTTGAGAAGGTGACACCGAAGTAGCTGCACTGGCAGGCTGTGGAGCATTGACTAGAAATGGATTAGGCCAAGTAGGCACTGAAACAGGTGGAAAATACCAACCTGGTTGAGAGACAGGAGCAGAAGTTGTGGCTGGCACAAAGGACAAATTAGACCAAGGCACTATGTGAGACCCCGAACCGTACATACAAACATTGGTCTGTAATTGTGAAGGAGGTTTGTAGTTTGTACTTTTGTATGAAGCATCAAATTTATAGTAGCAGCGGTCCACTAGATGACCCTGCTTACCGCATAACTGACATTGAAATTGCGAACCAGACGAGCGACCACGTCCACGACCTCGAGTGTTGGAGGAAGGCCGATAAGCTGGTGAAGCAACAGGTAAATCAGTAGATTGATGAGTCACTATGTTGACAGAGCTAGGTACCTCAATGATGAGAACCTGCTGACGAGCTTTAGCGTCAAGCAGCATAGTAGTTACACCCTGAGCATTGTATGGAACGGGACTGGCTGTGATGATCGTGATGACCGACTCATTTTCAGACGGCAAGCCATTGAGAATGGCAGTGACATGTTCATGATCACTAGTGGCCTCTCTACAGCTGGCAAGGTTATCACAGTACCCTTTTATCTTCATCAAGAAATCTTTCATAGACAAATCATCCTTACGCTGAGAATGTAGGGCACGCCTATAAAACATTAACCTAGACATAGTTTTGCTGCCATACAAACTAACAATAGCGTTTCAGATTTGAGCAGAAGTATCTATACCAATAAGATGAGGAAGGACAGCTTGACTGACGAAAGACAGGAGCCATGAAGCAAGCACACTGTCTTGCTGTTCAAACTTAGCAAACTCAGGATTCTCCTGAAGAACACCATCAACATCCGGAACAAACGAAGGTGGAGGAACAGTACGTGTATCCAAGAACTGTTGAAGTTTGTATGTCTTGATTGCCAAGAGAACCTGCTGACGCCATAACAAGAAATTATTGTCATCAAGAATAACACTTAGTTTCTTGGTAGAAAAGAAACGACTATCAACAACTCCATCAACAAGAGTAGAAGACATTGTTGGAGTAGCGGAACGCACTGCTGATGAACTGGAAGGAATAGACATGAAGAGAAAAAGAAGAAAAAACAAAACTCCAGGAATCAATGGCACTGATACCATGTTAAACTATAGCATAGAAGAACTAAAAGAAACAAGGATGATCAAGAAGAATACATCATTTTCCATATCTGACTTCTGAATACAACTATTATTTAATAGAGAATAGGAGCTATCTACACTAACAGCTAACCGCTAACAGACTTAACAGCCTATAGCAGTCTAACTAACTTATTAGTTACACTAACAAGCCTAAGTTGATGAAATCATATAACTATATATTTAAATTATTTGCCAATTGAGTGTTAATTCGATTGGTATGGACATTGTTGCCAATGCAGTAGGACGTGGGTTTGAGTGCGTTAAAATGCATTATGTTCTTATTTTTAAGTTAAGAGGAGTTATGGGTAGTTTTAGACATCGTGTCAAAAAAACAAATATGATCAAAATCTATAACGAGTATATCCCATACTTTTTTTACTTATTAGATCTTGACTTGATCATGGGCTTGGACAAAAAAGGCCTGTTTTCTAAACAAACATGGCCTTGGATAAGTTTTTTTGGCCCAGCTTGGCCCAAATTTGTAAAAAAAAAAATGCTGCCTTTTGCTTCTATTTTGGTGTTGTTTCGCTATTATATCACGACTATTTTGTTATGATTGTTTGGATATTGTATAACTCTTATTTTATTGTTGTTACTATTTTTGAGGTATTTGCTTGCTAAGTTGTACCCATCTTAGTGTTTTTTAAATTTATTTTCAATTTATTGAGAAACATTTATTTTAATGTTTTTAGTGTATTTGATATATTATATTTTTAAATTTATTTTATATAAAAATAATAATATAAAAAATTAATACGAGCAAGTTAGGTCGGGCTCGTATTTTAGCACTTTTATCCAGACCGAATTTGAACAAAATTTTAAACCTATTCTTTTAGCTGAATCTGGGCCTAAAATTTTATTGGGGCTGGGCCATGATGACCTCAAATTAGACCATGATTATAAATTGAGACTATGTTCAATTTTCTGTTATTAAAGAGCATTTGAAGGGTCATATTTAAGATTTTATCATATATTAGAAGTGAAATACATAATACTATTTGGTTAGTCTTTTTATGGCTCATAATCTTTGAATTTATGCAAATGATAAAGTTGGAAAATTTTACATGAAAAAGGTAATAAAATAGAAAAATCTTTGTAAATTAATTATATTGAAGGTAGCAAGCAAAGTCTCGTTTTGATTTGTCATCAGATTGTGCTTTCTTCACCGGTTTAAATATTTGTTGATGATGGAAGACTGAAATATTAGATGCCATTACTAGGTGACAGGTCATTTTCTTTCTTTGTTCACTCTATTGCTCCATGTCATTTCATTTCACTTTTTTACTCCATATCATTTCAAATATTTACATCAGTGAAAAAAAAAACATAAAATCTTAAATAATAGCCTAACAAATTTAAAAGGGTAGACATAAAATTAATTCTATTAATGTTAGACTGAGTTCGAAATTAGGCGATAGGCGGAGTTGGTAGGTTATTTTTGTCTAAGATAAACATCAAAGAAGATGATGGGTGATGAATCTAACCCTCTAGTATTTAGAATCAGTTTTCATTTTTTTCAAAATCTTTTTTTTTTTTTAATTTTGAAAATACAATAAGAGAATCAATTTCTAGAAGCACATTCTCCCGTATGTTTTTAACAGCAAATTCAACCCCTTTAGTGACCGTCATAGCTTC
The DNA here is from genome assembly GCA_025698465.1 of Gossypium longicalyx. NCBI lineage: Eukaryota > Viridiplantae > Streptophyta > Magnoliopsida > Malvales > Malvaceae > Gossypium > Gossypium longicalyx. The sequence continues at coordinate 4,849,361 of CM047004.1, forward strand.
TACAACCTAGCCTCATCCGCTATCACCCTTTCAGTTGCTCCATCAAGAACCATTCCTCTACAATCTCTACAAATGACACCTACATCAGCTTTACCATTTTTAACATCGAATGCCCCATCACAGCTAATCTTAATCCATCCTCCAGTTTATAATAGAAAATTAACCATAACTAGTCTTTGTTTATAATCGAGATATAAAAAGTAAAAAAAAAAAAAAAAAAAAGGTCTGGGACATAGACAACAAACTAGCTCATGAATAGAACACTAATCTGCTGAAACAAGTTGAAATATAATGAAACAAATTGGTCTATTTTTTTCAAAGTAATTTGGGGAGTTGGAAGCCTTTGCTCAACTAGCCATCCCACTAGCAAACCATAAAACTACCCATCTTTATAATAAAACATAAGAAGATTTAAATATGTAATTATATCAATTCACTAATTTAGGCTTGATGATAGATAATCAACTAGCCATTGAATATGAAATTACTTACTACAAGTCCAATGGGGAATGTGAATTTGCCATACACTTACCAATGGTTTAGATTGTGGTGAACATTTTGCCGAGCTTAAGTTTGTATAAAATAATGACTTTTGAAACATCCCAAAATTTTCAATGTCTTTATACATTACTATTCCGGGAATTGAACAGAAAATTCTCAGAAAATAAATTTTGATTAATTATTGATTCAAATAAAGGTAAGATATTAGTGGATTTATTATTGAGAAGTGATAAAAGTGATAAGGGATTTTAGTGGGATTGTGTCAAAAAAGTGAAATTAGTGGTGAAGCGAATATGAAAACTATTATAAGGGTATTTTGCTCATTGCATAGGTATTTTAGAATTTTGAATCGTGAGTGATTATGAGAAAAATTGCAAAGCATTAGATTTAATTTTGAGCATGTATTGTCGATTGAGTCTTAATTCGATTGGTATGGGTATTATTGCTAATGCAGGAGAATGTAAGTTCGAGTGTTTTGAAACATATTATCCTCCTATTTATATGGGTTAAAATAGCACCTCATGAATCAAAACTGAAAAAAGTTGTCAAATTTAAAAATTAAATGTTGATTTAATATTTTTTCTAAGCATATTTTAATCACATATTTATTCGTATTGCATAAAATTAGATAAACGCGCAACGGGCACAACAACAAGCGGCTCCGCCTTCGACAACACCAATTGTAGCTTCTCTTTTACATCAGGTTTTCTCCCATTTGGCAATTCCCATTCGAAACAATGCAACAATGTCGCCAAAATCTGCATCATAATTTTCTCTGCCAATGGAATCCCAACACAAATCCTCCTCCCCGATCCAAACGGGAAAAAATGGAAACTATTTCCTGTATAATTCCTTTTCTCAGTGTCTTTCAAGAACCTCTCTGGCTCGAATCGAAGAGGGTCTTCCCAGAACTCAGTGTCCCTTTGTATTGCCCACACATTGAAGAAAATATTAGAATTTTTAGGGATGGTGTAACCAGCTACGATTGTGGTCTCGCTCGACATGTGCGGAAATAACAAGGGAGCCGGTGGGTGAATTCGGAACGTTTCTTTCACCACTGCTTCTAAGTAGAGCAAGCGAGGAAGATGGGACTCTTCAACGCTGGTTTGGTCCCCAATTATTGCATCCAATTCCTCGGTGACTCTTTGTAGTTTATTTGGGTGCCGTAGTAATTCCGTCATCGCCCATTCCATTGTTGTAGATGTTGTGTCTGTACTGCCAATTATCATATCCTATACCCACAAATAGAAACAAAGGATTAAAACTATGCAAAATTTAATTAAAACCGAATTAATCGATCAAATTGAGATAATTTTAATTAACTTTTATTTTGATTAGATGATTCAATTAAAGTATACTAGGATGGTTTCACCCAACTAGGTTTTCGGTTATTTATTTATTGACTAATTTATAGAGTAAAAATTTAAAGGTTATAATATGTTTTAAATTTTTGTACTCTTTGTATATTTAAAATTTAGTATACATACATGTTTTAGGGATTTAGTCCTACTTTTCGAATTTAAAAATTCAGGTCCAATTATTTACACTATTAAAATTCTTCTGTTAAAGCTGATGTAATGTTTAAAAAAAAAAATACCCACTCGGTATTTATGTTTTTAAAAAAATATCATTTTAATGAACCTAAATTTAATAGAGTATTTTAACGGTGCTAACACTTCTTAAAAATTCACATTAATATTTTAATCAAAATAAAATATTTAAACCAACTAATGACATTATAAAATTTAAGATATCAAATTTGGTCAAAATCAAAATATAGAGATTATATTTCAAATCTTAATTAAATGTAGGATCAAAAACTAAAATTTAACTAAATAATCTCAAAAGAAAAAAAGAAGTAGAAAGGCTAACTAAAATTTAACAATTATATTAAAAAAAGTAAAGCAATGGACAGGTGTTACATAAGAAAAGGTTTAGTCTTCTTTTGATATTTTTCATATTTGTTTTATAGTTGATATTCAAACTAAAGTCATCCTTTTATGTACAGTACTATAAATTAGACAGGTTAATTGTTTGTTTTTTATATCAATTTTATATACTTCAAAATAAGTTCCAATCCAATTGAATGTACCATTAGTTCAAAATTTGTTGTTAATCCCTGTAATTTTATAGAATATATATTTTTAAAAAATTAAAAATTAAATTGTTTTATTTTTTTAATTTAAAATTTTTAATTTATTCATTAGCACCTTTAGTATTTTCATTTAAATTTTATTAACCTAAATTATTTTTTTTATTTTTTTCGTCAATTATTATCACATCATATAACAACACTCTAATTAACATTTTTAATTTAAAAAATGATGTTAAGAGTTAACGGTGTTAAATTTAAATTTAAATTTTAAAATTTTAAAAATAAAATGATTAAATTTCTAAAAATAAAATTATATAAACTAAATTTTAAATTTACGAAAAAAAATTTAAAGATATACTTTTGTAAATTTAAAATTTTGATAAATTTAAAATTTAATCCATGGTATTTCAAAATTTAATCCCCTACTTACCAGCAGCAAAGCCTTTATTTCCTTGATGGATATTGAAGTTTTGGCATCTCCTCTTTGGTTCAGTTCCAACAATTGCTGCAGAAAATCCTTGCTGCCCGCCATTTTTCGTCCCTCTCCGAGCTTCGTTCGCTGCTCTATCACCGATTCAAAAAACCCATAAAACCACGACATATGCTTCTTGGTTTTGGATTCAATTCCTTGCAAATCCAATGGCTTCAGCACCGGGAAAATATCAGAAACGTTGGGTTCTCCGAACAACCCCACAAATTCCTCTACTCGATCCTTAAATTCAAGCCCAAGCTTCGCTTCTTCTCCGTTCAACGAACCACCCCATAGCATGCTGATTGTAACGCTCAGCATTGTTAAGAATATTTGTTCGCTGAGGTTGATGGGTAACCCAATTTTCCCAAGGATATTCTTCACCGTATGCCGGACCTCTCGTCGGCGAAACTCGTAGCAGGCATCGAGGCCTTCTTTGCTCATTATTTCTCGCACGACGAGCTTACGCATCTTGTGTAATCCTGGGCCATTGGGTCTCCACAGGATATCGAGTCCGCCGTAGGTTCCGGTCACTGCCGCCGCTGGAACATCGCGGTTGGCGAAGATGGCGTCGTGGTCTTTGAGGATTTGTTTGGCGATTGATGGTGAGCTTATGATGACGTAAACTTTTCTTCCCAACTGAAGCTTGATGATAGGGCCATGGATTTTGGATTGTTTGGTTACATACTGGAGGAAATCGGGTTTGATGAAAAGGAGGTGGCCGAGTATCGGCAAGCCTGGCGGGCCGGGCGGCAGCGGCGGAGGCTTGGTTTTGATGTTGAATTTCTTAACCAACCGTGAGAAATAGATAATTACTAGCGTCGCCACAGCGAGAGTGGCTGCCACTTCGGTAATAGTGAACGCAGGAAGTCCGTCGCGGCAGGGCAACCTGCCATTGCTGACCTTAACGTAGAAGTTGGACATTGGTGGGTACTGTTGTTCGAATAGAAAAAAAGGCAGAGGAAACGGAGGACTTAGGCTCCCTATAAACGCCAAATAATAATAGGAAGTATACTCGAGATGTAACACATAACCAATCTAATAATTTATGTATTTATGTTATTTTCGTATTAAATTAATACATTAATAATATTTATTATTAGTTTATTTTTTTCATAAATTTTTTTGTATAAATAAAGTATTATGTCGACTATAATTTAAACAAATGTCAGTTTGGATATTATGTGAAGTAGGAGGCGGCACCAAAGGGGTCCATCTTGGTTTACCAAATTGCGGGTTTAGGCCTTCATGTTTTGGTAAATTTTAATTAATAAGAGAGTAAATTCTTGTTTCCCAGAATAAATATCAAGTTTAGCTTTATAATTTTTGTTTGTTTCGCTCTAGATACGAAATATATTTAAAATGTGTGAATAAAATTAAATATATATATATATATATCTATTATATGGAAAAAATTGTGAGAGTTTTATATATTTTTTAATATGTAAGATGTTAATTATTCATAATAAAAAATTGTCACGTATTACGTATTTATATGTTTGAGTGTAAAATTGGTAAAATGTGGAAAGTATTATGTTATAGTGGCGGTCTCTTTAACCTGTTGACGAAAAGAAAAGCGGAAAACAGTGAGTCGTGACTTTGATTAAGCCATTATTCTTTTAAATTATTTAATTCTAATAATCAAATTTCAATTCCATATAATTTCATCTACCGGAAAAAGAAGTGTCAAATATTAGCTGAATTTTTTTCTTTTTTTGAGAAATTAGGTTGAAAATTTTAAAATTTATCCATTAATATTCTTTTTTGAGAGGAAAAAGAAAATGTATTCTGTATGACGTGTTTTCAGGCCAACAATAACAAATCCATGAACTTTTTCCCTATATAAACCCTTTCAAACCTCATTCTTTTCAACTCAATTCTCAATTCTCACTTTTTGGTTCTCAATTTTTTTTATTCTCAATTGTCAATTCTTGATTTTTTATTCGAAATTCTCAATTCTTAAAAAAATTTTAAATTTTTTTCTTTGAACCCTTCGATTCTATTTTAGTCTCCCGAAGTTGTAAACGAGGGGCGAAACTGATGAATGTCTTGCCATTGATAACGATTCCGTAGTGTCTTGGTATGAGCTTTGCAGCAATGATGTGAATCCACCACACAGCCATGTGGTCGGACTTTTTGCTTCTTGATCTGGCGTGGAATTTGGAGGACACGGTGTAATCAAGCTCAGGCCACCTTCATCCTTTTCGACGAAGTTAGCATATAACTCTAGTACAGCATTCCCACTTGAGTAATAGGATTCGATCACCATCTCCAACTCGTTGTTCCCGGTGATCTAAAAAATGACATATCTAACGAGGTTGAATTATGTTAGATATCTACATTTTAGGCTCAAAATTCTTCTGTGGATCCCCACTTTGTACCTAATTCTTGCCCCAAGCTCTTTTAACATTATGCTCCGATTGAATGCCAGATCTTCAGATTGGGCTGATACAAAAATGGGCCAATCTCGATCTCACAAATTTGACCGTTGTAATGGATAATAGCTTTGAATCGTCTCATCTTGAAGCAAATAGCATGTTCCACATGTTTAAAATCGAGAAAATAGTAAAAATATATAGTTATCATCACCCAAATTAAATTACCTACACATAATATAACGAATTACCTTTGCTTAGACAACTATGAAATTCAAGTTTTTGACGACAACCCACTTCTCATAATGCCAAGAAGCCTTATGGAAACAATCTACTTGAAAGGTCGATATGGAAACTCAAGGCATAGAGTTGAAGTTGAAAATTGTGAGGGAGAAAACACTCATTGTAGGGTGCGTTTTCAACAAAGCAATACAAACATGTTCTATAATATCATGTATTTCTTGGGTTGTAGTGTCTGAAGTTGAAAATGGTGGGGGAGAAAACACTCCCCTGCAGCAACGTTTTCAGTAAAGCAGCAATAATAAAATTTATTTTGGGAATCCTGGGTTGTAATTGGCTCAGAAACAGAACTAATCAAGTTAGGGTTAAGGTTCAAACACTTAGATCCTAATTGAAAACGCTTCCTACAGGGCACGTTTTCATGCTACATGTCTGACATGTCAATGAAAAACGTGCAATGCAGGAAGTGTTTTCTCTCTAAGCGTTTCAACCCTAACCCTAACTTGATTGCTTCTGTCTTTGAGCCGACTGTAACCCGAGATTCCTTGTAACCTCCCTAACCCGATCCAAATGTTATGAATGGGTTCTGAAGGCCACATTGACCACCAAAATGGCCTAGATAAAAATGATCAAATTTTTTCAGAAATTTACTTATAAAATATCTTATCATTTTTCAGAAAACTGTAATGGGTTTCTCTCTATGTTATAAAAACATTAATTTTTTTGCCAAGTTTATTTAAAACCCAATTAAAAAGATTAAAAAAAAAACATATTTGACCATTAACTTGTTATTTAGAATTTCGAAAATAAGTCTTTGCAGCGGAAAATCCATTGTGTTTAATTTGTTAATAAAACCCTAACTTATAGTTTTAATGACCAATTACTTAACTAGTCTAGTTATTTATCTTGTCCAATCTAGCGTCCATGCAATATACTAAATTATCCCAAAAACTAAACCCACACCATAGTTTGTAAAATAAATTTTTACAACTCGATTAAATAAAATTATAAAATCAAAAATAAAAAATTTGATATGAGACCTCCAAATGTCAAGCCTAGGTCCTAACTTCTCAATTACCTGTAAAATGTTAAACTAATGGGATGAGCTATGAAGCTCATTGTGAGTCTTAATCAATAGTATATAGTATACCAAATACCATAAAATCATTTATGAACATAGAAATATCAGATACAACAATATCACCAATCACTGTATTATCAAAGTATATCACATCCCAGAATTTATGCACATATACATGAACTTTAATGAGTTTTCCTACCCAACCATCTACTACACACCATATCCAACCATACACACCATATCAGAAGGACCCTTAGCTCATTATTAAACCACTGGTAACAAAAAATAATTGTAGTTATACTACGAGTCAAATTATGTGGATAAACCACCAGAACTGTGTTGCGAACGAATCACCAGAACAATATGCGAGCAAATCGCTAGAACTCTAAACATAACTCTAAAATTGTAGATTTACCACCAGAATTCCATTAATTGTGAATATACCGCCAAAACTCCATAGATCTCCTTTGTCTCCAATCAACCCAAACCCCGATGCAATGAGTAATGTCATTATATCAGAATAGAAGAATCAGATACAGTATAATACAGAAGCATGCCATAATCACACGATCAATAATCAAAATAGTGGCATGCTTTACAATTATACAAACAAGAGATACATAAAATAACAACATGCTTAACATGTATTCAATGAAGCAGAACAGTGGGCATGCACTTAGGCAATTGACGGTTATAATTAAGGACTAATCGACAAACACACAACAAGCTAAAACAACAAGAAATTAAAGTTAGTCGGCACCCAAATAGTAGGCAGTACATTTAGATAGCAAATGGTGCAAAGTTGAGCAACAAAATTGAAGCAAACTAAATAGCAAGTCAGTAACGAGAGTAACCAGTAACAGCTAATTGGAGGTTGATCAATAAGTCTTTGGTACAACAACATTAGTCAGCCAACATGAAAAATAATACACACATACACTATTTACAATTGATTTAAATCCCACACCTTAAATCCGCAAATTCGAAAATGTCCACACTTTCCCACTATAAATCTAGCTAACCCTAGATTGGATCTATAGTTAATACAATTAAACATAATCAAAATCAGCCTTGGAACTCCCCTATGGGGTTCAGCCAAATAGTGATCAAAAAGAAAAATGAAATCTAATTGATTAGATCAACTTGCTACATCGGTTTGAAGATCCAAGATGACGATTCAAATGAAATTAGATTCACACTTAAACGGCAATATTAGGGGTTGATTTAACAAGGGAAAAGTGAATAAAATGGAAGTAAGGATGTGCAACAAGTGGAAAGAAAACAAACAGCCTCATTTGATGTTTCTAAAGGGCAACATCACCATAAAAGTTAGAAGCAAAGAGGATTGTTTTATGTGACAATAAGGAGATTAAATGGACAGAAAAAAGGGACAATTTTGGTGATCAAAATAGTAGCCAAAAGCGTTGGAAAAATGCCAGCAAAAGGGAATGGAAAAATGTTGGAAAACGAAAACAAATCGAAGAAGGAAATAGATGCAAAGTGAAGACTTTTAGGGCAATAACACAAGAGAAAAATCAACAACAAAAGGGACTAAAATGGTGTAGTAATGGTAGTAAAAGATTCAACCAAGAAAGGTGTAGAAAATTGGCAGCAACCAAAAGGAATAAACAATAAGAATGGAGGAGAAAGGGGCAGCACAATAATAGAGAAAACTAGGTTGTAGGGGCGGCACAAGTGACGAAGGAAGAAGTTTTTTTAGAGAAAAGGAAGAAGGAAAGTGAAAAAGACGGCAAATAGAGGAAAAAAATAAAATAAAATAAAAACCCAAGAGATTTTCAGTGTTTGAGTCAAACTGAAATCTAAATAGATTGGCTAGAATATGGATGGAACAAAGCTCAGCTGAAAAAAGAAATAGGAGTGAAGGGAATCAAACTTAATCTCAATGATAGTTACACTACTTCTTGTTAGTACAAATCTCCGGTGAGAAAAATCTTGAACACACGAACGGAACTCGAACAGAAGAAGAAATAGGACAAGGCTCCAAGACATGTATAAAGCCACTATCTTTAAGGTTATATTCGCCCCCACCTATCTTCGGTGTGCAAACGAGTTTCAAGTAAATTAAACTCGAGGATACAATGAAGCCAATGGCTATTTGCGTTCCTTAAAGATAGTGGCTTTATACACGCCTTGGAGCCTTGTCCTATTTCTCCTTCTGTTCGAGTTCCGTTTGTGTGTTCGAGATTTTCCTCACCAGAGATTTGTACTAAAAATTTTAAGGTTATATTTCATGATGACTACCACAACTCATGAAAGTGGAACACTAAGGGAGTTGGCTTCCAATTTTGTCAAACTTGATCGGTTTGATGGTGGCAATTTTCGACGATGGCAGAAAAAGATGCACTTCCTATTATCAACTTTGAAGATTACTTATGTTTTGGATACTCCAAGACCTGACGAGACTGAAAACGAATCTGTTGCTGCAACCCGAGAAAGACAAAAATGGGACAATGCTGATTACATGTGCATGGGCCACATATTGAATGGTTTATCTGATGGTTTGTTCGAAACCTACCAAAACGAGGTCACCGCTAAAGAATTATGGGACAAATTGGAGACAAAATACATGACCGAGGATGTTACAAGTAAGAAATTTCTTGTCAGTCGTTTCAATAATTATCAAATGGTTGATGGTCGTTCTGTTATGGAACAATTTCGTTATATTGAAAAGATGTTGAATCAATTCAAGCAATATGATATGAAAATGGATGAAATGATTGTTGTATCTTCCATAATAGACATACTTCCTCCATCTTGGAAAGACTTTAAAAGAAGTCTAAAACATAAGAAAGAGGAAATATCTCTTGAGGCTTTGGCAAATCATCTTCGTATTGAAGAAGAATATCGAAAGCAAGATTAGAATCTAAATTCTGAAAATACCAAAGTGGATGTTACGGAGGAAGTATAGACTACTAAACCATTCAAGAGAAAGTTCAAAAAGACTGATAGAGCACCTAAGCTCAAAAAGAAACAAAAGGGCTCATGCTATCATTGTGGTAAGCGAGGACATTTCAAGAATGAATGTCGATTTTTAAAGAAGAAATCATCTTCTAAGGCTGATAATAACGAAAAGTTCGTTGCAATGATATCTGAAATTAATATGGCTCAAGATGATAATACATGGTGGATTGATACCGGAGCAACCAAACATGTGTGTAAAGACAAAAGTATGTTCACAAAGTTCACACAATGTGAAAATGACAATGTCTTGTACATGGGAAATTCTTGCACCACAGCAATCAAAGGCAAAGGGTCTGTTGAACTACAATTCACTTCTGGAAAGGTTTTAACCTTAAATGATGTATATTATGTACCAAAAGTTAGAAAGAATTTAGTGTCTGGAATTTTGTTAAATAAGTTTGGTTTCAAACTTGTTTTTGAGGCAGATAAGTTTATTTTGTCTAAGGGAGGAATTTTTGTAGGGAAAAGGTCTATGTATGAGAGTATGTTCAAACTAAATATTATTAATAAGAATAAAAATACTATTTATGCTTATATGGTTGAGTCTTTTTGTTTATGGCATTACAGATTAGGTCATTTGAATTATAGGAAATTGAATGACATGTATAAGTTAGATTTAATTCATGTTTTTAATAATAATATTGGAAAATGCAATACATGTATGTTGACTAAAATTACAAGAAACCCTTTCCCTAAGGCTAAAAGAAATACAAAATTGCTTGATTTGATACATAGTGATTTATGTGACATGTATAATACTCTTACATTCAAAAGAAATACAAAATTGCTTGATTTTATTGATGATTTTTCTAGATATTGTTATGTATATTTATTGCATTCAAAAGATGAAGCACTTGATAAATTTAAAGTTTATAAATCTGAAGTTGAACTTCAGTGTGAATCATTTATCAAGTGCTTAAGATCGGATAGAGGTGGAGAATACTATAATCCAAGTTATTTTGAATCCACTGGGATTATCCATCAAGTTTCAGCCCCCTACACACCACAACAAAATGGTGTAGCTGAAAGGAAAAATAAGTCTTGACTGAAATGGTAAATTCAATATTATCATATTCAGGTCTTGGACAAGGTTTTTGGGGAGAAGCTGTTCTAACAGCTTGTCATATATTGAATAAAGTTCCTAATAAGGAAACTAAAATAACCCCCTATGAACAATGGAAGAAAAGGAAACCAAACCTTAATTATTTGAAGGTTTGGGGTTGTAGAGCTATTGTCAAAGTTTCAACACCTAAATGTAAAAAGTTAGGTGAAAGAGGAATTGAATGCATATTTATAGGATATGCACATAATAGCAAGGCATATAGGTTTATGGTAATTGAACCAAATGATTCAATTTCAATCAATACTGTTATTGAATCAAGAGATGCTATTTTTGATGAAAATAGATTTAATTCTATATCAAGACAATTACAGCCACAACAATTGATTCATTCTTCAAATGAGAATGAGATTCCATTGGAACAAATTGATAATAATGATAAATCTTGTCAAGAATTAAAAAGAAGTAAGAGGATTAAAAAGGTCAAGGATTTTGAACCAGATTTCATTATGTTTCTTGTAGAAGGAAAAGGTGAAAGTATATGCAATAAGATACCTTATTGTTATAATACAGAATCTGATCCTATTATATTTGAAGAGGCAATGAAATCTCAAGACTCTGATTTTTGGAAAGAAGTAATAAATGATGAGATAGATTCAATAATGGGAAATCAAACTTGGATCTTAGTTGATCTTCCACCGGGTTCCAAACCAATAGGTTGTAAATGGATCTTAAAAAAGAAAATGAAGGTCGATGGAACCATTGATAAGTTTAAAGCAAGGTTGGTAGCCAAATGTTTTACACAAAAACAAGGTATTGATTACTTTGATATATATGCTCCAGTAGGAAGAATTGCTACAATTAGACTCTTAATATCACTTACCTCTATATATAATTTGGTTGTTCACCAAATGGATGTTAAAACTGCATTTTTAAATGGTGAATTGGAAGAGGAAGTGTACATGGAACAACCGGAAGGATTTGTTGTTCCAGGACAAGAGCATAAGGTTTCTAAGCTTGTTAAATCTTTATATGGACTTAAACAAGCACCAAAACAGTGGCACCAAAAGTTTGACAATGTTGTTTTAACTAATGGCTATTAAATAAATGAATCCGATAAGTGTATATTTAGCAAATATGAAAATGGAAAAGGTGTCATAATTTCCTTATAAGTGTATATATGGCAAATAGAAAACACAAAGAAATTCTTGTCAAACAACTCTGCTATGAAGGATATGGGTGTAGCAGATGTTATTCTTGGGATTAAAATAACTCGAGATGAAAGCACTATAGCTTTATCACAATCACATTACATTGAAAAAGTGCTTAAAAAGTTTGATCTTTTCAACTATATACCTACATCTACACCCATGGATCCTCAAATAAAATTAGTATCTAATGCTGGTAGGAAAATTGATCAATTGAAATATGCAAGTCTTATTGTTATCTTATGTACGTAATGACTTGTACAAGACCAGATATTGCATATGTTGTTGGGAAATTGAGTAGGTACACAAGTAATCCAAGTAGCTTGCATTGGCAAGCTTTGAATAGAGTACTTAGGTACTTAAAGAAAACTATTAACTATGGATTGTGTTATAATGAATACCCTCCAGTTTTAGAAGGGTATTCGGATGCTAGTTGGATTACAAGTTTGGAAGATCATGCATCTAATAGTGGACGGACTTTCATTCTTAGTGGAGGAGCCATTTCTTGGGGTTCCAAGAAACAAACATGTATTACTGATTCCACCATGGCAGCAGAATTTATTGCATTAGCCGCTGCATCTAAAGAAGCAGAATGGTTAAGAAATCTGCTTTATGATGTACCTTTATCGCCTAAGCCAATTTCACCTATTTCTATTCGTTGTGATAGTGAGGCTACTCTAGCAAAGACATATAGCCAAGTATATAATGGAAATTCTAGACACATTGGATTAAGACATAGTTATGTCCGACAATTAATTTTTGATGGAGTGATCACTATTAATTATGTGAGGTCAAGTGAAAATTTGGCGGATCCTTTGACAAAAAGTATTGCTAGAGATACAGTAAAAAGGACCTCAAAAGGGATGGGACTCAAGCCCATTAATTAGAGTCACCCATGATGGAAACTCGACTCAATGCTTGGTTTAACATTAAGTCTTGAGTTCAATGAGACAAAGTACATCATTAGTATGTGACTGTTAGCACAGTAAATAAATCCATCCTAAGATTAAAGTGCTAGGTACCCGCAATGATAAGGGAAGGATGAGTAATGTACTCTCAATGGACCCATAACATAAATATGTTAGAGTGTTATAATTATGGGAATACTCTTGATGGGATCTACCTATGCGAGTGGAAGTATGGCTGCTTCTAGGAGCTCAAGGGCTTGATTCTGACAGCACTCATGAAAAGATGACACAGACACATGGCCATAATAGTGTCCCTAAATACCATGCATTGACCGATGTTGAAATCATTGTGTGAGATGTATTCGGTTAATCAAATGAAATAGTTGGTTCAAAGCTTAGTCTACCATGCAATTTCGATTAACTTTAACATGTTTTCACTAAGTAAAGGTTCAATCGTAAGATACCTTTATTTATGCAAATTAATTTCCAAGAATATCAAAATCTAAAATATTTTGAAAATGGGGGGAGATTGTTGGAACATTTTCAACACTTCTTAACCACTAGACCATAATTCATTTTTATATAAATTCTTACAACATTTATTTTTAAAACAAAGCATGACACTTACTAGGGTTTTAAGCAAAGTTTGCAAAATAATAAAAATAATATGAAAGAAGAGATTCAAACATGGGTTTCAAGGTCAATTTTATTAACACTTAACCATTAAACAAATAACTCATTTTATATATTAAACACATAAAGATAATCTTAAAAATAGGGGTGTGACCACGCTCGGGTCACAAATCTGATTTTACTAACCCATTTTTTTGGGATGTGACATTCTTGAGATAAATTTCATACACTGCAACCCGGGATTCCCAAGATAAAATTAAAAATTTTCTTTTTTACCCCCGCCCTATCCCCTATATATATGGTCATTCCTCTATCATATCTCTGTCTCCTATAAATTGTTTTTTTTCTTTTTCTTACATGTTAAAATTTTCAGGTGTAAAGATATATTTCTCCTTTTCTATGAGGGAGACATTGTCATAGTTTTAAATTGTGTTTGAGTTTACGATGATGTCCTAGAACTCAGTAACCTACAAATTTTACCTGCTATGTGAGTATAAAGCCATCACCTAAAAAGTCAGGATCGCATTGCAACTCAAGGTCCAAGTTAACGGTGATTATATGGTCTCAGGTTGAAGTATAACTAAGGCTTCAAGTTTTCAAAAGTTATGTTGTCAAGGGATATGGCATAACTGTGGCCCTAGTTGACGGTGGTTATGCAGGCATGACAACAAGTTCCTCCTCATTAGAGGAGCATGCTTTATAAAACCCATATAGAAGTGTGAGGAAGAAAAACGTAGTGTCATTCCAGTATAATCAAGTAATTCATTTTATTCATCTCCATTGAAGGTGGTGGCCTTGTTAGTAAAACCTATTACACCTGGGGTCACCGTCTTCGGTGGACATGGATAAAATGAATTTCTTGATTATACTAAAATGCCACTGCAATTTTTTCCTCGTACTTCTGTTTGGGTTTTATAAAGCATCCTCCTCTGACGATGAGAAACTCGTTGTCGTGCCCGCATAACCATTTTCAAGTGAGGATCCATTTATGCTCCATCCATTGATAGTATAACATTTGTAAATTTGAAGCCCTAGTTACACTTCAATCTGAGACCGTATAATTATCGTCAACTGGGACCTTGAGTTGCAATGCAATCCAACTTTTCGGGTGATGACTTCATATGCACATGCCAAATGAAATTTATAGGTCACTCAGCTCCACAACACCATCATAAATTCAAACATACCTTAAAATTATAACAATGTTTATCTCAAACGCGGACAAAAAATAAATCTAAGAACTTTTAATTTCCAACCGCAAGGAAAAAAAAACAATTTTTAGCGAAGTGAAAACATGTTTTCCTTTCTCTATCCAAAAACAATATTAATCGATAAATTTCAAAAATTTCAGCTTAGTTTCTTAAAAAAAAAATCAGCATTTATATGTAATTCAGCTGCCAAATATTGTTACCTAAGATGTTTTCAGACCAAGAATGGATTTCATGGAATTATAGAGATATTTCTATCTAAAATAAATCATAGTTGACATTTTTGAAATTAATTTTTTAAACTTTAACTTCAATTAAATATTTAATTAATTAAATTTTATGAAAATATATTTAAAAAATATTTCATTGAATATTGCATATGATTTTACGAATTTAATATTTAAATATTATTTTTAAATATTATATTTTTAATCGTAGTAATTTGTGAATAATGATATTTTTTATTTGAATTATTGAATATAATTAAAATATATTAACTTATCAATTCAAATATTATAATAAAAAATTTTCAAATAATAATTAAAATGTTTTATCATATTCAGCATCCAATATAATTTTTTTTTAATAAATTGGCTGGGCTTTTATTAATAAAACCAAATAAACTAATACCCAAAGTATTGGGCTCAGGTCTACTGAGACACACAAATAAACAAATATTGGCTTCACTATTTATTTTTAGTGAGTAGCTCGGTACTAAAAATTAAACAAAAGAATAAACAGAACAATTAATGCTATAAAGAAATAATTAATAAAAGGAAACCTAATGCTTTTTCCCAGTCACATCGAATAGCTTGGACACCATTTATCTTTTCGTCTTTTCATGTCAACAGTCGCGTCTGTTCAGCAGATAGCTTTTCCCCAAAAATTTTCTTTTACCTGCTATCTTCTACTTCATTTTTTCCCAAAAACAATCTCAGTCTAGCCTTATTCTCCATCTTCCTTCCGGAGCAAGATCACTGTGGTTCAGTGCTTCCTTCACCAGGTACGCTTCTTCCCCTTTTTCTAATGCTTCTTTTGCTAGTTTATGGGCACGAGTATTCTCTGATCTGTGGATAAACTGGAAAGAAATCTCTTGAAGACTAGTTCTTTTACTCTGAATGTCTCAAATAATCGCTCCAATAACTGATTTATCCACTTTTGTCTATTGGCATTTCTTGATTACTATTTTTGAGTCTCCCATTATTGTTGCTGAAGTTAAACCCATTAAGGATACTAACTCGATGGTTTGTAAACCTGCATGAGCTTCTACTGCAAACGGGGATGAGACGTTATAATGAAGAGTCGTCTTTGAGGCTTTAAACTCACTCATTTGATCCTGAACCACTAAACCCAAAGCCGATCTAGAATTTCTTTTGTCAAAAGCTGCATCAAACTGAATCATCACGCTCGTTGTCCCCTCCATTTGGTTGTGAACTCTTTCAGTATTAAAGGTAAACTTTTTTTCTCGTACCCCTTCAAGTTCTGCTATATATCTTTGAATTCTCTAGGATAGATCCTTACCTAAAATGGTTTTTCTTTCATGAACATATTGATTCCCTAAGCTCCAAATAGACCATAAAGCACAGCAAAAAGTTTGACACTGTTCCTTGGTACCTTTTTGAAAACCCAGGTTAGCCACTCCCAGATATTATGATTTATATGAGTTGTGACCCAAGAGAGATTAAGATTTTGCCATACTTCTATGATTGTAGGGCATTTTCGAAAGGCATGGTGGTTGTCCTCTTCTCCGACGCAACAACGAGGACATTTGACATTTGTGGTCACTCGCTTATGTCTAAGGTTGACTAGTGTAGGGATATAATTCCATGAGATCCGCCATACTGATAGTGTAAATTTTTATGGTAGTTGTAAATCCCATAATTTTATGTAGAAGTCTTTAATTTTGGCCTATATTAAATAACTATTAGGAATAGCATCTTGTAATAGTTTATAAGCGCTTCGTATTGAATATTCTCTGGAAGGTTCTCCTTTCCACACTTGAAAATCTTCATGATCTGCTTCTGCAAGAGGGATCTGTAAGATCTTTTGGGCAATGTCCGTTTGGAAGGTATTGTTGATTAATTTTGTTTTCCATGTCTTATTTATACTATCAATTAGATCCAATACTAATTGAAATTCTTTATTGTCTTCTCTGTTTTGCCAACCATCTGTTTCAATCCCTGGGATCTAGCAATCATTCCATATAGAAATTTCATTCCCTCTTCCAACTCTCCAGCATAGCCCATTCCAAAGAAAACCCTTTGCTGCCCAAATGCTCTTCCAGGTAAATGAAGGTAAATTTCCAAACTGTGCATTTAGAAAATTCAAATGCAGATAATATTTTCCTTTAAGGACTCTGGCCAATAAAGAATTTGGGTAATTAAAAAGGCGTCAGCCCTGTTTGGCCAATAACGCAATATTGAATTGGCTAAAATTTTGAAAACCCAAACCTCCATTTTCTTTTAAAATGCAAATATTTTTCCAAGAGCACTAGTGAATTCCCTTCTTCCCACGTCCCTTTTGCCACAAAAAATTAGCAATAATACCTTCCAGTTCATCACATAATGATTTTGGTAATAAGAAGCAAGCCATTTAATATGTCGGTATGGCTTGTAAAATAGCCTTTACAAAAATTTCTTTTCCACCCTGAGACAAATATCTAATACTCCAGTTATCAATATGTTGTTTTAGTCTATCTTTCAAAACTTGAAAAGATTCTTTTTTTCTTCTACCAACTATATTCTGCAACCCTAGGTAACGTTCTGGATCACTTGAGCTTCGTACTACTAACAAATTAACAACCAATCGTCTATCATCCTTCATTGTATTTTTGCTAAAAAAGACAGTTGATTTGTCAAAGTTTACACATTATCCCGAACATTTTTTGTACTCACGTAGAATCTCCTTGATTACAGAAGCTCCCATTCTTGTTGCCTCCCCAAATAATATGCAATCATTTGCAAATAATAAGTGTGACACCTGTGGATCACTTCTGCTAACCTTGACACCTTTTAAGAATCCTTCTCTTATTGCTAATCTCATTAGACATGATAAACCCTCTCTACATATTAGGAATAAAAACAGGCTCAAAGGATCACCTTGTCAAAGTCCCCTGGTTAGGCAAAAAATATCTCTAATATTTCTATTCACCACTACTGAATAAGAAACATTAGATATACATTTCATAATAGAATCAATCCATTTTTTAGCAAATCTCATTCGTATCATTATGTCCCTAACAAAATTCCACTCAACCCTATCATATGCCTTACTCATATCTAATTTGACAACGATAAAACCCTTTTTCCCCAATCTCTTCTGTTTCAGCGTATGTAGAATTTCATAGGCTAGCAATACATTATCCGATATTAATCTTTCTGGCACAAAAGCACTCTGCACCTCATCAATGCATTTATCAATAACTTATCTAAATCTATTTGCTATAGCCTTTACCAGTATTTTATAAATAACATTACATAAGCTAATAGGTTGAAAATGTGACAATATGTGTTAGATTTATTGGACTAACGTACCTTCATATCTCCATTCAAAAGTTGAAGATAAAAAGAAATTACTCCTTCCCCAATGATATGCCAACATTTTTGATAAGATAGAGTTGGGAATCCGTCTTCTCCCAGTGTCTTTGTAGATCCCATTTCAAACAATGCCTCTCTAATCTCCTCTTTAGTATACTGTGCTGTAAGCTTTCTATTATCCTCCTCATAGACACAGCGATCAATACCCAAAAGTAAATGCTCATAATTGTCTTTATTCTTGCTGTGAATAAGTTCTGAAAATAAGCTCGTGCAATACCCTCAATTTCCTGAAGGTCTTCCGTTTTCCATCCACTTTCATTTTGTAGCTTATTAATCAGATTCCTTCATCGCCTCTGTATTGCTTGGCTATTAAAAAATGTTATATTTCTATCGCCAAATTTCAACCAGTTTAGTCTAGCCCTTTGTTCCCAATAATATTCATCCTTTTCGATCTCATAGTTCAGCTGGATCTTTGTATCAATCATCTCAGCCAAATTCCTATCATCCCTTTCAGCTTCAACCAGTTCTAATAATTTTGCTGTCAAGAACTCCTTTCTCCTTTTCCTTTTCATTCGTATTTTCCCAGCCCATTTTTTTAAGCTCTTTTTTAAGAATTCTAACTTTTACAATAAGTCTCCTGATGCCATTACCCATATGTGTTTGACTTTATCCACAAAAGAGTCCTCCAATGTCCACCAAGCTTCAAATTTGAAACTATTTCCTTTTCGTTGTTCTTCTTCCCTTTTTGTAACAACTAAAAGTGGACAACGATCAGAAAAGAAAGTACCAAGTGTTGAATTTTTTCCTCGGGAAACATTAGCATTCATTTCGCATTGGCCACTCCCCTATCTAGTCGTTCTTATATGTTTGTCTCTGGTAAATTTCATCTCTCCCAAGTAAACCGGCTACTAGAAAACCCCACATCAATCAATTGGCATTCCTCCAATGTTTTTCGAAACAGTTCCATTCTTTTTTCATCTTTAGGCAGACCTGCCTTTTTTTCAAACTCATACATAATTTCATTGAAGTCTCCACATGCAAACCAGGGGATATCTTCATCATTATAGAGATTTTCCAAAACAGCCTATTAGTTTTCTCTATCTTGAGCATACGGGGTTCCATAAAAACCTATAAATTGCCATTTATCATTTATTTCATTATCTTCCACTATCACATCAATATGTCTTTTAGAAAAATTTTGAAGCGTGATAATAGTGTCATTTCTCCATGCCAAACACAACCCTCCTCTAGTACCCTCCAATCCAATTTTGATGCAATTCGCAAAACCACAACTCCGTCAAACTCTTTCCATTGAAATTTTGTAAAGTTTAGTCTCCATAAAGAAGACTATTTGGGGATTATAAATCTTCAACGAATGCCAAAGTCTTTGAACTGTCCGTGAACTCCCCAATCCACGTACGTTCCAGCTTAATATTTTTATTGCGCCCGATCGGCTTGCCTTTTGTCAGACGCCAACAATAAATGATTAAGTTCCACCATTCTCCTATTCCTTGGTATCACATTGTTGATCTCATCTTTCTCTGTTAAGTCGCCAATTTCCCCTCTAGATCTCTTCTTCCCCTCCTCTCCTGTTATTATTGCATCTTCCAAATCATGATCCATCGTAGTATGGGCTTGATCTACCAATGCGTTCTCCATTCGTTTACCAAAAGGTGATGATCCCCCTTCCAAATTAAAACCAAGAACTGAATCCACATTCTTCCCTATCTCATTTTATTTTCCATCTTCTACTGACCATTCCCTAATCTTCCATTATTTTAAAAAATTCCTCCCAATTCCCCCTCCCCTTCCTTACATAGCCAGATCCTATTCATAGCTAAAGCTTTTCGAGACTGAGCCCGCAAAGATAAATCCTAACCCATTTCAGCAACTTCCACTCCAAGTGTCATCTTTGCTTCACAAAAGAAATCGCTATGGCCCAATCTACGACAGTCGAAACAGAATAATGATAATCTCTCATATTTAAACCTGACATATGAATGTCTCCCACAAAACATAATATGTTTCTTTAATTTCAAAGGACGCTTTACATCAATTTGGACTCTAATTCTCATGAAATTTCTATCTAATTCTCATGAAATTTCTATTCTCTTTTCCCAAATTCAATCCATTATATTCCAGAAAATCCCTTAAAAAATTCCCCAGTTGCACCGCCAAAATCTCAGAAAACAAACCAATAGGAACATCATGGATCTGTACCCAAAAAGGTGTCATGACTAAAGGCACTTGTAATGGATCCTCCCCCTATTGCAGTTTATAAAGAACCAACAGATGGTCATTAAAGGTCCAAGGGGAACCCTTTATAACCCTTTCCTTATCCATAATGTGAAAAAATTGAAACAAATACCTTTTGTCCCCTAGATCTCGGATTTGAACACCCCGAACAGGATGCCACAGATTCGCCATAGTACTCTTCATTGCTGAAAAGTGAATTATGTTGGATGTTAAGAAGCAACCCACTAGTTGTAAAATCTCCCCCACTCTTTCCTTGTTCAGATCTGTCTGTATTTGAATAACTTCATCTTGTTCTTCATTAACCATCAATTGAGTTAAATCGTTTTCCATCGATGCAGGTGCAGCTTACGATCGTGACTGTCTTTCTTCAAATTGTAGAAGAAAATTGTGCGTGAGGCGCAGCCTTCAAGAGACAAAACCAAAGAACTGAAAAAAACCTAAAATTCCTACCAGAGACAGCAGACAATAATGTGCTAGGGTAGTAGACTTTTTTTGAACATCCAATATAATTTTAATTTATGTAATTAATATAAATTAATATTATTAAAATAATAACTAATTAACATAATTAACTCTAATATTAATTAAATGTTATTTAAAATACTTCAAAAATTTATTCAATTAATAATTCTATTTTATATTAATAAAATTAACATAATTTTAAAAAAATTACCACACTTTGTTCATGTCAAAAATTTTAAACTAATAATCATAAATTATATGATTATAATTATCACTACTATCTTATATTTTATGCATAGAATTTTATTCAAGTAGTAATACTATTTTAAAATCAACAAGTATTTTTTAATTAATAATTTTAATTTTAATTCTATTTATTTTTAAATGTACAATTATCACTTCAATTTGATTACAACTTTTTAATTAATAATTATAACTTAAATTCTATTTATTTTTAAATGTATAATTATCACTTCTATTTTATTTCAAATTTTTAATTAATAATTCTAAATTAAACATTATAATTATTTTTAAATGTGAATTTAATAATATGATAAAAAAAAAAGAAGTTTATCTAAACTCATGCTTTAATATATATTATGATACTATTTTTCAAATTTTTGTCAAAACTTAAAAACAATAAAATAAAATACTAAAAATCAAAAAGTGAGAAATTTAGTGGACAAAAAGAGTACTTTGAATTATTGAATCTAAGCTCTATTTCTAAAATAATAATAATAATAATAATAATAATAATAATAATAATAATAACAACAATTAAGCTTACGAGCTACTCCAACTAAGCATTGAGAAACTCCAACATTCTCAAACTCAGCTTGCTCCATTGATTGAGCTTGACTCAACAAGGACTACAGCTTTAAATAATCATCCATGTCTGCACAATTTGAAGAACATCAGAAATTACAAACATGCTACGCTATCAAAGCTGAAAATAGATAAGCTGCTTCGGAATAGTACTTTCTGGTTCGACTAACAGACGTAAATCAACAGAAATTTATGTCTTGGAACCCATTTCATTTTCGAGTTAAG
Organism: Gossypium longicalyx; assembly: GCA_025698465.1. Classification (NCBI taxonomy): domain Eukaryota; kingdom Viridiplantae; phylum Streptophyta; class Magnoliopsida; order Malvales; family Malvaceae; genus Gossypium; species Gossypium longicalyx. Next base: position 4,871,425 of record CM047004.1, read on the forward strand.
ATAGATAACCTTGATGTGCAATCGAAATACCTGGGAAAATTACAGTGGTACTTTCAAGGTGGCAATTTTCCTGTTAAGTAGAGAGAAAGTTTGTCTCTCGTGATCAAGGCAGATTGGTCGAATGATTCACAATTTTGTCGACGATAATCAATGTCATGCTGATGGGACAATGACATATCATCCAGCACTTCGTCCTCAAGATCAATAAGAATGTTGTGCAACAAGCAGCAAACGAGAATGATTCTCGGCAATCTGTTCCTATCGGGCATCCACATCACCCCATGTATTATTCTCCACATCTCCTTGAGCCTTGCCAGAGCCATCTCGGCTACCATTCTGGTTGCAGCATGTCGTTTATTGAACTCGATTTGAAGATCTGAGAGGCCTTTCCCTTGATAAGGAGTAAAAAGCCACGGCAATAGGGGAAAACCTGCATCCCCTATTATATATTCTCTTATTTCTGTTCCTTCTGAAATGTTTAGCTTCTTTCCGTTTAGCCTCTTTCCTTCTTCGGAAAGTCTGAATATACCCGAGCTCTGTAGGACAACAGCATCACTTAAACTTCCTGGCCACCCAACAATCACATCACGGAATCTCATCTCAGGGTCCACAACTGCCTGCAAGACCATGCTGTAGTTCTTCTCTCGATCGAACCAGACATGATTCGAAGGGTCCATTGTAGGCAGAGTCATGACAATGTGTGTGATGTCAATCGCACCGCAGCAATTAGGAAGGCCCCGTATTTTCTCGAACTTTGACTTCATTTGTTCCATCTCTTCTTCAGTTGAAGGCCAACTGAGATGATGCAGCCCTCTTTCCTCCATTGATTCCACAAACCGCCAGGTTATCTGAGAAACAGTTGATTGATTCATCCCAAAAGTATCACCAATGATCGATAATGACTCGCCAGAGCTAAGCCTTCTAAGAGCAACAGCAACTTGATCATTTAGAGACAAAGGCTTGCCATATATATCAGTGTAGCTCGATTGCCTAGCCATCAGATCGTCCTTCACTAACGAACAGATGTAGTTGAATGTCTTTCTCGAAATTCTGAAAACCGATTCGAAACTTTGTGAACCCTTTGATTGGGATAAAGGACCTAAACAGTGACAAAAGACAATTAAACTCAAACCATAAGGCTCACTGCTCCCGGCATATATCAATGACATTGCACTTGTAATCTTAAATTCAAACAATATCCGATACCCCAACATATAAGTTCAAAGAGCTCAACTGTTCCGGCATATCCACAAACTTTGTTCTCTCATTAACAACAGAGACATTTAAAGCACATTATATGACTAAGAGAAATCGATGACAATAGAACCATAGCCCGAGCCACTTGCAGTCATTACGTAAGCAAAAGTACCACTTAAATGGAGATATCAACATCGATATTCAGATGTGTTCTGGTCTTCTAGACCACTACCTATACTGCTAAATATCACCTAGTTTCGAGATGATCTGTATATGCGTAACATATTCGTTCTTCATAGAACACTTAATAGATTACTTCATAACAACAAAACCAAGGTTCGATTAAAATGACATATTGCAATAAGAAATTTATCCGAGCAAGGATATCAGTCATCTGATTGCAGTTCAATGAAGACACATTTTACATTCAAGCAACAAGCAACACCGAAAAAGAAGTTAATTGTGCAGTGACTCAAAAATTTGTTCTGAAAATGTGAGTAAAAGAGTCAAAATAGAGCTCGGGAGACCCGTTGCTTAGCCTTTCAAGATGCACATACTCAATTCCTAATACTTAGTCCATACAGGTTTATATCCTAGTAACTATAAACATATGGATTGAACTCATGTCCTTAAGAAAACAATGCCTGTCATGATAAACCATCACGAACAGAGCCGGTGAAAAGTGTAACATCACATGCAGACAAAGCACGAATACAAACTGCATTATACCCAAAATATCTCAAAACATCAATCTAGTCACTACAGTTGTGTTTTCAACCTATGTCCTAAAATAGAAATTTTATCAGAAAACTTTTTAGACAAAAAACCTAACAAATGCCTCTTGGAGCACAACATAGGACAAGCCAAATTCCCAGCAATGAAAGCAATCCACAAAACCAAAATACCATATAGATAAAAAGCTTCAAATCTTGCAGATAATTTAAACCCAGCAAAGCTCCATCTCATACCATTCAATCAAATTAAAAGAGACCCATTTGGACCCGTCAGGAAATTTCATTAAACATAAAGCAAAACCCAACAGCAGCCTTTCTAATAATCATTTATATACATGTTCAAGCAAAACAGAATCAAATGCCTTAAAACATTGAGGAACAGTAGGGAAGTATGTTATTTACAATACCCGAAATCCTGTTGGAGAACTCATCCCACCAATCCAAAGGCTGAGGTTGAGACCCTAAAGAAGAAGGCAAGACATTGTGGTCAACCACCTTCTTGTCTGCTGTTTTTTTCCTTCTCTTGAACCCTTTAACGGGTCCCATTGAAAGAAACCCAACCTCTCAGATGAGTGTTTAAACTTAAAAGGAACTTGAAAGAACCTAACAACAAAGATCAAAGGAACTTGTGCAATGATAAGTGGGTGAATGAAGAAGATTGAAGAACCGAAATAAAGGTCTTTGAGCACACAAAAAAAGAAGGAAAAACCAAAGACAAGAAGAGTTCTAGCCTTCTAGGTACTATGTAGGAATTAGGCAACTGACGTTAAGTGATTTCTTTTGTTGTTTAAGGAAAGACAATCTGATGGGTGCAAAGATGAAACTAGTTCATAGCCTTTCAATGGGTCATTGACCTCAAGCACCACCAGCTTGTTACTTTATTTTTTCAATTTTCTCATTAGTGAATATTTTTGGGATGGTTTATTTTTTTTATTTTTTTAATATAAATAAAATGTTATATAAATCAACAACAATATGTTATCAGTTCAAATTTAAATGAAATAAAAAAAAAATCAATTTAGGTTAATAACATAAGAGAACAACGATTAAGTCTATTATGAACACTTTAAAAGTTATAATTTAAAATTTACCCTTGTCTTTCCTCTTCCATTTGTAGTATATATCAAGTGTTAGATACAAATATGGTTACCATGAATATATTTAATTTTTAAAAAAATAATAATTTCATGATCCTTCAAAATATTATATTATAGCCCATACCTAAGTATAGAGTCAATACAAATATATGAAAGGATAAAGGTATTGCCATATTGGTCCTAGCCATTGAGTCTAAGTAGCCATCTCTGTGGCCCAGGCTTAGAACAACCCAACTCTATTTCTTGAAGCCCAAATGCTATTCCTTCCATAGAACAGTGCAAAAACAGAATTCATAAATGGTGTTTATGGGTTTAATCGGGTTTAACTATGAGATTGATTTACATTGTACTTATAAGTTCGGTTTAAAATATGGGTTTAAATTTCTTTTAAATTTATTTATATTTGTAAATAATTAACTCAAACCTATTTTAACATTAAACAATTATATATATAGTAACATTTTTCTAATATTTAAATTATATTATCATATATTACTATAGTTTAGTTTTATGTATTATAAATTATATATATAAAAATAATATAATATGTTATAAACATAAAAATAAATCAAGATAGGTTTGGCTTTAATATGTACTTTAAATGGGTCTAAATTTTTTTGTTCAATCCTATTTTTTGAACTAATATTTTTGTTCAAATCTTTTCGGATTTTGGATCAACTTTAAGCAAATAACACATTCCATGAGCAGATTCACTGCCGAAAAAGAAATGGAAATATAGCAAATAATTACACCACAAGATAATCAAGAACACAAGACACTATCCAAAGTTCTAGTCTTAATCCATTATCTTGTTCTTCAAATAACATTGTATTTAGATTGAAGATGGTGTAGGCAACATTTTCTTTTCACCTTCATGAAACTGAAAAAAAAAAAGAACATTTTAACCATTTTTGCATCATGATTCATAGCATATTACTAGTTTCTCTCATCAACTCATCAACCCCTAATTTCCATTGATTCCAAATCCTTGACTCTCTTTGATCCACAAGCAATCAATTGCATTAAAACCGCAGCTGCTTTGATCCTCCCACTAGGACGATCATTTTCAACGCTTTGATCTCTAATATCTGCTGCTACGTTCATACTTTTCAGAATTTCCGAATTCGAATTCGAAGACGGCCGAGAATCCTCCTGCACTTGATTGCTTCCCATTTCATGTTCTGTCTGTGTTGACACACTGTTGCCTTTGCTGCTAAAATCCCTACTGGTTTTAGCCTTATAGATTTTGTGTTCATCATCAAGCTCCTTGAATTCACTCCATGAATGATGTTTCCTTCTAGTTTTTCCAGCAACATTGGAATCTTCACTTGAACTGTATGTCTCTGAAGAATTTTTTGATATTGAAGAAGTTGAAGAAACTGTTTCATAAGAACGAAAGCTTAGAGAAGATTCTAACAACAGTGAGCCTTTGAGAATGTATTCACGTCCATTACAAGGGTATATGTAGTCGTTCTCTGATAAATCTTGCCACACAAATCCATTCTTGTAGCTCCTGTAATGAAATCTTTACATTATTAGATTACAGTATTTTATCATGTCTGAATATGTCTGTTACCTTTTTGAAGACCAGGAGAACCTGTTAGCCATGCCATCACCTCGGAGGGTGTTTAGTTTATTTATAACATCTGTAAAAATAGAGCAGATTACAATTTACAACATATCAGATAAAGTTTATTAAATTTCAAGAGGAACCCAGTTTTTACCTTTGAGAAACAGTCCTTGTGGAGAAGAAAGAGGGACTTCTAAGAAATGAGGATGTTCAAGATGGCCATTGCGGGACAAGTAGTAAACAACAGGAACTTTCGGATCATTGTTTGGTTTTTTTCTTTCGAACCAAACAAGGGTTCTGTCAGGACTGGTTTCTTGATATCTCTTGTTCATTGGTAACTCTGTTTTGCCTCTTGAATTGGTTGTTGCCATTGCTTTTTACACAAAAGCTCAAATGAAGAAGATGATGATGATAATGAGAGAACTTAACAGAACATAAAATATGGGGCATTCAAAAGTTCAAAAATTTGAAAGAAAAAAGAAAGTTTGAGGGCAGGTAAAGTTAGAGTAGTAGTAGGTTTTAATTGAATCAAAGCCAAGGGAACAGGTGACAGGAAAAGTGGGGGATTCTGCATATTTATAAAGACAAGACAAAGTACTAGCAAACATAAGGAAACTGTGTTCTGGTTATTTGCAGTGGAATTGTTGAAATTTTGGTTATAGAGAATTCTCACTTACAGAGGACAGATGGCACATTTCCACATGAATTTGAACTTTTTTTAATTTTATGCTTCGAAAATAAAATGTTTAGTTTTTGTTATATAATTTTTACTTTTATCATTTTAGTCCTCTATTATTAATTTATAATTATATGCATTTATCTTAATTATTCAAATTTAATAAGCTTTCATTTTGATCACACATTTTCTTTTTAAAAATTAATATTATTTATAAGAAAACAGGGACTTTTGAGGGAACTGAGTTATTTAGTTATTGAGATGAAACACAAGTTTTTAACTCGAGTTTTTCCCTATAAAAATCTAGCTAATCCCTTAAAACCCTAGGTTTTTCCTATTATTGAAAAACACTATTAATTCCAAAAAATTAAAAAGGAAATGAAAAAGATAATTAATTTTTCCAATAAAAATTCAAGCTTTTCGTCTAAAATTCCAAGATTTCCTATAAAAAACTAAAATTAATTTTAAAAAGATAAAAAAAAAATATTGATTGAGTCTTAATTGATTTCGGCATTGTTGCAAATACAGGAATATATGGATTCAAGTACGTTGGAACGCATTATCTTCTTACTTAAGGATTAGGAAAGGGTTATAGATAATTCCAAACTTTGTATTAAAAAAAACAGATATAATAGAACCTATAATGAGATTAAAACGATAGAAGTATGTAACAGTAGTGACTAAAACGATAGAAGTATGTAACAGCAATACCCATATTGCAAACCTTTTATTTTCAATGTCCAAAATGAAAATTATGAAAGTTGAATGACCAACTTTGTAATTTACCATAAAAGATATCATTCAATAAGTTTAAGTTCCATTTCCCCTTTAATATATGATCAAAATGCATGGATTAAAATAAGGAGGGAAATCTTTGAAAAAATCATGGTTGACTAAGATATGCAAGGGGTTGTTAGAAAATGGATATTTTAATTTTTAGAGTTTAAACCAACACCTATATAACAAGTGCTTCAGTTGTAGGACCAAATCCCAGCATGTTGTTTACATAATTTGTCAAAGCTCACGGATCAAAGTGAAAAGAGGACAATTTCCATTTTCAACATGAAAAGTCAAAGCCAGTCCCGTGAAACAATGATGCTGAAAACATGGAAACATTTTGACAGCCTTTGAAGCTTCCAAAAATTCAATGGTTGAAGCTCATATAAATAGCATCTATTTTTTCCTCAAAATTTTACCAATTTGTAAGTACAGCAGGACTCACATGTAAATAGTAGCAATAATTCAAGTGATAGGAGAAAAAAATAAAAAACCTTCCATTAATGGTCAATTTGTGTTTGTATTTGTTGTTTCTGCAGATTTCTTATTTGGGCAAGCAGAAGAGATATGACCCTTTTGTCCGCACTCGTAGCATGTCCTTCTCCTCAATTTCCCGCTGCTAACGGTCAAGCCATCGTTAGCAACTTCGTTAACCGTAGGTGCTTCATTTACCGTTGAACCACCGTTGCCAACTTCATTAACTGTAGGTGCTTCGACACTCACAGTTGCTTTGACACTCGCAGATCCTTTTGGACAAGCAGAAGAAATATGGCCCTTTTGTCCGCAGTCATAGCATGTCCTCCTCCTCAACTTACCACTGGTAATGCTTGAGCCACCATTATCAACCTCATTAACCGTAGGTGCTTCATTAACCATCGAACCACCAACTTCATTAACTTTAGGTGCTTCAACACTCACAGATCCTTTTGGGCAAGCAGAAGAAACATGGCCCTTTTGTCCGCACTCATAGCACGTCCTTCTCCTCAACTTACCACTGATAACACTTGAGCCACCATCATCAACTTCATTAACCGTAGGTGCTTCAACACTTACAGGTGCTTCAACACTAAAAGCTACTTTGTCCTTTTTACGGACTTCATTACTTGTAGGATCAGACCTTGATTGAGTTTTAACTCCATTCTTAGGAACTGCACAACTTATCTTGGCAGGTCTACCACACACAATTTCTTGGTCCAATTTCAATGCCATGGCTACCGAGACACTATCAGAGAAATCCACATGAGCATAGCCTCGGAATTCCCCTGTTTCCTTGTTCGTGCCAAAGCGTACAGATGATACGTTGCAATCTGAGAAAAACCTCTTCAAATCATCCTCAGTAATATCCCAAGATAAATTTCCAACATATATTCTGTTGTATCCCTCCACCATCTTCGGGGCAAAACCAGTCGCTTTATTGGCTCGAGTGGATTTGTAAGGCTGAATTGTTAGCTGCATTCCTCCCCTAAGGAAAACATCAGAAAACCATAAGCATATTTTAACAATAGGAAATAATGAGAGACATCGACAACTGAAGATCATAACATTGACTCACATTTCAGCTCTATCAAGAGCCAAGGCTTCTTTTGCTGCTGCTTCTGTCTGTACGTAGTGATGATAAAAAATGTCAACAAACTCAATCGATAGTCGAGTAACTACAATAAGATATACATATACATATATACATGAAAATTCCATTTCCAAAAGTACAAACAGAGCCGACTTTTAATGTCAAGAATATTGTTAAAAAACTTCAGCTTCTACTCCTTTTAAATTCCATAAGATCTAAACATGTCATAACAATAACCATAACTCAATAGATGATACTAATACAAAGAAACTGGTCTACCCCAAGCATCACAGATAATTACCTCGAAACTAATAATTGCAATTCCTCTAAACTTCCCAGTGTCAGGGAACTTCATACAATCAACATCAGTTATGGTGCCACAACTTTCAAAATAATACCGAATATCATCCTCGGTATAGCGATATGGAATGCCTCCAACATATACTTTTGTGGCCACATCCTCCCTCACCTGGCTGCATAAACACACACGGCATAACAGTTAAGAAATTTGAAACAATAACCCCATTTATAAGCAAATGGAGAAAGAAGAAAACATTATCAATCTACTACAGAACACATCATAGAAAGCAAAAAGATATAAAAGTTTTGTTTTTCGTCCAAAGGTCCTTCACTTTTTGGACATAATTCCTAAATGGACAACACACATCAACTAAGTTAAAACTTATAAGATAAACCTATTCTTTTTCTTATAGAATAGAGTGGATGCAGCAGATTGAGCTTCAAAAGCAACATTGAGAATTCAATTTTTCTTACTTCCGTCCCCATTTTTTTTCAGCTTTCCAGTTGACTGTAAAAATTACAATATCTTTACAGATTGCAAATCATATAAAAAAGAAATACAAACACAATTCTGCTAACAGGATGAAACCATCAATAGCAACTAAATGATACTTTGCTAAAATAAGCAAAATTTATCTTAAGAAACTTAAAAAATATACTTCTTTTTAAATTTCCAAAATGCAAACAGAAACACCAATCACCAAAAGCACAATCAATCTGAAATACCAAACATTAAAACTCAATTAAAAAAAAAAAAAACCAAATTTATGAAAGGGTATTCTAAAAATTACCTTTCAGTCGCATTTTCAACCTGCACAAACCCTTGCTCTTCACTCACAATCTTCGGCTTCTTTTTCTTCTTATTCTTTGCCTTCTTCTTCTTACTATTCTTATTATTTTCCTTATTCTCCGACGTCGTTTTATCCTCTTTCACCTTCTCCTCTCTCTTCCTCTTCTTTTTCTTCTTATTTTCAACCTCCTCACTGTTACCTTGTACTTCATCTTCTTCACCCTCTTCTACATTTTCTTCAGCTTCCTGGTTGGACCCTATTAAAAAAGGAATGTTTCTTCTTTTTTCTCGCTTTGACAATCTGGGTTTCTGAGTTACTGAGTCTAGGAGTGATTTCAGGGATTGGGGCTCCGAATTTGAATCTGGTTTTTCCTTATCCGTTTCGGATTCGGCTACCCTTTTTGCCAATAGTTCTGCTCTTAGCTTTTGCTTCAGCTTCTTATTCGACAACACCATTTTTGTTTCTCTTAACTTCTCAGTTCTCACAAATGGTTAAAACCCTAGCCCAAGGTTCTTGATTTTGAAGTAAATGAGAATACCAGCTATACGACATCGTTTAATTCTTGTATTATTTTTCGGCTTTTCTAGTTTTATTTTTTTTATTTTGGCTTAATACATCATTTAGTCTTTAAAGTATACCCTTTTTATGCTTAGGTCCTTAAAACTTTTTCTCCGAATTCAAAACCTAAAGTTAACACCGGTTCTTTTTGGGGTTTAAATGAAAGCTAACACTCTAACTGGCCAGTTAATGACAAAAAGAAACTGATTAAATGTCATCTCACTTTTTCATTAGCTAAAAAGATTTATTTGTTATTTTTTAAAAGTTGAATGACTAAATTAAAATTAGAATGACTATTTTGTTAATTACATCAAATTTGAATAATTGTTGATGTAATTTACCCTTAAAAATACTAGCTGTGGCTTTCAGAAAAGTGTTTTCCGCCATTTAACAAAACTTATAATTTAACATCAAAGTTATATTTTAAGTTTTAAGATTTTTTAAATAGTTTAAAAGATACAAATAACTCTACTAGTCTATTTATATATATACATATATAAAAGGCTGATTTGATTTTTCTTATTTGTAAATTAATTACACAGTTAATTAATAAAGGAAACAAAATAAAATTTTCAATAATATATACTCATCAAGGTTAAATTTTTATCATACTAAAATTTATTTGATGATTAATTAAGTACATTTAATTATCATACTAAAATTTAAGAAAAAATTATTAATACCTTCAAAATTAAAGAAAAATAATAATTAAATATAGCTGGTGAAGTCTTAGCTCGATTGGCATTGGTATTATTGTCAGTGTAGGAGTACGTGATTTCGAGCACGTTAAAGTATATTTATTGTAACGCGCCAAAATTTTGAGAAGTTAATTGTGAGATTTTGCAATAATTAATTTTTATTCCTTTTCTTTTTCTTTTTTTTTCTCCTTTCGTTTTTTTTTTCTTGTTTGTATATCGTTTGAACATGTTGTTGTTGATCGTTGAACTTCTCATCCTAATCTGTGGTACGGGTCGGGTAAGTACGTCTTCTGTGATGTTAATTGTGATAATTCGTTAAAAGTTCTAAGAAACTATAGTAACGTATCATTGATAGCTTGCGTTAATGGATGAATTCTCGTTGTTAAATGATGTTTGTTCCTTATTTTCGGAATTGGTGTTGGAAGTAATGAATCTCAGCATGATAATTCAAGTAATAGCAGTTAATCTTTCGGTAAGTGTCGATTCCGTTGAAGGTTTTATGTTGAAGTTTTCGACATAAGTTTCTGTGTATAATTGTGCTTCATTGTTGTTAATTTTTGTTGATTGAACAATTGGATGGTTGTTTTAGGCTTTGGAGACTCTCTACGTTCTTATCGCTTCAAAATCTCTTCAGGTGCGTACCGAAAACCCCTAATTTTGTGAATTTCGGATGCCAAAAAACGTGGTTGTCGACATCACATGGCTAGGGACATAGGCGTGTACCCAAGTCATGTGAGCCACACGACCGTGTGTCAGGCCGTATGGTTGGCCGTATAACTCACTATTCATCGAATTTGAGCCACATGGGCAAGGGACACGGGCGTATGTCTAGGCCGTATGTGACCATGTTAGTGTAGGGTTCACACAGGCAAGGGACACGGGCGTGTGTCTAGGCCGTGTAACTCACTGTTTATGACTTAGGACCACACGGCCAAGGACATAGGCATGTGCCCAAGGGATTCGAATCTTGTTTCTGAGGCCGTGAGTGTTGTCCAACATGAGCATCGACCTTCACAATGTATGTATGATTTGAAATTTGATTGTATGAAGACTCTTTGATGCTCTAAAGTTTATATATAGATGAAATAGATGTATGTGTACTGTGATGACTATTTCTTATATTGATCTTTATTATCTATTTGTGAAATGAATTGGAATGACTGAACACATGTTGTGGATATTTGTAATTTGCATTTGCATGGATTGGGATATTGTGAAGAAGAAAGTAATTTGTTCTGAATCAATGGCTAAGCCACAATGTGTATAAATATGAATCTGGCGCTTTGTCGTATTTTGACCTAGCAACTAGGTTGCGTCTTTGTAACTGTGTCAGACAGACATTCTATGGTGTGTAGGGTTGGTTGGGTATTGAACACCCTTAACGGTGTGTTGGAATGACCGAAGATGGTGTGTAGTGGATGGAAGTAGGAAAACTGCATATGAATTTGATATGTTCTGTATATGAAACTGAAATTGTTTCTGCGTATGTAACTAATCTATTCTGTATCTGGGCTGAAATTGCTTCTGTTATCTAACTGAATCTTGGGATTCGAGAATTATCTTATAACTGTGTTTTAATTGAACGAACGTATTTTACGCACTGAGCTCACAACTCATTTCGTTGTTGATTGGATTTCAGGTGGCTCTCAAACTTGAACGGGTTGGCGCTGCGGGAGCTTGATCAAACCATTTTATCTTTCCATTAAATTCTACTATTAGTAATTTCAGTATCCTATGCTATTATGATTTTGGGAAGATTATGTAGTTAGTTAATTGTTGTGATGGATATAATATGTTGAATGATTTCATTGTGAATGTGTTATAAATGTGGTTTTTCTAATATTGATAATGTAATTATTTGGACTTGGTCTGGACGTCTAGGCTAGGTTTAGGGTGTTATGTTTATTTTCTTAATTAAGGATTAAGAAAGAATTTTTGGTAGTTTTAGAAATTATATAATAAAAAAAATCTTTAATTTTAAGCATGCAAGAACTGATCTTGACATACGTATTTGTTGTATAAAATCACCATAAAAACAATAAGAAATATTTCCAAGTGATAGAAATGTTGAGATGATGAATTTAAATTAATCGAGTTATGAAGGAATAAAGGGCCTTATAATTTTCTTTCTGCGACTATAGGTTTAAATTTGGAATCATCCGTTTCTTCTATTCATCTTCGATTATGTCATATCAACTGTAATCTTCTTTTGCACAATTTGTATGCACAGTATAATTACAATCAGAACAACAATAACATCCATGCTTCGAATTCACCTCTTCATAGCAAATTCGGCATTTCCAAGATTTGATCTCATGTTGCCTATGGATGAATGTATGGGAAATTCGGTGACCATGTCGTGGGAACCTTTTGATGATGGGTTGCAACAAAATGCACTTTTCATGAACTATAAGGCCACATGGAGAACAAATATAAGAGATATACAGTCTCCACTTGTTCCACATGCGTCACAAATGAAAGGGACTTGTCTCCAAAACAAGGTGAATGGATGTTCATAAATTTCACCTTTGATAGTAGGTGCTGGAGAGACACATTGAACGTGAAGGTCAAACTTGCATGTGGAACAATAATAAGCAGGCGACAAATCATGTGTTTCATGACAGATTTGACAAAAGAAAGATTTCAAATTGAGCTGTAAAACAAGAGAATGCTCACGGCGACATGGGTGGTCAATTGTAGTTGGTCGCTCAACACATGCAATATGAAGGGTAAATTCACTAGGTGAACAACAATAGACGAGTCCCCTCGGTTGGGTTATTTGGCAAATTTGACAAGGGAGACGCTGACTATTGAATTGTAAAACTAGAGGGTGTTGACTATGAAAAAAATGATTGACTTCAATAGGTAGATCAGGACATTTTTTATGCAAGTGAAATCTAGAATCAAAAGAAATGAATGGAGAATCTAGTAATGGCTTCCTACATGCAAAGCACTCAGTTTCTTCAAGTTCTTCGTAACCATTTTCAGAAGAGACCAATAAATCTTTTTGGGAAACACCTTCAAGCTCCCCAACCTTATTTTCAGCAATGGTTTTTGAAAACAAAGCACATTTTATATGGAAGTCTAACTTACATGAACAATGGTAAACAAATTGCTCACATCTTTTGCCACAGAATGCACAAATAGCCCATGAACCTATGTATGGTGGACTTGCTAAAAGTTCAAGGCTATGGTTGGGATGAAAAGGGTGATTTACCTCTAAGGTGGCCTCGAAGCATTTCTTGTCAAGATAAAACCCACACTCCGTGCAACTAAAGCTTGGACCTAATACCAACTCCCCACATCCTGAGCAATTAGCCTTCTCTTTTAAGGATGTGCTGTTAGATGAACACCAAAGGATGTTGATGGCTAAAATGGTGGTGAAGCTCCATTTCTCCTTTTGTTTGGTTTCTATGTAAGTTTGTGGGTTGAGTATAACAACAAATGCTTTTGTGGAAGCTTAAGGCTATGGTTTTCAGATATTTATATTGTTCCATTATATGAGAATGACATTTTCTATGAAAAAGGAATCTAAAGCTGTTCTTCTGACCATTTAATGATGGATAGTGGTTTTTGATATAAGTTTTAAAATTATTTATAACTATTTATAATTCATTTCAGATATTTATATTTTTGATATATGCTTTTTGAACGAATGGAACGTTTTCGACTTCAGAAACAATTATAAATAGAAAATTCCAACTTAATGGAATATAGAGAAATTAATTTTAAATTACGTTCAATAGGATTTGAACCTATACCAAAGGTTTAGAAGACTTCTGTCCTATCCATTATACAATGGATGTTTTTCATTACGATTTTTTGACATTTTGACTTTTTTTCTCTTGTTCGGTTTTTTCTTTTTTCTTAGTTGGAAAAATTAAAGAACATGTGAAAAATTGTATTGTTAGGAATTGCGTATTTATTAATTCAATTCAATAATGCTAATGCATTGTTGAATTGAATTAATAAATATTCAAATAGATAGAATAAATAAGTTAAAATTATAAATATATTTAAACTATATATAAGAGATAAATATCAAAATTAAACATGAACTTTGATATAATGTTCAATATCATACATGAAATTTGTGTATGGTGTTATATATTAAATCAAAATTTGTATATAATTTGAGATTTATCTCTTTGAAATATTTATCGTTTTTTTATATTTAACAAAACTTCCAAAAAAAAAAAATCAATTGAACTTAGATTTGATTTTCAGACAAATTGAATTAAATATTAGATATCAATATTAAGTGTGAAATTAAAAGGGTTTGAATTGTATTTGATGTTTGAAAGCAAAGATGTAATGGTTGATCTCTCTAAAATTACATTTGTGTTTACTTAAAAATATATATGAAAAAAGAAAAATCAAGAATTTATTGGTAAACATTTTATCTTATATCTTCATCTCCTTTTAGAATTCAAGCTTTAGGCCTGTTTAGTAGTGCTTAAAAAAATCACTTTTGACTCCAAAAGCACATTTAGAAAAAAAGTTGTACTAAACAAGTTATTTTTGGCTGAAATTTTTAGCTTAAAAAAATCACTTCCTCTACCAAAAGTACTTTTATTTAGTGCTTAATTATTTTTTCACCTCTTCAATAACATAGTACTTTCTTTTTCTTTTCTTTTTTTGTGCTTAATTACAAATATGTTAAAATCATTAATTAAAAATAAAAAAATTTATTTTTCAAAATACTAATTACAAATATTTAATGTTTATATTTAAATATTTAAAATATAGTTTGTATATTTTAATTAAATTTTATAAATAATTAATATTTATTGCTTAAAAATATTTAAAATTTATATTTTATATATTAAAATATTAATAACAAGTTATAATAATTTTTTTATATTCTTATTCAAATATAATAATATTAATTTAAATATTATTTAAATGTATATTTGTTACTTGATAATAACATGTCTAAAATAGATATTTTATTTCTCAAAAGCACTTTTTGACAGTAATGCTAAATACTTAAATTTTAAACTAAACTTTGCAAAAGTAATTTTCAAAAACATTGTTAAACTAGCCCTTAATCATTATGAGAAGAGATTGCAGTGTGTCAATGTATGATTTTACATTTAAAAACAAAAATGATTAATTTAACATTCATCTGAAAGAAAGTGTGGATATAAATATATAGAGTTGAAATTGATTGAAGAAAAAGGGAAAGGAGAGAAGAAGAGAATATCACTTTATTCTTTTCAAGTATAACTTGTGCTTGAGTTAATCTAGATTAGCAATTAATTGCGTATTATCCCTGTACAGGCCCAAATTTAACTAAACTAATAGACTAACTAAAAGACCCAACCTAACCCCATTACATTAGCCCAATCCCAAAAACACCCCAAGCCCAAACCAGCCCAAACCCCAAGCCCGTCAGTCAAACTAGGGTTTCAGAAAATCAGAAACCCTAGCCTATCCTCTGCCTGTCACGTCCATCGGCCACACCTGCCCTCTGACGCTTCTGACGACGCCTCAGCACCGCCCCACCATCCTCCAAGTTGCACCGTCACTCACCTGCAAGACAATAAAGAGAAAGGCCAGAAAATAATAGAAAAAGAACTTGTAAAGGCTATAAAAGCCGATTTAAAACCTTGTAAGTTTTTTCGGTCATTATTTATGAAAAAACAAGAGATTTGAACAAAAAATAGCATAGATCTAATAGGAAAACAGAGAAAAACACCAAAGGGGAACGAACGGAAGCCGAAATCGGAAGGTGATTTCATCTTTCTTAATCTGTTCTTTTTTTTCTTTTTTTCTTTTTCTTCGTTTCTCATATATATACACACATATTATTTAAATAAAAAATATATATAAAAAGGGAAATTTTTACCATTTCCGGCCACCGTGTACAGTGGCCGGCGGTGGTGGCGCACGGCGGTCCGGCGACCGGACGGTGACTGGGAATCGCCCCCTCCCTTCTCTCTCCCTTTTTTTTTTCCTTTTTTTTCTTCTCTAGTAGCTCAAATGATTTTTTTGAAAGAATTTGGCCTTTTATAGCCTCCCAAAACGACGTCGTTTTGGGGGCTGCCTTTTAACCCCAAAACGACGTCGTTTTGAGCATGACCCGATCCGTCCGACCCGACCCGCCTCAAGATCCGCGTGTTTTTGTATAATGGTCTAATTGCGCGCGCGGTCCTTCCACTTTTTATATAATTTGCAATCAGGTTTTCATTTCTTTTAAATTGGCCTCGAAATTTATCGCGTTTTGCGATTTGGTCCTCCCTTCAGCGACGTCGTTTTAGGGGCTCGGGAAAATTCCCCTTTTGGCCCTCAGCAGTCGCGCGCATTTTCAAATAGGTCCCCCTTTTTATATTTCCTTTTAAATTAGCCCCAAAACTTCGTTTTTGTTTCGAATTTGGTCCCCTTTTTAGATTTAATTTGATTTTTATATTATTTTTACCTTATTTTTTATTATTTTATTTTTAACATTATTTATTATTATATTTACTGTTATCATTATTATTATTATTATTATTATTATTATTATTATTATTATTATTATTATTATTATTATTATTAGAATTATTATTAGTTTCAATCAATACTTACATATTTATATGTTTTATGTATATATATTCATAGTTTTTTTTATATCATTATTATTCCTAATCAATATATGTACACATATTTAAATTCTATGTTATATACATCTTTTAATACCATGTTATATACACATTATTATTATATCTATGTTAACTCTTATTATACTCGCTATTAATATTAGTATACGTTTCGTCACATCTGTATGTATCTTTTAATATATATAAATATGTTTATGTAACGTTATTAATAATTGTTCTTTTTACATTATTATCATTTCTAATATATATGTATATCGTAAATGCCTTTACATATATTATGTGTATATCGTTAGTATTATTAGTTATATGTATTTATCCCATCTCATGTATATATTTTTATTACCCTTATTATCATTATTAGTATTAGCATGTGTTTTATTATATATCTTTAATGAATATATATATACTTATGTAATATTGCTAATGGTTGTTTTTCTAACATTATTATTATTTCTAATATGTATATATGTGTATATATTTTGATACTATATTATATATACGTTTATATATATATATATATATCTTAATATTGTATTTTTAATACCTTAATACTATACCATTTATGTACTTTTTATTTTTCATATTATCTTACGTATATATTTTTAATAACAACTACATTATGTATATACCATTACTATACCTATTTATTCTTAACGGTTATTTTTACTATTATTATTATTCCTAACATATATATTATGTATACATTTTTTGTATATACTATGCATTTGTATCTTTTAATATTGTATTATTATTACTATGTATATACATATATTTCTTTTATATATCTCTCATTACTTCTATTATTATGTATGTACCTTAATACATATATGTAGGTACTTTTATATCATTATTATCATTTTCGTTATCATTGTCATTTTATTTTGCCATTTTTATATTTATTTATTTGCTTGCATATTCGATTATTTCATTTTCCTCACGTATGTGTTTACATTTATATGATACTTAGCCTCGTTATTGTTTCATCTTTTATAATTGCTCATATTATTGTTTTTGACACTATCACACCTATCATTATGTTATTATACATATTAATACCCTAATTTGCTTTTATGTTTTACTATAAATCACGTTTTTTACTCAATATATTAAAACAATTCTTTCATAAAAGCAATATCTTGTATTTGGTAATTCGAGATAATCGTGCCCTAACTTACTGGGTTTCGATTTTTCTCATCTAACCCAAATAACGGAATATTCTTTTAAATCACAATACGAGTTTTGAAATAAATGCTTACTCTCGGAGATACGAGGTGTTGTGTCCTAACTTACCGGGTATAACATTTTGTTACCTCGGGGTAAGATTTTTGTTAACAAAGGCACTATTTGGCATTTGGAAATTCGAGATATCGTGCCCTAACTTACTGAGTTTCGATTTTTTCTCGTTTATACTAAATAACCGAATATCCTTTTAAAAGAAGTTAAAATACCTTAATTTTAAATAAAAGGCAAGCTCAGTTTCAAAATTCGAGATGTCGTGCCCTAACTTACTGGGCATGATATTTTATTACTTCGAGATGAGAAAGTCCTTAATATCCGTTTTTCAATCATTTTTTAAATTAGCATTAATACAAAGAGGGATCATATTTTAAATTCTTTCAAGTTTTCAAATTTTTGACACTAAGACACTAATTAATCAACTAGGTACCAATTTTTGGGCGTATCGAGGGTGCTAATCCTTCCTCATGCGTAACCGACTCCCGAACTCGTTTTCTGATTTTTGTAGGCCAAAAATTATCGTTTTAGTAAATCTTAACTTTTATTAAAATGATTAATTTGAGGTGACCCGATCACACCTCATCAAAAAGGATTGGTGGCGACTCCTCTATTCGTTTTCATTTTCAAAATCTAAGTCGATTCTCATTTTCACAAAAAAATGGTTACGACAATCCCTCATAAGAATACTTTTTTTTTTCAAACTTTTAAGTTGTACCAATCTTTTGGTGCACTCTTCAAAAAAAAATTCTTTTAAAACAGACCCCTCCCAATATACTTTTTAGTTAACCTTAAGTCAATTATGTGCCTTTTTTTAACAACAATTTTGATTTAAATTTCATCACGTGGGTATTATCTAGATTTCAATCATCCTCCAATTTAAAAATGAAAAAAAATATAAAAACTTATTTGAAAATAAAAATTATTAAAATTGTTAAAAAAGAAAGATATAATTTTTTTAAAAAAAAATTGAACTATAAATTACTATTTTTTAATTATTAAATATTTTAACATTATTAAAATTTTAAAAATCAAATTTATTAAAGCAAATCTGTAACTACGAAAATAGTTTTATAATTAATTAATCAAAATTTATAATTAGTAGATTTTTTAGATGATAATTTTGAATAAAATTTTAAAATTATTTAAATAATAAAAAATTAATCATATATAAACTTTTTATCGATTTGGTAAATCATCCCTTTACAGCCAACCATACTCTACAAGTGTCTTTATATAATAATCAATATGATATTAAATAAGGTCACCATAAAACAATAAGAAATATCTCCAAGAGATACAAAATCAATTGCTCCAACATCAAACTAAGCACAAACTATAAAAGATAGTCAATCTTTCAATTCCAAATTATTTACAAACATGTCACAGTAACACCACATTTTATTTACAATAAAAACCATAAAACAACACACAATAACACTACATTAATGGACTTTCAAGTACTAACCAACAAAGTGATTGCTTTTTTTTTTCTAGAAACTTGGGTGCAGAGAACAATATATCAATCATGAGCCTCTTTGTCTTCTGCCTCAGACCACAACTGTAAGTCTCGCCTTCTATAAGGGTCTATACATTTCCAATGAACAATGTAGTTACACCCATTCTCTAGACACTCAGCAGATAGATCTTGGCAGTGCTCCTCACATATATGGCATTTAGGAGGGTAATCATAGACCTTTCGGGTGAAAGTGAGTGGGTGTGAGTGATCCATTGTTGTGTAGGTCTTTCCGATCTTCATATATGAGTATGCATCAATAACACAATATTTATGGACTGATTTGTCACAAATTGCACAGCGGTAAAACCAACGGCTTGGATTTCTTCTTATTTCACAGATATCACAGTAATGGTACTCAAAATAAATGTTGTCTTCACCATACGTGAGCATGAGGGGATGTTCATCACACTTGTGTTGAATCTTGTCGGGAAGCTTGAGACATTTGTACTCCACAACAAAGTTGCACTCTTTGCATACAAACCCACCCGTTAGATTCCATCCACAGCTATTGCATTGCCCTTCATACTTATCGTAAAAGAAAAGGCGGTGTTCATGCCCTTGACATGTGACGCTATCCGAAAATTGAACACAACGACCGCAGGTACGATTCCCACACACATTACAATCATAGGAGAAACAATTATTGAACAGATATTTACATGAAACACACCAAAATTCAGCATGTAAATTAAGAGTGAGGGGACGTTGGTGAATATGATTCCAATCGTACATTTTCTTAGGCAATTCGGCACATGATTTATGGAGAAAGAAATCACATTGTCCACAATGATAAAATGAAGTCGAGATGAACAATATGCAGCCATCACAATATCTATCACCCTCAACATCATTGCTGAAAATTAAGTTGTGATGGTGGCTTAAATGTTTTATCTCTGTGGGTATTACAATATTTTCTCCAAGCTTGGTCTCTCTAATAACAACAAAGGCTGAATTGTTAAGCAACTCACCTGTTTCTTCTAACTCATCATCGACTATCTCGTACCAACTGTAGTCTTTTATTCCACAATTTGTATGGACAATATAATTACAATCAGAACAACAATAACATCCATGCTTCGAATTCACCTCCTCATAGCAAATTCGACATTTCCAAGATTTGATCTCATGTTTCCTATGGATGAATGTGTGGGAAATTTGGTGACCATGTCGTGGAAACCTTTTGATGATGGATTTCAACAAAATGCACTTTTCATGAGCTATAAGGCCACATGGAGAACAAATATAAGAGAGACAATCTCCACTTGTTCCACATGCGTCACAAATGAAAGGGACTTGTCTCCAAAACAAGGTGAATGGATGTTCATGAATTTCACCTTTGATGGTAGGTGCTGGAGAGACACATTGAACGTGAATGCCAAAATGGCATGCGGAACAATAATAAGCAGGTAACAAATCATGTGTTTCATGACAGATTTGACAAAGGAGAGATTTCAAATTGATCTGTAAAACAAGAGAATGCTCCCGGTGACATGGGTGGTCAATTCTAGTTGGTCGCTCAACACATGCAATATGAATGGCAAACTCACAAGGTGAACAACAATAGACAAGTCCCCTAGGTTGGGTTGTTTTGCAAATTTGACAAGGGAGACGCTGACTATTGAATTGTAAAACTAGAGGGTGTTGGCTATGAAAAAGATGATTGACTTCAATAGGTAGATCAAGACATTTTTTATGCAAATGAAATCTAGAATCAAAAGAAAGGTATGGAGAATCTAGTAATGGCTTCCTACATGCAAAGCACTCGGTTTCTTCAAGTTCCTCGGAACCATTTTCAGAAGAGACCAATAGATCTTTTTGGGAAACACCTTCAAGCTCCCCGACCTTATTTTCAGCAATGGTTTTTGAAAACAAAGCACATTTTATATGAAAGTCTAACTTACATGAACAATGATAAACAAATTGCTCACATCTTTTGTCACAAAAATCACAAATAGCCCATGAACCTATGTATGGTGGACTTGCTAAAAGTTTAAGGCTATGGTTGGGATGAAAGGGGTGATTTACCTCTGAGGAGGCCTCGAAGCATTTCTTGTCAAGGTAAAACCCACATTCTGTACAACTAAAACTTGGACCTGAAACCAACTCCCCACATCTTGAGCAATTAGCCTTCTCACTTTTAAGGTTGTGCTCTTCGATGAACTCCAAAGGATGTTGATGGCTAAAATGGTGGTGAAGCTCCATTTCTCCTTTTGTTTGGTTTCTATGAAAGTTTGTGGGTTAAGTAACAACAAATGCTTTTGTGGAAGCTTAAGGCTATGGTTCAGATATTTATATTGTTCCATTGGATGAGAAAGACATTTTCTATGAAAAAAGAATCTGTACTTTCTTTTCTTCTTACTTCTTATGATCCCTCTTTCAAATAACAAACTTATTCCTACCCAATCAAAATTTCAATTTATCTTGTTCATTTTTCTAACCAATTTATCTTTTTAATTATTTTTTTATTCAAAAGGATCGTGATTAATTTTTTAATCTATCTAGGCTGTAGAGGCTCAATTTAGCTTGGGCCCATAAATTAGAAACCAAAATAAAAAAATTAATAATAAACAGTCCATTTTTACAATGGCCCAACAGGCCCAAAAACCTAAAACCCAACCTACTCTAACCCAAACAAAGCAGACCCAAACTCACACAGGCCCAAAACATTAAAGCAACTCAGAAACCCTAGGGTTTTTGAGCCTCCCTCGCGCCGTAGCCACCACCCACGTGCCTCAGCGCGCACCTCGCCCGAGGGTCGACTCTCCTTGCACGGAAATGGAAACTCCCTCGTCAGTTAACCCTCCATAAACCTGCAAACATGCAAAAAAGGGGGGCAAAAATGAAACAGCACGCAAGGGCAACAGAGAAACGAATATGTATTCGGCTATATAGCCAGAGACGAAAAATGTAATTTTTTGGACACGATTAAGCAATCAAAAACAGAAGTAAAAATTTGCAAAAGGTGATTTTTCATTTGTTTTATTTTTCTTCCTTTATTTTTAGGTTAAAAAAGGGAAATAAAAATAAAAAGGAGAAGGGTTTACCTGAGTCGATCGGCCTTCCTCTAATGACCATCGCTGGCGCATGAACACCTCGGACCCATGTGGGTTCGAGTGAGGGTTTGAAAGGCATGGAGAATCCCCCTTTTGTTTATTTATTTTATTTTCTAAAAATAAATATAGGATATGTAAGTTTTTTTTAAAAAAATATATACAAAAGAGGAGATGAGAGGGACCGAAGAGGCTTTTTTACGCAACTCCGACCACCAGTACGGCGGAGTTGAGGCGGAGCCGTGACGGCGCTGCGATTGAGGCCCGTCGGCTTCTTGGCTGGAACCTGGGTTAACCCAGAGAAAAAAAATGGACCCTTTTCAATTTTTTTCTTTGGGTTGTGATAAAAATGAATTTTTCAAAAAATATTTGGACTTTTATATTAGCCTGAAACGGCGTCGTTTTAGGCTTGGAGTTTAGGCACTGAAACGGCGTCGTTTCCCTCTGGTCTGACCCGATGACCTGACTCGTGAGACTAGGATCCGAATGTTTCCTATCGCATGGGTTATTTGTGCTTACAGTCCCTCCTCTTTTGTGATGCGCTTCAATTTAGTCCTATCCTATTTTTATTTTTTATTTCACCACAAACTTTTAACTTTGTTTCAATTTGGTCCTTGGACCGTTTAAAAGGGTTAAATGCTTGAAACGAGGCCATTTTGAGGACAAGGGATAATTTCCCTATTGGTCCTCGCTTGTTTTCGTGCGTCACATTATAGCCCTTCTGTTATTTGTTTCATTTAATTTATCCCTTTAACTTTATTTTAGCATCAAATTAACCCCTTGTTTTTATTCTTTTATTTATTCGTCCATTTGCTATTATTTAAGACTTTAAATTTCATTTTAATTTCAGTTTACCCTTTTTAATTTTGTTTAAGTTTCAATTAAACTATTTTTATTTTAATCCATTTTTTTATTTATTTATTTATCTATTTACTTGTTTACATGTTCATTATTCCTTTAACCTTTTTATTTCTTTGTTCATTCTTTTGTTATATATATAGTTCACTTTAAATGGTTTTATTTTTTATTTATTAAATTTTTACATATCATTAAACTATTTTGCTGTTCATTTTAGATTGTTTTATTGTTATTCATTTTAAGTGTTTCCACATATTATGTATTTTAAACTATTGCCCATTTTAAATTTTATATATATTATTTATTTTTAAGTTATTATATATATTACTTATTTTGGTCTTTATATATATTTTTTGTTTTAAACTATTTTATATGTATTATCTATTTTAAAGTTTTTATATGCTATTTAGTTATACTATTTTATATGTTAATCGTTTAAAATTTATTTTTATTATTATTTACTTTAAACCTTCCATATATTATTTATCTCAAAATATTTTTTTATAAATTCTTTATTTTAAATTATTTCATATATTATCTATTCAAATTGTCATGTATAGTATTTAATTCACACTGTTTATATGTTATAAAATTTATATATATTATTTATTTTAAAGCTCCTTTTATTATTTATTTTAAGTTTTTATGCATTGCTCATTTGAAACCCTCTTTTTATATTCTTCATTTATAATTGTTTCATTTGTTATTTATTTTAAACTATTTTATTCACTTTAAGATTTTTCATACATTATTTCGTTTCATTCTTTTGTGATTATTAATGTTAATCTCTTAAATTAGCATATTATGTGAACATGTCCATTATGTACTCTAGAAATTATTTGTTAATATATTCATGTTGTTGACATTCATTCATGTATTATTTTGTGCTCTATATTCCTTTTTGTTTCATTTCGTTTAAATCATATCGCACATTAACCTCAAATGTATTTATCCGAACACGGACCGTTTTATTCCAAACAAAATAAACGCACATTGC
Organism: Gossypium longicalyx; assembly: GCA_025698465.1. Lineage (NCBI taxonomy): Eukaryota > Viridiplantae > Streptophyta > Magnoliopsida > Malvales > Malvaceae > Gossypium > Gossypium longicalyx. The sequence continues at coordinate 4,895,649 of CM047004.1, forward strand.
TAAATGTCGCATTCGTTTTTATTTAAAGAAAGACAATATTTCGCGTTTCGGGAATTCAAGAAATCGTACCCTAACTTACTGGGTTTCGATTTTCTTGTTAAACCTAAAAAGCCAAATATCCTTTTAGATTTCAAAACACACAAACTTTCGACGAAGATTAAAGGTAAACTTGCTCCCGAAGATTTAAACATCGCGTCCTAACTTACTAGATGTGACACCTTATTATCTCGGGACGAGTAAGTCTTTGATGCTCGTTTCGACGTAATTCAGGCGTTTTAAAATTTGCGTTCATGGAAAGGGGTCGTATTTTAAACTTATTTTAAAATCTTTTCAACTTTCGACATTAAGACACTAACTAATCAATTCGGTACTAATTTTGGGCATGACGAGGGTGCTAATCCTTCCTCGCATGTAACTGACTCCCGAACCCGTTCTCTCGAGTTTCGTAGACCAAAACACCGTTTTAATAAACTAAAACATTTTATTACAGCAAAGGTGATCCGATCACACCTAATAAAGATTGGTGGCGACTCTCGATTTAATTTTCGGTTTCAAACAAGTAGACCTCCGTTTTCAAACAAATGGTTTCGACATAAGCAGTACTCAATCATCCTCTTTCATGCTCTTGCTCTCATATAAAAAATTTAAACTTTTTATTTTGATTTAAAATCAAATTATTGAAATGATCAAACTTCTGTTTTCAATGATTGATTTATCATTAAAAAATTCAAGATTATTGTTTCATGAAAAATTGGTGAGATCTCTCCAAAATTCTTGTAGTTTTAAAATTTTATAATAATTACTTTTAAAATTGTGAGATTAATTGTGATATTTCTTGAATGTATTTGTGAAATATTTTTTTTCCTTCTACATGGTAACCCATGAATCCCTAGGTTTTCTTTTGGATTTTGTTGGATTTCGCTTGAGAAATTATGAACAAGAAATTGAATTTCTTTCTTATGCTATAAAGTGCTCGATAAATTGTGGACTGATAACGTGTAGAAATTTGAGGAAGAAAGACAGCTAGAAGAAAAAGAGAGGGAAGGCAGAAAGAAGAAGAACATGAGAGAAGGAATAGTTTTCATAATTTCATTGTCTATTAGCATAACTTCTATGCAGTACTGCTAGGTGTCTAAATAGGAGATAACGATAAGCACTGTCTAACAATCACTATGCACCGTTTCACTAAATATGCCTACTTAACCCAACACACTGTTTTAGTGCCCAACACAATCCCCTTCCATATGAGTAAACGCTTCGTTTTATTAAATAAAATTAAAACGTAATTTTACAACTTAAATTGAAAGAAACGAAAATTAACAAATTTTAAATCTGATTTGACCCGAGTGTTGACTTCATTAGTGTTCCATATCAATTGCTCCCTTCTTCAAACAGATCATTGACCTCAAGGTTTAAAGGATGAAAATTTCTTCTGAAGCTCTTGTAGATTCTCCCAAGTTGCATCTTCTGGGAAGGTATCAGCCCACTCAACTAATACTTCTGTAGCAGCATAGTTACCCTTTCGAACCATCCTTTAGTCAATTATCCTCACCGGCTCCTTGCTCAAAGCACTGTCAGTACCAACCAGGGGTAGATTAGGGGAGGCAGTAGCATGACCAATATGTTTTTTAAGTTGTGATACGTGGAAGGTATGATGGATCTTGGAACCTTCTGGTAAATTAAGCTAGTAAGCCACATCACCAACTTTTGCTTCTACCGGAAAAGGGCCAACATACTTGGGAGAGAGCTTTTGATTCCTTAGCTTTTGATACGCAGTAGAAATGTGTAATCTGGTTCCTAATATTAGAGTAATGAATAAAGGTGGTTAGTCAATTAGTTAAGACTATTAGTAGTAGTTAATGTGGCAGTTAGTAACTGAAAGGGTTAGCTTCAGCTATATAAAGATGTATGTACTTCCTATACAAAAGCATTCTTTGAGAAATAATAAAAATAGTATTCTTGATATCATTTCTGTATAATTCAACATGGTATCAGATGTCTAAGTGTTCCTGGTGATCTTTTTTTTCCCTTCTCATGGAGTTTTCTGGTCATTTTGTTCAGTCGGCTATGCCAGCCATGGCCGCTAATGTTACTGATGGTTTTGATACTCGGTTCTTTTCCACTAAGAAGATTAGTGTGCTTCTTGATGATGATAATTATCTTCTGTGGCGGCAACAAGTCTTGCTTGCAATCAAGACTTATAAACTTCAGCGATTTTTGGACTTTCGCACTGTTCCACCTCCTCCAATGCTTCTAGATTCTGATGGGGTTCAACAAGAAAACCTGGAGTTCACTCGTTTTGAGCAACAGGATAGTGCGCTTGCATCATGGCTCTTATCTTCTGTAAGTACCATTGTTCTTCTACATCTTATTGGTATGGACACGAGTGCCCAAATTTGGAATGCAATTGCTAGTTTTTATGGAAGTAAGACCACTTCTCGATTAATGTTCTTTCGCAGAACTTTACATTCTCAATGAAAGGGTGATCTTTCTATGAAAGATTTCTTAATGAAAATTAAAGGTTTTTGTGACAATCTAGCTAGTTACGGTGAGGTTATTAGCGAGCGGGAACATGTCACTGCGATTCTTAATAGGTTACCACCCGAATATGACTCGGTTATCACTATCATCACAGCTAGTCATACACCCTACACTGTTCAAGGGGTCATGACTATGCTGATTGATGCAGAGGCTTGTCACCAGATAGTTATGCTTGAGTTTCCTAGCTTGGCCAATGTAGTTTCTCATCAGTCCCCAGCTTCGGCTACCAGCAGTGAGTCTCTGGCTTATCGTCCCACAACAGCTCCTCGTGGTCGTGGTCGTGGTAGGTCATCTGGTTCACGTATACAGTGTCAGTTGTGTGGAAAAATAGGGCACTTAGTTGATCGCTGCTATCATTGGTTTGACTCTTATTATAAAAGTACTGGTTATAGCCCTCCTCCTTCCTCACAGGCGAATGTATGTATGCTTGGGAAAGGGGCTCCTATTTCGCCCTGGATGGCATCATCTTTGAATGCTTTCCTACCTGTTGCACCTTATCTCTAACCTGGGTGGTTCATTCCACAAACTTCGACACTCCCATAGACTGCTAATGCCTCACAGTTTGGGTCCACTTCAACCTCAACATCGTCAAACTCTCCCCCACAAGCGTATATTGCTACACCAGAGACTGTTTGTGATAATGCCTGGTACCCCGACTCAGGAGCAATGCACCATCTCACTCATTCAGCTAATGCTATTGGTGAGAGTTCTCCTTATAATGGCCCAGGTAAGGTTTATGTTGGTAATGGCACTGCTCTCCCTGTACACTCCACTGGTCAGTCTTCCTTGCTCACTAGAGCACGTCCTCTGTATATGCGTTCCTTGTTGCATGTTCCTAGTATAACTAAAAATCTACTTTCAGTATCACAATTTACAAAGGATAATCATGTGATGTTCGAGTTCCTTCTTACACAGTGCCAAGTACGTGAGCTGCATACCAGAGAGGTCCTTTTGCGTGGCTCAGTGCATCATGGTCTCTACAGACTCCATTTGACGAATAATTTTCAGCCTCGCTCCTGCTCAGCTCGTTGCCTTACAACGTGTGCTTCTGTGCCCTTCAGTCTTTGGCACTCTAGGCTTGGACATCCTTGTAAAAGTCTTCTTACCAAGGCTTTATCTCATTGTAATATACCTTTTGATGCAAATAAAGACTCTTTTGATTATGTTGCATGTCATCTCTGTTGTAACCATTTTTTGGAAAAACGGGAATCGACTTAGGTTTTGGAAAATGAAAATGAATAGAGGAGTCGCCACCAATCCTTTTTTTGATGAGGTGTGATCGGGTCACCTAAAATTAGTCATTTTAATAAAAGTTAAGATTTATTAAAACGATGATTTTTTTGGTCTACGAAAATCAGAAAACGATTTCGGGAGTCGGTTGTGCACGAGGAAGGATTAGCACCCTCGATACGCCCAAAAATTGGTACCTAGTCGATTAATTAGTGTCTTAGTGTCGAAAATTAAAAACTTAAAATACTTTGAAATACGATCCCTCTCTTTGTAAAAAACTCGAATATTAAAGACCCTCTCGTCTCAAGATATCAAACGTCACATCCAGTAAGTTAGGACATGACATCTTGAATTTTTCGAGAGTGAGCTTGCCTTTTATATAAAATTTGCGTATTTTAATTTATTAAAAGGGTATTCGATTATTTAGAGTAAACGAGAGAAATCGAAACCCAATAAGTTAGGGCACGTTTTCTCGAACTCTCAAACACCGAATATTGCCTCTATTTTAAAGTAAATTCTTATTTCAAGGTGACAAAATGTCATACCAGGTAAGTTAGGGCACGACACCTCGTATTCCCGAGGATAAGCATTTTTTAAAACTCGTATTGTGATTTAAAAGAATATTCTGTTATTTAGGTTAAACGAGAAAAGTCGAAACCCAGTAAGTTAGGGCACGATTATCTCGAATCACCTAATACCGGATATTACTTTTATGAAAGAATTGTCTTAATGTATTGAGCAAAAAGTAACGCGATTTATTGTAAAACGTAAAAGCATAATATGGTATTAACACGTATAAGAACATAATAATAGGTGTGACTATGTCAAAGACAATAATGTGAGCAAGTATAAAAGATGAAATAATATTGAAGCTTTAGAGATATGTGGACATAAACACGTATGTGAGGAAAATGAAGTAATTGAATACGCAAGCAAATAAATGGATAAATGCAAAAAAAAATGGCAAAATGAAATGACAATGATAACGAAGTAATATATACATATATGTATTAAGGTATATACATAATAATAGAAGTAATAAGAAATATATGAGAAAAGTGTACATACATAATAATAATACAATATTTAAAAATGTATATGCATAGCGTATATATAAATACGTATACGTAATGTAATATAGTAAAAAAAAGAAAAATAGTATATATATGCATGTTAATAATAATAATAATAATAACAATGAAAGTAATAATGCAAAGATAATGATAATACTAAAGACAATACATAAACATATATTGAAAATAGATATACATATAACTAATAACACGAGCGATATATGCATACTATATATAAAGGCATATAAGATACGTATATATTAGAAATGGTGATAATGTAAAAAAAGAAAAAAAAGAAAAAAAACAATTATTAGTGATATTATATAAATATGTATATATAAATAAATATCTAATAATATTAAAGGCATATACGTAATATATACATAGTATACAAAACAAAACATACACGTAATATATTAAAATATATACATAATATTAAAAGGAGGAATATACATATATGTATACCTATATATAAATATAGGCAAAATGTAATATTAACATACATATACGTTAATAAGAATAATAATGTTGAAACTATTAATAATACTTTATAACATATACATATATATATATAATAAAATGATAATAATGAACTATTAATAAAAATACAACAATAATAAAATATGGTATTATAAATAATATTAAGATTAAATTAAAATAATGAGGAAAAGCGAAAAAAAGGATGAAATTGAATTAACAGTGGAATTTTGAGGCGAATTTAAAATAAATGAAGGAAAAAGGGGATTAATTTGAACACGCGAGCAACCAGGAGGGACCAAAGGAGTAAATATCCCGATCTACTAAAACGGCGCGCTGTTATGAAAGGTACCCAATCGAAAACGGCGTAAATTTTAGGGCCAAATTAAAATTAAATAAGACTCGATTGTGAAGCCTTGGAAAAGCGGAAGGATGAGGGCACAAATAACCCCTCGCCTAAAAACACGCGATCTCGAGAGGCGGTCATGGGTCGGTGCCGGTCGGAGGCCAAACGACGCGTCGTTCGGCCTCTGAACCCATCCTCAAAACGGCGTCGCATCTGGGCTTATAAAGCCAATTTTTTTTTGAAATCTTCATTTTTGAGATTCAAAAGAAAAAGAGAGAGAGTGGGTTTCTTTCTCTCTGGAAAGAACACAGGGACGGCCAGGAATTCAAATGAAGACTCTCTGCTAGTGGCTCACGCCGTGTGCGGTGGCCTAAATAGCCCCAAGGTAAAAAAATTTGTTTTTTTTATTTATTTTTTTGGATCTGATATATATGCATGTATTACTTACAATAAAAGAGAGATATTCATAGATTCGAAGAAAAGAAAGAAAAAAAATAAAAATAAAAAAGGGAAAGTAAATAGACCTTTCTTCTCGTTTTTTTTATGTATATCTGGCTGTGATTTTTTTAGTATTTGAATCTGTTTTCTATTGCCAAAAAAAACCTCATTACAATCGGTTTTTAGTATGGCTTTTATAGCCTTGTTTACATACTTTTATTCTGCTTTATGTCAACTCTTATTTAATGCTTGCAGGGGCACAACTCGGACGACGGTGGGGCGGTGCAGCAGCACTGGCGATGTGACGGGGCGGTGGAGGATGGGACAGGGGTCAAAGGCGGCTAGGGTTTTTTTTAGGTTTCTTTTTTTTATTTTTGTTTTGTGTTTGGGTTGGGATTCGTTTGGGCTAGGGTTGTTGGGGGGTTATTTGGGCTCAATTGGGTTTTGGGGGGGTTAGTTGGGATAGGTTAAAATTTGGGCCTGTACAGCTGCCCCTCTTTGCTCGTTGTCGTGTAACGAGAATGAAGCAAAGACTCGGAAAGGGCCAAATTTGCCTGGTCTCACAGGGTCTCGATTTTTGGTGTCCATCTTCTTCAAGTATCTTCAATGTGTTCCGCTGTAACTCAGGTGTATAGACTTTATTGTTTCAATCCGCTCCATTGTAGCTTCAGGGAAATGAGATTTGCTATCTTCAGTCTGCTCTGCTACAATTTTTAGCGAGATAAGGCATGTGACTTCAATTAACTCTACTGAAGCTTCAATGGGATCTGCTGTGCTTGGATCAACTCCACTGCTATTTCAGGGAGAAAGACATTTGATTCAACCTGCTACCCTACTGCTTAGGGGTTTAAGGCCCATTGCATTTGACCTGTTTCCCTACTGCTTAGGGATTTAAGGTCTGTAAATTTGGCTTGTTACCCTACTGCTTAGGGGGTTAAGCCCATCACCTCTGCTATGTTTCCCTACTGCTTAGGGGGTTAAGATTCGTCAATCTCCAGCCTGTTACCCTACTACTTAGGGTTTAAGGCTTGCCACCTTTGATCTATTTCCCTACTGCTTAGAGAGATAAGATCTGCAATTTGGTCTGTTACCTTACTGCTTAGGGGTTTTAAGACCCTTCGTCTTTGATCTGTTTCCCTACTGCTTAGGGGGATAAGATCTGCAATTTGGCCTGTTACCCTACTGCTTAGGGGGTTAAGGCCTTGTGAATTCAGCGATTCCACTATACGGTCCCCTGAAGGACATGATCCATAGAATCTGTTTCATGTATCTATGTTTATGCCAAATAATTAGGATGCTACGATTGAAATGAATCAAATGCTCCTAACTAAATGTGATGCTTATCAAATGATTAGGATGCTATGATCGGAATGAATCAAATGCTCCTAATTAGGTGTGTCGTTAATGATCTATGAATGCACAAGTGTAGCATGTTGTGAGAATGGATCCTTTTTTTTTTTTAATGTTTTAGGTTGCCATCGCTCTTTGTTCATTAAGGTTTTTTCACTGAAACGGTACTTGGTCTTCTTGTTCAGCTTAAATTTTGAATAGAAAACCCGAAGAGGTAGTCCCAATTTAAACTCTTTCTTCTCAAATGTTTGCAATTGTTGAGTTTGGTTAGTTCTAAATAATAGTCCTGTTTCAGGTTCCTGTACTATTTAGAAACTTTTAGAGTAATATGCAGAACTCTTTTTGCAAAAATGACTTTAGTCCATTGATCATCATTTCAATGCAAGACACTTGAAAGAGATCACAACAATGACAGGGATGAAATTAGTCAGAAAACAAAACTTAGGAATGGATCAATTTCAAACAACAAATATTGCTGGAATACAAAATGGATAGAAAGAAAATAGGTGCCCCAGATATCGCCGCATGAGCTTCTATGTACGAACTTCTTGAGGACTCCCTTTTTGCTAGATGTGTGTTTAGGGGATCTAGAGTACCCTTGTAGATGCCCCGAGATGTAGCATACTCCTTCATTGTTAATTCAGGCATAGCATGACCGCTGTATGCCCCACTTTGACCGAATTTGAGCCGCCCTTTTCGGGTTTTCAACTCAAATCCCCTTTGGTCTCGAGATGCCCTTTGCGGGTTTTCACCTTGGCCTCTCCATTTTTTTTATTTTTTAGGCGAAGTATCTCTTAACTGAATCTGAATTCACAGGATTGGGTAAAGTTTTGCCATTCATTTCGGCCAATATCAATGCTCCTCCAGAAAATGCCTTCCTTACCACATAAGGTCCTTCCCAATTAGGCATCCATTTTCCTCTGAAATCCTTTTGTATGGGCAGGATCTTTTTCAATACTAGGTCTCCTTCGTGGAACTCTCTTGGATGAACCTTTTTGTTGTAAGCTCACATCATTCGCTTTTGGTACATCTGACCATGACGGATAGCCCTTAGCCTCTTTTCTTCAATCAGATTCAACTGATCGTATCGTGATTGGATCCACTCTGCTTCATCCAACTTTACTTCTGACAAAACTCTGAGGGAAGGAATCTCAACCTCGATAGGTAAAACTGCCTCCATTCCATAGACCAACGAGAAAGGTGTGGCCCCGGTGGAGGTCCTGACGGATGTTCGGTAAGTATAGAGGGCGAATGGTAGCTTTTCATGCCAGTCTCTATAGGTTTCAGTCATTTTCCCCACAATCTTCTTAATGTTTTTATTAGCTGCCTCAACCGCGCCGTTTATTTTCGGACGATATGGTGACGAGTTGTGGTATCTGATCTTGAATTGGTTACAGACATCCGCTATTGTGCTATTGTTCAAATTCAGTGCGTTGTCCGATATGATCCTTTCTGGCATTCCATACCGACAAATGATTTCCTTTTTTAGGAACTTGCTAACTGCCGATTTAGTAACATTGGCATATGAAGCAGCTTTTACCCATTTGGTAAAATAGTCAATAACCACGAAGATGAATCGATGCCCATTTGAAGCTTTTGGCGAAATTGGCCCAATCACATCCATGCCTCACATCGAGAAAGGCCATGGTGAAGTCATGACATGCAAGGGTGAAGGAAGCACATTAATCTTGTCTCCATAGATTTGGCATTTATGACATCTTTTGGCGTAGTTGATACAGTCTCTTTCCATGGTGGACCAATAGTAACCACACCTCATAATTTGCCTGGCCATTGTAAAGCCATTAGCTTGTGTCCCACAGACGCCTTCGTGGACTTCTTCCAAAATTTTCTTAGCTTCAATAGCGTCCACGCATCTTAACAGTACTTGATTCTTTCTTCTTTTGTATAGGATCTCTCCGTCCAAAACGTAGTCATTGGCCAGTCTTCTCAACGTTCTTTTGTCATTCTCAGTAGCCTGGTTAGGGTACTCACGATTCTTTACATATCGCAGGATATCGTGGTACCAAGGGTGGTCATCATTTTCTTCTTCCTCTTCGAGGTTGTAACAATGAGCCGGAGCCTCGTAAATGCTCATTTGGATTGGTTTCACATTCTCTTGCCTATTCACCCTGATCATAGAGGCTAAAGTTGCTAGGGCGTCAGCCATCTGATTTTCTTCTCGCGGGAGGTAGCAGAAGACAATGTCATCAAACTCTTTAATTAATTCAAGGATCAGCTTTCGGTAATTGACCAACTTGGGGTCTCTCGTCTCCCATTCACCTTTGAGTTGATATATCACTAGGGCAGAATCTTCGTATACCTCTAACGCCTTGATTTTACGCTCTATGGCTGCACGAATTCCCATGATGCATGCTTCGTAATCTGCCATATTGTTCGTGCAGTCAAAATCCAACTTACTAGTAGAGGGATAATAATCTCCGTTCGGAGATACCAAGACTGCTCTGATTCCGTTGCCCACAGCATTTGATGCTCCGTCAAAGTTTAGCTTCCAAGGATGACTTTCTTGAGGGTCTTCTTCAGTGGTCGCTATGTACATTAGATCTTCATTTGGGAAGTCAAAGTTTAGGGGCTCGTAGTCCTCTAGGGCTCTACTGGCTAGAAAATCTGCTATCGCACTTCCTTTTACAGCTTTCTGGTTAATGTAGACTATATCGAATTCAGAAAGTAGAATTTGCCATCGGGCCATTCTCCCATTCAAAGCAGTCGAGTCCATCAAGTACTTCAGAGGGTCCATTTTAGAGATTAGCCAAGTTGTGTGATACAACATGTATTGTCTCAGTCTTCGGGTTGTCCAGATTAGGGCGCAGCACAACTTTTCAATTGGCGAGTATCTTGTTTCACACTCAGTGAATTTCTTACTGAGGTAATATATCGCTCTTTCTTTCCTTCCTGACTCGTCGTGTTGGCCAAGCACACATCTCATAGAATTTTCAAACACCGTTAAATACAGTATCAAGGGTTTGTCTGGACTAGGTGGTGTCAATACTGGGGCATTAGACAAATATTGCTTGACTTTGTCGAAAGTCCTCTGGCACTCCTCGTCTCAAACACCCGGGTTGTGTTTCTTAAGGAGACGGAATATGGGGTCACATTTCTCGGTTAGTTGTGAAATAAACCGAACGATGTAATTTAATCTTCCTAGGAATCCCCGAACTTTATTTTGAGTACGCGGTGGGGGTAGCTCTTGTATGGCTTTAACTTTATCTGGGTCAATCTCAATCCCTTTTTCACTGACTACGAATCCTAGCAGTTTCCTGGATCTGGCCCCGAAGGTACACTTTGCTGGATTGAGTTTCAGCTGGAATTTCATCAACCTCAAAAATAATTTCCTCAAGACTTGCACATGCTCCTCTTCTGTCTGAGATTTGGCGATCATGTCGTCAACATAAACTTCAATTTCTTTGTGCATCATATCGTGGAACAAGGTTACCATGGCCCTCTGATACGTTGCTCCCGCATTTTTCAGTCCGAACGGCATCACCTTATAGCAAAACGTTCCCCACATGGTTACAAATGTGGTATTATTCATGTCCTCAGGATACATCTTTATCTGATTGTACCCTGAAAAACCATCCATGAAGGAGAAAAGTGAGTAACCTGTCGTATTGTCCACTAAGGTGTCGATATGGGGCAACGGGAAATTATCCTTTGGGCTGGCTTTATTTAGATCCCTGTAGTCTACACACATCCGTACTTTTCCATCTTTCTTAGGGACAGGGACAATATTGGCTACCCATTCTGAGTACTTAACTACTTGTAAGAAACCAGCATCGAATTGCTTCTTGATCTCCTCCTTTATTTTTAACAAAACATCTGGCCGCATCCTTCGGAGCTTTTGTTGAACTGGCTTGCATTCTTCTTTGATGGGGAGCCTGTGTACCACGATGTCAGTACTTAGCCTAGGCATGTCTTGATATGACCATGCGAAGACATCCTTGAACTCTTGGAGTAACTCAATAAGGTCCCGTTTTGTCTCTGTGGTAATGCAGGCTCCGATCTTTACTTCTTTCTTTTCTAGTTCATCTCCCAAGTTCACGACTTCTACTGTCTCTTCATGGGGTAGAATCTGTTTCTCCTCTTGTTCTACCATCCTTAACAAATCAGGGAAAAAGTCACAGTCTCTGTCATCCTCAAAGTCCCGAGATCTCTCTAGACACATATCCCGCTCAAAAGGAGACTCTGAGTTAGTAGCAATGTCGCTCGCATCGTTGATATCTGGAGACCTGTTAGAAATGCGAAGGAGGATACAAAGAACAAAAGAATCTAAGAGCAATGATATGTATGGTATGATCATGAATGAAAGAATAAAAGAATATTTGGGAATAAGACAAAAGGATGCATTTCATTGAAATAACAATTTTGAACATAGGCCTATTTTCACAAAAAGGGACTCTTATTACTCCTAGGCCTAGAGTAATAAGTGTGTTTTGAATATTACTCTGTGTTAGTTCTAAAGACTACAGGAATCTTCCGCAGTCCAATTATTCAGAACACTTCCCGGCTCATGAGGACGAATGCCTGATAGATTCTCTATCCCAGTTCCTTCTTCGTATGTGGCATTGATGCCCAAATTTTCCATCATTCCTTCCGCGATTTTCTTTGAAATATGAGGGAAAATCATGGGTTCCCATTTGATTTCTCCCCCGCTCAATCGCGCTCTCCTTCTCTCTTGCTTCTTCTCCAGCTCCTTCTTTCTTTGTTTTGTGTCTGGCTTGAATCCTAACCCAAAACGGTCTTGTTTGTCTTTTATCATTGGTGCATCAGTCACTCCCTGGAGGTATTTCCCGAGTCTTCTTCCGGGTAGGGCCCCTTTTCCAACAGTTAGCCGTAGCCCCATTCTTGTAGTCTCAGATAACTTGGGCCTCGGAATCTCGTTTCCTTCGGTAATAAATGTCACGTTCACGAATTCTAAAGACCGAAAAGAACATTCAACTGCTTCATCATCTGTCCCCACATATGGCGCGTCGCTGGTAACAGATGCAATGATATCTTCTTCCGCATTTATGGTCACCAATTGACCTTCCGTTATAAATTTGAGTTTTTGATGCAACAATGACGGCACTGCCCCTGCTGAGTGAATCCATGGCCTCCCCAATAGGCAATTATACGAAGGCTTAATGTCCATGACTAGGAAATCTACCTCGTACGTGCTCGGCCCGATTAAGAGGGGTATTTCAATTCTCCCCATTACCTTCCTTTCCGTACCATCAAATGCTCTCACTATGTTTTGGCATGTCTTCATATGGGAACTATCTACTGGCAACCTATTTAGCGTAGATAGAGGTAGGACATTTAGTGCAGACCCATTGTCAATCAATACACCTGGTAATGTGTACCCTTTACAGCGAGTCGTGATATGTAAAGCTTTAGTCGATCCTCGGCCTCCTGGCGGTACTTCATCGTCATTGAAGAATATTAAGTTGTCGGCACTTATATTGTTGACTAAGCGGTCCAGCTTGTTTACGAGATATATCGTTAGCAACATAAGTTTCATTCAAACCTTTCATCAATGCGCCTGCGATGGGTTTCGAGCTTAAGAAGAGTAAGCGATCATCGATATACGAGCTAGCTGCTTGTGCAGCTGTTCCACGACGCTGTATTCGCTGTGCTTTAGAAATTTTAAGAATTCTTTTGCTTCTTTTTCAGTCACTGATTCATTAACAGTTGGTTCAGGTCCCGCCGACCTCTCTTTATTTTCTCAATTGCCACTGACTTTCCTTTAACCTGCTCGACTTTTGTATTTGGGGTATAACGCCTTTCGCTGCGTGTATAAAAACCTTCGTATTGACTTTCCTCAGATGCATTAATTGGGATTTCCTCTTCTGGGATTGTCACATTGCAATTATAGTTCCACGGTACCCTTTTGCTATCTTTGTAAGGGAAAGCAACGGGCTTTTGGATTATAACCTTGGGCGCAATTTGTGCCCCAGTTTCATTCATTCTCGGACGTGATATGATAACCACTGGGTGGTTGACTTTATAAACATCCTTCGTCGAACTTTCTTCGGAGGCACACACATCTGTTTCTTCTAGGCTCCCGACATATTCGAAGAATTCTAGCTCCTTATTATCCATCAATCCTTGTAACAAAGCCTTGAATTTGCTGCATTTCTGAAGCTCGTGATCCTCTTGATCATGAAACTCGCAATAATTCTTTGCTTCTCGAGGTCTGACCGTTGAATTCTGTGCTATCAACCCTCTTTCTACCATTTCCTTCCATACTTCTTTCAACGGAGTTTTCACTTCTGCAATATTCATTTTAACTTCTTTCCCCGAAATCTCGATTAACGCATTTACCCCTTTGTCCCCATGATTGGGTAATGGATTCTCTGCACTAGATGTATCATCAAATTTTACGATGCCTATGTTGATGAGTCTTTCAACCAATTTCTTGAAAGTGGTGCAGTTTTCTATCGAGTGTCCTGTAGCTCCCGCATGGTATTCGCATTGGGCATTTGCATCGTACCATTTGGGGTATGGAGGTTGCATTGGTTTTAGATAGAAGGGAGATACGACATGTGTGTCGAATAAACTTTGGTATAACTCCTTGTATGTCATTGGAATGGGTGTAAATGGAGTTTCTCCCTATTTTGCCTTGTATTAGGCTCTTGTCTAGGTGGGCCTTGCTGACCAGGGGCTGTCGGCCTCGGTTGGCTTACGGTGATCGATTTCGAATATGAGCCCACATTATTCACCTCGTGCTCTTTCTTTCTCGGTGCTAACCTTTTGGTGCTTTCTCCCGCCTCTATTTTTCCACATCTTATCGCATTTTCTATCATTTCTCCCGACATTACTATGTCTGAAAAGCTTTTGGTCGCGCTACTCAGCACGTGGTTAATAAAAGGCGCCTTCAGGGTGTTGATGAAGAGCATAGTGGTTTCCTTTTCCAATAGGGGGTTGGACTTGGGTGGCCACTCTCCATCATTTGGGCATCTTGTCTAAAACTTTCATTATGCTTTTTCTCCATGTTCGTAAAGTGATTCTGCCGGGGCTATGTCGCCACATGACCATCTTTGCTTCATGAAAGCTTGTGCTAAATCTTTCCATGAATCGATCTGAGCGCGAGTCAGTTGGTTGTACCATCTAGAAGCGGCCCCAACCAGACTTTCCTGGAAGCAGTGAATTAATAGTTGGTCATTATTAACATGGCCTGCCATTCGTCTGCAGAACATAGTGATATGAGCTTCGGGACAGCTTGTCCCGTTGTACTTTTTAAATTCTGGAGTTTTGAACTTGGGAGGGAGTACCAGGTCCGGAACCAGACTTAATTCCTTAGCATCGATTCCGTCACGATAGTCGGTGTTTTCCATTTCTTTAAATTTTTCTTCTAACCATCTACATCTTTCTTCGAGCTCTTTTGGGAGTTCCACCCTCGTTTTTTCTATTTTTGTTACTTCGTCGAGATTGAGGACCACAGGGTTGGTCGGGTTGTCCCCTGGATTGGAGCCCGAACCAGCCTGATAATTCATCGGTACTGAGACACCGGCCTAAAATGGTTGGGGCCTAATTGTGACCGATGGCCTTCTTGGGTACACATCAGGTTGTGCCTGAACGTCTGCCGGGGCAAAACCCGGAAGGTAAGTAGGATCTTCCATATCATCTCCCGCATTGATCAAAGGGCTTTTCCCTTTTTCTAATCCGCCAGCCAATAGACGCGTAACGATGTTCCAATCTCTCTAATCTTTGGTCCATTGCTCTTGTTTTTCCTCTTGTACCGTAACGATGTTCCAGGGTAACTGCCATAATTTTTAGGGTTCTTGTGAGTTTTGGTGCATGTGATGCAATGCTGATGCATGAATGCAATGAATGTGATGAATGCAAAAAGCTTTGATTCCAATCCGATTTCATTAGAGTAACTTTTCTTGAAAACAAGTTTCTTTACATAAAATAGATTACATATATGGCTTGGCCCTGATACTTAGGGCCTTGACCTGCTTAAGAAGCCAAGCTAGCTCTCGACCTCGGTCTGATTCTGACTCGTATTTTAGACTCAGCACATCGGCTTGTACTGCTAGCGTTTGCAGGTGGTCAGCCACTTCTCACACTTGAGTCAAAGCTTCGCCCATGACGTAGTCTCTATTCCGGACCTGATCTTGGGATTGATGAAGCTGCGCCTTACATCGCTCGTTATTTACCTCAAGGAGTTCAATCTGAAGTTCACGATTTTGCAGCGCTGTTTTGAGTTCTTCTATATTCTCTTTTAATTCTTCAATTCTATTCTGACTGGCTTTCAACTCGATCACAGAGTTACGCGCACGATACTGATACAAGGACCTCTCTAACTCTGATACCCGAATCTTTAACCCCTCTTTCTCATTTTGGCTTTCTACCAAACTTCTTTTCAGAGCACCTTCTCGAGTTTGAACCTCCCGGAACTTTTCTTCCCACTGGTTGGCTTTGCTTTTCTCTTCTTTGACTTCTTGTCGCCACTGCTCAGATGTTTTTCCTAACCCAGCGATTTTCATTGATCTACGTAGTTTCTTATAGTCCGTTTTCAAACTGTCCAAATCCTCTTCAGCCTTGTTTTTTCCTTTTCTGAGTCTTTCGGCTTCTAATTTCTGGACATCGGCATCTAATCCCAGCTGCATTTTTTCTTCCTCCAATTGTTAGATCTTCTTTTCTAGTTCCAGACTCTTTCTTTCGAAATCTTGCCTGATGATTTCTAGCTTAGATGGAACTACTTTCAAGTGTTCTTCCATTGACCGAGTATTCTCTTGGTCTAACACCGGGATGTTGTCGTTAATCCTTTGATTCCACCACCGATCATACTCAGGGGTAGTCATGGGATTGGCAGAACACTTTTTCATCCTACGAGTCTGGTTCCAGGCATTTGATATCTCGCGAACTTTCTTTTTGTAATTATTCCCCGTGAATACGAACTCGCACTGAGCTAACCCGTATGTTGGTGGTGTGAACTGTCTAGACCTGTACTGTCTTAATACAAGCAAAGGGGCATACCCGACAGCTCCCCATACTCCTAACAAGGGGACCCAATCAAAATCCCCGCATCGGTATAATATTTCATCGGGAACCATCCACGGGGCCCTCCATTCAACGTCTTCCTCTTGCAAACTTTGGAGAATCGCCATCCAATTTTCTTCTGTGATATCATCTCTCCTCGGCGTAGCTACTAACTCTTTCAGTGGAGAGTAATTTCCAGAGAAGACACGATACGAGACCTTCTCCACTTTCCAAAAATGACTGTGGAACCAAGATAGCAAGAGCTGCGCACATCCTATAAATCTCCCTTTGCCCGCTCTTTGACAAGCATTCAATGATCTGAAAGTTTCAGCCAAGATTGCGGGTACCGGTGTGGTCCCTTTACCAAGCCTATCAAAAAGATCGGAAACCGCCTCGTCTACATGTCCCAAAGCTTTAGGGAAGATAACCAGTCCATAAATGTTCAGGGCGAAGACATCTACCCTTTTCTTCACATCGGGGTGCGCCAATATTAGATCTCTACTTTATCAAAAAACCCATTTTCCATGATAAGCTATCTATTTAGGAACCGAATGCGAATCAACACCTTTTATGATGAAAATGCCATGCAAATACAATCAAAGTAAAACAAAGCAAGTCAGTACACAATTCAAAGCAAACAAGGAATAATAAATATAGCATTTGCCTAGGTAACCACTGGGGTTTCAGAGTGGCTTTACCTAGGGTGGGTTCTTAAGGCTCGCTACATGGGGCTTGGTTCTAGAGTAAGGGTACCTGAACCAGCAGATTCCTCGATCTTCGCCCATTATAGGCTCATGCAGACCAAGTTCAGTTCAGGGGAATACATTTCCCTATGGCTGCACGGAGATGAAAATCTCACGAAGACATAGGTACGGATGTATCCCGAAAGCGATCCACTATCCTGCACGGAGGTGAAAACCTCACGAAGGAATAGTTTCTCACTCCCACTTAAAGGGTGTGACCACAACGGTCATGCAATGCAATGTGCGAGGATATATGCATAAACACTCGGAGCGGTTAAAGAAAATAGGAATAAAATGATGAAAACCGTAAGAAAAACGGATGAAATGCAATGAATGGATCATATATCAAAACCAAATTTTCAATGTTCGACAAGAAGACAAAAGTTAATCAACTTGTGGCTTGACTCTCTTATTTCGGTCCCCAGTGGAGTCGCCAAGCTGTTGTAACCATTTTTTGGAAAAACGGGAATCGACTTAGGTTTTGGAAAATGAAAATGAATAGAGGAGTCGCCACCAATCCTTTTTTTGATGAGGTGTGATCGGGTCACCTAAAATTAGTCATTTTAATAAAAGTTAAGATTTATTAAAACGATGATTTTTTTGGTCTACGAAAATCAGAAAATGAGTTCGGGAGTCGGTTGCGCACGAGGAAGGATTAGCACCCTCGATACGCCCAAAAATTGGTACCTAGTCGATTAATTAGTGTCTTAGTGTCGAAAATTGAAAACTTAAAATACTTTGAAATACGATCCCTCTCTTTGTAAAAAACTCGAATATTAAAGACCCTCTCGTCTCAAGATATGAAACGTCACATCCAGTAAGTTAGGACATGACATCTTGAATTTTTCGAGAGTGAGCTTGCCTTTTATATAAAATTTGCGTATTTTAATTTATTAAAAGGGTATTCGATTATTTAGAGTAAACGAGAAAATCGAACCCAGTAAGTTAGGCACGCGTTTTCTCGAACTCTCAAACACCGAATATTGCCTCTATTTTAAAGTAAATTCTTATTTCAAGGTGACAAAATGTCATACCCGGTAAGTTAGGGCACGACACCTCGTATTCCCGAGGATAAGCATTTTTCAAAACTCGTATTGCGATTTAAAAGAATATTCCATTATTTAGGTTAAACGAGAAAAGTCGAAACCCAGTAAGTTAGGGCACGATTATCTCGAATCACCTAATACTGGATATTGC
This sequence comes from Gossypium longicalyx, assembly GCA_025698465.1. Taxonomy (NCBI): domain Eukaryota; kingdom Viridiplantae; phylum Streptophyta; class Magnoliopsida; order Malvales; family Malvaceae; genus Gossypium; species Gossypium longicalyx. The sequence goes on from CM047004.1 coordinate 4,914,026, forward strand.
TTTTATGAAAGAATTGTCTTAATGTATTGAGCAAAAAGTAACGCGATTTATTGTAAAACGTAAAAGCATAATATGGTATTAACACGTATAAGAACATAATAATAGGTGTGACTATGTCAAAGACAATAATGTGAGCAAGTATAAAAGATGAAATAATATTGAAGCTTTAGAGATATGTGGACATAAACACGTATGTGAGGAAAATGAAGTAATTGAATACGCAAGCAAATAAATGGATAAATGCAAAAAAAATGGCAAAATGAAATGACAATGATAACGACACTAGTATATACGTATATGTATTAAGGTATATACATAATAATAGAAGTAATAAGAAATATATGAGAAAAGTGTACATACATAATAATAATACAATATTTAAAAATGTATATGCATAGCGTATATATAAATACGTATACGTAATGTAATATAGTAAAAAAAAGAAAAATAGTATATATATGCATGTTAATAATAATAATAATAATAATAATAATAATAATAATAATAATAATAATAATAATAATAATAATAATAATAATAATAATAATAATAAAAGTAATAATGCAAAGATAATGATAATACTAAAGACAATACATAAACATCTATTGAAAATAGATATACATATAACTAATAACACGAGCGATATATGCATACTATATATAAAGGCATATAAGATACGTATATATTAGAAATGGTGATAATGTAAAAAAAGAAAAAAAACAATTATTAGTGATATTATATAAATATGTATATATAAATAAATACCTAATAATATTAAAGGCATATACGTAATATATACATAGTATACAAAACAAAACATACACGTAATATATTAAAATATATACATAATATTAAAAGGAGGAATATACATATATGTATACCTATATATAAATATAGGCAAAATGTAATATTAACATACATATACGTTAATAAGAATAATAATGTTGAAACTATTAATAATACTTTATAACATATACATATATATATAATAAAATGATAATAATGAACTATTAATAAAAATACAACAATAATAAAATATGGTATTATAAATAATATTAAGATTAAATTAAAATAATGAGGAAAAGCGAAAAAAAGGATGAAATTGAATTAACAGTGGAATTTTGAGGCGAATTTAAAATAAATGAAGGAAAAAGGGGATTAATTTGAACATGCGAGCAACCAGGAGGGACCAAAGGAGTAAATATCCCGATCTACTAAAACGGCACCGTTCGCAAAGGTACCCAATCGAAAACGAAGTAAATTTTAGGGCCAAATTAAAATTAAATAAGACTCGATTGTGAAGCCTTGGAAAAGCGGAAGGACTGAGGGCGCAAATAACCCCTCAGTTCAAAAACACGCGGATCCTGAGGCGGTCATGGGTCGGGTGCCGGGTCGGAGTCCGAAACGACGTCGTTTCGGCCTCTGGAACCCATCCTCAAAACGGCGTCGTACCCAGGGCTTATAAAAGCCAAATTTTTTTTTTTGAAATCTTCATTTTTTGAGATTCAAAAGAAAAAAGAGAGAGAGGGGGTTTCTTTCTCTCTGGAAAGAACCTGGGGACGGCCCAGGGAATTCGGCCAGCACCTCTGCCGTGGCTCCGCCGTGCCGGTGGCAGGAAATAGCCCCAAGGTAAAAAAATTTGTTTTTTTATTTATTTTTTTGGATCTGATATATATGCATGTATTACTTACAATAAAAGAGAGATATTCATAGATTCGAAGAAAAGAAAGAAAAAAAATAAAAATAAAAAAGGGAAAGTAAATAGACCTTTCTTCTCGTTTTTTTTATGTATATCTGGCTATGATTTTTTTAGTATTTGAATCTGTTTTCTATTGCCAAAAAAAACCTCATTACAATCGGTTTTTAGTATGGCTTTTATATCCTTGTTTACATACTTTTATTCTGCTTTATGTCAACTCTTGTTTAATGCTTGCAGGGGCACAACTCGGACGACGGTGGGGCGGTCTTTGCGACAGCGCGATGTGATGAGGCGGTGGAGGATGGGACAGGGTCAAAGCGGCTAGGGCTTTTTAGGTTTCTTTTTTTATTTTGTTTTGTGTTTGGGTTGGGATTCGTTTGGGCTAGGGTTATTGGGGGTTATTTGGGCTCAATTGGGTTTTGGGGGGGGGGGTTAGTTGGGCTAGGTTAAAATTTGGGCTGTACAATCTCGAAAAAGAAAGAAATCTACCATTTTGTCATTCTACTTTTAAGCATGCCAACCCATTGTGTTTGGTGGTTGCTGATGTTTGGGGTCCGGCACCGATATCTTTAAATGGTTTTCGGTATTATGTGGCTTTCACCGATGCCTGTACGAGATATACTTGGGTTTACTTCATGCGTCAAAAGTCTGAGGTCTCAACCATTTTTCCTCAGTTTCATAGAATGGCAGAGAGGCTGCTTGGTTTTAAACTTCAAACACTTCAATTTGATGGAGGGGGTGAGTTTCATGCTTTAAAAGGATATCTCTCTCAATAAGGGATCCTACACAGGTTTACTTATCCATATACATCAGTTCAAAATGGGATTGTTGAACGCAAGCATAGGCAAATTATTGAAGTTGGCTTGTCCATGCTGGCTCATGCTTCTATGCCATTGAGTTATTGGAATGATGCCTTTGCTAGTGCCATCTACCTCATCAACCGTTTACCTCCTTTAGGTTATGTCTCACCCTATGAAAAATTGTTTCAAACTAAACCCTGTTATCTTTTCCTTAAGGTATTTAGTTGTCTGTGTTTTCCAAACCTGAAACCCTATAACATACACAAACTACAATTTCGGTTTCTCCCTTGTACGTTCCTAGGCTACTCGTCTTTACACAAAGGATATAGATGCTTGGCCTCTAATGGAAAGATTTATGTATCTCGTCATGTGACATTCTATGAAACCACCATTCCTTTTTAAACATTGTGTCCCACTCCAAAGTCCACTATTTCTCCATCGGTCAGTTCTAAACTTCTTATTTTGTCACTATCTATCAGACCAGCTATGCCATCACAGTCTGTTCCTATCAATTCATCACCTGACCACTTTAACTCTTCAGAGCCTATGCCCCACTCTTCAAGTCCAATTATTTCTTCTTCTAGTCCTCCTTTGCCCAGTTCTCACGTCCTTGTCCTATCCAATTCGTCTAGCTCCACACCTTCACTTCCTCTCAACTTTCATCCAATGGTCACTCGGGGTAAAGCAGGCATCTTCAAACCAAAGGTTTTTTTGAGTTCAGCATCTTCACTCTCCTCTGAGACACCTTCTGATATCCATGAAGCTATGCAACATAAGCTTTGGAAAGTTACAGTGCACAACGAGCTTCAAGCTCTTCTTTCCAATGATACCTAGAGCCTTTGCCATCTTCCCAGCAATCGCAGAGCTATTGGATGCAAGTGGCTTTTTAAGGTAAAAAGGAAGGCTGATGGAACTGTGGATATATAAAGCTCGGTTGGCTGCTAAGGGGTTTTCTAAGCATGCTGGTCTAGATTTCAGAGACACCTTCAGTCCTGTTGTGCGAGCAGTAACCATTCGGACGGTTCTGGCTATAGCAGTCATGCAAGGGTGGCCTCTAAGGCAGATCGATGTCAACAATGCCTTTCTCAATGGCAAATTGACTGAAGACATTTACATGGAACAACCACCTGGTTTTGAAGTGACAAGTGCTGCTGGACAGCCCCTTGTTTGTAAGTTAAAGAAAGCCTTATATGGCCTCAGACAAGCACCACGTGCTTGGTTTCACACCTTCAAGCAGTTTCTTGTGGATCAGCTGGGTTTTCGTGCTTCAACGGCAGACCCCTCTTTATTTGTTCGCACCTCCTCAAGTGACTGTTTGTTTCTTATAGTGTATGTTGATGATATCGTGATAACTGGCAATTCATTTACTGCCATTGATACTGTTGTCAAACAGCTTCATCACAGGTTTGCTCTTAAGAACATGGGTCTTCTCAATTTTTTCTTGGGCATTGAGGTTCACCACAATTCGCAGGGGATCTTTCTCAGTCAAAGGAAGTATGTTCTAGAGATCCTTAAAAAGGCTGATATGCTTGGAGCAGCAGTCACACCTACGCCTATGGTCAGCATGCCTAAACTTGTCACCTCTGATGGAAGTCCTCCACTTGTTGATGCTCACTTGTATCGAAGTATGGTTGGCATGCTCCAGTATCTTTGTATCACCAGACCTGATTTGTCCTTTTGCGTCAACAAACTGAGTCAATTCATGAATTCTCCTAGTGAACTGCATTGGAAGGCTGTTAAGAGGGTTTTGTGTTATCTCGTTGGAACAATGGAGTATGGCTTGTGTTTTTCCAAAGGGCAGTTTCAGTTGGAATGCTACTGTGATGCTGACTGGGCTTCATCTCTGGAAGACCGCCGATCTACTACAGGTTACGTGGTGTATCTTGGTCCAAATTCGGTTGCATGGTGCTCCAAGAAATAAGCGGTTGTATCTCGATCCTCATCCGAAGCTGAATATCGCAGTCTAGCAAATTGTGTATCAGAGTTGTTATGGGTTCGCCAACTGTTAGAGAAACTTGGTATACAGGTTAGTTCGACTCCAGTGGTCTGGTGTGATAATACATCCACGGTTTCCATGGCGGCAAACCCTACACATCATGCTCGTGTAAAATACGTGGAGATTGATCATCATTTTGTCCGAGAAAAGGTGCTTGATGGATCTCTCCAAGTCAATTTTTTTCCGTCTGCCAATCAAATAGCTGACATTCTTACTAAACCAATTACTTCAAAGCACTTTGCTGAGTTTCGAAATGCTCTTAAAGTTTTGTCTAGTTCTGCAAGGTTGTTGATCTGGAGGAAAACGGGGAGAATGTTATAGTAATGAATAAAGGTGGTTAGTCAGTTAGTTAAGACTGTTAGTAGTTGTTAATGTGGCAGTTAGTAACTGAAAGGGTTAGCTTCAACTATATAAAGATGTATGTACTTCTTATACAAAAGCATTCTTTGAGAAATAATAAAAATAGTATTCTTGATATCATTTCTGTATAATTCAACACCTAACCTTTTGAATAACTCTTGCCAAAAGTTGCTTACAAATATTTTTTCTCAGTCAGAGATGATTGATTCAAGGACCCCATGTAACTTATAAATTTGTGTCATAAACTCCTGAGCCACAATTAAAGCTGTGAAAGGGTGAGCAAGGGCCAAAAAGTGGCTGTATTTAGTTAACCTATCCACCACCACCATGATCACATTTTTCCCTCTTAAGCTAGGTAGCCCTTCCACGAAATCCATACTGATAGATTCCCATACCCTGTTAGGTATATGGAGGGGCTGTAGGAGTCATAGGGAAGCAACCAAATCTGTCTTGCACCTTTAGCATGTGGGACACTCTCTAACCCATTGCCTAACGTCTCAAGATAGGCCATTCCAATACACCAACCCTGACAACCTATGCCTAGTTGTGCGTGCTCTTGAATGACCAACTAAACCATTGTGGAAATACTCGAACAGTTCTTTCCTTAAACCAACATCACTACCAACTAAAAGGTTTTGTTGGAGCTCCTGACATATGAACTGTAGCTTGGGATCGGACAAGCAAGATTCTCTAACTTTCTCCCATAATTCGGAACAAGAGATACTGCTCATGCATTGAAACAATTGACCCTTTTGCTCATGCACCCTTCGGGACAAGTGATAAAACATAAAAGTAACATGTTTTAATTTTATGCTTGGCATGCTTTTTAGATGATTTATTATGTGGATTAGTGGATTAGTGAATTTAGGTGAGCATAGGGAAATTATTTCTCTTTTACACGGAAAAACTCATTTTTTAATTTTCTGAGCATTCTAAAGTTGATAAAAAGCCAACTAAAAGGTTTAGTTGGAGCTCCTGACATATGAGTTGTAGCTTGGGATTGGACAAGCAAGATTCTCTAACTTTCTCCCAGAATTCGGAACAAGAGATATTGCTCATGCATTGAAACAGTTGACCCTCTTGCTCATGCACCCTTCGAGGCAAGGCATCGACTCCTTTGTTTTGGCTCCTTTCCTATAGGCAATATAGTAGTCATAACCAAGCATTTTCACAACCCATTTTTGTTGGAAGGGTGTGATTGCTTGTCTATTTGTTAAGAACTTCAAACTTTGGTGGTCAGTTCGTATTTGGAACTTCCTACCTACTAAATAGGAATGCCATTTCTTGACTGCTAGCAAGACAGCTAACATCTCCTTGTTGTAGATTAAGAGTGCCTGGTACCTCACCATCAACCCTTTGCTGAAAAATGCCAATGGTTTTCCTTTTTGCAACAAGACTACTCCCACTCCTTGACCAGTCGCATCTGTGTCGATGCAAAATGCTTCTTGAAAGTCTGGAAGGGACAAAACTGCAGCTTGGCAAATGGCCCTTTTTAACATCTCAAGGGCTGAGTTAACATCTTCAGTCCACAACCAAGGAAAGCCTTTTTTCAATAAATCTGTTAAGGGTCGAGCTAACAGGCCATAATGCCTAATAAAGCGCTTGTAATACCCAGAAAACCTGAAGAAGCCTCTCAGTTCTTTCACTGTCTTTGGAGTTGGCCAATTCAATACTCCTTCCACTTTAATACATTTGCTTTGCTTAGCAAAAAGTTTGTTGACTCTTAGAATTTGAAGTCCAGCTGTTGGAATAGATAACAATATCATCAAAGAACACTAACACAGATTTCCTCAACAATCCTTTGAAAATGGAGTTCATCAAGGTCTGGAAGCTAGAGGGAGCATTGGTTAGGCCAAATGGCATAACCAAAAATTCATGTGTTCGTGAAGTGGAATCCTGTGATCATGCAACCTTTTTGGGTGTACCATTGATAATGTGCTGAAATTTGAGGAAGAAAGATAGCTAGAAAAGAGAGAAAGAGAAGACAGAAAGAAGAACACAAGAGAAGGAATGGTTTTCAAAATTTCATTGTCTATTAGCATAACTTCCATGCAGTACTGCTAGGTGTCTAAATAGGAGATAACGGTAAGTACAACTATCTAACAACCACTGCGCATCGTTTTACTAAATAAGCCTACTTAACCCAACACACCGTTTAAGTGCCTAGCACAGTCCCCTCCCACATGACTAAATGCTTCGTTTCATTAAGAAAATTAAAACGCGATTTTACAACTTAAACAGAAAGAAACGAAAATTAACAAAATTAAAATCTGGTTTGACCCGAGTGTTGACTTCATTAGTGTTCCATATCATGGATTTAGTTGTGTGCTATTGTGTAATACGTAATTGCATATATCATTCTTTTGGTCATGCTATACCACATGTTACCGTAACTAATGCTATCATACGTAGTGATTTCACATGTGTAAGTAAAACTCGATAAAGAAATGTTTTACCTGTACCTCTTATTCCATCAATGAAAAAAGAATCACATTTTTTTCTTGAATTAACTCTTTCAATTATGATTTTGATTGACATCTCTTGTTTAGGATTTAATTTTGTTCCAACATCATAGCCTGAGGGAGGAATTTGTAATGATTCTTCTTCCATTATTTGCTGACAATTAGTTCTTTCATCAGAAAATTAGTATGTAAATAAGATAAATCATAATAACATATATTATTTTGTTCCTCCTACCTACAAAAAAGTTGGACTCAAATAATTAAAATAATATATAATATAAATTTAACTAAATGATTTTAACATATGTAATTGCAAATTTATGACGGGAGGAAACATTTCACTAATATCAAATAATTTAATAGTAAAACATAAAATTACCATAATAAATATAATATCAATAAATAAAGACAAATTCTTATAAAAATTAATTAAGATAAATTTAAACATATTTATTTAAAAATATTACTGCATGAGTTAAGTTATGGTGAATTTAAATATATTCTATTCAATTTAAATATTATCGTTTCAGTAGATTTTTTTCTATTTCTATTTCACCATTTATTTTGAGTAAAGTGTTTGAAAAATACTTTTTTTTTCAATATTTAATATTTTAAATGTGTGAGAATCATTTTAATTTTTCAATATAAAACTTTGTTGAATAAAATAAATAGGTAGCTATTTATCACCTGATATAAAATATATTAAGTTGATTTTATTTTACTAAAAAATTAAAATAAATTATCTTTTTTTAAAAAAAAAATGAAATATCTAAATTATCATATGTATCTTTTATCTAAAACTATTCAAAATAATATAAAAAAATTATATTAATAAGATTAAAATTAAAAAATAAATATTTACTTTTATCAAATAACATAATTATATCCAATACTTAGATTTACTATTTTACCGAATATAATATTTATAAATTTTAACAATAAAAATTCAATACCGAATCTTTCAGAACTTAAATTTTTGGTTTATCAAATAAACTCATACTTACAAATGTATAATAGAGAAATTGTAAAAACAATTATTAAATAAAATTAATAAAAGTAGAATCGTTTTAAAAATTATATAATCACCTTCACCTTTACATTTACGTTCAATTTTTTTTCCTGTTGTACGGGAAGATGGTGTGCTTTGAAATACTAACTACCCTATCTTAATTACCATTAAATCTAACCTTCTTGATATTTTGATAGTAGACAACTTCTCCGTTCAGAAAGAGTATAGGATATTGCAAAGGATCATAACAATCAAAATAATATGTGATTCTATGTTGATGTCTCTTTCTTTCAAATGGAAACATTCGAGTTATTCTCCTCAACCCATATAGCATTAACTTTATCTGCAGATGGAGAATTATAAATTCGTAGAACAAGATTAGCATTTGCAATAATATGAAGTTGAAAGTTGAAAATCCTCAAAAGAAGATATATCTTTTATTTTAATTTCCTCAAAGACTTGATAATAAGGATTTTCATCTAGAATTATCGTCACTTAAATTTTCATTGCGTTGTGTTTTCATTCTATTTTTGAGTTCAATGCTAATATAAAAAGATATAGTTGGAAAAAACATGGAATATCTTCGTCTGAAACCAATGATGGACGATCACGATATATTTGTCCTTCGGATTGAAAGGTGTAGATACCCTGTCTTAAAGATGTGAGATCTTTATCTAATTTAACTCCTAAAATGTCTAATGTTGTTCCGAAATTCAATGGCCTCTTTAGCTCAAGAGGTAAACAAATGAAATAATTGTTCTGGAATAGAAATAATAGCCAGCTTCATTTGACCAAATTGACAACGAAAAGGAAGCTCATATTGAAACTTTTTAGTGCCACAATAAATTTTTTTTTTTCCCTTTTGCTCAGACAATTAAAAACATAAAGAAAGACATTGGAACTTCCAATTCTTTCGAAACAGCAAGAAAACAACAATGAATACATTTAGCAAATTCACAACCAGGTTTAAAAAAAAAAATCTCGATATATCTACTTTCGCCAAAACATCTGTCATACCATTACTTTCCCGATGAATAATTGCAATATGAAATTGAGCTAACTGGTTAGTGCCACAATCAATGCCCCCAAACAATTTCCGTAACGACCACTAATGCAGTTGTAAACCAATTAAAAATCTAACTAAGACAAGTGCACCTATTAATTAATAGTATAGCTATAGTGAGTAAATATATTGTTCCACGAAGACTAAAAGTGCTAGTAATTACTATTTTTCTATTATTTAACCGATTAATTCAAATGATTGATTGAAACTAAAATTAACTAAATTAATTAATTACGAATGCGACAAAGAACAAATCAGGAAAGTAATCGAATAAACAACTAAAAAGCGAAACAATACTCAGGAAAGAATTTACCTAGATTTTATCTGTCTCTGTCAATCTAAATTACCTAATTTCTTCGTTTAGTATCTTGATCCGTAAAAATCCCTAAATTATGTTAATATCTCTATTCAAGAATAACAACAACTGACTCTAGGTTTATTAATTGAAATTTTTTCTAATTAAAGCCTCTATTATCTCATTAACTCGATTTATGGAATCCCATATTAGATCTGACTCTAATTCGGTTGATTTATGTCGTCCTATTTCTAGGATTGCATGCAACTCCACTCAATTATACTAGATCTACTCTTAAATAGAGTTTATTCCTCTCCTAACTTAAGCACATCAAACATGGATCAATAATTTTGAAATATCAAACCAAGAATTAAGCACACATAATTGAAACCTGTTAGGATCCACCCGATTAAACAACAAGTAAGAAAAAATAGCGGAATAAATTGAGAAATTGAACACATAAATTTAATGTGGAAAAACCCCTCCAAAGAGGATAAAAAACCACGGGCAAAGATAATTTTACTATAATGGCAAAAGAACAAAGAGTACAAAAGATGGAGATAAAAACTAAACCCCGAAAAACCCGAAAACAAAGAACCCACAAAACGTAAACACAAAATTCTCTAAATGTGTTATGAGTTCTAATCTCTAATGGGTGTGATTTCTAAGGTTGTAAAAGAGCCTATTTATAGGCTAAATTCATAAGTCAAATAATAATAAATAATCTAAACTAACCAGCATTTGATTGAAACAAGTAAACAGAGTTTAACTGAAAGATTATTTTTCAAATTTAACTGAAAATAGGAGTCATATTTAACAAATCTCCACCTTGACTCATATTTCCACAACGCCATCTTTGCCAAAGCCCGCTACGAGCCTATCTTGAACTATGTAGGGAATTAACTGAGTCGAATTTGTGCTTAGAAACTGAAAGACTTCTAGCCTTCGACTTGTACACTACCAAATCAAAACTAGCCCGGGTCTGATTTTCATGAACATAGTGCCTTAACTTTTCAAAACCTGCATCCAAAAGAGAACCTCTCTTCAACGAAACGGTCATACCTTTTTCCCTCCTATGACCAAGTTGCCTCCGCTCCAAACAAGTTGACTTCAACTCCGTAACGGACGAGGGACGTCCGATTTCACCAGTCATTGTATAACCTTCCAGAACATAAAGACTACCGGTTCTTTTACCTTTTAACAAAATGAGAGCTCCACGAGATACTTTAATGCCACTCGACTCGATGTTGATTTTGCATCCTTTCAAGTCTAAAATACTTAAGGGGATGAGATTCTTTCGTAAATCAGGTACATACCTGACATCTGAGAGTGTCTTAATCGTCCCATCGTGCATCTTAATTTTAACAGTACCAATACTAATTACCTTACTAGATGAATCGTTTCCCATGCGCACAACTCCACCTTCAACTGAACTATATGTGGAGAACCATTCTCTATTGGGACACATATGGAAAAAACATCCCGAATCTAGGATCCACTCGGACGTGAGCTTAGAGTTATCGCTCGTTAACAAGAAATCATCATCGTTTTCATTGGCCAAATTAGCACCAGCTACATCTTCCTCGTTACTTTCAGTAGTTTTTTTTATTTCGCAGTTTATAACAATCTGCTTTGACGTGACCTAACTTTTTATAATAGCGACACCTCTTGTCTCGTTTCTTTGATGCTACCAAAACGGAAGGTTGCCTATCTGCCTTGCTATCCAAATGAAACTCATTGTCGAGTTTATCTCTACTCAACAAATGATCCTTCACATCTTCGAACGAGAGTTTGTCTCTGCCATAAATCAGGGTCTCCCTGAAAGACTTGTATGAAGGGAGTAAAGAGCACAATAATAGCATAGCCTGATCTTCATCATCAATATGAACCTCAACATTCTTTAAATAATTTAAAAGAGTAATGAATTGACTGATGTGATCTCTAAGAACCTCACATTCGTTCATGCGAAACGTAAATAGACGTTGTTTCAACACTAAACGGTTAGCCAGAGACTTAGTCGCATAAAGAGTTTCTAACCTTTTCCATAAGGAGGATGATGTCTTCTTCATCAATACCTCCTGCAATACCGTATTCGCGAGGCACAGCTGGATTGCAGACAAAGCCTTTTCATCAAGCTCTTCCCATTCTGTTTTATTTAGATTCTCAGGCTTTTTCCCGGTAACAACCTTTTTCAAACCAGATTGAACTAGAATTGCCATCATCCGAACTTGCCACAGATTGAAATTTGTCTCACCATCGAACTTCTCAATTTCAAACCTTATTGTTGCCATCTCTGAATGGGCTGATTTATAAAAATTGAACTGGCTCTGATACCGAAAAAAATAGCGGAATAAATTGAGAAATTGAACACACAAATTTAACGTGAAAAAATCCCTCCAAAGAGGATAAAAAACCACGGGCAAAGATAATTTTACTATAATGACAAAAGAACAAAGAGTACAAAAGATGGAGATAAAAACTAAACCCCGAAAAACTTGAAAACAAAGAACCCACAAAACATAAACACAAAATTCTCTAAATGTGTTATGAGTTCTAATCTCTAATGGGTGTGATTTCTAAGGTTGTAAAAGAGCCTATTTATAGGCTAAATTCATAAGTCAAATAATAATAAATAATCTAAACTAACCAGTGTTTGATTGAAACAAGTAAACAGAGTTTAACTGAAAGATTATTTTTCAAATTTAACTGAAAATAGGAGTCATAGAAACCAAAATCTAAGTCTTTATTGTGTAAAATAAAAATCAAAAGATAGAATTCATCATAGTGTTCATCTTCCTAGGTATTTAGAAAATTAGTTTATGCTTGCAAATAAAAACATCCAAAATACAGTATAGTCACAAGAAATAAAGAAACTCATAATAATCTCCAAAGAATCAAAAGGAAATCTTCACTATTGACAGAAATTTGTTTCAGAATCAACTTCAATGGTGTTTTTTCGAGTAGTTTTGTTGACTATTCTATGATAACTCTCGTCTTCTTATTTTTGTCATAAATAGGTCTTAAAATGTCCAAAAAAAACCTAAAAAAAGCGCTTTCTCGCAGATTTGGAGTGCAATTTGTGATTTCCATACTATCTGGCACACGGCCGTGTGGTAGCCCATGTGGCTCACATGGCCGTGTGTCCAGCTTGTGTGGAATGGTCCTGCTTATGTGGCTCTTATAATTTGCTCTGATTTTTCGATTTTTGCTCATTTATCGCTCCTTTGCTCCCAAATGCTCTCCTAAATATAAAAATATGAATTTAAAGGATTATGAGTATAAAATTCACCATTAATATCGAATAATCACCAAAAATCGCATTAAGGATGAAACTAAAATATATTACATTTAGCACCTATCAACCATGGTCTATAATTCCTATTTGACAACTATTCCAAGGTAACACACGAACAAAATTCGATTACTAATGGTACATGCATCTTCCGACTCGATCCAATATGGATATCCACAATTGTTTTAATTGCCATTATTTTTACTATTTCCATTCCCTACACTTCTTTATCATCCCCAAAATCTCACCACAACTTGCTTCATTCTCCACAACACCACCAACCACAATAGTTACAACACTAAACTTTCTTCAATCCATATAAGGGAGAAAGCAAAGAAGTAGACAATGTTTCTCCTAAGGAAAGAGATTTATATTAGTATAAAAGAATTTAAATAAATTGATGCATTTTCATATTTAAATTAAACTTATATAAAAAAGTTAAATAAATGGACGGAAATTGATATTTATTAAAAAAAAGAGCAAATGATCAGTTTAAAAAAAATTCAAGTCCAGATAATTAATACCATTCTTTGAATTCTTACTTCATAATTTTAGAGTTAGATATGAATTTACAATTAATAGGAGTTCAATAATTATTTAAATTAATATTCGCAAGGATTTAAATATTTTAATTTATTTTACTTTAATTTGGACGCCTTTTTTGTTAGGAGGAGTTCAATAATTATTAATATTAAATTAACATTTGAAGGTGAATTCTAAAATATATTTTAATAAGATTTGTTTAATAAAATAATTAAATATTTTAATTTGTACGTTTTCTTTGCTTGGAAGTGTTCAATAATTATAAATATTAAATCAAAATATTTTATTGAAAAGAAAGGATATCTTCTGAAAATATAAATATATTTTAATAAAATAATCAAATCTCTTTTCCTTAAAATATATAAACATATCTTAATAAATTAATTAAATATTTTAATTTAGAAGGATATTTTCATGAATCACTTTTAGCCTTAAATATATATAAAAGATATATGGGAGAAATTTACTTATACCAATATAAAACTAACATGGTTTTATATCCTTTCTTAATTTTTTTTTAAAATTAATATTTTAACAATTTAACCGTTGAATTTAATGTTCTATTCAGATAGGTAACGCATGTTAGGCTTGATATAGATGCTTTTTTTTACTATTTGTTTTATGTAAAATAATTCAACCGTAAATAATATTTTAGATCAATATAATATAGATATCAAATCGATTTAAAAATTTACAAATTTATATTGATAAATTCACCGCTTGTATTGTTAAAATACAATTCTAAAAAAAAAAATTATAAAAAAATATAAAATCATATTAATTTTACACCAGAATAATTGGATCTCTCCCTATATATATATATGGTTACACTCAAAGCTTTACAAAGTGAAGTACATTATCAAATTATTATAATAAAATAACAAAGCACATATACTTACAAACAAAAAGATTAAAAACAAATCTATTGACTAAAGAGAACACACTCTAAACAAGTGACATTTTCCCAAAAGACGGTTATAGAGAGTGCTGCAGCTCCAGTGGATAATGTATTTGCATTCTGCATCTGAACACTCAACAGCCAAGTCTAAGCAGTACTGACCACAATTGCAACATCTAGGATAATCATAAACCTTCTCCATGAACACGAGAACATGTGGATGATCGCTTTCTATGAAGGTCATCCCCCGCTTGATAAATGGATGATCTCCAACAACACAATGGAGGTGTGCTGAGTTGTCGCAAATTGCACAATGATAAAACCAAGTATAGGGACTTCTTTGTTTTTCACAGATATCACAGTAAAGATATTCTGAATAATCAGTATCTTCATGGAATGTGAGAACCAGACAATGTCTGTCAACTTTGTGCCAAGCTGTTTGTGGATGTAAATTGATACATACAGAATGCACATTAAAATTGCAAGCCTTGCATCTATATACTGAATGACCATCCATGCTGTCACCACAAGCATTACATCGCTGCCCAAAATACCTGTTGTAAAAGAGAAGAAGGTGTTTGTGTCCTCCGCTCATGCAAGACAAAGGAATGTCAGCACATCGAACACATACATGTTCTTTGCACAAATAAACCTCACATCTGTAGGCAAAACCAGTACATTGTTGGACACAAATTGCACATATGAAAATGCAATTTGGAATAAGGACAAAGAAATCTTGGTGAATGAGACCAAGAATTTGCTTCTTCTTAGGTAACTCAACACAAGATTTGTGGAGAAAGAAATCACATTCTAAACAACCATAAAAGGAAGTCAAGATGAGTTGACTGCAGCCATCGCAATAACTACGATCCTTGATTTCATCACTTAATACTAAATTATGTCGATGGCTAAAATGTTTTATCTTTGTATTTATCACATTTTCAACATATTTGGTCATTTCAATAACGAGAAAGCTTGGATCCAGAGTAATGGCTTCCAACATTGCATTAAGCTTATCAAAAGCATCTTTTGACTCAATTTTGTAATACCAACTAGCTTCCTTTAGTGCACAATTCACGTGGATGATGAACTTGCACTTAGAACAATAGTAACTCCCGCACTCCATGTTCACCTTCTCATGACAAAATTCACAAACCTGTGTTGTACACTTATTATCTACCACAAAGAATTCATGAGAAAGAGGATGATCATGATATACGCTTTTGATGAAGCGTAGCAATGAAATGCATTTCTTATGGACCATTAGGCTACATGTCAAGCAAATATAAGAAACATAGTTTCCTAAAGTGCCACATGCATCACAAGTGAAGGGGGATTCTCTTAACCACCTAGTGACTGGGTGTTCATGACTACTTAGGTCCTGAATAATAGGTGGTGGTGACACACATTTGATGTGAATGACAAATTTGCAAAGCGAACAACAATAAACCAATCCTTGTTGTTGGATTTCTTGACACATTTGGCAAGGGAGATGGTCACTGTTAAATTGTAAGAAAAGAGAATGGTAGCGGTGGGAAGGGTGATTGATTTCAAGTGGTAACTCAAAACATTTCTTATGCAAGTAAAATCCAGAATCAGGAGAGATGTAATCAGAATCTAGTAAGGACTTTTGACATGCAAAACATTGAACTCTTTCGAGTTCTTGTGAATGACATTTAGAAGAGATCAGTGGATATTGATCGGCAAGCTCTCTAAAGTTTTTCTCAAGAATTTTGTAAGAAAGAAAAGCACATTTTATGTGAAAAACTAAATTACAAGAACAATGATAAACAAACTTCTCACATATGTTATTACAGAAACCACAAATAGGGTTACCTTCAACATATGGAGAGCTTGACATAAGCTTAAGGTTATGTTTGCGATGAAAAGGGTGGTCCATCTCAGTAGGTGCCTCTGCACAATTCTTGTCAAGATGAAACTCACATTCCATGCAACTAAACCTTGGACCTGACACCAACTCTCCACACGCACAACAATAAACCTCCTCACTTTCATGGCTTCTCTCATCATTAAAAATTAGAGGATGAACATGACTAAAATGTGAAAGAACTTCCATCTCTCAATCTCCCTTCTTTCTACGTAGGTTTGTAGGTGTGATAGTTTTTAATGACTTTGCAAAACCAGAAACCCATATATATATATATATATATATATATATATACTTCAAAAGTTTCTTAGTCCTTTGGATTTAAATGACAAAATATATTATAGTGTAACTTTTAACCCATGTTCCTTTTCTTCAAATTACTATACAATTTCAAGTAAGGGATTTATTTATTTTTAATTGGTATAATCTATGATTAACTTCTTATCGTATCATTGTTATCACATATTGTCGACTATGAAAAGTAAATTCAAACAATTTTAAAGGATTACATATATGTTTATTATTTTTTGCTCCCTGTTTACTAATTTGTTTTTTTTTTTCTCAGCAATAAAACTTTGCCAGATCAATCATACCCATCCATCATAATCGACCAGACACTATACCCATCCATCATAAAGTGCCAACAATAGCTGCACACAAGCACTACAACCACCATGTCACAAACGTTGAAGACTCATAAATACCATTAAAACACCAATATCTGCATTTAAATCAACAACTAGTTACTTGTTATACACTCTTTTTATAGCAATAAACCTTTTCTATATGTCTAAATAGATTATAACATTTTGGTACTTGTATTATGTTTCTTTTTATATTTATTTTGTGGTTGCTAAAGGTAAAGTTAATAAAAAAAAGTAACAAAAAAAGAATATGAAAAATAAAATATTATAACTTTTTTTTTTTAAAATTTTCTATTGCTTTTATCTTTTATTAAGAGTAAAGTTAAGATGCTCAAATTTTCTTCACTGTCAAGTTATCCCATTATGATTTTCTTTTTCTTTTTTATATCCTGTTCTTGTTCCTTATTTATTTTTGGAGGGTATAAATTCTTATTCTCCAGACTTTATCCAATCTTCAAGTTTATGTTTGTGTTAAATCATATTCTCAACTAAACTATCCCATTTTTTTTCTTTGATACGTTTCGTGCCCCTTTATTTTTGGAATAGGATAATCGAAGAAAATATTTTCATTAATCATTTATCTAAAAATATCCTCTCAAAATCATCTTCCATAAAAATAGAAATTTAGAAAATATAAAAGCATTGAGATAAAATATATATATATATATATATATATTTAAATATAGGTTTTGAATTGAGTAAGACTAAATTCCCATAAGTAAAAGGCTTTTTAGTTAATTCAACTCAAGTCTGAACTACGAATATTATTTAATTACCAAATAAAAATGTTTTTATCAACTTTTAACTTTGAATATACTTAAAATGTTAATATTCAACAATTTTAAAGGTGAATATTTGAAGACAATTAATTATAATATTAATGTTCTTTTTATCAATTTTACATATTTTTTATTAGTGTTGATATATAATATCAACGGAAGTAGAGAAAAAGGAAGAGGCGGTGTTGAAGGAGGTTGATTTATCCATTCTAAGGCAAAGAGTTAGATAAGTAGAGGGGTTTAGGATAAATACTTAAAAGTATTAAGATTTTTGAGTGGAAAAGAGTCCCTCATAATATTGATACCTTTCGGTAATTGTAAGAGAGTAAGAGTTTATATCCAATTATTTCTCTCAATGAATTTCAGGTGAACTAATGAAGGACCCAAATGGGTCCAAGTTGAGGTACATAAACATTAGTACAATAATAAATTAATTAACAATCAAAGTTTACACATTTTATCTATTTAAGTTAAAATTTTTATATATTTTTTATTTTTTAAAATTTTTATAATTTTTTTAAAAATTAAGACTAAATTAATAAAATATATAATTAATGGAAATAAATTACTTTAATTTAAAAAAAAAAATCAATTTGCACAATGCTGTTTCCACCTTTTGTTTTTGAAACTTATGATGGAACTGGATTTTGGACGAAGACTAAAATAAAATTTGTAGCTGACCTGATTGATGAGTTGACCTAAGTTAAAACAATTTATTGATATCTCCAGTCCTTTATGGGTCAGTACTGTTAAACATACAGGCCGAATAGCAAATCATGAAGAAATTACGTGTAAATATTTTATTACAAATTAATTAGTTCCACATGAAAAATTATTAATTAATCACATAATTAGGATCACACTAAAGCTTTACAAAGTGAATTTTATTATTCAAACATTTTGGACATTACCAAATGAATAAAATAAAACAAGAAAAGCACATATACTTACAAAGACGAAACCAAAAAAAAAAAAAAAAAAAAAAGTGACATTTTCAAATGTGATCATCATCGTCATCAACAACCTCTTTTATCTGGCCTTTCAAAGCTCGCATGAAGATAGTGCTGCATCTCCAATGGATGGTATATTTGCTTTCTGCATCTCCAATAGAGTGTGTGGATGATGGCATTGTTTGATCTCCAAGAGCACAAGGGATGTGTACTGCGGTGCCACAATTTGCACAATGGTAAAACCAAGTATGGGGTGTTCTTCCTCTTTCACAAATATCACAGTAAGGATGTTCAGAAAGATCATTATCTTCAGTGTATGTGAGAACCAGACAATGTTCGTCAGCTTTGTCCCAAACTATTTCTGGTAGATGAGAGCACACTTCATAATGTACATTAAAATTACAAGCTTTGCATCTATATACAGAAAAACCATCAGTGCTGCCACCACAAGCATTACAGAAGTAATCATTCTGCCAATTGGTAATATGCCTCGGGTGAAGGGCAAGCAGGTGTTCGTGCCCACGACTTTCGCGATACCACGAAATGTCAGCGCAACGAACACAATAATGGTCGCTGCACGAATGATCCTTACATACGTAGGCAAAACCAGTACAACATATAAGACAAAATGCACATTTGAAAATGCAATTTGGAAGAATAAGGTTAAAGGGATGTTGGTGAATGTGACCCAAAACTTGCTTCTTCTTCGGTAACTCAGCACAGGATCTGTGGACAAAGAAACCACATTCTAAACAACCATAAAAGGAAGTCAAGATGATTTGACTACAGCCATCACAATACATACGATCCTTGACTTCATCGCTTAATACAAAATTATGGTGATGGCTAAAATGCTTTATCTCTGTATTTATCACATTTTCTCCATCTTTGATCCTTGTAGTAACGAGAAAGTTTGGATCTAAAGTACTGGCTTCCAACATTGCATTAAGCTTATCAAAATCATCTTTTGAATCAATTTTGTAATACCACCCAGCTTCCTGTAGTGCACAATTCACATGTATAATGAACTTGCACTCAGAACAATAGTAACTCCCACACGCCATATTCACCTCCTCGTGGCAAATTGTACAATACTGTGCTTTACACTCATTGTCTATTACAAAGTATTTGTGAGAAATAGGATGCTCATGCCAAACATTTTTTATGATGCGTGGCAATGAAATGCATTCCTTATGAACCATTAGGTTACATGTGGAGCAAATATAAGAAACATAGTTTCCTAAAGTGCCACATGCATCACAATTGAATGGAGATGCTCTTAACCACCTTG
This sequence comes from Gossypium longicalyx, assembly GCA_025698465.1. Taxonomy (NCBI): domain Eukaryota; kingdom Viridiplantae; phylum Streptophyta; class Magnoliopsida; order Malvales; family Malvaceae; genus Gossypium; species Gossypium longicalyx. The sequence continues at coordinate 4,933,995 of CM047004.1, forward strand.
TGAATGGATGTTCGTGACTACTTGGCTCCTCAACAATAGGTGGTGGTGACACACATTCAATGTGAAGGGAAAACTTGCAAATCGAACAACAATAAATCAATCCTCTATGTTGAGTTTCAAAGCATATTTTGCAAGGGAGATGATCACTATTAAATTGTAAGAAAAGAGAATGGCAGCGATGGGAAAGGTGATTGATTTCAAGAGGTAACTCAAAGCATTTTTTATGCAGGTAAAATCTAGAATCATGAGAGATATAATCAGACTCTAGTAAGGACTTTTGACATGCAAAGCATTGAACTCTTTCAAGTTCTCGTGGTTGACATTCAGAAGAGACCAATGGGTCTCGATGGACAAGTTCTCTAAAATTTTTTTCAAGAATTTTGTATGAAAGAAATGCACACTTGATGTGAAAGAATAAATTACAAGAACAATGATAAACAAACTTCTCACATATTTTGTTGCAGAAACCACAAATAGGGTTACCTTCAACATATGAAGAGCTTGCCGTTAGCTTAAGGTTATGCTTGCGATGAAAGGGGTGATCCATCTCAACAGGTGCCTCAGCACAGTTTTTGTCAAGATGAAACTCACATTCCATGCAGCTAAACCTTTGGCCTGACACCAACTCCCCACACGCACAGCAGAAAACCTTCCCACTTTCATGATTTCTTTCATCATTGAAAACTAGAGGATGAACATGGCTAAAATGTGGAAGAACTTCCATTTTTCTCTCCTTTCTTTCTATGGAAGTTTGTAGGTGTGATAGTTGTTATTGATTTTGCAAAACCAGAAACACATATATATACTTCAAAATTTTCTTATTCCTTTGAATTTAATTGATAAATTATTCTTGAAAGAATTTTACTTTATTCAGTCTTCAAGTTTGTACTAAATAATTTTCAAATCAACCCACAATAACTTTATATATCATATTTTATATAGGAATGAGCCCTTTCTGAATGCTGAAATAGAATCAACCTATGCCCACATACACTCTTTAGTTAAAGCCATATGTTAGGATTTTTTACAGCAACAAAAAGAAAACAAAGCAGAGGAAAAAATACAGGATAGAGAACAAGGGAGTAAAAAAAATTTAACGTGCAGCAAGGAAGCAATAAATGATATGCTTGATTTTTCAGTAAGAAAAACAATACATATATAGCCAACTACATCACTTATTGCTACTTACCAGAAGTAACCTAGTAACTTTAAAAACATTACTTGTACACACAAACAAGCCATTTAAACTAGTCAACATTAGGACTATAAAAAGTTAACTTGCACAAAAGTTGATTACATAATCAACACCTAAAAATATCAAAACAATACTTAGTTCATTTTGAACTAACTTAATAAAGTAACCAAACAACTTTGCTATTTCAATAAGCATTTGTGCTACAGCATGCATAATTGCTAGCACGTACTTCATTTGGGGTTATTACAGCTAAACAACCTTGTAACATTTGTGTTGCATCATGTTTACAAGCTGCATGCACTTCATCCGGAGAGATTACAACAGCTTCATGTGCTGCATGCACTTTAACCAAAAATATGATAGCAGTATGGTAAGCCAATTTTCAACACTACTCCTTGGACTCCATGCTGCAAATACAAATCATTCAAAAAATTTTAAGCTTGGCGGTCCCAAAATGCTTTGTTTCAAGCTGACCTTGCACAAGCACTTCATTTTCAACCCTGGCAAACAGAGTCTTCTCCTCCTTCACAGCCTTAGTTGACAACACATCTTGCCTTGTTCCCTTGTTCATTACAGTCCTGCTTCTTGCATAAAAAACTTGCAAGTATAGTTTGATTGCTTTCAGTCTGCCACTTTTGGCTTGCACCCACTCAGGTTTGCATTTAGAATGTCCGCCACTTCAGCATGCAATTTGACAGGCTCGCACTTTGCTTACTGTCTTCAACAGGCTTGCAACTTTACAACTTGCATTGAGCTTCACCTTTGACAGACTTGCACTTAGCATAATGTCTTCCTTGAAACTCCTCATTCAGCTTATCCAAGCTTGTTTGGAAGTCTCACAGTGGTGAGTTGTTGCTGTCTTCTCTACAAGAAGCAATTAAAGATGACAGGCTTTAACAGCTTCTTGTCTTTCTTAACAAATAAGAGAAGCAGAAACAAGCCTTTAAAGGTGACAGGCTTTAACGGCTCCTTGCCTTTCTAGCAGCAGAAGCAAAAATTCGAAAGGCCCTCAAAGATCATAAAAGCTCTCGATACCATGTTGGGATTTTTGACAACAACAAAAAAGAAAACAAAGCAGAGGAAGAAATACAAGATAGAGAACAAGGAAGCAAGAAAAATTTACTTGCTCACAAACATGCAGCAAGGAAGCAATAACTAATATGCTTGATTTTTCAATAAGAAAAACAATACATATATAGCCAACTACATCACTTATTGCTACCTACTAAAAGCATCCTAGTAACTTTAAAAACATTGCTTGTACACACAAATAAGCCACCTAAACTAGTCAACATTGAGACTATAAAAAGTTAACTTGCACAAAAGCTAATTATATAATCAACACCTAAAAAATCAAAACAATACTAACTTAGTCCATTTTGAACTAAGTAACTTAACAAAGTAACTAAACAACCTTGCTATTATAACATGCATTCGTGCTGCAGCATGCACAATTGCTAGCACGTACTTCATCCGGAGATATTACAACTAAATAGCCTTGTAACATTTGTGTTGCAGCATGTTTATAAGCTGCATGCACTTTATCTGGAGATGTTACAGTAACTTTATATACTGTATACACTTTAACCAAAAATATTATAACAACATGGTAGGCCAATTTTCAACAAAAAGTCATACACTTCAGTTCAAGAAATCAGTCCCACACGACAATATTAAAAATAGTGCCAACGATTCAGCATCACCATTAAAAGATAGTTCTAGAACCCCCTTTGATATCTAGTTTCTCAATCTCTGTTTCAATCTCTGCTATTCTTAGGTAAAAATTCCCATAAGATTCAGTCTTCCAATTCTTCAAATTAAGAGACATCACTAGATCATTTTTAAAAGCAACCATTTACACGCAATAAATCCTCCTTTTTATCTTTTTAAAAAATATATATATATTCTAATATTTTTCTCTCAAATTAAAATCTCCAAATTTTTCCACTTCCAAGTTTCTCATTATGTTTTTCTTTATTTTATCCCTTTCTCGCTCCATATTTATTACAATAGATCCATTAGTCATTTTTCTAAATTATCCTCTCGAAATCACCTAATATTTATATTTTCAGTCAATTTGACCCTTATTTTTTTTTCAAGGTAAATTTCTCTACAATATGCACATTAAAAAGTTTTCCATATAATAAAATAATTTCTTTTATAAAAATTTAAATGGGTTGGGTTTGGGTTTGACATCTATGATTCGAGTCGAGCTTAGAAAAACTTTTAGACTCAATTTTCAGGCTGATCCCGAACCTATCAAGCAGGTCTAAAATTTCACTATAGTCTAGCTCATCCCATTATCACCTATACATATAAATAATAATTTTTTTAATAAGGTTAAAATATGCTCCAAACTCCTGTATACTTTATACATTTAGAATTTTGTCTTTCTACTTTTATTTCTATTAACTTAGTCTCTATTTTTTCTTAGCTTTCAGAATTTAGATCTAATTGTTAATACCATTAAATTGTTCTGTTAAATTCATTAGTATGACACTTTAAAGTATATAAAAAAAGAATTACTCACTTAATATTCATGTAAAAAAATGACATTATAATAAAACTGAGTTTAACAAAAGAATTCTAACAACATTAACAATTAAACTTACTTTTTTAAAAAAAAAATTAAGAAATAGAAGGATAAGCATTATAATTTGATTGAGAAGAAAGAAAAAAAGAGAAAAGAGGTAGAGAATTTTAGTTTTATACATATTCAAGTTTGATTATGATTGTGGTAAATCATTGATTTGATCCCTTTCTTGTTCTTTTAGGTTTTGACGTCTTTTCTTTATTCTAATTCTAATATGAGAATAGGGTAGTTGAATCAATCAAGGAAGAGATTTCTTCTAGTCTTTTATCAAAATCACCTTCCATCAAAAAACAAATTTCGAATTTATTATCTCCATAAGATAATTATGATATATTAGAAAATTAAAGATAAAAAAAAAAGATATAATTGATATAGTATTAAAATTACTAATTTTTTTAAATATTAGAAATTTAAATATTTTATAAATTTTATAAACCTCATTTACTAAAGCTTGAACATTAAATATAAAAATTTGTTTTATAATTCAATTAATCAAAATTTATAATTAGCAAATACTTTTAAATAATAATATTTTTTTATAAATTTGGTAAATCATCCTCCAAATCATTACACCCAAACACTCTACAAGTCTTTTTATATACAGTTAATTAATAAAGGAAACAAAATAAAATTTGTCAATAATATATGCTAATCAAGGTTAAGTTTTTTATGTTTATAACCCTAAACCTTACTTAAATCCAATGGAGCTGAATGTTTAATTAGATCCACTTAATTGATGATTAATTAAGAACGTTTTAATTATATTAATATTAAAATTTAATCATTATTACTTTCAAAATATCATTAATTATTTATAGTGCTAATTAATATTTTCTGCCCAAATTTAACCATCTAACAACTCATGGCATAAGGAAATAATGTGGAAATAAGGAATAACAAATTAATCAAATTAATCAATATGATATTAGAGTATTTGTTTTATAAGGTCGCTATAAAACAATTAGAGAAAAAATATCAATTGATGAACCATAAAACTAAGGACAGACTATAAAAGATAGTCATTCTTCCCATTCCAAATTATTTTCCCATATGTAACACTAACATCACATTTCCTTTACAATAAAAACCATAAAACAACATACAATAACTACATTAATAGACTTTCAAGTCCCAACCAACAAAGTAGCGTTGGGTGCCATCAATCCTGAACCTCTCAGTCTTCTGCTTTGTATCGCCACCTCAACCACCACCGTAAGATAATCTTTCCATACGGGTCTATACATTTCCAATGAACAATGTAGTTACACCCATTCTCTAGACACTCAGCAGATAGATCTTCGCAATGCTCCTCACATATATGGCATTCAGGAGGGTAGTCATAGATCTTTCGGGTGAAAGTGAGTGGGTGTGGGTGATCCTTTGCTGTGTAGGTCTTTCCGAGCTTCATATATGAGTATGCATCAATAACACAATCTTTATGGGCTGAATTGTCACAAATTGCGCAGCGGTAAAACCAATGGCTTGGATTTCTTCTTTTTTCACAAATATCACAGTAATGATACTGTGAATAAATGTTGTCTTCACCATATGTGAGCATGAGGGGATGTTCATCACACTTGTGTTTAATCTTGTCCGGAAGCGTAAGACAAACGTAATGCACAGCAAAGTTGCACTCTTTGCAAGCATACGCATACTCTAGATTACTTCCACAGCCATTGCATTGCCCTTCATACTTTTCGTAATAGAAAAGGCGGTGTTCATGCCCTTGACACGTGAAGGTATCCGAATTTTTAACACAAGGAACGCATACATGATCCTCACACACATTACAATCATAGGAGAAACAATTATTGAACTCAAACCCACAACCATGACAAAAAAAAAGAGCACGTAAATTAAGGGTTTCGGGACGTTGGTGAATATGATGCCAATCATACATCTTCTTAGGCAATTCCGCACATGATTTATGGAGAAAGAAATCACATTGTGCACAATGGTAAAATGAATTCGAGATGTACAACACGCAGCCATCACAATATTTATCATCCTTAACATCATTGCTGAAAATTAAGTTGTGAGGATGGTTTAAATACTTTATCTCTGTGGGCATTACATCATTTTCTCCAAGCCTGGTCTCTTTAATAACAACAAAGGCTGAATTGTTAAGCAATTCACCCCTTTCTTCAATCCCATCGTCGAATATCTTGTACCATCTATACTCTTTTATTGCACAATTTGCATGGACAACATAATTACAATCAGAACAACCGTAACACCCATGCTTTGAATTCACCTCCTCATGGCAAATATTGCATTTCCATGATTTGATCTCATATTGCCCAAGGATGAATGTGTGGGAAATTGAGTGACCATGTCGTGGAAACCTTTTGATGATGGGTTGCAATGAAATGCAACTTTCATGAACCATAAGGCCACATGGAGAGCAAATATAAGAGATACAATCTCCGCTTGTTCCACAAGCATCACAAATGAATGGGACTTGTCTCCAAAACAAGGTGAATGGGTGTTCATGAATTTCACCTTTGATACTAGGTTTTGGAGAGACACATTTAACATGAAGTCCAAACTTGCATGCGGAACAATAATAAGCAGGTGACAAAGCTTGTGTTTCCCGACAGATTTGACAGAGAAGAGATTTCAAATTAAGCTGTAGAATAAGAGGATGGTGACGGTGACAAGGGTGGTTAATTCTAGTTGGTCGCTCAACACATGCAATATGAATGGCAAACTCACAAGGTGAACAACAATAGACAAGTCCCCTAGGTTGGGTTGTTTTGCAAATTTGACAAGGGAGACGCTGACTATTGAATTGTAAAACTAGAGGGTGTAGGCTATGAAAAAGATGATTGACTTCAATAGGTAGATGAAGACATTTTTTATGCAAATGAAATCTAGAATCAAAAGAAATGTATGGAGAATCTAGTAATGGCCTCCTACATGCAAAGCACTCGGTTTCTTCAAGTTCCTCGGAACCATTTTCAGAAGAGACCAATAGATCTTTTTGGGAAACACCTTCAAGCTCCCCGACCTTACTTTCAGCAATGGTTTTTGAAAACAAAGCACATTTTATATGAAAGTCTAACTTACATGAACAATGATAAACAAATTGCTCACATATTTTGTCACAAAAATTACAAATAGCCCATGAACCTATGTATGGTGGACTTGCTAAAAGTTTAAGGCTATGGTTGGGATGAAAGGGGTGATTTACCTCTGAGGAGGCCTCGAAGCATTTCTTGTCAAGGTAAAACTCACACTCCGTACAACTATAGCTTGGACCTGATACCAACTCTCCACATCCTGAACAGTTAGCCTTCTCACTTTTAAGGTTGTGCTCTTCGATGAACTCTAAAGGATGTTGATGGCTAAAATGGTGGTGAAGCTCCATTTCTCCTTTTGTTTGGTTTCTATGCAAGTTTGTGGGTTAAGTAACAACAAATGCTTTTGTGGAAGCTTAAGGCTATGGTTGAGATATTTATATTGTTCCATTAGATGAGAATGACATTTTTTATGAGAAAGGAATCTAATGCTGCTCTTACAGCCAATTCATAGTGCTTTTCATACAAGGAATAGAATTATTCATAGCTCATCTCGAACTTTTAAATAAAAGTATAAACGTGTTTAAGTGCGCTCGAAATTATATCATCCTACACTGACAAGAATACTAATGCCAACCGAGTTAAGACTCAACCAACTCAATTAAGTTAAAATTTTAAATATATTTAAAATATAAAGGATAAATATCAAAATTATACATGAACTTTAATCTAATGTTTAAAATCATGCATGATTTTCAATGTAATAGGCCCAATTTTCCTGGGCCCATACAAAAACAAAAGATAAAACCAAATCAAAATAAATTAAAACAGTCCAATTAACAGTCCAAATGTTACAGACCCAATTTATAAATTAAAAACTCTAATCCAAAATTACAAGGCCCAAATAGCCAAAAAACTTAAACAAATTTCAGCCAACTAGAAACCCTAGCAGGAAGGAGTGCCGCTACCCTCACTCTGTACCCTTCGTACAGCCCGTGCCACCATCGTATGCCACGCTTGCGTCCGGCCCCGTACTTGCAAGAAAAAGACAAGCGCAACAGACATAGAGAAAAGAAGAAATCGTAGCAAAAAAGCAAAGAAAAAATGTATTATTTCAGCTATAAAAAGCCAACCCAATCATGTTGTTTTTTTTTTTTTTTACGAACGCACACTAATGAAATCAAAAGCAGAATAGAAGTCTGGAAAGGTGTTGTTTTGATCTTTTTTTTTTTTGTTTCTTTTCATTTTCTCGTTTCTTTTTATTTTATTATCCTTTTTTACAAATCTATTTTAAATAAAGAAAAGGCGAAGAAAAAAGAGGGAAAAGAAAGGCTCACCTAAAATGTCCCGCGACCACGTCGTTGGAGGTCCTCTCTCCGTCGCTGAAATTGGCCCTAAAGGGGGGGTGAGGGGTATTTTCTTTCATTTTTTTTTTTGGTGGAGAAGGCTCAGTCTTCAAACACAACTTAAAGCAAGGTTAAAAAGGTCATCTTGCGCAACGCCAGCCACTGGCCACGGCAGTTGCACGGTGAATCGCCGATGGAACCCACATCGGCCAAAGAGAGGGTTGAGAGAAAATGGAGAAAGCTTTTGAAAATTTTTCTAAAAAAGAGGGCTGAAATGAGAATTTAAAAAATTTTTTGGCTTAAATAGCCGAGTAAAACGGCAGTGTTTTACTCCCTCCCCCCCACACGTCTCAAAACGGCGTCGTTTAAGGGGGCGTTCGACCCGATCCGCTCCAAGGAGGGGGATCCGCGTGTTCCCACTTTTTGGGTTATTTACGCTAGTGGTCCCTCCGCTTCTGGGGCGCGCTGCAGTTGGGTCCCTTTTCCTTTTTTTATTTTTTTTAAAGTTAGCCGCTGAACTCTTCGCGTGTTACAATTTGATCCCTAGCTCACTAGTCTCCTAGAGAAATGACACGTACCTGTGGGAGTTTGGATTATTTACCGAATTGGTCCTCGTTAGTTTTAGCGCGCCTCATTTAGATCCTTATTAACATGTTTTATTATTTACAATTTGCCCCTACCCCATATCTTGCTCCGATTTCAATTCAATTCTTGACCTTTTTACTTTAAACTGTTTTCTTGTATATTATACTAAATTATTTTATATGTCATCTATTTTAAGTTTTTTATATATTATTTATTTTAAACTTTTACATACGTTATCTATTTTATATTTTATTTAGTAAACGGTTCTATATGTTATTTATTTTAAAACTTTTTATATTGTATATTTGAAATTGTTTTATTATTTATTTTAAGCCTTTTATATATATTATTTATTTGAAAATGTTTTATTATTTATTTCGAATCGTCTTATAAGTTATTTATTTTAAAATATTATTTATTTTAAATTATTTTATATATTATTTTGTTTTGTTTACTTTGATTATTAATGTTGATATTAAATGATATATGTTGTGTGACTATTGCCATTATGGGTACTATCATTCGTTTTATTTGTATTTTCATATTGTTGTCATTCATTAATATAATATTTTACTCATAAATCACTATGCCATGTTCGATATTTTCATTTCATCTTGTTTCATTAAAACCACTTCAAAAGTCACGTTTTTTTTTATTTATCCAATATAAACCATTTTGTTTTACATCAAACAAAATAAACGTACATTGATAAGTGTTGTACTCGTTATTATTCAAAAAGGACAATATTCAAAATAAGGCAATATTTCGCTTTTTGGGAATTCAAGAAATCGTACCCTAACTTACGGGGTTTCGATTTTCTCGTTAAACCTAAATATCCAAATATCCTTTTAGATTTCAAAATACTCGATAAAAATTAAAGGCAAACTTGTTCTCGAGGGTTCAAATGCCGTATCCTAACTTACGAGATGTGGCATTTTGTTATCTCGAGACGAGTGGGCCTTTGATGATTGTAAACTGGTCAATTTGCTCGGGTCCACACCAAAACCAAAATACAAAACAATAATAAACCAAACTAATAAATAATTAAGTCCAAAGTCCATAACCCATTACAGACCCAAAACAAGTACATCTGGCCCAAATTAACCTAATTACAGCCCAAAAAAATTCAAAGGCCCAAAACGGCCCAAAAAATGTTAGAAACAGAAACCCTAGGATTTCTCCCCCTTGCGCCGCAGCCAAACCCCAGCCTTCAACACCGTACGACCGCCACGTGCGCCTCCGTACGCCTTGCACCGAGTGCCACGTACCACCACGCTAATTGGCCTCCGTACCTACAAACAAACAAGAGAACGACAGCAAACACGAAGGAAAATTTGTATTTTTTTTATTTTCTTTTGAATTTCAGCTATAAAGGAAAGAACTTCTTCATTGTATTTTTTTTAAGCGCACTGAGAGAAATATATTGAAAAGAAAAGTTCAAAAGCAATTTAAAAGGTGATTTCTATTTTGAGTCTCTGGATCTTTTGCCTTTTTTATCTGTTTCCTTCATTTTTTATAGGCATTTTTGTTTTTTTATTTGCATTTAAAAGCAAAAAGGGAAGGGGAGGGCTTACCTTCACGAATAGGCCATCGGAATCTTCATCTCCTTTGTTGAAATCAAAGGTCAAGATGAGATTTCAAGGGCTGAGATTGGTAATCTTTGAACCAGGTTCTAAGTGTGGTGCGCGCATGTCGATAACCACCTATTACAGTAGTGGCGATTGATTTGCTCAAAGTTTTGAGGGTTAGCCGAATGGGGTAATGGCTTTTAGATTTTTTTTTTTTTTTACTCTGTTTTTTAGAAAAGGGAAGGAAATGATGGCTTTGCTTCATTAGGGTTTCTTTTTCTCTACTTTTTAAAGGACATGGAGTGACAACGTTTTGAGCCAATATTAATGGCTTTGAAATGGCACCATTTGGTCCTTGAGGGTTAATTATATGGCAAGTCCCTCCCCTTTACGCTGGTTTCCAATTAACTTTTTGTCGAAACCATTTTTAAATCGGGTTTTGGAAAATGGGAATCGACTTAAAAAACGAAAACAGGAGTCGCCACCAATCTTTTTAGGTATGATTGGATCACCTTTAAAACATTTGGTTTTAAAATCATTAATTTTGGTCTACGAAATAAAAAAATGGGTTCGGGAGTCGGTTACATACGAGGAAGGATAAACGGCTAACCATGAAATATACTCTATTCTCATGGGTGAAGATTGAACTCCAATCTCATGAGTAAGGGACGAGGTAATTAGGTTATAATTTTAAATATAATTAAAATAAAATGAATAAATCTCAAAATTATACATAAACTTTAATATAATATGTAATATCATGTATGAATTTCGATTTGGTACAATTATATACATAAAATATTAATTTTGATTCAATTTTTAAATTCATATCATTGTATGTCATTATTTTCCATTATGTCATGCAAAAAGTGCTAAGGTGATATTTTATTAAATTTGAAAAATAAAAGAATAAATTGAAATTATTTTCAAAAAAATAAATAAACACATTTTATCGTTGTAACAGTAGGGAAATAAGAGTGGAAATAATTTAAATTTACTCATTTTAGTTTAATAAAATGTCACATAAGCGTGGGTGATAGCCTCTCTAGAATGCGGTTGCTGGCTTGTTGCATCATTTTTGTGGGCGTGACTGGAGCATCCATTTGAGAAATGTTGGCGGGGAGTAGAATGAGGTGGGTAGAATTGTTTTTGGGATGGGATATTTGTTTAAATTTAAAAATTTATTTAAAATTGAGAGAATTTAGATAAAATTTACACTCAAAATAAATATGAGTATAAAAATTAGGTTCGTTTAAACATTAAAAACTTGAGCTTAGCTCGATCCATTTTTAAGTTAATAAATGTAAATATTAAAAAAAAATTAATATAACTATATATAAAAATTTAATAAAATAAAAAGAATTAAATGATTGAATATGTCATACGGTCGTAAAATTGGACCGTGTAACAGATTGTTACCGTATGCACTAAAAATCACCTAAAACCTACCGACACACAACTATGTGCCATACACCCGACGTCAGTGATGGCTTTATTGGCAAATGACATCATTTGTTATGTTAATACTTAGTGTTACTTAGTGTTCTGCTGGACTGTGTTAGCTAATTAAGATAATTACCTTTTTTTACCAAAAAAAAATGCCACATAAATGACGTAATTTTTACCAAAAAAACGCCACATAGATGCAAAAAAAAAAAATTAATTTCACACTTATTTGAAAGAAAGTGATAATTAACAATTAATTGCCTATTATTCAAGTATAAGCTGTAATATTAATTGAAATTAATCAATATGATATTAAAGTATTTGTTTTATAAGGTCACCATAAAACAACAAGAAATATTTCCAAGAGAGGAAATTAATTGTTTGACCATAAAACTAAGCTCAAACTATAAAAGATAGTCATTCTTCTAATTCCAAATCATTTTCAAACTTGTCACACTAACATTACATTTCATTTACAATAAAAACCATAAAAGAACATACAATAACTGCATTAATGGACTTTCAAGTCCCAACCAACAAAGTGATTCTTTTTTTCCAGAAACTTGGGTGCAGAAAGTAGCGTTGGGTGCCATCAATCATGAACCTCTTTGTCTTCTGCCTTGGGCCACCACCTCAACCAATGTAAGATATCCTTTCTATAAGGGTTTATACATTTCCAATGAACAATGTAGTTACACCCATTCTCTAGACACTCAGCAGATAGATCTTCGCAATTCTCCTCACATATATGGCATTCAGAAGGGTAGTCATAGATCTTTCGGGTGAAAGTAAGTGGGTGTGGGTGATCCTTCGCTGTGTAGGTCTGTCCGAGTTTCATATACGAGTATGCATCAATAACACAATCTTTATGGGCCGAATAGTCACAAATTGCACAGCGGTAAAACCAATGGCTTGGATTTCTTCTTTTTTCACAAATATCACAGTAATGATACTGTGAATAAATGTTGTCTTCACCATATGTGAGCATGAGGGGATGTTCATCACGCTTGTGTTGAATCTTGTCGGGAAGCGTAAGACAATCGTAATCCACAGCAAAGTTGCACTCTTTGCAAGCATACGCATACTCTAAATTACTTCCACAGCCATTGCATTGCCCTTCATACTTTTCGTAAAAGAAAAAGCGGTGGTCATGCCCTTGACACGTGAAGGTATCGGATTTTTTAATACAAGGAACACATCGACGACTCTCACACACATTACAATCATAGGAGAAACAGTTATTGAACAGAAATCCACATGCAATACACAAAAAATCAGCATGTAACTTAAGAGTGAGGGGACGTTGGTGAATATGATGCCAATCGTACATCTTCTTAGGCAATTCCGCACATGATTTATGGAGAAAGAAATCACATTGTGCACAACGGTAAAATGAAGTCGAGATGAACAGCACGCAGCCATCACAATATCTATCACCCTCAACATCATTGCTGAAAATTAAGTTGTGAGGATGGCTTAAATGTTTTATCTCTGTGGGTATTACATCATATTCTCCAAGCTTGGCCTCTTTAACAACATCAAAGGCTGAATTGTTAAGCAATTCACCCCTTTCTTCAATCCCATCGTCGAATATCTTGTACCATCTATACTCTTTTATTGCACAATTTGCATGGACAACATAATTACAATCAGAGCAACAGTAACACCCATGCTTCGAGTTCACCTCCTCATGGCAAATCTTGCATTTCCATGATTTGATCTCATATTTCCCAAGGATGAATGTGTGGGAAATTGAGTGACCATGTCGCGGAAACCTTTTGATGATGGGTTGCAATGAAATGCAACCTTCATGAATTATAAGGCCACATGGAGAACAAATATAAGAGATACAATCTCCGTTGTTCCACAAGCATCACAAATGAATGGGACTTGTCTCCAAAACAAGGTGAATGGGTGTTCATGAATTTCACCTTTGATACTAGGTTTTGGAGAGACACATTTAACATGAAGGCCAAACTTACATGGGGAACAATAATAAGCAGGTGACAAAGCTTGTGTTTCCCGACAGATTTGACAGAGAAGAGATTTCAAATTAAGCTGTAGAAGAAGAGGATGGTCACGGTGACAAGGGTGGTTAATTCTAGTTGGTCGCTCAACACATGCAATATGAATGGCAAACTCACAAGGTGAACAACAATAGATAAGTCCCCTAGGTTGGGTTATTTGGCAAATTTGACAAGGGAGACACTGACTGTTGAATTGTAATACTAGAGGATGTTCATGAAAGGGATGATTTACCTCTAAGGAGGCTTCAAAGCATTTCTTGTCAAGGTAAAACCCACACTCCGTACAACTAAAGGTTGGACCTGATATCAGCTCCCCACATCCCGAGCAAGTAACCTTCTCACGTTTAAGGTTGTGCTCTTCGATGAACTCCAATGGATGTTCATGGCTAAAATGGTGGTGAAGCTCCATTTCTCCTTTTATTTGGTTTCGATGTAAGTTTGTGGGTTAAGTAATAACAAATGCTTTTGTGGAAGGTTAAGGCTATGATTCAGATATTTATATTATTTCATTGGATGAGAATAACATTTTCTATGAAAAAGGAACTTTTACTTTCTTTTCTTCTTACTTCTTATCATGCATATTTGAAATAACGAGAAGAGGGATTATATGAAATTGTGATTCCGTCATCTTTATCCCTTTCCACTAGGAGTATGATAAATCAGATTTTTTCTTCCTGATTTTTAGTATTTTTAGTTGGATTTGAATTTTTTTGGGATTAAAAAACTGAAAATAATAAGGGAAAAATCTGATTTGTCATGCTCCTATTGAAAAGGGATAACGATGACCTGGAATCACAGTTTCGTACAATCTTTTCTCTTAAAATAACAAACCTATTTTACACTATAGAGATTTATTCTTATCGCTATCGACTTGTTAGTTTTTCCAATCAATTTACCTCCAATTCTTCCTAGAGTGACTTAAAAGAAAATTATACCTTTTAACAAAGAAAGCTAAAGTTGCTTTAGCTACACCCTTGAATAGAAATGTCACATGTTACGTACATTATTGTTGTTAGAATTTAATATAATAATATCCATACAAATGTTAATAAATAAAATTATTTGAATTTTTTTTAAAGTTGAAATTTAAAGTACAAATAAATATAGAACACAAGAATTTAAGAAAATAATTAAAGTGAAATTCTAAAAAACAATAAGAATTTAAGAGAAATTTTGAATTTAAATACTAGGAGGCAATAAACAATAATAAATAGAAAATGAAAAACTAATCTTCGGCTATTTTAATTCAAGTCATTCCTCTTCTCAGTATGTCTTGTCATCCTACTCTTCTGTCGTCTTTTTTTCTTTTTTTTTTTTTGTTTCTTGTTTTCAGGAGCTTTCTTTTCGATTTCTTCTTTGATGGATCTTTATCTTCAATTTTTTTGAATTATCGAAGCAGTCCGTCATCCTCTTTCAAGCTCATTGCTTCTCATCCTTTTATGGTTGTTTAGAATGTGATTTCTTCATTTGTCCAAGATTTCAATGATTTTTCAAGATTTATCATTAAAAAATTCAAGATTATTGGTCAAATTTTCCAAGTAAAAAGGTTGAAGGGATGTTGGTGAATGTGACCCAAAACTTGCGGTAACTCAATACAGGATCTGTGGAGAAAGAAATATCGGAAAAAATAATTTTTTTTTTTTTGGAAGCTTTGAGTCATATTATCAAATAATAAAGGTGGAGTTTTGAATCATAAAATTATAATTTTATATTCTACTCCATGAGACCTTTACAACGGTACATTATATGCTCTAAATAGTTGAGTGATGTGTCGAAACCATTTTTTTCGAAAATGGGATCCACTAAAATGAAAGAACGGGAGTCGCTACCAATTCTTTTTGATGAGGTGTGATCGGGTCACCTCGTAAAAGTGGTTGTTTTTAGTGAATGTTTTGATTTATTTAAACAACGATTTTGGCCCGTGAAATTCAGAAGAACGGGTTCAGGAGTCGGTTACGCACGAAGAAGGATTAGCACCCTCATCACGCTCAAAAATTGGTACCTAGTTGATTAATTAGTGTCTTAGTGTCGAAAATTGAAAACTTGAAAGACTTTGAAATACAATCCTTCTTTTGTAAGAAACACTCAAATGTTAAAGACCTTCTCGTCTCAAAGTGATAAAATGTCACATCCAGTAAGTTAGGACACGACATCTCAAACTTTTGAGAATTAGCTTGCTTTTCGCTTAAAATTCGTGTATTAAGTTAGGGCACGATATCTCGAACTTCCAAATATCGAATATTGCCTTTGTTTGCAAAAACCTCATCTCGAGGTGACGAGATGTCATATCCAGTAAGTTAGAACACAACACCTCGTATCTCCGAGAACAAGTATTTTATTCAAAACTCGTGTTGCGATTTAAAAATAATATGTCGTTATTTAGGTTAAACGAGAAAAATTGAAACTCAGTAAGTTAGGACACAATTTTCTCGAATTTCTAAATACGAAGCTTGCTTTACTTTAGAAAACACAATTGTATGTGTCGAGTAAAAAACTAATGTAATTATGATTTTATGGTAAAATGAGAAAACAAATTGCAGTATTGATATGCGTAATAAAATAATAATAACAAAGATGATGATATAAATACAATAATAATAACGAATAACATAAACTTGTAGGTATATAGAGACATATATGAATAAGCGAATAAATATATAATAAGATAATAATAATGAGAATAAAACAAAATAAAAATGAAATAAATACAATGATAAATGAAATAACAAAGAAAATTTCTAGTGAAAACTTAATTTTAAATTGAAGATAAGCAAATAAACATATGAATAAAGAAACATTGAGTTAAATGATTTTCTTTTAACATTGAGTGAAATGGTTTTCTTTTTATTTTTTATTTTTTAAAAAAATAATGATAATAAAAATAATACAAATAAGTATTATGTAAAATGTGTAAACAAATTTGTAATTTAAGTAAAAAATGATAAAATAACAATAATAATATAAATATATATAAGTATTATATGAAACAAAATAATGATACAAAATAATAAAGAATTCAAAGTGTGAAATTACATAAAGGTATAAAAAAATAAAATGATAAAATAGACTCAATGTATTATATATAAAAAAAATACGTAAATGTAAGAAAAAACTATAATAGTAGTAGTTATAATAAAAGCAATAATAATACCAAATATAACAATAGTAATATTAATAATAAAAATAATAGCAATAAAAATAAAAATAATAACAATGATAATAAAAAAAATACTAGTAATAATAATAATAATAATAATAATAATGAAAATAAGAGTAATAATAATACATTAAATTACAATAGTAAAGTAATAATAATAGTGATAGTAATAATAATAATAATAATAATAATAATAATAATAATAATAATAATAATAATATATTTAATTAATTAATTTAATTAAAATATTAAAAATAGCAAAAAAAGGACTAAATTGAACCTAAAATGAAAGTTCGGGGAGAATTCAGAATAAAAAATAAAAGACAATGACTGGATTGAATCCGCGAATAATAAGGAGGGACTAAAGTGGGGAATAACCCTGACCTCCAAAACGCGTAGTAGCAGGGAGGATCAAATTGAAATGTGCACCACGAAGGAGGGACTGATTGCGCAATTATGCCCTATCCCCAAAACGACGCCGTTCCAATGTCCACTCTTAAAATGGTCAAAGGACCAAATTGTAATCGAAATAAAATTGTGGGGCAAAAATTAAAAAAATAAAGACCGCATTGCAAGACTATAAAAAAACGGAATGGCCAAAAGTGCAATTAGCCCTTCCGCTACAAAACACGCGGATCCTGACTAGGCGGGTCGGGTCGGCCCGCTCCACCCCGAAACGACGCCGCTTTGTGCCTGGGGGGTTAAGGCCAAAACGGTACCGTTTCCCAGGTACTATAAAAGTAAAAAAAAAAAAATTAAAAAATCACTTTTGTTGTTTCAAAAAAAAATCTCTCTCTCCCTCTATTCTCTCTGGCCGAGGTCAAAGTCCAGCGAAGGGACCGCCGTCATTTTTAATATATATATATATACACGTGAGGGAATGGATTCGAAAACAAGACGAAAATAAAATTAAAATCACCTTAGGTTTTGGTACTTTGATTGCCAGATTTGGTGCTAGGTTCGTGCTTCGATATCGTTGGAGTCACTGTTTGCTTTGTGTTTTAAAGTCAAGTGCTTTCTATTTTTCTTTAAACTGCCGAATGTTCAATATGTTATTGACTTGACTTTTTAAAGCCATTTTACATGTTTCCTTTTTTGTTTATTATTTACTGTCTCTTCTCCCTTTGTTTTGCAGGTGCAAGTGGAGGGCGGTGGAGCAGGTGGTGGTGGCAGTCGGTGGACGTGACAGGTATAGGGCGATGGGACAGGGGGCAGAGGCGGTGCCTAGGGTTAGGAGCGGCTAGGGTTTTTTTTGTTAAGGTTTGGCCTACGTTGGGCTTTGGGTTTACTTAGTGGGCTTGGGGTTTAGGCTAAGTGGACTGGGCAGAAATGGGCTAGTACATGATGAATGAGAAATTAATACTCAAAGTAAGCGATTTGTGAATTATGTTAAGAAAAATAGAAAGTTTAATCTTACATTAATTAGATATCAAGTGTGGAATATATTTATATATGTAAACCAACTTGATAATTATTAAACCAACTTGGTGATGTAAATAAATGTTTTATATTCTTGTTTATTTTACTAACATGTGTGTAACAATAGTAACTCCGACACCCCATATTCACCTCCTTGTGGCAAATTGTACAATCCTGTGTTTTACACTCATTGTTTATCACCTAGTATGTGTGAAAAATAGGATGCTCATGCCAAACGTTTTTTATGATGCCTGGCAATGAAATGCATTCATTATGCACCATTAGGCTACATGTCGAGCAAATATAAGAAACATAGTTTCCTAAAGTGCCTCATGCATCACAACTGAATGGTTCAATTTGCACCTGATATTTTTTTTAACTAAATTTGACTATTAAATTTTTAAAAAGAATTAAATTATTTTTCTTGAATAAAAATATTGATTAAAACATTAATTTTTTATTAATGTTGGCATGACAACCTGCATAACCGTGCACTCCATGTTTATATAATAATATTTAAAAATAAAAGTATTTAAAAATAAAAATTTCAAAAAATATATAAGAAGTTCATAAAAAATAAAAATATAGCATGTTTAAAATTTTAATCTTTCAATCAATATTTTCGTCAAAAGAACCCTTACTCTTTTTCAAAAGGTTAATGGTCAAATTTAACTATTTTTAAAAGGTTGAGGGCCAAATTTAACTCAAAAAAAGAATAAGGGCCAAATTGATAAAAGATTTAAACGTTAAGATCTAAATTTGACATTATGTCAATTTAGAACTTAGAAGATGCAAAAATATTAGGGGTTAAAAAATAAAATATGGAATATAAATAATAATCATTTTAATAAGATTAAAATATGTTCCAAGCTCTTATAATCTTTGTATATTTAGAATTTAGTCCTTCTACTTTTATTTCCAAGAACTTAGTCCTTTTTTTTTAGATTTCAAAATTTAGATCTAGTTGTTAACACCATTAAATTATTATGTTCAATTCATTGGCATGACACTTTAAAATAAAAAAATTTACTCATTTAGTATTCATATAATAAAAAATAGAATTATAATAAAACTGAATTTAATAAAAGAATTCTAACAATGTTAACAATAAAACTTATATTTTTAAATCTAAAAAATAAAGAGACAAAGATACTTAAAATAAGCATTTTACCATATTTTCATTTAATTTTATTGAAGAAGAAAGAAAGAATTTTACTTTATTACATCTTCAAGTTTATGTTTGTGCTAAATTATTTATTTGATCCCTTTTTTGCTCTTTTAGGTTTTGATGTCTTTTCTTTATTCTAATTCTAATACAAGAATAGTGTAGTTGAATCAATCAAAGAAGAGATTTCTTCTAGTAGTCTTTTATCAAAATCACCTTCCATCAAAATATAAATTTCAAATTTAATAAATGTAAAAAATATTATGTACATAAAATAATTATGATATATTAGAAAATTATAGATAAAAAAAAAGAGATATAGTGTTAAAAATTACGAAAAATAATGAATAAAAAACAATTGGCTTAAAAGTTTCCAATATCTAATTTCACCATTATAATTAGAGGAACAACTTCTGCTAAAAACAATCTATCAAAATGGATCCAAGCTTGGCGGTGGAGAATGGAAATGTGGTAACAGTGTTCGTATACAATATTCCGACATCTATGCATTGGAAAGGCTTGTTAATGCATTCATCCCAACAAAAAGAAGTAGAAATGGTAAAAGGTTTGGGTTTGTGAGATTCACTAATGAAAGGGATGCACAAAGGGTGATAATAAAGTTAAATGGATTTTTTTAAATGGGAAAGAGAATCGGGGTGAAAATGCCTAGATATAATGGAAAAAGAAAGTTTTGGAGGAAAGCTTCGGTTCAAAAGGAATAGGAATAGAGTGAAGAAATAGCTCAAGAAGAAAAAAGTGAAGAAAGGCTCGAAAATGATGCAATAAAAGAAGTGAAAATAGAGAAAAGAATAGTACAATGTCATGTTGAAGATGAACTGTTATGGAATCTACAGAAATGTCTAGTGTACGAATCGATTTTAGTTTGTGATTCAAAAAGTCTTAATGATCGAATAGCAAGAATTGGTCTTGGGGAAATAATAGTAAGAAGGATTCAAGGAAGACATTTTTTAGTCGAAATACCAAATGAAGAACTGATGGATCTGTTAAGGCAAATTGAATGGTCCTACTTGAAAGATTTCTTCATTAAAATAGAGCCATGGTCGGAGAAATTAAAGATAAATGAGAGGGTTGCATGGATTGAAGTTTTAGGAGTTCCATTGCATTGTTGGAACTATGAAACATTTAAACGAGTTGCCTAGGGTTATGGGGGAATTTGGTGTCAGTAGGTGAAAATCTAACAAAAGTTCACAATTTTGAAAAAAAATAGAGCTTCTGATCTCTATAACTTAATCGAAAATGGTTGATGAATTAGTTAGCGTGAAAGTTGGAGATGACCTCTTCCCGATCAGAGTAAGGGAACAGGGGCTGACAAAGATGAAAGATGATAGTTTAAACATTAAGACTAGGTAGAAGAAAAATGAAGAAGATAGCATTTTGGAGTCTAGATCAGTGGAGAAAACAAGGCTAAAAATCCCATTGAAGGGAAGAGAAATTGTCAAGTCAGGAGTATTAATGGATATCAATCTTGAAAATGGGAATAATATTGATGATTGTCAGAGAATACTAGAGATGGTAAATAAAGAAGCAGTGTCAGAGTCTGTTTCCAAATGGATTAAAATAGGAGAAGCAGATGAAGTGAATAAATGTAAGGGACGGGCTTTGAAGGAAGTAAGGGATATAGGCTTGGCTGTTGTAGAGGATCCAATAGAAGATCCAAAAGAAGGGGGAAATGATAATGGATTGAGCATAGATGTGGGCTGTAGGAATGTAGAAAAATCTAACTCAGAAGGAAAAAACAAGTCCAGTGGAAGGCAACAAAAGCATTCAGGAAAATGAAACAGAATGAGGGGACTTTTGGGAATCCAATATGGAATTAGAAGAAGAATTAAATCAGGTGCTTCTTCGCAGGAAAAAAAAAAAAGAAAGGTTTGAACAAGAAGATACAGTTGATGTATGAAATTCAAACCAACATTTTAACGACAAATGAGAGAAAGAAGAGAGACAGAGCCCTGCATAAGGAAAAAAGGAAAGGAAGTTCGTAAGGAAGATGAGAGGATTGTAACTTTATCCCTATCAGATTCAGATATTAGCAACAGAATGAGGGTGATTCTAAGGGAAGCAAATAATATTTGGGCAATTGAAAAGAAATTGGGGTTCAATGTTCGTGGCGATAAAGAAGATGTAATTGAAGAAATTATGAGAGCGGAGATTCAGTAACAAAGATTCGAAGTCATTGAGAGAGAGGAGATCAGGCAACAAAGAAAAATATCGAGAGAAGAAGAAACCTCGACCAGAATTTGGTAAGTAATTTTCAAATTTTCAGATTTAATTCTTTAACAGATTGTAAAGGTGGATTGGGGAATATAAAGGTAGTTTCTTGGAACATTAGGGGTTTAGGAGTAGAGGTTAAGGTAGTTTGGTTGAGAAAATTTATAAGGAAAATGAGGATAAACTTTTGTTTTATACAGGAAAGAAAATTGGAGGTTGCTTTCGAAGGTACTAATCAGGAGGTTTTGGTATGATGACTATTTTGAATTTAGCTTCATGATAGCTTAAGGTTGATTGGGTGGGCTAATAACTATATGGGATAAGGATTGGTTTGAGGTAATTGGAATTCATTGTGAAGACATAATGTTAGTAGTGGAGGGTAAGTAGAAGGACGATGGTTTGAAAGCGACAATGATAAATGTGTATGCATCGAATGCTTGTTCTGAACAAAGAGTATTATGGGGCGAGTTGAAGGAGCGACGTAACAATTTCAGTATCCCTGGATAAGGGGTGGCGTTTTTAATGCTGTAAAAATTGAAGGCAATAGTGAAGGAAGGTGATTCAGGAGAAGTTTGGGACCTTGGTACAACTGTAATAGCCCAATTCTCAATGAAATCGGAACAGAGGTTTCAAGACCACAAATCCGATCCGAAAATAAAGTTTATTTTTATTTTATTATATGGTCTGTATTATGATAGACATGTCGTATGAAAATTTTGATACGAAAATTTTATCGATTAAGTGCTTAATTACGACAAGGACTAAATCGCATAAAATGCAAAAGTTGAATTCTATTAGCTATAAGGATTAAATAGCTATGGGTTTCAAATCTAGAGGTCCTTATATGGTAATTAGACCATTAAGAAAAGTATGTAGATTTTCTTGGTGACTCATCCATGGAAATATAGAAAAAGGGCAATGACTTAATTGGAAATTGAAATAATTTAATTAATTAAAAGATGATAAAAAAAATATCATCTTATTTTATCATCTTCAACCTTAAAAATACATGGAAACCCTAAGAGAGAGAGAGAAGAAACTATCAAGGCCTAATTGGGTAAGTTTTCTTGTCCCGTTTTTAGTACTTTTGATATTTTTGAAACCAAGATAGCTTAATCTATCTATTTGGGGGATTAATTTGAAGAGTTATCAAAGTATGGAAAATTGGTCATGGATGTATGTACTGAAAATTAGAAATTTATGGTAGAAAATGAAAGGTTGTTGATAGATAAACAACTTTTACAAAGTGATTTTTGATAAAAACATGATTTAGGGACTAAAATGTAAAGTTATAAAATTTCATGAAAAATTCTAAATTTTTATGAATACATGTGCTGTAAATTTTGTAATGGGGCTTTAGTTAGGCTTGGAATAGGGAGTAATTTGCACAAGTTTCATTTTTCGAGCCTAGGGACAAAAATAAAATTTATGGAAAAGTTAAAGGCAAAATGGTAATTTTGCCTAGGACGTAAATTGAGTCCCAAAAAGTATAAAATGTATGAAATTGATGATTAAATCTATTTATATAGATCCGAACAACACAAATTCGAGGTTAGATCGAGGAAAAGAAAATGTTTCAAATTAGTAGACTTAATACGAGAACAAGTGTCAAGGTAAGTTCATCTAACTTAATCGAGCATGTAATTATGTTAATTGAATGTTGTGTTTGTGTGTAATGTAATTTATATTGATGTGCATTACTTGTATGCTATGATGGAAAATTTAATACATGCTTGTAATAGTGAAAAAGTGTTAAGTCCCGATTGAATATTAAATTCCGATGAATATACACGCTTTCCTAAAACGGATGAGGTCTGACATTTGTTGCGGATGGGATTTAGCTTAGATGAGTAATCGTATTGACCTCATTATAGAAAGGATTTAGCCCGAACGGGTAATCCTGATATAATACCTCTCGAGTATACTTTATGATTAGGGTTTAACCTGGACTGGTAATCCTAATCGAGCTCTTCTGAGCATATGTTATATAAAGGATTTAGCCTGGACTGGTAATCCTATTATACGATATGTGGCTCAAAAGTGTATTCCTTGGTTAAGTTCCCTAATGGGTACCCCTGAATAAGAATTAACGGATTATCGAATTGTACACCTCGAGTGTACTACTTGAGCATCCATCGAAATTTTAATGATTCAACAGACACAACTCTTGACACGACATGAGGATTATAAGATGAAATGATAATGACTTGAAACAATATTGCTTGATGAGCTCATCTATGTTTACTTGATTGATATGAAGATTTTGGTGACTAACATGTTTGATTGAGTGCATGTGTTTAGGCAATATTGCTAATGGATGGAAAACATGATATTGTATGGTTAGTCTTAATAAACGGGATTGGTAAGTTTAGTTTCCGTTATACGAACTTACTAAGCATGTAATGCTTACTCTATTTTATTTCCCCTGTTTTATAGTGCTCGAAAGCTCGCGAAGGTTGGGGATCATTGGAGTATCGTCACACTTTCAACTAGTCATTTTGGGTATACTTAGTAAAATCATTTTGGTATAATGGCATGTATAGGATAACTTGGACATAGGTGGATTGAAAATGATGTTTTGTAACCTAGCCATTGGAATGGCTAGTAATGGTTCATTTCGGTATGACTAAGTAAGTTATTATGATGACATATATACACATGTGCTATGTTAAGTATATTTGATCAAATGTTGTTATTGCATAAGTTAAACCAAGGTAAGTTTATAAACACTTGTGCTTGTAATGGTATTCCTTGATGAATGATAGAATTTGTTTAATTTGAATGCTTGAATTGGTTGGTATTGGATGTGTGTTTCAAGTGCAGGTCTTGGGTGTGATTTTGGGTAAAAATTGAAGCTAGAAATGACTTTATTTTGTCCACACGGACAGACACACGAGCATGTGTCTAGACCGTGTGTGACATAAGGCCGAGTACATGGGCATGTAGTCAGGCCGTGTGTCCCATGCACCTTAATTTTAAGAAACAGAATGCTCAAAATTGAGCACACGGGCAGGGACATAGGTGTATGTCTCAGCTGTATGTGCTACACAGCCTAGAACATGGGCGTGTGTCTTGGCCGTGTGAAACCTGCATCTAATTCGAATTGAATTAATTAACCACACGGCCTAGCACACAGGCGTGTGTCCCTTGCACTTTAGAAAAATTTTGTAATTTTGCAAAAAATTCTTAGAGGTCCCGATTAAGTCCCGACTCATTTCTAATACTTGTATTGGGCCTCGAGGGTCCATTTAAGGGACGTTATGAATAAATATCAGAAAATGAATAGTAATTATTATGAATTATCTGAAAATATTCTAAAAGTTTTGGTATTACTCCGTAACTCTGTTCCAGCGACGGACACGAGTTAGGGGTGTTACATTTAGTGGTATCAGAGTTACGGTTTAGTCGATCCTCAGATTTGGCGTAGCAAACACGAGTTTAGCTATACATGCCATTATATAAATTTTGATAGTGTGATGACTCCTGATCATTTTAAATGTGTTTTTCATATAGTAATATCATCCAACCGAGCTAGAGCTGAATCCGAGGAAGTTGAGAGCAATGCTTTAGCTTCGGTTTAAAGAGTTGCTTCTGCGTTTGGTAGTGAAAGGCCCGTGTCTGAGGGCCGAAGTGAGGAGGCAAAACAAGCTTTCTTTCAAATGATGAATGAATGGTTTACTCAGTACTTAAGAAAAACCCTGCTACACAACGACGTCCCTCACCTGCTCCTCAAATGGGTCATGAGGTACCACAGGGTGTTGAAACCACTAGAACTGGTATGCCCCTGGTAGATAAAATTTGTAAATATGGGGTAGAAAAATTTAGAGCTACCGCAGATGATGATCTAGAAAGGGCTGAGTTTTGGCTAGAAAATACCATTCAGGTTCTTGATGAGTTATCTTGTACGCCTGTTGAATGTCTGAAATGTGCAGTATCTCTACTAAAAGATACAGCTTATCATTGGTGGAATACCATAACTTCAATCGTACCGAGAGAGAGTATTACATGGGAATTCTTCCAAACTAAATTCAGAAAGGAATATATTAGTCAAAGGTTTATGGCTCAGAAAAAGAAAGAATTTTTAGAACTCAAGCAAGGAAACATGACTGTATCCGAATATGAACAGGAATTTATCCGGTTGAGCAAATATGCCAGAGAATGGGTTCTAACCGAGGCTAAGATGTGTAAATGCTTTGAAAAGGGTTTAAATGAAGATATTAAGTTATTGATTGAAATTCTTGAAATAAGGGAATTTGCGGTGTTACCCGATCGAGCACACAAAGCTAAGAAATAGAATAAAGAAAAGCAACAAGCTGAAAGAGAGGCTCGGGTTTCTGGAAAAAGAACTATGAGTAAGTCATAATCATTTGCTTCTAAGATATTAAAGAAGTATTATGATCGTGTGACCACCTCTACGGGATATTCTGGAAGAGTGAAGAGCTCTCAACGTTCTAACCTGATGTCTTCATCTCCATCTGTGACCAATGTGGGTAGTGTTGGTAATCCCAAAATGAAATGTAAACATTGTAACAAATTTCATCATGGGGAATGTCGGTCTAGAAGTGGAGCTTGTTTTGGATATGGTTCATTTGACCATTTTCTTAGGGATTGTCCCAAAAGAGTTGAAAAAGAGATAGAACAAGCTCCAAAGCCTAGTAATCCTGCCTCGAGAGGCAGACCACCCCGTCATCCCAGTAATGTTGGTGGTAGTCGAGGTGCTACCAAAGATACAACAACTAGATTTGAGGCACGAGCACCTGCAAGAACATATGCTATTCGTGCTAGAGAAGATACCTCTACACTAGACGTCATTATTGGTACATTTTCTCTACTTGATACTGATATTACTGCTTTGATTGATCTTGGTTCCACACATTCATACATACGAACTAAGTGACTATTAAAAATTTACCTGTTGAATTCATTGAATTTGTGGTTAAAGTTTCAAACCCCTTGGGCTATAGTGTGTTATGGTGGATAAAGTCTGTAAAAATTGTCCATTGATGGTAAAAGGTTACTGCTTTTCGGTTGACTTGATATTATTTCCATTTGATGAATTTGATGTGATTTTGGGAATGGATTGGTTAACCCGAAATGATGCAGTGATGAATTGTGAGCAGAAATATATTGTACTGAAATGTGAGAATGGTTAATTACTTCATGTTGAATCTGATAAACTGGATGGATTACCTAATGTGATTTCAGCAATATCAGCATAGAAATATGTCAGAAAAGATTCAGTCAGTGTCAATTGTATGTGAATTTCCTGATGTATTCCCAGAAGAATTACCTGGTTTACCACCGGATAGAGAAGTAGAATTCTGCATAGATCTTGTTCTGGGTACAACACCTATATCTATAGCACCTTACAGGATGGCTCCTATTGAATTGAAAGAGCTGAAAGCACAGTTGCAAGAATTGATTTACAGAGGTTTTGATCGACCTAGTTTCTCACTTTGGGGTGCGCCGATTCTGTTTGTAAAGAAAAAGGATGGATCGTTGAGGCTGTGCATTGATTACAGACAGCTCAACAAAGTTACAATAAAGAACAAGTATCCATTGCCTTGTATTGATGACTTGTTTGACCAATTGAAATGTGTTATGGTATTTTCAAAGATTGATCTCCATCCTGGTGACTATCAACTACAGGTAAAAGATTCAGATGGGCCAAAGACAACTTTTAGAACTAGGTATGGACACTATAAGTTTCTTGTGATGCCATTCGGTTTGACAAATACACCTGCAGTATTTATGGATCTGATGAATAGAATTTTTAGCCCGTATTTGGATAGGTTTGTGGTGGTATTTATAGATAATATTTTGGTTTACTCTCGAAATGAAAATGAACATGTTGAGCATTTGAGAATAGTGTTACAAATTCTGCGAGAGAAACAACTGTATGCCAAGTTTAGCAAATGTGAATTCTGGCTACGGGAAATTAGTTTTCTTGGGCATATAGTATCTGCTGAAGGTGTCAAGGTAGACTTGAATAAAATTTTAGCCATTGTTAATTGGAAGCCACCAAGGAATATATTTGAAGTCCGAAGATTTTTGGGACTAGCTGGTTAGTATCGAAGGTTTGTAAAAAGTTTTTCAATGATAGCTTCTCCGATGACCTGTTTACTACAAAAAGATGTAAAATTTGAGTGGACTGATAAATGTCAGCAGAGCTTTGATAGATTAACAACTTTATTGACAGAGGCACCAGTGTTAGTTTAGCCTGAATCGGGTAAGGAATTTATAGTTTACAGTGATGCGTCATTACATGGTTTAGGCTGTGTCTTACTGCAAGAATGTAAAGAAGTAGCCTATGCTTCAACACAACTAAAACTAGGGGTAAGAAAAACTCGATTTGACTAGAAAAAATTGAAAAAAATTTGAATTTCGAATTAAATGATTGAGTTATTCGAGTTAATCGAATTATTCGAGTCAACGCGATTTTTTTTTTCAAATTTCGAGTTCGAATTAAGTTGAGTTTTCGAATTCGAATAACTCGAATAATTCAAATATTAAACTATAATATTTTATATTTTTACCCCAAACTACCAAACTTTTTTACTTTTCCTTCAAAACTTTTACTCATTCCCACTTTTCCCTCAATACTTTTACTCCCCTCCCATCCCAACCCTCTCATCTACCCAAAATCCATTTCCAACAAAATTTTACTCTCCCATTTACTTTTCTTCAAAATTTTACTCCTAAAAACCCTCAAAACTTTTTATTTTCCTCCAAAATTTTTACTCCCTCTCACTTTCCCCCTAAAACTTTTACTACCTTCCCATCCCACCTCCCATCTATCCCAAACCCATCCTCTCCCCCCCAAATTTTTTTTAAATATTTTCCCTCCAAAACTTTACTCCCTCTATTTACTTTCCTTCAAACTTTTACTGCCCAAAACCTTTTATTTTCCCCCTAAACTTTTACTTCTCACCCTTTACTCCCAAATAAAAAATCAAAATTATCCAAAAAAATTCCCTAAATATAAATAATAATATTTTTATTTATATCTACTATTTATATTATTAAATTAAATTTCACATTTTATATTATTTATATTATTGAATTGTTTAGTCATATTAAAAATTTATATTAAAATTCAATTTTTAATGATGCTATAAAATATTCATGTTAACATTTTATATTAGTGATATCAATTTCACATTTTATCTTTAAAATAATTTTTATTAAAAAATCACATTTTTACATTTAATATATTTTTTAATTCCAAAATACATAGTGACAAGAATCTGAAGATAATTAAAACAACTAAGCAAGCAAAGAAGCTAACCCGTATATAAAAGATTCATAAATAAATTATGAGGTGATGAAAGTTAATAAAAATTTGATTACGATGGACAAATTTTATTACAGTGGGTGACAATGGTTACAAGGACCCAAAATTTTTTTTAAAAATTTAACTTGATCAAATATATTCGATTCGAATTCCATCTCACTCAACTCGATTCGAGAACATTTCAAATCAAATTAGGATGATAAAATATGATTCATCAACTCGATTAACTCAAATTTTTTCATTCGATTCGATTTGATTCGATCGAACGTTCACCCCTAGCTAAAACCGCATGAAAGAAACTACCTGACACATGATCTTGAATTGGCAGCTATTGTGTTCGCATTGAAAATCTGGCTGCATTACTT
Organism: Gossypium longicalyx; assembly: GCA_025698465.1. Taxonomy (NCBI): domain Eukaryota; kingdom Viridiplantae; phylum Streptophyta; class Magnoliopsida; order Malvales; family Malvaceae; genus Gossypium; species Gossypium longicalyx. The sequence goes on from CM047004.1 coordinate 4,963,404, forward strand.
GTTTGGTGAAAAATGTCACTTATTCACTGATCATAAAAGTTTGAAATATTTGATGTCACAGAAAGATTTGAATTTGAGACAGCGCAAACGGCTTGAATTACTGAAAGATTATGATCTTGTTATTGATTATCATCCGGGAAAAGCCAATGTGGTTGCTGATGCTCTGAGTAGAAAATCCCTATTTTCCTTGCGAGCTATGAATACTCGATTGTCATTATTTGATGATGGTTCAACTATAACTGAGTTAAAAGCTAGACCAACGTTTTTGCAGCAGATCTTTGAAGCTCAGAAAAATGATAGTAAGTTGCAAGCAAAACAAATACAGAGTGAATCGACTCCTGACTCAGAATTTCAGATCGGGACCAATGATTGTCTGTTATTCAGAGGTAGAGTATGTGTACCGAAAGGTTCAGAACTCGTATAGAAGATTTTGAGTAAAGCTCATAATGGTAACATGTCTATTCATCCTGGTAGTAATAAAATATATAATGATCTGAGAAAGATGTACTGGTGACCGGGAATGAAACGAGATATTTCTGAGTTTGTATCTAAATGCTTGATATGTCAGCAAGAAAAAGCTGAACATCAGTTGCTTTCTGGACTACTACAGCTAGTTACAATACCAGAATGGAAATGGGAAATAATTACTATGGATTTTGTATCGTGATTACCCCTGTCCCCAAAGAAGAAAGATGTCATTTAGGTAATTGTTGATCGGTTGACAACGTTGGCACACTTTATTCTAGTACATATGGATTTTTCCTTAGATAGACTGATTGAGTTATATGTTTCTGAGATTGTCAGATTGCATGGAGTGCCTGTCTCTATTATTTTAGATAGAGATCCTCGGTTTACATCTCGATTCTGGAGCAAATTGCAAAAAGCTCTAGGTACTCAGTTGCACTTTAGCACTGCATTTCATCCCTAGATAGATGGTCACTCTGAATAGGTTATATAGATTTTGGAAGATATGCTTCGGTGTTGTATACTTAAGTTTGAAGGTAACTAGGAAAAGTATTTGTCTTTAGTTGAATTTGCTTATAATAACAGTTGTCGGTCTAGTATTAAAATGGCACCGTATAAAGCCTTGTATGGACGCAAATGTAGAACCCCATTGTATTGGACTGAAGTCAGTGAGAAAAAAGTTATACAGAGTTGACTTAGTCCGTGAAACTGAAGAAAAAGTGAAAGTAATTCGGGACAGTTTGAAAGTAGCTTCTGAACGACAAAAGTCCTATGCTAACCTGAAACGAAAAGAAATAGAATTTCAAGTCGATGACAAGCTATTCTTGAAAGTATCGCCTTGGAAGAAAATTCTTCGGTGTGGACGCAAAGGAAAATCGAGTCCACAGTTCATTGGACCATATGAGATTACAAAAAGAATCGGACAAGTTGCATATCGATTAACTTTACCACCAGAACTTGATCGGATTCATAATGTTTTTCATGTTTCTATGCTACGACAGTTTCGATCCGATCCTTCACATGTTATTTCACTGAAAGAGGTAGAGATTCAACCTGATATGACATATAATGAGGAACCGATCAGAATCTTAGCTCAGGAAACAAAAGAGTTAAGGACTAAAAAGGTAGCTTTAGTAAAAGTTCTTTGGCAACGACACGGTATTGAAGAGGCTACTTGGGAACTGAAAGATACTATAAGGAAGCAATACCCGAATCTTTTTACTGGTAAGATATTCGAGGATGAAAATCCTTAAGGGGAGAAAGTTGTAACAGCCTATTTCTCAGTGAAATCGGAACAGTGTTTTCTGGACCACAAATCCGATCTGAAAATAAAGTTTATTTTTATTTTATTATATGGTTCGTATTATGATAGACATGTCATATGAAAATTTTGATACAAAATTTTTATCAATTATGCCATTAACTACGAGAAGGACTAAAACGTATAAAATGCGAAAGTTAAATTCTAGTAGCTATAAGGATTAAATAGCTATAAAGTTCAAATCTAGAGGTCCTTAACTGGAAAGTATGTAGATTTTCTTGGTGACTCATCCATGGAAATATAGAAAAAGGGCAATGACTTAATTAGAAATTGAAATAATTTAATTAATTAAAAGATGATAAAAAGAAATATCATCTTATTTTGTCAACTTCAACCTTAAAAATACATGAAAACTCTAAGAGAGAGAGAAGAAACTCTCAAGGCCTAATTGGGTAAGTTTTCTTGTCTCGTTTTTAGTACTTTTGATATTTTTGAAATCGTGATAGCTTAATCTATCTATTTGGGGGATTAATTTGAAGATTTATCAAAGTATGGAAAATGGGTCATGGATGTATGTGCTGAAAATTAGAAATTTATGGTAGAAAATGAAAGGTTGTTGATAGATAAACAACTTTTACAAAGTAATTTTTGATAAAAACATGATTTGGGGACTAAAATGTAAAGTTGTAAAATTTGATGAAAAATTATGAATTTTTATGAATACACATGCTGTAAATTTTGTAATGAGGCTTTGGTTAGGCTTGGAATAGGGAGTAATTTGCACAAATTTCATTTTCCGAGCCTAGGGACGAAAATGGAATTTATGGAAAAGTTAGCGGCAAAATGGTAATTTTTCCTAGGAAGTAAATTGAGTCCCAATAAATATAAATTGTATGAAATTGACGATTAAAGCTATTTGTATAAATCCAGACAACACAAATTCCAGGTTAGATCGAGGAAAAGAAAAGATTTCGGATTAGTAGATTTAATACGTGAACAAGTGTCGAGGTAAGTTTGTGTAACTTCATCGAGCATGTAATTATGTTAATTGAATGTTGTGTTTGTGTGTAATGTAATTTATATTGATGTGAATTACTTGTATGCTATGATGGAAAATTTAACACATGCTTGTAATGGTGAAAAAGGGTTAAGTCCCGATTGAATATTGAATTCCGATGAATATACGCGCTTTCCCAAAATGGATGAGGTCTAACATTTGTTGTGGATGGGTTTTAGCTCGGATGAGTAATCTTATTGACCTCATTATAAAAAGGATTTAGCCCGGATGAGTAATCCTGATATAATACTTCTCGAGTATACGTTATGATTAGGGTTTAGCCTGGACCGGTAATCCTATTTTATGATATATGGCTCAAGAGTGTGTTCCTTGGTTAAGTGCCCTAATAGGTACCCCTGAATAAGAATTGATAGATTATAGAATTGTACACCTCGAGTGTACTACTTGAGCATCCATCGGAATTTCAATGATTCAACGGACACAACTCTTGACGCTGTAGGAGGATTATAAGATGAAATGGTAATAACTTGAAAGAATATTGCTTGATGAGCTCATCTATGTTTACTTGCTTGATATGAAGATTTTGGTGACTAACATGTTTGATTGAGTACATGTGTTTAGGCAATATTACTAATGGATGGAAAACATGATATTGTATGCTTAGTCTTAATAAATGGGATTTGTAAGTTTAGTTTCTGTTATACGAACTTACTAAGCATAATGCTTACTCTATATTTTTCCCCTGTTTTATAGTGCTCGAAAGCTCCCGAAGGATGGGGATCATTGGAGTATCGTCACACTATCAACTAGTCATTTTGGGTATACTTAGTAAAATCATTTTGGTATAATGGCATGTATAGGACAACTTGGCCATGGGTGGCTCGAAAATGATGTTTTGTAACCTAGCCATTGGAATGGCTAGTAATGGTTCATTTTGGTATGACTAAGTAAGTTATTATGATGATATATATACACATGTGTTATGTTAAGTATATGTGATCAAATGTTGTTATTGCATAAGTTAAACCAAGGTAAGTTTATAAACACTTGTGCTTGTAATGGTATGCCTTGATGAATGATGTAATTTGTTTAATTTGAATGTTTGAATTGGTTAGTATTGGATGTGTGTTTCAAGTGTAGGTCTTCGGTTTGATTTTGGGTGAAAAATGAAGCTATAAATGGTTTTATTTTGTCCACATGGGCATGTGTCTAGACCGTGTACGACGCACAGCCAAGTACATGGGCGTGTAGTCAGGCCATGTGTCCCCTGCACCTTAATTTTGAGAAATAGAATATTCAGAATTGAGCACACGGGCAGGGAAATGGGCATGTGTGCTACACGGCCTAGAACACGAGCGTGTGTCTTGGCCGTGTGAAACCTGCACCTAATTTGAATTGAATTAATTAACCACACGGCCTAGCACACGAGCGTGTGGCATGACCGTGTGGCGCAAGTCAGAGAGCTACCTAATTCTACACGGCCAGCTGCATGAGCGTGTCACAGGGTCACACGGGCGTGTCCCTTGGGCCACACGGGCTTGTGTCCCCTACATCTTAGAAAAATTTTATAATTTTGTGAAAAATTCTTAGAGGTCCTGATTAAGTTCCGACTCATTTCTAATGCTTGTATTGGGCCTCGAGGGTCCATTTAAGGGAAGTTATGAATAAATCTCAGGAAATGAATAGTAATTGTTATGAATTATCTGAAAATGTTCTAAAAGTTTCAGAAATACTCCGTAACTCTGTTCTTGTGACGGACACGAATTAGGAGTGTTACAGCAACAATGGAGATTAAAGATAGCAAACTTAAATGAAATGTCGATAGTTTGGAGAGAAATTATAGAAAATGTAATGGATGATAGAATAACTATATAGGTAGGTTCGGAGCCGTCGAGATGGGAGTTAGGGAACGACATGACAATGCTGTTTTGGGAAGATTCATGGTATGACATTCGTTATCTAGAAGACAGATTTCTAAGGCTTTATCGATTGGCAAAACTCAAAAAAGGAAGTGTGAGAATGTATACTAGAAAAGGGGGTTTTAGTGAAGTAAAGTGAGACGCATTTCTAATAAGAAAACTGATTGATATGATAAAGTAATGTTTGCTGGAGTATTTTTTGTGGATATGTCCGAACAGGTGTAGGATTGATTCAATTAATCCAAACCAGATGCACCATTTTGGTGGCCTCCTCCTCATGGATGTTTAAAGTTTATTGTGTGTGGGATTGCAAACGAGGATTTAGTAGGATGTAGAGAAGTCTTGAGTGATAAGGAGGGTGTCGTAAGAGCCTTATTTTCTGGTTTTGTAGCAATATTCCGTTGTGGTAGAGATTGGTGCGGTGAAGGTATAAATTGGGAGAAAATGTTTAAAGTTTGGTGGTGAGTTTTTGCTTTGTTGTAATCGTAAGTCTGTTAAGTGATCGAATGTGTTTTATTTTAGAATGTTGTATTGTTAAACTTTTGTTGCTGCTCTATTAGTATTTTACAAGAGAACAGATCGAATGAAGCAAGTATAACTTCTGCTAAAACCATTATCACGTGAGGTTAAACTCAATGAAGAGGTTTAATTGGCTCCTAACGCATTTAATTTGTAATTTAAGGGCAAACTTTAGTACTTGTAAATTAATTACTTACGTTGAATTTGGATGAAAATTTTTATAATTTTGAAATATAAAGATTTTGAGAAGCATCAATTAAATACTAGCTTGGATAAAAAAAAATTAAGAATAATTTTTAAGGATATCAAGTAGTAATTTTTAAGAACATGATCAATGAAGATTTAGTGAAGCAAGGCTATTTTTGAATAAATCAGAATATGATTTATTTACATTATTTAAAAAGATTCATGATTGGCTCAAGTTTAATTGGTGAAAATATCTTTTTATTTCATCTCATATCAAGTAATTAATTGAGTGAAATTTTAATAGTTTGTGTCAGTCGTACTAGCTCGACTTCGCAAGTCTACAACTTTATATATAGAAGAGTACTTGTCTGCTGTTTTATTTACGAGTTTTAGAGAGCACTAATATGTACAATATAGGAACTTATTTTGAGAGCATTTCGGATTTACTGTTTTGATCAATCTGTGACTAAGCTTTTATAGGGAAAAAGCTTTATGGAAGAGTGAATCTAGATATTGTTGAGTGTTGTTCAAATATTTGACCAATTCATATATGAACTATTGGAAATCAACCAAATGAGTAATATGATATCTTTACAAAACAAAATTTTACATGCTCACATATCAAAAGTCTAATAAGTTAGTGATTATCAAGTATATAGACTCTGGATTTGTTAGAATATGAATACAAAATTGTGACAATAAATGGTAGTAATTTATTCTAGTATATCAACAAGAGCACAACAAATTCAAATCTTATATGCTTCAAATTTTTGGTGGTTAAGTGTCTATAAAGCATATTGAGACAAACTCCATGATTAAGGGACAATCATGAAGGGTTTTTTATGAGCACACTGCTCACATGTGTGCAATGTTATTTGAGGATATTCAGTATTATTGGGAGTTTGTAATTTTAAATGTTTTCTATTATAGACACATTTTTTATTATCTTACTTTACGAGCATTTTAAGGTTATTTTTTGAAAAAGATAGAGTTTATTTGGTTTATTCACACTCTAATTTTGGTAATGTTTGATCTCACTAAAGTCTAGGGAGGACCAACTGGAAATAGACATGTTTAAATACATTACATATCATTGTCATACTACACATCCATCCTTGATCTAGGTCGTTTCGTTGTGCTGAAAAAACAAAAAGAATAGTATAAGGGAAATAGGGTCAAATCCTCAGGGACTGGATTGCTACGACTTCTTATTCCTTAAAATCCAGCGTACCTAGGAAAAAACAGAACTAAAAATATGGACGAGTTGAAACTGTATAAATTGAAATTGAAAAAAAGAAATAGAATTAAGGAAAGGGATTTTTCGATTTGTGGAATTCCACCCTCCGGTTATCTCGATCCTCATTGGGTTCAATCCTAGGCTTTTAAGTAATCCTTATCATGACAGAATAAGCTAGTTATAGTGGAAGAGGACGCCTACGACCACCAGCTCCACTTAGAATTTTGGACTTACAATTTAGAGGAACTGACTCTAGCCAACTGTCACTTTTGTGGGACCGTATTATAGTAGATCATCATTTCTCAATGGCAAATGCCATGTCATTTTGTCTCTTGGGCTCGACAACCTCTAACGCAGTAAGTTAGTGAACCGACTATGTAACCTTCCCAAAACATACAAAGTGGCCGCCTTTGCACAAGATGAACAGATCACTTTTGGAAGGACATGGAGCGAAGCGTCAGTCCCGTAATGTGGAGAAACGATAAATATTCGTTGAGAAGGCTAAATGTGGGTTCTAAGCCTCATGAACCATTTTTTGAGGAATCTCGATAACCTTTGACTAGATGAGTTTAGTGGCTCATGCTTTTCTTAAAAAAAGAAATAAGTTTAACGGGATGGAATTTTATTGAAAAATAAAAGGAAAGGAACAAAAAGCTAAGAGCTTTAGGGGGAATGAATGTTTACAAAAAAGATGAGTCCATATTTATGTCACATCATCCCCTATTTATAGTACATAGAAAACCTAATTTGTTCCTATTTAAACTCTAAAAGATAAATAAAGATAAAAGCTAAAATTAAATCTAAATAATAATCCTAACAATAATCCTAATAAAATTCAAATTTAAATAGAGTCTTACTTTTATAAATCTCTTCTTTGAATTTTTGCCCCCAAGTCTTTCACATTTTGTATTTTTGGCACCACTTCTTTCCTATTTCGCATGCTGGCCCATTTTATCTTTAAATTCATGCTTTTTGCCCCTAAATTTCCTTTTGCCTTTAATTTGGTCCCTACAAGATAAAAAACCATAAAAAAACACAATTTAATAGAATCATACTCTAAATACATATGCAATTAACACATGAAAATATGTCATTTTAGAGTATTATCACATATCATTGTCATGCTACACATCCATACTTGATCTAGGTCGTTTCGTTGTCACTACAGCAAAACAGATTTTTAGCGGCGTTTTTTTTGGCTTTTCGCGGCGCTTATAAGCGCCGCTAAATGTATTAGCGGTGCTTTTAGAAGCGCCAGAAAAACGCCACCAGTAAGCGCGCCATAATTTTTGTGGCGTTTATGTGAAAAAACGCCACTAAAAGTCATCACTTTTAGCGCGCGAGAGAAAAAAACGCCGCTAAAAGAAGATACCTTTAGCGGCGCTTTACCATAAACGCCGCTAATAGCATAGACCTTTAGCGCGCTTAGCAAAAACGCCGCTAAAAGCACATACCTTTAGCGGCGCTTATCCAAAAAAAAACCGCTAAAGTTCTAGACCTTTAGCGCGTTTTTACCCACAAACGCCACTAAAGGTGCAGACTTTAAGCGGCGCTTACCCAAAAACGCCGCTAAAGTTGTAGACCTTTAGCGGCGTTTTTGCCCATAAACGCCACTAAAGGGTAGACCTTTAGCGGCGTTTTTATGCACAAACGCCACTAAAGGTGTAGACCTTTAGCGGCGTTTCCGGTAAAGCGCCGCTAAAAGTGCAGACCTTTTGGTGGCGTTTGTTTGCGAAGCGCCGCTAAAAGTACTGACCTATAGCGGCGCTTACACCAAAAACGCCGCCAAAAGTACAAACCTTTTGGCGGCGCTTTCTCCACAAATGCGGCCTAAAGTAGAGTCCTTTAGCGGCGCTTTCCGTAAAAACGCCGCTAAATTTACAGATTGAAATCATTGCATTTTAACCAATATTGAACCCTCCTGCATTAGAAATGCAACCAATAACAGCAAATATGACATACAAATCCAACCAATAACATTAAACCTAAATAATACTTTAAATTCAATGAATGATATATGATTTACATTAATAAATAAAGTATAATTAAGTATATTGTTACAATAATATTCAATGTAAAAATGTTAAAAATATCGTCAGAACAATCAAATAAATATCTCAGAAGGCGGCTGCTGCGATTGCTGAAACATCTTCATCCTTTGTTGAAGCTATAGCTATAGCTCATCATACTTTCTGCTCTGCTCCGCCTCTCTCGCTGCTGCCGCTGCCTCTCTCTCTGCTGCATCGGCTAGAAGTTGTTGCTGGAGTTCTTCATATTTTCTTTGAACCTCTGCAATTTGCTCAATCTGCTCGCTCGCTTGCATCCGAGCTAGCCGATCTCTTAACCTATGAACTTCACTTTGAGCTTGACTTCCTAAGGCATGTATTATCGAGCTGGATCCAAAATATTGGGTCGGGTAACACCGATCCTTGAAATCGAACCCACCATACCTCTCGGACCCAAAACTTCATTAATAATTCTGTTATCAATGTCCTCATGATTAACAGAACTATCGATCAAGCGCGTGCGCAGTACTCATATTCTTTTCCTTTAGTCTCTCCTAAAAATAAATGAAAGAGTTAGAAACGAAATATATAATGAAAAAATAGAAAATAACATAACATTATTTAAAAAGAATGCAACATAATTTAGAACAAATCAAATTTTATTAAGTTAATATACCATAATTTCTCCATTTGGATGTCATTGGGGATCCATCTTTCTTCCTATGCGTAATGTCAAAAAGCTAAAGGCGTCCAACTTTTTGACCAGACGAGACTTCCTAGAATATAGTAATAAAAATATTATTTAGTAGTAGAGACTCATCGTAAATTGATAAAATTAATAAATTTATAATACCTCGGCCTCAACTACGCGAGCAAAACTTCTCGACTGCTGCAGTGTGTGAATTTTTGTTTCTGTCTACTACTTGTTCCAACACACTCACGGTCCTACATTGAGTAATTATTATTATGTATATAGTAAATACTAGAAACCAAACAATTTAGAAGAGTTTGAAAGTACGTAATACCTCTCCTTTTTTTGAATTCCAAAATCTAATCAGTATCTTCCCACTCGGTACCTCAAAGATTCCCATGGGACATTGCACAATTTTTCCTCGAGACTTATGTCTTTCTTAAAATATTTTTTTAAAGTACTTTTATTATCTCTCCATTTTTTGCCCAAGGTCTTCTTGATATAGTCATCGAGACCTCTAAAATAAATCTCTCCTAAAAACACACAAGGTTAAAAAGTAAATAAAAATTAAACTTAAACCAAAGCATTATAGATTAATTTCACGTTTTCTTACCTTAATATTGTCGAGAGCTTGATTTTTGTTGCTGTCAGGCATGTGATGCCATGATTCGTAGTTGATGGGCAACATATTTGAATTTCGTGCAAGAATGCCCAAATAGCCAGCTAAAACTTGAGCTTCAGTTCCGACAGGCTGACCATGATTATTTCTACGAACTTTGACACGCTCGGTAGGAGCTAAGTCGTACAAATCTGTAAGTAGCGTACGACCTCGACCTCTGCGCGTCCCGGCACTCTCAACTAAAAAATGACATATTATTATATTAAAAATAAAAAATAAATTAATAATAAAAGCGAACACGCATGTAAAACAAACTAAACATTACCCTGAACTTCTGCAGTATCGTGAACTGTCTCCGGCACACTTGAAGATCCAACAACTGTTTGTTGTTCACTATTGCCTTCTTCTGAATTTGGATTATTCTGAACAATATTTAAATGTCGTAACTTTCTTCTACGCATTTTTTCTGCAATAAACATAAAACGGTGTAAATTTTAATAACAAATTAGAACAACAACAGTACACATAAAATAGTTAAATTATATAACATGAGCAAGATTAAAATAATAACATTACATATAAGTAAAAAATTGTAAATTCTTACTACATTATAATTCGTAAAATATCTTCATCCACATCCCGATTTAACCCATTGAAAATGCGTACTAGTACTAGGGATATTTTCATTTAAGTTTTGTTGTGGAAAAGGCAAAGTTTCGATCTTTCAATGATATCATCTCTACTTTCATTGCCCATGTCAAACAAGTCTCTAGGGTCTGTTTTGAGTACAACATACCAACCCTCATCAATTGGATCTTTCGAGTAAAAACTTGTTTCACTTGAGAAGAAAATACGCACGCTCGCCTATTAATTGTTCTCCTGTGTGAATCAATCGAGAGAAATTCACCATTGTAAACCCGAATTGATCGTTTTTAATACCACGAGCAGTATTCACATCAGCCTAATCACCTCGAAATAAGACAACTTTCCATTTTCCATAGTAATCTAATTCAATAATTTCCGTAAGAAGTCCGTAAAAATCCACATTTCCTCGACAGATTATCGTCCCTAGCACTAGCATAACTCGTAATAGAAGAATTAACAACTAGTCCACAATTTTGGGTTCGCCTCAATCTCTCCCGATATTTGGTATAAAATCTGAATCCATTAATGATAAAGCCACTGCATCTTTTCACTAATCGATTCGGACCCTGGGAAAGCCATTTAACTTCGTCACTAACGGCCTTCCCACTCCAAACCTATTGAATCAAAATATGATTTGAGTAATAATTATAAATGTTATGAGAAAACTTTATGATTTGAATCGGAATATGATTTGAGTAATAATAAAAGAACACGTTGCATACCGTTTGGCTTAACCATTCATGAAAAGATTCAGTGAATAACTTATTAATCTCTCGATGTAGTAATCTTCGTGAGCGTGAACGAGATCTCAATATTTGTTTGTACTCACTATGTTGAAAACAGGTTTAGTTGGTTAAAAATAAATAAATCAAGAAGATGAATATTTATCATATGTATCATATTCTAGAACTTACTTGCATAATGGTTGAATTGCATCGTGGTGGAAAAGAACATATCTATGTGCTTGTATCCAAGATCGGTCATCTAATTCCGTAACTTCAACTTTGCCGATTGGTTCTCCATAACTTTGAAATAAATAAGTTTCGCCAAGTTAGGATCATTGAGCCCAAATTTCTACTTGGTCTATTCAATCTCGTTTCAACATCTTCTAAATATCTAGAATGTAATGTCATACATTCCTCTCCAAGTAGCCTTCATGAATTGATCCTTCCTGATAACGCTTATTACGGCAATAAGACTTTAATTTGCTCAGAACCTAAACACGATATACTACATTATCAAAGGTTGTAACTATATGTATAGAGTTGAATGAATGAAAGAGCTTGAAATAAATTAGCACCTTTCTATGGGATACATCCAACGATAGAACACCGGTCCACCAATTATTGCTTCACGAGGAGATGAATTACCAGTGCACCATAATAGTGAAGAAGGAAGGTGGAAAGATCTTCTCCAAATTGCATAATGTCAAAGCGGCTCGATTTTGTATTTTTCAAGTTCTTCAACGTTCGAACTTTGCCACAAATTGCTTTCATTATATTCGACAGTTCAATTATACAGGACGTTACCTTCTTTGACATACAACACTGTAAAGTAACTGGAAGTAGATCTTGCATCAAGATGTGATAGTCATGTGATTTTAATGAATATAGTCTTCGATCTTTAAGACTTACACATCGAGATATATTTGATGCATATGCATCTGGGACCTTTATATCCTTCAACACTGTGCAGAACATTTCTTTCTCTTCCTTCGACATTGAAAAAATTGGAGCAGGCAACCGATATCTTCCATTTGGAAGTACTTGAGGATGAAGATCACGTCGAATTCCCATGTCAACTAAATCAAGTCGACTCTGAAGATTATCTTTGGATTTACCATCGACGTTCAAAATTGTCGTGATGATGTTCTCGCAGACATTCTTCTCAATATGCATCACATCAAGATTGTGACGTAATATGTGATGCTCCCAATAAGGCAACTCAAAAAAAATACTTCTTTTCTTCCACAAGTCCACCTCATTAGGGTCATCTTCCAAATCAGATTCATCATCAGATTCATCCCTCGGTCGTCTATTGTTTGCCTGTTGGATGGTTGATTGAGCTTTCCGTAACTGAAATCAATATCTTTTAACATGAACAATATTTCAGATCCAACGGTCTGCTCAGGAGCTTTTCTCAAACTCTTCAAGCATCACAAATAAAGCCCTCTCAAACCTAAATCTATGATCTGCATCTAACCACCGTCGATGCCCCATATAGCAGAACTTCTTCCCATTATACAACCACTGTGAACACGTTTGTGCAGCACAACAAGGACAAGCATAACGTCCTCTGGTACTCCAACCAGATAAATTCGCATATGCGGGAAAATCATTAATTGTCCACATCAAAGTAGCACGTAAGTAAAAGTTCTCCTTTCTAACAACATCATACGTCTCAACGCCCGCCCATAATTGTTTTAACTCATCAATAAGTGGCTGCAAATATATGTCAATATCATTTCCGGGACCTTTCTCTCCGGGGATAATCATAGATAAAATCAAAGAAGATTGTTTCATGCAGAGCCATGGAGGAAAATTATAAGGAACAAGCACCACAGGCCAAGTACTGTATGAGGTGCTCATGATCTTAAAAGGATTAAATCCGTCTCATGCTAGGCCGAGCCTCACACTCCGAGGATCACTTGCAAAGCTTGGAAACTTATTGTTAAATGATTTCCATGCTAAAGAATCTGTAGGATGCCTTAGTAATCCATCATCCGTTTGTTGATCATGATGCCACGTCATAAACTCGGCTGTCTTTGACGACATGAATAGCCTTTGAAGCCTTACAATTAGCGGAAAATATCGCAAAATCTTGCTCTGCTTTCTTCTTGATTGTGGCTCATATTCACCATCATTAACATCTTCTGCATCTGCATTCATCCAACGAGATTTACCGCAAACATGACAAGACTGTTGATTTCTCCGATCACCCCAATACAACATGCAGTCATTTGGGCAACTATGAATTTTGTTGTAACCAAGGCCCAAATCTTTTATCACTTTCTTCATGTCTTTGCATGATTGAGGATTTTTGCAAATGGGAACATTTCTCTCAAAAGCTCTAACAAGATTGTCAAAGAGTTTCCGCTCCACCCTCCTAAACATTTTAAGTGAAAAAGGCGAACACGAATGACATTGTCGAAAATTTTGATCCTTCATAAAGTTCTTCATTCATTTCACCAAGTAACGTGTAGAACTTTGCCGCTTCTTCATTCGGCTGTTCATCCGCACACTTCTTCCCGTTTCCATGAATGTATTTCCACCGATATTATAATCATCGGATGCAACATAGTTTGGTGGACATGATTGAAAACCTTCGCTCTGCATATTAAATGCATCCCGCAAAGATACCTTCCATGTCATCTTCTCTAACATATTGACCGTAACCACTATAAGGATAACTTTGAATTAATCGTCGAAGAGGCTCCACTGGGTGTACACTCACCATGGAAAATCCATTTTTTATACCCCCGAATAAAGCCATCAACAATTAAATGTTCGTAGACAACTTCACGATAATGCCAATAGATATTGCCACACTTCTTACACGGGCAAAGAATCATATTCTCTTGGCTTGAATTGTGAAATGCAATATCTAAAAAAGTTTGCACTCCATTTCGATACTCGTTGCTTCCCTTGATAAATTCATCCAAGTCCTATCCATTTCGTAGTTGTTGATGTCTAAAGTTGGCAATAAGTTACACGGGTAAGTTGTTGATGTTTTATTTAAGTTACGTAAATTATGTAAGTTATGAAATTTGAACTTTAAACTATATGCTTTTAAAGAAACTATTAGATTAAACTACATGTATTAGTTAAGTTATGTAAGTTATGTGAGTTATGTAAGTTGTTATATACGTTATGTGAGTTATATAAATTATGTAAGTTATGTAAGTTATGTAGGTTGTTATGTAAATTATGTAAGTTACGTGAGTTATGTAACTTATTTAAGTAATGATCAATATTAATACTATTTTGATAAAAATTAGTTATAACTTTTAAAGACCTTTAAAATTATTAAATATTAAAATAAAAAATTATTAATATAAAACAATAGTAATTTAAATCTTTTTTAATACAAATTAAGGTTATATAAATATTCAATAGTCAACGAGCTCGATAGAACATTTTTCAACTCTTTTAGCGGCTTTTTTAAGATTCATCATACGTGGCGTTGTTACACCTAGGAGGATCCGTTATATCTTACAATGAGATATAAGGCAACCCGTTAGGTTTCCAGCCTATATACTTTGAATCTTGTTTTTTATACAAATACCTTTAAAAATATTAAGTACTAAAATCAAACATTATTAATATAAAACAATATATAGTAATTTAAATCTTTTTTTATTACAAATTAAGGTTATATAAATATTCAATAGTCAACGAGCTCGATAGAACATTTTTCAACTCTTTTAGCGGCTTTTTTAAGATTCATCATACGTGGCGTTGTTACACCTAGGGAGGATCCGTTATATCTTACAGTGAGATATAAGGCAACCCGTTAGGTTTCCAGCCTATATACTTTGAATCTTGTTTTTTATACAAATACCTTTAAAAATATTAAGTACTAAAATCAAACATTATTAATATAAAACAATATATAGTAATTTAAATCTTTTTTTATTACAAATTAAGGTTATATAAATATTCAATAGTCAACGAGCTCGATAGAACATTTTTCAACTCTTTTAGCGGCTTTTTTAAGATTCATCATACGTGGCGTTGTTACACCTAGGAGGATCCGTTATATCTTACAGTGAGATATAAGGCAACCCGTTAGGTTTCCAGCCTATATACTTTGAATCTTGTTTTTTATACAAATACCTTTAAAAATATTAAGTACTAAAATCAAACATTATTAATATAAAACAATAGTAATTTAAATCTTTTTTATACAAATTAAGGTTATATAAATATTCAATAGTCAACGAGCTCGATAGAACATTTTTCAACTCTTTTAGCGGCTTTTTAAGATTCATCATATGTGGCGTTGTTACACCTAGGGAGGATCCGTTATATCTTCATGATGAGATATAAGGCAACCTGCTAGGTTTCCAAATTATATACTTTGAATCTTGTTTTTATACAAATACCTTTAAAAATATTAAGTACTAAAATCAAACATTATTAATATAAAAAATAATAATTTGAATATAATAATATCAAAAAGAATCGTAGTTTAAGTTTTATAAGTAAATTACAAATAAATTAATGTTATATAAATATTCAATACTAAAACAATCAAAGATTTAAATAATAGTATATATATTTGTTATAATTATATCTAAAATATTTTATATTAACATAAATTTCAATTTATGATAAATTTTTTGTTATTATCTTTTGAAAATGTCTTCAATAATATTAATACCAACTAAATTTATATTTAGAGGGTTGATTTAATAAAATTCTATGAAGATAAAAATGCATTATATTATTTTTATTATTTTCGTGTAGTAGTATTTAATATTTATTTTGGTATGTATGGGTAAGTAGCAAATGCTTTGGGTTGGTCAAAAACGTGTGTATCTCACTTAAGAAGAAATTTATTGCGTATTTATGATTGACCAGGGACTTCGTAGTTTCTTAGTTATTATCTAATTCAATATCGTCTAAGTTATGTCCATAGGTAGGATGGTTCACCTAATCTCATAAGTTTGGCATTGCTACATTGGAACTTGGATGAGATATTTTTCACCTCCAACTCACTTCATTTGCAGAAAAAATTTAACTTAAATAATAATTATTATATATTTATAATAAAAATAACTTAACTCGAAATGACTCGATAAAAACTCATAAGAATTACTTGTACAATTATAATTCAATTCATTACATTATCCACCTATGAGAATTAAGTTTGGGTCCCCATTAACTGCTTTTTCTTGAGAGAGGACTAATTTGTTTAGTTGCAAAAAGTACAGGGACTTTAAGGGGCATTTATACAAAAGAAAAAGTGGGTTTACATTGGTTGTCAAAGTTTAATACAAGATTCTCTTACAAGGCTTTTAGTTAGTTACCAACATTGGACATTTTACCCTGTCATCTTGTTGCTAGTAATAGTTAATTGTTTAGTTAAATTATGTTATTAATCTTGTACTATGCGTAAAGTTATAAGTTTGGTCAATGCTTTCCATTTCGATCATTCTTAATTCTTGTATTTTTTAAATTTTAAAATTTTAGTCTCGAGATATATGATAATTGTTAAAGTCATTAACTAGCATTTTTTGTGTGTGAGTATTTACATTCTATGTGGAATAGCAAAGCCTTGTAAGAGATGTTGAATCTTTCATCATAAACATTAAAAACATAAAAGGAAAAACATGTTGAAAGAAACATAAATGTTAGGGAAGACAATGTTTACCTTGATTGAATTGAAAATGTTTTCTTCAGGGTTTATTTGGAGATGCTTGGGATTGATCTCTAATAATGTCGAGAGACTTCCTACTCATTGCATTTGAAGAACAAGTCTGCTTTTGGTCGACAAAACAATCAAATGAGTTCTAAAAATAAACAACATTTAATGATTGGTATAATATTAATTATATTTGCTAATAACAGGTTGGAATTAACAAATAAAATGATAACAAAAATAGAAGCTACAAGAATTACTAAAAATAAAGCTACGTCAACAATGGTATCATGAGAACAAAAATTAAAAATCTGAATTAAGTAAAAAAGGATAGCCTAAGCCACGCTTTTAATAACTTCTTTTTCAATCGTAGGAAGGAACATGTGTTTCCAACTAAGGATTCATTTTCTTAAATTCTCTCTAATGGAAGCAAAAACATGCTTCTTATTATGCTTAGTAAGTAACAGTAAGCCCAAGTATCTTCCATGATTGAGACGAGTAGTAATTTCAAAAATAATAGTTGTATTTTTAAATTTTCAATTAAATTAACTTAGAGAATATTTAGTTAAATATATGAGTCTTTTGGTAATTCTAATTAATTTTCTAAATATTTAGTTAATTTGACAATAGAGTTTAAAATTTTAAAAATGTAATTTGATTTGGTAACATAATACAAAAAATATATATAGTTTTTAAATAATAATATTAAATTATTTTTAAACAATCTTTAAAAACAATGATTTTTCCTTAAAATCGATATGCGTGGCGTTGTTACACCTAGGGAGGATCCATTATATCTTACAGTCGATATAAGGCAACCCGTCAAAGTTTCCAAATTTTATATACTTTGAATCTTTAAAATATTTAAAGAAATATTCAAATAATAATTAAGCTACAAGAATTAGGTCCGGTCAATGTCTAAGTCCACACTCAACCACTTATTGGTTATCACTAAATTTATTTTAATAACAAAATCAAAATTACAAAGATGCAAACTTAGTTATATTAGCAATTAATATAAGGTGAACTTTAAGACCTATAAAAATGTTTTGAGCCACAAGCATATGCATTCTAAATAAAGAAATATACAAGGTTAGCTCACTATTGCATAGATTAGAACGTTCGACTATCTTTAAAGAAATATTGATTAAATAGTGGTAAAGTCAAGAAGCGAATGATAATTTATTCCCTTAATTAATTTCCCCGAAAGTGATACGAGAAAGATGAGAGAGCAGGATTCCAACTCCCAACAAATGACAACTACTAACTTGTTAAAACAAATATGAAAATTACCATGAAACAAGAAAAGGAAAGGTAAATGTCACTCCAAAAATTATTATGGCAAGCATGTTCAAATTTAGAAACATGGTTAACCAATTGTTAACCTAATCGAGTTCCAAAAAGGCATCAAACGTTAAATGTAAATGACATCGCCTACCAAGGTTTCCTTCAGTTTAAGTATGTTGCATGATTCGCATACATTTTAAATATACAAATGCTTGCTTCATTGCATTTGATTTTATTTTACTCTCATATACAAAAGCTTATTACTCAAGCTATCAAGTTGCTGAAAATCATTATTTGGCCCCATAGATATTACTATAAGACGCCTCATTTTCTACCTTCATATAAACAACATATTGAAACAAAACGTGGAGAAGAGAGGAGGAAGAAGATAAATAATAATAATAATAACCTGGTAAGAGGGAGAGAGAAGGAAGAAAAAGAAAAGTATATATATATATATATTGCCATTTCTCATTGCCTAAGGAAGATTGTTTAATCGATACTTTTAGTTAATTGAACTGAATTTTTTTTTTTAAAAAGGGTTAATGAATTAACTGAAATTTATGTGTTTTTGTTTTTTTGTTAAAACAAATATAAAACATTAAAAAAAATTTAACAAAATTAACTTTGATTGAAAAGCACATTTAACTACTGAATTTTAACTTCAAAAAGCTTGTCAAAACATAATTAACATACAACAGAAAATTTAACTGCAGAACAATGTTTCGATATGATCACTTGCCAGTTCTAGAAAAATGATTATCACCACTATGAAATCTTAAGACTTAGCAAAACTTGCTTATACCTAGAATTTATAATGGTCAACAATCTTCAGAATTAAAGTCATAATCAATCAACTCTTTCTACAAAGCATGAACAAGTTCAACCAAATTAAACAATGCATCCAACTAAAAAGAAACCAAAGCAAAATGGCCTAATTGAATGCCAATTTTCACTTCTGCAATCATATGGCACTTTACAAAAGCAAGGTTCTTTAAGTGAAAGTTCTACCATCCCCTGCATTCTAGAGTATCACCGCATTTTCACGCATAATCTAGAAAACCAAATAGAAATTTAAAGTTGTCCCTATTAAACTCTAGAAATTCAAAAAATAAAAAATTCTCTACATTTCTTGAAATTTATCTCCACTTTGAAGTAAAATGCCCAGCTATATTAAAGTCTATCAAAAAAAATCCTCGACACTCTTCCTTTACTTTCTCGAAAACCAAATAGAAAATCAGTCTAATTAAAAACACACTCAAACACTCATTTCCAGTCAAAGAATGAAGCTAAGGAAACAGAAAAAAGAAGAAGTAAATAGACAGAAAATGTCTTCTAAAAAAACAAACCTCTTCTTAAACAAAGGGAAGGTACGCGATTAGGGATTTTGTCAGTTGCTGAGTTATTTTCAGTTTTTTAGAAACATCAAAAGTCACCCTAAATTTCATTCATATAAAGAATTAGAAAGCAATGTGTATGAAAAACTAGTTTCCAGTGTAAAGATAAGAGTCCAAACCTGCTCATATAAGTCCTCCAGTTTATTCCTTGGGAGCTTAAGTTGAGCCACTTGAGGCAAAATGGCATCCCATCTTCCACTGTTAATATCAGCAACAAACGTCTTGATGCTATCTACAGTATTCAGAGAAACCAGACAGACTCGTTCTATAGCGTTTGAAACGTAAGAAAGGTTTGAATATTACCTGGGGAGATCTGGAGAGTGAAGTGGAATCGAGGATTTGAGAGAGAAAGAGAGTTAAAAAAAGAAAGGAAGATTGATTGAGAAGAAACACCAAGCTCAGGCCTTGAATCGGTGAAATTTGGAGGAAAGCAACTTAGGGTTTGATTTGGGGAAACTGAGTGTATAGGGGAAACTCTGTTTTGGGAAAAAAATACTAAGTATCGGGGTTACTTGGGGATAAAGAGTATGAAAAAAAAACGACACCGTTCAACCTATTAAAACTCAAAAATTTGTGGCGTTTTTATCTAAAACGCCGGTATAGGTCAACTTTTAGTGGCGTTTTTCTATTACAAACGCCACTATAGCTCATTTTTAATATTTTTTTCATTTTTAACAAATATTTTTCTATGCTTTTTTATTTCAAATTTTCCTATTTGAGATTATCATTTTTTAAAATTTTTATTTACCTTTGTAACTAAAATATTAAATTTTAACTTTTAAAGTTTTTAATTCCAAAATTAAACCCTAAACCCTAAACTTTAAACTCCAAACTATAAACCCTAAACCCTAGACCCTAAGCCCCAGACCCTAAACCCTATACCCTAAACCATAAAACACTAAAAATAAAATCTTATTGCTTACCAGCTAAAACCTTAACCTTAAACCCTGATAGCGTAACCCCTAAATCCTTGAACAGTGCTACGACCCTGACCCTAAACCCTAAACCCCAAACCCCAAACACTAGACCCTAAACCCTAATTAACCCCTAAAGTATAAATAATAAACCATAACCCCTAACCCCAACCTCTATCCCTTAAACCCTAAACCACAAAACATAATTCATAAACCATTGACCCTTAACCCCTAAACTCTTAACCCCTATCCACATAACCCTTAAACCTTAATATCGATAAACACTAAGATCTTAGACCTTAAACACTAAACCCCAAATAATAAACTTTAAAACACTAAACCCCTATCCTCTATCCTCTTAACCCATATAAACCCCTAACACCTAACCCATAAACCAGCTTAAACCCATATATATCCCTTAATCCTAACCACTAACCACTAACCACTAACCCTTAAACCCTAAACCCTTAACCTTCTGATTTATAAACCTCAAACCCTAAATCATAAAACATAAATCATCAACCCTAAATCATAACCTATAACCTCTATCCTCTATCCTCTTAACCCTTAAACCCATAACCCCTAAACCTATAAAAATATTAAATGTAAAAATCAGTTTAAATAGAAAATTTTAAATTCATTTAAAAAATAAGTTAGACTGAAACATTTAATACCTGAGTTTGGTCTAATCCGTTTTCAACTTCATAATATTTTATATATATATTATGTAATTTTATAATTTATAAAAAAAATAAATTTATAGTACTAAATGTATAATAACAGTCTAATATAAACATTAAAATAATATTAAGATAACTATATAAAAAAATTAAATAAATAGAAAATATTAAATTAAAATGACATAATTATTACAAAAATTAAAAATATAATATGATTGGACTTAAAATAGACTTAGGTTAATCATTTGCAAGTATTAGTGGGATTTAACAAAATGTTAAACCTATAATTTAAACCCTACTAAAAATAAATTCAAACAAATATAAAATATATGACATTATATTTAGCAATTGCGGCGTTTTTAAAAAGTGCCGCTACTGCAAATGAAGCTCATACAAAATGACGTCTATTGACATTTTAGTGGCGTTTTTCCAAAAAACGCCGCTAATGTTTGATCTATTGCGGCATTTTCCAAAAAACGCCGCTAATGTCAATGAAGCTCATATAAAATGACGTCGTTTTTCTTAACATTTTAGTGGCGTTTTTTGAAAAAACGCCGCTAATGTTTGATCTATTGCGTCAATGAAGCTCAAATAAAATGACGTCGTTTTTCTTAACATTTTAGTGGCGTTTTTTCAAAAAACGCCGCTAATGTTTGATATATTGCGGCGTTTTCCAAAAAACGCTGCTACTGTCAATGAAGCTCATATAAAATGACGTCGTTTTTCTTAACATTTTAGTGAAAAAACGCCGCCAATGTTTGATCTATTGCGGCGTTTTCCAAAAAACGCCGCTACTGTCAATGAAGCTCATATAAAATGACGTCGTTTTCTTAACATTTTAGTGGCGTTTTTTCAAAAAACGCCGCTAATGTTTGATCTATTGCGGCGTTTTCCAAAAACGCCGCTCATCACAATGAAGCTCATATAAAATGACGTCGTTTTCTTAACATTTTAGTGGCGTTTTTTCAAAACACGCCGCTAATGTTTGATCTATTGTGGCATTTTCCAAAAAACGCCGCTAATGTAAATGAAGCTCATATAAAATGACGTCGTTTTCTTAACATTTTAGTGGCGTTTTTTCAAAAAACGCCGTTAATGTTTGATCTATTGCGCGTTTTCCAAAAACGCCGCTCATCATCAATGAAGCTCATATAAAATGACGTCGTTTTCTTAACATTTTAGTGGCATTTTTTCAAAAACGCCGCTAATGTTTGATCTATTGCGGCGCTTTTTGGAAAACGCCGCCATCATCAATGAAGCTCATATAAAATGACGTCGTTTTCTTAACATTTTAGTGGCGTTTTTTCAAAACACGCCGCTAATGTTTGATCTATTGCGGCGTTTTCCAAAAAACGCCGCTACTGTCAATGAAGCTCATATAAAATGACGTCGTTTTCTTAACATTTTAGTGGCGTTTTTTCAAAAAACGCCGTTAATATTTGATCTATTGCGGCGTTTTTGGAAAACGCCGCTACTGTCAATGAAGCTCATATAAAATGACGTCGTTTTTCTTAACATCTTAGTGGCGTTTTTTCAAAAACGCCGCTAAGGTTTAATCTATTGCGGCGTCTTTGTGAAAACACGGCTACTACTAATGAAGCTCTTATAAAACGACATCGTTTTGGTTAACCTTTTAGCGGCGTTTTACAAAAACGCCACTAAAGGCCGACCTCTAGCGGCGCTTTTTCAAAAAACGCCGCTAAAGCTCGACCTATTGCGGCGTTTTTAAAAAAAAACGCCGCTAAAACTCCATCTATTCGATTTTTTCGGCGTTTTAAAGGAAAACGCCGCTAAAAACGCCGCCAAAAGTCTGTTTTGGTGTAGTGTGTGTTGATATACATGATCAACAATGAATTTTGTTACAATATTTGTACTGGAAGTTGTCTTGGTTCTATGTTAATATAATGGATGAAATTATTCGAAATACCTGTTGGTAATGATAGTAAAGTTTTGAGCCTATAAGGATATTATGACATGAAATTGTAAGGTGATAAGTACGTATATATTGGTCTAAGTAGGAGTTTGTTAGAAAAATATGGATGTCACATTTATAATAAGAATAACTATATAAAATATTAATCTAAATTAAAAGTGATCTAATATTGTTAAGATTTATTATTCTTCAGTTATTAAATAAAGTATGGTTCAAATATGTGTAGACACTCATCTAATTAATTTCCATTTGGTTATGAGTTAATTAGAAATTAATGTTAATGTGCAACAATTATATAATAAGATTATAGTATTCAAATTACATATACAAAAATTTTCTAACATTCCATCTTCAGGAAAAAGAAAGTCGCCTTCTTTAAAATACTTGTGAGTTAATTTGGAAGATCGAAACCTCAAGTCTATATGATTTCAACATATCAATAGTTTCTAGTATGCTTTGTCATCTAGTTTTTGGCATTGATTATTTAACATAACAGATCCTAACTTATTAAGTTATATATATAATTCTAACAAATAATTGTATAAGGGTGAAGCTGCAATATGGTGAATGAATTGAACTTAAATTACATCTTGCAAGATTGAATTGAAATGAGTTACTCTCTAAACAAAGTCCTACAAATATAAGGGAAAAATTGAAATGCATAATTATTTCTCGTATTTATTATTTTACTTTTCTAATTTCAATTATATATTTAATTACAATTCACAATATAACTTATCAATAACTCAACACTAACATAAAAAAAAATGAAATTAGGTGACACTGAATAAATTAAAGTTTCAAATTCAGTAGGTGTAATTTCTTTCATGGTCATTGGAAATCATTTTTTCCTTTTTTAGCAAAATGTGAATTATTTTTCTCGACGTCATAAAAATCATATCGGTGATCAATTCCACTAGACAATTGTTTTTTTTTTTTTTTTCATCGTGGTAAAATAAAATCTTTTTTAAAAATTATAGAAAATATATAAAAAATTAGAAAAAAAATTTTAAAATAAAAAAGTAATAAAAAATTTAAAATAAAAAAGTAATAAACACAATATATAATAATATAAACATTTATTTTATAAATTATAAAAATTAAATTAAATATTTAAATTAGCTTGACTCATGTTGTATCAGACTTTTAAACAACTTGAGCAATTTTTTTTATTCCACTGGTTTTTTCGCGTTCAACCAGTTTTTGATTTTATGATATCAATTAAACTATCATTTCTTGGATTAACTGATTCATCTGACTGATCAGGTTTGATTATGATTTTTCCAACAAAATTTGGCAGAAAAAGACAAGAGTAAGTGATTATCATTATTGACGCTTTGAATGAACATTTCTTTGTAATTATTTAGCATAAATAAAAAGTTTTATCAAACAGTCCTATGGCTACCGTATAAAATTAATCAAAATCAAAGTTGCTTGTGACGTTTGAATTTGACTAAAGTTAAAACTCATCAAATCCAATTGATAAACTTTTATGTAAAAGCAACTGAGATTGCTCTAGTAATTGATCACCATTTTTGCAAATCACCCAAGACAATCAAGCAATAAAAAGAAGGGCTTCTAACAGCACCAATTTTGAGTACTACAGAGAGTTGCCTATGGAAGATTTCATAAGTTGTTTACCAGATGAACTACTTTTCTTCAAGGAATACACGAAGATTTCGGTTCCATTGCAGCGAATACGGCCTCTTATCAGCCATAATTGCACCTAACAATAAGCTTCACCTTCATTTCTCAGCTGAAAACATGCAAAATCCAACACATTTTGGTTGGCAAATAGAGTTGAATAACCCCAAAATTCTTAGTCATCATCAGCCAACTCCCTCTACTTTTTTCGCTAAGACCCTTAATTTGATATCAGTAAACCACCTTAGCAATGAAGCAGTTTCGTGTATGGCCTCGAAATTTCAGCTTCTTGAGAACCTGAAAATCATTGGGTGCCAGGGATTGGAATCAATGAGCATTGATTCTGACACAAAGCTTTTGAGCTTAACCATCTTTGATTGTCCACACTTAAAATCTCTCCATATTAGATCCTATAAACATAGGACCTTTTTGTATAGAGGGAAATTTCCATGGTTTCTGCCTGAGTTTCATTACAACCTTGGAAATGCCATGCTTGATTCTAGGCAAGGACCAGCTTACAATACCCTCAAAACATGTGATTTTGATCGAGTGCTGCTGATCATCAAGAATTCTGAAATTCTTACCTTATGCAAATGGACTTTTGAGGTATGTTATCTCTATTTCTCCAACTCTAGTTTCTAGTCCTAACCAATAAAAAAACTGGGAATTTAGCTTAATTGATTCAGAAAATCATTTTCAAAGGGTGATAGTTTGAGACTTGAATCCGGGCATTTACGATTTTTTTTAATTCAAATTATGTTGTTATAATGTATAAAAATACCTAAATTAAATTTAATTGATTCATGCTGTCATCCTTTGACATCTAAGAAGTTTGAGATTTAAATCTTAATATTTGTAATTCTGTTTTTTTATGAAACCGAGGATTCTTTAATTAAAAATTTATTATTGTTAATTTGGTATTGAATGTAACTAAATTCTAATTAATTAAAAAAAATTTGCAAATATAGGCATTAATTTGTCTATCACTATCACCATTTTTCCAATTTTCTAGACTTAAATGGAGCTACTGTGGATGGATAATTATTTAAAGGGATTTTACAATTGTGATGCTTTAGTCACATTCTTAAAACTGTCCTTCCTTAGAGCTACTCTTTGTGACTGTAAAGCTTAATTTTCCTTTCCCTTTTGAGTGTTTGAAATTACTTCATTTAATAATTAATTACACATAGCACAGAAATTTTACTTAAATAAGCCTAATTAAATGTGCAGATTGATTACAATAGCTATGTCATGCCAAATGCAACAAAATATTCCGAGCAAGTGGGCAGATACAAAAAATTACAGCATCTCGGAGTGGTTAAAATTGGAAGGATTTGACAATCAAGAAGGTGAGATTTTATTGGCCGAACGTTTACAAGATGTTTCCGAAGCTTGATTAAGGTTCCTTCACATGGCTTTCAACAGCCAACGGTGTCTCATTCATTAGTGTCACAAGATATGTTTTCTTACAAGTTTATTCAAGCGAAACACACTTCTTGGAGTTGGTGTTATCAAAAATGGGGTTCGGAGAAAAGTGGAGAAGCTGGATGATGGAGTGTTTATCAACGGCTAGAGGGGCGATCATTATTAATGGGTCTTCATCCAACGAATTCAGATTTCGTAAAGGCCTCAAGCAGGGAGACCCACTGTCTCCATTTTTATTTATTTTAGTAACGGAGGTTCTCCATTTGGCGTTGGATAAAGCTACGGAGGAAGGGTTGATCGAAGGGTTCAATGATGTAATTCAGGGGATGAAATTTTCTCATCTGCAATTTGCTGATGATACGATTCTTTTCCTTAAAGCTGACGATAAAGTGGTGACTAACGTGAAGTACATTCTTAGGGTGTTTGAGATTTTTTCGGGGCTGAGCATAAATTTTAACAAATCCTACTTAGTGGGGTTTGAAGTGGAAGAAGAGTTGTTTAGAATGGATGCCATATGCAAATGCAAAATTGGTAATCTACCTTTTAACTATTTGGGGGTTCCATTGGGTGCAAATCCGAAAAGATTATCTACTTGGGAACCAATTATAAATAGAGTCAAGAAGAAGTTATCGGGATGGAAATGTCGATCTCTTTGAAACAAAACAGGGATGCAAGCAATTTGCAGTTAACAAGAGAAATAGTTGAGAAAAACTTAATTGTTTTTATTAACATGCTGTAAAGGGTTTAAATATATATAGAATGTAACAAAGTGTTCCTAAAAACACTCTAACTATTCCAAAAAATTAAGTAAGCAATAAGGCACGTTATTGACTTCAACTAAGCAACTTATTCCTAGATTTTAGGAACAAAGTACTTGACCAAGCAAAATAGAAACATGAACAACAAAGTAAACATAAACTATTGAGATGCACTATTTTTAACACTACCCCTTAGTGCATACTCAGGGTTAACGACACCAAGAGCTGCTCTAAAGCGCTCAAACTCAGGTTTTCCCAATGCTTTGGTGAATATGTCTGCAATTTGCTGATTAGAATATATCCCCTCTAGCGCAATTTCTTGGTCCAACACCTTTTCACGGATAAAATGATGACGAACTTCAATGTGCTTCGTTCGTACATGAATGACCGGATTTGAAGCAAGCTTGACAGCACTTTGGTTGTCACAATAAATTTGTACAGGAGAACCTACTGCACAACGAATATCTTTCATCAAAAGCTTCAGCCAAACACACTCTTGTGCTACCATTGTTGCTGCTATATATTCAGCTTCAGTGTTGGAGAGTGTGACAATCGGTTGCTTTTTACTACACCAAGAAATAGCAGCAGAACCAAAACTGAAACAATACCCTAAAGTTGATCGACGATCCTCTATGCTGCCAACCCAGTCTACATCAGTGTATCCTTGCAATGAAAAATCATTTCCTTTATTGTAGAAAAGGCCAAAGTCATTAGTTCCCTTGATGTACCGTAGAATTCTCTTTGCGGCATCTAGATGTGGAGTTCTTGGAGCTTGCATAAATTGAGAAACAACACCAACTGCATACGAAATTTCAGGTCGTGTAATAGTTAAGTAAATTAAACTACCAACAAGTTGCCTGAATTTTCTGACATCCTTTAACAACTCCCCTTCATCTTTCTTCAACTTGAGACATTTTTCCATTGGAGTTGATTTTTCTCTGGATTCCCCCATATTAAAAAGCTGCAACACTTAATTTGCATATCTATGTTGACAAATGAAATATCCTTGGTTTAATCTTTTAATTTCTAAACCAAAAAAACAACCAACCTCTCCCAAGTTCTTCATTCCAAAACGGACTGAGAGTTCATTTTTCAACATAGACATTTTAGCCTCATTGTTCCTCGTAATTATCATATCATCCACGTACAAGAGAACTAGCAAATGTGCATTTGATTCTAGCTTAATAAACAAACTAGAATCAACCTCAGAAACTCTAAATCCACAAAAAATCAGAAATTGAGTGACTTTACCATACCAAGCACGTGTTGCTTGTTTGAGACCATATAATGCCTTCTTTAAATGACAAACATGATGAGGATGTTGTTCTGAAACATAGCCAGTAGGTTGTTCCATGAACACTTCACGATCTAACTCTCAGTATAAAAAAGCATTTTTCACATCAAGTTGCCATGCTTTCCAAGTTTTCATGGCTGCAAGAGAAAAAATGGTTCTCAAGGTTACCATTTTTGCAACAGGGCTATACGTCTCCTCATAATCTAACCCGTAACTTTGAGAGAATCCACGAGCTATGAGCCATGCTTTATATCGATCAAATGTCCCATCAGATTTTCTCTTTAAACGGTACACCCATTTACAAGTGACGGGCTTGCAATTTTTTGGTTTAGGCACTAATTCCCATGTTTGATTCTTGTTTAAAGCCTCAATCTCCTCATCCATTGCTGATTTCCATTCTAGATAGCCTTTGGCTTCTTCAAAACTTGCGGGTTCCTTATCCATTCTAGTAGTAAAAAACCAAGATACAACGATGCATTGGTTGAGCTGCACCTCGTAATCTCGAAGATAACTCGGCAATCTTGTTTCCCTTGAAGACTTCCTCAGCACTGATTTAGAATTTGAAGCTGGAGATTCTTCATTATTTGACGTCTGTAAGTGATCTTCTAGTTGTTTTTCCAGGCACATCTGATCACTGTCAGCATCAAAATGAAGTTGAAGAGAAGGTTTATGTGGGGAGAAATAGGACGACACTTCATCGAACACCACGTTTCTAGAGGCAACAAATTTCTTTATTTCTGGATCCATGCACCTCCAGCCTTTTCTACATGAATCGTAACCAACAAAAATGCATTTCTTTACTTTTGGATCAAGTTTAGTTCGATCAGATTTTGGAACATGAACATAACAAATTGAATCAAATACCCGAAGATAATTTAATACCCGAAGATAATTTACTTTCAGCTTTTCGCCATATAGAAATTCAAATGGAGATTTTTCCTTACCTGGCCATAGAGGTAGACGATTTATGACATGGCATGCACATTGAAAAGCTTTGGCCCAAAGCTCTCGAGGAAAATTTTTATCATGCAGCCATGAAAGGCTCATTGAATCAAGATGAGCCAATTTCCTTTCAGCAACACCATTTTGCTGAGGAGTTTTTGGACATGTCATCTGCCGTAAAATGCCATTATCACTGCAAAATTGAGAAAACTCATCGGACATATATTCACCACCACTGTCACTCCGTAGACATTTAATTTTCTTTCCAAATTCATTCTCTACACCATTTTTGAATTCAACAAACTTTGAAAGTGCTTCACTTTTCTCCTTCAAGAATTTCACCTAGGTGTATCTCGAATAATCGTCTATTAGCACCATCGCATAATGATATCCACTATAGCTAGGAGTGTTTACTAGTCCCTTTAAGTCGGTGTGAACCAATTCAAACATAGTTGTCCTACGATTTGAGGATTCCATGAAAGGAAGACGATGCGACTTGCCAAATTGACACCCTTGACAAATTACATATTCACGAACATCACGCAGCACTGGTATACCATCTAACAACTTCTTGGAAGAGATCTACTTCAGTAGTTGGTAGCCTAAGTGACCCAACCGAGCATGCCAAATTTCTGTACTATTAGTTTGGCTTGTTTTCTTCACGTAAGCTTCTCCTATTGATAAGACATACAAAGAACCTTTCTTTTCTCCAGTGGTGACATACAAAGAACCTTTCTTTTCTCTAGTGGTAAGAATATCAGCAAAGATGTTTTTCATGTTGTCGAGAATTTTTACATCTTTAGGCCCAAATAACACATATTTCCCAGAATCGGTAATTTGAGCAACGGAAACCAAATTTCTTTTCAAACCTGGAACATGGAAAACATCGCTCAATTTGACTGAACTTCTAGCATCTATGCCAATCTGCGCATCACCTTCTTTTGCCACAGGATAAGCTGAATCATCAGCCGTAACAATGACACGATCTTGTTTGTGTTGACGCAACTCTGAAAAAAGTGAATCATTTCCAGTGACATGATGAGAACAACCTGAATCTACGATCCATTCCTCTTCATATTTTGCAACATTGGTAAGAGTTTGCATTTGAGTTGACCCTTCACTTGCTTCTACAGTGAAGCACTGCTCTCACTTTATTTGATCATCGTCATCTTTTTCACTTGCGATATTAGCTTTAAAAAGCTTTACCCTGCAATTTTTCTTTATATGCCCAAGTTTACCACATCTATAACACTTGACAACATTTTGATTATAACCGACAGTAGCCTTCCCTTTATCTGTTTCTTCTTTTTTGCTCTTTTGCCATGTGTTTTTCTTGTAATGTTTTTCTTGTAATGTTTTCCTTTTGAAAAAAGAACAGCTTTGAGATCATGACTCTTCGCCATCTGCTTAGCCAACGCCTCCTGATTGGAAAGCAGACTCTCTAATTCTTCAACTGAAGGTTGATTCGCTCAACCTTGAATAGAAGTAACAAAAGGAATATACTCCTTTTTCAATCCTCGAATTAGAAATCGTCGCATTCTTACTTCATTGATTTTCTCCTCAACATCTAATTCTAAAATTTCAGAACAAATGCTTTTAACTCTCAAGAAATATTCAGAAATAGACATATTACCTTGAGTTAAGGATGCAAGATCATTCTCCAAAAATTGCAAACGAGTTGTGTTCATTTTAGAAAACAACCACTCAAGAGTTTCCCATAATTGTTTTGGTGAATCAACGTCACGAACATGATCAATGAACTCCTTACTAATGGAAGTTCTCAATGCAAAGAGCGCTTTTCTGTATTTAATCTTTCATTTCCTCCGGACTTCAACATTCTCATGAGTGTCTGCAAGAATTTCTGCATCTACTCCTGCAACCAGATCCCAAAGATCCTGGCCTTGAAGAAATGTCTCCATACACATCCTCTAATACTTGTAGTTCGTCCCTAGAAGTCTCCCAACACCATACTGAGTGTTAGAACTGTTTCCCCCATTTGCTAACTCCATCTCTGCTTTCAGCTTCGAATCTCTTCCAACAAGACAAAACAGATGACTTGATAGACAAAGAGACAAAAAACAAAGTAACAGTTTTTTCCTTTCAACCTGGCTCTGATACTATGAAACAAAATATGGATGCAAGCAATTTGTAGTTAACAAGAGAAATAATTCAGAAAAACTTAATTTTTTTATTAACATGCTGTAAAGGGTTTAAATATATATAGAATGTAACAAAGTGTTCCTAAAAACACTCTAACTATTCTAGAAAATTAAGCAAGCAATAAGGCACGTTATTGACTTCAACTAAGCAACTTATTCCTAGATTTTAGGAACAAAGTACTTGATCAAGCAAAATAGAAACATGAACAACAAAGTAAACATAAACTACTGAGATGTACTATTTTTAACACTCTTTCATGGGCTGGCAAGGTAGTTCTTATTAATGTGGTGTTGTCATCGCTGCCGATATACTTCATGTCTTTGTTTCAAGCTCCGGTGACTGTTATTAAAAAAATTGACAAGATCAGAAAGATTTTTTTATGGGGGAACACGGTTGGAAAAAGAAAGATGGCGAGAATAAGATGGGATACTGTCTATAAACCAAAGGTTAAGGGTGGGGCAGGCGTGGCAAATCTTGAAGTTAAAAATAAAGCTTTATTGGCTAAATGGAGTTGAAGATTCGCAATAGAAAAAGAGACATTATGGAAAAAGGTGATTTTAGCAAAATATGGGTCAAATATTTAGAGTTGACAATTTAAGGCGACGAACAAAAAAGACATGTCAGTTGTGTGGAGAGGCATTGTCAAAAATGCTAAAGATGAGAAAGTGTCCAAATGGGTGGGGCCAGAAGCATTTTTTTGGAAAATAGGAAATGGAAAATCAACTTTGTTTTTGTAAGACATTTGGTGTGGGGATCGACCATTGAAAACTGTATTTCCATGGCTTTTCCGTCTAGCTAAAAATAAAGTAAGTATTGTTGCAGAGTCGTTAAGCAATGCAGGGACAGGATTCGATAATTGGGAAGGATGGTTTTTTAGAACCTTATTGGATAGAGAGAAGGAGATGTGTAAAAATTTGGCTGATAGGATGATTGGCACAGTATTGATTTCGGATAAAGAGGATAGATTGTGTTGTTTGAATGATAAATTGGGGGTGTTCTCGGTTAAAAAGTGTTCGGATCTATTAATTTTGGAAGATGAGACGGATATTAATTTTGATTGCGGTAAAGTTTGGAATATTAAGGTTCCTCCTAGAGTTCGTAGCTTTTTGTGGATGTTGGTTATCGACAGAATCCAGACTAAGGATTTTCTGGCTAAAAGATGAGTGAACCTTCAACATCTTTCGATTGTTTGCCCTTGGTACAAAAGAGTGCCGGAATGCGCACCTCATCTATTTTTCAAGTGCAGATTTATTGAAAGTTTTTGGGAAAATATTTTTAATTGGTTAGATACTGAATAGAAGAGGGTCGATGGTGTTGTGGACTTCTTTGCTTTGTGTTACAATGTGAAAATAGAAGTAAGTAAGAAAAGTTTATGGCTGATTTCTTGTGCTGCAGCTTGTTGGACAATATGGATAGCAAGAAATGGGCTGGTTTTTGAAGGTAGGAGAGTAAAAATGGATAATTTAGTTTTTCAAACTAAGATGAGGGCATTGTTGTGGATTAGATCAGCTCATACTGAACTCATGATACAGGAGAAGTTTGGTGGTTTGCTCCACATAGATGTCGAGTGGTGTCCCAAAAACTCAATTCAACTATTTCCTTTTGGAGACCTCCTCCATATGGATGGTTAAAATCCAACGTATGTGGTATAGCTAAAGAGGATAAAGCCGGCTGTGGAGGAATTTTGAGAGATTTGGAGGGGATGGAAAGAGGGATATTCTCTGGTGCTGCAGGTACAAATGTTGCTGAGGAAGCTGAGATTGAAGCGGTGAAAATTACTCTCGAAGTGTTTGAATCGATAAGCTAGAAGTGTTCTAATTCACTGGTAATTGAAGTAGGCTTTGTGGTGGTGTGTTTTTTTGGTGTATCAAAAAGGGGTTGAGACCTTGGTCACTTCAGGCAATTTTTTCAGAAATTGAATCGACTAAGCGCAAGGCTGAATCCATTGTCTTCTCTTTGGTGGGTAGGAATGGAAACGACCCGACATTCTCATTGGCTTTGGCTGGTGTGAATTGGACTCAAGTGTTTAAAGCTTGGTGGTGATTTTTGCTTTGTTTAGTATTTTATTGTTGTTGGAACTATGCTTTAATTTTTGCTGTAATTTTCTTATTTGGGTACTACTCTGCTTTGTTCCTATGAGCAGAGCAGTGTGAATGTAGCGAAAAAAATGATTTTACTATATATTAATTATCAATTTTCCAATTATACAAGAGTTTAACGGCAATTTTACCATTTTTAGGACAATTCCCCTTGCTATCTAGTAGCCTTTGTTTAATGGGGACACAGATTGATTATTTTTAATACATGGACTTATACTTGTTGGACTCGATTTGAGATATGATTTTTAATGTCTAACCTCATTTGTATTTGTCCTTGTAAACTCAGGTTAATTTTACGCATGTTTATATTATTTTTATAAAATTTTTAAAAAATATTTTTATTATTTTTATTTAATATTTAATAATCATGTTTTTTTCATTTTTTAAAAATTTTGATATAAAAATATTTAATATTTATAGGTTCGAACTTTAGAGACAATATTGTTGGGAGGGGTAACCACAAACTCTGAATATGGATCGTAAGATGGACATGCATAATATCAAAATATATATAAGCAACTTAATTTTTTTTAATATTTATATTATAGTATTATATATTACGATTGATTTAATTTTTCTATATTATAAATTACATAATATATAAAAAATAACATAATATAATATATTACAAACTTGGAAAATGAATTAAGCCGAGCTCAAGCTTAGTTCATATTTTAAACAAATCTTTTTTTTTTCTAAATATATTTTCAGATCTAATATTTTTTTTTTCAAACCCTTTTAAATTTCAAACAAACTTTTAAATATAAATAAAAAAACTTAACCCTTAAATATGTCTAATGCACATTTTTTTTTAAAGTTTTCCTGACGCTAATTTAATGTCTCATGCCATAAAAAGAGGAGAATATACATTATCTTATATAAATAAGAGTAATTAATAATAAAGTGAACAAGGAAGGATTATTTACCAAAAAAAGAAAAAAGAAAACAAGGGTTACAAAAATGCTTCATATTTAATTTCTCCTTTCATAAACTAATTAGTCAATATGTCATTTCTTGAACATAAATCAATAACGTGAAGCTGATGTTTGCAGTCACCATATAAGATATAATCCTTTCTTGTTTTCTGTTCCAGATAATTTATTGACTTTGATATATATTATATATCAAAGCTTAAAATCACATGCTAAAGACTTGGAGGTGTTGAGCGTCAAATCCATGGGCAAAATGAAAATCTGATGTGAGAGGTTGAATAATTAAATTAACTTGCACAAAGAATTGAATCTGAGGGGTTAGCATAAATTATTTATCAATCAAAGATTATTTTATGTCATACCAAGTACTAAATTGAGTGAAATATTAATAATGGTTTGTGTCAATTATACTAGCTCGATTGCGATTTTACAACTATACAACTCTATTTATCAAACACTATTTGCCTATTGCTTTATTTACAAGTTTTAGACAGCATTAATTTATTCAATATTCAAACTTGTTTTGAGTGAATTTTGGATTTACTGCTTTGATTAATTTGTGATTAAGTTTTTTAGTGGAAGAGTGAATCTAGATAATATTGGGTGTTGTGCAAATATTTGACCTACTCAAGTATGAATTATTGGAAAGAAATCACATGAGTAATATGTTACATTTACAAAACAAAACTTTACATACTCACGTACCAAAAGTCTAATAAGTTATACATCAAAGTATACAAACTTTGGTTTTTTTGGAATATGGATGGAAAATTTTGTTATTAGGCTATTGTTGAAACCAATTTTTTACCAAAAATTAGCTTGATAATATTTGAAAACACATTAAATTAATTTTTGTTTAACTATCAGGTTTTATTAAGTGAATAGGAGTTGTCACGAATCTTTTATGTTAGGTATGATCAATCACCTATAAAATCATCTTTTAGAAAGAAAAGTTTTAAAATTCTTTAAAAAGACAATTTTGAGTTTGCGTTCAAAAAATCAAAGAAAAGTTTTGATTTAGGAGCCGGTTACACACAAAAAAAAATTATAGCACACCCGTTCCGCCCAAAATTAGCACCTTAATAAATACGTGTTGTCTCAAGTCTCAAAAATTAAAAGTTCAAAATTCGATATTTAATTATGATCCCATTTGTACATTTTATTTTTATTTTTGAGTGAACAGAGTTTTAAATATATAGATATAATATATTTATAAATAACATAGATAATTAATCTAGTATTTTTCTATATCTCTCGAGTTGACGAAAAATATAAGTTGAACAATTTTTCGATTTTAAAAACATTCCATCTTTAATTATAATTAATGAAATCTTTTCTAGCAAGATGAAAGAATCATGCATTATAGTAATTAAATAAATGTTGCCTTTATTACAAATTAATTGGAATTATTATTATTTTTTATAAACACATTCATGAAAGGAAAAGGAAAGTGATTGAGTGTGGAAATAAGAATCCAGATCATGAGTAAATCAATTAAAGTAAAGTAAATGTAGCATAATGGTAATCACATTTTAAACGTAAAAGCAATCTAATTTATCTAGTAAATATTTAAAAGGAGACAAGCCACGAAATCATTAAAGCATGCATGGGAACATGAAGACACATGGAATATTGGAGCATCAATATTTGGCAGAAAAAGACACGATAAGTGCTTAGTTATTATTCACACTTTGAAATAGCATTTCTTTGAAATTATTTACCATTAAGAAAAAATTTTATCAAAAAGTCCTATGGCTACCGTGTAAATTTAATCAAAATCAAAGTTGCTTGTGACTTTTGAATTTGACTAAGCTTAAAACTAAGCTAATCCAATTGATAAACTTGTATATACAAGCAATTTACGTTAGAAATATTCATGAGTCGGGTTATTTGTTCATTTCCAAAGGTTCGCTTAAAATTTAAAAAGATTTAAACAAAAAATATTAGGTCCAAAAAATGGGTTTAGGCAAAAAATTAGGCCCGTTTAAAGTATGAGTCGAGCTCAAACTTGAACGTTCAAGGCCCATTCTCGGACCAGCTCGACCTAACTCATTTTAAAGTTTATAATACTTTATATTATGTTATTTTTATATTATATGTAATTTATAACACATTAAAAAAATAAATGTATACTAAATATATATACTCTAATGTAAACATTAAATTAATGTTAAGGTGACTAGATAAAAATTTTAATAAATAAATAAATTAAAATTATTAAATATTAAATTAAAATAATTCAAAAACAATATGGGTGGGCCTAAAATTGGCTTGGGTTAGTCTTTTTAGGCCTATATTTTAGGTTGGGCTAGGTCGAGTCGAGCCTATACATAATATTAACATAATTTATGCTTGCCCAAATCCGGCCTAGTTCATGAGCACCTCTAGACTCAATAATTTAAATAAAAACATTTTAATAATTAAGTGACTATTTTATAATTTTTTGAAGTAATTAAAACATAAATTTACTAATAATTAGACATAATTTAAGTGATATATTTTGTTTTGAGTTGAATGGTTAAATTATGATAAATTATTGACTTTCATACGATCTGTACTAAAGCTTAAAATCATATATTAAAGAATAGGAGGTGTTGAGTGTCACACCCATTGGGAAATGAAATTTTGATGGGAGAAGTTGAATTAACTTGTAGATTGTAGAAAGAATTGAATCTGAGAAAAGACTTAACTATCAATCAAAGACTTTTCTATTTGTAGTCTGGTATTTTAATTTTAGAAAGAATATTGAAATTTATGTGATGGGAAAAAGATAGCTGTTAAAATATCCTTCAAGTCCCTGTATTTATTGTATATTTAGAATCAAGTCTATTTATTTTTATTTTCAAGAATTTAGTTTCTCTACTTTTTAGATTTTTAAATCCAGTTCCAATTGTTAATACTGTTAAAAATCTTTTGTTAAATTCAAGTCCATTACAATGTTATTTCTTTTATTATATGGCTATCAAATTAGTATTTTTATTATTTCAAAATATCATATCAACAAATTTAACCAAAATAAATTTAACAGGTTGAACATTTTCACTTGAATTTTTAAATTTAAAAAGTAAATAAACTAGATTCCTAAAAATAAAAAGTTAAAAGATGAAATTCTAAATATACAAAAAGTATAAGGACTTGGAGTCTATTTTAACCAAGAATAAATTTTAGTCATCCATCTTGCGGGAAATCTGGGCACCGAATGATGCACCAAAGGACGTCACATCATGGTTTAATAAAGTATTGGGGTGAGGGAGACTTTATATTCTTAATTCTGGAGGGCTGCATTACAAATTCCTTCAAATTATATTTTTATTCACTTAATTGCTTAAAGTTTTTTTATCGAAATTAATATTTAAATTATTATTTTTATCTTATTTTATTAAAAAATACACATCATCAAATAAAAATAATATCGTAATTTGAAATAAAATGAGACAAAATTAATAATTTAACTATCACTTTTAATAAAAAAAAATTAAATTTTAATAGTAAAATGAACAATCTTACAACACAAATATAAAAACAAATTACAACTACAACAAAATACGATAAATCCAAATTCAACTCAAATTTAACTTGGCCCCTGACATGATTTCCTTTTTTGGTTAAAAATCATTTGAAGACAAAGGCTGATGGGTGCTATCACAAATGAAGATATTGTTATAGATGATGGCAGCAATGGCGGCTCCAATGAAGGGATGGATGAAATATTTGGAGGCAAGTTTGTTTTGTGGTTGAAACAAGCACCGTACTTCAAGTGTTATTTCATTGTTTTATTCTTCTGTTTTAAGAGTTGGCAAATTTTAAAATAAAATTATTCCGCTATTAATTTTGAAGATATTTAGATATATAAAGCTTATATCTTGAAGACTAGCTTAATTGAAATTAAAAACTTGAAGTTTGGTTTCTTTTGGCTCAAGACAAATTTATCATTAAACAAGGAAAGTCACTTTTCATATTTTGAAGACATTGGAATAAATCGTAACTCTTACGGAAGTATTATCTTGGACTGATTTTTAGACTTCTTCATATAGATATGATTAGATTATAATTCTTATGTAAACAAAACTTAATTAGTATATAAACTTTAGTTTTGTCTAGGTCAAATTGAACATTAAGAGAGCTGAGACCTTCAAAGTTTGATAGAGCACAATTTGTTTAGGTTAGGAACGTTTTATGTGTACATTATTTTTGTAAGCAATCAAGAGAGTCTCTTGAATTGCAAGACTAAGCTTTCGAGAGAGAAGCTTAGAGTGAGAGTGATCTACTCTTTGTATAATGGTAAGGTTGCTAAATTAGCGACTGTTAGACTAATGTTAGGACTTAAATCATTGATTTTATTGTAAGAGAGATAGTGCATCATCGCTCTGGGTAAGGCCCTGCAGATGAAAATTAAGGTCGAACTATATAAATAATTTTAGTGCAATTATTTATTGTTAATGCATTTTTTGTTTCGTGGTCAAACTGTGGCCACAGTTTCAAGCATCATTTTAACCATAATTTTTGTTTGTCAAGCAAGTTCATCCTCTCCATTTCTTCAATTGATATCAAAGCCTTACACTTAATACAAATAGTGTTTATTCTTGATAATATTTAAATTTAAATAATAGAGAAAAATCATTTATTTGTTAGGTCATTAAATAGAATGATAAACACGATTCAACACGTTCAAACTCATAACGATAATATTGCTAATGTCAACAAAAATAAGACTCAATCGGTAAATTTTTAGATTTATAAGAGTAGTTAATTTATTATAGAGTTAATATGTAGTTTGGCCCCCTAAACTTGTTCAAAAGTACTTAGTTGGTACTTAATTTTTTTTTTGTACCTAATTGGTACCGAACTTGTATTTTGTCACCTAAGTTAGTACATTTACACTAACACTGTTAGTTTATATCAGCGTGGTACCGATAGCCAATCTAGTGGTGGCACATGGTAGCTTTTAAGTATGTCATGTGTTGAGCATAAATAAAAAAATTTTAAAAATATTTGAAATTAAACAAATTAATAAATATATATAATTTTACCCATGTTCATTCTAAATGTGGAAAATTTTATATTTTTTATTAATTTATATATTTTTTATAAATTTTTGAAATTTATATCTACCACATGGCATACTAAAATGCTGTCATGTGTCACTAATGGATTGGTTATAAGTATCACATCAGCATAAACTAACGATGTTAGTGCTGAGGTACCGACTTAGGTGACAGATTACAAATTCAATTACCAACTAAGTACAAAAAAAAAGTCAGATACCAACTAAATACTTTTGAATAAATTTAGGAGACAAATTACATATTAACCCTTTATTTAATTTAAAAATATTCTAATGTTTTATTAATATAAACAATATTGAGAACGAGTGTTTTCTTATAATAATTCTGTAAGAAAAAATATAATAAAAAATTGATATATATATATATATATATATATAAACTCAAGTTTTTCGTTATAAAATCCGAAAAAAGACAAGAGTAAGTGTTTGGTTATTATTAACACTTTGATACAGCATTTCCTTCCAATTATTTAGCATAATTAGAAAATTTTATCGAAATCAAAGTTTGCTTGTGATTTTTGAATTTGACTAAAGGTTAAAACTTAAAAGTAAGCGAACCCAATAAAGAAACTTGTATATAAAAGCTCAAAGTAATCAGATAAGCAGCTGAGATTGATTTGCAATTGATCTCCATTTTTGCAAATCACCCAAGACAATCAAGCAATATAAAAAGGGGCTTCCAACATCTCCAATTTTGAGTACTATAGAGAGTTGTCATGGAAGATTTCATAAGTAGTTTACCAGATGAACTACTTTTCCACATAATTTCTCTACTTCCTTTTGAATCTGCAATCCAAACCATTTTCCTATCAACCCGATGGAGATTTCTATGGAACCTGCCATTGGTTCAACATGGCACCAAAGAAGATGTTCCCTCTGCAGTTTCTGGGTTCATTGCAAATTTTGATGAACACAATCCAACAAGGAATACCAGAAGATTTCGGTTCCATTTCGGGGAATGCGTTCTCTTATCAGCCATACTTGCACCTAACAATAAGCTTCACCTTCATTTCTCAGCTGAAAACATGCAAAATCCAAAACATTTTAGTTGGCAAATAGAGTTGAATAACCCCCAAAATCTCAGTGACCATCAGCCAACTCCCTCTACTTTCTTCGTTAAGACCCTGAATTTGACATCAGTAAACCACCTTAGCAGTGAAGCAGTTTCGTGTATGGTCTCGAAATTTCAGCTTCTTGAGAACCTGAAAATCATTGAGTGCCATGGATTGGAATCAATGAGCATTGATTCTGATACAAAGCTTTTGAGCTTAACCATCTTTGATTGTCCACACTTAAAATCTCTCCATATTAGATCCTATAAACTTAGGACCTTTTTGTATAGAGGGAAATTTCCATGGTTTCTGCCTGAGTTTCATTTCAACCTTGGAAATGCCATGCTTGATTCTAGGCAAGGTCCTGCTTTCAGTACCTTCAAAACATGTGATTTTGATCGAGTGCTGCTGACCATCAAGAATTCTGAAATTCTTACCTTGTGCAAGTGGACTTTTGAGGTATGTTCTCTATTTCTCTGACTCTAGTTTCTAGT
Source organism: Gossypium longicalyx (assembly GCA_025698465.1). NCBI lineage: Eukaryota > Viridiplantae > Streptophyta > Magnoliopsida > Malvales > Malvaceae > Gossypium > Gossypium longicalyx. The sequence goes on from CM047004.1 coordinate 5,004,409, forward strand.
CCATTCATACATTCACCTCTAAAAGGATAACTTATTTTTCTATCAAATTATGTGACTTCCAACATGATTATAACGAATAAAGTTACTTAAACTAAATTCAGTTGATTCGTACAGTCATCCTTAAAATGTGACATCTAATAAATTTTGACATTTAAATCTTAACATTTTTTATATCAAAATCGTTAACTCTATAATTAAAAATATATTATTTTATGTTTTCTTGTTATTGAATGTAATTAATTTTTTTTTCCAAATACAGGCATTAATTTGTCCATCACTATCATCTTTTTTCCAATTTTATAAACTAAAGGAGCTATGGTGGATCGATAATTATTCAAAGGGATTTTACAATTGTGAAGCTTTAATCACATTCTTAAAACTTTGTCCTTCCTTAGAGCTACTCTTTGTGACTGTAAGCTTAATTTTCCTTTCACTTTGAGTGTGTGAAACTACTTCATTTGATCATGAATTAGACATAGCACTGCAATTTTCCTTTCACTTTGATCCTTACCTGTGCAGATTGATCACAATAGCTATGTCATGCCAGATGCAACTAAATGTTCCAAGCAAGTGAGCAGATGCACAAAATTACAGCATCTCAAAGTGGTTAAATTGGAAGGATTTGACAATCAAGATAATGAGATTTTATTGATCGAACGTTTACGAGATGTCATCACCGTCGAGCCATTAATCTTATCGACATCGGACAGAATATGTTTCCGAAATTTGATTAGGGTTACTTCTCATGATTCTCACCCCCCAACGGTGTTTCATTCATTAGTGTCACAAGAAATGTATTCTTACAAGTTTGTTCAAGTGAAACACAATAATCAGTTATGTCCCAAACATGGTCACATGAGTTTGTAGGGTTACGAAATCATAAGTATAGATTCCAACACTATTTTTATAATGCACTTTTTTATTGTATAAATTCTACACTTCAAAGATATATACATAATTTAGTAAGATCATGTGAATTAATAATATCCACATTTTTTCTTGTTTTTCTTCAAACTTTTTAAAGTTGAATACTTAAATAGGAGCAATATGAAAGCATACGACTCTTCCCTGTTTGGTTTCCCGGAAAGTAAGTAGAGAAAATGTAAAGAAAAGGGTGTGCTACATGTTTGAAGATGAAGAGAGAGAAAATATGTTCATAGGTTTCTTTTTTTAGTGAGCCCTTTTTAATAGGAAACGCAAAGTCAAAATAAAAAAATAATTGGAGAGGGGAGAATTGGATTATAAACTTTTGGAAAATTAAAATTGTTGTATATTGGTTCCCAATTTTACAATATTTATAAGAATTTAATAATAATTTTATTATTTTGGGGATTTAGACCGCTTCTTCCTCTCTAGAATTATAGAAGTTTTCATAGATTAAGTTAAATTTGAACGTAATATATGTTTACATATTTTATATTTATTCAAGTCCGACTTGATCTAAAATATAAGTGTAAAATTGTATTCAATTCCGTCCATAGTTATTATTGGTTAACTCAAGCTTATTTTAAGCTCGTCCATATTATCCAAATATCCAAATGTGCACTTCTTTTTTAAGTTTTCCTCACGTTAAATAATGAGATAATATATAATTTGGCCTCTAAACTTATTTATGTGGACCTAGTTGATCATTAAAAAAAAAATTTGACCTAATTAGTCCCTAAACTTATATTCTGTTAACCAAATTGGTCATCCACACTAACACCGTTAGTTTGTAGTTACGTTACATTTCTATCTTATTCACTGGTGCTACATGGCAAACATAATTTATATTTTTATTTCTTAATTTAGGTTAACCATGTGGCATAGTAAAAGATTGCCACATAGACTACCGAATTGGCTAGTGTTACCTTATGGCACCACCAAATTAATTAACAGTATCATATTAGTATATCTGATGATGTTAGTGTAGAGATATCAACCTAATTAATAAAATATAAGTTCAAAAATTAACTAAATAAAAAAAATTAGAGACGAACAGTACATACGAACAAATTCATGGCCAAATTATATAACTCTTTTAAGAATATGTGTTGAGTGTCACATCCATGAAAAGAAATCTGATGGGAGATGTTGAAGAATTGAATTAACTTGTAGAAAGAATTGAATCTGAGAGGGAAAAAAAATATGTCTATATAACTATAGGAACTTCCTATTTACATGACACATGTCCAATATTTTATTTTCTTTACATAAGAAGATAATATTGGCTAAATTTCAATTTTAATTTCTATAATTTTTTATGATTAAATTTTAGTTTCTTACATGATACATGTCTAATATTTTTTTACGTGGTTTTATGGTTAAATTTTAATTTTGATCCCTATATTTCATTTAATTTTCTTTTTTACATGAGAAATAATGGCTAAATTTTAATTCTAATACCTCTATATTTTTTTGGTTAAATTTCAATTTTGATATCTATATTTCTCTCAAATGAATAGCCTAAGGCCTTCCTTACATGACACATGCCCAATGTTTTCTTTTTCTTTATTTGACATGACAAGATAATGGCTAAATTTCAATTCTAATCTCTCTAATTTTTATGATTAAATTTCAATTTTTATCCATATATTTCAATCAAATTTGAGATTTAATTTCTATACTTTAATTTTAACATAATTTTTTAACTTTATAATGTCATTAGTTAGTCAAAATACTTTATTCTGATTAAAAGACTTATGTGAATTTTAAAAATTGGTAACACCGTTAAAATTCTCTATTAAATTCAAGTCAATTATAATGTCATTTTTTTTTACATAGATACCAAGTGAGTATTTATTTCTCAAATTTCAAAATGTCACACCAACAAATTTGATAGAAGAATTTTAATGGTATTTTTAAATGAATCTAAAATTTTAAATTCGAAAAGTCGAGGGATTAAATTCTCAAAAATAAAAATAAAAATATTAAATTCTAAATATATAAAGAATATAAAAAATTTAAGCATATTGTAATATTTAAACTTTTATTCTATAATTTAATAAAGACATATCTTTTATAGAGTTTTGATAGTGATATTTGAATTTTAGAAAGAAGAGTGAAAATTATGTGGTAGGGAAGAATAATTTTAGTCATCTTTGTTGTGGGAAATTTGGGCACCAAATGATGCACCGAAGGACGTCACATCATGGTTACATGGCTCTTTTAATTTTTTTTTTAGGCTTAAGTATAAAATTCATCCTTAAATTATATCATTTTTCTCTTTTGTTAGTATCTAAATTATTAATTTTGTTTTATTGACTAATATTATAATTTGGAGTAAAATGAGACAAAATTAATAATTCAATTAATAATTTTTATTACAAAATTTTAAATACCTAAAAGGGCAAAGTGATGTTTATAAATAGGATGTTCATAGATATTTTGAACAGTGGAAGATAGTATATGGCTCCTGCAGGTAGATAGATGTCTGGAAACAAACAACACAACTCCTGCAAAGTGAAAGCTTGTGTTGTCTTGTTTTTGAAACAGCTGTCTTTAATTGAAGAAGTTCATGGACAATTTGAAGTGGGAAACTTGCAATGATGAAACTATTCAAATAGATTAAAATTCAAGTGAATGTGGGATACATGTACGTGTTTAACATAATCAAAAAACTTATGTCGGATTCAGTAAAATCAAGAGGCTTTTAAATGCTCATACAACACAAACTTTGAAAACAAATTACAACTACAACAACTCTAAATTCATTTCTCTTTTTTTTTATTTTCTCTTTGACCTAAAAATGTCAGAGAGAAAGTTGGCCCCTGACATGAATTTGTCTTTTTTTTTTTTATTATTATTAAAAATCATTGGAAGGGAGAGGCTGATGGGTGCCATCACAAATGAAGATATTGTCATAGATGATGGCAGCAATGGCGGCTCCGATGAAGGGACCAACCCAATAGACCCAATGGTTAGTCCATGTCCAGCTAACAACAGCAGGACCGAATGAGACTGCCGGGTTCATTGAGGCACCATCGAAAGCACCACCAGCCAAGATGTTGGCACCAACTATGAAACCAATTGCAATAGGAGCAATGATCCCCAAATCTCCCTTTTTTGGATCCACTGCTGTGGCGTATACCGTGTAAACTAGGCCGAATGTCATGACGATCTCGAAGATGAGCGCGTTCCAGGTGGATACACCCGAGGATAGCGCGAAAGCTGATGTTTCCTACAGTTCATCGAAACAAGCAATATTAAGCATTAAACTAATATATTTTTTTACATGAAATTAAAGCTATGGATATGAGGGGTTACCATTCCACCGGTGGCAAACTTGAGAAGCAAGCAAGCGACAACGGAGCCTAGCAACTGCGCAATCCAGTACGAAAAGCTTCGTAACAAAGTGATATGGCCACCGATGAATGCCCCAAAGGTGACAGCAGGGTTAACATGACCACCTGAAATGTTTGCACCAACCGAAACCGCCACAAACAAGGCAAAGGCATGTGACAATGATGCAGCTACCAGCCCCGCTGGTGTGCTTGACCCATTGTTCGTTAGCTTGTCTGCCATCAAATAAAACATTAGCCCCTTAATAGAAATTATTTGTTAGATTAATATTTTTTTCATTTTGAACCTTTAATTATCCATTCTACATGAAAATAACAAAAGCAAATGAATTTTGAATCTTACTGTAAGCCATCCCGGACCCTTCCCCGGCAAATACAAAAATAAGCATGGAAAAGAATTCAGCCAAAGCCGCTTTTATCACAGTCGGATGGCTGGCCTCTCCCGGTGCCCCAACCGCAATTCTATTCATCGGCATTTTTCCTCAACCAAAATTTTCTTTGATCAAAACAAGTTTGCTACTTAGGTTTCTAAGAAAGTGGCTTTTAAACATACCTAAAATAACGGCTAAGTAACCGGTAATGCAGGTACCCGGTAAAAAAGGAGCACAGTGCAAGAGTAGGGGGTCATGGTTTTTTATGCCACATGTCGGTGACTTTACAGCTAATAAATGGGACCTCTGATTGCCACGCGTGTGGCTGTGATTGATAGTGGTTACGGGGAATTCGGCTTGATGGCCGACCCAATGATGCGGTGGGCCACGATGATAATTGTGTGGTGTGTGGTCCATTGAGAGTCTCGCAGAGGCGACCGAGATGGGCGGCTAGAAACCGACCATTTGAATATTCTATATCACAACGTGCAATTATTGTGGGCCCATAGGGATAGACTATTTAATGTGGTTGTAAACGGACCCACTAGAATGCAACCCCTAGTATTGGACTTTTTTATAAATGTAACTCTAAAAAATAAATTAAGTATTAAAATAACTTACCCTTTTAATTATATATAAAAATAACCTATTTTCTATAATAAAAAGTGGTGGAGCTATATGATATGGTGCCACCACTTTGCCACGTCAGTCAAGGTATTAAAAAATTATTTTTTGGTGGAGTCATGTTGAATGGCGCCACCAGTATAAAATATTAAGGAAATACTAAAAAATCTAGAAAAATGGGGGACTTAAAAAAAATTTTCATTTTTGAGTGGAGTCATTCTAAACGGCGTCACCACTTTTCTGATTTGTCATGTTCTTATATTTTTTTTTTACTTTTTTTACTTTTTTACTTTTTTCTTATATTTTGTCTCTTTCTTAGATTTTTTTCTTTTTTAAGTTTTATATTATTTTCTTAATTTATTTTGCTTATTTAATTTATATTATTAATTTTAAAAAATTTGTAATATATATTTAAAATATTTTTTAATATTTTTTAAAATTTTAATTATTATTTTTAAAAATATTTTTAACTTTATATATATATATATATATATATTTGTGAAATTAAATTTTTATTAATTTTAAAAATGCATTTTTTAAATTAGTTTTGAAATTATTAGTTTTATAATATTTGAAATGTATGTTTAATATTTTATTAATTTTACATACAATTTTAAATATTATTTTTAAATTCTTTTTTTATCATTAGGTATATATATTTAAATTTTAAAGTTTAAATTAAAATATATATATATATATATATTTATTATAACTAGTCACATCATGTTAGTGATGTGACTATTAATAAATTTAAATATAAATATATATTTTAATATATATATATATATATTTATTATAACTAGTCACATCTAAGTCTGCTAACTCAGCAAATAATTCAACTGATTAGGGGTTCACACTCCTAGTGGACCACCATATTTCCATCATAGTGCCCAAGTCTTTATCATCTAACAGTTACATCGCACAAAATTTGAACAGATCTGTAGAGATTGGAAACTTGTAAAATAATTTGGACATCGCCCTTCCACAACGGATAGCTATTTTCGCACTGATCTTCCTTTTCATTTCTGCTAGCTTCACATTTTTTTTGAATCGCAAACCTACTCTTTGCCGGCTTTGAAATACACAGCCAATATCACCTTCCACAATTTCACCATAAAAAACAACATACACCAAAAACACCTCATTATTCATTTTTAACAAATTTTTTGAACTTTTCCACTTAACACAACAACTACACCACTCAATATATAGAAGAGAACCAAGAGGTGGAGCCATTGTGATTTTTTAGAGTATAGGGTATAGGGAGCCCCGTAGCAATTTTGCCATTTCCTGGTGGAGCCAAATAATTTGGCGCCACCAGTTTTCAAGTCTGACAGCTAACTTATTTGTTTCAGCTTTTTTTTTTTTAAAGTTTTGACTTTCTTTTTTCTTTTTTAAGTCCTTATTTATTTTATTTATTTCAAAAAACTTGAAATGTATTTTTAAAAATGTTTTATAATATTTTTTATAAAGATTAAAAATATATTTTCAAATTATTTTTTAAATATTAAATATATTTTTAATATTATAAAACATTTAAATATTTTCAAAATATTTTTTAATATTTTAAATGATTTTAAACATTTTTTAAATTTTACATAGAATTTTGAAATTTATAATTTTTTATTTATTTTTAAAAATATTTAACATTTTTAAATTTTTTATACAAATTTTATTTAAAAATTCAAATATTTAAATGTTTTATATTATTAAAAATAAAAACAAATAATAAATTTGAAAGCTCATATCTTTAAATTATTTTAATATTTTATATTATTAAAAATATGGTTAATATTTAAAAATAATATTTATAATTTTCAAAAATTAATTTGAGAAATATACATTTAAAATTTAAAAAATCTAAAACTGATATTTAAAATTTTAACAAATATATATTATAGAACATTTCAAATATACATTACAAACTTTTAAAAATTAATAATAAGAAATAAATAAATTAAATTAACTAAAATAAAATAACAAAAAATTATAAAATCTTAATTTAAAAATTCTATGTAAAATTAATAATATATTAAACATACATTTCAAATATTATAAAACTAATAAACAAAATACAATAAGAAAATAATATAAAACTTAAAAAAATTAAAGAAAAAGACAAAATCTATGAAAAACTAATCTAAAATTTAATTTGAAATGTATAATAAAAATAAATAAAATAGATAAAAAAATAAAATAAGAAAAAAAATTAGACTTCAAAAAACTAAAAAATAATTATTTTTTAAAATTTTAAAAATTAATTTGAAAAATACATTTTTAAAATTTATAAATAAATAATTTCACAAATATATATATAAAGTTAAAAAATATTTTTAAAAATAATAATTAAAAATTTTAAAAAATATTATAAAACATTTTAAATATATATTACAAATTTTTTAAAATTAATAATATAAATTAAATAAGTAAAATAAATTAAGAAAATAATATAAAACTTAAAAAAGAAAAAAATCTAAGAAAGAGACAGAATATAAGAAAAAAAGTAAAAAAGTTAAAAAGTGAAAAAAGTAAAAAAAAAATATAAGAACCTGGCAAATCAGAAAAGTGGTGGGGCCATTTAGAATGGCTCCACCCAGAAATGAAAATTTTTTTTAAGTCCCCCGTTTTTCTAGATTTTTTATTATTTCCCTAGTATTTTATACTAGTGGCGCCATTCAACATGGCTCCACCAAAAAATAATTTTTTAATACCCCTGGCTGACGTGGCAAAGTGGTGGCGCCATATCGTATGGCTTCACCACTTTTTACTGTAGAAAATGGGTTATTTTTGTACATAATTAAAAAGGTGGGTTATTTTGATAATTAATTTATTTTTTAGGGTTACTTTTATAAAAAAAGCCCTAGTATTGAGTTCCAGGGATGAAAAAACCCAGATCCGATGGGTTTTGATCCAACTCAATTTGATTAGGTCAGATTTTTTTAAACCGGATTTTAAGGTGAGTTTATGAAAAACCATCTAGGTTTGCCACAATATAATTATTAAAATACTATTTTATATTGATTTAAAATATATAATCATAAAGTTTAGGTTAAAATACTGTAAAACTTTTCGAACATCAATTAGGCCTTAGTTGAAAAGTGTAAATAATTGAACCCTTAACTCAAAAATAATAATCAATTGAGTCTTTCAAATTGTCATTTCTATTAAAGGTCTCTTATGAATTATTAAGCGTTAACGTAGTGGATGATATGATGGCTGACATGAAAATTTTGATTATGTGACCGTTGACATTGAGGGTTTAATTAATTTTTTATTATTTTACTGGAGTGTTATTGATTTTTTGAGATTATATAAAAATTCTCAAGAAATTATAGAAATTTATATAAAAATAACAAAATTGAAAATATTAAATTTATTAAAACATTTATAGAAAATTATTAAATATCATAAAATTTTAAAAAAATTATAAATATTACTAAATGTTATAAAATTTTATTAATATGCTATGAAATAATGAAAATATTAAATAAATATTATAAAAATCTAGAAATGATAGAAAATTATATAAAAATAATTGAAATGATAAAAATTTATAAAAATTAATAAAAAAAAAAGTTAGAAAAGCTTATTGAAAGTATAAAAATTTGTAAAAATTAAAATATATATATGAAAATTATAGTTTTTTTTTTCTTTTTGAAGGGTTGGATTAGATTTTAATTAGGGAGCTTGAAGTGTGATGATAATTAAACTTGGATGGGGTGTTGAGTAAAGGATTCAAGAAATAATAGATTTAGTGTGTGGTAATTTAAGGTGAGTAATGAATAATGGTTTTGGTTGAGGAAACATGACCAATGTGCGTTGATAAGGATGGTTTACAGTGTGATGTGGGGCAACATGTGTGGGAAAACAAAAAAAAATGAGTAGTAATTTTTATTAAAAAACTTAAAACTTATTATAAATTACTATAATATTATATTTTTTTTAAGAAAATTATAAAAAATATATAAGTTATTAAATGTTATAAAAAATTAAAATTATTGCTCTTTTTATAATTTTTTATTATTTTTATAATTTTTGAAAGTTTTATATAACCCCTAAAAATCAATTAAGCTCTCCTAAAATATTTAAAAAGTCAATTAAAACCTTGTAAAATAATAATGATAAAATCAATTAAGCCCTCCACATCAACATTTTTTTATGTCAATCGTCGTGTCATCAAAATTTTTATACCAACCGCCACGTCAGCACTTAATAATATACTAGGAACCTTAATAGAAATGATAAATCAGAAGGCCCAATTGATTGTTATTTTTGGATTAAAAGTTCAATCAATTACACTTTTCAACTAAAGACCCAATTAATTTTCAAATTGTATTCGAGGGACCCTTTTAATACTTTAACCTAATTTTCAAATTATATCATTAAAATAATAAACATTTTAAAATTTGTGACGTATTAAATCTAGTTAACTTTGATTATTCGAGTTGGGTTGAAAATTTATTTTAACCTAAAAAAAAAAAGAGAGGAGGAAACCAAAATTATTGGTAGGGGGACAAAATGAGATGTGAAATGTAAATGTTACACCAACCCCCAAAATTAATAATGTACAGTCAGATCATATTGGACCGACCATCTCCCCAACAAAGAGCTTCTCGTACAATCAATTTCGTCTTTTGTTAATAATTGAATTTATTCTTTTTCTATGATTGATTTTATTTCATCCATCTTGCAATTTTTGTTGATTATTATTGAAGACTTGTCTCCTCACGTCTCCACAAAGACGTAATAATTTATTTCATTAATTCTTTGTTGTAATTTACGTTACTTGAATAAAATATTATGATTTGCCCATTTTCCTCCCCATTTTAGGGTAATAATTTATTTTTGATTCTATTATTAAAGTTATTCATATGCCAAGTCAAATGAAGCTGGGAAATTATATAGGCATTCATGGATAGCTGAGGCACACTTTTAAAAATATTAAAATATTTCTATATTTTTATAGTTAAATTTAAATAAAATATTTTAATATTTATTTACTTTAAAATTGAGTTAGACCAATCAAGTTACGTGAGCTACTCAGTTTATGAATAAATCTATATTGGAATTATGAGAAGCTATTATAAATGTAAGATTAAGCTTTACACGATTATAATATACATTTTTACTATGTTGAAATTAGAGATTTATTCTAACTACTTTAATTTGACATTATTTAATATATTAGTTTTATAATGTTATTAATAAATCTAAACTAATACCAACAAGTGTTGGGTGTAGTAGTAAGACAAATTGCAAAATTGTTGGGAAGAACAACCACATATCCTAAATATGGATTATAAAACGTACATAGAGAACACAAAAATATAAGTCCCAATCAATAATACTTTTAGTTGATGTCATTAAAGTAATACTATGTTTTTTTTTTAAAGAAAAATTAGTTTTAAACATTTAACTTATATGTAAAGGCGGATTTAGGGCGCTGGCAGGAGCCTTGACCCCTTTAAAATGGAAATTTTATCATTTTGACTCTTTAAATTTTAATTATTTTAAATTAGTAAATGTAAAAATACATTTTGGCCCCCACTAAAAATGATAAAAATTTGTTTTAATTCTTTAAAAATTTTAAAGATATAGACAATTTAATTTCAATCCCCCTAAATTTTTTTCCTGACTTTAACCCTGCTGATATTATTTCTTTTTTGGAGGGAGTTGTCCAAAAATTAACTCGAAATTGATGTTAATTGAAGACTTGAGCACAAGTCCTTTACCACTCTATTAATGGTTCAATAAACATATACATTAATGCTAGTTACACGTTCTAATTACACCGTTAATTACAATTCACTTTGCAACTAAAAAACTATTCAACTTATCATATATGTTTACATATTTTAATACAAATTATGTGATTAATTTTCTTAGATTTTAAGTTCAAGCAAGAATTTTAATTGAAGAGTTTGTGTGAACAAGTTGAAGGAGATCTAAATTGTATAGAAATTCAAATGAAAGAACTTCACTACCATATAGAAACCTAATTGAAAAACAATTCCAGTTGTATATCTTGTTCACCCTAACTGAAGATTACAAGTCTACATTGTTTATTTGAAGAAACTTTTTTTATTTTATTCAATTGTTTTAGTACAAAATACTTCTAAATAAACTGTTTTGATGTTTTGTTTGTAGGTAAGTTTTTAAGGAAAAAGTATTAGTGGAATTTAATAAATGAGTTCAACTTAAATTATCGACTTTTATAATTACTAGATGATAGATTAATTTCTAGATAAGTCTCAATAAATGTATAAAAATATTTCGAACTGCGTAATCAATTTTTATGTCAATCTCTACTTTTATACTCTTTTAGTTGTTACTTTAGTTGCAACTAAACCTTCAATTAATTAAAAAAAAAAACTCAACTGTAATAATGTAAATTTATTATAGGTTGCACATGATTGACCAAATTTTCATATGACGTTGACTATGTGATCAAGTAACAATGGCGGGCAGACAGTGGCTTTGTCCCAAAAATGGTGAAATTGTAAATTTAATTAAAAAGTTACAATGTTAATGCAATAATAAATTTATATTTTGATCCCTTAAAATTTTTAACTCAATTTTAATCTCTCTTAAAAATTTTCTAACTTCGCTGCTAACAACCCAAAAAAAAACTCATTAATGGCATCAAGTAATAATGCTGTTAATTTGGATTTATGATTGAGGTTATAAAACTAGAGGATCAAATTAACCAAGGAAAATTAAAATAGAGGGACTAAATCCCAAATTTCAGTATGCCAAATGGACTAAAACCAGAATTAGACCATTTATATTTGACACTTGTTTTGAACCATGTAATTTTTGTAAATACTTATAGGCACCACAACAGGGCAGTTTCATAACAAAAACAAAAATTTATCAACACTCAATTTTCATTTAGTATCAATAATCAAAACAATATAAAATTCAAGTTATGATCAACTAAACTAATATTTCTGCATGCAAAAATGTAAAATGTTCGAAACACACGATAAAATGAAACAAATAAGGCCCTACCCCTTCCAATTCTATCTTCCTCTAGGATCCATAATCTGTGAAAACACATCACTCGTTGTTGTTGCATCCGAAGCTACTTGATCGCCGACAATATCGTAACGATCGGTGTCAACCGATTCGACTTGAGGGATCCATCCTGGGATTTCCGGAATATGATTCGCGCTGTTATCGGATGAATCGTTTTGTATCGAAGCCTCTTGTAGTTGAAGAGCATACTCCAAGTTCCATAACACATCACCCATTGTAGGCCTTTCAACTCCGTGTTCGGCCAAGCATTTCTCGGCCGTTTCGCCGAATTTTCTCAAGGAATCGATGTTGATTAATCCGATTAGATTTGAATCTATGATCCTTTGTAATTGACCTCTCTTTTGCCAATACATACCCCATTCAGCAATGTTCACTTGCTCCCTTGGAAGTGCAGGGTTAATTGCAGGCCTAGCGCATAAAATTTCCATGAGAACGACTCCGAATGAGTACACATCGGATTTCTCAGTGAGTTGCTGTCGGCGGAAGTACTCCGGGTCGAGATAACCGAAGCTTCCTTTCACTGCAGTGCTTACATGAGTTTGGTCTAATGTAGGGCCTAGTTTCGACAATCCGAAATCCGCGACCTTTGCTGTGAAATTTTCATCGAGGAGTATGTTCGTTGTTTTCACGTCTCGGTGAATGATTGTGTCTGATGCTCCTGTGTGAAGGTAGTGCAGGCCTTTCGCAGCTCCGATGCAGATTTCGAGCCTTTGTTTCCAGCTTAGTGATGGAAGATTGGAACCGTACAAGTGTTTCCGCAATGGACCGCCTGCCATGAACTCATAAACGAGGATCATCTCGTTTTGTTCTTCACAGTAGCCTATAAGAGAAACTAGGTGCCTGTGCCTTAACCTGGAAAGCATCAAAATTTCCGTCCTGAACTCGGTTAGTCCTTGCCGGGATCCGGGATTTCCACGCTTTACCGCAACCATGACCCCATTCTCTAGAACACCTTTATAAACCTTCCCAAATCCACCTACACCAATGACCAAGCTCTCGTCAAAATTCTTGGTTGCTTCACGAATCTCTGCGAATGATAGTACCCGGCCTAAACCGTGAGATTGTGCAGTTGAAGCAAGGCTGCAAATCGAAACTTTCGAATCCGAATTTCCCACATTCGTTGGGAGAGAAAACCAGGTAGAGGGACAACGTTTAGGCTTCTTTGGCCGGTGCAAACGCAATAACAGAGCTGCTACGACGAACACTAAAACTGCGAAAACCACTGCCGAGGAAATTGCTAGAGCAACCAATTTTCTTCTCGGGAACTTCGAGTTCTTTCGGATTTCACACACATTTCCAACAAGGCTACCACAAGGATTGCTCATTTTCATGATCTCTAAACCATTCAAAATTGCATTGGTTGGAAGATTTCTAAAATCAGGTGGACCGACTTGAACCAAAATCCGATTAGATCCCATCGAAACATTTGTGACGAAGTCAGCATAGTAAGCAGCTGATAACACCATCGTCTTACTGGAAATATCGAAAGATGTCAAAGCAGATTGTTTGTTGATATAAACATTGAAAATCAAGCTGTTAAGAACGGTACTAACAATGTCACAAAAATGCAGCCTAATGAAATAAGTGAAGCCCTCATCGACATCGAACCTCCACGAAATGTTAAACCTCTGATCGGTCACGTTTGCTTCAGCCATTTCTTGTGCAGAAGCATAAACCGAATTCGGTGCAATTTCAGCTGAGACACCATCGATGTACTTGATCAAATTCGGATTCACCGAAACATTGTTGGCCGATGCAGCATTTATCAAATAAGCTTGATCTGTCTCCCATGTCCTCCACATAGAATCATTCTTGGGAGTCAAAACAGGGCCTCCCATGTTTATCCTGTAAACCGTCTCGAAAGCTACATGTTTTGGGATCTCAACTTCCGGTCCAAACGGAACCGGCACGACACCGGAAGGGAAATTCGTGTCGGGTAAAGCCACAACCTCAATCCCATTAACAAACGCAACCGAGCCATTGCTTGGAGAAAACGTCAATTCCAAACCCGAATCTCCGATCTCGATCACATATTCCTTCATTACTGGAGAGTTTTGACTCGATTTCGAAAACGAAAACCGGTGCAATGTGATTCCATTAGCCATAACTGAAAAAACTGCAGATTTCAAATTGTATCTTGTGTTTTGAACAGGAAAAAAGTGCAACCTTAACCAATGGCGACCAATCTGCTTAGTTCCAATAACATAAACTGATGTTTTTTCAAAGATTCTAACAGAACTATAAAGAGCTGAGTTACTAAAACCGTTAATTACATCCCCAGAAACAACAATGCCACTAGAAGGTGACAATTTCACATTCCGAAAACTATTATCGGGTCGAAAAACCCGAGAACCATCAACTTCGACAGGATTACTTCCGCCGCAATCAATTAAGAAGACATCAACAGGAGTAAAACCAGAACAATTGATGGACTGAACAAAGAAAAGAAATGTGAAAAAGAACAAGACCAACACAACTGAAACTTCCATTTTTCTAATACATACCATGTCTTAATGAGAACACAGTTTGAAGTTGAAACATACCTGAAAAGAAATTTCAATGTCAAAGGTGAGGGTTTTTTTTTAGGGAGGGGGGTGATGAGAGTTATGAAACTGACATAACTGAAACTTTATGAGATTTGGTTCTTTTTCATTTAATATTTTGCTGCATCTAAGGTGAGGAACATGAGGGCCTGATATTTTTCTAAAGAAAAAGAAAGAAAGAAAGACATGTTGCAGGGTCATTGAAGGGGGCCCTGTCTTAAAACACAAACTGACTCCTTTTTCTCTAAAGCAACAAAACCATATTTGATTCCTTGTTGACCAACTACCTTACTTTTTTAGCCCTTTTGTTTTTACCATTATATTCTCCATATCTTTCAGCTTTTTAGCTAAGCTAAAAAGCATGCAAATTTTAAATAAAAAAAAATTAGTATGACTCAAATCTAGATTACATTTTAACAATAAACACTCTATCTATTAAACCAACACATAAAATTAACAATCATTCAATATTTAAATTAAACGAGACCGAAAAGATTTCTTAATATAAAAACTTAAATATATATATATTTATATTAAAAATTATCCATATCCTATATTTATCAGTGTAACTTTTGTGAAGCATAAGCAAAGGTTTTAGCACATGTTCACATGCCTGATCCTAAGACATTGTTTCAACAACTTGCCTTAGATTTTGTAATAATAATAATTTAGTTCCATGGAAGTTATCATTGGAGATTGGACCGCAAAAAGTGCTGTTTATGATTAAAATAAGCAATGTGAGAGAGATTTATAGCAGCTGGGTCTTCGCCTAGTAATTTGCAGTAAAGCCTAGGAGAATGAACTGCGAATTCTTTTTTAATTAAAGTGAAATAAATAAATAGAGAAAAACAGCATGCGTATGAAGTATACAAGGTTTTTAATGTTGTAAGAATAAGAGTTAAGGTGGAAAGAGATTCAGTTGGCATATATAGTCAAACTGACACAGATTATAATAAGCTGACAAAAATATTGACAGTTAAAGTTTGAGAATGAATATTTATAAATAAACTCCATCATTTATTTATTTATTTATTTTTTATTTTTTAATATCAAATCTGAATCCCATGAAGCTACAGAAGTGAAGGGTAGGAGGTGGATCTTATTATCATAGAATGGATATATATATATATAAACAGCTGGAGATTGGTCACCTTATCTGTTACATATGAGAGGATCCTTTTTTTAAGTTTTTTTTTTAATTATATTATTTGTCTCGTAAATTATAGATTTAATTCATATATTTTAATTAAATTATTTTTATTTTTTATTTTTAAAATTTGATGTGACAAATATATTATTGTATGTGTAATCTCATGTCAATTTATTTTTTTCATATATTACTCACTAAAAATTTAGATAATGGATTAAGGATGGTAATTTACGTCAAAATTGAAATTTCAAAGTTTAAAAAATATAAAAAACTTAAAAAGATTTAATTAAGAATATAGACTAAATTTATAATTGTATGCATAGCCGTTAAGTTTTATTGTTTATTTTTCATGTTTTATTTTGAAGTATGCTGACGAAATTGGGTGGTATTAGATCAAGAGTGTTTTAAGTATTTTATATAGATGGGCATTAAAAAAATTGTCCTCTAAAGCTCAAATATTGACTTAATTGGTTATTTATGTGATATGTAATTTGATAGTAATTAAATTAGAAAGTTTTTATAGATGTGAATAAAATCATGTATGTATAAATCGTCAATACCCATATAATTAATAAAAAAATTGATTTTGACTATACATTATAATTTCGAAATTTATTCAATGATGAATTATTTATTCTATGAATAATAAAAATTATAGAAAGATTTAATTTTTTATTAAATATATATTTGAATATCTAGAGGCAATGGTAATTATTTATTTGTTCATTAAAGTCAATCTACCTAAAGAAGAAGTAGGATATATTTAATTGTGTGCTTATCTAAATTCATAAAGTAAATTTTGAGCATAGATATATTATTTTGCAGCTATTTGCTTCATTTGTAAGCTTCATCTTTTTCCTTATTTAATGGGTTAATTTTTTTTTAAATGGAGTAAACAAGTCAAGTTTTATTTAAATATTTTGAATCTTAATTTGGCATTATTAGAAGATAAACTTACTATTATTATTAGCTTAAGCAGTGAGAAAGAGAGGTTCTATCATAAACAAATAAGAACAATAAAACATATTGAGACTTATGTTTTTGTTAATGACTACTGCCAAGAAATTTATGACTACAATTTCACAAACTGAAAGTGCTTTTACATTTGTGGAAGAATGTTTTCATTCGGTAGACTAGTCTCTTATTGCTACTTCAATGGCACAACTCACAACTAATAAGTTTGATGGGTTGAGGGGAATACAAGAATATATCATCGAGATTACTAGTATTGCTGTAAGACTAAAGATCTTAAGGATGATGGTGGATGACACCTTAGCGTAGTTCATTTTGAATTCACTGCCTTTGAATTATACTTCATTCCAAATTAACTATAACACTATTAATGATAAGTAAGATGTTAATGAATTCAGGAGGCATGATTATAAAGTCAAGGAAGTCCTTCCATCAAACTTATAGATCAAGGAGTTGACAAAGGACTTAAGGTAAAAACTAATAAGTTTAAGAAGAAGAAAAATAGTGTATGTGAATGTATCTAATGGCGGGAAAAAAGAACATATGTTATATAAGTGTCACATTTATGAGAAAGTCAGACATTATAAAAAAAAAATTGTCAAAAAATTCGAAGCTTAGTTCGAAAAGAAAGATAACTTTTTTATATTTTTGTATATTCCGAATCAAACATAATTAAAATTCATCATAATATGTGGTGGTTTGGTTTTGGTGTTACTACTTATATATTCAACATGATGCAAGGATTCCTTATAATCCAAACCACTAACCCAAATAAAGATTTCCTATATGGGTTAGTATTTAGTACACTAGCAGCGTACTTTTTATTCCACGAGCAGTATTGAAAAATTGACAAGTGTCTATTTTATTTTAAATATTTAATTTTAATGTAAGGCCCCAAAAAAGTGGTCTAATGTAAGGCAATTAAGCTATTTACTTTAATAGAAATTAAATCACGGTCATTCATTTAATTGTTTGATGGATGTATTAGATTAAAATTTGATCATTATATATTGATTTTCCCTCAAACTATTAGACTTACACACAAAAAAAAAAAAACTCATAAAGTTATAACCTCTATCATTAAGCTTTGTGTAACAAAAAGGAAATAGTAAGAAAGAGAAATCAATTTACCGTAATGTTCTTTATCAAATCCAATAACGAACTCCAAATTGCGTCATATAATTTTTATATTTATAACAATCATATTATTCTGAATATCTTAAAATTATTACAATATTAACTTTTTTTTATTTTCATGATATTTACAAATCCAACATAAAACCTAAAGATTTTAAGTCTCCAACACTCTAAGAGATAATTAAACAGCAAGGAGAATTGATATTATACCCAATGAATGGAAGGGGAAAAAAGTCTGAAAAAGTAGTTTAATGATTAAAGAACATTCATGGGTAGCTCTTCTTTATCAGATTCATATATGACAGACAGAATTGCTTAGAGAAAATTAAGTAACTTTAAGCCAAGAACTGATATTCAATTTATAGGACCCTTTTTTACCACAAATATAATGGGGCTTGAGTTGGTTAGACCGATGGCATTGCATATTATATACTCCCCATTATAATTTTACAGTACAAGCTAGTTTAGTATGTAAATTTTGCTTCAACGTTTAAATTGATACTTAAATCTTTTTATTTTAAGGTTTAAATTGGTGTTTCGGGATTGTTTTTTCTTATAATTAAATATTTGAACTTGGCTTCTTAATTTAATTTGACACTTAAATTTGATTTTTTAATTTAAATTGATACTTAATTATTTAAATAAATTTAAACTATAAAACTAAATTCAAGTGAATATTTGAACCTAAAAGAATTTAAGTAACAAATTAAAAATTGAAGTACTTAATTACACGAATTTAAGTAACAGATTAAAAATTGAAGTCTTTTTAATGAATTACTATCAACTAAATCACGTGTCATAGCAGAAATAAAAAGGACAAAAAGGAACAAAATGAGGTGTGCAAAGAGAGTTGGAAAGGAATAGTCGCCACTTTGACTGTCCCATCCAAATAGGAACCAATGCCTTCAGCCTTCAATACTCTGAATTGCCTGTTTCCCTTAAATGGTTACTCTCTCAATCACCTCTTAGCTGGCTTTTGGTTTTTCGGTTTGTTATATCTATCATGCAAGTACCTGTACTATAAATTTATTTTATTTTATTAAAAAAATAGATCAATAAATTTTTGTACGTTATTATTAAAATTTAGTATAATTAAAAAATCACTATACCGCATGCTAAATAATAGAATAATCAGTTTAATTTTTAATTTAATATACAAGAATTAACATATTTATTTTTTAAATAAAAATAACAAAATGTAATTTAATTTATAGTATAAATTTAATTAATCAGTCATATTCCATATATACTTGAATGTAAGTACAAGAAATATTCGTACCCGAACTCAAATCCGAGATTATTTCTCTCATAGATGTTGAGTTTGCTCTATTAAGTGTTTATACTTTCCACTTTCCAGTAAAATGTGCCTCACTCCATTACTCCAATTAGCTTATCTCGAGCTACTGCATTTTTATTTTTTCTTTGCAGAAGTGTGGCAAACTGCACCAAAGCTACCACTTCCAATGGAGAAAGTTAAAAAGAATAAATCCCAAATTTGATACTTCCAAGACAAACATCATCATGACCTGAAATTGAAAATATTATGTATTCATGCAAACAAGTAAAAGATTGTTACTGTTGGGAACTGCAGCTGTAAATAGCAACCTCACTTCTTGGTGAAGCTACTATAAATCTCTCTGTCGTGTCAGTAAATCATTTTATGGCCTTATTTTTCTTGGTAACAACACTTTTATAGCTCTATTCAATTTCGAAATTTAACGAATTAGTCACTTTTTTTAAAAAAATGAGCAACTTTTATTGATGTTCTAAATCAATCTTAATTATTGGGATTAAAAGGAGTTGGCTCTCAAAATGGTCACTACAACAATCTTATTATTGCCACATGTGGTGTAAAGATGAGGGTTTAAACAGAGATGGGAAGATTTATTGGAATTTACCTCAATGTTACCTAACCTAAATAAGACTAGCTTTTACTGTAAAATGCAAGGGTGTAGCTAGTGGAGCCTTAGGTAAATGGGAAATTTAATTCTAAACCCCCAAAAGTAAACCTACTAATTTAAGTCTTTTAAATCTTTAATCAAATAAAAAAAAAAACTGCACTTTTGGCCATTTTTAAAAATTAAAAATTCCCAATTTAAGATTTTTTTATTTGACCCTTCAATATTTTATAGTTTTATCATGACCTCTCTTAAAAAAAATTTTTTAGCTTTACTCCTCCTGTAAAACCAATAACACACCATGAGAGGGTGGTTTCTATTTGGTTCTTTGTTGTAATGAATGTTTTGTTTTATGCTTTATGTTGTTGATATTTTTATTTTTATTAACCTTATTTGGATTACGAAAAAAATTTCTTATTGACTCTTAAATAAAAGAATTAAAGCGTTTTAATGTATTCGAACTTAAGTATTTTTTGCATTGACAATAATATTATTAACATTACCAATCGAGTTAAGACTCAATTAATAATATAAATTAATAGTTAAGACAATCAAAATTTCTAATATTTTTATGACTTAAGACTCACCATTTTTCTCAATTTGATATTTAAGCACTAACATCGTAAACGACCACCTCCTCCAACTTATAAGAAGCCGTCATGTGTATAATTTTTTTCCACCTCAGACATCTATATGGAATTACTGAATAAATTATACGAAATCTTTAAAATATTAAAATATTTTTTTTCAGCACTGTTAATAGACCACGTAACACAAAGAAACACTTTTTTTAAATATATATATATATATATATTCTTTCATTAAAAAAAAGTCCAACAAGGAATGGGCCCATACAAAATTAAAGCCTTCCCCACAAAAATCTTAATTATCTTAATTATCAAAGGAGAGTAAATTTCCCAAAATTTTAAAAAATTATTGGATTAGACTGTATTTTTTATGTTCGGTTTAATCCTGTAATTTTTAGAAAATACAATCTAATCCAGTAATTTTATTTTAAAAAATGGCATTTTTTGATAAATTTACTGATATAAGGATACGGTTGGGGCTATTATGCCGAAAAAACCACACACTTGTGATAAATACTTATAATTATCATCGAATATGGCATCAAATTGAGGAAAAGCTTCGAGGGCTAAATTGAATATTAAACCTATTTTTAGGCAGCACAAAATATACGAGGTTCAACAGAACATCACTCAATTAATGGCAAAGTATAAAAGAAATGTAAACTGCATATTTGTTTACAAAAAGATTAGAACCTGACTTTTTGCCTCATCTAAACATTTCTTTTGGTAATCAAAGTGGAAAAATTTACAGAAAAACACATACATCATCCAAGTTTTGGTAAAAGAAGAGTTGCAGAAATTTATAGAAACAAGTGGAAAATCCAAAAAACCACACCTCAAATAACACTAAAATTATCAACCCTTTTCTGATCAGTAAGCAAAATTAATATACCCCGGAGACAAATGAACAGCCCCAATCTAAATGCTGTTTTGCCCCCTTGAAAGAATATGGATTTATCCCTCTCAACAGCCACCCCAAATTCACAAATCCTATTCCTAAAACCCTACTTTTAAACAAATGTAACTACAGTCACTGTGGTGCCTACTCACCGGTGTTGACGTTACCACCCTCGATCATTCTCGTGTGTTCTTTGGTTCACCTTTCACATAGAACATCGTTACAAGTTGCATCATCCCCCATTTGTCTGAAATGATTCAGGATTGTTTGACCAAGAGATTCATAGCCGACAGCTTGGTGGTAGTTCCAGCAATTCAAATGAGTGAAATGAGCAATATACAGCAGAACCAAGGTATTTTATACTTGCAAGCCAAACTAAACCAGCCGATGCTGACGCAAGCCCTTCCCAAAATGAGGTTGCATTAAACGAACATACAAGCCATTTTTGGCTACCAAAGAATCATGTGTTCCTTCCTCCACAATTCGACCACCATTAAGTACTACAATGTTGTCAACATGCCTCATCATTGCAGCTCTATGGGCTATCAAAATGGTAGTTTTGTTCCCCATTATCAGCGTATCAAGTGCCTCCTGGACCACTCGGCTAGATTCAGATTCAATGGAAGAGCTAGCTTCATCCAATAATAAGATGGGAGCATTCTTCAGCACAACTCGAGCGATGGCAATTCTTTGTTTCTGTCCTGGGGTCAAATCCACACCCCTCATACCGACATGTGTGTCATAACCATGAGGCAAGCTGCTGATAAAATGGTGAGCATTAGCTATCCTTGCAGCCTCTTTCATCTCAGCTTCACTAGCATTGTGCCTTGCATATATGATGTTTTCCCTGATAGTAGTTGAGAAGATTATGGGTTCCTGTTGAACAAGACCCAAGTGATTCCTCAACCACCTCAAATTGTAGGTTTTTAAATCCCGCCCGTCAAGTAGAACCTGACCTGCTACTGGATCATAGAATCTTTCAATCAAAGATATTATGGTACTCTTCCCAGAGCCTGAAACTCCAACAACAGCTAAAGTTTGTCCCCCATTAACTTTAAGACTAAAATTGCTCAAGACCAAAATTTCTGGACGAGTAGGATAGCAGAAATCAACGTTTTTCAACTCAATGCTTCCGTAGACATTAGGTGGCTTCAATGCTGTGTTATCATCTGGCTCGATTTTAGGGACTCGCTCAATAATTTCAAACACTGAAGTGAGAGATTTCCGCCTCTTAAGAATGTATGGTGCCAATCCAAATGGCTCCACAAGTGCAAAAGTAGCAAAAGAGAAAACCATGTACTCCTTTACAGCTGTAGGCAGATCCATGTACCGTCTTTTAACACAGAGTGCAGTGTACCAAAGGAGAAGAGCATTGCAGGCAAAAAGAAGAAACTGTGAAAAGCCAAACGCAAACCCTATCGCCATTCCATGAAAGAAACTCTTTTTCAATATTCTCTTCAGCTGCAATCTGTAGAGCTCCATTACCTTATTACCAGCGCAAAATGCTACAACAGTGTAAATGTTTCTCACTGCATCCTCAAGGACCAATGATGCCTTCCTATGCATCTCCTGGATTCCCTTAGAAAATCCAGCGAGCCATAATTTCTGCAACATTTAAGTATGCAACGATTCAGAAATTCGGACATGGAAAATTTAAGTTCAGTAAGAAAAAGACAACGGCATGGAGGAGATAAAGAAGCAAACAAAATACATGGATAAAATTGAAACTCCACTTCTTTTTTAATAATGAAGTGAAAACCAAATAACAAAAGATATGCAAACCTGTGCAATAGCAGAGACAGTTAGAACTGGCAGGGTTGCAAATGCCACAAGCGCCAACCGCCAATGTAGCAACATCCCAATTAGCAAAGCAACAAGAACAGCAGTACTATCCTGTACAAATATTGAAAGTCGGTTGCTAAAAGCAGCCCGTACAAATGTAGCATCGTTTGCCAAGCGCATGGACAAGGTGTCAGCATTATTCTCTTCTTCATCAAACCATCCAACTTCATTGCGCAGCATTGCTGTCGATGATGGGCAAAACAAGGTAAACAATATGCACTGAATTCAGCATTCCAGTAAATTTGCAAAATTGATTTGAAGATTCAGATACCTGAAAACATCATCCTGCGAACCCGTTCAGTCATCTTTTCCCCCATAATGCCAAAGTAGAAATGTTGCAAAAAGTTAGCAACAACAGTCACTATACCCATACAGGCAATTATCAAACACCACCTGTCTACTTCATCCTGTAAGTGATGAGGTTCCTGACGCCTATAATATGCAGTTACTATCAGAGCAATAACATAAGCAAGAAGTGGATTAAAAGAGCCAAAGATTGCCGCGCCAATGCTTCCCAACACAGCATAGAGCCACTCTGCAAAACTAAGTTGTGCCAACCTCCAAAATGATGGAGCTTCCCTATGATGTGCTTCCTTATCTTTCATTGGGATGTCACCAGAGTGACTGAGAGGACGACTAAAAGTCTGAGAATGGGAACGTTCACTTTTAGGGTCAGAAGTCAGAAGGGGTGATACGGGAGATTCAGGGTCTGAACCACTTGATTTCGGCCTCTGGGTAGACTGAACGTCAAGTTTTGGCAACTCTGGTAGTCTCATTTCAAAACTATCCTGCCTCCTGATTGATGGTTCCTTATCACCACCATCCACAGGCAAACCGTTTTCCTGCATTTTCTCTGGTGGTGGACTATGAGCCTTAGGTGATTCTTGTGAGTTAAAAGCACCATCATGGGACCGGAATCCACCAGGAACTCTTTGAAGAGATGGTGATTTGATCAATTTTGGAGATGATGATTCTTGGAAGCTGTAAATTGATGAAGACTCCTTTTCAATCTGGAAAGTAGACGTCTCCTTGTAGTTCCTGACTGGTGTCCTGAAAAATTATAAACAATCATAAAAACACAGGAGCACTTTTTGTTTAATCTAAATGAAGAAAAATTACTAACAAGAAACAGACTTTCATAATCTTCCAGCCTTTTCAATAAAAGCATCTATAGTTCTTATTACCTCCTTGGAAGTTTTGCAGCCTCTTCACATTTAAGGAGCTCTGCATACAAGCCATCAAGGGCTAGTAACTCATCGTGTGTACCCATTTCAACCAGCTGACCCTCTTCCATCACAGCTATATAATCAGCATTTCTTATGAGACTAAGACGTCGAGCAATTATTATGGTTGAACGCCCTAACATGAGAAGATCTAGAGCTTCCTGTACAGTTCTTTCAGCCTCAAAATCAAGTCCACCAGTCACCTCATCAAGCAGAAGGATGGTTGGGTTCAAAAGCACAGCTCTAGCAATAGAAAGTTTGATTTTCTGTTCTTCTGTCAATGCTAAGCCAGCCCTCCCCACCTGAAAGTCACAGTAAATGATTTTAACAAAATATAACATAAATAAGAAATATATATATGATCATCAAGATAGGCAAAACTAGTATATCTTGTGCTCCCATATTTCACCTGTGTCTCATATCCTCTCTCAAGCGAACTAATAAATGTATGGGCATGTGCTATTTTTGCAGCTTCTTCGATTTGATCAAGCGTAGCATCTCGTCCATAAGCAATATTATCTTTTATGCTCAAACTAAGTAATGCAGGTTCCTGAGTAACAAGTCCTATTTGGCTTCTCAGCCACTCCAGCTTTAGATTTTTAATATTCTCTCCATCTAGAAGAACTTCCCCTGCATCACACAAAATAAAATCATTTACATCATGTTGGCTAAACACCATGCAATGGTTTCAACACCTAAACGGCATGCCACTGCAGTGCGATAGATAACATCATATGGTCATAATACCTAATGTAGGATCATAAAACCGTTCCATGAGCGGAATAATACTGCTTTTCCCAGAGCCATTTCTGCCAACAAGGGCCACAGCCTTTTTAGCAGGTACAGTGAGGTAAAATCCACTCAATATAGGGATTTCAGGTCGAGAGAGATAACTAAAATATACATTGCGAAACTCAATATTTCCTTGAAGGGAGGGTGACATGTTCCCTTCCTGATTAGAGCCAGAGGATGACCGACTAATCATCTCAAAAAGTCTATAAGCAGCAATTCGTCCTTGGTCAAATGAGTAGAAATTTGTTGCTGCCTGGTTCAACCCACTGCACAATATGGAAAGGATTGATAAGGAAGTGCAGATTAGACAGAGCAGGAAGAAAGAGAAGCTGATGCTTACAGGCCACTTAAAATTACAGCAAAAAGAGCTGTTATTATTTCACCACCATGAGCTCTGTGATGTGTGACCAGGAACCTTCCGACCCAAAGTTGTAAGGCACAAGAACATATAGCAAGCCCATATGTAAATCCAAGCCCAAGCCCTTGTACAAGACTAATCAATATACCATATCTCAAAGTTGCTTGCAATGAGGTTGCATAAGAATATTTGGCCAAAGTTTCATTTGTAAATGCATACAAGGTCCTAATATAAGAGACTGCCTGCAAAAAAACGAAAACTATATGTATATTAGCATCATTCTCTACTGTGCTTACCCTTAAAGAAGGCTGATTCTATGTAGAAAGTGAAGTTCAACAAAGAATTCATGTCATCATTTCAACAAATTTAACAGTAATGAACCCTCAAAGGTATAATGTGCACGATGCATTGATGATAAAGAAAATCTCTAGTGCAAGTTCTCCCTAGCTTTGGGCAGCTTCTTTACTCCAGAAAGCAGAAGCAGTGTCCAAAGTTCAAAAAGAGTTTTATAAAATTGTTTTAGCTTATAAAGAAACTGCAAATCAGCTTTCTGCAGGCTGAAAGGGATCTTCTGACAAGAACCTCTACATACAAGTTTAATAGAAACTTCAAATAAACAGAAGGTATTGTTATGTAAATCAAGTTATTTCAAATCGACAACACCTTTGAAAAGCTAGCAGCAATTTTTTCCCATAACTCCAGCCTGGCTGAAGAGTATTCTAAACTAAGCATCTAAACATCCCTATAAATATCAAGCAAGCATTGGAGGTAAACCTTGCCATCATTTCTGTTTCAAATACAAATAACTAGCAAAGTTTATTCCATAGGTCCTTATATTAATAGCCAGTTCAACTAAACTCATGCTCAAATGTCAACAATAACTGCACTCATAAGTCAGTGTATACCATTTGGATAACTCACTTTAAATGAACATTAAGCAAAGTAGCCAATTTAAATTCACTTAACAACATTAAGAAAAATAAGTCTGGTTGAAAGTAATGGAGCCAGAAGAGAACAGAAAAACCTGTTCAGCAACGCTAGCTGCCTCAGCATAAGCATCTTGGATGTTCTCAGCAAGCCTATGAAGAAATATATTGGATATGCCTCCAGCAGCAACAATGAATGGACCAGTAGCTAGTGTTATGAGAACAATCTCCCAACAGTTGATAAAACCAATAATTAGACCACTGAAAAATGTAGCCATGTTATGAATGTAATTCCCAACCTGTATCATCATAGGAATATTAGGATTGGAGCAGACATCTGTGAGGAAATACCACCAAATAATAAGTCACTAATTAAAAAAAGTAGCGAAACCCACATGTGACTGAACATACTTTTTCACTAAGAGCAGACTGGATGAGCAGTACATCACTCAATACTTGACTCACTATGTCTCCATTATTCCCATAAGTATCAAAAAAGCTCATATCTTGGTTCAATAAAACTTGAACATATTTTGACCTGATGACAGCAGTCTGCCTCTCTCCCGTCAAAATCCAGCACGAAACCTCTATTACACAGAACAAGTCAGTGACAAGTGGCAGGAATGATGCATCAATCAGAAGGAAACAGAGATGAAGCAACAACCGGATTTGATATAGATCAACTTACCAATCCAGCCAGCAGCGAAAACACCAGCAGCAATATAAACAATGGTTAAAGCAAGCTGCAAAACAAGAATGAAACAATTGGTGGCATGCAGAAGTACAAATAACAGAGAGTCTGAAGAAGACTACAAATTTTAGCTGCTTATATCAAGCAAAAGAAGAGAAGAATTAGACAAAAACTAAAGCTACAAAAGATGATTTTGCTTTGTCCCATGTTATTTGCACATTAACACCTATAAGAATAAAAGAAATCCAGATTTAACCCAGAAAATGGAGAGTTTTTACATCTTCAGAGTAACAATTAAAAATGATATATTAGTTGCAAAGAAGTAGAGATATTCACGTGGAATCAGTTTACATGCACCCATGATAGCAACTACATGAGAGAGTTGCAATACACATAGCATCAAACTGGAACTATAACCAAAATGTCACAGTTCGATTTGCAATTAACTAAACCATCAAATTAAAAATTCCATTCTCTCTGCAGTTCACACCTATTCATCCACCTTCTTTCCGCTAACAAATATAAAAGCCTCAGAAATTCTAAAGATGAAACACATCCTTCACTTCTGAATAATATGCTAATCATTTCTTCTAATGAAGGAAGTAATTAAGCCTATGTTTAGCGGATTCAGGGTTAGGGTCAGATATGGGAATGTGTCCAATACAAACATGCTCAAATTTGTCCCAAGTTTTCCATATATTTGGAGGATTATATCCATATCCATGTCCAAATATTTGGAGGATAAGGTGTCAAGACAAAGGTATCTTCTATTTTAAGAAAAATGAAGATCCCATATAACATAGGTTAAAGACCATCCATCCACCCAAAATACTAGAACAGCAATATCCTACTATGACAATACAGTAGCCTATAAAAGCAATAACCATTAATCTTAATCTCATATAAAATAGATTTCCAACATTTCATGTTTTTTGACACCACAAAATTTCCTTACGATCCATTTCAAAGCTAAAATCTCAGCCCCCTCCCCCCACCCCAACAACAAACCAAAAATAAATTGCTTTTGCCAATTGCAAGCCAACAAAACTTAAAACCCAAAACTTTTATACACATTGTCATTTCCAGAACACATTTTCAATTAACAAACCATTATCCAATATACCAAAAATTAAAGAGTAAGGAAATTGCTTAAATTCAGAATCAAACGGTCCATCTCCCCTAATTATACCAACTTTCCAAATATAAAACATAGTTAACTACACTGTCAAAATTGCAAACTCCTGAAAAACTATAAATTGATCAACTAAGACACTAACCTAAACCTTTAAAATCCCAAAATTTAGGTTTTTTCTTTACTTCCTTAATAAATAAATAAAAATAGCTAACCTCTCTAAACCTGTCAATCTGCTCATCCAATCTCTCCGGCCCCGTTAGTGACGACCCAATTCCAAGAACATGAACAATCTTCGCAAAGTAATGCAAGTAAACAACAAGAGCCGTCCCATGAGCAGCAGCAGCAACCGATCCAACGATCATGAGAACCCAATCAAGCCTATCAGCACAGGCAAAGAGTCTCGAGAAAGGAACAGCAGCAGGTGGCGGCTCCAGCTCTTCAGCCTCCTCCATTTCCTCCTCCGCCTCCACCTGCGCCGCAGCAGCAGCTGCTGCTGCTTCCGCAGATGTATCCAAGTACGGAGAAGGCGATTCCGGTGGTTCCGAAACCTCTGATACTGGTGTCAACGGCTGTATATGGGGTGGTGACCACCCAAACAAACCCCTTGATATCATCATCTTGAAACCAAACCCAAACCCTAACCCTTAGTACTCTTCCTCTAAATTTAGCAGAAACTTTAAGCCGATCTGCTAAATTCAGAGACCAAAAAAATTGCAAAAAAAAAAATCAGATTTTTCCTCCACTTAGTTAATAAAAGGTTTGGGTTTTCTTTTATATAAATTGGGTTTTTTTGTTTAGTAAAAATTTGGAGAGCAGGTCAACTATGGCGGAAGAAACATAAGAAAGAAGAAAGAAAAAAAAAAAAAAAACTGAAGTAACCCACGGTTACATTCAAGCAAAAGAAAAGAAAAAATAAAATTTAGGAGATTTCGATTTTTGGAGGCTTTTTAATGATTCCATTTTTTGTTTTTTGTTAACGGCAAAAAGTATATACATATATATATATATATATATATATTTGCTTATAGGATTTTTCTTTTTTTGACAAAATTTTGCTTATAGTATATATATTTTTCTGGTAAAATGCTGATAGGATATTTCAATTTTCTTTTATTATTATTATTTTTTCTTAATTAAATTGTCTGAAAATATTTTCAAAGTAGATTTTATGATATTGAGCTGTGTTTATTAATAATTTTGTAATTATAGGATATTATGTAAGTATTTTTTATTGATTTATGTAAAAAATAAAATATTGTTAAAATAATATAATTTATTTAGTAAAATCATGGTTTTTTTAATATTAATTCAATTAAATATATAGTATAGATATTAAATTATAATAAAATGAATTATAGAAATCTAAAAGGTGAAAATCATTTTAAAGTATATTTGAAAGCCTACTTATAATATTTATAAATTCCATAATTAGTGTTGTTTATTAATAGAAAATTAATACCAACTTCAATGTGTTTTAAATTCAAAAACTGTTTTCTCAAAATTTAATTATAAGTTCTCACCAATAATAATAATATTATTATTATTATTATTGTAGGTTAAATACAGGTATTAATCCTTCCACTATTTATATTTTAAAATTTTCAAATTCTAATTTAAACTCAAACGATAACAGATAAATTTTTTAATTTTAGTTCTCTAATTTAATTATATTTAATTTTTATATTTTTAAATTTTTAAATTTTAGTTTTGACTTAAAATAATAATCATTAAATTCGTTAATTAAATGTATTTATATTTTTAAAAATTCAAAAAAAAAGAAGAAGAAGAAGATTTGAAGTAAATTAGTGTAATCCAAATTTAAAAGTATATTTTTGGGAAATAGGGCGAACAGCTGGATCTTCGCTTGACATTGGACATTTAAATAATGACACGTGTGGATGTCTGTAAGTGTCAGGGTAAGTTTAGCATTGCTCAGAGGAGCATTTTATTTTAGAGACTAAACCTTTTGATTTCCCCTCTGCCATTGCCAGTCCATTTGCTCTGTTGTTGTTCCCTTTGCTTTTTTTATCTTTTCACTTTCGCCCTTTCTTTCTTCTCCCTTCCTTTATTTTTATATATAATTTGGTTATGCCAATGATTGTTAATTATTATTATTTCCAATTTTTTTTTTAAATCGATTAAGTAAAGTACTATAGAGGCTCTAATATTAAAAATGGGAAAATTAATATTTGTATATTAGATTAAAGAATAAATTAATTAATTCTGTTAAAATTTTCGTTTATTTGTATTGTTAAAAACTAGCATAATTGATAGAATAATTAGATAATGACATGTGGTATACTTGTGTAACTCATATTGATGTACAAATATCAATTTTTAACAATTAAAGTTGATGGAACTTTTAACAAAATAATCACTTTACTCTTTGATCTAATATATAATGCTAAATAGAGATAAATTGAGCCAAATGCAATCCGACTTTTAATACAGTGACCTCTATAGTACTTTTACCATTAAGTTCTTCCATTAATTTAACCATTGAATTAAGTAATCTGGATATTAAATGCCAGTTTAAATTTTACCTAAAGCATATTTAAAACATGTTGATTAAATTATGAACACATGTAAATTTATTATATAGATAGTTTAGACTTAACATAGACAACACTCTTAAAATTTATGATGATTGTCCTTTTTAATACGTTAAATATAAGTCATCAATGCAATAAATATATGTTTTAATGTGTTTCAGATCATATAGAAGTAGGTATTTTAACGCCCAAAATGATACCTTAATTGATTGAAAAACTCGGTTGATTAAAATACTTTGAAATTTAAAAATCAATTTAAAATGTAAACAATAATTAAAAAAATACTGAGAAATTTGGAGAAGTCCTAAAATCAGTATCATATTTAAAGATATAAAACTCAAAGTTACCTGTAAAGCTAAAAACCAACATCATTTATGTAATGCATTTAAAAAAATAAAATAAAATTAGAAATAATTTAATAGATTTTCTGAGAACCCTCATTCCTATCAAACATCATCTTGGTAATATAGTTAACTTCTAAATTATATGATATGGATTAAAAACCAATATCATTTATGTAATGCATCTTAAATAGCATAATTTCTTTTTGGAGCATTCCCACTTGACAAGTTTAAAATACAAGTTATGATCACTATAAAAAAAAGATTGATTACATAAAAAAGTATGAACTAATTCCTTTAAAGTTTCTTGGTTGAATTTAAACCTATTTCCAAAGTAGGAGAATCATCAATGGATTCATTTAGATGAAACCAAGAAAAGAAGATTTATTTTTTATAAAAAAGGGGGTAAATTGTGATTCCAAAATTTGTGTTGTGTTGTTTTAGATAATAATAATATGGGGTATTTGATCATGGACAGATTGGAGCATATGTCCTATTGCCACAAACATCAATAAAATATTTAAAATCTTTGGATACCATTAAATTCTAGCATATTTATAGTGAAGTAAGCTGCTTTTATTATTACAATCCTATGTGTTGGCTTAATAATTAGTATGTTCACTGTTTTAGATATGGCCCGAGTTTGAGTTACGCTAGTTGTTTTACTATTAAGCTTTTTCCTTCCTTTTTGTAAATTTACTAAAAAACATTATTCATTTTAATTTTTATTGGTGAAATTTTAAGGTCACATATTTAATTTTTATATTTTTTTAAAAAAATTGAAATTACTTAAATGATAGCAAATAATTTTTTTAGGTTAAATTATGCAATTAATTCCCTATTATGTATAAGTTATGGATTTGGTCTCTATTATCTAATTTGATACTTTTAGTCGCAATATTATATGAATTATGAAATTTTAATACTAACTCAAACAGTAAATGATAAATCTATTAACTAAAATAACGTAGCTTTTTTTTTTGTGAATATCATATGAAAATAGTAAGTTGATATAACATTATATATATATATATGATATTATGATTATTGTATAAAATTATAAAAATACATAATTTAATTTAATGAAATTATGGATACGGACTATGTCAAAAATCAAAATTTTAAAATTAGAAAATTATAACCACTAAAAATGAAATTAAGGTATAAGAATTAAATTCGTAATTTAAAAAAATAAATATATTAATAATAAAAATGATTTTTTAATGCATTATTGAACAAATGACACTAGGTAAAGATGATGCGTTAGAAAATTTTAAAATTAATCCACTATTCTCTTTGAAATTGGGGAATATATTGATTTTTTTAAATACCGTAAAATAATTGGATAAAAATATAATTATGAGAATAATAAATACGCACTATTGTAAATATAAAAATTTTAATTTTTTAAACATGTTTGACTGATAAAGTGTAATTATATAGTAGTTCTTAGTATCATGTTTAGTACTATTAATTATAATTTCACAACTATATAATTTTAAATTCTAAAAACATATTAATTAATATAAGTTTTGTTAATAACACTTGAAAAAAATCTCTAAACAAGTAACAAAACTTAAATCAAATCCTTTTATATAATATGTTAGTCCAAGTTGACAGTACGATTACTGTTGAAAAATATGAAACTGGTCATTAAGTGTTAGGGAAGTGGGCGCTTCCCCAGCGCCGGATCTATAAGAAGACAACTTCCATATTTGAAGTGTTGGTAATTTATTAAACAATTTGAATGGCTACGTTGAGTATATGGACGACATCTAGGTCATTAATTAAGATCATTTCACTTAGGGAAACATATTTTGAAGCTTGGATCGGATCATATTACCCTTATTTAATCCCTAGAATCAAGAAAGTGGGATTGGATTGAATCACTAAAAATTTAGTCGTTAATAATCCTTGTTTACCTTGATTATTATTATTCTATTATGTTTAGCTTATAAGATGGATGTTTTATAGGAATTGGGATTGTGATAGATCTTCTCTATCTTAGCAAGTATTGAAATATTCTTTATAAATTGAGAGACATATAGGTTTTTGTAACTAGAATTGAGAGCACTAACTTTATTCAAGTGAGCAACTTTTCTATGAGTGCATATTGATAATAAAACCTTTTGTGTAGTGATTTTACTTGTTAAATTCACATAGGTGAATTTAGTAATGAGAGTATCAATCTTCAAGGTTCGAAAGTGATGAGGAGAATTATCATGGGTTGTGTTATAGATTAGATTCACTTGTTGTAATTATTAAAGAGATGATACTTCTCACTGAGCTAGGCTTTGTAGACGTAGAAAAACCAAACTACGTAAACAATTGTTGTGTTCTATTTGTTTACTGTTTCCAGATTTGGTGTTAGAGAATGCCCACTTCCTTATTACTCCTTCCAAACACTTAACTTAGATTGCAGCAATTATTTTATAACTTCAATAATTAATAAAATTAGGGTGAGTATTTGGTATACTGGCAGTGTACTTTTTTTTATTCCACAAACGACTTTAAAATTTTGACATGTGCATTTTGTTTAAATATATATTTTTTAATAGTTTACTATATCCTTATAGGACATTTGTCAACCCACTATCTTTGCTTATGGACTTTAAAAACTCTACAAATAGTGTACCAAATATTTTCTCATAAATTTAACAAGAAAATAAACCTTCTATGCAGTTTTACTAATTATTCTAGCATTCTATATTTATTAGGTTATTCTCTCTCGAACATTAAACATACTAGAAACTCTATCACACACGTATATGTGTGGAAACCATATATTTAGAACACAGATTTGTGTTTAAAAATAATATGTCATAGATAATGAAACATATGGTTTGAAAACACATCAAATATGTAAAATTAAACTACCCTCAAATAAATATAACTTATTTTAATTATGAGAGAACATTTTCATAGTTTTACTAATTGAATTGGTGATTGATTGACTCATGAAACCAACTCAGTAAGGGCTTTATAAATAATATAGATAGAAACTCCATCACACTCATATGCGTGTAGGAACTACATATTTAAAACTCATGTTTGTGTTTCAAAATAACATACAACAGGGGCAAAGCCAGGAATTTTTTTAGGGGGTAGATTAAAGTATACATTTTTACGATAATAAAAATACAACTTCACCATTTTAATAGCCTATATATTTATAATTTTTAAAAGATTAAATCAAATTTTTTTATTATTTGGGGAAGTGTAATTTTACCATTACTAATGAAAAAATTTATAAAAATGAAAAATTTTTTATTTTAGGGAGACCGGAGACCCTGTTAGCCCTTTAGCTCTGCCCTTGACATACAATAAATAATGAAATGTATGAATTGAAGCTAATTAATAATAACACATGAAATATGTACAATGTTAATATAAAAAAAGATTGAATTGTAAGTAAAACGAAAGTACCCTCAAATAATATAACTTATTTTAATTATAGAAGAATATTTCCGTAATTTCACTAACCGAGCTGATGCATGGTTGACTCGTAACACTAACTCAACAAGAGACTTTATAAATAGTATAAATGTTCATTGTTATTATCAGTTGGTCTATAACCAAGTAGAAATAATTAATAACAAATACTATGTAATTTAATTATAATTAGTATAAATAATTTATAATAAATACTATGTAACTTAATTAATTATTTAGTAGGTCAAAATGTATAAAAAATTATCTCTCGCTAATAAAAATTCCAGATTGTTTAAACAAGACTAGTAGAATAAAATATAACTATATTTAAATATATATATATACAACATATGTCCTTAAATTAAAATAATATTATTGTATAAATATAAATTTTTAAACAGAAATCATATATGGTCATGTTTGGAAAGCTATGGAGTAATTGAATTTGAGTGTAATTATTTGTAATTACTCCAATTTTTACCCTCTTCCTACGAATTGAAAAATATAATTGAAATATTTAAATTACACTTAATTCAGTGAAACCCACTAATTATGATAATTAATCAAGTTTATCACAAATGTGTAATTATAAACAATTACACCCAACTCCCCGTTAAATTTTACATAATTTTCAAACGTGCCCCTTGAAAATTTTAAAATAGTATTTTACATAATTTTAAAGCACATGGCTATTTAATATTTTGAGGGGACCAGTCTTTTAACATCTAAAGGGTTAATTATACATCCTCAAATTATGGTATAGATTTTGAATTGGTTTTTAAACTTCAAAATTTTATAATTGAATCCTAAAAGCACCAATATTGTACTAATTAGGTTTTTCCATTAGCTTGGGCATAAAATGCTAGCTCAAATTTAATATGAAGCACATTTAAAACATAGGGATCAAGTTGTATGCACATATGTATCTACTATATGGACACTTTAGATTTACCATGGTTAAGAAGATAATTCTCCTAAATTTTATTGGCACTATTTGTTTTTTAATATGTAGATTCAAATTGTTCTTAAAATAGACTCACATGTTTGTAATTTGATTCGCATATTTTAAATATGCTTAACGTCTTATTTGAATTGACATTTAATGTCTAAATTAAAATTCTTAATTGATATTTTCTTTGTTTTTAATCTATATTTTGGGTGAAGAATTGAAGTTTGTTTGATTGATACTTTTCGAAAAAGAAAAACTCAGAATTAAAACAAATTACAGTAACAAAATCAAGTCATACACAATATATGTTAAAGGTTAAAATATACTACAAGTACTTATACTTTTCATATATTTATAATTTAGTCCTCTACCTATATTTTCAAGAAATTAGTCCCTCTACTTTTTAAATTTAAGAATACAAGTCATTAAAATTCTTATGTTAAATTCAGATTTATTTACGTGAATAAAAAAGTAAATATTTTCTTATTTCAAAATACTATACCAATAAATTTAATAAAAGAATTTTAACAATTTTGATAATTAAATCTAAATTTTAAAATCTAAAAAATAGATAAATTAAATTCCTAAAATGCATTAACAATATACTTGTATATAAAAAATTAAACAAATATATTCTTTATTTAATAAAAAAAACTATATATAAAATTGGTCTACCATACAAAACCTTTAGATATGATACATTTTATATTTACATACATATTGAATATTGAATATTTTTTGGTATAATGATTTATTTGATTCTTTAATTTTTAAATTTACATTATTTGTTAAATCATCTCAAAATAGATGAAAAAGTTAATGTTTGTTAACTTTGCTGACGTGGTATATATGTGAATTGTCACGTGGATGCCAAACCAGTTATTAATTAATTTTTATTTTTTAAAAAATATAAAAATATCATAAAAATCATTTTTAAAAATTTAAAATTATTAAAAAAAGTATAAAATTATATAGATACTTTTAAAATTTTAAAAAATTAATTAATTGCTAACGTGACATATACATGAATTGTCACGTGGAAGCCAAGTCAATTAAGTTAACAGACGATAATTTCTCCATTTATTTTTTTGAGTGGTTTGACAAACAATACAAGTTTAATGACTAAAAGAACAAAAATAAAATGAAAAATAAAATAATTTTTTTTATAAAGTCAGAAGACCAAATAAGTTATTATACTTTTTTTTAAATATTCAATCTATGAAATTACAAAGATTAAAATGTTAGAACCCCATATGCTAGCCTGATAATTAGGGTGTTCACTATTCTAGATATAACTTGAATTTGAATTATACTAATCGCATTGGTAGTAATGTTTTATCTTCTTTTTCTAATTCAAAAAATAAAATGTTAGATGCATATAATGCTTTATGTTTATTATAAAGGTTTTTTTTCTTCTTAAAGTTGTAGATAGATGTGGGAGACTCCAAATAATTGCTGTTGGTGGTATCATTGCTCCTTTGGTTTTTGTCCATATCTTCTTGTCCCTTTCTTCTTTTCACAAAACATTGAAATCCATCATTTCCACCTATCATTTTTTCATTAGGATTTTTTTTTTTAATATCGAAAAGTCACATCAATTTTGAGTAAATTTGAAATTAAATCAGGTGGAATCTTTAAATAAAAGTTTTATCACTCAATTTAACTTTTTCAGGATGATCTCAGAAAATTTTTTAAGCATAGGAATAAAGTTATATATTTTTATGATTATAAAAGTGAGATTTTATCATTTTAATAATTTATATTTTTATAAATTTTAAAAAATTAATTTAATTTTTTTATTTAAAATATAAAAAAATTAAAAGTGAAAATTTTCATATTATGGACTCCCTTGGCTCCGCCACTGTTTCTATACGTTAAACCCATATGGTTGTGTTTTAATCTTTTAGAGCTACGTGATTGTGTAAACTTTGTGCATGCAATTATGTCATAGTGTTTGATTATTTTAGAAACCATAAGAATTGAAAATGACTAGTCTTCCTTGCACTACGCGTTAGCAGATAGAAGAAGTTATTTCAAGCATTATTGTTCAAAGATGTTATTCGAGTCAATTAGAAAATGGGGTCTGTGTGAACTTTTTTGATAATACCAATCACCATACATAACATTCTACACACATTGTTATCCCTTTCATATTCACCTTTTTAACATATTCAATGTCCATTTCATGAAAAAAGGAATTAAATATACTTTAATTTTACTAAAAAAAAAAAAATAGTCTTGACAAAAACACAATAACAGCTTTCACTAATAATCAAAGTCACCATCACCATGGAACTCTTCAACGCCTTCAATCTTCACGGCCTTCTTCACCTTCATTTGTTCCTTCTTCTTGCTGTACTTTTCATCACCATTTGGACTCAAAAAGACAATAGTTGTCTCAATTCAAAAGATAATAGTTATCTCTTCGTGAGTTTTAACATATTATTCCTCCCATGAATTGTATATAGTTTTCCGTTAAAACTAAAGATAGAACTCGATATAGAGATAATATTTTCGATTATTAAAGAATAAATAGACTTTTAATTCAACATCTTTTAAACACAAAAAAAAAGAAAAGAAAATAATAATCTCAATTCAAAATTTAGTCGTGCAGATGCGAAAAAAAGTATACGATGGTCAGATTCAGCCATTTAATTCCTATAACTTTTGTATGTCATTAATAAACTATCTGACATTGGTAGCCCAAAATCTCCCATTAGAATATTTAGCAACACATTGCTTGATTTTATGTCCCTAATGAAGGGGCTTGGCCCACTTGTCCAAATGGATCATCTTAATTTTGAATCTTTCTAATAATTAGTTAATTTAAGCGTTTTTAGTCCTTTAATTATTATCAATTTTTTTATTTTTAGTGTTCCCAAAATATTAATTCCTCTAGAATTTTATGGTTTTATTTCGGGACTTTACAAACAAAACTTTTAGCCCTTGTATATCCTGATAGGTGTATGAAAATGTGACCAAATCTTTGAAAAACCAAGTGGAAAGAAATTCTCTACCCTAATTAGAGAGCTACAAACAAATCTTAGCCTTTCTTTCTAATGGTAATTTGGTAACTAAAATATTCATCTTCATTTCGAAGAATTTGAGGTTTATTTAGGGGTGACCAATTCCTTTCGAAGAAAACTTTCAAGTATCATTTGTTTGGAGTTGACAAACTACTCAGTGGATTGGTATTGTTTCTAGGTAGTATCTTGTCGGATCAAAGGACAACACTCAAGAGCTCTATGAATCTCACCTCTGGCACTCGAGCTTTCAACATAGTCGGGAGACAAAACCCTAGCTCGACCTGAGGATAATACAGACCCATTGAGGGTTTGTTGACTCTAAACATATCATATTTTAAAGACTTCTCTAAAAGGAGTTTGCACAAACCGAACTTAATCAATAATAAATAAAAATGATTGAATTTTAAGATGAATAGGAGGAAAGATTATGTAACCTAAAATTCAACATTTCTCCTTACATAATACAAGTAACCCTCTCTTAACTGTCACCCACAATAATAACATTTCACTATATGAGTTAAGTTTTTGATAGAACCGATTTTTTATGTTTTATTTTAACCCTCTAATACAACTTTTCACTTATAACAACAATAGTCATTAGTTATGAAATACATTCTTTATTAAATTAATTCTCTATAACAACATAGTGCTTAAAATTTTAAGTAGAATTATAGTTATTTCATATAAGTATGTTAATTATAATTTATTAAATAAAATTTATCTTAATTAAAATATTATTTTAATAAAATGTTTAAATTTTACATGAAAAAACTATTAATTATATTTTTATTGAATGAAAATAATATTCACTTAGTGGAATTAAGTATATCAATTTAATAAACTATTAAGTTTCCTAATTAAATATTCTAGTATAAATTTAGAGCATCATAAATTTATAAATTGATTATTTAAATTTAATAACTCATGATAAATAAATAAATTTAATTCGATAACTCATACTGATTAATTGAACTTGTTAGATATATGAACTTCATAATTAATTATAAAGAATGTAAAATAAAAGGTGTATAAAAGTAATAATGCATGCACTTGCTATACGCCTTTTAATTTTATTGATTTGATTCTCATTTTTTTAAACGTAATTCACACTTTCTTTATTAGCTGATGGAAATTCACAATATGAATTTTGTTATAGGTTTACAATAATTATCTTTTTATAACAACATACTATTATAGATATATAACAACCACATCTTTATTACAGATAAAATCTTAACAGACAAATGAGATTGTTATAAAGATAAATATAATATTTTATATTGGTTAGAGCCACAAATCCATGTAAAATTCAACATTTCACCATTACCTTGCACTGACAAATGTAGAAAGAGTTGGTTTTAATTGAATTTAGGTCATTTGATTCAATAATTTTAAATTTAATCATGGAATTTGTTGTTATAGGCCAATTTTGACCCAATTTTAAACCCATTTACAACAACCCAATCCTAAAACCCAAAACAGACCTTAAACCAATACCCAACTAACAATACAAGCTACCCAAGCCCAATACCTAAACTAACCCAAACAACAAACCCAACAGAAGCCCACCTAAGCTAGCCCAATCCCAAAACCCTAACCCTAACCACCTAGCTGAATCAGCCTCCCCACTTGCCTCTAACGACCCTGCAGCACCGCCCTACCGGTCACCTCCACCGCCCATGGCACCTGCAACCATTAAAATGAAAAGAAAGAAAGTAGAAAAAGGGATTTGTATAAAGGCTATAAAAGGCCATCAAAAACAATGTAATGGGATTCGACAATCTTAAATAAAAAACCCAGATTTCAACCACCAATATTCGCAAGCAAAAACACCATAAGCAGCATTGATTAAGCGTAAAAAAAAAGAAGAGAGATTTAAACACCCTAAAATCGAAAACGCTACTCGCAAAGGGGAAGAGGAAAGAACAACGACAGAAACAAACCAAGGTTTCTAATATTTTTCTTATTTTTCCTTATTTTCAAATACGTATTCACCTATATATATATTAAGTATAACAAAAAAAAAGACTAAAAGAAAAACTATTTTTTTTTTACCTTTCCACGGTGGCGCAACCTTTGATACGCACGCACTGTCCGATGATTGATTTGGTGACCGCCCCGTGGCCGAAAAATCACCCCCAGCTCCCTCTCTCCCTTTTTTTTCTCTTTGCTCTGCAGAAAATGAAAATTTTTTGAAGATTTTTTCCCTTTTATAGCCTCCCAAAACGGCGTCGTTTTGGGGCCTGCCTTTTAACCCCAAAACGACGTCGTTTTGAGCTAACCCGCGTGTTGACTCGACCTGCTCCAAGGATCCGCGTGTTTTTACTTAAGGGTCTAATTGCGCAAATGATCCTTCCGCCTTTTTATGTTTTCGCAATTGAGTTTCTAATATTTCTTAATTTGGCCCCGAAATTTGTTGCGCTTTGTGATCTGGTCCTCTGCCATGCGCTGCGTTTTAGGATGAGGGAATATTGCGCTTTTAGTCCCCCAGGTTACGCGCATATCGCTTTTAAGCCCTTTTCTCTTTATTTCTTTTTAAATCTTCCCAGAATTTTGTCTTTCATTCAATTTTAGTCCTTTTTGGTTTATTTTCATTCTTTATTATTAAATTAATTACTTTTTATATTATTTAATATTATTATATTTACTATTATTTATATTATTCTTATTCTTATTATTAATATTAGTATATGTTTTATTATATATGTATATATCTTTAATATATATATGTATATATTTATGTAGTATTATTAATAGTTGTTTTTAACATTATTATTATTTCTAATATGTATATATTATGTAAATATTTTAATACTATATTATGTATGTATTTTTAACGCTATATTATATACATATTTTTAAGACTATGTATATACTTTTTATTCCTATTATTACGTATATATTTTAATACATATATGTATATATTTATATATATCGTTATTATTAGTTATTTTTTTTATATTATTACTATTTTCAATATATATTGTGTATATTTTTAATCTAGTATTATAGGTTATATATATATATATATGTTCACTACTATTTCATATTTGCATTATTACTATTATTATCATGTTTAATACCATATGCACTACTATTGTTTTATGACTATTATTATCGCATATACATTGTTAATGTTTTATATATTATTTGCTTCGTATATTCTTAACTTTTTATTATTATTTGCCTGTTCCGAATTTATCCTATTAGATCACATCTTATTTCAACATCGATATTAGTTTTCTTTTTCTTTTTATTTAAAAAAATTTTCATTCATTTTTTAATTTCAATAAATAAGGCAACGCACCGATTTAATATTAAGTCATCGATTTCATCGCTATGTTGGGTGAATATCAGTCGGCTTGTGTTAAAAACGGAACGTCCTTCTCAAAAGAAATCGAAATTTTAAATTCTCGTATTTTAATCGGATCGCAACTAAGTATTAAATTAAACTTGTATTTTGAGAATTATGACAACGCGTGTTTAACAACATACCAATTTTGGGCGTCGCGAGGGTGCTAATACCTTCCTCGTGCGTAACCGACTCCCGAACCCTATTTTTCTCTGGATTTTCGCGTAGACCCAAATTCGGCCTTCATTTTGTTCAAGAATAAATTTTCTTTTCTAAAAAAGAATGTTTATTAGGTGTCCGATCACACCTAGAAAAATGGTTGGTGGCGACTCCTTTTCTTTTTAAAACTGAAATTTCATTTTCAAATTTTCAAATAATCGCCTCAATTAGCGACCGAAAGCGAAATTTTTACGTCGCTACATTTGTTATATATAAATTATCTCATTTAATGTTTGGGGTGAAGTCAGAAAATATTTTGGGTGTCAAAATTAAATTATATATTTTTACGATAGTAAAAATACAATTTCATTATTTTAATAGTCTATATCTTTATAATTTTAAAAGATTAAATCATTTTTTATTATTTTTGAGGGGTCAAATTATAATTTCACTATTATTAATTTAAAATTTTATGAATTATAAGAGGTTTAAATAGAAAATTTCCCATTTTAGGGGAATCCGGGCCCCTACCAACCCCCTTAGCTCTGCTATTGTTCAAGACATTTCGTCAAGATAGTTGCTTAAAATTTAATAGAGGGTTCATCCTAAGGTGAGAAAACTCGATTTGACTTAAAAAATAATTTTTTTTCAAATTTCTAGTTAATCAAATAGAACTAATCGAGTTATTCAGTTTTTTCGAATAAACTCAAATAAGTAATTTGATTTTTTAAGTTTGAGTCGAGTTGAATTTTACAATTCGAGTTATAGATTATTGTAAATACTCCTTTGGTCTCTATCAATTTAAAAAATGACCAAATTGGTCTCTCTCAACAAAAAAAAAAATTCAAAATAAATTTCAAAAATTAAAAATATATTTTAAAAATCCCAAAATTTTCATAATTTTTTAAAAATATAAAAATCTAAAGAATATATAAAAAATGTTTAAAAATTTTCAAAATAATAATTTTAAGGACTCAAACAACTAAATTACCAATTCAAGTTTATCATACTAAAGTATACTATATTTTTCTCTTATTTTGCTTCGAAAGAATTTTCAAATATATATAATTTCAAATTTATGTGCTCTAACATGGAATTAGTTATATTGTAACAATATTTTATTCAGGAGTGTAGCTAGGGGGCTGGCAAGGGCCCCGACCCCCTAAAATGGAAAAGTTTTCCATTTAGGCCCTTTAAAAATTTTAAAATATTAAATTAGTAAAAGTAAAATTGCACTTTGGCATCCTAAAAATGATAAAAATTTAATTTAATCCTTTAAAAATTATAAAGATATAGGCTATTAAAATGGTGAAATTATAATTTTACTATCGTAAAATTTACAATTTGATTTTTGCTCTTCCCTAAAAAAATTTTCTGGCTTCGCCACTAACTTTATTTTGAGATGTTTAATTTTTTTAAAAAATTTAATCGAACAATTTCACTTGATTCGGTTCAAGTCAACTTGAATTCTATTTCACTCGAGTAAATGCAAAAAAAAAAAAAAACTCAAATCAAGATAGGATGATAAAATAAGACTTGTCAATTCGACTATCTCATTTTTTTTCACTCCATTCAATCAAACGCTCTCCAATTCTTCACCTAGCCAGGGCTTGCCTATGGAATACCATCAAATCCAATAGGAACCCTCTCAATTACATTCGTTGCTTCCCTGTACACATCATAGAAATCTTGCCACCAACCATCCACAGCATGGTTGATCTCATCTTAGTAAGGTCTAGTCATATCCTGTTACACATGACTCTACCACCAATCCTATATAAGTAAGGCAACCATTCATCGAGGTCCACGGCCGGCTCATTATCAAATCCACCACCAATGTAAAATCCCTTCCTTTGCTTCACCAAGAGAGATCAAGTTCCTTCAACTTTAATATCAAAGATATCATTGGAAGCACTTTTTGTATTTCTCAAATTTCTTATTGACTCTCGACATTATTGTAGCGACGTAAAATTTGCTTCGGTCGCTAATTGTGACGATTTATTGAAAACTGAAGTTTGATTTCAAAATAAAGAGAGGAGTCGCCACCGATCCTTTTTATAGGTGTGATCGGACACCTAATAAGTTTATTTTTAAAACAAAAGAAGGCCGAGTTTAGGTCTACGTTAAAATCAGAGTAAAGTAGGGCCCGGAAGTCGGTTACGCGCGAGGAAGGTATTAGCACCCTCGCGACGCCCAAAATTGGTATCTTGTTAAACACGTGTTGTCTTGATTTTCAAAAATACGAGTTCAATATAATCATTTAGTCGTGATCCGATTGAAAAGACGAGAAATTTCAATTCTTTTAACTTTTTTTTTTGAGAAGGACATACCGTTTTAACACGAGTCAATTGATGTTCACCCAACATAGCGATGAAATCGATGACTTAATGTTAAACCGATACATTGCCTTACTTATTAAAACAAGA
Source organism: Gossypium longicalyx (assembly GCA_025698465.1). NCBI lineage: Eukaryota > Viridiplantae > Streptophyta > Magnoliopsida > Malvales > Malvaceae > Gossypium > Gossypium longicalyx. The sequence goes on from CM047004.1 coordinate 5,049,111, forward strand.
ATAAGGTTTTCGAAATAAAGCAAATAAACAAAGATAAAAATAAAAGACGGATCTAGAAGTATATTGAAGCAAATATAAATGCGACAAATATATTGAAAAATAATAATAAAGATATGTGCGATATTGAACGTAATACATAGGATTAAACATGAAATGAAAACAATGAATGTATATACATAATAACGATATTTAGAACACGTTCGTGAAAATATGTATAAATAGTAATAGTATTATAAATATACCATATATAGAGTTTGAGATGTTTGTCTAAGATAATGAAAATATGACTCGTAATGTGAAAATATGTACATAATATATAAATATACATATAAAATAAATAAAAATGTACGTACATAACATATACGAAATATATATACATAATAATATTAGGATAAAATAATAAGCAATAATAATGAAAAGAATGGGTATAATAATAAATAAAATGATATACGAAGATAATACCATATATATAAAATATGTATACAAGAATAATAAAGTATATGTACTAATATTAATAATAAATATAGTAGGAATAAAATAAATGAACTAATAACGTAAAAACATAAAAATATCAAATTTTCATAAAGACATACCTATATATATAATAAAGATATATGCATATGTAATAAAATATATAAATAACATGATTTTAACAATATATACACAATATGTATGATGAAAATAATAATATACATAATATATAAAATACATATAATATACATATACTAGAAATGACAACAATATAAAATGAACTTGCTAATACATTATATATATATATGTATGTGCATGGGTATGAATAATAAGGATAATGGAAATACTTAATATATAATATTTGAAATATATGTATAATATAAAAATATATATATAAGGTAGCATTAAAATATATATACAAGATATACATGTTAAAAATAATAATAATGAAAAAACATTTGATAATATTTCACAAATATATATATACTAAAAATATACATAATAATATATAAAATATAATATTAAAAGTATATATAACGTATAAAAACATATATATATATAATAAAATACATAAGTATACTAAATACACATACATATATAAAAGATCACACACTAATACATAATGATAATAATAATATTGAAATATAAAAAGTAAATATAATATAACAATAATACTAAAATAAAGTAATTAAAATAATACTATGCATAAAAATATATACACCTATATAATAAAATATATGTACTAATACCAATAATAATTATAATAAGAATAAAATAGATATAATAATATATACATAAGATGGTATTAAAAATGTATATATAACATAGTATTCAAGAATTTATACATGAGATGATATAAAAATATATACATGAAATAATAAAAGAAATATATATAATATATATACATATTAGAAATAATAATAATAATGTTACAATATAATTGTTAACAACATTACCTAAATATATTCATATACATATTAAAGATATATATACAACAACCCATAATAATAATAATAATAATAATAATAATAATAATAATAATAATAATAATAATAATAATAATAATAAGATAAATAACGATAAATACAATAATAAATAATAATAAAGGCAAAGATAATATAAAAATCAAATTAAATTTGGAAAAAGGACTAAATTCGAAGCGAAAATAAAGTTTTGGGGCGAATTTGAAATAAAAAAAAGGAAGGGGCCATCCTGAACACGCGTGGAAACAATGGGGGCTAAAAGGGAAATTTTCCCAAGCCTCTAAAACGCACAGCATTGAGCGGGACTAAATTGCAAGGCGCGAAAAATTATAGGGCCAAATTGAAAATAAAAAATGACTTAATTGCAAAAGGGTGAAAAAGCGGAAGGACTGCGCGCATAAATAGACCATTAATCAAAAACACGCGGATCCTTGGCGGGTTTGGATTGGGTCGGGTCGGGTAGGCTCAAAACGACGTCGTTTTGGGGCTTAAGTGTAGCCCCCAAAACGACGTCGTTTTGGAGGGCTATATAAGGCCTAAAATAACCAAAAAAAAATCATTTGGTGAGAGGGAAAGAAAAAAAAAAGAAGAGAGAGGGAAGAGAGAAGGGAGAGAGAAGGGAGGGGGGAAGGGGATCCGGCTAGGGGCTGGTCACCGGCCGACCGTCGGCCGCCGTCCGTCGCCGTGCGGTGGCCGAAAAAGGTAAATTTTTTTTAAATATTTGTTTTATATTTTTTATGCTTTAATATATATATGTATATATGATTAGAAAATAAAAGAGAAGAATGAAAGAAAAAAAAATAAAAGGAACCGATTAAAAAAAAAACTAAAAAAGAAATCACCTTTGTTCCCGATTTGATTTTGTTCTTGGATATTTGTTTTGGTATTATTCTCTTTGCTTTTGCAGTATTTAGATTTTCAGCTTGTATTGATAAAAAAAAATGCCGAACCTTTACAAAAATATAGATTGGCTTTTATAGCCATTTACGTTGCTATTTTTTCTATCTTTCTGTCCCATCTTCTTTCTTTTGCAGGTGCAGATGGTAGGTGATGAGGCGATGGTGGCGTGCTGTAGGCAATGGTGGCCGGTGCAAGATGTCAGAGGGGTGGTTGGGGCGGCTAACCTAGGGTTTCTAGGGTTTGTGATAGTGTTGGGGGAATTGGGCTAAAGTTTGGGCTATCAATTTGGGTTAAGGTAGTTTTGGGTTAATGGGTAATTGGGTTAGTGTAGGTTTAGTTGGATTTGGGGTTTAATGGATTTGGTTGGGGATGGGTTTGGGTGATGTAAGTGGGCCAAATTGGCCTATAACAGTTGCCCCTCTTTGCTCATTGTCGTGTAACGGGAATAGAGTAAAGACACAAAGAAAGGTCAATTTTGCCCAGTCTTGACGAGTATTGACTTCCTCGGTGCCCTTCTTTTCTTCAAGTAACCTCATTCTAGTCCACCGCATCTTGTAGCTTTGGTTCAATCCACTGTATGCCTTGTAGCTTCAATCTACTCCAATGTGACTTCAAGGATATGAGATTTTGTGGCTTCGAGCTGCTTCCATGTAGCTTCATGAAGATAAGGTCTACAGCTCCACTCTGCTCTTCTATCGCTTCAGTAAGATAAGGTTTGTGGTCTTCCCTTCTGTAACTTTCGAAAGGCAAGATCTGATATCCTCGATTAGCTCCACTGCAATTTCAGGGAGACAAGACTTGCAACTTTGACTTGCTCCACTGCCACTTCAGGGAGGCCAATTCTGGTGTCTTCAATCAACTTCAGTCTTTATTCTTTACTCGGCATGTGATCTTGAGCTCAACTCATTTCCCACAATATGAATTGACTCTTTAAAAACAGACATTTAGAAACAGAAATTGATTGATTTTTTTTTTGAGATGTACAAATTGAAAAGCAGAAATCGAAAGGCAGAAATTGAAAATAGCTCAGCATGTGAGCCAAGGCTCAACTCACTTCTCGCAATATGAGTTGACTCTTTAAAAACAGACATTAAAAACAGAAATTGAAAATAGCTCAGCACGTGAGCCAAGGCTCAACTCACTTCTTGCAATATGAGTTGGTTTTTGAAAAGCAAAATTTGTAGAAAAGATTTTGAAAATACCTCGACATGTGACTCGAGGCTCAACTCACCTCTCGCAGTATGAGTTGATTTTTGAAAGGCATAAATAGAAATTGAAAATACCTCAGCGTGTCCTGAGGCTCAACTCACCTCTCGCAATATGAGTTGATTTTTTTGACAAACAAAAATTGAAATTACCTCAGCGTGCCCTGAGGCTTGACTCATTTCTCGCAATATAAGTCGATCTTTTAAAAATGGAATTTGCAAAACAGACTTTGAAAATAACTCGGCATGTGACCCGAGGCTCAACTCACTTCTCGCAATATGAGTTGATTTTTGACAAACAGAAATGAAAACATCAAAAATACCAAAGGATGTCATCTGGTGGCACCCAGGTGTCTTTTTCTTGATCCAGTATAACTATCATTCAAAATTTCTTGCTCTGCTGGAGTACCTGTATATGTCAAGCATAATGCTATCATGATATGCACATGTTGGTCTTAAATGCCTTTATGCCTACATGATTATGCTATGCGCCTAGGGCTTGTTTGTCATATGTCTTTTTTCCGTCATGATTTTTGATGATCTGCGTTCATTATTTTGACTTTTGACTTCTTCAGGCTCTGTACCCGTCCTCTAGCTTCACGAGTAATCTACGTTTCTCTGATATCACTCTTTTGCCCCCGGTTGAACTTTGTCCTTGCTTTGAGGCTCTTGTACTTATCAAGTTCTTATCCGGGTAATACTTAACATTTCTTTTGTTTAGAGTATGTCATTTCACTATTTATCATGTAAATGAACCACATAATGAGATGCATGAAAATTATCAGGTAGGGATAAAAGGGTACCTGACATTTATTCATTTCAAATGTAACAAACAAAGAAAGTCAATCAAATGATAGTGAAAATGACACAAAGAGAAAAGGGATAGCATTTCAACAAATACAAATGCTCTAGATATTCAACGCATGAACTCTTCCACGTTCCTCGGTCGAGAATCTTTTCGAGCATGGCTTCTTGCGTGGAAGATCTCGAGCTTTCAGAAATGCTTCAAATACTGTAGTCTCACTATTTGACCCCCCGTTCAAACGCCTTACTCTTTAAGCCAGTGCTTGCTTAATTAGAACGCCCTTTCGGGTTTTCATCCTAATTTTTGTGTTAACCAAGACGCCCTTTTCAGGTTTTCACCTTGATCCCCCCTTTTTTTTCAGGCATAATATTTCTTCACAGCATCTGAATTCACTGGATTAGGTAACTCCTTCCCATCCATCTCAGTGAGAATCAAAGCTCCGCTTGAGAAAGCCTTCTTCACAACGTATGGTCCTTCCCAATTTGGTGTCCATTTTCCTCGCAAGTCTTTTTGTATTGGGAGAATCTTTCTCAGCACGAGTTCTCCTTCACGGAATTCTCTTGGCCGTACTCTCTTGTCATGGGCCGCGATCATTCTCTTCTGGTACATCTGTCCGTGACAAATTGCCTTTAGACGTTTTTCCTCGATGAGGTTTAACTGGTCATATCGAGCCCGAACCCACTCTGCTTCCTCTAGTTTTGATTCCATTAAGGCTCGTAGAGAAGGGATCTCAACTTCGATAGGTAGCACAGCTTCCATTCCATAGACCAGAGAGAAAGGAGTTGCACCCGTAGATGTCCGTACAGATGTGCGATATGCATACAAAGTAAATGGTAGCTTCTCGTGCCAGTCTTTATATGTCTCGGTCATTTTCCCAATGATCTTCTTGATGTTTTTGCTCGCTGCTTCAATGGCCCCATTCATCTTTGGGCGATAGGGCGAGGAGTTATGATGCTTTATTTGGAATTGCTCACACACTTCTTTCATCATCTTGTTGTTCAGATTCAAGGCGTTATCTGAAATGATTCTTTCAGGCAAACCAAATCGACAAATGATTTCCTTTTTCAAAAACCTGCAAACTACAGTCTTCGTCACATTGACAAACGAAGCGGCTTCTATCCATTTTGTGAAGTAATCAATAACCACAAAAATAAATCAGTGTCCATTGGAAGCTTTTGGGAAAATTGGCCCTATAACATCCATGTCCCATATAGAAAAAGGTCACGGGGAAGTCATGACATAAAGGGGCGAAGGGGCTGCATGAATTTTATCACTGTAAATTTGGCATTTGTGGCATTTTCTTGCAAAACTAATGCAGTCGCTTTCGATCATCAGCCAATAGTAGCCGAGTCTCATAATCTTTCTGGCCATAGTGAAACCATTGGCATGTATCCCACAAATTCCCTCGTGGACATCTTCAAGTATTTTTCTGGCTTCGACAGCATCTACACATCTCAAGAGCACCTGATCTTTTCCTCTTTTGTACAGGATGTTCCCATCAAGAACAAATCCCGCTGCCATTCTTCTAATTGTTCTTTTGTCATTTTCATTCGCTTGTTCGGGATACCTTTGATTCTGGATATATTCTAAGACATCATGGAACCATGGCCGTCCGTCTGGCTCTTTTTCAATGCTGAAACAATGCGCAGGGACTTCATGTATGCTCATTTGAAGATGCATTATCTCTGTTTCTTTGTTTGCTTTGAACATTGAAGCCAAAGTGGCTAGGGCATCAGCCAATTGGTTTTCTTCTCGTGGGAAGTAATTTAAAGTTATTTCTTTGAATTCTTTAATCAGTCCTGCCAATAGATCGCTGTATCTGACTAATTTTGAATCTCTCACTTCCCAATCTCCACGGATTTGGTATATCACCAATGCTGAGTCTCCATATACCTCTAAAGTTATACAGGCCTCATACTCTGCTATGTTGTTGGTACAGAAGAAATTCAGCCTGGCAGTGAACGGGTAATGATTCCCTTCTGGCGATACTAAGACTGCTCCAATCCCATGCCCCAGTGCGTTTGACGCACCGTCAAAGCTCATCTTCCATGACTTCTCATCTGATGACTCGGATTCCTTTTCTATGATGCACATTAAGTCTTCATCTGGAAAACCGAACCTCAAGGGCTCATACTCCTCTGTCGTTCGAGCCGCTAAGAAATCCGCTACTGCACTTCATTTTATCGACTTTTGACTCACATAGACGATATCGTACTGATAATAAGATCCGCCATCGTGCCATTCTTCTTCCCGAGAGTGCAAAGCGATTCCATCATGTACTTTATTGGATCCAGCTTCGAAATTAACCATGTCGTATGATACAACATATATTGCACGAGTCTCCGAGCTACCCAAACCAGAGCGCAACAAAGATATTTTCAATGGACGAATACTTTGCCTCATATTCAGTGAACTTTTTGCTGAGGTAGTAGATCGCCTTTTCTTTCTTTCCTGACTCGTCGTGTTGCCCCAGTACGCAACCCATTGAATTCTCGAACACAGTCAAATACAATATCAGTAGTCTTCCCAGAATTGGCGGTACTAGCACTGGAGGGCTAGACAAATATTGTTTTATCTTATCAAAGGCCATATGGCATTCCTCATTCGATTCTCCCGGGTTATGTTTTCGAAGAAGCCGAAAGATTGGGCCACATTGGTTGGTAAGTTGAGCGATGAATCGGGCGATGTAGTTTAACCTCCCCAAGAATCCTCTGACCTCCTTTTGCGTGCGCGGAGGCGGTAGTTCTTGTATGGCTTTTATCTTATCTGGATCAACTTCAATGCCTCTCTCGCTGATGATGAAGCCTAGCAATTTTCCTGAGGTAGCCCCAAACGTACATTTGGCCGGATTAATCTTTAGCTGGAACTTTCTTAGTCTGTCGAACAACTTCTTCAAGTTCACTACATGTTCTTCTTCCCCTCGGGATTTAGCAATCATATCGTCGACGTAGACCTCTATTTCTTTATGCATCATATCATGGAACAACGTCACCATAGCTCTCTGATATGTTGCCCCAGTATTCTTCAATCCGAATGGCATCACCTTGTAGCAGAACGTTCCTCACATCGTTATGAAGGTAGTTTTCTCCATATCTTCTGGAGCCATCTTTATCTGATTATAACCCGAGAATCCATCCATGAACAAAAACAATGAATGCTTGGCTGTGTTATCCACCAATGTATCGATATGTGGCAAAGGAAAATTATCTTTAGGACTTGCTCGATTCAGGTCGTGATAATCTATGCACATTCGTACTTTGCCGTCTTTCTTTGCTACCGGGACTATGTTAGTCACCCATTCTGGATATTTGGAGGCTTGTAGGAAGCCAACATCAAATTGCTTCTTGACTTCCTCTTTTATTTTCAACAACATCTCAGGTCTCATCCATCTTAGCTTTTGTTGAATGGGTTTGCATTCTGGCTTTAATGGGAGTTTATGGGCCACCACATCTTTATCCAATCCTAGCATGTCCTGATATGACCATGCGAATACATCTTTGTACTCACGGAGTAAAGTGATCAAATTATGCCTGGTGTTCCCTGAAATAGAGGTCCCAATCTTCACTTCTTGCTTTCTTTCTTCAGTTCCCAAATTTACTGTTTCAACCGATTCTTGATGAGGCCAAATCTGTTTATCCTCTTGTTTCACCATTCTTAGCAAGTCAGGAGACGAGACATAGTCTTCAGCATTTTCTTCAACTTCAAATTCTCCTAAACAAACAGCCTTCTCAAAATCGATTTCAGGACTCGTAACGGGTTCATTCATGCCGTTGATATCTGAGCACCTGAAAGTTGAATGGAAAAAGGAAACTATAGAGGGACATCTAAGTATTGGAAGTAACAAACGAAATGTTATGGTATGGCATGAGGCAAATGTAAGGGTAGGCTATGAAATGAGAAAATGATTATGAAATTAGTGATAATGCGAAAGATCATGACAAAATGCATCTTCATTAATATTCATTTGAATGATAAAGAGCGAATGTAAGCTCTTACAAAAGAATTCTATTATATCTAAGGACACAATAGAGAGTTAATGTTTGAGCATTACTCTGAAGACTTATAAACTACAAGAAGGTCCTTGGCAGTCCAATTATTCAACATGAAACCCGGGGGACAAGGGCGTATCATCGAGACGTCTTTACTTGCGTCAGCTCCCTTGTCAATGACATTTATACTGACATTCTGGAGACCCCTTTCAATGATTAACAGTGTGCTTTGTGTATTATCTTGTTCGGGGTACATCGTTTCTGCAGACGTAAATGTTTTTGACAAAGGAGGGTATGCTATGGGCTCCCATTCTATTTCTCGGCCTAAGGTTCTTGCGATCCTTCTTTCCTGATATTTCTTCTATTTTTTCCTTTTTTGACGCATGTCTGGCTGAAAACGTAAACCGTATCGGGCCTTGTGGTGCACTGGCTTTAAGGCCTTGACTACTCCTTGTAGATATCTCCCTAAACCTCTTCTTGCTCGAGCTCCCCTTCCTACAGTCAACCTGACACCCATTTTGGTATTTCTCGACAGTTTTGGCACAGGAATTCTGTTTCCCTCGGCGACGAAGGTGGCATTGACAAATTCAAGAGATCGAAAGGAATATTCCACAGCATCTTTATTCACTTCAATGTATGGTGTGTCGGTGGAAATAGATGCTACAATGTCTTATTCTCCTTCGACAGTGACTAAACAGCCATCCATGATAAAATTCACCTTTTGATGGAGAGATGATAGGATTGCTCCAGCGGAATGGATCCAAGGTCTTCCCAAGAGGCAATTGTATGATGGTGTAATGTCCATGACTTGAAACTCAACGTCGTATATATAAGGGCCCACTTCCAGAAGTATCTTAATCTTTCCCATGACCTCACGCCTCGTTCCGTCGAATGCCCTTACCGTGGAATGACAGGGCCTTAAATAGGACAGATCCATCGGTATTCTGGAAAGTGTGGCCAAAAGCATGACGTTGAGTGCCGACCCATTATCGATGAGCACATTCGGTATTATGTAGCCCTTGCAGCGAGTCGTAACATGCAGTGCTTTTACTGAGCCTCTACCGTTTGGCGGTATCTCATCGTCACTAAAAGAGATGAAATTGTCCGCGTTTAGATTATTTACCCATCTATCAAGCTTCTCAACAGATATGTTGTTTGCTACGTAAGCTTGATTTAACACCTTCAACAAAGCGTTCCGGTGTGCCTCTGAGTTTAGCAGTAGAGATAAAACTGAGATTCATGCTGGCTACTTATTTAACTGTTCCACCACATTATATTCACTGTGCTTGATAAATTTTAAGAACTCCTGTGCTTCTTCTTCATCCACAGGCTTTTTAGTTTCTTGTACGGGTGGAGTTTCCTACTTGACTTCGACCTCATACATTACTGCCTTTCCTTTTTGCTTCAAGTTACTGTTTTTCTTTATTGGTTCGACTTCTTTAGAATAGCACCGCCCACTTCGGGTAAAATGACCTACCTTCCCAACATCTCCAGTTGTGGCTTCGGACTTCCTACCTTCCGGTGTGACGATATTGATATCATATTTCCATGGTACAGTTTTATCGTCCTTGTAGGGGAAAGGAGATGGTACTTCAATGATCATCTTCAGTTTTACCGGCTCCTTTTTTGCATCGTAATAAATTATTAACGGTCGGTCGGTACTATACAGGAAACCTAACGATTGATTATCAGAGGCGCATATTTCTCCTCTATTTGCCTCTTCGCCTTTATAAAAGATCTCGATCTCCTTATTATCCATCATATTTTGCAGCAATCTCCTGAACTCTTCGCAGGACTGAATGTTGTGCCTCTCAAAACCATGGAATTCACAAAAACTTTGACCTTTTGCAATTTTTCCTTCGAACACTCTGTTAGGACAGAGTAAACCCTTTTCAACTAGTACCTCTCAGATTTTCTGCAGAGGTGCTCTTATTTCAGAAACCCATCTTCTACTTTGTCGTTTGTCCTCCTCTCCTACTGCGCTCACATTCCCTTCGGTGTGGTTTGGGAATGGGTTCCCAGCCGTACTGTCAGTACCATCAAATCGCAGAATACCCGCATCGATGAGTCCTTGAACTCTCCTTTTGAAGGTAAGGCAGTTTTCCGTAGAGTGCCCCTGGTTCCCGGCATAGTATGCACAACTAGCATTTGGATCGTACCATTTCGGGTACAGGGGTTTCAGGGGTGCCATGTAATGAGGAGAAATCAATTGTTTCTCTAAAAGCTTTGGGTATAATTCTCCATATGGCACAGGGATGGGAGTGAATTATGGTCTCTCGGGATTGGGCCTTGTCGGTCTTGATTCGTTTTTGGGTTGGCTTTGAGCGGGTACCGTGTTTTGTAGGAATATGGTGACGGGTCTTTGGTGGTTCGTGGCGTATACGGGGTAGGAAGGAGGTGGTGCTTGGAAGTAAGGGGTTTGAGGAGGATAATAGAAATTCGGAGGTGGATAGTTTCGAGGTCGGGGTTGGTTTGGATACGGATTAGGGGTATAACGGCTTCCTATTCCCACCATGTGGGCTTCTGGTTCTTTCTTCTTCTTGGGTGCTATCCTTCTTGAACTTTCTGAACCTTCCATCCTCCCACTTTTGATGGCACCCTCAATAAGTTCTCCGGATATTACGATATCCGAAAAATCCTTCGTAGCACTTCCCACTAGTTTGTCATAAAACGACGCCTTTAAGGTGTTGATAAAGAGAACGGTTATCTCTATTTTTGTTAGTGGGGGTTCCACTTGGGCCGAGATATCCCTCCATCTCTGCGCATACTGTCTAAAAGTCTCTGACGGCTTTTTCTCCATCATTTTGCAAGGTCATCCGGTCTGGCACCATATCCGATACATGCTTGTACTGCTCACAGAATGCTGATGCCAAATCCTTCCAAGATCGGATCTTTTCCCTACTAAGCTGTTTGTACCACCGAAAAGCCGATCCTACTAGGCTATCCTGAAAATAGTGTATGAGCAGCTTATCTTCATTTACATAGCAGGTCATCTTCCTGCAGAACATCACGAGATGCGCTTTTGGGCATCTTGTCCCATCGTACTTTTCAAAATTCGGTACCTTAAACTTCGGAGGCAGAATTAAATCGGGTACCAAACTGAGTTCTTTAGCACCTAGTGCAGAGAAGACTTCAGTACCTTCTATTGCTTTAAGTCTTTCCTTCAAGCTCTTATAATTCTCTTGAGCCTCGTGATCCTCCATTCTCAACCTGGCCATTTCCGTTAGATCGTCCAAATCTGGAACAATTGGATTGGCAGGATTAGCTCCAGGATTTGATATAAATATTCCTTGCCCTAAATGAGCAGGTGGCACCGGCCGTTGCTCTGGGTTTGTGGGTTCCCCTTGGGTGTACCCTCTTTGTGCTGCGTGGGCGTGTGGCGGAGTGAATCCGGGGGGATAGTGCGAGTCTTTATTGTGATTAATTCTTGACCGAGGTTCCTCGATGTCAGGGCTCTGCATGGGTCTCTTTCCTTTAACTAATGCTGACATCATCTCCATCATCTTGGCCATTTGATCTTTCTGTTCGAGCGATTCTTCTCGTGATCTCACCATTAAGTCTCTCGTCTCTTGCTGTGACCTAGCCAACTGCTCTTGTAATTCCTTTTGGATTCTTTCCATTCTTTTAATCCTTTCATTGAATTCAACCTCCATTGTTCTAGCTTGTCGACGCGTTCTATACGAGTGGCGTGATTCCAGATTTGAAGTATTGCAACTGCGCATTATATGATCCTAACCTTAGCGAATAATTATGGAATATACAATGAATAAATGAATGAATGAGATGAATGCATGACAAATAAATGTTGAATAAATGATAAATGAATGTTAGCTATGAATAAATATGCAAGAATTTGGTGTTGATTTCAAGATAGCCCCTATTTAGGCATTTCATTCATCAAAAGAGTTCATTACAAAAACATTTCGCCATTTTGATTCGGCTATTACACGAACTTTCTAGCTATATCGCTATATTTCTTTACTCGCTCTAAGAATTCCGATATGCTCGATCGTTGACTCGGCGGGAAATGGCAGCTGAGATCCTCTGCTTCATCTGATAATTGTACCATGTGTATGGCCGCTTCACGGATTTTGTTGATCAAGAAGCCAAGTTGCATTTCTCTTTCTTGGAGGTCCGTTTTATAAGCGTGGATATCTCTATCATATTGATCGTTCTTTTCTTCTAAGGCTTTTAAGAGACTATCCAATTATTGTTGACAATCTTGCAGTATGTCTTCTAAATCCCGTATCCTTTCTTTTAGTTCTTGAAATTTAGATCGACTAGTCATTACCTCGGAAGACACAACTTCATATTCTGCGTTTTTCTTCCTTAGCTCCATCATAGCCCTTGCGGCCTTTTCCTCTTCCTTTTTTGCTTTTCCTTTCCAAAACTCCATCCCCCCTTTGATGTTGCTTATCTCCTCTTTCCATTCCGATGATGATTTGCCCAACCCACTATTCTTGATAGTGACTCTCAATTTCTTGTTTTCCAGATAAAGGTCCCTTAAATCATTTCTTACAATTTCCACTTCTTTTTGCACTTTCTCGGTTTTAGACATTTCAATCTGAACATCGATCTTTAACTGGTAGTTTTCCTCTTGCAGAGCACTGAGATCCCTCGACATCTTGGTCTTTTCGCGTTCAAACTCTTGCCTTGCCATTTCTAACTCGGACGATAATTCCTTTAGGAAGGGATTCTGAAAGGCGCAACTCATTGACGAAACTTGCTGACTATTTATCCGCCGTATCCTCCATACGTCATAATCTTGAGTGAGAGTATCAGCGTACAGGGCCAACTCCATCAGATGGACTTTCTTCCAGGATTTTGCAGCGCTGCGTACCCTCTTCATATATCCCTCACCCGCAAAAGCGAACTCGGACTGTGATAATCCTCCAGTGGCGGGTATGAATTGTCGCGAAGAAAATTGTCTTTGGACTAATAGTGAGGCATGTCCAACTCCTCCCCATAAGCCAAGTAGTGGCACCCAGTCTTGATCTCTAACCTTGTACAGCAGAACTGAAGGGCGTATCCACGGTGCCCTCCATGTTATATCCTGGGAGCGAAGGTTCTGAAAAACTGAGACCCAATGTTGCTCGGTGACTTCCTTGGGCCATTCTTTCTTGAGATAGGCTTCCAATGGGGGGAACATTTTTGAAAACATATGGAACGGAGTGCGCTCTACTTTCCAGAAGTGGCTCAAAATCCAAACATTGAGCAACTGCGCGCATCCAATAAATCGTCCTTCCCTTTTTCTTCGACAACTACGCAGGGATCTGAAGGTCTCGGCTAGGATAGTCGGGACAGGGTTGATTCCTTGTTTTAATCTTTCAAAGAAATCAACTACTGCAACTTCAAGATGTCCGAGAACTTTCGGAAAGATGATCAAACCGTAGATGACCAAAGCGAATAGATTCACCCTTTTCATCATGTCAGGATGGGTTAGAACCAAATCTCGTAGGGAAGACCATGGAATGCAAATGGCTTCATTCTTCTTCTTTATCTACTTTTCGGCCCACGCGTCAGTCATGTCTGTCAACCTCACTAGCTTCTTCTTGAAGGTCATTGGCTTAGGCTCTTTCACATATATCTTATAGGGCTGTACATTATCAATACGAAGCAAAGTAGCATACTCCTCTATAGTTGGGGTCATGTCTTCTCGATTGAAAGTAAAACATTGATAGGCCGGATCCCAAAATTTGATCATGGCTTGAATCAAACACTCATCTATGTTGATAGTGATCAAGTGGGCTATATCTCCGTACTTCTCAGTGAATATACCCTTAATGTCTGAGTCCCACTGGTTCCAAATCCGAACCAAGTCTTCAAGGTTATTCTGGCGAACATTGACAGTTACGTGCTCGGGCAGATTGGCAAAACATCCCTCCACTAGACTATCCCATTTTTCTTTCTGAGTTCTTAGAGACCAGTCCCAAACCATGGCATTCTTCTCGACTGTTTGTATAATTGACTCTTCCATTTAGAAACCCGTTTCTTTTGGCAACCAATCTCTAGTCAACACCTTCCTAATATGATGCCTATAATGCATGATGAAAAACAATAAGGCAAAGACAAACAACCTTGATTAGTAATTAAATACAGGCAGAAAAACATGGGAAATTCAACAATTCGAACTAGTTTATTAAACAGACCAAATCCCCTTTGTATAGAAAGTAAAAATACAAAAGGTAAGAGGCGTTCCTCCCGTGCACTTATTTTGGTGACTATTAACGGACAGAGGTTCGGCATGGCTCTAATTAGGTGGCTCGTACGGTTCACTATATGCGGTTTGGTTCTAGATAGGTACTCGAATTGTTCGTACTGTCATCTACTAAGATTAGTACGAAGCCTCGGTCGTAGCCCATCACAAGCTCACGAGTTCAATTCGAGGGATTACATTTACTTATGCCTATGCGAAGGGACAAGTTAACTCACGAAAGCATAAGTCATATGTAACCCGAAAGTATTCACTAGCCTGTACGGAGGGACGAGTTAACTCACGAAGGCGTAGCGTTTACTTTCACTTATTCGGACAGAGCCCAGGTAGAGAGCTCATGTTATGCAAAATGTAAGTGCACGGTTTGTGGGGGAGAAACTCACAAACCTTTCGTTTATTTTAAAAAACTAAACCAAAACTAAAACCAAAAAAATTTAAAGCTAAAAAATAGAACAGACGAAATGAATTAGAAAAACATTTACAACATAATGCGAATGCATGACATTTTGAAAACACAACTTGGAGATCCCGGCTAAATATTAATTTGAACAAGGAACTTGAAAATTTTGACAACGCGAGTTTAATTCTAGACACGACTCTCAAAAAGCGTCCCCAGTGGAGTCGCCAGCTGTAGCGACGTAAAATTTGCTTTCGGTCGCTAATTGTGGCGATTTATTGAAAACTGAAGTTTGATTTCAAAATAAAGAGAGGAGTCGCCACCGATCCTTTTTATAGGTGTGATCGGACACCTAATAAGTTTATTTTTAAAACAAAAGAAGGCCGAGTTTAGGTCTACGTTAAAATCAGAGTAAAGTAAGGCCCGGGAGTCGGTTACGCGCGAGGAAGGTATTAGCACCCTCGCGACGCCCAAAATTGGTATTTTGTTAAACACGTGTTGTCTTGATTTTCAAAAATACGAGTTCAATATAATCATTTAGTCGTGATCCGATTGAAAAGACGAGAAATTTCAATTCTTTTAACTTTTTTTTTGAGAAGGACATACTGTTTTAACATGAGTCAATTGATGTTCACCCAACATAGCGATGAAATCGATGACTTAATGTTAAACCGATACATTGCCTTACTTATTAAAACAAGAATAAGGTTTTCGAAATAAAGCAAATAAACAAAGATAAAAATAAAAGACGGATCTAGAAGTATATTGAAGCAAATATAAATGCGACAAATATATTGAAAAATAATAATAAAGATATGTGCGATATTGAACATAATACATAGGATTAAACATGAAATGAAAACAATAAATGTATATGCATAATAACGATATTTAGAACACGTTCGTGAAAATATGTATAAATAGTAATAGTATTAGAAATATACCATATATAGAGTTTGAGATGTTTGTCTAAGATAATGAAAATATGACTCGTAATGTGAAAATATGTACATAATATATAAATATACATATAAAATAAATAAAAATGTACGTACATAACATATACGAAATATATATACATAATAATATTAAGATAAAATAATAAGTGATAATAATGAAAAGAATGGGTATAATAATAAATAAAATGATATACGAAGATAATATCATATATATAAAATACGTATACAAGAATAATAAAGTATATGTACTAATATTAATAATAAATATAGTAGGAATAAAATAAATGTACTAATAACGTAAAAACATAAAAATACCAATTTTTCATAAAGACATACCTTTATATATAATAAAGATATATGCATATGTAATAAAATATATAAATAACATGATTTTAACAATATATACACAATATGTATGATGAAAATAATAATATACATAATATATAAAATACATATAATATACATATACTAGAAATGACAACAATATAAAATGAACTTGCTAATACATTATATATATATATGTATGTGCATGGGTATGAATAATAAGGATAATGGAAATACTTAATATATAATATTTGAAATATATGTATAATATAAAAATATATATATAAGGTAGTATTAAAATATATATACAATATATACATGTTAAAAATAATAATAATGAAAAAACATTTGATAATATTTCACAAATATATATATACTAAAAATATACATAATAATATATAAAATATAATATTAAAAGTATATATAACGTATAAAAACATATATATATATATATATATATAATAAAATACATAAGTATACTAAATACACATACATATATAAAAGATCACACACTAATACATAGTGATAATAATAATATTGAAATATAAAAAGTAAATATAATATAACAATAATACTAAAATAAAGTAATTAAAATAATACTATGCATAAAAAATATATACACCTATATAATAAAATATATGTACTAATACCAATAATTATTATAATAAGAATAAAATAGATATAATAATATATACATAAGATGGTATTAAAAATGTACATATAACATAGTATTCAAGAATTTATACATGAGATGATATAAAAATATATACATGAAATAATAAAAGAAATATATATATTATATATACATATTAGAAATAATAATAATAATGTTACAATATAATTATTAACAACATTACCTAAATATATTCATATACATATTAAAGATATATATACAACAACCCATAATAATAATAATAATAATAATAATAATAATAATAATAACGATAAATACAATAATAAATAATAATAGAGGCAAAGATAATATAAAAATCAAATTAAATTTGGAAAAAGGACTAAATTCGAAGCGAAAATAAATTTTGGGGCGAATTTGAAATAAAAAAAAGGAAGGGGCCATCCTGAACACGCGTGGAAACAATGGGGGCTAAAAGGGAAATTTTCCCAAGCCTCTAAAACGCACAGCATTGAGCGGGACTAAATTGCAAGGCGCGAAAAATTATAGGGCCAAATTGAAAATAAAGAATGACTTAATTGCAAAAGGGTGAAAAAGCGGAAAGACTGCGCGCATAAATAGACCATTAATCAAAAACACGCGGATCCTTGGCGGGTTTGGATCGGGTCAGGTCGGGTAGGCTCAAAACGACGTCGTTTTGGGGCTTAAGTGTAGCCCCCAAAACGACGTCGTTTTGGAGGGCTATATAAGGCCTAAAATAACCAAAAAAAATCATTTGGTGAGAGGGAAAGAAAAAAAAGAAGAGAGAGGGAAGAGAGAAGGGAGAGAGAAGGGAAGGGGGAAGGGGATCCGGCCAGGGGCGGCCACCGGCGACCACCGACGATACGCCGTCGTCGCCGTCATGGCGAAAAAAGGTAAATTTTTTTTAAAATATTTGTTTTATATTTTTATGCTTTAATATATATATATATATATATGTATATATGATTAGAAAATAAAAGAGAAGAATGAAAATAAAAAAAATAAAAGGAACCGATTTAAAAAAAAAAAACTAAAAAAGAAATCACCTTTGTTCCCGATTTGATTTTGTTCTTGGATATTTGTTTTGGTATTATTCTCTTTGCTTTTGCAGTATTTAGATTTTCAGCTTGTATTGATAAAAAAAATGCCGAACCTTTACAAAAATATAGATTGACTTTTATAGCCATTTACGTTGCTATTTTTTCTATCTGTCTGTCCCATCTTCTTTCTTTTGCAGGTGCAGAGGGTAGGTGATGAGGCGATGGTAGCGTGCTGCAGGCAATGGTGGCCGGTGCAAGATGTCAGAGGGGTGGTTGAGGCGGCTAACCTAGGGTTTCTAGGGTTTGTGATAGTGTTGGGGGTATTGGGCTAAAGTTTGGGCTATCAATTTGGGTTAAGGTAGTTTTGGGTTAATGGGTAATTGGGTTAGTGTAGGTTTAGTTGGATTTGGGGTTTAATGGATTTGGTTGGGGATGAGTTTAGGTGATGTAAGTGGGCCAAATTGGCCTATAACAATTATGATGTGAATCACCTATTTCATCTATAATATGAATGTATGCCAAATGTCCAGCTTTGATATATTCCTTGATTCAAAATTGTTAATTTAACAAGCAAAAGATAGAAAAAAAACAAAAAACAAAAAATTTCATCTTAGCAAGGTGGCCGGCTCATATATAATTGAAAACTTTTTTAATATGGTGGTGTCAATGTTAAAAAAAGTATGTGTAGGGTACACGGGGATCCACTGCCTCCAATTATTGGATATTTCCGAGTGCTTGCAATACCATGTGCATATTAACCTATTCGTAAGTGCCTTAATTAAATTAAAAGGTCTTTATTTATTTATTATACACATGAGAGAGGTGAACTGAGTCATACGTATAAAATAATGAAATTGTGGTAAATATTACAAAGCACAATGAGATTGGGATGTGTGGGCTTTTCTCGCTTAGTGTTTGATCTGGGAATGATAGTTGTTTGTTCTTGTCCTGTTCTAAGTTAGGTGTGAAGGATGTTGGGTTTCATTTCGATTTTATGTACCTCTAAACTTAAAAAGTAACATTGCCATTAAACCAAAATGGGTCCTATATTTTCTATTCTTTTAAACAAATCGTAATTGGAGTGTGGAAGCTGCCTTCGTCCTTTTAAGAACTTTCTCTTTTCAGACTAGCGTGTTTGAAGTCATATATAAAATTGTGGTTGCTTTGCTGTGTGTTTTGCTAAATATAGCTTCTATTCCCTTTATATTGTCTTATGTGTCTCTATTCTCTTTGTTTTCCTGCAAATTTCATCATTTCTCGGTAGCCTGAAAATTTGCTGCATAATTTCTTATCTCCACTTCCCCCGTAGCTATGGATTGGAGTATGATAGGGGCTGCACAAGCAGGAAACATTAATGTCTTGTATGAGCTAATTCAGAAAGATCCATATGTTTTGGACCGTATTGATCATGTTCCTTTTCTTGACACTCCATTGCACGTAGCAGCCAGTGCTGGGCATGTTGATTTTATGATGGAGATGATCAACTTAAAGCCATCGTTTGCAAGAAAGTTAAATCAAGCTGGGTTTAGCCCCATGCACTTGGCTCTGCAAAATATCAGAACTCAAGCTGTGCTTCGACTCCTCAAGTTTGATGAAGGCCTTGTTCGTGTTAAAGGAAGGGGAGGCTTGACCCCTCTGCATCATGTGGCTCAAACTGGAGATGTTGATCTTTTGATCAAGTTCCTTGAGGTTTGCCCCGAGGCTGTTGAAGATGTGACTGTTCGAGACGAGACGGCTTTCCATCTTGCAGTAAAAAACGACATGTTTAAAGCATTTCAAGTCTTGGTGGGGTGGCTTATAAGGAGCCGCCACGAAGCTGCCCAACGTTGGGAGAAAGAACTACTTAGTTGCGCAGACATTGATGGCAACACAGTTCTACACATTGCAGCTATCAAAAACTCACCTCAGGTATGCTAATTTTGCTAGTTAACTATTGATGTATATACGTATATGATAAAAGGGTTATTTACATGAATTTTCTAATTAACAGGTGGTGAAAGTATTGCTGGGACACTTGCGTCGAGACCATATCAATGCCAAAAATTTCAAGGGATCCACTGCTCTAGATATCCAACCAGACTGTCCATTGGATGAAAGGCAAGTGGATAATTATAAGGGCTCGGTTAAAGATATGATAAGAAAAGCAGGAGGTTTGAGTGGTTCCGAGCTTCCCAATAAGTCCATCTCTTCAATCCACATCAAATCATTAAGGCCGAAGATGTCATGTTTTCAAAAATTTGCAACAATGGCAGGTCGAGGAAGAAAGGGTATCCCGCTTGAGATGCGTAATACATTTCTAGTAGTGACAGTGCTAATTATAACAGCCACTTACGCTGCCTCTTTAAGCCCTCCAAAAAAAGCTGATAACAGTTCATCCATGAAATACCATATCAAGTATTACGCATCTTTAGAATCAACCGACAGCACTGCACCTCCACCAGGTCCTCCTCCACCACCGGCCGATGATCCGATTAATTGGTCAGATTTAATAGACGTATCATCCATGTTTTGGTTATACAACACATTAACCTTTTGGGCAGCAATCGGGTTAACAGCATATCTCCTACCAAGTCGTTCAATCAGCTTGTTTCTTCTCATAACCCTTTCCTTATTTGGGACCTGTTACATGCTTTTAGTTGCTGTGTCCACATGGTCATGGAAACTTCAGTATGTGGTTTCTCTTCAAACTACTATACCATTGTCCTATCGTGCTCTCTGCATTATAAATTACTGCTTGTCAACATCCCTAGCTCTGCTGGTATCATACCGGATAGCCCGTTATGTTTTCCGCAGGTTTGTGCCTAAAGCAAAGATCTTCGTCCTCGTACAAATCGTTTCCTTTGTCCTCTTTGCTTTTGTTCTTGTTCCAGCTATCCTTAATACCGAAGCCATTTTGACGTACTCCAGTTTCTTTGAGTGATTTTCGTTGAATTCTTATTCGTTTCAGCGGGTTAATTGGTCCCTTTCATCTCTTGTAAAGGGTCTTGTTTGTTTTTGTTAACAAGGCCTTATAGTCTCTTGAATGTGAAACTAGTGATTTGTGATAGTGTTAGATTTTTTAGAAACCATAAGAATTGAAAGTGACGAGCTTCCCTTGCACTGCGCGTTAGCAGGTAGAAGAAATTATTTAAAGCATTATTATTGAAAGATGTTATTTGAGTCAATTAGAGAATGGGGTCAGTGTGAACTTTTGATGATGCCAATCACCATATATAACATTCTACACACATTCTTATACCTTTCCTATTCACCTTTTTAACATATTCAATTTCCATATCGTGAAAAAAGGAATTAAATCTACTTTAATTTTACTAAATAAAAAAAAAAATCTTGACAAGAACACAATAACAACTTTCATTAAAAACCATTTTATTAGTTAACAATGTCGCAATTTTTGAAGCAATTTTACAATTATTTTTGGGAAGGAAGGCTTGATGCTACTTCTGGTCATACTTATAATACTCACGAGAATTGATTACATTCATTAATTGGCCAACACATTGAAACATTCCTAATTTAGATTATCTCTATCGAAAGCCTAAGAGAATTATTTAAATTAAGCCTGTTATGTATGAAAAGTTTTGGGTTATCACTTTTTTGCTTCTTAAAGAAAATTCTATATAAAGTCCAAATAGGATCAAAATCAAAATCCATAGAATATCCACAATTAAAAACTCAACACAAATCAGGCTTAAAATAACTTTAAGAAAACTATTTGAAAAGAAATTCTTTGCACTAATTAGAGAGCTATAAACAAATCTTATTCTTTCTTTCTAAGGGTAATTTGGTAACTAAAAATATTCATCATCAGTATTACCAAAATATAAATGACCAAGTACAATTTGAGATTTATTTAGGTGGACCGATTCCCTTCAAAGAAATCTTCCAAGTATCGTTTGTTTAGAGTTGACGGGCCTCTCATTGGGTTAATATTGTTTTTAGGTAGTGCTTTGTCGGATTAGAGGACAACACTCAATAGCTCTATGAATCTCACCTCTGACACTCGAGTTCTCAATATAGTTAGGAGACAAAGTCCTAACTTGACCCGAGGACAATACATGCCCGTTGAGGGTTTGTTGACTCTAAATATAACCTTACTTTAAAGACTTTTATAAAAGGAATTTGCACAAACTGAACTTAATGAATAATAGATAAAAACGATTGAATTTTAAGATGAATAGGAGGAAAAATTATGTAACCTAAAATTCAACATTTCTCCTTACATAATACAATCAACCCTCTCTTAAAAATCACCCGCAATAATAATTGCCCTTTTTGTAACAATCACTCGTTATAATAACATTTCGTTATAACAACCAAATTTTTAATAAAATCAATTTTTTTATGTTGTATTTTAACCCTCTAATTTAACTTTTCACTTATAACAACAATAGTCATAGTTATGAAATACATTCTTTATTAAATTAATTCTCTATAACAACATAATGCTTAAAATATCAAGTAGAATATAGCTATTTCATATAAGTATTTTAATTATAATTTATTAAATAAAAATTATCTTAATTAAAATATTTAAAATTTTCATAAAAAAACTATTAATTATATTTTATTAAATGAATGTAAGATTCAATTCGTGAAATTAAGTATATCAATCTAGTAAACTATTAAGTTCCCTAATTAAATATTCTACTATGAATTTGGAACATCATAAACTTATAAATTGATTACTTAAATTTGATAACTCATGATAAATTAATAAATTTAATTTGATAACTCAAATTGATTAATTGAACTTGTTAGATATATGAATTTCATAATTAATTATGTGAAAGAATATAAAATAAAAAGTGCACAAAAGTAATAATGCATACACTTGCTTTACGTCTTTTAATTTTATTGATTTGATTCTCATTTTTTTAAACACAATTTATGTTTTCTTTTTCTTTTTTTGGAAAAAAGACAGCTTAAAGTGAAAAACTCAAAAAATTACACTAGTGACTAAAAGCAAGAACATAATCTGCCTCAATGAAACTTTTAGCTGATTGTGGTGGTTCTTCAAACCATTGAATTTCTATGAAATTAGTCAC
The DNA here is from genome assembly GCA_025698465.1 of Gossypium longicalyx. Classification (NCBI taxonomy): domain Eukaryota; kingdom Viridiplantae; phylum Streptophyta; class Magnoliopsida; order Malvales; family Malvaceae; genus Gossypium; species Gossypium longicalyx. Next base: position 5,072,098 of record CM047004.1, read on the forward strand.
CATACACTTGGCCATATGATCAACTACTGTATTTTGTGACATTGGAATATGATGAACAAAGATCTTCCAATTTTGACTCAATAAATGATGGATAAGTCGCATTTTAGTGAAATGACTATCTACAGCTCCACTAGCTAAAATCAATTCAACTAAGAGAGCATTATCACATTCCACTTCCAACTGTCGATAACATTTCCTCCATGATATAAGTAGGCCCTAAAGTAAGGCTCTCACCTCAATATTAAAAATTTAATCCTTTCCTAACTTCATAGAAAAACCACCTAACCACTTGCTGTTGGCACTTCTAAACACTCCCCCAATGCTCGCAAATGAGCTATTTCTCAATACAACTCCATCTGTATTAAGTTTAACCCATCCTTTAGTCGGACATGCCTGCTAGTTTGTTGTCACTCTCGAACTATCATGCAATTGTGCCGTGTTCAACCACTTATAATTTCTTGCCCAACTTATGCCTATATCCTCAATTTCCTGACCACAACTATGGCATGTCGAAAACAAATACACGTTTCTATTTTTCCACAACAACCAACAAATTATTGGGAAGAACATTTGCCATTCAATATCATGATAACTATAATTACCTATATTTTGCAAATTCTACAGCAACCAGTCTTGAAGCGAAAATGAGAAAAATTGTACTTGATTATGTTTCAGCACAATCAACAACCACACCGATTTAGCGAAACTACAATCACGTAAAGCATGAATACCTGATTCATCAATTGCAATTACATTTTCTTTATTTGATAGAAATTCACAATATAAAATTTATTATAAATTTATAATAACAATTTTTTATAACATCATTAGCATATAACAACTATTTTTTATAATAGATAAAATCAAATAAATGAGGTTATCATAAAAAGGGTTAATAGTATATATAATATTTTATATTGCTTGGAGCCACAAATCCATGTAAAATTCAACATTTCCCCATTACCGTATTAAAATTGTCCTAACACAATGGTGTAAATCAAATTATGGAACAATCATAATTTTACCATTTTAAAAAGAGTTGGTTTTTAATTAATTATTTTTATTGAATTTAGGTCATTTGATTGAGTAGTATTAAATTTAATCATGGAATTTGTTATATATAAAGTAGCTCCCTCAAGGCATTTCATCATAGTTGCTTAAACTTCATCAGAGGTTCATAATTCGATTTGAATCTAAATAATTATTTTTTTTCAAATTTTAAATTTATCGAATGGAGTTTATTGAGTTATTTAATTTTTTCAAGTCAATTTAAATAAGTAATTTGATTTTTCAAGTTTGAGTTTGAATTTTACAATTCAAATAATAGATTCGTATAAATACTCTTTTGGTCCCTATCAAAAATAACCAAATTGGTCTCTCTCAACAAAAAATACAAAACAATTCAAAATAAATTTCAAAAATTCCAAAATTTTCATATATACATATATTAAATTATAAAAATAATAATTTTGAGGACCTAAACAAGTAAATTACCAATTCAAGTTTATCATACTGAATTATATTTTTTTCTCTCATTTTTGCTTTGAAACAATTTTCAAATATACATATGATTTCAAATTTATGTGCTCTAACGCATAATTAGTTATATTGTAACAAAATTTTATTTTGATATGTTTAATTTTTTAATTTTAACTTGAACAATTTCACTTGATTTGGTTCGACTCGACTTGTTGTGAAAAAATTAAATCGAATTAGGATGATAAAACAAGGTTCGTTGATGGTCGCTAAACTAGCTAAAAATTCGACTAAGGCAGGCGCACCTATCGAACAATAGTATAGTTATGGTGAGACCGGAAATATCGTATCCACGAGGGCTAAAAGTATTAGCAATTACTATCTTTTTATTATCTAGCCTAAGAATTAAAGGATTTTTTTTTAAACTAAAACTAATTATCTAATTAACTAAGATTGCGACAGAGATTAAAGTTGGAAAAATACTTTTGAAAAACCGATGGAAAAGACAATACCTAAAGAAGAATCCACCTAGACTTCACTTATTGCTTATGAATTAGACGATTTATTCACTTGACTTAATCTGTAGAAATCCCTAATTTATGTTAGTATCTCTCTCGAGACTAAAAACAACTGATTCTAGGTTGATTAATCGAAATCTCTTTCTAATTAAATCCCATATTATCGCATTAACTCGATCTATAGATTCCCTTATTAGATTTTGTAGAACCTATTTTTTGCCCGGGCCCATAATTAAACCCAAAAATAAAGAAATAAAATAAATAAATGTTTATTTTATTATAGTCCATTTACAGGCCCAACCATATTAGCCCAAAGCCTAACAGACCAGTCCTACCCCTGACACACCAAACTAATCCAATAACCCGTTACACCCATGACCCAGTTAAACTACCCAAGACCCGTTTATATCCAGACCCAAAAAAACAAACGAGGCCCAAGTGGCCCAAATTGTTAACAGATAACAGAGAGACCTAGGGTTTCAGAAACCTTAGGCGCCGCAAATAGAAGGCTCCAGAAGCTAAACACTGAATGCGTCGGTTCGTCTTGCACCATCAGCACCGTGATTCCAGGCCGTGATTCCAAGCTTCGAATCATGCTGTGGTCTATGCTGAGTCAACGACGATGATCATTGTTGCCAACAAGAATATTAAGAAAATAGTGGGGAAGATGACTGAGACCTATAGAGATTGGCATGAGAAGTTGCCATTTGCACTCCTAGCCTATCGAACATCTGTCAGAACCTCTACTAGGGCAACTCCATTCTCGCTAGTTTATGGGATGGAAGCAGTGTTACCTATTGAAGTAAAAATACCTTCTCTTCGAATTTTGACGGAGGTAAAGTTAGATGAAGCTGAGTGGGTTCAATCCCGGTATGACCAGTTGAATTTGATTGAGGAAAAGAGGCTAAGAGCCATTCGACATGGTCAAATGTATCAGAAGCGAATGATGCGAGCTTATGACAAGAAAGTTCGACCAAGAGAGTTCCACGAGGAAGACCTTGTATTGAAAAAGATCCTTCCTATTCAAAAAGACTTTAGGGGGAAATGGATGCCGAATTGAGAGGGGCCGTATGTCGTGAAGAAAGCTTTTTCTGGCGGTGCATTGATCTTAACGGAAATGGATGGGAAAATTTTACCCAACCCAGTGAACTCAGACTTAGTAAAAAAATACTTTGTCTAAAGGAGAAGAGAATCCAGGGTGAAAACCCGCAAAGGGCGCCTTGAGATTTAAAAAAAAATAAAAAAAATGGAGATGCCAAGGTGAAAACCCGCAAAGGGCGCCTTGTGACCAAAAGGGTTTTGAGTTGAAAACCCGAAAGGGCAACTCAAATTTTAAAGCATCCGGTAATCTTGCTCAACAAAGAACGAAGAACGTTGCATACTGGGGCATTGTCAGAGTACTTTGAATCCTTTAAACACATGTTAAACTCAAGAAAAGACTTCATGGAGTTGGTGTATAGACACTCAAGCAGCGATATTTAGGGCATCTAACTTCTATTTTGTTTGCTATCTTTAGATTCTATTTCTTCTTAAAGATAGACTTTCAAATTAATTTCTTTTGTATCTATTCGATAATTCGTTCTAATCCAATAAAGTTTATTCATCTTCCATATTTCTTTAAGTATGTTGCATTGAAATAGTGATAGATGAACTAAATTTGTTCACAAGTGAAGTTTTGCGCATTACTCTGGAATTTCTAGATAATACAAGAAACTAAAATAGGACAATTGTTCGAGAAATTCACGTAAGTAAAGGATGAAGGAACTCGGGGAATTTCTTTATTCAGTCTAAAAGGATAAATGGACAAAACCAACAATTCAATTCTAAGGAAAGATTATCCCACAGGTATCCTCAGTGGATCATAGCATTTGAAGAATGGTACAGGCCTACAGGCTGAGCAGGAATAATATTTTGAAAGAAGTGAAGATGAATGAAGGAATGAGTAGTGACGTCTAAGATAAAGGTCGTATTCATAACATTTTTCATCGTAACATGTTTAATTAGGAACATTTGACTCATTTCGATCAAAGCATCCTAATCATCAGGCATAAACGCATATACATTCTACAGGTTATGTAGATAAAAAATGACGTGCCTTAACTCCCTAAGTAGTAGGGTAACAGGCTACAACATAGCAGATCTGACCTTTAGATAATTAGACTGAAGTAAGATCGAAGATGATTTGGCATCCTTGTGTTTACAGGGAGCGAATCGAAGACATAGCTGATTTGGCTTTCATGTGTTTATGTTAAAACAAATCTAAGATGATTTGGCATCTCTGTATTGGCAGAGAGCAAATCTAAGTCTGGCATCTCCACTTCAATAGGGAGCAGATACATAGCAGATCTCACCTTCAGATGGATAGACTGAAGTAAGATCCAAGATGATTTGGCATCCTTGTGTTTACAGGGAGCGAATCGAAGACATAGCTGATTTGGCTTTCACGTGTTTTCAATCTAAGATGATTTGGCATCTCTGTATTGGCGGAGAGCAGATCGAAGATACCAGATTTGGCATCTCTGTATTGGCAGGGAGCAGATCGAAGACACAGCTGCTTTGGCTTTTATGTGTTTATGTTGAAGCAAATCTAAGATGATTTGGCATCTCCAGGTTTGACGAAGAGCAGATCAATGATGGCAGATTTGGCGTCTCCGTAATGTCAGAGAGCAGATCCAAAGATAGCAGAGATCGCCTTCCTGGGTTACAGTAAAGCAGATTGAAGCCGTCAAGAGGCCATTTAAAGAAGATCAAGGATCAAGAAATCGAGACTCGGCAAGCCCGGGAAAAATAGGTCATTTTATAGTCTTTGCTCTATTATCATTACACGACAATGAGCAAAGAGGGGCAGCTGTAGAACCTATTTTTTGCCCGGGCCCATAATTAAACCTAAAAATAAAGAAATAAAATAAATAAATGTTGATTTTATTATAGTCCATTTACAGGCCCAACCACATTAGCCCAAAGCCTAACAGACCAGTCCTACCCCTAACATACCAAACTAATCCAATAACCCGTTACACCCATGACCCAGTTAAACTACCCAAGACCCGTTTATATCCAGACCTAAAAAAAAAACGAGGCCCAAGTGGCCCAAATTGTTAACAGATAACAGAGAGACCTAGGGTTTCAGAAACCCTAGGCGACGTAAATGGAAGGCTCCAGAAGCTAAACACTAAATGCGTCGGTTCGTCTTGCGCCATCAGCACCGTGACTCCAGGCCATGATTCCAAGCTTCGAATCATGCCGTGGTCTATGCCCGAGTCAACGACGATGATCATTGTGGCTAAATCTTCTTGATACCTGCAAAAGAAGGAAAGAACCACAGCAGCAAGCAAAACAAATATGGAAAGATATAAAAAGATTTCTTTCCTAGTTTATGTAATAGCAAAGAAGTGGCTATAAAAGCCCGAAAAACAATGTAAAAGGGACCCGATTTTTACGGAATAGAAAACATACTTACACATATTCATTCAGAAGGGTTACAAGCAGTTTTAAGGTGATACATATACTTCATGTTCTACTTTTTTTAAAATACTCGAGCATCGTTAGCAAATCGACATCGAGATATTAAAACAGAAGAGTTACCTACACCGTATTTTCCCCGTAAAGGACGAGGGCTTTTTCCTCCGATCACCGTGTGCGTGAGGCCCTCATGCATGGCGGTAGGCGCATAACGATTGAGAACAGGGCCCAATGAGGCTCTAAGGTCGACCCCAAATCCTCACACGCAGGATTTCTCTGATTTTTTTTAAAACCAGACTTCAAAATGATTTTTTGGTCAAAAGTTGGCTTATATAGCCCAAGAGAAACGACACCGTTTTAGCTTAATCTGATAAGCTTAAAACGATGACGTTTTAGGGCCCCAGGATCCGCGCGTTGACCCGAATACCCGGGGCAGATCCACGTGTTTTTGAGGATTGGGTTAATTACCCAATTGGTCCTTTCATTTTTTTTGTTGTTTAAAATTTTGTTTTATTTTATTTATAATTTGGCCCCAATATTTTGCTTTAGTTTTAATTTAGTCCTTACAGTAATTGCATAAAGTCTTAGATCAAAACGATGCTGTTTAGGGACAAGGGAAAATTTCCCGATGAGTCCCTAGGGTTTCAATGGCTGTTTTAATTAGGTCTGATTTTTGTTTTCTTCTCTTTTAAATTAGTCTCTCGACTTTTTTATTTGTGTTCAATTTAGCCCCTTTTATCTCTTTTAATCTATTTATAACTTATTTATTTTAAAACTACATACATATACTATTATATTTCAATGTGAATATATGTATTATATTTTATATTATTTACTTATATTTTATTGTATTACTTAATACCTTCTTATTATCATATTAATATATATATTTTAACATATATCATTACTTATTATAGTATATTTTTATCACATAATGTTTATATATCTTTACACTATTGTATTAACCTTATATTATTTCATATTATTATTATTTATTTTTAAATTATTATTATTTTACATTATTATTTATATTTTTACTTGTATTATATTAATTATTTATATTGTATACATATATTACCTTCATATTATATAATTATTTTATATTATGTCATTTTTTATACTATTATATTTTTATCTATATATTATTATTAAAGATTTTAACATACATTATATACTTATTTTTACTTATATGTTAATGATTACTTTACTTATATTACGCATTTTGAAGATATTATAATAATAATATGTATATTTCATTATTAATTACTTATTTTATATTTTTCTAAACTTATATTTATATAGATATTATATAATTTTTTTATTACAAATATAAATTCTTTTATATGTTTGGTGTTTTATACATTATCTTTCTAAACCAATATTTTTTAATTATTATTCTTTTATAAATTTTTGTCATTATATATTGTATATTAAATACTATTTTAAAATCATTATTAAATATCATATTTTATTTGTATTATGTATATATTGTTAGTGATTGCCCACTTTATTTTATATTTATATATATTAATCTTTTTATATGTTATTATATAAGTCATTAGGTGTTGAATGTTATTATATAATGTTATATTTTATGAACATGTTCATTGATATTATATTTCTTTTAATTGTGTATCATGCATCATTCCCTAATTATTACTATGTATGTTTGTATGATTTGCTTATCCATCTTCAATATAAGCTAAGTGTATCTTTGTATATATGATGTTATGTAATTTTAAACATGTATGTATCTAGTATATGATATTTGTATTATTGCCATGGTATCATTTAAATGCATGATTTATTCACTTATTGTTGCAATATTCTATTCTATAACGATAATGTGATTCTTCATGCATTAATTAAAATAATATTCCAAGGTTTTTTTTTTAAAAAAAAAAGAAAAGGCAATGCTTGATGTTTGGAAACTTCGAGAAAGGTAGTGCCCTAACTTACTGGGTTGCGACTTTTCTCGTTGAATTCGAATAGTCAAGCACCCTTCTAAGTGATTTTGAGTTTTCAAAACTTAAACAATTATTTCGAGATTTCAAAACATACTGTCCTAACTTACTGGATATAGCGTTTTGTTGTTTCGAGATAGAAATTTTTGAAAGACGAGCTTAGTTTCGAAGGTTTTAAAATGTTGCGTCCTAACTTACTGGATGTGATGTTTTGACTCGTTTGAAATAAGTGAGCCTTAATTTTCAAAATTGAGACATTCTAATTAAAAGAGGTTTGCATCTTAAAACTTTCAAGTTTTCGACATTAAAAACACTTGATAATCAATTAGGTACCAATTTTTGGGTGTTACGAGGGTGCTAATCCTTCCTCGTACGTAACTGACTCCCGAATCCATTTTCTCGACTTTCGTAGACCAAAATTAATGTTTTAAAACAAATCATTTTATAAGGTGATCCAATCACACCTAAAAAGATTGGTGGCGACTCCTGTTTTTGTTTTTCTTAAAGTCAATTCCCATTTTTCAAAACTCGATTTAAAAAAATGGTCTCGACAGATTTGACTCTAATCCGACAGATTTATGTCGTCCTATCTCTAGGATTGCATGCAACTCCGCTTAATTATGAATGATCTACTCTTAAACAAGGACTTTTCCTCCACTGAATAAGCACATCAAAAACCTGAATTAATATCTTGAAATATTAAAACAAGGGTTAAACTCATAATTGAAAATAAGAACAAGTATTTATCATATAATTCAAATAGTAATAAGATTCGTCTTAGGTTTTATCTCCCTTAGGTATTTAGGAAGTTTAGTTCATAATAATGGAAAACATCTCAAAATTGGGAAAACAACAAAACATAAAGAAATCCAAAAAACTTCTGAGGAAATTGAATGAAGATTTTCAGTCTTGAAGTAGATCCTGCTTCCAAGCTGATTCCGATGGCTGTGCTCAAGTGTTTTCTGCCTTCTGCTCTGTGTGTCCTAGTAATCCTCTTCTAGGGTGTTTATAAAGACTTTGGAATGCCCAGAATAGCCCAAAATTGGCCTTTTCCGAGTAGAATTAAACTTGGACTCGACAGGGACACGACCGTGTGCCACGCCGGTGTGAAAGTGCTCAGGCTGTGTGCAATTCTGACTTGGTTTAATGTCGACATGGCCATGACACACGGGCGTGTGGTCTACCCGTATGTCACACAGGGGCATTTGGATCACCCGTGTGGAAGTGTCTAGGCCGTGTAAAATACTGAATTAGGCCCAATTTGTCCGTTTTTGGCCGTTTCTCACTCTTTTTGCTATCCTAAGCTCTCCTGAGTATAAAACATGAAATTAAAGGATTAGGAGCATCAAATTCACTAGACTTTATGATAAATCATCCAAAAATATACCAAGCATAGAATAAAAATATGTATACATTATGGTTTATCATTCATCAAGGCAAGTAACTTGGAATTTTATTCACCTGATTCAATTAAACACTCACCCCTCTTCACTTATCTAGGGACTTTGTTTGCCTATGGAATCACTATCAAATCCAATCGGAACTCGCCCAGTTACATTCGTTGCTTTCCAGTACACATCATAGAAATCTTGCCACTAAAGATCTACAGTATGGTTGATCTCATCTTAGTGAGGTCTAGTCATATCCTGTTACATTTTTGCAAGATATCCCATTACTCTACCACTAATCCTATATAAGTAAGGGAACTATGTTAAAGTTCACCACCAACTTAGTTAATGGCCTAAAATCTTGGGCATATCAGCAGATGAAATATTCAAATTAGTTTTAATAAGGTTGTTAAATGGTTAAATAAAATCATGGTTTAATATTTGATTGTGATTTTGCTTTTGGGTTATCATATTGTTTAGCTAAAGTTGTTGTAGTTTCAGCCTATATAAAGGATGTAAATCAGTGAATAAAAAGCGTTTTGAGTTCTTGTTTTTCATTGAGTCTTTTGTATACAATTCATAAAGTGTTATTGAGTGAGTTTTTTTTAAAGCAAATCTTCCCATTTGGCCTAACAGTGTGGTATCAGTGCCAGGTTCGTGAAGATAATCATGGTTGATTTTTCAGTTGTTAGAGCAGTAAAAAAGCTTAATAACCAAAATTACAAGACATGGGCAACATGTATGAAGTCTTACTTGCAGGCTCAGGATTTGTGGGACATTTTTAGCGGAGATGAGTCTTCACTATTGCCTCAAGAAGCTAATAGCTTAAAGAAGTGGAAGGCCAGTGCAGGCAAGGCTATGTTTGCAATTAAAACCACTGTAAAAGGAAGAAATGTTAGAGCATATCAGAGACGCTGACACACCAAAACAGGCGTGGGACACGTTGGAAGAATTTTTCTCATGAAAAAATGACACAACGTTGTAGCTCTTAGAGAATGAATTGTTATCAATAAAGCAAGGAGATTTGGTAATAAATCAGTATTTCACTAAGGTAAAAACGTTATGCCGTGAGATTTTTGAACTTGATTCTAGTTCTCGTATTGCGGATTCTAGAATAAGAAGAATCGTCATTCATGGATTGAGATAGGAGTACAGAAGTTTTGTTGCTGCAATTCAAGAATGGCCAACACAACTATCGCTTGCAGATTTTAAGAATTTGTTGATGAGTCAAGAGGCTTTGGCAAAACAAATGGGCGGAGTCTTAATCAAAACTGAGGATGTGGTGCTTTTTAGAGGAAAGAGTAAAGAAAAACCCAGGTATAATGTCAGAAGCATACCAAGAAAGAATGATGGAAAATTAGAAACTCAAAAGCGTAGCAACTATAACAAGCGATTCAACCAGAGGAAGAAGTTTGATGGTGATTGCTATAATTGCGGCAAAAAGGGTCACATGGCCAAAGGCTATTGGTCCAAGAAGAAAGTTGTTGAAAGTAATGCGGTGACACCTAAAGGAGATGTTCAACATGATTATGAGTGGGATGCTAAGCATCCTTTGCTATGGAAGAAGAAGACTTGGCATTCGCAGTAACAACTTCGCAAAAGATTGACAACGAGAACGATTGGATTGTTGACTCTGGTGATCAAGAAAAGCTCTAAGATGTTGCAGCGTATAAAGAAAATCGTATGGTGGTAATGGCTAACAACTCAAGGTTACATATAACCTGTGTTGGTAAGATGACTATCGTACCTCGATTTAGTTTTGATCCAATGTCAATTCAAGGTGTTTATCATGTGCCTAGCATGAAGAAAAATTTATTATCTGTGGCACAATTAACATCTACAGGCCACAATGTTTTGTTTAGTCCACATGGTGTAAAGGTATTCGAAAATGTTAGAGTCTCAGGAACACCAACCATGCAAGGGAAGGGAATGGAATTTGTCTATGTGATGTTGGTAGAAATGACTTATATGGACAAAACAAAGAAGAATGAGATGATGAGATGTGTACACATGCAGGCTTGGACACGCTACTATCACAAGCTGAAAGTTATGATGAAGAAGTCAATGCTAAAGGGTCTTCCTCAACTTGAAGTGCAAGATGATACTGTTCGTGTAGGATGTCAATTTGGTAAGACGCATCAACTACCATATGAAAAATCTAAGTATAAAGCGAAGGCTCCGTTAGAGCTAGTTCATTCTGATGTATTTGGATGTGTCAAGCAACCTTCAATTAATGGGATGCATTATATGGTGACTTTTATTGATGATTTCTCAAGGTATTTGTGGGTTTTCTTTATGAAAGAAAAACTAGAGACATTTGCCAAGTTTAAAGAATTTAAAGAAATAGCTGAAGTAGAGGTTGGTAGAAAATTCAATGCTTACGCACATATAATGATGGGGAGTACATATCAGATAGGTTTTCTGCCTCTGTAAGAAATAACAAGATTTATAATCAATTCACATGTGCCAACACACCATAGCAAAATGAAGTTTCCGAGAGGAAGAATCGACATATTGCTGAGACGTGTCAGAGAATGTATGAAGACTGCTGCTCATGTCATTAATAAACTTCCAACACCAAAGCTTGGTTTCATCTCACCCTTTGAGGTACTATGGGATACTAAACCTGCCGTTGGTTATTTTCGAGTTTTTGGGTGTATCTGCTATGTATTTATTCCAAGTCATTTAAGGAGCAAGTTCAATAAGAAAGAAATTTGGTGTATCTTCGTTGGATATGATAACCAAAGGAAAGGATGGAGGTGTTGTGACCCTGTGACTGACAAATGCTACACATCGCGCAATATAGTGTTTGATGAAACTTCTTCTTGGTGGACTCCACAACAAGTGAAGTTGCCAGATTCTGAAGTAAAAGAAGATCAATCCCAAAGGAAAATAGAGGAGCAGTTTCTTGAGATACAACCAAGTCCTGCAGCTAATGAAGAAATTGGAGATAATGAAGTTGTTGAGACAACAAAAAATCCTTGGCAAAATGGTGTTCATTAAAGGCAGGAGGCCGAAATCAATCCAGAGGGTGAAGAAACTTCGTAGCCACAACTTAGAAGATCAACCAGATTTCGTAGGCAAAATCCAAAATATGCTAATATAGCTATAACAGAGGAAAAACCTTTGGTCAAGCCAACAACTTATGAAGAAGCGTCTCAAGATTCTGATTGGGTAAAAGTAATGGAGGAAGAGATTGCTTTATTGGAACAAAACCAGACTTGGGAGATTGTGCCACGTCCACCAGATGTGAAACCCATATCTTGTAAATGGGTTTATAAAATAAAATATCGTCTTGATAGATCAGTTGAGAGGCATAAGGCTCGGTTAGTTGCAAGGGGATTTTTTCAACAATAAGGATTGGACTATGAAGAGACGTTTAGTCCGGTGGCAAAGATTGTTACTGTTTGAGTTCTTTTGGCTCTTGTTGCTAGCAAAGATTGGAAGTTGTGGCAAATGGATGTGAAGAATTCTTTTTTGCATGGAGAGCTAGATCGTGAAATTTACATGAATCAACTTATTGGATTTGAGAGTGGAAGTTATTCTAGTTATGTTTGCAAGTTAAATATGGCGTTATATGGGTTAAAGAAATCGCTAAGAGCATGGTATGTTAAGATTGCTGAATTTTTAACTAAGCTGGTTATGTTATGGCTCATGCAGATTCTAGTCTGTTTGTCAAGTTAGTGAAGGGGAGTTGGCAATAGTGTTGGTGTATGTGGACGATTTGATAATCACTGGAGATGATAGTGAAGAAATCCACCAAGTTTGACAAAACTTGTCAGTTCGCTTTCAAATGAAAGAACTTGGCCAATTTAAACACTTCTTGGGGTTAGAAATTGATCATACAAAAGAAGGCATGTTTCTTTGTCAAGAGAAATATGCAAAAGATTTGTTACAGAAATTTGGAATATTCAATTGCAAGACCATCACTATACCAGTGGAACCAAACACCAAGTTTTCTGCTCATGAAGGGAAAGACTTGGAAGATAGGTTGATATATCAGCAACTTGTAGGTAGTCTAATTTACCTAACTTTAACTCGACCTGGTATTTCTTATATTGTTGGGGTAATGAGTCGATATATGCAGAATCCCGAGAAACAACACTTGAAAGCAGTTCGACGAGTTCTAAAATATGTGAAGGGTACTTTTGATTATGGTCTTCTATATAAGAAAGGTGAGGTTTGCAAACTAGCTAGTTATTATGATGTTGACTATGCAAGGGATCATGATACACGTCGATCAACCACTAGCTATGTATTCAAGTTTGGTTCAAGGACAATTTCTTAGTGTAGTAAAAGATAGCAAACTGTATCTTTATCGACAACAGTGGTAGAATATAGAGCAGCAGCTATGGCAGGCCAAAAAAGTACATGGTTAGTGCAACTTGTGAAAGATTTACACCAAAAAGTTGATTATGCAATACCCCTCTATTATGACAATTAGTCAGCTATTCATTTAGCAGAAAATCCTGTGTTTCATGCAATGACCAAACATATGGAGGTGCACTACCATTTTGTTAAGGAGAATGTGTTACAAGAAGAAATTGAGTTGTCCTACGTCAAGACTGATAACCAGGTTGCAGACTTGTTCAGAAAAGGCTTGAGTACAACTAAGTTAGAAAAGTTTTGCTCACAACTTGGGATTGTGAAAAGGTTTGGAGTTGGTGTTGAGGGGGAGTGTTAAAGTTCACCACCAACTCAGTTAGTGGCCTAAAATCTTAGGCATATCAGCAGATGAAATATTCGAATTAGTTTCAATAAAGTTGTTAAATGGTTAGCTAAAAACATTGTTTAATATCTAATTGTGATTTTGTGTCTGGGTTATCCTATTGTTTAGCTAAAGTTGTAGTTTTAGCCTATATAAAGGCTGTAAATCAGTGAATAAAAAGTGTTTTGAGTTCTTGTTTTTCATTGAGTCTTTTGTATACAATTCATAAAGTGTTATTGAGTGAGTTTTTTACAGCAAATCTTCCCTTTTAGTCTAACAAACTATTCATTGAGGTCCACAACTAGCTCATTATTAAGTCCACCACTAATACAAGATCCCTTCCTCTTCTTCACCAAAAGAGATCTTCCTACTTTAATGTCAGAGATATCCATGGAGGCTCTTTTCGTATTTTTCAAATTTCTTAGTGACTCTTGACACTTTGATGTGAATCACCTATCTCATCTATAATATGAATGTATGCCAAAAGTCCAGCTTTGACATATTCCTTGATTCATATAAAATTGTTAATTTAACAAGCAAAAGACCAAAAAAAAAAAAAAAAAAAAAAATGTAATCTATTATTCTTTTATATATGTTCATCTTTTCTTTTAAAAATATGGTGGTGTCACTGTGTGTAGAACCACTACTCTAAAAATAAATGAGTTCTCAAAAGCAAGGAATAGTAAGTAGTATGTGTAGGGTACGCGGGGGATCCACCGCCTCCAATCATTGGATACTTCCGAGTGCTTTCCTCCAATATTATAGGCAATTCCACCATGTGCATATTACCCTATTTGTCAGTGCCTTAATTAAATTAAAAGGCCTTTCTTTCTTTATTTACTATACACATGAGAGAGGTGAACTTAGCTGTCGAAACCATTTTTTAAAAATGAATGTTCGAAAAATGGGGATCGACTTTTGAAAAACGAAAACGGGAGTCGCCACCAACCTTTTTTAGGTGTGATTGGATCACCTTATAAAACGTTTTGGTCTACAAAAATTAAGAAAACAGGTTCGGGAGTCGGTTACGCACAAGGAAGGATTATCACCCTCGTAACGCCCAAAATTGGTACCAAATTGACTATTTATTGTCCTAATGTCGAAAATTTGAAAGAATTTTAAAAAAAATGATATTTCTTTTAAACCGTGATGTTTTGAGAGAAGAATCAAGATTCCTTCGTTTTAAAAGAGTACAAACATCACATCCAACATGATTGGACATGATATCTTTAATCTTTCGTAACTAAAATCATCTCATGATTTATAAAACTTGTTTAAAAGGATATTTTAAATATTTAGTCAAATGAGAAATTGCAACCCAGCATGTTAGGGCACTATTTCTCGAATTTCTAAGTACTCAAAACATTGCCTTACTCTTTTCTAAAAAAAATTTCTTTTTAATTAAATAAGATATGACTTTTGGTTTTAAAAAAATGATATGTTTTAAAATAGCCTAATTTCAATATATATATGTTTTATCATTTCATGCAAATATAGTAAAGGTGACGAACAAGGATCTAAATTATCTAATATGCTATTATTTCATGCATGGTCATAAATAGTATCGTTACATACAAAGTATAGAATATAGTGAATTCAATAGCATAAATTGTATAACACATACATAACAACATTTTATACAAATATATCTAAATTATCATAAATAAATTAATTTTACGAAAATAAATAAATAGAAGAATATAATGATATGTAAAATCTAACTCATTTAAAAAATATTAAAATAAAAGAGAACTTAAAAATAAATAACAAGTTAAGTGTATGAAATATAAAAGTAAGTTATTTAGAAATATATTAAACGATGTAAGAACAGTAAAAGAAACCCCTTTTTTTAAAAAAAAAATGTATACATATATAAATTGTATGATAAGGTATAATAACTTAATATATGAGAAAAATAGTATAATAGATGTTGTTTATTCTTTTTAAAAATGTATATAATTAATAAGTAATGTATACTTTAGGATAAAATAATGGTAGTAAAGAAATATAATAAAATATGATTTACAAATAAAAATAATATAAATCATATAGTAATAAAATATATGTAATAAAATATATAATATAATATGAGAAGAATGTATAAAATAATAATCTAGTAGGTATTTCATATAAAAATATAATAAAATAATTGATACATATAGAAAATACATAGTATTTACTAACTTTATAAATATGAAATTATATGAATAATATAATACATAATATATAATATATAAAATAACATGTACTAAAACATATAATATAGATATAAATAATATAATAAAAATTAAACATATATAATAATATAATAGATAAAATATAGTAAAATAAATAATATATAATGAAAATACATACAACATATAGTAAAACGCAAATATAAAAATAGCAATATATTGAATACATAAAAAAAATGATATATACTATTTAATACTAAAAATAAAAAACTAAATTCAATTGAAAATTCCGGGGTTAATTGTAAAAGAATAAAAACATTTGGACCTAATAAAAAAACAAGCTGGAACAGAGGGACTCATTGGGTAATTAAACCCTAATCCCCAAAACGGCACCGTTTCCAGAATGAATTTTAAAGGCTGTTTGGACTAAATTAAAACAAATATAAAAGATTAAGACCAAATTAAAATAAAAATAAAATGCAATTGAAAAAATTTACAAAAAAAATAGAAGAATTAATTGGGCAATTTGCCCATTCCCCAAAAAAGGCGGATCCTCCTCGGGTCATCGGGTCAACGCGCGGATCCTCCTTGGAACGACGCCGTTTTAAAGCTTATTGTTTTAAGCTAAACGACATCGTTTTAATAAGGCTATATAAGCCAGTTTTCAGCTAAAAAAAAATTTTTAACCTGGTTTTAAAAAAAAAATATGAGAATCCTCTGAAAGAGGAATAGGGAAGAGGCTCTCAGCGCTCCGTTGAGCTTACGTCTCTGACCTCTCACGCGCTTACGCGCCGCCACATATGGTGGCTCAGAAGGCTAAAAAACCTTCATTCCTCTGGGTAAAATACAGGTAATTGTCTTCTCTTTTAATATTATCAGTTTTTAAAAAAAAACGATTTGTATGCCTGTTGAGAAAAAAACAAATAAATAACAGAATATAAGACTTTAATCACCTCTCAAGAAACTATTTGAATCTCCTTGTTCTCTGAATATATGTGCGTATTTTTATTCCCTCCCAAAAAAAGGTCCCTTACATTGTTCTGAATCAGGCTCTTTATAGCCACTGTACATAGCATTTTTACATGTTTAAAAATATTCCCTGCCATATTTGCTTTGTGTCTGTCCTTTCTTTCTATTTTTGTAGATGTCTTGGGAGGAAATCAGCGAATCAGGCCCTGATGGCGTCGGTGCTGGCGCTGATATGCTTTCATTCGGCTTTAACTACGGCTAGATTCGAGGCCGGGAATCACGGCGTTGATGGTGGGTCACTGCGAGACGAACGGACGCGTCTGTTGGGGTGCTTGTCTTCTGGAGCCTTCCATTTGCGACACCTAGGGTTTCTGAAACCCTAGGGCTTTCCGTGTTGTGTTTAACATTTGGGCCTCTTGGGCCCTGGGTGTAATGGGTCTGTAAGGCTTTTGGTAGTTAGGTCAAGTGTAAGCGGGTAATGGGTTAATAGGCTGTTGGGTTTTAATTTTTGGGCTCTGTAAAAGGACTGTTTAAAAAAACATTTATTTATTTCCAATTTTAAAGCCCGGGAAAATTTTGGTTATTACAGCTGCCCCTCTTTGCTCATTGCTGTGTAACGGGAATCGAGCAAAGACTCATAGAAAAACCAAATTTGACCGGTCTTATCAAATCATGGTCCTTAATCTACTTCTCGTAAACTTGTGACTGTCATGTTGATATCTTCGATTTGCTCTTCGCCGAACACAGAGACGCCAAATCTGCTTCTTCAATTTGTTCTCTGACAATACAGAGATGCCAAATCATCTTAGATTTGCTTCAGCGTAAGCACGCGAAAACCAAATCAGCTATGTCTTTGATTTGCCCCTTGTAAGCACAAGGATACCAAACCATCTTGGATCCGCTTCAGTCTAATCATCTGAAGGTTAGATCTGCTATGTGTCTGCTCTTCGTCGAATATGGATACGCCAAACTTCGATTTGCTCTCTGACAATACAGAAATGCCAAATCATCTTAGATTTGCTTCATCGTAAGCACATGAAAGCCAAATCTGCTATGTCTTCGATTTGTTCCTTGTAAGCGCAAGGATGCCAAACCATCTTGGATCTTGCTTCAGTATAAACATCTGAAGGTTAGATCTGCTATGTGTCTGCTCTCCGTCGAATATGGAGATGCCAAACTTCGATTTGCTCTCTGACAATACAGAAATGCCAAATCATCTTTGATTTACTTCATCGTAAGCACATGAAAGCCAAATCAGCTATGTCTTAGCCTGTTGCCCTACTGCTTAAGGTGCATCAATCTTCATTGTCCCTTGAAGGACATAACCTGTATAATGTGTATGAGTTCATGCCTAATGATTAGGATGCTATGATCGAAGTGAATCAAATGCTCCTAATTAAACCTGTTATAATGCAAAATGTTTATGAACATGACCCTTATTCCAGACGTCACCATTCATTCTTTCGTTGAAGTTTATCCTTATTTATCTCGAAATGTCATTCCTACTCAGCCTGTAGGTTTGTACCATCCACCAAAAATGTCTGTAAGATGATTCTCTCTTAGGATCGAATCGTTTGATTTGTCCAATCATCATTTTGGACTAAAGAAAGAATTTCCTCGAGTTCTTTCAAACCTCACTTACATGAATTCTTCGAACAATTGTTCTGTTTTAGTTTCTTGTATTATCTAGAAATTTCCAGAGTAATGAGCAAAACTTCATTTGTGAAAATTATTTAGTTCATCCATCATTATTTTAATGCAACATACTTTAAGAATAGTGGAAGATGAATTTAATCTTGAGAATAATTAGATTGGAATGAATACAAAGGAAATTAATCTGAAAGCCTATCTTTGAGAAGAAAGAGAATCTAAAGATAGCCAACAGGACAAAAATTAGATGCCCTAGATATCGCCGCTTAAGCGTTTATACACCAGCTCCATGAAGACTTTCTTGAGTTCAACATGTGTTTAAAAGATCCAAAGTAGTTTGTTGATGCCTTGATATGTAACATACTTCACTTCTCGTTGAATCTGGTATAACAAAGTCACTGCATGACTTTCCAAATTTGAGCTGCCCTTTCGGGTTTTCAACTCAAAACCCCTTTGGTCTCAAGGCGCCCTTTGCGAGTTTTAACCTTGGCCTCTCCATTTTCTTTTTTCTTTTCTTTTTATTTATATATATACATATATATATTTTGAAATAGAAGTCCCAAAGTGCCCTTTGCGAGTTTTCACCTTGGTTTCCCTTCTCCTTTAGACAAAGTATTTTTTCACTGAGTCTGAGTTCACTGGGTTGGGTAAACTTTTCCCATCCATTTCCGTTAAGATCAACGCACCACCAGAGAAAGCTTTCTTCACGACATATGGCCCTTCCCAATTTGGCATCCATTTCCCCCTAAAGTCCTTTTGAATGGGAAGAATCTTTTTTAGTACAAGGTCTCCCTTGCGGAACTCTCTGGGTTGAACTTTCTTATTGTAAGCTCGCATCATTCGCTTCTGATACATCTGACCATGTCGAATGGCTCTTAGCCTTTTTTCCTCAATCAGGCTCAACTGGTCATATCGGGATTGAACCCATTCAGCTTCATCTAACCTTATCTCTGTCAAAACTCGAAGAGAAGGTATTTCTACTTCAATAGGTAACACTGCTTCCATCCCATAAACTAACGAGAATGGGGTTGCCCCAGTAGAGGTTCTAACAGATGTTCGATAGGCCAGTAGTGCAAACGGTAACTTCTCATGCCAATCTCTATAGGTCTCAGTCATCTTCCCCACTATTTTCTTAATGTTCTTGTTGGCGGCCTCCACTGCCCCATTTATTTTTGGACGATAGGGAGAATAATTGTGATGTTTAATCTTGAACTGGTTGCAAACCTCTGCTATCGTTTTGTTGTTCAAGTTCAATGCGTTATCGGATATGATCTTCTCAGGCATTCCATACCGATAAATGATCTCCTTCTTCAAGAATCGACTCACAGTTGTCTTAGTAACATTCGCATAAGAAGCGGCCTCTACCCATTTTGTAAAGTATTCAATTACCACGAAGATAAACCGATGTCCATTTGAAACTTTTGGTGATATTGGTCCAATGACATCCATGCCCCACATAGAGAAGGGCCATGGAGAAGTCATGACATGCAAAGGTGAAGGTCGTATATGAATTTTGTCCCCATAAATCTGACACTTATGGCATTTCTTGGCATAGTTGATACAGTCTCCTTCCATAGTGGCCCAATAATAACCAAACCTCATAATTTGCCTTGCCATCATAAACCCATTTGCATGCGTCCCACATACACCTTCATGAACTTCTTCTAAAATTAGCCTAGCTTCCGCAGCATCAACACATCTCAAAAGTACTTGGTCTTTCCTTCTCTTGTACAGGATATCTCGGTCCAATACATAGTCGCAAGCTAACCTTCTCAAAGTTCGTTTATCATTTTCATTGGCCTGTTCAGGATATTTACGATCCCTTACATATCGTAATATATCCTGATACCAAGGATTATCATCCTTTCCTTCATTCTCAATGTTGTAACAATGAGCGGGAGCCTCGTAGACACTCATTTGAATTGGTCTAATCTCTTCTTCTTTATTCGCCTTAATCATTAAAGCCAAGGTTGCTAAAGCATCTGCCATCGATTTTTAGTCCCGTGGGAGAGATAATTAAAGGTGATGTCATCAAACTCCTCAAATAACCCCAAAACTACCTTTCGATAATTGATCAATTTAGGGTCCCTTGTCTCCCATTCACCTCTAAGCTGATAAATTACCAACGCAGAATCTCCATATACTTTTAAGGTTTTTATACCTCGCTCTATAACTGCTTGGAGTCCCATAATACATGCCTCATATTCAGCCATATTGTTTGTGCAATCAAAGTTCAACTTACACGTGAAAGGGTAATGATCACCATTCGGGGATACCAAAACTGCCCCAATTCCATTTCTTACTGCATTAGAAGCCCCATCAAAATTGAGTTTCCAAGAAGAATCTTCAGTCGTTGCTATACACATCAAATCCTCATTTGGAAAATCAAAGTTCAATGGTTCATAATCCTCTAGAGCCCTATTGGCCAAAAAATCCGCTACCGCACTTACTTTTATGGCCTTTTGACTTATGTAAACTATATCAAACTCTGAAAGCAAAATTTGCCATCTCGCCATTCTCCAATTTAGAGCCGTTGACTCCATCATGTATTTCAACGGATCAAGCTTTGAGATGAGCCAAGTGGTATGGTATAGCATGTACTGTCTTAATCTCCGAGCGGTCCAAATCAACGCACAACACAACTTTTCAATTGATGAATATCTCATCTCACAGTCAGTGAATTTCTTACTGAGATAATAAATTGCCTTCTCCTTTTTCCCTGACTCGTCATGCTGACCAAGCACACATCCCATAGAATTACTAAACACTGACAAGTACAGCATTAATGGTTTATTTGGGCTAGGTGGAGATAATACCGGAGCATTCAACAAATACTGCTTGACCTTTTCAAAAGCATTCTGGCATTCCCCATCCCAAGTACCTTGATTGTGCTTTCTGAGGAGGTGAAAGATAGGATCACATTTCTCGGTTAGTTGTGAAATGAACCGAGCAATGTAATTCAACCTTCCTAAGAATCCTCGAACTTCTTTCTGAGTACGTGGTGGAGGTAATTCTCGTATGGCTCTGACCTTGTCTGAGTCGACTTCAATTCCTTTTTCACTGACTACAAAGCCTAACAACTCTCCAAAGGTACACTTTGATGGATTGAGCTTCAACTGAAATTTTCTCAACCTTACAAATAATCTTCTCAAGACCTCGATATGCTTCTTTTTCGTACGTGACTTGGCAATCATATCATCGACGTATACCTCAATATCCTTATACATCATGTCGTGGAACAAGTTCACCATGGCCCTTTGGTACGTTGCCCCTGCGTTTTTTAGTCCAAATGGCATTACTTTGTAACAAAAGGTGCCCCACAAGGTTATAAAGGTGGTTTTATCCATGTCCTCTGGATGCATCTTTATCTGGTTGTATCCTGAGAAACCATCCATAAAGGGGAACAACGAATATCCAGCTGTGTTATCTACTAAAGTGTCAATGTGGGGTAAAGGAAAGTTATCCTTTGGGCTTGCTTTGTTCAAGTCTCTGTAATCAACACACATTTGTACCTTCCCATCTTTCTTAGGAACAGGTACAATGTTAGCTACCCATTCAGAGTATTTCACTTCTTGCAAGAATCCTGCGTCAAACTGCTTCTTGACTTCATCCTTTATTTTCAAAACGATATATAGCCTCATTCTTCGCAACTTCTGTTGGACTGGCTTACAATCCTGTCTTATCGGAAGACGATGTACCACAATGTCAGTACTCAATCCAGGCATATCCTGATATGACCAGGCGAAGATATCCTTAAACTCTCGAAGCAATTCTACCAGATCATGCCTTGTATCCTCACTAATTAGGGTTCTGATTTTCAACTCCTTCCCTTCCTCCAGGGTTATATTTTCTACTGCTTCTTTCTCATGAGGCATGATTTGTTTCTCTTCCTGCTTTACCATTCTTAACAAATCAAGAGATACATCACAATCTTGAACACCTTCAAAATCCTGAGGTTCTTCTAAACACATGTCTTGCTCGCAAGAGAAATCAGGAATTGCCATATCAATGCTCATATCATTGATATTTAGGGATTCTGCAAAATTTCTAAAGACTACAGGAAGTTCTTCCGCAGTCCAATTGTTCAAAGAGCTTCCCGATTCATAAGGGCAAATGCTCTCAAGATTCCTTTGCTCCGGCCCTTCTTCATGCACAGCATTAATTTGATGGCTCTCCTCTTCAAGTAATCCTCCTGATAAGAAGGTTTTAGATATAAGAGGGAATGTCATCAATTCCCACCCCACTTCTCTTCCATCTAAACGCGCCCTTCTCCTTTCTTGGCGTTTCTCAATGTCCTTCCTTCTTTGCTTATAGTCTGGTTTGAAGCCCAAACAAAGCGGTCCTTTTTCTCAATTATCTTTGAGATCTGAATCCCTCATTGTATATACTTTCCTAAACCTCTTCCTGGTAAGGCTCCTCTTCCTGCCATCATTTGTAGAGCCATCTCTGTGGCTCTTGCCATCCTTGGCACTAGTAACTCACTTCCTTCTGAAATAAAAGTGGCATTTACAAACTATAAAGAGCGAAATGAACACTCAATAGATTCTTCATTTGCCTCAACATAGGGGGCCTTACTAGTGACTGCTACTATAATATCCTCCTCCGTATTGATAGTTATTAACCGTCCATCTGTCACTAACTTCAATTTTTGGTGCAATGAGGAAGGCACCGCTCCTACCGAGTGTATCCATGGACTCCCTAATAAACAATTATAGGAGGGCTTGATATCCATCACCAAGAAATCAACTTCATATGTATTTGGCCCAATTTCCAAAGGGATGTCTATTCGTCCCATCACTTTTCTCTTGGTTCCATCGAAGGCTCTTACCACATTACAACACGTTTTCATATGTGAACTATCAATGGGTAATCTATTTAACGTGGATAATGGAAGGACGTTCAAAGCTGACCCGTTATCAATGAGTACACTTGTAAGCGTGTATCCCTTGCACCGAGTAGTGATGTGCAAGGCCTTGGTTGATCCTATACCCCCAGGTGGGATTTCATCATCATTGAAATAGATGAAATTGTCTGCGCTAATATTATTCACCAACCGATCTAGCTTGTTAACAGATATGTCATGGGTGACATATGTCTCATTAAGCACCTTCATCAATGCTTCCCTATGCACCTCAGAACTTAGAAGTAGAGCCAATACTGATATACAAGCCGGTTGCTTGCGCAACTGCTCGACCACATTATACTCACTATGCTTGAGGAACTTCAAAAATTCCTTAGCCTCTTCCTCCGTTACCGGCTCTTTGACAAGCATTTCAACCTCTTTTTTCTTTTCCACACTAGCATTCTTTATTTTTGTAGACTCATTACTGATACCTACCATATCATACCGCTTCCAACTCCGTGTATGGGAACCCTCAATTTGTACATCTTTGGACACACTGGCTACATCTTTTTTTTCCTGTAACGACACATGGCAGTTATAACTCCAAGCTACCCTTTTGTTATCCTTATAAGGAAAAGATACAGGTTTATGGATTACGACTTTGGGCCTAGTTTGCGCCTCCACTTCATTATTTCCTGGCAAGGAAATAATAATTCTTGGTCGGTTGATTTCCTGTTGTTTATCTTCCAACGCATTTATTCCTATTTTATAAGAGCTACCTTTAAACACTTGCAGCTCTTTATTATCAATGAAGCCTTGCACCAAGGCTTTGAATTCTTCACAATTTTGGGTCTCATGACCCTCTTTTCCATGGAACTCACAGTAGTTCCTCATTTCTTCTCTTTCTTTTTCAGAAGTTATCATCCCTCTCTTCACCATCTCTTTCCAAATTACCCTTAAAGGCATTCTCACCTCAGTAACATTTTCCTTGATTATTCTTTCCCTAGTTTCATCAATGGCATTCACTCCTTAATTGCCATGATCTGGTAACAGATTTTCAGCGTTAGGGGTACTGTCGAATCTCACAACCCCTATCTTGATAAGCCTCTCTACGGCCTTCTTGAACCCAGTGCAATTTTCAATTGAATGCCCGGTATTCCTGCATGATATTCGCATTTAGCATTTGCATCATACCACTTGGGGTATGGTGGCTGTAGCGGTTTCAAGTGAAATAGAGCAATGGCATGTGCATCGTATAAGCTTTGATAAAGCTCACGATACGTCACGGGGATAGGCGTGAATTGCATCTTCTCCGAATTCTGTCTTGATCCCGATTCCGCGCTTTTGAGTATTTTGCTTGCCCACCAGTAGCCACTTTGGGTGACTAATCGTGACCGCTTTGAATTGAAGCTACTTGTGTTATTCACCTCATTGTCCTTTCTTCTTGAGGCCGATCTTTTGGCTGCTTCTCCTTCAATTTTACCACCTCTTATGGCATTCTCAATCATCTCTCCTACCATGACTATGTCTACAAAACTTTTGGTAGTACTTCCAATCATGTAAGTGATGAATGGAGCCTTCAAAGTGCTGATGAACAACATGGTGGTTTCTTTTTCCAACAGTGGTGGTTGAACCTGCATTGCCACCTCTCTCCATCTCTGCGCGTATTGCCTAAAATTTTCATTAGGCTTTTTTCTATGTTTTGCAGAGTGATCCTATTAGGGATCATGTCAGTCACATGATTGTACTGTTGCATGAAGGCTTGTGCAAGGTCTCTCCATGAACTTATTCTAGCCCAGCTCAACTGATTGTACCACCTGGCTGTCGCTCCTACTAAACTATCTTGAAAATAATGGATCAACAGTTGATCAT
Source organism: Gossypium longicalyx (assembly GCA_025698465.1). Classification (NCBI taxonomy): domain Eukaryota; kingdom Viridiplantae; phylum Streptophyta; class Magnoliopsida; order Malvales; family Malvaceae; genus Gossypium; species Gossypium longicalyx. Next base: position 5,097,122 of record CM047004.1, read on the forward strand.
TGTTTACGTACCCGGTCATTCTTCTATAGAACATCGTAATGTGGGCCACTGGGCAAGTAGTCCCGTTGTATTTTTCAAACCCTGGCATTTTGAATTTGTGAGGAAGCACCAAGTCTGGGACCAAACTTAAGTCTTTGGCATCGACTCCATGATGCCCATCAGCATTCTCTAAGGCTTTAAATTTCTCCTCCAGCCATCGGCAACGTTCTTCCAACTATTTTGCAGCCTCGGCTCTTAAATCTCCCTTTTTAGCTATATCTAAATCAGGAATGAGAGGATTGGTAGAGTTATCGCCTAAATTGAATCCCGAGCCAGTTGGGAGATTTATAGGGATCCCAGCATCAACTTGACCCTGTTGGGGCCTTATTGTGACAGACGGTCCACGAGGATATGCCCCAGGTATGTGAGGTGGAGTGAAACCAGGAGGAGGAACCTCATTCTCTTCTCCAGTAATTGCCATGGGAGCCTTTCCCTTATCAGTGGCCCTCAGTAGTTGAGCCATCTCAGCCATCATGTTCTTCCTCGAGCCTCCAAAGATATGCTCTCTCATGTCGTTTTGCATTTTTGCCAATTGCTCCTGCAATTGGTCTTGCATATCCTTCTGTAGCTGCTCAAATCTTTGATCCATATTCTTTGACTTAGCGTGTGTACTGTAATGATGTGTTGCTTCCAGATTTTCTTTTTCTTACTCTCTTTCTCCCTCTACAATTTTAACTAATTAGGGCCTTTCTATAAACTTGAATGCGTATGATGTAATGAAATGCAAATGCATGTATGCAAAAAGATGTCGATTCTGACTCAGTTTCATTTTAGAAAACATTATTTAAGGAACAAAAATCTTTTCATAAAACGGATTACAAAAACACTTTTGCCCGTAGGCCTAGAGTCTTAACCCTATCTAATAACAATGCCAACTCTCGCCCTTTGTTTGACGATGAATCATACATCATACTCAGCGTTTTAGCTTGTGTTGCCAACTCCTGTAAGTATTCAGCGACCTCTTGAATCTGAACTAAGGCCTCTCCCATGACATGATCTCTATCTCCCACTTGACTCTGAAGATGATGAAGTTCTCCTTTCCATTGTTCTTCTCTTTCCTCGAGTTGCTCAATCCGTAACTCACAGCCCTGTAATGCTGCTTTTAACTCTCCAATGTTGTACTTCATTTTCTCAATCTTATCCAAGCTTGTCTTTAACTCGATTGCAGAGTCACGACTTCGGTAATGATGAAAGGATCGTCCAATCTCTGTCACCTTAACTTTTAGCCCTTGATTTTCCTTTTCTACAGCCTGATTACGTGACTGCATCTCTTGAAACTTTTTCTCCCAATACTCGGCCTTGGCTCGCTCCTCTTGAATCTCCTGCTGCCACTGCTCTGAAGACCTCCCTAATCCGACCCTTTTCAAAGTTATCTGGGCCTTCTTATAATGCGTCTCTAAATCATCTCGATCTTCCTCGACCTTTCTCTTTTCCCTTTTCATCTTCTCAACTTCTATCTTTTGAACGTCAACATCGAGACTTAAGCACATCTTCTCCTCTTCGACCTTCTCAATCCTCTTTTCTAGCTCTGAATTTCTTCTCTCGAACTCTTGCTTCATAACCTCTAACTCCGATGGGATCACTCGCAAGCTCTCCTCTAATGATCGAGCCTCTCCTAAAATCGGCCTAGGGATATTATTGTTGAATCTCTTACTAAACCAAACCTTATACTCGAGGGTTGACATCGAACCTTCAGTCAAGATCTTCATACAGAAAGGTTTCTTCCAAGCCTCAGAAATCTCTCGCATCCTCTTCTTATAGTGATCTCCTTTGTAAGAGAAATCACTCTAAGCTAGACCCTGTGTAGCTGGTATGAACTGCCTCGCTTGATATTACCTTAAAACAAGCAACGGTGTATATCCAACAACTCCCCAAATTCCTGGCAAAGGGACCCAATCAAAACTGCCGCATCGGTAAAAGACTTCACTAGGAACCAACCAATGAGCCTTCCACATAACATCTTCCTCTCGAAGATTCTGAAGAATATCTAACCATCTCTCCTCCGAAATGTCATCTCTCCTAGGCATGTCCACTACTTCCTTTAAGGGAGAATAACCCTCAAAGAAAACTCGGCAAGGAGCCCTATCCAGATTCCAAAAGTGACTATGAAACCAAACTAACAGCAACTGTGCACATCCAATGAATCTTCCTTCACCAGCTCTTCGACATGCACTCAAGGACCTTATCGTTTCAGCTAGGATCGCAGGCACAGACGTGTTCTGTTTACCAAGTCGATCAAATAAATCTGTGATCGACTGATCTATGTGCCCCAATGCCTTCAGGAAAATCACCATGCCATAAATGCTCAAAGCCAGGACGTCGACCCTCTTCTTCACATCTGGATGCGTCAATATCAAATCCTTCAAAACGGCCCACGGGATGCATTTACTATCATCTTTTTGCTATACACGAGCCATAGCCCACTGCTCACTCATCCCAGTAATCATTACCAATTTCTTCACAAAAGTTGGAAGGCTAGCGGGCCTAACATAAGCCTTGTAACCATGAATCCTTGAACAACGCAGTAAAGTCATATACTCCTCTAAATTAGGTACAAGATCAACATCACCAAACGTAAAGCAATTATAAGCAGGGTTTCAGAACTGTACCATAGCTCAAAACAAGTGTTTATCTACCTTGACGTCCAGCAAATAGGGGAGGTCTCCATAACTCTAATAGAAAAGCTGCTTAGCATTATCATCGCACTGGGCCCAAATGTTTCTCAGCTCCTGCAACTCATTCTGCGTCGAATTAACACGAGTGAAATCTCGTAACTCTGACGTATACCCCTCGGTGACACTATCTCCTTTCTCTAATTGGGTTTTCTCTGACCAGGTACAAACAGAAGCATTTTCTTCCACTTTATTAAGGTATTCGTTCCTCATTATAAAACTTTCTAATCTAGAAATCGAGCCTTGAATCGACACTTTTAAATGCGGAATGACATGCAATGACAACAAAATAAAACAGTAAGTCAGTATTATATATATATATAGGAAAGCGATAAATAAATCCTTATAAGGGTAATTTTCTAAAGGTTATCACTATTATCCCTAGGATAAGCACTTAAAAGTTCACTATATGAGTTTTAGTTCTAAAGTCAAGGTACCTGAACCAGCAGATTCCTCGATCTTCACCCACTATAGGCTCATATAGACCGAGTTTAGTTCAGGGGGACACTTTTCCCTATGGCCATATGGAGATGAAAATCTCACAAAGACATAGGTAGAGTATCCCGGAAGCAATCCACTAGCTCATACGAAGGTGAAAACCTTACGAAAGCGTAGCTTCTCACTCCCACTTAAAGGTATGACCACAACGGTCGTGCAAATGCAATGTAAAGCAATAAAGCAACAAACATATGCAGCAAACACATGTAAAAAGATTTAAGTGTTCCAAACTTCTGACATTAAGACAAAAATACTCAATTTCTTGGCTTGACTCTCTTAATGTCCCCAGTGGAGTCGTCAAGCTGTCGAAACCATTTTTTAAAAATGAATGTTCGAAAAACGGGGATCGACTTTTGAAAAACGAAAACGGGAGTCGCCACCAACCTTTTTCAGGTGTGATTGGATCACCTTATAAAACGTTTTGGTCTACGAAAATTAAGAAAACAGGTTCGGGAGTCGATTACGCACAAGGAAGGATTAGTACCCTCGTAACGCCCAAAATTGGTACCAAATTGACTATTTATTGTCCTAATGTCGAAAATTTGAAAGAATTTAAAAAAAAATGATATTTTCTTTAAATCGTGATGTTTTGAGAGAAGAATCAAGATTCCTTTGTTTTAAAAGAGTACAAACATCACATCCAGCATGATTGGACATGATATCTTTAATCTTTCGTAACTAAAATCATCTCATGATTTATAAAACTTGTTTAGAAGGCTATTTTAAATATTTAGTCAAACGAGAAATTGCAACCCAGCATGTTAGGGCACTATTTCTCGAATTTCTAAGTATTCAAAACATTGCCTTACTCTTTTCTAAAAACCTCTTTTCTAAGAACAGTAAAAGAAACCCCTTTTTCTAAAAAAAAAATATGTATACATATATAAATTATATGATAAGGTATAATAACTTAATATATGAGAAAAATAGTATAATAGATGTTGTTTATTCTTTTTAAAAATGTATATAATTAATAAATAATGTATACTTTAGGATAAAATAATGGTAGTAAAGAAATATAATAAAATATGATTTACAAATAAAAATAATATAAATCATATAGTAATAAAATATATGTAATAAAATATATAATATAATATGAGAAGAATGTATAAAATAATAATAATCTAGTAGGTATTTCATATAAAAATATAATAAAATAATTGATACATATAGAAAATACATAGTCTTTACTAACATTATAAATATGAAATAATATGAATAATATAATACATAATATATAATATATAAAATAACATGTACTAAAACATATAATATAGATATAAATAATATATATAATATAATAAAAATTAAACATATATAATAATATAATAGATAAAATATAGTAAAATAAATAATATATAATGAAAATACATACAACATATAGTAAAATGCAAATATAAAAATAGCAATATATTGAATACATAAAAAAAATGATACATACTATTTAATACTAAAAATAAAAAATTCAATTCAATTGAAAATTCCAGGGTGAATTGTAAAATAATAAAAAAAATTTGGACCTAATAAAAAAACAAGCTGGAATAGAGGGACTCATTGGGTAATTAAACCTTAATCCCCAAAACGGCACCGTTTCCAGAATGAATTTTAAAGGCTGTTTGGACTAAATTAAAACAAATATAAAAGATTAAGACCAAATTAAAATAAAAATAAAATGCAATTGAAAAAATTTACAAAAAAAAACAGAAGGATTAATTGGGCAATTTGCCCATTCCCCCAAAAAGGCGGATCCTCCTCGGGTCATCGGGTCAACGCGCGGATCCTCCTTGGAACGACACCATTTTAAAGCTTATTGTTTTAAGCTAAACGACATCGTTTTAATAAGGCTATATAAGCCAATTTTCAGCTAAAAAAAAACTTTTAACCTGGTTTTAAAAAAAAAATGAGAATCCTCTGAAAGAGGAATAGGGAAGAGGCTCTCAGCGCTCCGTTGAGCTTCCGTCTCCGACCTCTCACGCGCTTACGCGCCGCTACATATGGTGGCTCAGAAGGCTAAAAAACCTTCATTCCTCCAGGTTAAATACAGGTTATCTTCTTCTCTTTTAATATTATCAGTTTTTTTTTTAAAAAACGATTCATATGCCTGTTGAGAAAAAAACAAATAAATAACAGAATATAAGACTTTAATCACCTCTCAAGAAACTATTTGAATCTCCTTGTTCTCTGAATATATGTGCGTATTTTTATTCCCTCCCAAAAAAAGGTCCCTTACATTGTTCTGAATCAGGCTCTTTATAGCCACTGTACATAGCATTTTTACATGTTTAAAAATATTCCCTGCCATATTTGCTTTGTGTCTATCCTTTATTTCTATTTTTGCAGATGTCTTGCGAGGAAATCAGCGAATCAGGCCCTGATGGCGTCGGTGCTGGCGCTGATCTGCTTTCATTCGGCTTCAACTACGGCCAGATTCGAGGCCGGGAATCACGGCGTTGATGGTGGGTCACTGCGAGACGAACAGACGCGTCTGTTGGGGTGCTTGTCTTCTGGAGCCTTCCATTTGCGGCGCCTAGGGTTTCTGAAACCCTAGGGCTTTCCGTGTTCTGTTTAACATTTGGGCCTCTTGGGCCCCGGGTGTAATGGGTCTGTATGGCTTTTGGTAGTTGGGTCAAGTGTAAGCGGGTAATGGGTTAATAGGCTGTTGGGTTTTAATTTTTGGGCTCTGTAAAATGACTGTTTAAAAAAACATTTATTTATTTCCAATTTTAAAGCCCGGGCAAATTTTGGTTATTACATTAGTCATACCTATAAAATTGTAAGTATTTTAGTAAAAAAAACGTAATGGATGAAGGAAACTTGAACAACTTTATTCAACAATCATTCAGAATTTATACAAAATAAAATCAACAACCCATCCTAAACTTAAGCAAAATAAAATCAACAACCCACTAACTTTTTCCTGAACTTAAGCAAAATAAAATCAACAATTAATTTCTAAAATTAGGAACAAATTGTGACACAATCAACTTAACAAAAAAACAAACTTTGACACAATCAACCTTAAAAAAAATTAAAATAATAAAATAATAAAATAAAATAAAAAACGTGGACATGTTTTAGTCTTGAAGCATTTTCTTAACACTCCTCCTTACTTTAGGAGCTGCAAATACCAAGTCTTGACCTCAGAAAGTCGAACTTGGAAGCAGGCAATGGTTTGGTTAAAATGTCTACAACTTGATTTTCTGTTTTGCAGTAGACAAGAATTACATCTCCATGTTTCTGTACTTCCCTTAGGAAGAATAGCTTGATGTTAAAATGTTTAGTTTTCCCATGAAACACGAGATTGTGAGAGATAGCAATAGCAGCTTGGTTGTCAACAAGAATCTCTGTGCTTTCCTTCCGCTCCAGATAAAGATCAATTAAAATTTTCCTCAGCCATAAAGCTTGATTAACAGTAGCTGTTGCAGTAATAAACTCTACTTCAGCAGTGGATTGGGCTACAGTTTCTTGCTTTTTTGAGCTCCATGAGAAAACACCAGAGCCAAGAGTAAAACAGTAGCCTGAAGTGCTCCTCATATCATCAATGGAACCTCCACAGTCACTGTCAGAAAAACCAACCAGATTAAACTCCTTGCTCCTTATGAACTTAACACCAAAATCACTTGTGCCTTTGACATATCGAATCACTCTTTTGGCTGCCTTGAGATGTAATTCACTTGCACAATGCATGAATTGAGACAAAATACTTACAGCATTCAAAATATCAGGCCTTGTTGCTATGAGATACATCAAGCAACCAATCAAACTCATGAAATATCCTTCTTCAACTTTGATAGCACCGTCTTCTTTGCACAGCTTCTCTTTCTGATTCATTGGAGTGCTTGCTGCCTTACGCTCCTCCATCTAAAACTTCTTCAGTATATCTTTTGCATACTTCTCTTGGCATATGAAAACTTCACCTTGCCCTTGCTTGATCTCCATGCCAAGGAAGTAGGACATGAACCCAAGATCTATCATTTCAAACACCTTCATCATCTCCTACTTGAAATTTTGAATATATCTATATTGTTTCCTGTAACCAGTAGGTCATCAACATACAGTGAAATAATAAGAACGTCAATATCATTGTGATTAACATACAAGGTTGCTTCTGATAGACTTTTCACAAATCCCAAGTTCAACAAATGTTCATCAATTTTGCTATACCAAGCTCTTGGAGCTTGTTTTAGACTATAAAGGGCCTTCTTAAGAAGATAAACTTTATCCCCTTCATCTTCCTTCTCAAATCCTTGGGGATGCTCAACATAAATTTCTTCCTGTAAGATACCATTTAAAAAAGCTTATTTGACATCTAACTGGAACACTTTCCAACCTTTTTGTGTAGCTATTACAAGTAGTAACCTGATTGTGTCTAATCTAGCAACAAGAGCAAAAGTGTCAGAGTAATCAACACCAAAAATTTGAGCATACCCTTTAACCACAAGCCTAGCTTTATGCTTGTTGATTGAGCCATCAGCGTTAAACTTGGTTCTAAACACCCATTTAACTCTAATTACCTTACTGCCTTGAGGTCTATCCTCAAGGATCCAAGTCTTATTCTTCTTTATCATTGACAGCTCCTCCTCCATTGCAGCTATCCACCTTTGATCCTTTTTTGTTTCTGCATAGTCGGCAGGTTCACGCACAGAAACATTGCAACTTTCATAAACATCTAAAAGTAACCTTATTCCTTTCGCGGAAGCATCATCCACTGTTTCATTCTGCCAGTCATATTCTTCTTCGATGCTTGAATCAGAAAACTTGAGTTTCAGCTCTGTCATGGTCTGACCCTTCTTCTCTGCATCATCCCAGCTCCACTCTTCATCCTCCATAAAGTGAACATCCCTACTAATAACAATATTTCCAGTTTGTGGCTGAAAAATTTTATAGGCCTTACTAATAGTACTGTAACCTATAAATATACCTGGTGAAGCTCTCCTATCAAGCTTGTCACGCTTGCTCTGTGGAACATGAGTGAAACACAAGCAACCAAATATTTTAAGAAATTTCAGAGATGGTTTGTAACCATACCATGCCTCAAATGGTGTCTGCTCCTTCACCGCCTTTGTTGGAAGCCTATTTTGAAGAAATACAGCCATATTTACTGCCTCTGCCCAAAACTTCTTTGGCAAATTCTTCTCATGCAGCATGCATCTCGACATCTCCATGATGTATCTATTTCTCCTTTCACTAACCCCATTTTGTTGAGGTGTGTAAGGGGTTGTAAGCTGATGCTCTATGCCTGAATCTTCACAAAACTTGTCAAATTTTGCTGAAGTGTACTCCTTCCCATTGTCAGACCTTATACTCTGAATTTTGTAGCCACTTTCATTCTCAACTCTTGCTTTGAACTTCCAAAAAACTTGAGCTACTTCTGATTTACACGTCAAGAAAAAAATCTAGCACATTCTGGTGAAGTCATCAATAAAGGCAATACAATAGCGACTACCTTTTAAAGAAGGTGTTCTTTGAGGGCCTGCAACATCTATTTGGATGAGTTGCAATTTGTGAGTGGCTCTCCAGGTTGACTTCGGAAATGGCTTTCTACTTTGCTTTCCAAATTGACACGCTTTGCAGCTTGAGATTGCATCACTAAGCTTGGGAACATCAAGTGCCAACTCCTTTTTTCTTAGTTGTAGTAGCCCTTGATGATGATAGTGTCCGACTCTCTTGTACCAAATCTGTGTAACATCTTCTTTGAGAGGAAAAGCAGATTGCTCCTCCTTTAAAGGATTGAGTGAAAAACTCTTTCCTTTCATTTTTATTTTGAAGATATCTTGATTAGCTGCATCCTTAATCAAGCAATATTCATTTTTAAAAGTAACTTTAAAGCCTTTTTCAATAAGTTGACCCACACTCAATAGATTTTGGTCAATGTTAGGAACAAATAGAACATCTTGTATATGTCTTGTACCTGTACAGCTTGCAATTGTAACAGTCCCTTTTCCTTAGACAGAGATGTAATCTCCATTGCCAATTTTGACTTTGGTGTTGTTAGTTGGCTTCAAATCTCTAGACAACTCCTTGTCATGAGTCATATGATTGGTGCAGCCACTGTCAATCAGCCAGCTTTCATTTGATTCACTGCCCATGAAGCATGTAGCCACAAACAGTTGATCCTCGTCCTCTTGATCAGCAATCTTAGCCTCTTCACCTTGCTGCTGATTCTTGTTCCTGCAAATTACCGCTTCATGCCCCATTTGGTTACATTTGGTGCACTTGGCATCTGGTCTTCTCCAGCATTTGTAAGGAGGATGACCCTTTCTATTGCAATGTTGACATGGAGGGTAGGATCCCTTCTTGACTTCTGCTTTGTTGTTGGCTGAAGATTCTCTAGTAGAATTTTGATTCTTCTTGAAAAACTTCTTCTTGTTGTTCCTCGCATTCTCATGATGCTTAGCTGGCAAGGCTCCTTCAACAGCACCTTCTTGCCTCATGGCTCTTCTTTGCTCCTGTGCCTGCAAAGCATTGAGAATCTCTGCAAGAGTGATTTGAGTCAGATCCTTGGTATTTTCCAAGGCCAAAATAGAAGCCTCAAATTTTTTAGGCAATGTTACAAGCATTTTTTCAACAATTCTTGAGTCCTAGAACTCCGAACCAAGTAATCTGATTCGGTTTGCAATGTCTAATAACCTATCAGAATACTCTTTGATTGATTCTGTTTCCTTCATCTTCTACAACTCGAATTCTCGAATCAAGTTTAGCACACGCATTCCTTTGATTCTTTCATCTCCCTCATACTCTGACTTGAGATAATTCCATATCTCATCTGCCGACTTCAGAGTCATAATCTGAGTGAAGATAGTAGATGAGACTGCAGCGAACAAGCAAGCCCTTGCCTTGGATTCTTTGTCTTCTTCTCCTTCTGCAATTTGATCTACGCCATGGTAGGATTGTGTGGGAGAGCAGGAATTTCATAATCCTCTTCCACTGCTTCCCAAATATCCAAAGCTTCCATATATGCCTCCATACGAACTGCCCAAACCTGGTAGTTGTCTCTATCAAACACCGGTAGAGAAATTGAAGAGAAACTGAAACTTGCTTCGACGTCCATGACACAACAACCTCATACACTCACTCACAGACCCCTTAAGAATACATCTCCGAGACCAATTGTAAGTATTTTAGTAAAAAAAACGTAATGGATGAAGGAAACTTGAACAACTTTATTCCACAATCATTCAGAATTTATACAAAATAAAATCAACAACCCATCCTAAACTTAAGCAAAATAAAATCAACAACCCACTAACTTTTTCCTAAACTTAAGCAAAATAAAATCAACAATTAATTCCTAAAATCATGAACAAATTGTGACACAATCAACTTAACAAAAAAACAAACTTTGACACAATCAACCTTAAAAAAAATAAAAAAATAAAAAAATAAAATAAAATAAAAAACGTGGACATGTTTCAGTCCTGAAGCATTTTCTTAACAAAAATAATGAAATTGTGGTAAATATTACAAATCACAATGAGATTGGGATGTGTGGGCTTGTCTTCCTTTGTGTTTGATCTGGTGATGATAGCTATTTGTTCTTGTCCTGTTCTAAGTTAGGTGTGAAGGATGTTGGGTTTCGTTTCGATTTTATGTACCTCTAACCTTAAAAAGTAACATTGCCACTAAACCAAAATGGGTTCTATATTTTCTAGTCTTTTAAACAAGTCGTAATTGGAGTATGGAAGCTCCCTTCGACCTTTTAAGAAGTTTCCCTTTTCAGACTAGCGTGTTTGAAGTCATGTATAAAATTGTGGTTACTTTGCTGTGTGTTTTGCTAAATATAGCTTCTATTCCCTTTATATTGTCTTACGTGTCTCTATTCTCTTTGTTTTCCTACAAATTTCATCATTTCTCAGTAGCCTGAAAATTTGCTGCATAATTTATTATCTCCAATTCTCCGTAGCTATGGATTGGAGTATGATAGAGGCTGCACAAACAGGAAACATTAATGTCTTGTATGAGCTAATTCAGAAAGATCCATATGTTTTGGAGCGTATTGATCATGTTCCTTTTCTTGAAACTCTATTGCATGTAGCAGCCAGAGCTGGGCATGCTGATTTTATGATGGAAATGATCAACTTAAAGTCATCGTTTGCAAGAAAGTTAAATCAAGCTGGGTTTAGCCCCATGCACTTGGCTCTGCAAAATAACAGAACTCAAGCTGTGCTTCGACTCCTCAAGTTTGATGAAGGCCTTGTTCATGTTAAAGGAAGGGAAGGCTTGACCCCTCTGCATCATGTGGCTCAAACTGGAGATGTTGATCTTGTAGTTAATCCATTTTTCCCGGGCCTATTTTATTTATAGAAAATAAATAAATTAAAATAAAAACCAATTATAGGTCCAAAGTTTACTTACAGTTTAACCCAAATATTAAAACACAAATCTAATTGTGTACAAAACTTTGGGCCTAAATTAAATCCAAATCCATTTGCAAAATTTTGGACCCCAAAGTTGAGACCGAAAATAACCCGGAAAAGGTCCAATCTAAGACTAATTAATCAATGCCGTAGCAGTATCCCTTCTTCTTGGCTATTTAGGGTAAACCGATAGAGCCCAGACCAGAAGTTTCTGGAATATACGAGAGTAGCAGCAGAATGGGGTTCCCACGAGCGGTTCCCACGCACGGCTTCCATGGCCTTCTCCCTATACAGCTCTGCGTCCGTAGAACCTGCAAAGGAATATACGAGAAGAAAAATGGGCTAACAGAATACAGCAAAATGACAACAAGCAAATATAATTTTATTTTTCTTTGTAAATTTAGGCTATAAAAAGCCTTGTTATACCCCATGTATTTTTACTTACGCATGCACACTATCCGCATAGAGAATACAAAAAATTTTTGAGAAGAATTTCTGAAAGGTGATCTTTTTCAGTTTTTTAAATTGTTCACTTATTTTTTTATTTATTTTTTTCCTGCGATTATTTTCATCATTTTGTATTTGAAAACAGAAAAAGGGAAAGTCAAGTCTTACCTTGCGAATCGGCTTTTGACCTCTGTTCACTTCGTTGAGATCGAAGTTGGAAGGGGGTTTATTATATATCAAGCCTCGAAACGACGCCAATGAGATCCCTAATATCTCTGAAATACTAAGATAAGGGGTGAGGGTCGGATAGTATTAGATATGTTGTTTTTCAATCTCGGTTTCATTTTTCTTGAACAAGTGATATTAGATCTAAGAGATTTATTTTTTTTTTAAAAAAAAGGAGAAAAAAATAAAATGGTTTACCAGATTTCCTCGAGTGGAGCCTTCGATGGTGGGATCTGGTCGTTGCCCATGCGTTATTGGCCACCAAATGAGATGGTGGTTCTATGGCTACGGGTATGAGCCCTAACAATGTGATTTTGGGGCTGTGATTTTTGGTGAAATGAGTGGCTGCGTTGGAGAAGAAAGTGGGAGAAGAAAGGTTTTAAACAACATATTAAGCAAAACGGCACCGTGTAAGAAGGGTGGGAAGGGCCCTTTTGCGCCTAAAATGGTCTATTTATGCAACAAATCCTTCCCTTTTCGTGAACCTTTCAATTAGCATCCAATTCACTTACCTGTTTTTTTAAATTTAGCCTTCTAATTTGTGCGTTTTTTCACTTTGATCCACGGTCTAGTACAGTGTGGTGGGCACGGGATATTTTCAATTCCAATCCCCGCACATTTGCGCACGTGGCACATTAATCCCATTTTATAATTATCTTATTTGTAAATTGCTTCTCCTGTTTTAATTTTGTTTCAATTAAATCTTATCTTCTTTATTTACTGCACATACATTTTTTTACATGCTTAATTATTAGTTGTGATATTTTGTGGTGTTTTTGGTAGTTGAATTTTGTAATCTTTTCTCTTTTATTCCAATTTTAATAATTAATGTTTTATTTGTAATATAATTCATTTTGGTTTGTGTACGCTAGTAATTTCATGTTGTTTTGTAATTTCTTTTGGATTCATCCCCATACTTTAATGCTTATTAAGTATATGTTTAGTATTTATCTAATCTACATACATTATTAAAACCATGTTTGTTAAATTTGTACCTAATTATTTTTATTAAATGTATAATATATGATAAGATTAAGTTTTTTTTATTCATATTTTTTCATTTCGTGTTATTTTAAACATTCTGTCATTTCCAAAATTTCTTCACATATATATTTTACGGTAAAATTAAAGTTAATTTTATAATTCCATGTTATTTAAACATACAATTATTTCTAAAGTGTCTTCACATGTATATAATACATATTAAATCGTTTTTACTATGGTACATGTTATTATTTTTATATAACTTTACGTAAATATTTTCCTGTGTATATATATATTTTAAGTTATTTATGTGTATAATATATTTCTTTTAAGAACCATATTTTAAATCATATAATTTATTTATTGTATACACTCTCATACTTTATTATCCTTACACATGTACTATTTTCATCAATCTAAATCAAGTTGTTATATATAAAATTATGTTATATTATTTTTTTAAAATTTCCCTTTATAAATATAGTTTTATAAATATACATCACTAAATTTATGTATTTTGTAAATATAATTTTCTTTGTTATGTACACTCTATCCTATCATGTTTGTTTTCTTTCATATTTTATATATTATTCAAGCTATCATGCACATTGTCAATTCCTAAATAAAGTTGTGTTTAAAATATTTTGCATATTATTCGATTCAAATATTTTAGTCTACAAAATTTATTTTAAATAATCCCTAGTTTTTATTAATTAATTCATCATTTTTTTATATATTTTGTGGATCATTTTATATTGTGTCATGCTAATTATTGTTGTATATTATTTTTTGTATTGATTGTTTACTATCCCTGATTAAGAATTTGGTCATATTTTATTTAGAATAATTGTACATAATTGTGGATTTGTTAATTGTGATTTGTTGTATCCTATTATTTCATGCTCATTAACTCTTTTTTACAAATGTTTTGATACAAGTCATTAAGCATTCCACTTTAAAACGGCTAAACGTGTTTTGAGCAAATTTTCAATTTTCTTTGTCATTCAAAAATTCTGAAATGAGGCAATATCCAATATTTGGGGAATTCGAAAAATCGTGCTCAATCGTACTGGGTATGATTTTTCTGGTGAACTAAATATTGGGATAACCTTTTATAATTTTTAGTGCACGAGTTTTCGAAAGTCGAAAATCAATCGCGTTTTAAAGGTATAAGGGATCGTATCCAATCGTACTGGGTATGAAACTGCATATCTTTGAAATGAGAAAATTTTGACTACTAATTTAAATTATTCAAACATTTTAAAAAAGAGTTATACTTTGGAAAATCTTTTCTTTAAAAGGTCTTTTGACATAAGGATAGCATCAAATCAATTTGGTACCAATTTTTTGGGCGTAATGAGGGTGCTAACCTTCCTCATGCGTAACCGACTCTCAAACCACTTTTTTTTATTTTTCATGAATAAAGCATTTTAGTAGGTAACCCAATCACACCTAAAATGAAGAGATTAGTGGCGACTCTACATTTTTGTTTTCAAAAGTCGATCCTCATTGTTTTCAAAATAAAAAAAGGGTTTCGACAGATCTTTTGATCAAGTTCCTTGAGGTTTGCCCCGAGGCTGTTGAAGATGTGAATGTTTGAAGCATTTCAGGTCTTAGTGGAGTGGCTTATAAGGAGCCGCCACGAAGCTGCCCAACGTTGGGAGAAAGAACTACTTACTTAGTTGCGCAGACATTGATGGCAACACAGTTCTACACATTGCAGCTATCAAAAACTCACCTCAGGTATGCTAATTTTGCTAGTTAGCTCAATTATTGATGTATATACGTATATGATAAAAGGGTTATTTTCATGAATTTTCTAATTAACAGGTGGTGAAAGTATTGCTGGGACACTTGCGTCGAGACCATATCAATGCCAAAAATTTGAAGGGATCCACTGCTCTAGATATCCAACCAGACTGTCCATTGGATGAAAGGCAAGTGGATAATTATAAGGGCTTGGTTAAAGATATGATAAGAAAAGCAGGAGGTTTGAGTGGTTCCGAGCTTGCCAATAAGTCCATCTCTTCAATCCACGTCAAATTATTAAGGCCGAAGTTGTCATGTTTTCAAAAATTTGCAACAATGGCAGGTCGAGGAAGAAAGGGTAGCCCGCTTGAGATGCGTAATACATTTCTAGTAGTGACAGTGCTAATTATAACAGCCACTTACGCTGCCTCTTTAAGCCCTCCAAAGAAAGCTGATAACAGTTCATCCATGAAATACCATATCAAGTATTATGCATCTTTAGAATCAACCGACAGCACTGCACCCCTACCAGGTCCTACTCAACCACCGGCCGATGATCCGATTAATTGGTCAGATTTAATAGACGTATCATCCATGTTTTGGTTATACAACACATTAACATTTTGGGCAGCAATCGGGTTAACAGCATATCTCCTACCAAGTCGTTCAATCAGCTTGTTTCTTCTCATAACCCTTTCCTTATTTGGGACCTGTTACATGCTTTTAGTTGCTGTTTCCACATGGTCATGGAAACTTCAATATTTGGTTTCTCTTCAAACTACTATACCCTTGTCCTATCGTGCTCTCTGCATAATAAATTACTGCTTGTCAACATCCCTAGCTCTGCTAGTATCATACCAGATAGCCCGTTATGTTTTCCGTAGGTTTGTGCCTAAAACAAAGATGTTCGTCCTCGTACAAATCGTTTCCTTTATCATCTTTGCTTTTATTCTTGTCCCAGCTATCCTTAATACCGAAACCATATTGAAGTACTCCGACTTCTTTTGAGTGATCTTCGTTGAATTCTTAATCGTTTCAGTTGGTTAATTGGTCCCCTTTCATCTCTTATATGGGTTCTTGTTTGTTTTTGTTAACAAGGCCTTATAGTCTCTTGAATGTGATTTGTGTGATGTGTGAGTGACAATTTGTTTGTTTGTATAGTGGGAAAGCAGTGATTCAGTCAGGAGCATAGGTGGCGTTGCTTGCTTTTATCGCATTATTCATTGTAATGATAAAATTAAGTGTGGGAATGTGTTGCTTATGCCTGTGGCAAAGTATTAGTTGTTTACTCTTCCTCTTTGTGAAGTTTCCTACAATCCCAAAGTGGAATCCTTTTGTCTCTAATTTTTAAATTTTAAAAGATAAGTTATTTAATTAAATAAATGTAAATATGTTGATTATAATTATGTCCACGACTTAGATATTGTAATATAAGTAAACTTTATTAAAAATCAATTAAGGCAAGTGTATTTATCAATTAATAGTATAGTTACAGTGAATAAAGATATTGTTCCAATGAAGAATAAAAGTACCAGTAATTACTGTCTTTCTATTATTTAATCGATAAATTCGAGTGATTGATTAAAATTAAAATTAACTAAATTAATTAACTAACGAACACTAGCAAAGAACATATCACCAAAATAGATGAGTAATAACCAAGAAACGAAACAATAACCAGGAAAAAATTCGCCTAGATTTCATTTGTCACTATCAATCTAAATTACGCAATTTCTTTAATTACTTAGTATCTTGATCCGTAAAAATTCTTAAATTATGCTAATATTTATTTTGAGAGTAAAAGTAACTGACTCTAAGTTGATTAATTAAATTTTATTTTCTAATTAAAACTCCTATTATAGCATTAACTCGTGCTATGGATTCCTCTATTAAATTTGACTCTAATCTAGTAGATTTATGTCATTCTATGTCTAGAATTGCATGCAACTCTACTCAATTATGCAAGATCTACTCTCAAATAGGGTCTTTCCCCCCTCTGATTTAAGCACATCAAACATGGATTAATAATCTAGAAATATCAAAACAAGAATTAGTCACATATAATTGTGAACAAGATTTAAGTATTTATTGCGAAAAATAAAAATCAAAAGACAGAATTCATCATAGGGTTCATCTCCTTAGAAAATGAGTTCATACTTGAAAATAAAAACATCCACAACATAGTATAACCGAAAGAAATAAAGAAATTCATGACAATCTTCTAAGAAATTAAATGAGAATCTTCAATCTTGATGGAAATCTGCTCCAGAATCGATTTCAGTTGGTTTCAATGCTGATAATACTGTGTAGTTCTGTATATAATGAAAGCAATTATTGAAATTACATGGTAGTAAACATCCTCAAATGAGGATCAACAGGCAGTCCAATCCCCTTGAATAATGGATCATACAATGAATTTTAAATTGGCCTGAAAGCAATAAGACATTTTTTAAGTAAGGATCTCAAGATTGAAGAAAAAAATTATTCAGGATTTCAAAGATAAACAAAATGGAATCTGTGGAGCAACCTTGGACCAGAAATGTTGTTAGCATTGGAACTAGTGTTGGTTTCATTGTGCATCGATAAAAGGTTCCTATTCTCATGTTCAGCATCAGGTACTGGTATTGGCATTGGCGTTGACATTGTGGATGGATCACTCTGAGGCATTGGCAATGTGGATGGTTCTCTCTATGATTGATGAAATCTAGCAAGTATTAGCTTGAAACTACTCTTGAATGTTGCAAAAAAAAAATATTTAGAACATTTCAAAACTAAATTTGAGTATTTTGGACAAATCAATATACCCTGAATCGCTTGGATGATGATGATGATTCTCCCAATCCATATCTGGTCCTTGCAAGGGTTGGTCGTTGTTGTCTTGGAGCTCTTTCCTGAATCAATTAAAAAATCCAAATTTAAAATAGAAGAAAATTGTATAGTAATGATGGTGAGACAATACCTTCTTGTAGTTGCTTAGGGGTGTTCCCACTTGATGAGAAGTTGAAGTATCACCAGTTTCCTGCAATCATATAATTTATTGTTCAATGGAAAAAGGGGTATTTGTTTCCAAGAAATATTTTTAGCGAGAAAGGGTTTTTCTTTTACATTCTGAAGTAATGAATTGAAGACAATGCTTGAAATGGAGGTCCCAGTGCCAGTCTCAGTCCCAGTCCCAGAGAGAGGATATGTGGGAATGGGCCTAGCAAGTTGGTTCAACAATCCTTCTTGTTGTTGAGGCCTCTGCAAAATTGAACTTTCAGGCAGCCTAGAATTATAAGGGTCTGAATTTGATAAACAAGGCATCGAGAATTGACTGCTTGCTTGTTGGTGATGGGGCAACTTTGATAAACCAGGTATCGAGAATTGATTGCTTGCTTGCTGATGATGGGGCAATTGATAGGATCTATGATTCAAAATAGGGAGTGGTTAATAATGTTTAAAATGATTCCATATGCCATTCCAACAACACTTAAAAGAAAACAAATAATAACCCTGAATGCAAAGGAGAATCTTGCAACATAGAGTTGGAAACTTGTGAACCAAGTTGAGTTGTCATCAAATTAAACTGGTCACTTTGATGGTCACGACAGACATTCAAATCTTGGAAGTTGAACCTCCCACTAAATAGAAAAAAAATGGGTTAGAGATAAGCTTGTGAATCATACTGTTGAAAACCTTAAACATATTAAACAAACAACTTCTTTTTAGAATAATAAGTACCTAGAATTGGAAAGCATAGAGGATCTTGGTTGCAAAGAGTTACAGTATCGTAAATCCGATACATCGAGTGGATTGGTTTGACAATTAGGAGCAAGTGTTGAGGTCCTAAATCCAACAAACAAGGTGAACCACTTCTTATTTATCCATTTCATATTAAAATTTAGAAAGATAGATAAGAGGTACCTTAATGGCATGGAAGATTCAGTCAATCTAGTGCTATAAGTTCGAGGATTATATGATCCAGGTGCCATTGAAACTTGATCATGTTGTTGATAGGATAAATTTTGGGACCTATAATAACAAAAGAAATACCAACAAAAAGTTTATATTTTCACATTGTAAGATACACTAAAAACAAGAAAGAAAGATGATGAAAATACATAAGCTGGGAAGGCATTGAATGCTTAGTCAACATGGAATGCTGGAGAAGCGAGTCAGATGCATTTGGCCTATTGGTGACTTGATTAAGCAGTTGTGATGAATTTTTTAATTGCTGCTGGGACCTAGATTCAAAATACAAAGATCACGTCATGATACGATTCTAAATATCATGGGTTGATGTGGATTATATAAATATTTAATACCTTAATAGTGTAGAAGATCTAGGTTGAATGAAGTTGTAATGATGAGAATCAGAATTGCCAATTGATTGGAACTCATTAGCTTGTGACCTGAAACCCAAACAAAGGAACATTAAGTGCATCATACTTATTTTAGTTTGTTTGTGTTTGATCAATTCGATACCTTGATAAAGCCAATGGCCTATAAAAGTCATTTGCTTTATATGAGTTCCAAGCCGGTGCTTGTCGGTTGACTTGTGTAGATCTTCCATGCAAAAGTCCAACCCCAGTCTGCTCGATCCAAAATAAAAAGTGTATAATGGCATTATATAGTGAGACCTTATTGATGTCGACTAATTTTGAGTAAACAACTAATACTCACTAAGCTTTGAGGGGTTGAATTTGGGTACACAAGTGGTTGCTGGTTGCCATTGGAATTATTGTTTCCATTGTTTTGTTGAAATTGATCAGCAAAAGTTACCCTTCTACTTGGATTGATTAAATCTCCCCTTTGAGGACTACAACTATGTCAATGGTAGAAAAAATTTTATTGTTAGTATAATAATATTTCATTAAACAATTAAGAAAACGATCAAGTGCGTACCTTAGAAGCTCATATTGGAGGCTACTTCCAACATGACCATTGAGTGTATTTTTTTGAAGTGAGTTAACCCTACGTTCTGAGTAAATCGATTGAGCTGTATATACTCCATCTTCTGGGAGGCTACTTCTAATATGTCTATTAAATTGATTTGTTTCAACTGAGTTAACCCTACGCTCTGAGTAAACCGGCTGAGTCGTATAAACTCCATCTTTTAAGAGCATTTCTTCCTGAACAATATAAGAGATAAATTAAGAATCATATCACGTAATATAAATTATTTATATTTAATAGGCATAGGGTTTGGACTATGTTACTAGTGGCAAAGGGAATGAATTTGTTCGCTCCATTATAAGAGGACTACAAGGAGGTGATGTTGTTTGACATGCATCTTTATCATTTTGAAGTGAAGGATTATTTCCTTCAAACCCTAAAGATACTGGCTGCTTGAGGTTCAAATTAGAGCTCCAACCATGAAGGAAAGATTCATTAGGTAAGTCAGTTGATGCTATCAATTGATCTAGTGGTACCTATTGAGAAAAAAAAAAGAGAGAAAATAATATTACAACAATGTAATAGAAGAAATTAATCAAGAATATGATTAACATGCAAAGGGTTTGTGTTGTTATGATGGCTAACCTCTCCCAAGGTATTGAGATTGGCGTTCATTGGATCGAGTTGAGTCTGTTCATTTGTTGTTACTAATGGAGGTGGAAGTTCCACTATTGCATCCACCTGTGGCAATGTAAAGAAAGTTATAAACCATGAAGAGAAATGTAAAGTTTTCCTTGTAATTATGCTTAAGTTATAAATCAAAGACATTAGCATTGAAGTAAATGAACAACATATAGAGATAATGTACTGATGTTTTGGGCATCTGAGATGGTTGAGGTGTTGATGGAGATCCATGGGGTTCATTGGTAGGGGCAGGTAAAATTTGGTTGGAGTTTGGCTCATCTATTACAGGTTGATTGTTATTGCTTCCACTAGCTGATCCAATGTCCTCAATCCCCTAAAGTAAAACAATAAGTAAAATCATATATACCATTAAATTATTAAAGAAATTGAGGTATAGTATTAGTAAATAATTTCCTTAATTTACCTTTGAGAAATTTGTAGCAGCTTCATTCACCATAATTTCGTTGCCATTGTCCATGAAGTCAAAATCATTAATGTCACTGAAGTCTTTAAAGTCAAATAATGGGTACTCCATTTTAGTGGTTGCTTTAGAACTACTTGAAATATTCTTCTGCCTAAAATAAATAAACAAACCATTTTAGTGTACATATATTTATATATTATCATTTTGTTATCTTTTATACGTGTTATAATAAAATATTTAACCAAGTTTATGTTATTAGTTATAAAAAATTTGATTGAGTTTATGTTATCAGTTTAATTGCATATTAATATATTTTTAAATATAATACTTTTGAATATGTAAAAAAACAAATTGAATTAAATATATAAAACAAATACACCTATATAATTTATATAATTAACTTAAAATAAGCAATTTATTATCACTTGACACACTAAATTCGTCACTTATAAAAAAAATAAAAATAAAAGTAGTAATGTAACTCCCTTTTTTTGTAAAACTAATATAATTTACTTAATTTCACTTGCCCACATTGTTGGTGGTGCAATAAAACGACAAAAGAAATGTATTTTTCAAAATTTTAATTTTAGTTTAATCGATCGTGTCGATATAAAACACATGATACGTTTTTAAATATAAAATAATCTAATTGGAATTTTGTACAAAACAAAAAAATACAATGATTGTTTTCTCTGAACGAATTATAAAGATTTAAATTATAGTACATTAAGTCAACGTTTAATTTTTTTCCCTTTGGAGAAGAGTGAGAGAATCTATCGCTAATTGAGTTAAAATTAAGGTGAAGATTATGATCATATCTGTCATACGAATGACATGTTCTTAGATATGAAAGACATAATTGTTATTTCAGACAAAGTATGGCATATTGACAAAGAAAGATTTGAATCATGTAGATTGAATCACCCATATCTTTTCCCTTTTCGCATCAGCACCAGAATCAATCATTTCCACATCAGAACTAGATTCAATAGTGGTGACAACAACCATCTCACAGTTCAATACATGACACGTTCTTAGATCTAAACAAGACAATCGTAATTTTGTACAGATTATGTCGTGCATTGATTATCTTCCATGTTTTAACAAGATTATAAGCAAAGATTTAAGTTGTAGTACATTAAATCATCCTTAAAAAAAAATTCCCCTAAAAGGAGAGAGAGAGAATTGAATACTCAAATGAACCAAGATTAAATGGTAGGGCTTAGGACAATATTTAAGAATATCAAAAGCACCCATTTTTAAGTTTAAATGAAAAAGGAAAATTATAGATTTGCAGATATGAAAATGCACTATAATCAAACTAAATTGAAACTATAATCTAGAGATTTAAAAAGGGTCCTTTACCTGCAAGGCAGGGGGGTCTGCCTCCTTTTTTGAAGCACAAAAGATAGAAGGAAGCAGCCAAAGCAAGAGATGGGGACAAATAGGGAGAAGGGATATGATTAAGACCCAAGTTTTTTGTGAACTAGAAATGAAACATTGAAAGATTATTTATAGGCCAAAAAGTAAAGTGAGGGGTACATGTGTGTGAGTCACAAATTTAAAAGATGGTTAAATGATCTGTGGCTTAGAGAGGCTTTAAAAAGTTTCATAGTAATTTTAATCTTTTATGCAATTTGGTCCTCACTTACCATTAAAAACAATCTACACTTAATGGTACAAAATTTTTTGGCATAAACTACACCTCAATTACAAATCCTCTTGTCAAAATTTATTGTTGAATAGTCAAATAGTCGAATGCTTGCTTTGGTTTTTCAATACAACTTATGAATTATTTAGCCGCAAAATGCTGGTTTAAAAAGTCTGTAATGAAATTTTTTGATACAAAATATTCACAGTTCTTCAAAAATTAATCTAAATTAAAGCTTATTATAGTCATGATTACATTTCTAAACAGCAAGCATCAAGTATAACTAAGCATATAACATAAAAAGTTTGAATTTCAAATTATAAAAATTTCACCCTTCAAAACTTTATATTTATCCATTTAGGCATTGTGAAATATATATATTAGATATAATATTGATGAGCTGGCAAATAATTATTTAATTTGTTAAAAACTGGATAATTACTACCAGGCTCATACACGTGAATTTTAAATGATTAAAAGAGACGTAATTTACTAAAAAACAAATAATAATTAAGAGGGAAAAAAAAGGAATAAACTTAGAAATAGTAAAAAAAATGAAACCTCTTATCTGTCTTTGCCACCCTATACGTGTAGTGATTGGTTTCACTATTAATTCTGCCATTCATGTAAATGCTTAGCCAAACTTACCATAAAGCCAATCTCCATAAAAGGCAGGTCCACCATGGTTGAGTTAATTCCCAAAACTCAAAAACAAATCTTAAACTATAATTTAAAAACAATGTAATTGTTTAATTCTTTTAGGTTGGATAAAAAGAAAATAATTTATTTTTTTTTTATTAAATTTTTTTTCTATTTCTACCGTTAAAAATTGGTATGATTGATGAAATAATCAAACAGTTACACATGCCACACTCTGTGTATCTCATGCTATTGTAAAGGAACCAACTTTTAATAGTAAAAATGAAAGAAATTTTTAACAGTACTAATTTACTTTTTAATCTAACGTACATTGATTAATTTGTTATTTTTTTAATAAAATAGACAAAATACAATCCAACTAACGAGGAGGTAACCTTATATTCCCAATAATACCAAAGAATTAGAAGGTATATCATCTCTTTTTTTATTTATTTATAATTTTACTCATTATTATTTTGTTTATGTTCAAGTAAATTCTTCCATTTTTTATATATTTTTGAAGTAACATCTCAACTAAAATTAATATTTTGTCTATTTATAGAATATTTTTTCTATTACATTATACTTCAAATGTTACACTTTTAATAATATTACCATTCCTTTTTTATATAATTCTTGTCAGATTTTTCCATATATCATAACAAATAACATGTTTACTTAACCATTTGATTGGATTCAAAATGATTTTGGCTATCACTTTCCACCATAATCCTATGCGAGTCATTCTAAAATAAAATGTAAAAATAGAGAGTGCTTCTTTCGTTAGGATCTAGTGTCTTTAGTGTAGTTATTTTGTCATATATACTTGTAATTTTTTGAACAAATCCATTTAGTAAAATTCCATCATTTACATTATTATCTTTTTTTTGTCCTCAATGATTTTTGCACAAAAACTAAAATGTATAAGTAAATATTGGCTCACTGATTAATTAATGTTTAACTAATATTAAGTCGCATCATGTGGTCGAATCATGATATGAGACAACTTATATTGGTAGATAATCTAAATGTTCTATGGTCTAAAGAATCAAAATTGAGCAAATTTATTCAAGGGACTATTGTGTCGTCTATCAAGTCCAATTGGGGAAATATCTCATCCTAGGTACTGGAACGAATGACTCCCAAAAACATAGAGACATAGATGTGATTGTCTAATTGATAATACATCAGAAAAGACCCAAGTTGAATTTATCCTACATCTGTTTATGGATTTATTTGCTTGTGACATTCATAATATGACTTACCTCAATCCTGAATAAGTAACTGACTATGTGTATGTAACTCGTATACTTTGATATATTGAAAGCCAGAGTTCAATTTGTAATAGAGCCAAAAGTCGGTATATTGGGTATACAACTTATGCATGACATTGGCTTACTTACAACAATGAAATTCATAGCCTAATAAATGGTTAATGATATCTTCTCTCTGACATTGCGTGGTTGACGGGGAAGTAACGCTGTCATGGGTCATTTGTCTAGGAAAAATGATTTAATTACTATGTATTAGTAATTGGCTTTTCCATGGAGGAAGATAAGGTGGTCATCATGAGATAAATTAGGATCATATTGGGTGATCATATTTAACCCAATGAGATAAAGGATATCTTATGAGGGCAACACACATATGACAAGGTCATTGTAGCGACGTAAAAATTTTAGCTCGGTCGCTAATTGTGGCGATTTAGTGAGAACTTGAAAACCGAAGTTTGATTTTAAAATAAGAGGGGAGTCGCCACCGATCCTTTTTATAGGTGTGATCGGACACCTAAGAATTTTATTTTTAAAATAGAAGAAGGCCGAGTTTAGGTCTACGTTAAAATCGGAGTAAAGTAGGGTCCGGGAGTCGGTAACACGCGAGGAAGGTATTAGCACCCTCGCGACGCCCAAAATTGGTATCTTGTTAAACACGTGTTGTCTTGATTTTCAAAAATACAAGTTCAAAGTAGTATTTAGTCATGATCCGTTCGAGAAATGAGAATCTTTAGTTTTCGATTTTTTTTGAAGGGTGTCCCGTTTTTAACACGAGCCGACGAGTTTCACCCAACATAGCGATGAAATCGATGGCTTAATCTTAAATCGGTACATTGCCTTATTTATTGAAATAAAAACATGAATAAAAATCTTTAAAAAGGTGAACAACGAGGTGATACTAAAACGGGAAATAACAAAACATAACAGAATTAGAAATACGTCGAAACAAATAATAACTACGATAATAATATTAAAATAATAACAACATGTGCGATATTAAATGTCGTAACCATTTTTTTGTAAAACGGGAATCGACTTAGGTTTTGGAAAATGAAAACGAATAGAGGAGTCGCCACCGATCCTTTTTTGTTGAGGTGTGATCGGGTCACCTAAAATTAGTCATTTTAATAAAAGTTAAGATTTATTAAAACGATGATTTTTTGGTCTACGAAAATCAGAAAATGAGTTCGGGAGTCGGTTACGCACGAGGAAGGATTAGCACCCTCGATACGCCCAAAAATTTGTACCTCGTTGATTAATCAGTGTCTTAGTGTCGAGAATTTGAATACCTGAAAGAATTTAAAATACGATCTCTCTTTGTATTAATGCTGAAAAATGATTGAATAAATTTAAACGGATATTGAAGACTTGCTTATCCTGAAGTAATAAAATACCATGCCCAGTAAGTTAGGGCACGACATCTCTTGTTTCGAGATCGAGCTCGCCTTATATTTTAATTTCTTCAAAAAGGATATTCGGTTAGTTAGGGTGAACGAGGGAAATCATAACCTGGTAAGTTAGGGCACACTTCCTCGTATTTCCGAACACCGAACATTGCCTTTTATTTGTAAAAGATCTTATTTCAGGATTGATGATGTCATACCCGGTAAGTTAGGGCACCACATCTCGTATCCCTGAAAATAAGCATTTTTAAGACTCGTATTAGGATTAAAAGAGTATTTCGTATTTAGGTTTAATGAGAAAAATCGAAACCCAGTAAGTTAGGGCACGATTGTCTCGATTTACCAAATACGGAATATGAAAGGATTATTTTGAAGTATCGAGCAAAAATATAATGCGATTTATAGTAAAATACAAAGGTAAATTATGGTACTAACACGTATAACAACATAATGATAGGTGTGATAATGTCAAATACAATAGTATGAGCAATTATAAAAGATGAAACAATAACGAGGCTAAGCAAATATAAACACATATGAAAAAAAAAATGAAATGATCGAATGTGCAAGCAAATAAATAAGCAAATAGTGGTAACAAAAAAAAATGATAATGAAAACAATAATAATGATATTATGTGCACTTAAAGCATACGCATGACAATAAAAGTAAGAAAAAATATAGAAGCATATATATACATAATAATAATAGTACAATATTACAAGGTACATATGCATAACATAAAAGGTACACGTAATATAAAATTACATAGCATATATATATATATTAATAATAATAATGCAACCAACGAATGACCTAAGGCTTGAAAGAATTTACGAGGGTATAAAGAAGTAAATGATGAAATGATAATGAGAATAGTAATATATGAACAAAATAAGTGTGCTAAAATATATGCATTAATTTAGTTAAAATGTAATAATAACGTATAGGTAAATATAGAAAGGGGAAAATATAATAACAATAATAGTAAAAATGCGATGATAGTAAAAGGTGTAATAACATAATAATATGATGGTAATAAAAATAATAATGTATTAAATAACGAATAATAACAATAATAGTAATGATAATAATATAGGAATATGGGTAGCTAATATTAAGTATTAAATTTAAGTAAAAAGCTATATAAAAAACGAATATGTAATAGTATGTACATAATATCTATATATGTTAATATCTATATATGTACGTATGTATTATAAAACATAATATGTATGCATGCATTGTACTTAGAAAAGACCCTGATATAATGTTACTATATACGAGCATAATATGAAGCATAATATATGAATACATATTAAAAGGATGTATGTATGACACAAGTGTATTAACAAAACAATAATATCGAAAATTATTAGTAATGAATGTATACGCATATACGTTAAAGATATATAATAAAACATTACATAAATATATGTTGAAAATAGATATATAGTAATATTTAAAAACAAAATATACACAAAATATTAAAGCATATACATAATATACATACATACATATATATAATGCTTAAAGGAACGAATATACGTAATAATGCTAATACGTATGTGCATAGTGCTATGTACATACCTCGAATAAATACATATAATGTACAAATATATTAATAAAACACTAATATTAAATTGTTAATAATATTATATACCATATATATATGCATGTATAATGAAAATACATACTATTATATAATAATAATAATAAAGTATAGGCATACAAAAAGCAAGTAAAATACGGAATTTAAATAAATAAGAATGTATATATATACGTGCATGCATATAAAGAAAATACATTAATATACAATATTAAAATAAAATAAAAAAATAGGGTAAAATGGTATAAAAATCAAATTAAATCTAAAAAGGGGATCAAATTTGAAAAAAACGAAGTTTTGGGGCCGATTTAAAAGAAAATATAAAAAAAAGGACCCATTTGAGTATGTGCGCGACTACAGAGGGCCAAAAGGGCAATTTGCCCAACCCTTTAAAACGACGTTGCTGGGGGGAGGACCAAATCACAAAACGTGGTGAACTTTGAGGCCAATTTGAAAGAAATAAAGAGTTAATCGCAAAATGTGTGAAAAGCGGAAGGACCTGCAGAGCAATTACCCCCAAAGACAAAAACACGCGGATCCTCCTAGTGGGTCGGGTCAACTGCGCGGGTCGATGGCCAAACGGCGCCGTTTTGAGGCCTCCGAACCCCCCCTAAAACTACGTCGTTTTATACTTCTATATAAACCAAAATTTTTTTAAAAAATCTCATTTTTCCTTTCTGTTTTAAAAAAACTGATTTCTTTTCTTTCTTTTTCTCTACGCAGGTCCAAAAATCGGCAAGGAGTCGGCCGTCCGCCGCCGTATCGGACATCGTCGCCGGCCACCGCGTCGAAAAGGTGCATTTTCTCCCTCTTTTTTGTGTTTTTTTTATATTTATAAAATGTGTATGTGAACGAGGAAAGAAAAAATAAAAAAAAAATCAAAAATAGGGTAGTAAAAAAGGAAATAAAATCACCTTCGTCCTTCGATCGTGATTTCTGGATTTTTTTGTTTGATTCGATTCCGTTTTCTCTTTTATATTAGAGTTGTTGTTTTGTGTTTTTGATTCACTGGTTTTTTTTGTGTTTTAAAATGCCCCTTTTTTATTTCTCTCGAGAGCCGACCCTGTACATGGTTTTGGATTTGGCCTTTTATAGGCATTTTTCTACAACTTGTTTATGCTTTCTGTCTTGTCTCGTTAATGCCTGCAGGTACAGCTTTGGGCGGTGGCACAGTGACGAGGGCGGTGGCTGCAGCAGGCAGGAGGTGGCAAACGGCCAGAGGGTCCTAGGTGAGGCTAAGTGGGGATTAGGGTTTTCTTTTTCTGATTTTCTTTGGGTTGGGTTAGTGTTTTGGGCTAAGTTTTGGGTTTGTATTGGGTTATGTTTATTTGGGTAGTTGGGTTAGTAGGGCTAGGGTTTTGGGCCCAAAATTGGGCTTGTACATTAAACATGACAACAATATTATTAAACGCGAAATGAGAACGAACATATATATACATAATAAGGACATTAAGAGCATGTACGTGAAAAATATATATATATATATATATATATATATAAATAGTAATAGTGTTAGAAGTATATACCTAAGATAGTAAAAATATACCTTAATGTTAAAATAGATACATAATATATACTTACATATATATAAAATAAATATTGAAAAATGTATGTGCATAATAAAGTAAGAAAATGATACATTCATAATAAGTGCATGAAAATATCTATACATATATGTAAACAATAACAATAATATTAAAAGTAAGTAATAATAGTGAAAATAATAAGAATAATATGGTATTAAGAGTATACATATAAAAAAATTATAATATTGAGAGTATATATACATGTGATAAAACGTACTAATATTAATACTAATAATAAGGATAATATAGAAATATATATGAAATAGTACAAAAATATATAACTAACGATATTAAAATATATGCATAATGATATTAAAGTAAAATCATAAGTGATAATAGTGAAAATAATAGGTATAAATATAATGATATATGAAAATAATACTATATGTAAAAGGTACATATATATACACATATAATAAAATATACTAATATTAATAATAAATATAATAGGAAAAATAAATATAATAATATGTACATAATACAATATAAAAAACGCATATACATATACATGATAAAGTATAAAAAAGTTTATACATAGTATGTATACTAGGGACGATAATAATAGTAAAAAAAAAAAACCATTAACAATACTACATAAATAGACATATGGTAGTTGTCTATACATAATATAATATCAAAATATTTATATAGTATACACATATTAGAAATAATAATAATGTTAAAGAAACCACTATTAATGAATTTTCATAAACATACATATGTATTAAGAACAATAAGCATGTACACAATATATATATACATAATATATATATATAATTTAATAATACTATATAATATATACATAAATTGTAACACCCCAAACCCGGCCCAGACGTTATGGCCGAATCTGACATGCCACATAAGAGTTTGAAAATTCATGTTTCATTTTAGTGTTTAAAAAAAATTGACTTTTAATAAATTAACAAGTGAATGGAAGTCGGGCACCGTGTAGGTATCCAAACAGAGGAGGTGAGCCATGAAGGTTTGCTTAAGTACCAAGCTCTTCGATTGGATCCAATCCTAGACATGCCCACTGCCATTGCCACACTTGGTTATAACGAGTTGAAGTTTATTTAAGTGAATATTCTTTAAAGTTGGATAATCGTGTCATTGTGTTATCTTAAAAACGAGTTCCATTTTGAAAACGCGTCCTAAGCCTAGCCCATTAATTATCAATCAGTTTAAAGTTAATAAAAAAAATAATCCCGAAAATAAAATAAAAGGAAAGTTAAAATGGCCTTATTACAACCCAAAAATAAATAATAAGTAAATAAATAAAGAAATCTTAAAGGAAACCAAATGCTTAATTAAAAAAAAACCCAAGGGCAATCACCGTGGCCACTCTGAATCCCCTCCGGCTCCAAGTCCCCTCATCATGGCTCTCCTGCAGGGTTAAGGAAAAAGGGGGTGAGTTTGGAAACTCGATGTACAACAAGCCCTTTCGTGAGCCCAAAACAATATCACCTGTTGGGCCTTAGCCCAAGTCCAAGCTCAACATATCTTTGGGCCGTAGCCTTTTCATATTTCATATTCTTGGGCCAAGCCTTCACATATTTCATATTCTCGGCGAAGCCTTCATCAGAAACGGTATGGCCCATAGGCCCATTTCAATATCACATGTAATGTCAATGAAAGAATGAATGCAAGCCCATTTGGGGAGACTACTCGACCCACCATCCGCTACTCTCCACCCGTACCAACCAAGCTCTCCATGTGGGAATAACTCAACCCACCCACCAAAACTCTCCATTTGCAAAGATAGTCATGCTTTATCATATAACCGGAGGCCTTGCCTCTTTTTAATAATCAGGGGCATAAGCCCTTTTCGTAAATCCCAGGGCATAAGCCCATTATCAAAATCGGGCATAAGCCCTTTATTAATCAGGGCATAAGCCCTTTTTGCACTTCCTCCATCCATATAAAAACCCATCCCCATGTATTTATGAATTCATCATGTGCAAATCATATATATATATCATGTGCATATCATACATATCATGTGCATATCATACATCTCATGTGCATATCATACATATCATGTACATCAAAATCCTATGTAACAAGTTCATAATTAAACCCTAGGGGTATAATGGTCATTTTTACCTAGGGGCAAAACAGTCATTTTCATATTATAAGGGTAATTTCGTAATCTTACCAAATATTAGGAATTTTCCATTTTCATTATCAGTTACTAACTATTTGTTTGTTTTAACCGCGAATCTGGCCCATTTTTAACGAAATCGAGTTATTGGGCTAAAAACCCCTAATGGGCCCCACATAGCCGATTTGTCCTCTAGGCCCATTTAGCCTGTTTTCCATATTGGTATTACCAGTCTTAACGTGCAATTTAACAGGTTTTCAATTTCTACCAATTTTTCCCAAATGGGCCCAAAAGCCCATTGGGCCCAATTTTAGCCCCTCGAGGCCCAACTTACCAAGAATGCCAGAAATCTCATTCTTACCGTTTCCATTGTTCTCACTCATCATCTCATGGATTTTAACTAACTCGTGAGCGTTTGCTTGCTCATAAGTTCTCGAAATGCCGAAATTTCTGATTTTCGCTTTTCGGCATTTATCGCTTTAAGCTATGAAAAAGGGTTCGTTACACACTGTTGACGATATTCCTTGACGAGATCTCCTACACGATTTCTCCTATAATCCATCATTAATAATCAGCCTCTCATAATTGAACTAAACCAGAAATCATCTAATATTAATACTTACACATTCGACCACCATCTATAATGGCGTTAGGAATTTTACCTTGCCGCGATTGATGACTAGGCCTAGCCACTCCAGTGATCCAAGCTATTTCAAGTCGACACTACTCCTTGCTGCTCCTTCACTAAATAAACCACAAAAAATATTAAAAGAAGACCCCATAAGGCCTATACACATATTCGGCCATCTCCCTAAATTATGGGGTTTCGGCTTTTGGCCAAAAGTTACTCTAGGAATTATTTAGAGTTTGAACGCTTACCACCGTCTTTCTTCTCTAGAATCCGTACGCCTAAAAGGTAAAAGAATTGAACGCCAAAAAATTGAAAAGGAAAGAAAAGATTGCTGGTCACAAAGATTCACACCACCCTATCCTCACTGATTTCGGCTTTTTTGCGGTATTTCGGCAGAAGTAGAGATTAAGGAAAGAAATAATGAGTGAATGTAGGGAAATAATGGGCTGGTTTGAAAGAAAGAGAAAGAAGAAGAGATGGAGGAAGAGATGGTAGGTTCGGCTGCAAAAAGAAAAAGAGAGAAGAAGACTAACCTCAAGGGAAAAAAACGGCACACCACTACCTAAGTGCCGAAAATCCCTAACTAAAACCCCTCTGCCGAAAATCCCCTCCGCAATCTCCTTTATTCAGCCAACTCTATCTTCATATCAATTCCCTAAAATCTCTCCCCTTATCCCTCCTTAATCCATGCATTTAACTGATTCAAACTCTCCCCCAAAGAGTTCCATTTAGCTACAACTCTTACATGCTCAAAACATAAAAATTAGCATCCTTTTTGCCAACATAGGAATCGATCCCGTGTCTTCCCCTCTATGCTCCACACGCCACATTTTTAGGAGCTTAGTGGCGTCACCCTTGCCACTTTACCAAAGCTCTTTTTGTGATACATTTTACCCACGACTTTATATAAGGGCACCTCGCAGAGCCCCTAACTCCTAAGTCCAAAATTTAAAAATTCTACTGGTTTTGGCCAACTCATGGGCCTTCCATAAGCCCATTTACATACTTAAATTATGAATTCCATAATCACATACCAAATTTTAGAAACTTTACTAAAATATCAAGAATCGCGAAAAACCCGAAAATCGTGATATTACAACTCTACCTCCCTTAAAGAAATTTCGCCTCGAAATTTACTCCGATCCAAACAGTTGAGGGTATTGTGACGCATTGCCTCTTCGATCTCCCAAGTAGCTTCTTCCTTGCCATGGTTCCTCCAAAGTACCTTTACTAATGGGATGACTTCCTTCTCAACACCTTGACATTGCGATCAAGTATTTGCACAGTTCTTCTTCTTGAAAGTCGATCTCGATCGCGCTTCGATTTCTGCAATCGCACGATGTGAGTTGGGTCGAACGATATCGCCTCAAAGCATGGACACATGAAAAACATCGTGAATACGATCCAGCTTCTGAGGTAACTCTAGCTGATAAGCCACCGCCCTATCCGTTTAACAATTCGATAAGGCCCAATAAACCGTGGACTCACTTTGCCCTTCTTACTAAATCTCAATATCTTCTTCCAAGGCGAAACTTTCAAGAAGACCATGTCTCCAATCGCATATTCAACATCCTTACGCTTGGATCAGCATAAGACTTTTGTCGATCCATTGCCTCCTTTAACCGATTCCCGATCACCTTAATCTTGTCTTCGGTGATGCGCTACCAACTCGCCCCAAGGACTTGACTTTCTCTAACTCCGTCCAGCAAGTGGGCGAACGACACCTTCGCCCATATAATGCCTCGTAAGAGCCATCCGGATACTTGCTTGGTAATCGTTGTTATCTGCGAACTCGCCAATGGCAAATAGTCCTCCCAATCGCCTCTAAACTCGATAACACACCTCTCAACATGTCTTCTAAAATCTGAATGACCCTCTCTCGATCGCCCATCCGATCGAGGGTGAAAAGTCGTACTAAAATCTAATCGCGTTCCCAATGCCTCACGCAACTTCGCCAAAATCGAGATGTAAACCTTGGGTCTCTGCTCGAAATTATTGATACGGCACCCCATGTAACCGTACTATCTCCGCACACATACAGCTTAGCCAGCTTACGTAGTGTGAGTAATCGGTTCGGACAGTATGAAATGGGCAGACTTCGTGAGCCTATCTACAATTACCCAAACTGAGTCCTTCTTGGAGGGTGTCAACGGCAATCCACTTACAAAATCCATTGTTACCCTTTCCCACTTCCAAAGTGGTACCTTTACTGGCTGTAATAATCCTGAAGGCAGTTGATGCTCGGCCTTCACCTGTTGACACGTTAAACATTTCCCCACAAATTCGGTCACTTCTAAGCCCAGGCCACCAATATAGCTCTCGTAAGTCTCGATACAACTTACTCCCTCCTGGATGCATAGCACAAGGTCCATTATGTGCCTCTTTTAAAATCATCAATCTCAAGTCCGAGTCCTTTGGCATACAAATTCTTCCTCGAAAACAAAGAACTCCCTCGCTATTTAATCCAAAGTCTGGATTCTCCCTCTTCTCAACTTGCTGAAACCGAGGAACCAACGACTCATCCTCCAACTGTTGCTTCTTAATCTGTTCCACCCAAGTTGGTCTCACTTGTAATTCTGCCAATAAGCTTCCATCGTCATACAAACTTAAGCGAGCAAACATTACCTTCAATTCTGCCACAGTCCTTCGACTTAATGCATCAGCCACGACATTTGCCTTACCTGGATGGTACTCAATCGAGCAGTCATAGTCCTTTAACAGCTCTATCCACCTTCGCTGTCTAAGGTTTAGTTCCTTTTGAGTCAGCAAGTACTTAAGACTCTTGTGATCCGTATAAATGATGCATTTCTCCCCATACAAGTAATGCCTCCATATCTTTAGTGCAAAAATCATGCGCCAACTCCAAGTCATGCGTAGGATAGTTTACCTCATGAGGCTTAAGCTGTCGTGAAGCATAAGCGACTACTTTACCCTCTTGCATCAACACGCAGCCCAAACCGACATGTGACGCATCACTGCTGTACACAACGAAATCCTTACCAGACTCTGGCTGAATCAACACTGGCGCTTCGGTCAGAACTTCCTTTAACTTCTCAAAAGCCTCTTGTTGCTTATTTGTCCAAACGAACGGTGCTCCCTTCCTTATAAGTTTCGTTAACGGTGCCGCCAACACGTAAAAATCCTTCCACAAACCTTCGATAATAACTCGCCAACCCCGAAAACTTGGATTTCGATTCTCGACCTTGGTGGCTTCCATTCCGAATTGCCTCAATCTTCCGAGGTCTACCTTGATTCCCTCGGCAGACACAACATGCCCTAAAAAGCTACTTCCTCACCAAAACTCGCACTTACTAAACTTTGCGTAAAGTTGCTTTTCCCTTAATACTTGCAAAGACAACACGAAGATGTTCATCATGCTTCTCTTACGCTTCCGAATACACCAATATATCATCAATAAAAATGACTACAAACCGATCTAAGTATGGCTGGAAAACCCGATTCATTAAATCCATAAAAGTCGCTCGGTGCATTAGTCAAACCAAAAGGCATCACCGAAACTCGTAATGACCGTGACGAGTTACGAATGCCGCCTTATGAATATCCACTTCTTTGACTCTCAACCGATGATATCCCGACCAAGATCAATCTTAGAAAATACCGAGGCTCCTTTCGGTTGATCAAACAGATCGTCGATTTTTGGCAAGGGATACTTGTTTTTATCGCGTCGCTTTATTCAATCTGCCGATAGTCGATGCACATCCGCATGGTCCCATCTTTCTTCTTTACGAATAGCACTTTGTGCGCTTCTTGGAGAAACACTTGGTCGTATAAACCCTCTATCCAACAATTCCTGAATTTGGGCTTTCAATTCTACCAACTCCTTTGGTGCCATCCTATAAGGCGCAATGGACACAGGGGTTGTTCCAGGCAACAAGTCAATTCCAAACTCAACTTCCCTGTTCGGGGGTAATCCAGGAAGTTCCTCCGGAAATACATCTTGAAATTCCTTGATGGTCCTAACTGACTCCATAGTCGTCCCCTCTGGTTCAACTTGATTCACCACTGCTAAAAACGCCTTACAACCTTTCCGAATCAACTTCTCGGCTCTTAAAACTGAAACTACATTGGACAAGTAATTCCTTCGCTCCCCTATGACCATTATCTCTTCATCCTTAACAGTTCTTAGCACCATTCTCTTCGCAAAGCACAATCCAACGTTGCCTATGTTTAGTTAGCCACCCATACCCAAAATAAGATCAAAATCCCCAAATGGCAGCTCCATCAATTCCCCTTCAAAAATCTTATCTTGTATCTCTAGAGGCACAGCCCTAAAGAGTTTATCTACCTTGACCGAGTGTCCCAAAGGACTTATCACTGATACCCCACTTATAGTCTCCTCAGGAAGCATACCCAATGCCCCAGATACATCACAAGCAACATATGAGTGAGTGGAACCCACATCAATTAAAGCAGTGTAAGGCTTGTTATGAATGAAGAACGTACCAGTTATAACATCAGGAGCGTCACCCTCCTCACGACGTCGTGCCGCATAAACCAACGCCGGCTGTCGAGCTTCCGCATGTCCAGCACCCCTGCCCGGTGCTCCACGTCCTCGTCCATTACCATTGCCACCTCTGCCTTGCCCACGACCCCTCTGTGGTGGTGGTCCCCCTCGCTGTGATTGGACATCCCTTTGTTCTGCCGCTAGTTCCTGAGCTGTTCTCCGAGGACATTCTCTGAACTTATGTTCCTTTGACCCACAACGAAAACATGCTCCAGTTCGCTTCCAGCATTCCCCCATATGCACTCTGCCACAATCCCTGCAAGCTTGCGATCTAAAAGTATTCACTGGAGCTGCTCGAACGGTTCTCGCCATTCTAGCTCTTTTGACATTTCTATTTACAGACCCGAGGGTCCGTAATCCTCTTAAATCTGGGTCGATCCTTCTCACGATTCTCGCGCTCGGTCCGTTTTACCTCCTCCGCTATTTTAGCCTTCTCTACCATTGCAAAGAAAATCGCGCTCCTCTGTGGAGCTATCAGCACCCTAAGCTCATCACGAAGGCCATCCTCGAATCGAACACTGCGCTCATATTCGGTCGCAACTATCCCACTAGCATATCGACTCAGCCTCAAGAATTCTGCCTCATACTCTGCTACAGTCTTATCACCCTGAGTCAAATTCAAGAATTCCTTCCGACGAGCATCCACATAGCTAGCTCCCACATATCTCCCCTTAAAAGCAGTTTTGAACAATTCCCATGTTACTCGTTCAACCGAGTACTCTCCTTACAAGATAATCCACCACCGGTATGCCTCGTCTCGTAGTAGCAACACAGCCCCTTTTAGCTTTTGCTCCACAGAACAATCTAAATCATCCATAATTCGCTCTGTTGCCTCTAGCCAAAATTCAGCCACATTTGGGGCTACTCCAGATACGCCCCTGAAAACCTCTGCTCCGTTAGCCCGGAGACGCTCAGAGATGGATCCCCTATTCACTGTCCCAGTGCTAGCTCCAGCAACTCTCTCTAAAACCCTTAACATGGCTTGGGACAAAGCATCATCCCCCGCAGCCCGATCATAAGACCTGGTCTCCGTTGCTTGAGGCACGGATGCCTCCTCGGTGGCCTATGCCCCGAGGATGAAGATTCAGCTGCACTCCTTCCGCGACCACGTCCATGCGCCTCGCCCACGAGTTCCTCTTGTACTCATATCTAATTACGAATTTTATGGTATTAGTATAATGTTCCACTGCTTTATTAAGAAAATATCTTATGGAAATATAACAGTTCCGGTTTGTTTTCGTATCGTCGTAGCCTAAGCTACAGATCTTATTTCTACCGCTTTCTGACTCTACCCTATCTAAAGTATCATAGTAGGGTCTCAATTCTATTCATAGCATCATATCATTATCGCATAACATAAAAAGAGTATACTTACAGACTTGGTGCCGGGGATTCAGTGCGCCGCTTCTTTCTCCAATCCATTTAAAACTCAAAAACCATATTTTTAGTCATAGAGAATAGAAATTTTAAATTTTGATTTTGAAATACCCTTGTAACACCCTTGTTTTGAAACTTTTGATTTTAGCCCCGTTTTATTAACCAGGCAAACTTGAACCATTTTAACATGTATACCTTATAAAACATCTTTGAAAAGAACTTCCCAATATCATTCCCAAAAATACCCTTCTTGGGCCTAAGTTTTTGAAAAGATTTTTTAGACCCGATCCACAGTCGAGTTGTTGTAACCGGGCTCTGATACCACTAAATGTAACACCCCAAACCCGGCCCAGACGTTATGGCCGAATCTGACATGCCACATAAGAGTTTGAAAATTCATGTTTCATTTTAGTGTTTAAAAAAAATTGACTTTTAATAAATTAACAAGTGAATGGAAGCTGGGCACCAGGTAGGTATCCGAAACAGAGGAGGTGAGCCATGAAGGCTGCTTAAGTACCAAGCTCTTCGATTGGATCCAATCCTAGACATGCCCACTGCCATTGCCACACTTGGTTATAACGAGTTGAAGTTTATTTAAGTGAATATTCTTTAAAGTTGGATAATCGTGTCATTGTGTTATCTTAAAAACGAGTTCCATTTTGAAAACGCGTCCTAAGCCTAGCCCATTAATTATCAATCGGTTTAAAGTTAATAAAAAATAATCCCAAAATAAAATAAAAGGAAAGTTAAAATGGCCTTATTACAACCCAAAAATAAATAATAAGTAAATAAATAAAGAAATCTTAAAGGAAACCAAATGCTTAATTAAAAAAACCCAAGGGCAATCACCGTGGCCTCTGAATCCCCTCCTACTCAAGTCCCCTCATCATGGCTCTCCTGCAGGTTAAGGAAAAAGGGGGTGAGTTTGGAAACTCGATGTACAACAAGCCCCTTTCAAAGCCCAAAACAATATCACTGTTGGGCCTTAGCCCAAGTCCAAGCTCAACATATACTCGGGTAGTAGCATTTTCATATTTCATATTACTAGGCCAAGCCTTCACATATTTCATATTACGGCCAAGCCTTCATCAGAAACGGTATGGCCCATAGGCCCATTTCAATATCACATGTAATGTCAATGAAAGAATGAATGCAAGCCCATTTGGGGAGACTACTCGACCCACCATCCGCTACTCTCCACCCGTACCAACCAAGCTCTCCATGTGGGGAATAACTCAACCCACCCAGCCAAAACTCTCCACGGGCAAAGATAGCTTTTTTATCATATAACCTGAGGCCTTGCCTCTTTTTAATAATCAGGGCATAAGCCCTTTTCGTAAAACCGAGGCATAAGCCCATTATCAAAACTGGGGCATAAGCCCTTTATTAACTGGGGCATAAGCCCTTTTTGCACTTCCTCCATCCATATAAAAACCCATCCCCATGTATTTATGAATTCATCATGTGCAAATCATATATATATATCATGTGCATATCATACATATCATGTGCATATCATACATCTCATGTGCATATCATACATATCATGTACATCAAAATCCTATGTAACAAGTTCATAATTAAACCCTAGGGGTATAATGGTCATTTTTACCTAGGGGCAAAAAACATTTTCATATTATAAGGGTAATTTCGTAATCTTACCAAATATTAGGAATTTTCCATTTTCATTATCAGTTACTAACTATTTGTTTGTTTTAACCGCGAATCTGGCCCATTTTTAACGAAATCGAGTTATTGGGCTAAAAACCCCTAATGGGCCCCACATAGCCGATTTGTCCTCTAGGCCCATTTAGCTTTGTTTTCCATATTGGTATTACCAGTCTTAACGTGCAATTTAACAGGTTTTCAATTTCTACCAATTTTTCCCAAATGGGCCCAAAAGCCCATTGGGCCCGATTTTAGCCCCTCGAGGCCCAACTTACCAAGAATGCCAGAAATCTCATTCTTACCGTTTCCATTGTTCTCACTCATCATCTCATGGATTTTAACTAACTCGTGAGCGTTTGCTTGCTCATAAGTTCTCGAAATGCCAGAATTTCGGCATTTCGGCTTTTCGGCATTTATCGCTTTAAGCTATGAAAAAGGGTTAGTTACACACCTGTTTGGCGATATTCCTTGACGAGATCTCCTACACGATTTCTCCTATAATCCATCATTAATAATCAGCCTCTCATAATTGAACTAAACCAGAAATCATCTAATATTAATACTTACACATTCGACCACCATCTATAATGGCGTTAGGAATTTTACCTTGCCGCGATTGATGACTAGGCCTAGCCACTCCAGTGATCCAAGCTATTTCAAGTCGACACTACTCCTTGCTGCTCCTTCACTAAATAAACCACAAAAAATATTAAAAGAAGACCCCATAAGGCCTATACACATATTCGGCCATCTCCCTAAATTATGGGGTTTCGGCTTTTGGCCAAAAGTTACTCTAAGAATTATTTAGAGTTTGAACGCTTACCACCGTCTTTCTTCTCTAGAATCCGTATGCCTAAAAGGTAAAAGAATTGAACGCCAAAAAATTGAAAAGGAAAGAAAAGATTGCTGGTCACAAAGATTCACACTACCCTATCCTCACTGATTTCGGTTTTTTTGCGGTATTTCGGCAGAAGTAGAGATTAAGGAAAGAAATAATGAGTGAATGTAGGGAAATAATGGGCTGGTTTGAAAGAAAGAGAAAGAAGAAGAGATGGAGGAAGAGATGGTAGGTTCGGCTGCAAAAAGAAAAAGAGAGAAGAAGACTAACCTCAAGGGAAAAAAACGGCACACCACTACCTAAGTGCCGAAAATCCCTAACTAAAACCCCTCTGTCGAAAATCCCCTCCGCAATCTCCTTTATTCAGCCAACTCTATCTTCATATCAATTCCATAAAATCTCTCCCCTTATCCCTCCTTAATCCATGCATTTAACTGATTCAAACTCTCCCCCAAAGAGTTCCATTCAGCTACAACTCTTACATGCTCAAAACATAAAAATTAGCATCCTTTTTGCCAACATAGGGAATCGATCCCAGGTCTTCCCCCTCTATGCTCCACACGCCACATTTTTAGGAGCTTAGTGGCGTCACCCTTGCCACTTTACCAAAGCTCTTTTTGTGATACATTTTACCCACGACTTTATATAAGGGCACCTCGCTTGAGCCCCTAACTCCTAAGTCCAAAATTTAAAAATTCTCTTTGGGTTTTGGCCAACTCATGGGCCTTCCATAAGCCCATTTACATACTTAAATTATGAATTCCATAATCACATACCAAATTTTAGAAACTTTACTAAAATATCAAGAATCGCGAAAAACCCGAAAATCAGGATATTACATAAATATTAGGTGAATATAATATTAATGCTAATAAATATAATAGTAATAAAATATAATAATATACTTAATATCAAAGTTAAAATAAAATAACGAAAAACAGTACAAAAAGGATAAAATTGAATTAAAAATAAAGTTTTGGGGCGAATTTAAAAAAAAAATAAAGGAAAAAGGATTAAAATGCAACGCGCGCGTAACTTAGGAGGACCAAAACAGCAAATATTCCTTCATATTAAAACGCAGTGTCTGTACGAGGACTGATTTGAAAACTACGAAAATTATGGGGCGAAATTAAAAATTCATAGAAACTTAATTGCGAAGTATCAGAAAAGCGGAAGGGCTAAAAGCGCAATTAGCCCTTCCGCTTAAAAACACGCGGATCCTTGATGGAGCGGGTCGGGTCGACCCGATCCGGGGCCAAAACGGCGTCGCTTCAGGTTAAATGGAGGGGGGACCAAAATGGTGCGTTTTGGTCCCCTATATAAGTCAATTTTTTTTTAAAATTTCATTTGCTCCGGGGGAAAGA
The DNA here is from genome assembly GCA_025698465.1 of Gossypium longicalyx. Classification (NCBI taxonomy): domain Eukaryota; kingdom Viridiplantae; phylum Streptophyta; class Magnoliopsida; order Malvales; family Malvaceae; genus Gossypium; species Gossypium longicalyx. Next base: position 5,138,743 of record CM047004.1, read on the forward strand.
AAAAAAAAGAAAAGAGGGAAAGAGAGAAGAGGGAGAGGGGGAGAAGGGGAGGGAATCTGGTGGGAGCCGGTCACCGGATCCTCACCGGCCGTCGTCGATTCTTGGCGCAAAACCACCACACGCGCGCATATAGAAAGTTCAAAAGGTGATATTTTTTTTATTTTTTTAGGCTTTAAAATATATGTATTTATATATGTTTTCGAATAGGAAAAGGAAAGAAAAAAAAAGAAAAGAAAAAAAGAAAGAAAAAATCGATTCGCCAAAAAAAAATACAATCACCTTCTTCTGTTTTGATTTTCGTTTTTTGATTCTCTGATTTTTTATCTGCTCTGCTATTGCTGGAAAAATCACTAGTTTTTATTGATTTTTTTTGTATTTTGAAAGTACCCCCTCTTACAATTTTCATTTGGGTTTTTATATCCCTTTCTTTTACAAGTTGCTTTCTGTTTTTCTACTTTCTGTCTTGTCTCGTTTTAATGCTTGCAGGTATTGTGGCGGTGCTGAGCAGTGGCCAGGGGTTGGTGCGCGTGCTGGTCGACTTTGGTGATGTGATGGCGGCACAAGTGGGTGCCGCGAAGTGGGGCTAGGGTTTGGGGTTAGGAATGATTAGGGTTAGGGGTAATTTAGGCTGTTGGGTTTTAGGGATTAGTGGGTATGAGTTGTAATTGGGTTTTGGGTTAGCTTGGTGGGTTGTTTTGGGATTAATGGGTTAATTAGTTGGGTTTGGGGTTAAGTGGGCTTGTTGGATATAAGTGGGTTTGTAAAAAATGTAAATGGGTTTAGGGGTATTGGGTTCAAAATTGGCCTGTACAGTTGCCTCTCTTTGCTCATTGTCATGCAACGGGAATAGAGCAAAGACATAAAGAGAGGCCAATTTTGTCCGGTCTTGTCGAGTCTTGACTTCTTTGGTGCTCTTTTTGTTCAGATAGTCTCCTTCCAATCCACCACATCCTGTAGCCTTAGTTCAATCTTTTGCATCTTCTGATATTTGCATTGTAGCTTCAATTTATTCCGATGTAACTTCAAGGATATGAGATTTGTGGCTTTGCTCTGCTTCCATGCAGCTTCATAAAGATCAGGTCTACAACTTCAATCTGCTTCTCTATCGCTTCAGTGAGATGAGGTTTGTGATCTTTTCTTTTGTACTTTTAGAAAGGCAAGATCTGACATCCTTGATCAACTTCACTGCAACTTCAGGGAGACAAGACTCGTAACTTTATCCTGCTCCACTGCAACTTCAGGGAGGCCGAAACTGGTGTCTTCCATTAGCTCCAATCTTTATTCTTTACTCGGCATGTGATCCTGAGCTCAACTTATTTCTTGTAATATGAATTGATTCTTAAAAACAGAAATTGAAAATAGCTCAACGCGTGAGCCAAGGCTCAACTCACTTCTCGCAACATGAGTTGAATTTTGAAACTTAACTTAAAAAGCAGATTTTAAGAATACCTCGACATGTGAACCGAGGCTCAACTCACCTCTCGCCGTATGAGTTGATTTTTGAAAAACAGAAATTGAAAGGCTCAACTTACCTCTCGCAATATGAGTTGATTTTTTGAAAAGCATAAATTAAAAAAAACAAAATTTGGAAATACCTCAGCGTGCCCCGAAGCTCAACTCATCTCTCGCAATATGAGTTGATTTTTGACAAATGGAAATTGAAATTACCTCAACGTGCCCTGAGGCTCAACTCGCCTCTCGCAATACGAGTTGATTTTTTTGAAAAACAAGAATTGAAAATATCTCAGCGTGAGCCGAGACTCAACTCACCTCTCGTAATATGAGTCGATTTTTTTTTTTGACAAGCGAAAATTGAAAATACCTCAGCGTGCCCCGAGGCTCAACTCATCTCTCGCAATATGAGTTGATTTTTGACAAATGGAAATTGAAATTACCTCAACGTGCCCTGAGGCTCAACTCGCCTCTCGCAATACGAGTTGATTTTTTTGAAAAACAAGAATTGAAAATACCTCAGCGTGAGCTGAGACTCAACTCACCTCTCGTAACATGAGTCGATTTTTTTTTTTGACAAGCAAAAATTGAAAATACCTCAGCGTGCCCCGAGGCTCAACTCATCTCTCGTAATATGAGTTGATTTTTGACAAATAAGGACATCAAAATGCCAAAACCTGTCATCTGGTGGAACTCAGGTGTCTTTTTGATTCAGTAAAGCTATCATTCAACATTTCTTGCTCTGCTGGAGTACCTGTATATGTCATGCATGATGTTATCATGATATGCACATGTTGGTCTTAAATGCCTTTATGCCTACATGATTATGCTATGCGCCTAGGGTTTGTTTGTCATATGTCCCTTTTTCCGTTATGATTTTTGATGATCTGCTTTCATTGCTTTGACTCTTGACTTTCTCTTCTGGCCCTGTACCCGTCCCTAAGTTTCATAAGTAAACTGCGTTTCTCAGATATCGCTCTTTTGCCCCGGTTGAACTTTGTCCTTGCTTTGAAACCCTTGTACTTATCAAATTCTTATCCGGGTAATGCTTAACATTTCTTTTGTTTAGAGTATGTCATTTCACTATTTATCATGTAAATGAACCACATAATGAGATGCATGAAAATGGTCAGGTAGGGACAAAAAGATACCTCACATTTATTCATTTCAAATGCAGCAAACAAGGAAAGTCAATCGAATGATAGTAAAAATGTTACAAAGAGAAAAGGGATGGCATTTCAACAAATACAAATGCTCTAGATATTCAACGCATGAACTCTTCCACGTTCCTCGGTCGAGAATCTTTTCGAGCATGGCTCTCGCATGGAAGATTTCGAGCTTTCAGAAATGCTTCAAATATGGTAGTCTCACTATTTGACCCCCCGTTCAAACGCCTTACTTTTTAAGCCAGTGTTTGCTTAATTAGAACGCCCTTTCGGGTTTACATCCTAATTTTTGTGTTAACCAAGACGCCCTTTTTGGGTTTTCACCTTGATCTTTTTTTTTTCAGGCATAATATTTCTTCACAGCATCTGAATTCACTGGATTAGGTAACTCCTTCCCATCCATCTCAGTTAGAATCAAAGCTCCACCCGAGAATACCTTCTTTACGACATATGGTCCTTCCCAATTTGGTGCTCATTTTCCTCGCAGGTCTTTTTGTATTGGGAGAATCTTTCTCAACATGATTTCTCCTTCATGGAATTCTCTTGGCCGTACTTTCTTATCATGGGCCGCGATCATTCTCTTCTGGTACATCTGTCCGTGACAAATTGCCTTTAGACATTTTTCCTCGATGAGGTTTAACTGGTCATATCGAGCCTGAACCCATTCTGCTTCCTCTAGTTTCGATTCCATTAAGACTCGTAGAGAAGGGATCTCAACTTCGATAGGTAGCACAGCTTCCATTCCATAGACCAGAGAGAAAGGAGTTGCACCCGTAGATGTCCGCACAGATGTGCGATAGGCATACAAAGCAAATGGTAGCTTCTCGTGCCAGTCTTTATATGTCTCGGTCATTTTTCCAATGATCTTCTTAATATTTTTGTTCGCTGCTTCAACAGCTCCATTCATCTTTCGGCGATAGGGCGAGGAGTTATGATGCTTTATTTGGAATTGCTTACACACTTCTTTCATCATCTTGTTGTTCAGATTCAATGTGTTATCTGAAATGATTCTTTCGGGCAAACCATATCGACAAATGATTTCCTTTTTCAAAAACCTACAAACTGCAGTCTTCGTCACATTGGCAAACGAAGCGGCTTCTATCCATTTTGTGAAGTAATCAATAACCACAAAAATGAATCGGTGTCCATTAGAAGCTTTCGGGAAAATTGGCCCTATAACATCCATGCCCCACATAGAAAAAGGCCACGGAGAAGTCATGACATGAAGGGGCGAAGGGGCTGCATGGATTTTATCGCCGTAAATTTGGCATTTGTGGCATTTTCTTGCAAAACTTATGCAATCACTTTTCATCGTCAACCAGTAGGAACCGAGTCTCATAATCTTCTTGGCCATAGTGAAGCCATTGGCATGTGTCCCACAAATTCCCTCATGGACATCTTCAAGTATTTTTCTAGCTTCGGCGGCATCTACACATCTCAAGAGCACCTGATCTTTTCCTCTTTTGTACAGGATGTCCCCATCAAGAACAAATCCCGCTGCCATTCTTCTAATTGTTCTTTTGTCATTTTCATTTGCTTGTTCAAGATACCTTTGATTCTTGATATATTCTAAGACATCATGGAACCATGGCCGTCCGTCTGGCTCTTTTTCAATGCTGAAACAATGCGCAGGGACTTCATATATGTTCATTTGAAGAGGCATTATTTCCGTTTCTCTGTTTGCTTTGAACATTGAAGCCAAAATGGCTAAGGCATCAGCCAATTGGTTTTCTTCTCGTGGGAAGTAATTAAAAGCTATTTCTTTGAATTCTTTAATCAGTCCTGCCACTAGATCGCTGTATCTGACTAATTTCGAATCTCTCACTTCCCAATCTCTACGGATTTGGTATATCACCAATGCTGAGTCTCCATATACCTCCAAAGTTTTGATGTTTCGTTCAATTGCTGCACGAAGCCCCATGATACAGGCCTCATACTCTGCTATGTTGTTGGTACAGAAGAAATTTAGCCTGGCAGTAAATGGGTAATGGTTCCCTTCTGGCGATACTAAGACTGCTCCGATCCCATGCCCCAATGCATTCGATGCACCATCAAAGCTCATCTTCCATGGCTTCTCATTTGATGACTCGGATTCCTTTTCTGTGATGCACATTAAGTCTTCATCCGGGAAATCGAACCTCAAGGGCTCATACTCCTCTGTCGTTTGAGCCGCTAAGAAATCCGCTATTGCACTTCCTTTTATCAACTTTTGACTCACATAGATGATATCGTACTATGATAATAAGATCTGCCATCGTGCCATTCTTCCTGAGAATGCAGGCGATTCCATCATGTACTTTATTGGATCCAGCTTCGAAATTAACCATGTCGTATGATACAACATATAATGCCCGAGTCTCCGAAACTACCCAAACCAGGCGCAAATAAAGATTTTTCAATGGATGAATACTTTGCCTCATATTCAGTGAACTTTTTGCTGAGGTAGTAGATCGCCTTTTCTTTCTTTCCTGACTCGTCGTGTTGCCCCAGTACGTAACCTATTGAATTCTCGAACACAGTCAAATACAATATCAGTGGTCTTCCCGGAATTGGTGGTACTAGCACTGGAGGACTAGACAGATATTGTTTTATCTTATCAAAGGCCACCTGGCATTCCTCGTTCCATTCTCCCGGATTATGTTTTCGAAGAAGCCGAAAGATTGGGTCACATTGGTTGGTAAGTTGAGCGATGAATCGGGCGATGTAGTTTAACCTCCCTAAAAATCCTCTGACTTCCTTTTGCGTGCGCGGGGGTGGTAACTCTTGAATGGCTTTTATTTTATCTGGATCAACTTCAATGCTTCTCTCGCTGACAATGAAGCCAAGCAATTTTCCTGAAGTAGCCCCAAACGTACATTTGGCCGGATTGAGCTTTAGTTGGAACTTTCTTAGTCTGTCGAACAACTTCTTCAGGTTCACTACATGCTCTTCTTCCCCTCGGGATTTAGCATCATATCATGGAATAACGTTACCATAGCCCTCTGATATGTTGCCCCGGCATTCTTCAATCCAAACGGCATTACCTTGTAGCAGAATGTTCCCCACATCGTTATGAAAGTAGTTTTCTCCATATCTTCCGGAGCCATCTTTATTTGATTATAACCCGAGAATCCATCCATGAACAAAAACAATGAATGCTTGGCTGTGTTATCCACCACTGTATCAATGTGTGGCAAAGGAAAATTATCTTTAGGACTTGCTCGATTCAGGTCACGGTAATCCACGCACATTCGTACTTTGCCGTCTTTCTTTGGTATCGGGACTATGTTAGCCACCCATTCTGGATATTTGGAGGCTTGTAGGAAGCCAGCGTCAAATTGCTTCTTGACTTCCTCTTTTATTTTCAACAACATCTCAAGTCTCATCTGTCTTAGCTTTTGTTGAATGGGTTTGCATTCTGGTTTTAATGGGAGTTTATGGACCACCACGTCTTCATCCAATCCTGGCATGTCCTGATATGACCATGCGAATACATCTTTGAACTTACGGAGTAAAGCAATCAAATTATGCCTGGTGTTCCCCGAAATAGAGGTCCCAATCTTCATTTCTTGCTTCCTTTCTTCAGTTCCCAGATTTATTGTTTCAACAGATTCCTGATGAGGCAAGATCTGTTTATCCTCTTGTTCCACCATTCTTAACAAGTCGGGAGACGAGACATAGTCTTCAGCATTTTTTTCGGCTTCGAATTCTCCTAAACAAACAACCTTCTCCAAATCGATTTTAGGACTCGTAACAGGTTCGTTCATGCCGTTGATATCTGAGCACCTGAAAGTTGAATGGAAAAGGAAACTATAGAGGGACATCCAAGTATTGGAACCAAGACGAAATGTTATGACATGGCATGAGGCAGATGTAAGGATAGGCTATGAAATGAGAAAATGATTATGAAATTAATAATGCGAAAGATCGTGACAAAATGCATCTTCATTGATATTCATTTGAATGATAAAGAGCGAATGCAAGCTCTTACAAAAGAATTCTATTATATCTAAGGACACAATAGCAGGTTAATGTTTGAGCATTACTCTGAAGACTTATAAACTACAAGAAGGTCTTCAGCAGTCCAATTGTTCAACATGAAGCCCGGGGGACAAGGGCGTATCCTTGAGATGTCTTTACTTGCGCCATCTCCTTTGTCAATGACATTTATACTGACATTCTGGAGACCCCTTTCAATGATTAACAGTGTGCTTCGTGTATTGTCTTGTTCGGGGTACATTGTTCCTACAGACGTAAATGTTTTTGACAAAGGAGGGTATGCTATGAGCTCCCATTCTATTTCCCGGCCTAAGGTTCTTGCGATCATTCTTTCCTGATCCTTCTTCTATTGTCTCCTTCTTTGACGTATGTCCGGCTGAAAACCTAAACCGTATCTGGCCTTGTGGTGCACTGGTTTCAGAGCCCTGACTATTCCTTGCAGATATCTCCCTAAACCTCTTCTTGCTCAAGCTCCCCTTCCTACAGTCAACCTGACACCCATTTTGGTATTTCTTGATAGTTTTGGTACAGGAATTCTATTTCCCTCGGCGATGAAGGTGGCATTGACAAATTCAAGGGATCGAAAGGAGCATTCCACAGCATCTTTATTCACTTCAATGTATGGTGCGTCGGTAGAAACAGATGCTACAATGTCTTCTTCTCCCTCGACAGTGACCAAACAGCCATCCATGATAAATTTCACCTTTTGATGGAGGGATGATGGGACTGCTCCAGCGGAATGGATCCAAGGTCTTCCCAAGAGGCAATTGTATGATGGTGTAATGTCCATAACTTGAAATTCAACATCGTATATATACGGGCCCACTTCCAGAGGTATCTCAATCTTTCCCATGACCTCATGCCTCGTCCCATTGAATGCCCTTACTGTGGAATGACAGGGCCTTAAATAGGACAGATCCATCGGAATTCGGGAAAGTGTGGCCAAAGGTATAACGTTGAGTGTCGACTCATTGTCGATGAGTACGTTCGGTATTATGTAGACCTTGCAGCGAGTCGTAATATACAGTGCCTTTACTGAGCCTCTACCATTTGGTGGTATCTCATCGTCACTAAAAGAGATGAAATTGTCCGCGTTCAGATTATTTACCCACCGATCAAGCTTCTCAACAGATATGTTGTTTACTATGTAAGCTTGATTCAGCACCTTCAGCAAAGCGTTTCGGTGTGGCTCTGAGTTTAACAGTAGAGATAAAACTAAGATTCGTGCTGGCTGCTTATTTAACTGTTCCACCACATTGTATTCACTGTGCTTGATAAATTTCAAGAATTCCTGTGCCTCCTCCTCATCCACAGGCCTTTTAGTTTCTTGTACGGGTGGAGTTTCCTGCTCGACTTCGGCCCCCTTCATCACTGCCTTTCTTTTTTGTTTCAAGTCACTGTTTTTCTTTGCTGATTCGACTTCTTTAAAATAGCACCGCCCACTTCGGGTAAAATGACCTACCTCCCCAACATCTCCAGTCGTGGCTTCGGACTTTCTACCTTCTGGTATGATGATATTGATATCATATTTCTATGGTACGGTTTTGTCGTCCTTGTAGGGGAAAGGAGATGGTACTTCAATGATCATCTTCGGTTTTACCGGCTCCTTCTTCGCATCATAATAAATTATTAATGGTCGGTTGGCACTATACAGGAAACCTGACGATTGACTGTCGGAGGCACATATTTCTCTTCTATCAGTCTCTTCATCTTTATAAAAGATCTCGATCTCCTTATTATCCATCATATTTTGCAGCAATCTCTTGAACTCTTCGTAGGACTGAATGTTGTGCCCTTCAATACTATGGAATCCGTAAAAATTTTGACCTTTTGCAATTTTTCTTTCGAACACGCTGTTAGGATGACAAAGCAAGCCCTTCTCAACTAGTACCTCCTAGATTTTCTGCAGAGGTGCTCTTATTTTAGAAACCCATCTTCTACTTTGTCGTTTGTCCTCCTCTCCCACTGCACTCACATTCCCTTCGGTATGGTTTGGGAATGGGTTCCCGGCCGTACTGCCAGTACCATCAAATCGCAGAATGCCCGCGTCGATGAGTCCTTGAACTCTCCTTTTGAAGGCTAGACAGTTTTTCGTAGAGTGCCCCTGGTTCCCGGCATGGTATGCACAACTGGCATTTGGATCGTACCATTTCGGGTACGGGGGTTTCAGGGGTGCCATGTAATGAGGAGAAATCAATTGTTTCTCCAAAAGCTTTGGGTACAATTCCCCATACGACATAGGGATGGGAGTAAATTGTAGTCTCTCGGGGTTAGGCCTTGCTGGTCTTGGTTCGTTTCTGGGCTGGTTTTGAGCGGGTGTCGTGTTTTGTGGGAATATGGTGACGGGTCTTTGGTGGTTCGTGGCGTATACAGGGTAGGAAGGAGGTGGTGCTTGGTAGTACGGGGTTTGAGGGGGATAATAGAAAATCGGAGGTGGATAGTTTCGAGGTCGGGATTGGTTTGGATACAGATTAGGGGTATAACGGCTTCTCATTCCCACCATGTGGGCCTCTGGTTCTTTCTTCTTCATGGGTGCTGTCGTTCTCGAACTTTCTGAACCTTCTATCCTCCCACTTCTGATGGCACCCTCAATAAGTTCTCCGGATATTACAATATCCGAAAAATCCTCCGTAGCACTTCCCACTAGTTTGTCATAAAACGGCGCCTTTAAGGTGTTGATAAAGAGAACGGTTACCTCCGTCTTTGTTAGTGGGGGTTCCACTTGGGCTGAGACGTCCCTCCATCTCTGCGCATACTGTCTAAAAGTCTCTGACGGCTTTTTCTCCATCATTTGCAAGGTCATCCGGTCTGGCACCATATCCGATACATGCTTGTACTGCTCACAGAATGCTGATGCCTAGTCCTTCCAGGATCTGATCTTTTCCCTACTAAGCTGGTTGTACCACCGAAGAGCCGATCCTACTAGGCTATCCTGAAATAGTGTATGAGCAGCTTATCTTCATTCACATAGCCGGTCATCTTCCTGCAGAACATCACGAGATGCACTTTTGGGCATCTTGTCCCGTCGTACTTTTTAAAATCCGGTACCTTAAACTTCGGAGGCAGAATTAGATCGGGTACCAAACTGAGTTCTTTAGCACTTAGTGCCGAGAAAACTTCAGTGCCTTCGATTGCTTTAAGTCTTTCCTCCAAGCTCTTATACTTCTCTTGAGCCTCGTGATCCTCCATTCTCAACCTGGCTATTTCCGCTGAATCGTCCAAATCTGGAACAATTGGATTGGCAGGATTAGCCCCAGGATTTGAGATGAATATTCCTTGACCTAAATGAGCAGGTGGCACTGGCCGTTGCTTTGGGTCTATGGGTTCCCCTTGGGTGTACCCTCTTTGTGCTGCGTGGACGTGTGGCGGAGTGAATCTGGAGGGATAAAGCGGATCTTGATTGTGATTAACTCTTGACCGAGGTTCCTCGATGTCAGGGCTCTGCATGGGTCCTTTTCCTTTAACTAAAGCCGACATCATCTCCATCATCTTGTTCATTTGATCTTTCTGTTCGAGCGATTCTTCTCGTGATCTCACCATTAAGTCTCTCGTCTCTTGCTGTGACCTAGCCAACTGCTCTTGTAATTCCTTTTGGATTCTTTCCATTCTTTCAATCCTTTCATTGAATTCGGCCTCCATTGTTCTAGCTTGTCGACGCATTCTATACGAGTGGCGTGATTCCAGATTTGAAGTATTGTAACTGCGCATTATATGATCTAACCTTAGCGAGCGATTATGGAATATGCAATGAATAAATGAATGAATGAGATGAATGCATGACAAATAAATGTTAGTTATGAATAAATATGCAAGATGTTGATTTCAAGATAGCCCCTATTTAGGCATTTCATTCATCAAAAGTGTTCGTTACAAAAACATTTCGTCATTTTGATTTGGCTATTACATGAACTTTCTAGCTATATCGCTATATTTCTTTATTCACTCTAAAAATTCTGATATGCTCGATCGTTGACTCGAGGGAATTGGCAATTGAGATCCTCTGCTTCATCTGATAATTGTACCATGTGTATGGCCGCTTCACGGATTTTGTTGATCAAGAAGCCAAGTTGCATTTCTCTTTCTTAGAGATCCATTTTATAAGCGTGGACATCTCTATCGTATTGTTCATTCTTTTCTTCAAGGCTTTTAGGAGACTATCCAATTGTTGCTGACGGTCTTGCAGTATATCTTCTAAATCCCGTATCCTTTCTTTTAGTTCTTGAAATTTAGATCGACTGGTCATTACCTCGGCAGACACGGCTTCATATTCTGCGTTCTTCTTCCTTAACTCCATCATAGTCCGTGCAGCCTTTTCCTCTTCCTTTTTCGCTTTTCCCTTCCAAAACTCCATTCCCCCTTTGATGTTGCTTATCTCCTCTTTCCATTCTGATGATGATTTACCCAACCCGCTATTCTTGATAGTGACTCTCAATTTCTTGTTTTCCAGATGAAGGTCCCTTAAATCATTTCTTACAATTTCCACTTCCTTTTGCACTTTCTCGGTTTTAGACCTTTCAATCTGAACATCAATTTTTAACTGGTAGTTTTCCTCTTGCAGAGCACTGAGTTCCCTTGCCATCTTGGTCTTTTCGCGTTCAAACTCTTGCCTTGCCATTTCTAACTCAGACGGCAATTCCTTTAGGAAGGGATTCTGAAAGCCGCATCTCATTGACGAAACTTGCTGACTATTTATCCGCCGTATCCTCCATACATCATAATTTTGAGTGAGAGTATCAGCATTCAGGGCCAACTCCACTAGATGAATTTTCTTCCAAGATTTTGCAGTGTCTCTGACCCTCTTCATGTATCCCTCACCCGCAAAAACGAACTCGGACTGTGCTAACCCTCCAGAGTATGGGTATGAACTGTCGCAAGAAAATTGCCTTTGGACTAATAGCAGGGCATATCCAACTCCTCCCCATAAACCAAATAGTGGCACCCAGTCTTGATCTCCGACCTTGTACAGCAGAACCGAAGGGCGTATCCATGGTGCTCTCCATGTTATATCCTCGGCGCGAAGGTTTTGAAAAACTGAGACCCAATGTTGCTCAGTGACTTCCTTGGGCCATTCTTTCTTGAGATAGGCTTCCAATGGGGCAAATGTTTTTGAAAACATGTGGAACGGAGTACGCTCTACTTTCCAGAAATGGCTCAAAATCCAAACATTGAGCAACTGCGCGCATCCAATAAATCGTCCTTCCCCTTTTCTTCGACAACTACTCAGGGATCTGAAGGTCTCGGCCAGGATAGTCGGGACAGGGTTGATTCCTTACTTTAATCTTTCAAAGAAGTCAACTACCGCGACTTCAAGATGTCCGAGAACTTTCGGGAAGATGATCAAACCGTAGATAGCCAAAGCGAATAGGTTCACCCTTTTCGTCATGTCAGGATGGCTCAGAACTAAATCTCGTAGGGAAGACCATGGAATGCAAATGGCTTCATTCTTCTTCTTTATCTGCTTTTCAGCCCACGCGTCCGTCATGTCTGTCAACCTCACTAGCTTCTTCTTGAAGGTCAACGGCTTAGACTCCTTTACATATATCTTATAGGGCTGTACATTATCAATACGAAGCAAAGCAGTATACTCCTCTATAGTTGGGGTCATGTCTTCCTGATTGAAAGTAAAACATTGGTAGGCCGGATCCCAAAATCTGATCATGGCTTGAACCAAACGCTCATCTACGTTGATAGCGATCAAGTGGGCTATATCTCCGTACTTCTCAATGAATATACCTTTAATGTCCGAGTCCCACTGATTCCAAATCCGAACCAAGTCTTCAAGGTTATTCTGGCGAACATTGACCGTTACGTGCTCAGGCAGATTGACGAAACATCCCTCCACTAGACTATCCCCTTTTTCCTTCTGAGTTCTTAGAGACCAATCCCGAACCACGGCATTCTTTTCGACTGTTTGTATAATTGACTCTTCCATTAGAAACCCGTTTTTTGGCCACTAATCTTTAATCAACACCCTCCTAATGTGATGCCTATAATGCATGATGAAAAAAAAACAATAAAGCAAAGGTAAACAACCTTGATTAGTAATTAAATACAGGCAGAAAAACATGGAAAATTCAACAATTCGAACTAGTTTATTAAACAGACCCAATCTCCTTTGTATAGAAAGTGAAAATGCAAAAGGTAAGAGGCGTTCCTCCCGTGCATTTATTTTGGTGACCATTAACTGACAGAGGTTCGACATGGCTCTAATTAGGTGGCTCGTACGGTTCACTATATGTGGTTTCGGTTCTAGACAGGTACTCGAATTGTTCGTACTATCGTCCACTAAGACTAGTACGAAACCTCGGTCGTAGCCCATCATAGGCTCACGAGTTCAATTCGAGGGATTACATTCACTTATGCCTATGCGGAGGGACAAGTTAACTCACGAAAGCATAAGTCATATGTAACCCAAAAGTATTCACTAGCCTGTGCGGAGGGACGAGTTAACTCATGAAGGCGTAGCGTTTACTTTCACTTAAACGGACGGAGCCCGGGTAGAGAGCTCATGTTATGCAAAATGCAAGTGCACGGTGTGTGGGGAGAAACTCACAAACCTTCACATTTATTTAAAACTAAACCGAAACTAAAACCATAAAAATTTAAAGTCAAAAAGTAGAACAGACGAAATGAGTTAGAAAAACATTTACAACATAATGCGAATGCATAACATTTTGAAAACACCATTTGAAGATCACGGCTTAAATATTAATTTGAACAAAGAACTTGAAAATTTTGACAACGCGAGCTTAATTCCAGACACGGCTCTCAAAAAGCATTCCCCAGCAGAGTCGCCAGCTGTAGAGACGTAAAAATTTTAGCTCGGTCGCTAATTGTGGCGATTTAGTGAGAACTTGAAAACCGAAGTTTGATTTTAAAATAAGAGGGGAGTCGCCACCGATCCTTTTTATAGGTGTGATCGAACACCTAAGAATTTTATTTTTAAAATAGAAGAAGGCCGAGTTTAGGTCTACGTTAAAATCGGAGTAAAGTAGGGTCCGAGAGTCGGTTACGCGCGAGGAAGGTATTAGCACCCTCGCGACGCCCAAAATTGGTATCTTGTTAAACACGTGTTGTCTTGATTTTCAAAAATACAAGTTCAAAGTAGTATTTAGTCATGATCCGTTCGAGAAATGAGAATCTTTAATTTTCGATTTTTTTTTTGAAGGGTGTCCCGTTTTTAACACGAGCTGACAAGTTTCACCCAACATAGCGATGAAATCGATGGCTTAATGTTAAATCGGTACATTGCCTTATTTATTGAAATAAAAACATGAATAAAAATCTTTAAAACGGTGAACAGCGAGGTGATACTAAAACGGGAAATAACAAAACATAACATAATTAGAAGTACGCCGAAACAAATAATAACTACGATAATAATATTAAAATAATAACAACGTGTGCGATATTAAACATGACAACAATATTATTAAATGCGAAATGAGAACGAACATATATATACATAATAAGGACATTAAGAGCATGTACGTGAAAAATATATATATATATATATATAAATAGTAATAGTGTTAGAAGTATATACCTAAGATAGTAAAAATATACCTTAATGTTAAAATAGATACATAATATATACTTACATATATATAAAATAAATATTGAAAAATGTATGTGCATAATAAAATAAGAAAATGATACATTCATAATAAGTGCATGAAAATATCTATACATATATGTAAACAATAACAATAATATTAAAAGTAAGTAATAATAGTGAAAATAATAAGAATAATATGGTATTAAGAGTATACATATAAAAAAATTATAATATTGAGAGTATATATACATGTGATAAAACGTACTAATATTAATACTAATAATAAGGATAATATAGAAATATATATGAAATAGTACAAAAATATATAACTAACGATATTAAAATATATGCATAATGATATTAAAGTAAAATAACAAGTGATAATAGTGAAAATAATAGGTATAAATATAATGATATATGAAAATAATACTATATGTAAAAGGTACATATATATACACGTATAATAAAATATACTAATATTAATAATAAATATAATAGGGCAGAATAAATATAATAATAATATGTACATAATACAATATAAAAAACACATATACATATACATGATAAAGTATAAAAAAAAGTTTATACATAGTATGTATACTAGGGACGATAATAATAGTAAAAAAAACCATTAACAATACTACATAAATAGACATATGGTAGTTGTATATACATAATATAATATCAAAATATTTATATAGTATACACATATTAGAAATAATAATAATGTTAAAGAAACCACTATTAATGAATTTTCATAAACATACATATGTATTAAGAACAATAAGCATGTACACAATATATATATACATAATATATATATAAAAAATTTAATAATACTATAAAATATATACATAAATATTAGGTGAATATAATATTAATGCTAATAAATATAATAGTAATAAAATATAATAATATACTTAATATCAAAGTTAAAATAAAATAACGAAAAACAGTAAAAAAGGATAAAATTGAATTAAAAATGAAGTTTTGGGGTGAATTTAAAAAAATAAAGGAAAAAGGATTAAAATGCAACGCGCGCGTAACTTAGGAGGACCAAAACAGCAAATATTCCTTCCCATTAAAACGCAGCGTCTGTACGAGGACTGATTTGAAAACTACGAAAAATTATGGGGCCAAATTGAAAATTCATAGAAACTTAATTGCGAAGTATCAGAAAAGCGGAAGGGCTAAAAGCGCAATTAGCCCTTCCGCTTAAAAACACGCGGATCCTTGATGGAGCGGGTCGGGTCGACCCGATCCGGGGCCAAAACGGCGCCGTTTCAGGTTAAATGGGGGGGACCAAAACGGTGTGTTTTGGTCCCCTATATAAGTCAAATTTTTTTTTAAATTTCATTCGCACCGGGGGAAAGAAAAAAAAAAAGAAAAGAGGGAAAGAGAGAAGAGGGAGAGGGGGAGAAGGGGAGGAAATCCGGTGGGAGCCGGTCACCGGATCCTCACCGGCCGCCGTCAGTCGCCGGCGCCGGCCACCTCAAAAGGTGATATTTTTTTATTATTTTTTTAGGCTTTAAAATATATGTATTTATATATGTTTTCGAATAGTAAAAGGAAAGAAAAAAAAAAGAAAAGAAAAAAAGAAAGAAAAAATCGATTCGCCAAAAAAAAATACAATCACCTTCTTCTGTTTTGATTTTCGTTTTTTGATTCTCTGATTTTTGATCTGCTCTGCTATTGCTGGAAAAATCACTAGTTTCTATTGATTTTTTTTGTATTTTGAAAGTACCCCCTCTTACAATTTTCATTTGGGTTTTTATATCCCTTTCTTTTACAAGTTGCTTTCTGTTTTTCTACTTTCTGTCTTGTCTCGTTTTAATGCTTACAGGTATTGTGGCGGTGCTGAACAGTGGCCAGGGGTTGGTGCAGCGCTGGTCAGACTTTGGTGACAGTGGCAGCACAAGTGGGTGCCGAAAGTGGGGCTAGGGTTTGAGGTTAGGTATGATTAGGGTTATGGGTAATTTGGGTTGTTGGGTTTTAGGGATTAGTGGGTATGGGTTGTAATTGGGTTTTGGGTTAGCTTGGTGGGTTGTTTTGGGATTAATGGGTTAATTAGTTAGGTTTGGGGTTAAGTGGGCTTGTGGGATATAAGTGGGTTTGTAAAAAATGTAAATGGGTTTAGGGGTATTGGGTTCAAAATTGGCCTGTACAGTCATTAGACAAATATAATTTGAATTGCTTTCGTAATGGTATATAATAAGAGAGAATTTAGTTATGGTACTTTTAGTGGATTGACTCTATGAATAAATAATGCTGTAATTAATAGGGAAGAGTTAGAACTTAATTTTTAATTATTTGAGCCCTAATTATCTATATCTAACCAGTCCTTCTGTTAGCTCAACACAAACATTTATAGATTGCATTTGAATTGATATGTTGAATGAATGAAAACAATAAATAGAGAAACATATTGAAGTGAATGCATTTTCTCATGAGGAGCAAAAGATAACTTAATGATTAATTTAATTTATTTAAATTATTAATTAGTTTATTATAATTAAATAATTGAAGCGGGAATTAAATCAATTAGTTATCGCAATTTTACGAAAGAAGATAATTTAAATTTATTTACTTATAGATTCTAGTACGGTAAAGTCGTCATGACTTTAATAGAAGTCGACCTCGTGGATCCTCCCATCTTGCCACTTGTATTTTATTTTTTAAAAAAAATTGGGTCACAATTCTAACAAGCCAAAAATAAATAAAAAAATAAGATTACAAAATTCGACCAAAGCATACTTTGAGTCTTCAATTTTGTCACCATAGACTTCTGCTGCTGTAGCGGTTCACGTTTTTGTCGTCATCGTCTTTCTGCCATCGTTTTTGTGTCGTCGCCATTGCCGGTCACCGTCGGACCACCACCGACAACTTTCATCGAACCACCTAGGTCATTGCTGTTTTGGCTGGGTTGGATTTGATTATCTCGATTCTCAAGTTTCGTTGGGAAAATTTAGGTTACAAAATTCCTATTTTCGTTTCCTGCTCAAATATTTCATTCTAAAATAAAATAAATCTTGCGTAAAGATGATAGTCCACAATCTAAAACATACATGCTCAAGATAATAATAAATTATATTTATTTTCTAGGAATCACAACTTTAGCAAATTTACTTTATCATCCATATCAATAAAATAATATCATACATTCATCTACATACATTCCCCTAAACATGCATACTATCACAAGAATGTCACATTTTATCAAATATAATCAATCATGAAGAAGAGATAGAATTTCGATCTCAGTTTACACTACAAACATAGCACAACTTAGCGCTCTGATACCAACTGTTGAAAAAATTAGTTTCAAAAATATTTTTCTTGTACAACAAAAAAATGAAATTGTGAAAATCTACTTGACTTGTGATATTTATAGTAATAAACTTAGACCGAACGCACCTATGTTTTTGGATAGACAAATTCTTATCGTTCCTAACTTTTAACCAAACAATTTTTTATGCTATTCTCGTACCATGAGCTACTTTGAGTGTGAGCTCGAATAAATTAAATCAAACATAGAACTAGAAATAGTTTTTTTTTTAGTGTGGAAACAAAAATCTCTTCTCAAATAGAAACTGATAGAATCATTATTCCGAAAAATATATTTAATTTTTAGAGAATAAAAGTCTCTATTTTCTGGCAGAATAATAATATCTGCAAGTTGTGTAAATAACCCTACTAGTGTCATCTATTTATAGGGAAAGAAAGTAGAACTCTTGTTGAATTAAAGAAGTTTATTTCAACTAGTAAAACGAACTCTTGGTCTAAATAAGAGTATAGGTGGCGACAACCCTAGCTATTTTTACTAGGGCTAGATTTCCACCTCTTTTCACATAAGGGGCTTTTGGGACTATTGCAATCAGGTTCAAGTCCAAGTATTTTTCTAGCTTTTAATCTAATACTTTATAATTCGATTCAACCCGATATTTTTTCTATTTCTCAAAATAAAATTCAATATAAATAATTTTCTCAACCCAATTCTAATTCCATTAAAACTATGAAGACTTTATCATAAATGAATTTATAATAAAATATATTTAATATTCTCATATTCAACGATTCAATATAACCAATGGGAATTGATGGTGGATCCATAAAAATGAGTAATCGTCGATCTACTGGTCGAAAAACCTTTGCTTTGATACCATGTGAAAATGGCAGTGCTCCAGCGACAGTTGCAAGGAAGGCAACTAGAGATAGCAAGCAAAATAAAAAAGAATCAGAGAAACAAACTAATAACTAGAAAATAGAGAAAAGAAGCTCATTTTGTGTATTGAATCAGATCATCAATTACAATGTGCATAAACCCAATTTTATAAGCTAACCAAAGAACTTAAGTAACTAATTTAACTACTTAAGTACTTTCCCAAGATTGTTTCAACAATACCAAAGAACTTTACCAAGTAATAGTAGCATGGAGAATTTTGGTTTGGTAATGTTTGCGAGGCATAAAAGATTGCCCGGAATACCATAAGGAAAGGCAACAACGTTAAGAATTGTTGAAGTTGGCTTGCATGCAGCATAAGAAGCAACCAAGGAGCATAATAAGCAACACAAGTCATGCGGATGAAGTGTTGAAGATCAAGCTGGAAGATCAAGCTGCTATATTATTACCGGATGAAGTATACATGCAACATATGAAGCAGCCAAGGAGTTGACTATGTAGCACAAGTTATGCGGATGAAGTATAGAAAAGCAAATCAAGCCATACCTTCAGCACGTGAAGTATGCATGCAGATGCTGAAGCACATTACTGCTATCGTATTTCATTCTGTTTAGTTACCTTAAATATTATTTTGTAATTTAGTCAGATTTGAAATAAGTTGACATTGTTTTTTGATTTAATTAGGTACTGATGGACTGATAAATCAGTTTATCTTTGTGTGCAAGCAATATTTTTTTAAGTTCCAATGTTACTTAGTGGTAGTAGGTAATGTTAGGTGACAATTTGCTTTGTTTTGACCAGCTAAATGTCTGTTATATGTATTGACTTTTAGCCTTCATTCAAGTTAATGGAAATTCATCAAGAATTTCATCAAAATACTCTCTCAATTCTTTGCATTCATTTTTGCTCCTTAAGCCCGATTCTGTTCGTTTGCTTAAAAATCTCCAAACTTTAATTTTAAGTTTTCTTTGTTCTTTATCCAGATTTATTACGTTGTTGCTTTAGTTTCTAACTGAGCTTCATACTTCCTCCGGATAAATTGTCCAAAACCCCAACAAGAATGCTTCATTATAAACAGAGGCTGAAGAAAAATATGAGTATGCCTTTTCACTTGCATATGGTACCCATGACCACGACGAAACAGCAGCTAAATTCATGTAAGATCTCCCAAACACGGTAAGTGTTAGGGGAATCAACCAAGAGAATGAATGAGGTGGTAGGAGAATTGCTGTTAAAAAAACTGCTGCCCAAAAGGTTAACGTGTTGTAAACCCAAAACGAGGAGTATTCAGATGTCCATTCATCTTTTATGAAAACATCAATTGCAGAGGGACTGGGCGTGGGTGCAGTATTGATGTCGGTTTTATGCAAAAATGTGTGGGAATTGAGAGGCTGATCTTGACTTAAAAAGAATTGGTAGTTCTTGAATGGGCTGTCATCAGGCGTCTTTGGAGGGTTTAAAGAGGCATCATAAGTGGTGGTTATAATTAGTACAGTGACTACTAGAAATGTGTTACGCATCTCATGTGGCATACCCTTCTTTCCTCGACCTGCTTTCATCCATTTTTCATACCATGTCATCTTTTCTTTTAAAGATTCGATGTGGAATGAAGATGTGGAGGTATTGGGAAGCGAGGAAGAGGAACCACTCAAACCTCCTGCTTTGCTTAGCATATCTATAGTCCTATCCGCTTGCCTTTCATTCCATGGGTATTGTGATTGGATATCTAGTGCTGTCAGTCCCTCCAAATTTTTGGCATTGATTTGGTATCGATGCAAGTGTTCCAGCAATACTTCCACCACCTGTTAATTAGAATATTCATATATAAATAACCCTTTTATCATACTTACATACATATCAATATTTGACTTGGTTAGGAAAATTAGCATATTCCCGAGGTCTGTTTCCGATAGCTGCAATGTGTAGCACAGTGTTGCCATCAATGTCTGCCCAACAAAGTAGTTCTTCCTCCCAACGGTCGGCAGACTCATGGCAGCTTCTTGTAAGCCACCCCACCAAGACTTGGAAAGCTTCAAACATGTCGTTTTTCACAGCAAGATGGAATACCGTCTCATCTCGAACAGTCACATCTTCAATAGCCTCAGGACAAACCGCAAGTAAATTGATCAAAAGATCAACATTTCCAGTTTGAACCACATGGTGCAGAGGAGTGAGGTCCTCCCTCCCTTTGACACGAACAACGAACAAGGCCTTCATCAAACCTGAGGAGTCGAAGCACTGCTTGAGTTCTGTCATTTTGCAGAGCCAAGTGCATGGGGCTAAACCCAGCTTGGTTTAGCTTTCTCGCAAACGTTGGCTTTAATTTGATCATCTCCATCTTAAACTCAATATGCCCAGCAGAGGCAGCTACATGCAATGGAGTATGAAAAAAAGGCACATCATCAATACGCTGTAAAACATATGGATCATTCAGAATCAACTCATACAAGAGGTTAATATCTCCTGTTTGGGCAGCCTGTATCATCCTCTCATCCATAGCTTTTCTTTTGAGGGGTAATAAATTAAGCAATAATTTTTCAGATTACTAAAAACTAAGGAAATTTGCAACAAAACACAAAGAAGAAAGAAGTAGGAGACAACATAGAAATAGAAATAGAACCTATATTTTTCGGAAACACATGTATCTGATCTGACCACAAGTTATACATGATTTGAACAGTACTCTAGTTTAAGGAATTAATTTTCTTCGAAGGTCCAAGGAAATTTCCTAGCAGCAAAGTCATAGAAAGAAGGTATCCAGTCCACATGAAATAAAATGGTTGGTTTTATACATGACATTTCCAACTATGAATTCTTGGACTAAACAAAAAGCTAGCTGAAGGAGTGATGAATGAATGGTTTAATGCATTATATGATTATGGATATATATTACTGTAAATGTTTAAGGTTTGTTATTATCCCTCTCAATAATGTTGTGTCTCATTTTCAATCATTGCATCCAAGAGTTGTTAGTCACTGATTATTAGAGTGTTTTTTGGTTTTGTCACCAATGTTATCAATAGTAATTTTTTTGGTTACTCATCTATTAAATCATTAATAGAATGTTGATGTGATTTTTTTATTGACATAATAATAAATTCATCCTTTATTGTTTACACATTCTGTCATTTTGACCATAATTTTAAAAATTAATAAATTTAACCTTCAATGTTTGCACATTATATCAATTTAATCTTGATTCTTAAAAACTTCACCAAAATTATTAAAAATCCAAAAAATATATAAAAATTAAACAGGCAGATAAATATTCAAAACAATTTAAAAATAGATTAAAATATGCCATAAGTCTCTATACTCTTCAAAATTTTGAAATTTAATCAATGTACTTTTATTTCTAAGAATTTAGTCTCTTTACTTTTCAAATTTCAAAATTCAGGTCTAATTGTTAACATTGTTAAATGTTTTTTTTTTGTTAAATTTTTTGGTGTGACATTTTGAAAAAAAAAACTCATTTTGTAGAGATATAACTAAAAAAAATAACTTATAATAAACTTAAATTTAACAAAAAAAAACAAGTCAATAGTTGGATTTAATTTTGAAATCTAAAGAGTAAATTGATGTGTGACTCTCGAGGAGTCGTCTATTTCTCTGGGATGTGTGTTTGTTCAGGAGTCAGAATTCAATGTGGTTTCGCCAACTTCGGGTAGTGATAACCTAGAGGTTGGTACTGAGGCTTTGACTCGAGTAGTGAGAGAGGTTTTAAAAAAAGTCTTCGAGGCTAGTTTCGAAAGAAATAGAGAATTGGTTCAAGGTAGGTGTGTGGATTGTGGGAAGAAAAGAGATCGCAATCCTTCAAGGTTGGAGCCTCAGTTTGCGAAGCGTGTGAGATCGCAATTGAGTGTCAGTAAAGGTAATTGCAAAGGTTTTAGTAGTGGCGCGGATGTTTCGATTTGTAGGCATTATATGAAGCGATATCCGAGCAATTGTTGGAAAAAGTCGAGAGCATGCCTCAGATACGGATCCATAGAGCATCAGATTAGGGAGTTTCCTTAACGACACTAAGGCAGGTATGGTTGTGTGTTATTTTTGGCATTTGGTGCTAATGGTTGAGAATGTTTTCGGCTTTCTAATTATGGTATAGTGATTGTGTGTGATGGATAAATAAGTATACGCTTTAGTGGTTAAGTGATAAGAGTGTCAGTTTGAGGTTTTGGGTTCGAGGTTCTGGATATGTGTGTGAGATTTTAAAGTCTAGTATGGTAGTGCTTCGGGATCAGAGTGCGTAGTGGGAGTATAGTGGTAGAACTAGTTTAAGATGACCGTTTTGTTAGTGGGAAATTTCGAGGACGAAATTTCTGTTAAGAGGGGTGGGTTGTAACACCCTGAATTTTGGGGTTAGAAGATTTGAGGTTTGAAGTATGGGTCAGTGAATACGTTGAATAATTGTGTTTGTTTTTGTGTTTTAGTGTCAGAATGAGCCTGGTGGTTCGATGGTGGTGAGTATGTTAGTTTACCTTCGGGTCTCGGGTTCGAGTCATCGTGAATGTTTTAGAGGAGTCAATTTGATTTTAGTTTGTTTAAAGTTTCAATACTTATTTGTTATTTTTATTTAATTTAATTCTTTTTATTTATTAATATTATTTTGTATCTAAAACAGGGAGTTATCCTAAAAAATCTTTTCACATTCCTCTTCTACCTCCCTCTTCTTCACGTTAGATTTTTTTCTATTTTCTTTGGTTCCAAAATTTTTTATTTTTGTTAGGGAGATTTTATTATTTCCTACTCCTACATTCTGGCTTTCTTTTTTGTTGTCCGCCTTCCTTCAATACGATTTCGGGACGGTTGTGTAATTGAGTTCCATATGGAGGGTGTGGTGTTTTGATCATGAATTCAAGTGTGGGTTTAGAAGCTCTAACTTTTCATTATCGAAATTCTGATTTGGTTTTGTAAAATTTGACAAATTTTGTGTGTTTCTGAAATTTACCAATCGAAGTGTCGATTCTTGTGGAATTACTTGAAATATTGTGTGTTTTTCGTGTATTACTGAGTTAATGAGGGTTTTTTTATGTGGTTTCATGATTGCACAGGTAGCCACATGGGTGGCTCACACTGTAACACCCCAAACCCGGCCTGGATGTTATGGCCCAATCTAGCGATGTCAAATTGAAGTGTTTTTGTAAAGTGTGATAACGTTTGAAAAGCCCAATATTTATTTAGCCTCTTTATGTGATCTAAAAGATGACTTTAAAGCTTGCGTCACTATAAAAAAGTATTTACTTTACAACGTTATTAATTTCAAAATCTCATTTGTAGCGAAAGCTTTTTAAAACAGTTGCGTATTAGCGTTTACTTGTAAAATGTTGTTTTCTTGCGGTAGCTCTTAAACCGTTTACGTATTCGTGGTATTTTTGAAAAACATTTATCTTTTGAAAACCCGTGTCCTACTGCTAGCAGTTGTAAATCACAAATTAATTTGAGTAAAATACCAAAATCAAAAATAAACCTGAGAGGCCTTATTATACAATGTAAAACCCAAAATAAACCTTAATTATAATAGTAAGAGTTAACCCAAAATAAACCCACTGAGTCCTTCGTCACATCGATCCCTCTAAGTCTGGGGATTTCTTGTACAGATAATAGATGGGCGAGTTTACGAAAAATCAGTGTGTGAAATCCTATAATGGCAATCATCAAAGTATACACAAATTTGGGCCTAAGCCCTTTCAGTTCCAGTTAGGGCCTTAGCCCATTCAAGATTTCACGATGCGATGCGGGCCCGAGCCCATTTCGATAATAGTATCGGTGGGGCCTAAGCCCAATACAATGATCGATGCAGATGCAACTGAGAAATCCTACCCAATCTAGCCTCTACACACCATCTTTGTACCAACCTTACACACCATATGGGGATAAAATCAACCCACCCATTGCTACACACCAAGTAGCACCGATTGCGGCACTAAAACAGTATTTGCAGTAGAGTTGCTAGTAATTAGCTTATAGCCTTTCAGTACACTTCCTCCAAAATCATATATCCCACCCCATGCAATGCAACATAATATAAATGTATATACAGTAAAAATGACATGTTCAAACAATCATACATCATATAAGGGTACATCAGTTATTTACAAAAATAAGGGTCCAGATGCACTTACCGGCCCAACAGTAGGTCCACAGTCGACTTGGGCAACCCATGCAACCTTAACGTCAATCGGTGATAATGGGCCTACAGCCCATAATGCAGGCCCATATAGGCCCATATGCTCATATGGCCCACATAGCCCAGAAATGGCGTTAACCGTGTGGTTTACATAGCCTAGCCCAATATTTACCACACTTTTGTGTGACTTTCCCGTGTGGGGCCCACAGGCTCATTGGGCCTACATGACCCCGTTTGGCCCAAAATGGCCCAGTATCATTTCGGCCCATGAAAACACTTATAGCCATCTCATTGACCACACGGCCTACCACACGGGCGGCCACACGCCCCTGTGGTTTCAACAGCCCACTTTTTGGCTTTTTGGCTTTTGCCGTTTCACATCTAATGGTAGTGTTTCACACACCTGTTATGAAATTGTAGCCGAAATGCTTCTGAGACCAAAGCACCAATCGAACAATTTCAAAACCTCTTTTGATCCCAAAACTAACGTTTTCTCTCCAATGCTTTAACCACGAGTGAAAAGGATCACTTGTTGGGAAAGAATAATCGGTCTAACCCTTTGACTATCGAGATTAAGCCCCCTAGCACAATCAGCAGAACCACAAGAAGATTTTAAGTGCAAGACTAATATGACAAAGAGGGAGAAAGAAAAATAATCGTGAACCCATATCGAAAATCAGACTTACCAAAATGCAAAATCGAAGAATAAGAATGACTAAAGAGACGACAGATAACAATAAAAGAAAAGTCAGCACAGTGGGGCAAGAAGAGTAATAATATTCGACCAAGTCTTAAAAATGAAAAGGGTAGGAGAAAGAGAGTGAGCAGAGAGAAAATGAGAAGAGAAAAGAAAGAGACTTGTGGTGAAGGAAAGCTTCGGTTACAAGGAGAACAAAAACCGATTGGGGTTGCAGAAGAAAATAAGGATAATCGGCTAAGGTAGTTAGGCACAAAGGAGAGAATTGTTGCTCCAAAAGAGTTGAGAGAAAGAGAAGTGGAGTATTCGACTAAAGAAAGAAGTGCGATTTCGGAACAGACCACCAAACAAGAAGATACCCCCAAAATGCTATATTCGACTTTATAGAGAAAAAAGAACGAAAGTCTAACAGGAAACCAGAGTGATTTACACAGTCGAATTATTCCTCTCCCAAAGCCAAATTCCTTGTGTGCCAATAGTCCAATTTCGGCACAACACCTCTCTTCCCTTAACTTCCTACGATTCCCTCCTCAAATCTCTCCATAATCATTCAAACCTGTCACTCCTCTATCCACATCCCAAGTTTCCTCCTAAAAACCCTCCAACAATATCTCCTATCATCCATTTACTTCCAAGACCATTCAAACTCCTCAGTTTTAGTCAACATAGGATACTTTTATGGCACCTGCAGTAAAATAAAAATGCTCCCTTGCTTCAAACAAGACTTGAACCTCAGACCTCCTGGTACACTCCACACACCACTTGCCCCTAGACTAGTAGTCTTTTCATGTCATCAAATGCTTACATTTATTTAAAAGACTACTATCTAAAAGCAAGGGTTAATTCAAGTAAGAACAAAAAATTTTGCCCAAGCTAAGGCTTGAACCCAAGACTTCTTAGACACTTCCCAATACACTTAACCACTGAAGCAGACATGCTATTGTGTCACTTTCTTGTACGACTAAACATTTATGTGTAATCTCTTAACTGCACCCACTCAAGACTTAACACTTTTAGGCCAAAAATTCAGGGCGTTACACACACGACCATGTGAAATTGGGAATTAGAGATTTTCGATGATTTTTGGTGCCACACGGTTGTGTGGTTTTGATTTGGAGATTTTAGTCGATAATCACAATGACATGTGTCCTAGACACATAGTCATGTTGCCCTGCACCTTATTTTAGCTATTTCAGACAGAGAGTTACATGGGCAATTTGCACGGCTATGTCTCTAGGTCACAAGGGCGTATGTCATAACCACACGGCCATCTATCTCTTTTCACACGGGCGTGGTGCTTCTTTACATAGGCGTGTACCTCCTTCACATAGGCGTGTAGGCCTCCACACGGCCTAGGCCTTTCCACACGGTCGGGGTACACAGCTGTGTGGCCCGATTTTATAAATTTTTGTTCTACGTTAGATTTTGACTTGTTCGTGTTTTCGTGTGTTTTTATCCTCGACTACGCCTTAGTAAAGGTGGTTGGGACTCTGTTTTGGCCTGGACTTATGTGTTACTTCTAATCATAGCACTAATTTAATGATTTGATTAAGTATTAAATTATGTTACTAAGTAATTGAATATGTGCACCTCCGTTCTGTTTAACTATTTGTATAGCTATTTGTAAGCTGTATACATTGAGCATATACATGAAAATCTGGGTTTGGTTGTGAAGAGAAGGAAGTCTGATATGATTTTGGCAATTTCAACTACAATACATCGGTATAGCGGTTTATTTCACTGTACTATACATATGTCAACTCAATTGCATATTGTCATTTTAGTGGCTTAGTTCCACACATGTGGTGTATAGGGTGGATGGGCCTTTCAAGGTCCTATGTGGTGTGCATGGTTGGTTGGGCTTGACTAGCTCATATGCGGTGTGCAGGGTGGTCGAAGAGGTGTTTGGTTGGATGGGTGGGATTATTCTTTACTTGTTGCATACATTCTGCATTAGATTACATGTTTGTTTGTCTGAATGCTAGGCGTTCTGAAATGGATGGTATCTGGTAATAAGCTTAATTTGTGTGATTAAATAACGTATGTATTTGGAATATTGTATTCATATTTTGTATGACTGATGGGAAGTTTTTGTGTATCTGATCAATTGTTTGAATTTTTGTTGTTGTGGGTATTTTGGTTTCTTACTTCGTCTCTTGCATCTTTCAATTAGTTTCAGACTCACACTGAGCTCATGTAGCTCAACCCCTTAGATTTCCCCTTTTCAAGTACTCTTATGTTCTAAAGCTGGGACTTGGTGACTTGAAGTCTCAGACAGATAAGTTTCGAGTTAGCTAAATGAAGTGTTTCATTTAAATTCTTAGTTTTCAAACTATTTTGGACTATAAGTATTTAAAGGGACTGTGGTATAAGTCTATATTTGGTTTTCGTAAACTGCTATTTGGACTGAATTTTAGAAGTTGCGAAATTATAATTTTGAGTGTTTTTAACATAACTTGATTTTACTATTTGAATTCTAAAATGTTTAACGGTTTAGTTCAAATTGAGCAAATCACGTTTGAAATGAGATTTTGACAATTTGCTTTTGAAAATTGCTTTTAGATCACTTTGGTAACCAATGCGACCTTCGAGATCTGGCCTAAACTTCTAGGCCGGGTTTTGGGGCATTACATTATATATATAATAATAACAACTACATGTTATTATTTACTATCATAAAAGGTTAGCCCAAATTAAAAGTGACCTAATTTGGTTAAAACTTAATAGACTTCAGTTATTAAATAAAGTATGGGTCAAATATATAAATACTATGGGTCAAATATATAAATACTCTAATAACTAATTTCTAATTGATGATGAGCTGATTAGGAATTAAGTTTTGTAAAGCTCCAAAATTTTAAGAGTTTAATTGTGAGAATCTGCAGTAATTAAATTTTTATATCTGTGGTTCTATGCTCTACTTCTGTTTTTAAGATCTGGAGTTCGGGTTGGGTTGTTAAAATTTTTGTTATTTTTGGAACAACCCTTATCCATGTGTTAGGTGGTTAAGTGCAATTCTGGGTAAATCGGTGTCAAGAATGAGCCTGTTGTTTCACTGGTTAAACATCTGTCTATATTTTGTCTGGTTCTGAGTTCGAATCCTATCATACGCATTAGGAAATATATTTTTTGCAAATGCCGGAAGGGATGGTGGTTAATTTAAAACATTCTATGGAAATGTTATAGTTCTTTTTCTTTTCTAAACTTTTAAGTTCTTGTTTTTGTTGTTCTTTCTTCTTTTTATTTTTCTTCTTTTCTGCGATTGATTTTTGTGAATTGGGAAATCTTGTTTCCTATAAGGTCGATATTGTGTAAGTTCTGTTGTGATTCTCTTCGTTTGTAATTTCTGTTGTGTTAGCACTTTTTTGTCGAAATGGGATTTTGCTCATTTACTTGACGTTCTATTAAACACTCGATTGGTTACTTTGTTTGGGCAAGGATATTGCAAGATATGTTAATCCACCGTGTTAGTTTGATTTCTCCTGTTTCGTGCGAGGTGAGTGTACAAATTGAGTTGGAATTGCATCGAATCTTTCGACATAATCTTAGCGATGGGTTGATTTTGCTAAATATTGAAATTGATGGTATAATTGGTTGTTGAATGATTAATTAGGTTCCGGGTAGTCTCTGTGTTGTTTCCCTGTCAAAATGAGAACAGGTGCGTACCAAAAACTTTAATTTCGCAAGTTTCGGATCACTAGAAATAGTTGCTATCGATGTCACATGGCCAGGTACATGGGTGTGTGACTAGGCCGTATGGGCCACACGGGTGTGTGGCAGGCCATGTGGCCGTGTAACTCATTGTTTACTTAATTAGGGACACACGAGCATGTGTCTAGGCCGTGTGTGGCCATGCTAGTGTAGGGTTCACACAGGCAACTGACATAGGTGTGTGTCTGGGCCGTGTAACTCACAGTTTGTGGCATAATAGCCACACGGGAAAGGACCCAAACGTGTACTCAGGCCGTGTGAGTCACACGGGCAAGGACATGGGCGTGTGTCCAGGTCGTGTAACTCACTGTTTATGCTTAAAAACCACATCACCAAGGCATATGGGCATGTGCCCAAGTCGTGTGGCAGGTTATCAGGCCTGAAAACTGTCTTTTAAGGCCGAGAATGTTACTTAACTTTGATATTGGTTTCCTTCACGTATGAATAATCGAATTTGATTACATGAGAACTGTTTGATACACTAGGACTGATCCGTGAGTAACAATATTGTATGTGCATTGAGATATCTACTTTGTTTTAGAACTATCTTAATTGATTGTATAATGAGTTAGAATGACT
Source organism: Gossypium longicalyx (assembly GCA_025698465.1). Taxonomy (NCBI): domain Eukaryota; kingdom Viridiplantae; phylum Streptophyta; class Magnoliopsida; order Malvales; family Malvaceae; genus Gossypium; species Gossypium longicalyx. Next base: position 5,168,188 of record CM047004.1, read on the forward strand.
GAACATATGTTACGGGTATTTGTGTTTTGCATTGACATGTGTTGGGAGGTTGTGAAGAGGGAAGGAGTTTGTATTGAAATCGTGGTTATGCCACAATGAGTATTATTCTAATTTTGGCGCTTGTCACATATTAATCTAGCAACTAAGTTGCGTTTCTGTGAAAGTGTCAATGAATACTATAAAGGTTTGTAGGGATGGATGGGCATTAAATGTCCATAGTGGTGTGTTGGGATGGCTGAAGATGGTGTGTAGCGGACGGAAACAGGAATATTGCATCTGAATCGGATTTGAACCATATTTGAATTGGAATTGTATATATGTACATTTATGTAATACCTCAGCTTTGAATCTAGACTGAACATGTTTTTATGTCAAACCGAATATCTGAACTGAAATTTCTTTATAAGCAATCATTGTTGAATTACATTCCTTTTACGCATTGAGTTCACAACTCACCCTTTTATTGATTAGATTTCAGGTGTTACCCAGTCTTAATCGGATCAGTGTCACGGAAGCTCGGTCAAACTTTTATCTTTTTGTTTAAGCATTACTATTAGGAACTTATGTTCTATGATGTTATGGAATTTATGAAGGTTTTATGTTTTAAATTATTATTATGATGAATGTTACGTAATGAGTGGTTCAATTCGACTGTGTTGTGATAGTATGAATTTTAGTATGGATGACGTAACTCTCCAAACTTGGTCGGACTTCTAGGCCGGGTTTAGGGTATTACAAGTTTAATGTGCAAAAGTTATATTTTAGGGTTATTGTTTTCAAATTATACATACGTATACGTAACGTTTCTGACACATCATCTTCAAAAAAAGAAAAAGTCACATTCTCTAAAATACTTGTGTGTTAGTTTGGAAGATCAAAACCTCAAAATTTCAAAATTTTAATGGATTCAAATGTGCTTCAGCATTTAGTTTTGTTCTTGGTATATTCTTGATGATTTGACATGACTCATATTGATTAATTGAACTTGAATTTAGTAACTCATGATAAATTAATAAATTTAATTTGATAAGTTATACTAATTAATTGAACTTATTAGATATATGAACTTCATAATTAATTATGTGAAATAATGTAAAATACAATATGCATAAAAGTATTAATGCATACAATTGCTGTATGTCTTTTAATTTTTTTTATTTGATTTTCATTTTTTTAATATAATTCACACTTTCTTTATTTGATGGAAAATTATTATATAAATTATATTATAAATTTACAATAACTATCTTTTTATAACAACATACTATTATAGATATATAACAATTGCTTCCCTATTATATATATATATATATATATATATTATAATAAGAATTGGCTATTATAATAAGAAATCAACATTTCACCACTACCTTATTAAAGTTGTTGTAACACGATAATGTTAATCAAATTATGGCACAATCATAATTTGACAAATGTAAAAAGAGTTAGTTTTCGTTGGTTATTAATTATTTTTTTATTGAATTTAGTTCATTTGATTAAAAATATTAAATTTAGTCATGGAATTTGTTTTATGTAAAGTACATTGTTGAAGGCATTTCATCAAGGTAGGTGTTTAGACTTCAACAAATGGTTCACCATGATCAAAACTCGACTCAATTAATAAAAAGAAAATATTTTTTCGAACTTTGAGTTAACCAAATTGAATTAATTGAGTTATTTAATTTTTCAAGTAAATTCAAATAAGTAACTTAATTTTTTTAGTTCAAGTCGAGTTGAATTTTACAATATTCTAGTAATTGATTAGTGTAAATACTCTTTTGACCCTTATCAATTTAAAAAATGACCAAATCAACCTCTCTCAACCAAAAAATACAAAACAATTCAAAATAAATTTCAAATATTCAAAATATTTTTTCAAAATTTTCAATTTTTTTTAAATTATAAAAACCTAAAGAATATATAAAAAAATGTTTAAAAATTTTCAAAATAATAATTTTGAGGATTTAAACAAGTAAATTATCAATTCAAGTTTATGGTATTAAAGTATATTATATGGTTTTCTTATTTTACTTTGAAAAAAATTTCAAATACATATTTTATTTCAAATTTATGTGCTCTAACATAAAATTAGTTATATTATAATAATATTTTATTTTGACATGTTTAATTTTTTTAAATTTAACTCAAACAATTGTATTTGATTCAGTTCAACTCGACTCAAATTTTATTTCATTAGACTTAGATACAAAAAAATTCAAATTGGGATAAAATGATAAAAACAAGACTTATCAATTCAACTAACCCAAAAATTTTTATTCTATTCAATCGGAGGCTTGCCAAATACTAGAGTCTTGTTTACTTATGGAATAACCATCAAATCCAATCGGAACCCTCCCAATTACAGTTGTTGCTTCCCAGTACACATCATAGAAATCTTGCCACCAAGCTATCTACAGCATGGTTGAACACATCTTAGTGAGGTCTAGTCATATCCGGTTAAACGTAACCCTCCCAATAACGGCCGGCTCATTATTAAATCCACCACCAATATAAGATCCCTTCCTTTTCTTCACCAAAAGAGATCAAGTTCCAATATTTTGGGGTTGGTTACTTCAATTGAGGTGCGTGATTTTATGTTTTTATATAGAACCCAGGTCTAAAATAGCGTAAAAGATTGAAATTTGGGCTTGTCCTAGAACCCTGTGATTGTTTAGTGTACTTTGTTTCAAAAGGATGTGCTCTGAGGACCTATATTTGATTCTATTTTCTTTCCGATGTAACTGATATCTTGCCTAACTCCCCTTTCCTTTTCTTATTGCTTCCTAAATGTGATATTGTTTTATGCTTCTTTTTTTTCCTTCTTAAATTATCATTTTGTAGTTTAGAGCTTTAGATTTCAATGCTTTGTTTGTGGTTTTTAATTCTTCAGTTTCTTAACCCTATGTTTGAGGTTCTTTACTTTTTCTTATTATTTTATAATGTTAATATTTTTGTTCAACATTGTTTTTTATATTGAACTGTTCTTGCAATCGAATTATTGAACCACAATATTTGAAGCTTACAGTATTTATAAATTTAAACCAACTGGTTGTGGCTATTTTATAAATTTACAGCATGTTTAATGTTTTCTATACTATTAACTATTGTGAAATCTTAGCTCAAATCAGTTCTTTGCTCGCTTTCTGAAACCAAGTGATTTATGCATAAAATTTCAAAGCTAATTACATTTTTAAGAAAGAGAATGCCCACTAACATTTATATAAAACTTGATTATAAAAAAACTTTAAGTAAATTTTAATTGATATACACAATTAAAAGTAGAAAAAGGTTTTCTATTAAAAAATATAATACAAAAACTAAACACAAAAATTATACGTGAACAACAAAAATTGCAATGAAAATTCCTAAAATAATTGCTATCATATCTAAAATAACTAAGCAAGTGAAATGAGACTAAATGCAAAGTAAAGAAATCTAATATATAATTCCAAACGCAAACTTTTATATAACATACATATTTTATTTATATGCTCACAAAAAAAAATTAAAGAAAATATAAGTAATCATGAGGGTCAGATGAGATGGTAAGAGTCTCTTCTATCTTAATTAGTAGTTAAGAGTTCGATCCTCGCCCTCAGTATGGAGTAGCTTTAAAACTCGTGGCTAACATCTACTTCATTAATGGACCTACCGAATGCAAATGGTTAGTATTAGGCTTGCTCCAATGGATACTTTGATTAATTGAACTAATTGAGAGTAATTCAATTTTTTCGAGTCAAATTTTCAAAATAATAATTTTGAGTATCTAAATAAGTAAATTATCAATTCAAATTTATAGTACTAAAATATATTATATTTTTCTCTTAAAATTTTCAAATATATATTATTTCAAATTTATGTGTTATAACATAGAATTAGTTATATTATAACAAGATTTATTTTGACATATTTAATTATTTGATTAAAATAAGACTCGTCAACTCGATTAATTAAATTTTTTTTAATGAATTCAATAAACACTTGCACCTTACTAGGGTCTTGTTTGCTTATAGAATCACCATCAAATCGAATTGGAAACCTCCCAATTACATTTGTTGCTTCCCGATAAACATCATAGAAATCTTGCCACCAACTATCTACAGCGTGGTTGATCACATCTTAGTGAGGTTTAGTCATATCCTGTTACACGTGACTCTACCACCAATCCTATATAGTAAGGCAACCATTCATCGAGGTCCACGGCCAGCACATTATTAAATCCACCACCAATATAAGATCCCTTCCTTTTCTTCACCAGAAGAGACCAAGTTCCTTCTTCCTACTTTAATGTCAAAGATATCATTGGAAGCTTTTTTCGTATTTTTCAAATTTCTTATTGACTCTCGACATTTTTTATTTGAATCACCTATCTCATCTATAATATCAATGTATGCCAAATGTCCAGCTTTGACATATTCCTTTGGTTCATATAAAATTGTTAATTTAACAAGCGAAAGACTGGAAAAACAAAGTCTCATCTTAGTAAGGTGGACGGCTCATATAATTGATTTTTTTTAAATATGCGTTATTTAAAAAAAATTGAATATAATTGTGCCGTTGATTGAATTTTAGTTCGATTGATATTGATATTGTTTTCAATGCAATGAGTTTGAGTGTATTGAAGCATATTATTCTCTTATTTAAAGGTTACAGAAGAATTATTGATAGTTTTAGACATTGTATCAAAAGCATAACGAGATTGGTAATTTAGTTTGGGATGTGTTATTGTGTGGACTTGTCTTGCTTTGTGTTTGATCCGGGATGATAGTTGTTTGTTCTTGTCCTGTTCTAGGGTAGGTGTGAAGGATGTTGGGTTTCATTTCGATTTTTTGTACCTCTAACCTTTAGATTTTCTTGTTGGGGGTGGGGGTCTATTAATAAAATACTTTAATCTCGAACTTGTAAAGAAAAAGTAACATTGCCATTAAACCAAACTGAGTTCTATATTTTCTCTTTCTTTTAAACAAGTCGTACTTGGAGTGTGGAAGTTCCCTTCTACCTTTTAAGAAGTTTCTCTTTTCAGACTAGCTTTTTTAAAGTCATGAATAAAATTGTGGTTGCTTTGCTGTGTGTTTTGCTAAATATAGCTTCTATTCCTTTTATATTGTCTTATGTCTCTATTCTTTGTGTTTACATGCAAATTTCATCATTTCTCAGTAGCCTGAAAATTTTCTGCATAATTTATTACCTCCACTTCTCCATAGCTATGGATTGGAGTATGATAGCGGCTGCTCAAACAGGAAACATTAATGTCTTGTATGAGCTAATTCAGAAAGATCTATATGTTTTGGAGCGTATTGATTATGTTCCTTTCTTGAGACTCCATTGCATGTAGCAGTCAGTGCTGGGCATGTTGATTTTATGATGGAGATGATCAACATAAAGCCATCATTTGCAAGAAAGTTAAACCAAGCTGGGTTAAGTCCCATGCACTTGGCTCTGCAAAATAACAGAACTCAAGCTGTGCTCCGGCTCCTCAAGTTTAATGAAGGCCTTGTTCGTGTAATGTCATGTTTCCAAAAATTTGCAACAATGACAGGTCGAGGAAGAAAGGGTACCCCGCTTGAGATGCGTAATACATTTCTAGTAGTGACAGCCACTTACGCTGTCTCTTTAAGCCCTCCAAAGAAAGCTCACAACAGTTCATCAATGAAATACTATATCAAGTATTACTTATCTTTAGAATCAACGGACAGCACTGCACCCCTACCAGGTCCTCCTCCACCACCGGTCGATTATCAGATTAACTGGTCAGATTTAATAGATGTATCATCCATGTTTTGGTTATACAACACATTAACCTTTTGGGCAGCAATCGGGTTAACAGCATATCTCCTACCGAGTCGTTCAATCAGCTTGTTCCTTCTCATAACCCTTTCCTTGTTTGGGACCTGTTACATGCTTTTAGTCGCTGTTTCCACATGGTCATGGAAACTTCAATATTTGGTTTCTCTTCAAACCACTATACCCTTGTCCTATCGTGCTCTCTGCATTATAAATTACTGCTTGTTAACATCCCTCTGCTGGTATCATGCCCGATAGCCCGTTATGTTTTCTGCAGGTTTGTGCCTAAAACAAAGATGTTCGTTCTCGTACAAATCGTTTCCTTTATCATCTTTGCTTTTATTCTTGTCCCAGCTATCCTTAATACCGAAACCATATTGAAGTACTCGGACTTCTTTTGAGTGATCTTCGTTGAATTCTTATTCGTTTCAGCTGGTTAATTGGTCCCCTTTCATCTCTTGTATGGGGTCTTGTTTGTTTTTGTTAACAAGGCCTTATAGTCTCTTGAATGTGATTAGTGTGATGTGTGAGTGACAATTTGTTTGTTTGTATAGTGGGAAAGTAGTGATTCAGTGAGTAGCATAAGTGGTTTTGCTTCCTTTTATCGCATTATTCATTGTAATGATAAAATAAGTGTGGCAATGTGTTGCTTATGCCAATGGCAAACTATTAGTTGTTTATTCTTCCTCCTTGTGAAGTTTCCTACAATCCTAAAGTGGAATCTTTTTGTCTCTAATTTTTAAATTAAAGGATGAGTTATTTAATTAAATAAATATAAATAAGTTTATTATAATTATGTCTATGACTTAGATATTTGATAAACCATAAAAGTAACACATTCTAATCCCATACTTAGCATATTTTTGGATGATTTATCATATAATTTAGTGAATTAGATGCTCTTAATCCTTGAATTTCATGTCTTATACTCAGGAGAGCATAGGGAAACAAAAGGAGAAGAAAACGGGCCAAAAACGGACGAAAATGGGCTGATTGGAAGATCCACACGGTCAAGACGGATTCCACACGGGTGGAGCACACGCCCGTGTGATACACACAGGCTGGCCACACGCCCATGTGGTAGCCCGTGCCGACATCGCTCCCTTTTTCTCAAATACGTGGAAAAAGCAAATTTTAAGGTTTCTGAGCATTCTAAAGTCTATATAAACACACAAGAAGAGGACCTAAGAGGGACGGAGAAGAGAACACAGGAATTACTCGAAGAACGCCAATGGATTCAGCTCGGAAGCAGGATCGCCTTCAAGACCGAAGATCTCCCTCCAATTTCTCTCTCGAAGTTTTTGGGTTTCTTTATGTTTTGTTGTTTTCCTATTTTTGAGATGTTTTCCTACTACAATAGGAACTAAACTCTCTAAATACCTAGGGAGGATGAAACCTAAGATAGATCTTGTTATTTAAAGTTCTGAATTTAATAATAAATACTTGTTCTTGTTCTTAATTATGTTTTCTTAATTCTTGTTTTAATGTTTTCAGGATATTAATCCAAGTTGATGTGCTTATTCAGTGGAGCAAAAGTCCCTGTTTAAGAGTAGATCTCACATAATTAAGCAGAGTTGCATGCAACCCTAGAAATAGGGCGACATAAATCTGTCGGATTAGAGTCAAATCTAATAAGGGAATCTATAGAACGAGTTAATGCAACAGAATCAGAATAATAAGTGAAGTCTAGGTGGATTCTTCCTTGGGTATTGTCTTTATTATTGGTTTATTCGATTACTTTCTTCACTCTCTGTCGCGTTCATTAGTTAATTAGTTTAGTTACATTTAGATCAAAACAAAATCCTTTTTATTTTAGGCTAAATAATAGAAGGATAGTTAATACTAGTACTTTTAGTTCTTGTAGATACGATACTCTAGACTCACCGTAACTAATACTACCATTCGATAGGTGCGCTTGCCTTAGTCGTGATCGTAGTCTAGTTTAGTGGTTCATAAAACGATCATCAATATTGTAATATTATCCACAAAAAGAGTAAAACAACATGAGCAATTCTGAATGTGTATGGGAAAAGAGGTCTCTTCTCTCCCAGAAAATTGGAAATAATTAAATTTAAGTATTAAACCATGCTAGCTTGACCAAAATGTAAATAGCCCTAAAAATTTACCTAAAATCAAGCCGTTTCCAAACCGTTTCATGCACGACCTTTCCACCAATTTATGCACACTTTATATGTGCCTAAACACCTTCAAAACACACATTAATATACCATTTCAAAGTCCCAATTCAACCAACCAATATGCCATACAAGGTACCTTAATATATACCAAAACATAACCTACCTAAACATGTCCATATGCCTAATTCCGTGCATACAATTCTAGCCCATTTAAGTATTTAAACATTCCTCACTTGACCAATTCCAAATCATACAAAACATACATAAGAAACCATTACCATGCCATTACAAACATACCAAAACATGCCATAACTTAACCTATAACATACCATTCCAAACTTACCATGCAAACATACATACTAAAATAACCAAGATGACACAAATTAACAAAGCATCAATTGGTACCAAACATAGTTAACTTTCAAACCTATTCATGCCAAAATACCAACAAAACATCATCAAAATACCATTACAAGCCATCCTATACATGCCATTATAACCTGGGCCAAAACATTAAAAAACTACCAATATATTTGCTGGATAGTGTGATAGATCTCCGACGAGCTTCCAAACCGATCGAGCTTCTGATAATTTATAAAACATAGAAGAGAAACTACGTAAGCAACAATGCTTAGTAAGCTCGTATAAACTTAAACACAACTTACCATTTCTATAATGCAATTCATATTTTAAACATAATTCAAGACTAATGTCATAACTTAGGGTGAACCTATGCAACATCATAAATCTCACAAGTTATTGTCCTTATACATGATATATTTAAGATCAACTATAAGACTTATAATTCATCATAAACATACATAACATTTTTCATCATCAAATTTACCATATAGTCATGATTCATTTCAATTTCATACTTACCGATTCGTCCCCTTTTCTTGCCCTTTGAACCAACTAGAATTACACCGGATACACGGGAAAAGCTCACACAAAGTGTGCCTGTACATATAACTGTAACCTTTCCTTTACATAATTGCTCACACAAGTTGTGAAATGGGCCTGCTCACACAAGTTGTGAGTCGAAATGTAGCTACACGATGCTGCTCACACGAGCTGCGGAGTATCCGCAACAAATACAGGATCTCAGCCATCGGTAGGACATTCAAGACCAGCACTTGAAACATGAAATCCCTAATGACATGTCATTTTATCCTAAGAATTCCTAAGGTTCAACCGAGACTAAATATCCGTCAATTTGTCATAGCATTGATATGTTTATAATTCAATTCATTATATTTCAACAACATAACAAATATACAAATTTAACCAACATTAAAGATGATTAAAGTTTATACGAACTTACCTCGATGACTAGGGGCTTGAAAGTTAAATCGAGCTATTCCGAAGCTTTAACTTTGCCTCAATCTAGGTCCATACGTGGTTTATCTTGATCTAGATAAAAAAAATTTCAATCCATTTAATAATTCTAGTTTTCAATTTAATCCATATTTCATATTTATGAAAATTACTATTTTACCCCTGACATTTTAACTTTTTACAATTTAGTCTTTAAGCTCATAATTTGAAATCTAAGCATTCTAATCCCTTTCATAAGCTAACCAAATTCTTTAGGGACCTAAACCAGCCCAAATAAATCATCATTTCATAAAATTAACGTGAACTTTTTAATATTTTTACAAACAAATCCCTAAATGTAAATTTCATTAAAAATCACTTTACAAAACTTGTTTATTTCTTAACAAAGATTCATAATCTACCATTTAACATCAAAAATCATTCAAGAACATTCATGGCATAACCCTCAACATTTAACATATTTACAAATTGACCCTTGGGCTAGCTAGATTAAGCTAAAACGATTACAAAAACATAAAAATAATTACAAACAAGGCAAAATTACATACCATGCAAGTGAAATTAAAAACAAAGCTTTCTCCTCTCAAAATGGAGTATTCAACCAAGACGAAGAAGAACGGAAAGATGATACCCTTTTCTTTTGTTTATTTTGGTTTTATTTACCAATTTACCTTTTTACCCTTTAAAAACTATTAAAATTTCAATAAAACCATGCCATATAATTACACTAACTAATCAAATAGTCTAATTACCATTTAAGTCCATTTACTTCATTTTTCATAGTTATTTAACCCTTTTAACTAATAGAATTCAATTTTACTCTTTTTACGATTTAGTCCTTTTTATTTAATTAACTATGTAAACATCAAAATTTCTTAACGAAATTTTAACACGGACTTAATATTATCCCGTAGATCTTAAAATAATAATGAAATAATAATTTACTCATTGAAATTATGATCTCAAAATCTCTGTTCCGATTTCACTGAAAGTGGGTTGTTACAACTCTCCCGCCTAAAGGAATTTTCATCTCGAAAAATAGGTTCGGGTATTGCACTTTCATAGCTTATTCAGGTTCTCAGGTGGCTTCTTCCATCCTGTGTTGTTTCCAGAGAACTTTAACTAAAGCTATACTTTTATTTCTCAATTCTTTAACTTCTCGAGCTAAGATTCTGATTGGTTTTTCACTGTACGTCATATCTGGCTGAATCTCAACATCGATAGGTAAAATCACATGCAAAGGGTGTGATCGATACCGCCATAACATCGACACATGAAACATGTTATGAATTTTCTCTAATTTAGATGGTAATTCCCATTGATATGCCACTAGTCCAACTCTCTCGATGATCTCATACGGCTCGATAAATTGCAGACTAAGCTTTCCTTTTCGGCCAAATCGGAGAACTTTTCTCTAGGGTGATACTTTCAAAAATACTTTGTCACTGACCTGAAATTTAATATCTTTTTTTAACTCTACATAGGATTTCTGATGATCAAAAGTAGCTTTCAAACTTTCTTGTATCACTTTAACATTTTCTTCGGTTTCTCTAATCAAATCAACCACAAATAGATTTTTCTCGCTCAATTCAGTCCAGTACAACGGAATCTGACATTTCTGACCATACAGAACTTTATCCGGCACCATTTTAATACTTTTCTGATAACTGTTATTGTATGCAAATTCAGCCAATGGCGGAAATTTATCCCAATTACCTTCAAACTCTAAAATGCAACATCGAAGCATATCCTCGAGTACCTAAATTACTCGCTTAGACTGACCATCGATCTGCGGATGAAACATTGTACTGAAATGCATTTGAGTACCCAAAGCTTCATGCAATTTATTCCAGAATCGAGAAGTAAACCGTGGATTCCTGTCAGAGATAATAGATACAGGCACACCATGCAATCTAACAATCTCATACACATATAGTTCAGCTAAAATTTTCAAGTGAATAATCCGTACGTACCAGAATAAACTGTGCTAGTTTTGTCAAATGATCTACAATGACCCATACAACATCTTTCTTTCTCAGGGATAAAGGCAATCCCAACACAAAATCTATTGTAATTCATTCCTATTTCTATTCTATAGTCATCACAAGCTACAATAAATCAGAAGGTACCTGATGTTCAGCTTTAACTTGCTGACAAATCAAACATCTCAATACGAACTCTAAAATCTCCCGTTTCATACCTGGCCACCACTACATTTATTTTAAATCACTGTACATTTTATTGCTACCAGGATGTATCGATAAGCTGCTACTATGAGCTTTCAATAAAATCTTTTGAATGAGATCAAAATTCTTCGGAACACATATTCTATTTTTGAAGTACAAACTATAGTTAGAATTAACATAAAAATCTGAATCAGGTGTTGACTCAATCTATTTCCATTTAGCGATCAAATTAGCATCGTATTTCTGAGCGTCACAAATCTGTTGTAAAAACGTCGATCTTAATTTCAATTCAACTAAAATTGAGCCATCATTAATCAACGTCAACCGTGTGTTCAAAGCTTGTAAAACAAACAAAGATTTTCTACTTAAAGCATCAGCAATGACATTAGCCTTTCCTGGGTGATAATCAATTATCAAGTCTTAATCTTTTAGCAATTCAAGCCATCTACGTTGTTTCAAGTTCAGATCTTTCTGTGACATCAAATACTTTGAGCTTTTATGATCCGTAAAGATGTGACATTTTTCTCCGTACAAGTGGTGTCGCCAAATCTTTAAAGCAAATACAATAGTTGCAAGCTCTAAATCATGAGTCGGGTAATTTTTTTCGTGTAGTTTCAACTGTCGAGACACATAAACCACTATTTTGCCTTTTTGCATCAAAATACAACCTAAACCATTCAAAGAAGCATCACTATAAATTACGAATTCATTACCAGACTCTGGCTGAACCAATACAGGTGCCTAAGTTAACAATGCTTTCAACTAGTTAATACTTTGCTAACACTTCTCAAACCATTCAAACTTGACATCTTTTTGAAGTAACTTCGTCAACATCGTAGTGATCATCAAAAATCCTTTAACAAGTCTTCTATAATATTTGGCTAAACCCAGAAAACTGCTGACTTCTAAAACTTTTTTGGAGTCTTCAAGCCCACTATAATTGAGATTTTATTCGAATCAACTCTAATACTATTTGCCGATACCACATGTCCCGAGAATCTAACTTTTCAAAGCCAAAACTCACATTTTCTAAACTAAACGAACAACTATTTTTTACGTAAAGTTTGCAAAATAATTCTCAAATGCTGGGCATGCTTTGTCTCATCTTGTGATTAGATCAAAATGTCATCAATGAACACAACAACAAATCTATCTAGGTACGATTTGAATATTTTGTTCATTAAATCCATAAACACAGTAGGTGCATTGGTTAAACCAAATGGCATAACAAGAAATCCTTAATGTTCGTACCTGGTTCTAAAAGAAATCTTCGACATATCTGAGTCTTTAACCCATAATTGATAATAACTAGAACAAAGATCAATCTTTGCAAACACTGTCGCACATTTCAACTGATCGAATAAATCATCAATGCGTAGCGAGGGATATTTATTCTTAACCGTGACTTTGTTGAGCTATCTGTAGTCGATACACAATCGCATTGACCCGTCTTTTTTCTTAACGAACAAAACAGAAGCACCTCAAGGAGAAAAGCTGGGCCGAGCAAAACCCCTATCTGTCAACTCTTATAACTGTGCTTTCAACTCTTTCAACTCAGTAGGTGTTATTTTATACCGAGCTATCGATATCGAAGATATTCCCAGCACTAACTCAATAGAAAATTTAGCCTCTCAGACCGACTGTAACCCTGGTAATTCTTCTAGGAATACATTTGTGAACTCACACGCAATCAAAACTGGTTCTAATTACAAACCTGAACCCTCGAATTAAATATATTTGCGAGATACGCTTCACAACCCTTTTTAACATATTTCTGTGTCGTCGTTGTGGAGATAACATTAGATGTATCGTCTAATATATCTGAATCAATTCTGATGCGAAGAGAGATGACAACCAAGCACCCCACCCTGGTTACTCAACCCAACATACTCCAAATTTACAATATTTATATATATTTTTCTTTTCTTAAGAATATATCGAACCTTTTGACGCGAAGAGAAATGAAAACCAAGCACCCTACCCCGATTACTCAGCTCAACACATTCTTAAAATTTTTTTGTTTAATTTCAATTAGTAGAGTCTTACCTAACACATCACACAACCTTTTGACGTGAAGTAGGATGACAACCCAAGCACCCTACCTCGGTTACTCAGTTAGTCACGTTTCAAGTTGTGCTCATAACCACAGAGGCATTAAAATTTATTATTATCATGAAATAGAATTTTAATTTTGGAGGAATAGGAAAAACAATCAAGTGTCAAAAAGAAGTTTTGGCAACTACCTAACAGTCATGAACATAACTTTAGCATACAATTGTATTAAGTGTCCTCTTTGCATTTAGGCTTAATCGATTTTACTATAAGTAAGATAGGGTTAAATTTATTAATCACAATCATTTTAGCCTGATTGAAATAAAACAGTGGAGATGAAATCAAATTAGCAAAATCATAAATAACTCAGTAGACAAGAATCATGCTCATAGATCAAATAGTGGGCAATTCCTAGTTAAATTCTTGGGTATGAAAAGAGGCAAAATATTCTTAAAAAAATAAATGTGGGCAGAAACAGCACAAGACAAAGGCGTGCAGCAGCAACAATAACACAACAGTAAAAGCAGCAGATAAAATGACAGAAATAATGAGGAATGCCTCCCCCACTTAAAACACATCGTCCTCGATGTGAAAGAAAAAGGAAAAAGAAGAAAAAAAAGTAGGTGAAAATACAAGGGTTTAGAAAAACTCCCCATGTAGTTACTGTCGTTCACGCATAGCTACAAGGAGGGGAATGTTTGGCGTCACATGGAGGAGAGGAAGGAGGGGAAGGCTGTGGCGCAGCTCCTATTCCTAGCCATGGTAGTTCAAAAATCGTCGGTAGGGGTGAGGGAGAGGACTAATTACGGCTTAAAGGAGTTTTGGGTGAATATGGGTGAAAATTTAAGGTTTGAAAGTGTAAAAAGAAGGGTGTTTGGCTATAGGGTGAGTGTTTGGGCATAGGTTTGGGTGAGTTTAAAGTAGGTATGCACTATTCTTACCTAGATTAGGGTAGAATATGGGGTTTTGCTAAAACATAACCATTCCTTCAAGATGTCATTCCAATTTTAATTTTTCTTCTCGTCAATTTTCCTGGATATAAGAAGAGAGAATAACATTTATTAACATCCAAAAAAATAGAAAAAATATATAAATAAAAATAAAATTGGGTTGTCTCCCAACAAGCGCTTGTTTAACGTCATTAGCATGACGCCCCAACTAGTATTGGGGTTGTTCCAGCTGAATTCTTCCATTCATATGGTCTTAGAAATTCTCCTTTTTTACCACATCCACCATATTTGGGTTCAATCATCCTTGCACCTCTTGCTTTGGTTTCATTTTTTCCCTAAGAAAGTCTTATGTGTGCCTATCAAGGGGTTAATCCCTTTTAAGTCGGCAATGGTCTCATCATTATCCAAAAATACACATTTAAGATGCTTGAGAAGTGGTTTGAATTCTAGATCTGGTGCTTGCACAATAGAAGGTAGAAGTTTAGTATCCATAAGAGCCAATAATTCATTAATAGATTAGCAAATAGATCCTGAATCGAAATTATCATCAAACAATATTTCAAGTTTATCTTCATAAGGTGACTCAAAAGTTTTTTTCTACTAATGAGTCAATTATGTTGACACGATTTACATTCAAGATTTCACTTGGGTGACTAATAATGTCATAAACGCTAAACTTCACGATCTCCCTGTCAAACTCCTTCATGAGGGTTTCGCTACGTACGGTAATCTTAGTATTTGCAGTACTAAAGAAAGGTCGCCCCAACAAGATGTCTGAAGACCTAGGAGCGTTATCCTCTTCTATTTTTATCACATAAAAGTTCGCAAAAAAGATAAGTCCATTGACTTTCACTAATACGTCCTCAATGACTCCTTCGAGATGCACAATAGACCTGTCTGCTAATTGAATGATAACACATATTTTCGTCAAAAACCCCACATTAAGTGATTCATAAATGGAAAAAGGCATTACATTTATGGAAGCTCTTAAATCACATATGGCTTTTTTTATTCCTAAGTGGCCTATTTTGCATGGTATTGCAAACATGCCCCTATTTTTGCATTTTACTGGCATCTTCCTCTGCAACACCTTAGATACATTTTCACCAAAACTTACTTTTTCATTTCCAGTTAATTTTAGCTTGTTGGTGCAAAGCTCCTTAATGAAATTGGCATATCGCGAAATTTGTTTGATGACATCCAACAATGGTATGTTAATCTCAACATTTCTGAATGTTTCGTGGATCTTTTTTCCCTCTTTACCTCTCCAATGTTGATTCAATCGTCCTAGAAATAGAGGTTGAATTATGGGCAATAGAGGTTTCATTTGAATCTATTAATCATCCTCCTACTTTTTCTAGGCGGAATCTTGATCAAGATTCTTGCCAGGATTTGGTTCCAGTACTTTTCCACTTCGCAATGTCACTACATTTGCTTGTTGTCTTGGATTAGGTTCCGTTTGTAACGGTAGCTTCCCTTGTGTGTTCATTTTCTCAATTGATGTGGTCAATTCTCTTATAGATACCTTAGTTTTCTGTTGAAAATCAAGCAAATTAATTGCTAATTTATTGACCATGGTTTCTAGAGAAGTACCTAAATGATCGCTTGATATTCGTGACAGGTTTTGAAAATTTATAAATGAATCGTTCTTGAGACTAACTTAATATCATGATTAAGGCAAGTGTACCTATTGAACAGTAGTATAGTTCAGCAAGACCAGATTGTCAAACCCAAAGAAACCACGAGTACTAGTAATCACTTCCTTTTTATTATATAGCCTAAAAAGAGAGGGGTTTTGGTTATCTAAACTAATTACTAAACTAAGAATGCACAGAAAGAAGATTTGGGAAAATACTTTTTAGAAAAATCCGATTGATTAAGAAAATACCTAAGGAAAAATCCACCTAGACTTCACTTGTTATTTGACTCTGAATCAGATGATTTATTCATTTGACTTGATCCGTAGAAATCCCTAAGTTATATTATTGTCTCTCTCGAGACTAACAATGTCTAACCTTAGGTTGAACAATTGAAATCTCTTTCTAATTAACACCCTAGAATTGCATTAACTTGATCTTTGGATTCCCTTATTAGGTTTCACCCTAATCCGACAAAATCTTGCCATCATATCTCTAGGCGCGCAATCAACTCCGCTTAATCACAACAAATTTACTCTTAGACAGGGTCTATTCCTCCTCCGAATAAGAGCGTTAACTTGAATCAATATCCTGGAATATCAAAACAAGAATTAAAAACATGTAATTAAGAATAAATCAAATATTTATCATAATTAAGAATAAATCAAATATTTATCATACAATTCAGATAATAATAACAAGATCCATCTTAGGTTTCATTCCCCTTAGGTATTTAGGGGTTTTAGTTCATATTTATGAAAGAAAACATCTCAAAAGAATAAAGATAACAAAACATAAGAAAACCTGAAACTCCTGAAGGAACTGAAGGGAGATCTTCAGTCTTGATGATGAATTTGGTTTCTGAGATGGATCAATCAGATTTTCTTGAGCAATTCCTTGCTCCCTAACCTGTGCGTCCCTTTTCTCCTCCTCTAGGGTGTTTTTATAGGCTTTAGAATGCCGAGAAGCCCTCAAAAGTGCCATTTTCTGAATTGAACTCAACTTGGGTTCGACAGGGACACGCTCGTGTGACACGCCCGTGTGTGATTACTTCAGGCCGTGGTCAAGGCTATTAAATGGGCACGGGCATGTGATCTACCCGTGTAAATAGTGCTTCGACCTTGCCAAAGGGACACGGCCGTGTAGTCAACCCGTGTGAAGAGGTTCAGGCCGTGCCAGAGCCTGTAAAACCTACACAGGCGTGTGGTCTACCTGTGTGGTAAACTTTAGGTCGTGCTGATTTCTCACATTGGCCTGTTTTCTCCATTTTTGGCCCATTTCTCGGTCATTTTACTCTCCTATGCTCACCTAAGTATGAAACATGAAATTAAAGGATTAGGAACATCGAATTCACCAAATCTAAGGAGAAATCATCCATAAAATGTGTTAAGCATGGGGTAAAAATATGTATAAATTACGGTTTATCAAATACCCCTACACTTAAGCATTTTTTTGTCCTCAAGCAAAACCCTCAACTCACAATCAAAATAAATTCTTCTTAACTTATAATTCTTATTAATAATATCTCAAAACAATCCATAAGTAATCATACATTGAGAATTTGACTGAAAGAACATCAAAGTTTCAAACATTCCAAGTTGAGTATTTTATCATGAAAGCATAGGTGTCTCCCCTCATCTAAGTAATTACCTTCGACTTAAAATATCACAGAGTTTCACATCCTCACTAAAGATTCACTCAAATCACTCGAGGTGTTTAAGGATAATACATGAAGCACTCAATAGTCAATAATGAAAAGTCATTACCATAGGCTTGCATGAAAATCAAATCTCCACCACTATATATTGAGATGAACATCAATCAAAAGGTCTTTAAAGGGTTGTAACGTGGCTTTGGTTAGGGGTGTGGCCACAAGCTGAAAGAAAAGATTAGAATCGAGATTGAATTGAAAAATTACTTAACTAGAAAAGGTAATTAAACATTAATTGAGTACAAGTGAGCTTCTTCTCAGAATATGGAATTTAAATACTGCGGTTCAATAATACCGAATTACTACTAATATGTAAGTATGAATTTTTTTTTAAGAAAAACTCAAAATACAAAATAGAATAAAACATAGTTAAGCAACTATTCCAACTCAAATCTTGACAAAAATAGGGATCAAATTAATTCAAGAGATTTCAACAATAATGAGTTATGGGTTAATATTAGGGGTAAATTAATGAATGGTTTGTTAAGCTCAAGGGAGTTCACTAAGGGTTAATTGTGAAGGTAGGATTTTATGGAATGAGTGGGTTAAACCTAAGTGCCTTTATCATCTTGACATATCAAATCAAATGGTGTGGTCTTGACATGCATAATCAAGCATGTTCTAGAATAACAAATCAATACTGACGCACTCATAATGAAAGTGAGCATGAAAGGAATAAAATATGCTCTAAGGGCGCAAGATCTCACAAAAATTATGGCTTTTTGATGTTCAAACTTGCGAATTTCAACTCAAGATAATACCTAAACTTAGGGAAACAACCTAAAAGTTTTTAATTCAAAAGTCAACTTATCATGCTTGATTCTCTAATATCTTAAAGTTTAAACAATCAATGCATGAATGCCTAAGTTTTAATTCAAGACATATAAAAAATAATAATAAATTAATCAAAATTCATTTCAATAGTGATATGAGTGACTCACGTGAGAATAAGACAAAATTCAGGGATTTCTGATGATGATATAAAAAACCCCCCACACTTAAGATGTACATTGCCCTCAATGTACAAAGAAAGATATATTGATAAAGATAGATTCATAATCATAAGATAGGGAGAGAAGTGAAACTTCCTGAATGATGAATGAACTTCTTGGATTGGCGCGAGCGAAAATTGAAAGTAAAGTTAAAGGAAAAATATGATTCTGAGGGATAAGAGGAGAAGAACACTACTTGAGAAAGGAAGTTAAGGGAGTACTATCTACTTTGATAATAAACATAAAGAGAAACTGAGTTTTAAAAAAAAATTGTGTCTTCAAAATAAAATAAAAATTAAAAAATTAAAAATAAAGTAAAATAAATAATCTAATAGTAAAAAGTGGCATGGCCGTATCACACGGCAGTGTGGTTCATGTCCGGCCCGCGTGCAGCAAATTTAAAGGATCATCACACAGTTATAGGGCACGACCGTATGCGATGTGGGCCGTTTCTCCCACGCCCGTGGGACTATAAACATGCCCGTGTTATTTTGACAGTTTTAACCACGGCTTATAAACACGGACGTGTCGAATGCCCGTGTTGTTTTAACAGTTTCGCCCACGGCCATGTCGCACGGCCGTGGCGATTTATCGTATCCCATGTTGGGGAAAAATTTTGCCCTACTTTTACACGATCGTATCGCACGGTCGTGTCGCCTCTTGTGGTGTGGGCAAGGCCTAAAGCACGCCCGTGTGCCTGGCCGTGTGGCTTCTAGAGAGTCTGATTTCCACAATTTGGTTAGTATTTTAGATGTTAAAAATTGAAATTTAAAGAAACTAATATTGTTAGTGCTCGGGTTGCCTCCCAATAAGCGCTTATTTATAGTCTAAGTTCGACTTACCTCTCTGGTGTATGATCATGGTGGATCGAGAAGTTTACACTCCGCATCCCTGCTATAAATTTTATCAACATAATGTTTAAGACGAGTACTATTTACCTTGAACGTGCCGAATTTGGGTTGATTTACCTTGACCGTACCGTATGGAAAAATGCTAATTACCATAAGAGGGGTTTCTTTATTTGGTTCAGAAATGGCGATTTGAGGATCTGCTGCATCTAGTAATACTTTGTCTCCAACTTCAAGTTGATTTTGGAAGGAATTAAGCTCATCATGGCATGGTTTTGGTTTATCGTGTTTTCTCGGTTTATGTGTCCGCCATTCATCTATCTCCTCGATTTGTAACCTTCGTTCTTCATAGATGGGTTCTTTGTTGTTGCTTGAACATGGCTCATAATCGTTCTTCGAACTTATTTCCTGTACAGTAGGTTAAACCACATGGTTAGTTTTAGTAGAATAATTTATACAACCACCTTTAATTTTTGATGTGTTACTTGAATTACGAGCTTGAAGGGTGATTGTTCCGTCTCCCACACGAAGTGTGAGTTCACCTGTACCAACATCAATAATGGTTCTAGCAGTCGCTAAAAAATGACGTCCTAAAATTAAAGGTGCGTCACTATCCTCTTCTATGTCTAAAACAACAAAGTCTACTAGGTATATAAATTTTTCGATCTTAACGAGTACATCTTCAATAATCCCCCTAGGAAACCTAATTGTTCTATCGGCTAATTGAATGCTCATCCTAGTTTGTTTGGGTTTTCCAAGACCTAGTTGCTTAAACATTTTGTAAGGCACGACATTGATACTAACCCCTAAATCAACCAATGCATTATTAACATCTAAGCTACCAATTAAACAAGGAATTGTAAAACTCCTTGGGTCTTTTAATTTGTTGGGTAGCTTATTTTGTAGAATGGCTGAGCAGACTGTGTTTAGTTCCACAAGTGATGCTTCATCTAACTTCCTTTTATTTGTTAGAAGCTCTTTTAAAAATTTGATTGCGTTTGGCATCTGCAAAATAGCTTCAATAAATGGTAAGTTAATATGTAGTTTCTTTAAAAGTTTAAGGAATTTACCAAATTGTTCATTTGAGCGGTCTTTCCTTGTCGCATTGGGGTATGACACACGAGGTTTATATTCTGTAATTACCGACTTTGGCTCATTGTGGCCTACCTCATCCTTACCTTTGCTTACCACATTTTCTTGCCTCGATTCTGGTTCAGGTGCAACTAACCCTTCCTCATCTTGAATGGCAATCGCGTTGAGTTACTCCCTAGGGTTAGATTCAGTATTGCTTGGCAGGCTACCTCGTGGTCATTTAAAAATCAACTTGGCGAGTTGTCCAATTTGAGTTTCGAGTCCCTAGATTGATGCTTGTTGATTTTTGAGTGCTGTCTCGGTATTCTAAAAATGAGTTTCTGACACCAAGATGAATTTGGTTAGCATCTCCTCAAGGTTTGACTTTTTCTCCTGCTGGTACGGTGGTTGCTGAAAGCCTAGAGGAGGTGTGGTCTCTGATTTCCTTGGCCACCTGATAAACCGTAATTTATACATATTTATACCCCATACTTAACACATTTTATGGATGATTTTTCCGTAAAATTGGTGAACTTGATGCTCCTAATGCCTTAATTTAATGTTGTATACTTAGGTGAGCATAAGAGAGCGAAAGGAACGAGAAATGGGCCAAAAACGGAGAAAATGGGCTAACTTACGAAATCAACACGGCCTGGATTCCTCACATGGGCAGACCACACGGCCGTGTCAATTTCGCAAAATTGAAGCAAGACTCACACGGGTAGAGCACACGCCCATGCCATTCTAACAGGATCGAACACGACCTGAAGTAGTCGCACACGAGCGTGTCCCTGCCGAACCCAAGTTGAATCCAATTCGAAAAAAAGCTAATTTTGAGGGCTCTTAGGCATTCCAAAGCCTATAAATACACCCTAGAAGAGAAGAAAAGGGGAGGCATAGGGAGGAAGGAAGGAATTACTCAAAGAAATCCGATTGATCCATCTCAGAAGCTGGATTCATCGTCAAGACTGAATATCTCCCCTCAATTTCCCTTCAGGAGTTTGGGTTTTCTTTATGTTTTGTATTCATTATTCTTCTGAGATGTTTTCCTTTTTAATTATGAACTAAATCCCCTAAATACCTAAGGGGGATGAAACCTAAGACGAATCTTGTTATTATTTTTAAATTGTATTATAAATATTTAACTTGTTCTTAATTATGTGTTCTTAATTCTTGTTTTGATATTCCAGGATATCAATTCAAGTTACGCTCTTATTCAGTGGAGGAATAAACCTTGTCTAAAAGTACAATTGTCATAATTAAGCAGAGTTGATTGCGCGCCTAGAGATAGGGTGACAAGATTTTGCCAGATTAAGGTGAAACCTAATAAGAGGATCCATAGATCGAGTTAATGCAACCATAAGGTGATAATTAGAGAAAAGTTTCAATTATTCAATCTATTGATTAGACGTTATTAGTCTTGAATAGAGATAATAACATAACTTAGGGATCTCTACGGAATAAGTTAAATGAATAAATCGTCCGATTCGGAGCTAGAATAACAAGTAAAGTCTAGGTGGATTCTTCCTTAGGTATTGTCTTAATTCAATCGTTTTCCAAAAGTAATTTCCCAATTCTATTTCTGTGAATTCTTAGTTTAGTTAATTAGTTAGTTAAAACAAACCTCTTTATTCTTAAGCTAGATAATAAAAAGACGGTCATTACTAGTACTTTTAGTTCTTTTGGGTTCAACAATCCGGTCTTGCTAAAACTATACTACTGTTCGATAGGTACACTTGCCTACATCGTGATAATAGTTAGTTTCAAGAACGATTAATTATAAATATTTAAAACCTGTCACGAAAATCAACGATCAAGTTTTTGGCGCTGTTGCTGGGGACTAAGATATTAGGAACACTCAATTTTTATTACTTTAGCCATTTATTTTCCTTGCAAGTTAATTTTATTTTATTTTTATTATTCATTAATTTATTTTTTCTTTCTCTTGGCAGGTTTTATAGTTTATGACTAGAAGAAATCCGTCAGGACCACTACTTTTTGATGAAGAAATCGATCGCACAGTTCGAGAAACCAAAGAAAAATAAGGTGGATCCTAAGATACACAGTGGAAGAGCAAGTGGACAATATCTCAACTACGACTGAGAAGATGGCTGAAAATCAAGAAAATCATCTACCTCCTGCGATACCTGCTGAACTAGCAAATCAGAATCCTGATCCTCGTACTATGTATGATTATGCTAAACCTACTCTAATAGGAACTGAGTCAAGTATAGTTAGGCCTGCTATTGCTGCGAATAATTTTGAACTAAAACCTAACACTATTCAAATTGTACTGCAATTTGTTCAGTTTGATAGTTTGCAGGATGAGGATCCAAACACTCAATTGGCAAATTTCCTGGAATTCTGTGATATATTTAAAATTAATCGCATTTCCGACGATGCCATTCGTCTTTGGTTATTCCCTTTTTCATTGAGGAACAAAGCTAAACAGTGGTTGAACTCGTTACCACGAGGGTCGATTACTACTTGGGAACAAATGACCGAAAATTTTTTATTAAAATATTTTTTGCCGGCTAAAACGGCCAAATTACGTAATGATATTAAACTAAATCTAGATAGGTGCATATGAATTTAATTCTATGTTTAAGTGCTCATTAACTAGGCAATTTGATTTGGATTTGGTATGTTTATAATTTGGATTAAAAAGATGCTTTGATGACTTGTTTTGATGATATGAAATGTTTGAGAATTCTGCCTGTTTGATTAATAAACTTCGTTAATGCTTCGAAAACCTATTCCAGTGACGGATATGGGTTAGGGATGTTACAATAACCTTGGTCAAAACATTAAAAAACTACCAATGTATTTGTTGGATAGTGTGATAGATCTCCAATGAGTTTCCAAACTGATCGAGCTTTCGAAAATCTATAAAACATAGAAGAGTAAGCTCGTATAAACTTAAACAAAACTTACCATTTCTATAATGCAATTCATAGTTTAAACATAATTCAAGACCAATTTCATAACTCAGGATGAACCTATGCAACATCATAAATCTCACAAGTTAGTGTCCTTATACATGATATATATAAGATCAACCATAAGACTTATAATTCATCATGAACATATATAACATTTTTCATCATCAAATTTACCATGTAGTCATAATCCATTTCAATTTCATACTTACCACTTCGTTCCCTTTTCTTGCTCGTTGAACCAACTAGAATTATATCGAATACACGGGAAAAGCTCACACAAAGTGTACCTGTACATATAACCGTAACATTTCTTTTACATCATTGCTCACACGGGCTGTGAAATGGGCATGCTCACACAAGTTGTGAGTCAGTATGTAGCTAAATGATGCTACTCACAAGAGATATGGAGTATCTGCAAGAAATGCAAGACCTCAGCCATCGGTAGGACATTCAAGACCAACACCTAAAATATGAAATCTCTAATGACACGTCATTCGTATCCTAAGAATTCCTAAGGTTCAACCGGGACTCAATATCAGTCAATTCGTCATAGCATTGATAAGTTTATAATTCAATTCATTATATTTCAACAACATAACAAATATACAAATTTAACCAACATTAAAAATAGTTACAATTCATATGAACTTATCTCAACGACTAGGGCCGTGAAAGTTAAATCGAGCTATTCTGAAGCTTTAGGTTTGCCTCGATCTAGGTCCATACATGGTTTACCGTGATCTAAATAAATAATTTCAGTCCATTTAATAATTCTAGTTTTCAATTTAATCCATATTTCATATTCATGCAAAATTACCATTTTACCCCTAACCTTTTAACTTTTCACAATTTAGTTCTTAAGCTCATAAATTGAAATCTAAGCATTCTAATCCCTTTCATAAGCTAAAAAAATTTCTTAAGGGACCTAAACCAGCCCAAATAAATCATCATTTCATAAAATTAACATGAATTTTTTTCTATTTTTACAAACAAATCCCTAAATGCAAATTTTTATTAAAAATCACTTTACAAAACTTGGTTATTTCTTAACAAAGATACATAATATACCATTTAACATCAAAAACCATTCAATAACATTTATGGCATAACCCTCAACCTTTAACAGTTTTACAAATTGACCCTCGGGATAGATAGATTAAGCTAAAACGATTACAAAAACATAGAAATCATAAAAAAAAAAATGGGGCAAAATTACATACCATGCAAGTAAAATTCAAAACAAAGCTTTCTCCCCTCAACAATGGAGTATTCGACCAAGAAAAAGAAGAATGGAAAGATGATACCCTTTTCTTTTGTTTATTTTGGTTTTATTTACCAATTTACATTTTTGCCTTTTAAAAACTATTAAAATTTCAATAAAACCATGCCATATAATTCCACTAACTAATCAAATAGTCTAATTATCATTTAAGTTCATTTACTTCCATTTCCATAGTCATTTAACCCTTTTAACTAATAGAATTCAACTTTTATACTTTTTATGATTTAGTCCTTTTTAATTAATTAACTATATAAATATCAAAATTTCTTAAAGAAATTTAACACGACCTTAATATTATCCTATAGACTCAAAATAATAGAAAATAATAATTTACTCACTGGAATTGTGATCCTGAAACCAATGTTTCGATTTCATTGAAAGTGGGTTGTTACAATTTTTTAAGGTAGAAACTCATTCATGTAAAGAACAATAGGAAGGTGGATATTGACAAGATGAATATAGAAAACCTAGAAATGGCTTAGTTTTAAATCAACACAAAGGAGAAATCACCGTTGATGAAACCTCACAATGTGAGATTTTTATTTGTTAGTGTTTTGTACAAAATTCTTAAATTTAAGAGAAAATGTGAGATTCACATTTAACGGTGTTGGAGCAGATGAAAATTATTATGACTAATTTTGGCACATAAGAAACACATTCCCGTTTATTTAACAATACAAATGAAGAGTACAGCTGGTTATATATCATCCTCTTTGAACCACATAAGAAACAAACAAATTCACACTTCTTTATCATTACGACATAGCAAAAAGGAATAAGACGCCGGTTCAAGAGATGAAGGAAACTATTTTAATCAGCTGAAATGAAAAACTGGCCCATGTAGCCAAAGTCATCGATCTGCGCGAGGAACGAGAATTTTGGTTTGGTAATGTTTACCCTCCTGGTAACATTAATAGAGGTTATCTTGTATGCTAGAAGGATAATCGGCAATATTGAGAACAAATTATTATAACGGGAGACTATATCATATAAAAAGTTTACATTTTGATCCCATGACAATGAGGAAACATCAAATAAATACATGTAAGATCTCCCAAAGAAGGTAAGTGTTAGGAGAATAAAATAAGAGAATGAATGAGGTGGTAAGTGAAGTGCTGTTAAAAACACTGCTATCCAAAAGGTGAACGTGTTGAAAAACCAAAACGAGGAGTATTTATATATCCAATCATATTTATATATCCAATCATCTTGATCCGAAACGTCCATTGCCGGGGGACGGGTATGGGTGCAGTATTGATGTCGGTTTTATGCAAAAATGTGTCGGAATTGAGAGGCTGATCTTGACTCAAAGACACTTGGTATTTCATCGATGGACTGTCATCAGGCATCTTTGGAGGGTTTAAAGAGGCATCGTAAGTGGTTGTTATAATTAACACTGTCACTACTAGAAATGTGTTACGCATCTCATATGGCATACCCTTCTTTTGTCGAGCTGCTATTGTTGCCCATTTTTTACACCGTGACATCTTATTTTTTAAAGATTTGATGTGGAATGAAGAAATGGAGGTATTGGGAAGCGAGGAAGAGGAAGCACTCAAACCTCCTGCTTTGCTTAGCATATGTATAATCCTATCCGATTGCCTTTCATTCCATGGGTATCGTGATTGGATATCTAGTGCTGTCAATCCCTCCAAATTTTTGGCATTGATTTGGTCTCGCGGTGTGTGTTCCATCATGACTTCTACCACCTGTTAATTAGAATATTCCTATAAGTAACCCTTTTATCATACATATATACACATATATAACTCTGACTTAATGACAAAGATTAGCATATACCCGAGGTCTGTTTCTATTAGCTGCAATGTGTAGAACAGTGTTTCCATCAATTTCTACCCAACTTAATTGTTCTTTCTCCCAACGTTCGGCAGACTCATGGCGGCTTCTTATAAGCCACTCCACCAAGATTTGTAAAGCTTCAAACCTGTCATTTTTTACTGCAAGATGGAAAACCGTCTCATTTCGAACAGTCACATCTTCTATAGCCTCGGGACAAACCTCAAGGAGCTTGATCAAAAGATCAACATCTCCAGTTTGAACCACATGGTGCAGAGGAGTAAAACCTCCCTCCCTTTCACACGAGCAAGGCCATTGTCAAACTTGAGGAGTTGAAGCACTGCTTGGGTTCTGTTATTTTGCAGAGCCAGGTGCATGGGGCTAAACCCGGCTTGGTTTAGCTTTCTTGCAAACGATGGCTTTAAGTTCATCATCTCCATCATAAACTCAACACGGCCAGCAGCGGCTGCTACATGCAATGGAGTATGGGAAAAAGGCACATCATCAATAAGCTGTAAAACATATGGATTATGCAGTTTTAAGTCATACAAGACGTTTATATCTCCTGTTTGTGCAGCCTCTCTCAATATTATCTCATCCATAGCTTTTCTTTTTGGGGGTAATAAATTATGCAGTAAATTTTCAGATTACTGAAAACTAAGGAAATTTGCAACAAAACATGCACAAAGAAGAAAGAACTAGAAGAGAACATAGAAATGGAAATAGAACCTATATTTTCCGTAAACACATGTTTCTGATCTGACCACAACTTATACATGATTTGAACAATTAATACTCTAGTTTGAGGAAATAATTTTCTTCGAAGGTCCAAGGAAATTTCCAAGCAGCAATGTCATAGAAAGAAGGTATCCAATTGTTATAAACTAGATTTAAACTTTAAAATTTTAAAAATAAATAAATTAAATTTTTAAAAATAAAATTATAAATATTAAATTTTAATTTTGAAAGATTACAGCAATTTATAATATATTTTACCAATGAAATTTATTAAAACTTCAGAAAAGAAAAAGTGATTCACAACATTATCCTAGTATTAACTATATGATCAATATCAAAATTAAGGCAGATTCGCATCAATTCATGCAATTAGAGATTGCAGATTCGCACAAGCATATGGATGCTTTTATATTTAGTGGGGCTAGTGGGAACGGTTCAGAAATTATTAGCTCAGAGTCGTTGGGGGTTAGACGGGCCATTAATAAGTGGGCTAGTCGGAACAGTTCAGAAATTATTATCTCAGAGTCGTTGGGGGTTAGACGGGCCATAATAAGTGGGCAAGTATTACTATGACAGTTGGAGGATGACAACTCTCTCCAGTTTGTCGAAATCTTTTGGAAATTGACTTTTTATTTTTAAAAAATAAAAATGGAGTTGCCACTAATTATTTTTAATTAGGTATGATTGAATCACCTTTAAATTTTGTCATTTTAACAAAATATTGGATTTATTAAAATTATTTTCAGTCTATAAAAATCAAGAAATGAGTTCGGGAGTCGGTTACGTATGAGGAATGATTAACACACTCATAACGCCCAAAATTGGTACCTAATTAATTACTTGATGTCTTAGTGTCTAGAATTGAAAATTTGAAGAGAATTTAAAACACGATCCCCTCTTTGCATAATGTTATTTTATTAAGATATTGCTTAACTAAATTAAATTTAATGGAAAAGGCGTTATTTCGAGTTAATCGAGAAGAAAAGACCATGCCCCGTAAGTTAGGATACAATACCTCGAATCCTCAAAAACCAAAATAATTGTCATTTGATCATTACCTAAATCTTGCTTTTCGTTATTTTAAATAGGATATTCGATTACTTCGGTTCTAGGAAGATGTCATACTCCATAAGTTAGAAGCACAACTTCTCGAATCCCAAAAATAATGAGCATTGCCTCGGTTTTCAATATTTTCTATACATTAATTAGATAAAACAAATGTAACTTTTAAAACGATATACATTTAATTTATTTAGGCATGGTGTAAAATAAATAAATATATTTTAACATGATGGCATGGTGGTTAGCAAAATAAAGTAAAATAGTAATGGGTAGAAAAATGAAATGATGATATTAGAGTAATAAATAAATAAATAAATAAAAAGAGAAAAAAATAAAAAATAAAAAAGGTAAAATAAAAAATATTATGCTAGCGAATAATAATAATGCAACTATAATGATAATAAAAGTACATCAATTTATAGTACAAATAGCGATAATCATATCATGATTATTATCATAATAATAATAATAATAATAATAATAATAAGGATAAAATAAAAAATGCATAAAAAAGGAAATATAAATAACAAATTTTAAATGTTAAAATAAAAGATATAGTAAATAAAGAGGCAAAATTAAATAAATGAGGGATTAAATTGAAATTTAAACAAAACTTAAAGTATGAATTGCGAAATAAACAAAGAAAAGGGAAATAAAGGATTAAATTGATAACATAAAAAATCTAATGCCTAAATTATAAGAAGACAAGCTATAAAAGAATTAAATCAAAATGGGATAAAATGTACAGGGACTTAAAAGGTAATTATCTCATCCACATTTACACGTGTCATTTCCTCAAATGGTCTACAGTGGGTCAAGGGACTAAATTGCACTGGAGTAAAATAAAAGGGAAAAAATACAAATGAAATAATAAACTGTAGGACGAAATTGAAAAATAGTAAAAAAGCAAAAGGGTCAAAGAAACAATTAGACCCATCCCTTGAAAACACGCATATCCTAAGGGAACCCGGGTCGGGTCATTGGGTTGGCCCCAAAACGACGTCGTTTTAAGGATTTGGAACCACTACGAAATGGCGTTGTTTTACTAAGTCTATATAAATTAAAAATATTAAAAAAATCATTTCACAACCTATTTTTTTAAAAAAAATCTTCCTTCTTTTTTTTCTCTCAAGTCACTCCCTCGTTTGGCCAAGGGCCATCGGCGCTCCGCCATGGCCACCGGTCATCGGCAACGGTGGCCGTCGCCTTCGGTGGGAAGAGTTGCAAAAAAAATACCTTTTTAGCCCTCTTGACCCCGATATGAAGGTAATGCCTTCTAAACTTGAAAAGAAAAAAAAAACTAAAACTTATAGTAAACTTTCGGTCCTTCCCCTTTTTGAACGCACGCCCCCTTTTTCGTCGAAGCCCAGGTGGAACCATAGTGGGTTCAGCATTAGACAACTAGTGAGCGAATATTTGTTTCAATTTTGTTTTGCATGTAAAAACCATTAAGGACAATATACAAATGATATTAATGTAATTCATGAATAATTTTATTAAACCAATTTGTTCGAAAAAATTACAAGCATACAAACGAATATACTATACCTAAAGCACCAAATCCAATTGAAATTTGCAATGATTTGGGTAAAAATATTAGGCCTAAAAAATAAGCTTGAATATTCCAAGCACAAACCTAACTTGGCTCGACCATTTTTTTTGTAAGTTTGTAATGTTTTATATTTTTTTATATTTATATATTATGTTACTTATAAAGCATAAAAATTAAATCTATAGTAATATATAAAAATACTATAATGTAAACATTAAAAAATTTTAAGATAACTATATATAAAATATTAATAAATAAAAAATATATAAAATCATTAAATATTAAATTAAAAATAATATAAACATATAATTTTTCAAAA
Source organism: Gossypium longicalyx (assembly GCA_025698465.1). NCBI lineage: Eukaryota > Viridiplantae > Streptophyta > Magnoliopsida > Malvales > Malvaceae > Gossypium > Gossypium longicalyx. The sequence goes on from CM047004.1 coordinate 5,198,587, forward strand.
TTTTAAAAAATAATATGGACGGTCCTAAAATGGGCTTGAGTTACCATTTACAAATATAGATTAGTTTTAGAAAATTTTTAGGCCCATATTTCGGATCGAGTTAGGCTTGGGCAAATATAAAATGTGTTACTATCATGCTTAGGTCCACCCGAACACGGCCTGGCCAATCCCTGAACACCTCTAATTATAATTTATCTAATATTTTAGCAAGTTGAGATTGTAATTTACCTAGTATGCTGATTTTTTCAATATTATTTTTTTTCCTTAAATTTTTCATTCTATATTACGTTGTATAAGAACTGAGGTATCATTTAGTAATTAAATTAACGAATATAGTAATAGAATGATTAGATTGATATAACATCAGTAACTTGAGGATGTAATTAGAATGAAAGTTTGAGCCAATTTAGAATAAGGTTCACAGTTTGAGGATGATTAGTGCAATGAACTCAAATAATTAAACATATTTTAAAGTTAAAATATTTTGAAAGAATAATTTGGCCTTTGCTTTGAATAAAGTTGTTTTCAAGGTTTAAAATTTGTCTAAAATTTGTCTTTTCTTGAAAATACAATATATTTTGGCTATTACATTCAACACTTATTGAAATTAAATTAAAGACAATTATTTAAAACACCGAAGATAAAAATTTTTAATCATATAAGTGGAATTGAGATTTTACGATTAATTTTTAAATTGTATTTAAAAATTTCAGTAAACTTATGTGGAAAATAATCACTCTTAAAAAGTAGATATTGTAGAATGCTATTTTGGTTAATCACATTTAACGGTGTGGACCCGATGATATGTATTATGATTATTTTGGCAATTAAGAAATACATTCCCGTTTAATTAAATTAGAAATGAAATGGAAGTGACCACCGTGTCATCACCGGCTTTGGAAAGGCCAGGGTCGCCCATTCCTTCGGGGATTGAACGTGTGACAAGAAAGTTAGGAACAAAGATTCAGATATGAATTCCCCATATTTGGCAGGGGAAGACTTAAGGCAAAAGAAGGCTTCGTTTAAAGATAAACTCATGGCGAATGAAACAGATATAGTGGGATATTCTTGAAATTTAATGGAGAATGATGAATTGGAGTTCTTGGAAGAAGATGTTAGGGTTCCTATGGACGGACCATACCCTGAAATCTTCCTTTTTGACTGAATATAAGAAATGTTGGACAAAAATACAGAGCCCTTCTCAATAGAATCTAAGCCCTTTGGAAAAAAATATTATGCTTGAAAATTAGGTATGAACATTTAAGGCTTGAGTTCGACTAAATCCGACTATTTTTTTAAGTTTTTAATATTTTATATTTGTATATATTATATTATTTATAACACATAAAAATTAAGCATATAGTAATATATAATAGTACTATAATATAAATATTAAAAAAAAATCTTAAAATGACTATATATAACATATTAATAAATATATATAAAATTTTCCAATATTAAATTAAAAATAATATAAATATACAATTATTCATAATTTAAAAAAAATAATATGGGCTGTACTAAAATAGGCTTGGGTTAGTCATTTATAAATATAGACAAGTTCTGGCAAACTCTTAGACCTATATTTCGACCGAATCAAGCTTGAGCAAACATAAAATATGTTATTATCATGATTAGGCCTACCCTAAACTCTGCCCAATTGACCCATGATCGCCTCTAATTATAATTTATCCAGTATATTAGCAAGTAGATATAATAATTTATCTAGTATATTGATTTTATCAATATTTTTCTTAAAATTTTCGTTTTAGATTATATTATATAAGACCTAAGGTACCATTTAATAATTAAATTAATGATTATAGTAATAGAAGGAGTAGACTGATATAAGGTTAGTAGCTTGAGGATTGTAATTAAAATGATTTAAATTTTGAGACCAATTTAGAATAAGATAAATAGTTTGAGGATGACTAGTGCAATCAATCCAAATAATTAAATATACTTTAAAGTTAAAATAATTAAGAAGCTGAATCCAATAACTACTCCATCACCATCACTAGTACAAACCCCAAAACTTCATTACGCTTTTGGCATTTAGATTCGACGGATCCACTAAACTGGACACAATGTAAAAAGGAAGCCAATGTAAAAGATTATTATGAAGATAGAGAATTTTGGATTGGTACTGGTTACCCATCTGGAAACATGAAACATTAACTGCAATCGTACAAGCGAAGCTAGCAACGTTGAGAAGACAACATTACAATAGGAGGATAAAAAATATACGTTTTTATCTACAAAAATCCCGTAAAAAGCACTATGCTACTGTAAACGATTAGCGGGAGGGAGATGAAATATGTTTTGTTAATGTTTAGCAGCGTGGCAAAATCAAAGAGTAACTGGCTTGGTATTAGGAATAATAGCATGAATAAGAAGACAAAATTAAAAAAGGAGGTTACATCAAATAAAATGTGTGCGTTTTTTTTGGAAAACTCATATGAATGTTTCCATGACCATGAGGAAACTTCAAATAAATTTATGAAAGATATCCCAAAGGAGAGAAGTATTAGGAGAATCAACGAAGAGAATAAATTATGAGATGGTAGGAGAATTGCTGTTAAAAACAGTGCTGCCCAGAACGTCAAAGTATTGTAAAACCAAAACAAGGAGTATTCAGATGTCCCATAATCTTTTTTGGAAACGTCCATTGCGGAGGGACTGGGTATGGGTGCAGTATTGAAGTTGGTTTTGTGCCAAAATGTGTGGGAATTGAGAGGCGGCTGATCTTGACTTAAAGAGACTTGGTATTTCATGGATGAGCTGTTATCAGGCTTATTTGGAGGGTTTAAAGAGGCTTCGAAAGTGCTTGTTATAATTAGCACTGTCACTACTAGAAATGTGTTACGCATCTTATGTGGCATACACTTCATTCCTCGACCTGCTCTTGTTTCCCATTTTTGATGCCATGACATCTTGTCTATTAAAGATTTGATGTAGATTGAAGTGAAGGAGGTATTGGGAAGCGAGGGAGAGGAAGCACTCAAACCTCCTGCTTTGCTTAGCATATCTATAATCCTATCCGCTTGCCTTTCATTCCATGGGTATTGTGATTGGATATCTAGAGCTGTCAATCCCTCCAAATTTTTGGCATTGATTTGGTCTCGACGCAAGTGTCCCAACAATACTTTCACCACCTGTTAATTAGAAATTAATTCATGTAATTACCCTTTTATCATGTACATATCAATAATTGACTTGATTAGGAAAATTAGCATATACCCGAGGTCTGTTTCTGATAGCTGCAATGTGTAGCACAGTGTTGCCATCAATGTCTGCCCAACTCAGTAGTTCATTCTCCCAACGTTGGGCAGACTCATGGCGGCTTCTTATAAGCCACCCCACCAGGACTTGGAAAGCTTCAAACATGTCGCTTTTTACTGCAAGATGGAAAACCGTCTCGTTTCGAACAGTCACATCTTCTATGGCCTCGGGACAAACCTTAAGGAATTTGATCAAAAGATCAACATCTCCAGTTTGAATCACATGGTGCAGAGGAGTGAAACCCTCCCTCCCTTTGACACGAACAAGGCCATTGTCAAACTTGAGGAGTTGAAGCACTGCTTGGGTTCTGTTATTCTGCAGAGCCAAGTGCAAGGGGCTAAACCCAGCTTGGTTTAGCTTTCTTGCAAACGATGGCTTTAAGTTGATCATCTCCATCATAAATTCAATATGCCCAGCAGAAGCAGCTACATGCAATGGAGTAAGAAAAAAAGGCACATCATCAATACGCTGTAAAACATATGGATCATTCAGAATCAACTCATACAAGAGGTTAATATCTCCTGTTTGGGCAGCCTGTATCATCCTCTCATCCATAGCTTTTCTTTTGGGGTAATAAATTATGCAGTGAATTTTCAGATTACTGAAAACTAAGGAAATTTGCAACAAAACACAGAGAAGAAAGAACTAGAAGACAACATGGAAATGGAAATAGAACCTATATTTTCCGTAAACACATATATCTGATCTGATCACAATTTATACATGATTTGAACAGTACTGTAGTTCGAGGAAATAATTTTCTTCGAAGGTCCAAAGAAATTTCCAAGCAGCAAATCCACAGAAAGAAGGCACCCAGTCCCCACGAAATACACATTAAATAAAAAGGTTGATTTTTATACATGACATTTCCAACTATGAATTCTTGGACCAAACAAAAAGCAAGCTGAAGGAGTGATGAATGAATAAATTAATGCACTATTTGGTATATTGAATATTTTGTCTCATGTTTAAATTTGTGTTCTCATAGTATATTCAGGATATATTAACTATAGTCTTATTATTTACATCCCATGCTTGTTAGTCATTTAAGTATTAGCGCATTCTTTTGTTTTTCTCACCAACTCAAAAAAAAAAAAATAATAATAATAATAATTTTGTCACCTTACAAATAATATTTTTTTCTTACTCATCCCTTAAATCATTAATAGAATATTGATGCGATTTTTTATTGATATAATAACAAATTTACTCCTCAATGTTTACACATATTATTAATTTAATCATAATTCTAAAAAAATAACAAATTTTACCTTCAATATTTGCACATTATATTAATTTCGTCTTGATTCTAAAAAACTTCAAAATATATATATATATATATATATATATAAAACATCGAAAAGAAATATAAAAATTAAACAAGTAGATAAATATTCAAAACAATTTTAAAATAGGTTAAAATATGTTATAAATCTTTGTACTCTTCAAAAATTTGAAATTTAGTCCATCTACTTTTCATATTTCAAAATTCAAGTCTAATTGTTAACAATGTTAAATATTTTCTTTATAAAATTTGTTAGTGTGATATTTAAAAAAAAAAAAAACTCACTTGGTAGCCATGTAACCAAAAAAAATTACATTGTAATGAACTTGAATTTAACAAAAAATTTAATACTGTTAATAGTTGGATTTGAATTTTGAAATCAGAAAAGTAGATAGACTAAATTCTAAATTTTTAAACAACACAATAACTTATGACATATTTTACCCATAAAAATATATTAAAACTTCAAAAAAAAAAATAGTATGTGTGATTCACAGCCAACTATATCCACATCAAAATTAAGGCCAATTCGTTGGTGAATTAGGGAAATATATGATACATGTATGTTCAATTTTAGATTTTACTTATCTATAATTTATGTATAATATATGTGTTTAATTTTAAATTCTAAATTTTACTTTTTCATATCAAAATAATTTTAATTTTCTATCATATTATTAGATTTACATTTAAAAATAAAATAAGTTAGAGTAAAATAGAAATTGTAATAATTTTTTCATTTTAAAAATAATTATAATTTAATAGGATAATTGCACTTTTAAAAATAATTATAATTTAATTTACAATTATTAGTTAAAAAATTTTACTAATTTTGAAATATATATATATATTATTTGAATAGAAAATTAAGTATAAAATAAAGAAAAAAATTATAAAAATTTTGATATAAAAAAGAAGTTAAGCATCCATATCTGTAAGCACTCACAAACATCACAATTCTTGGCTGTTGGGTATAGTTCCCTGTTGCAACTCCTTTTATGGTGTGATTCCTTGTCTCTTCAAACTTTTTTACATTCCCAATTTCTTATTTTATAATAACTGTCATGACATACACCATAAAAATATTCTATATATTTGCAAAAAAAAAAAAAAAAAAATTCCAAATTCGTTGATTGTATCTTTTCAAATTAGAATTTTTTACAATAAATAAAAATGCCAAAGTTGAAAATTTTTCAAATTTTAAATTTAAATTCACTCAATTAAATAAATTTATATCCATTTTAATTTTAAAGGACCAGAACCAAATACGAAAAGTTTGAATTCATATTTCTAAAATATAATACGACATAATAGATCTTGATTTATTAATATTTATATCATATTTTTGGTCATAACACATTGCACATTAAATTAAAATATTTTTTTTTGTAATTTTGAGATTTAATCGCTATTAAAATTATGAAACAAAATATATTAATATTAACAAAATATATTTTTAATTAAAATAAAATAAAGTACATTTATAACTATGAAGGTTCTTTCTTCTTCTTCTTTTCTTTAATTTATTCTTCAAATTTTCTTCACATATGACATGCGTAAGAGCTTTATCTAATTGTCTAGTTGGGTCAATCATTCTTTAACTATTAGCCTTTTCAATAAAATAAATAATGATTTATTTTCTTTTCATGGTATCTAGGTGGCTTCCTCGTTCATACCACGGGGCACCATTTTCTTTAAACTTTTGACTATCAAAGGCATAATCGAATTAGGACTAAATGGTTAAAAACTAAAATCCATGGAAGAAGCAAAAATATATACTTAAATTACCTGCCTTTTCTAACTTTATATTGCTTCTTTGTCGACCAACATTGACGGACCATACCAGTCTTTAATTTTTGAATCAATCACACCCTTCCAATTTTTAAACCTTCATTATAAAAATGTTATTAAATATAATTTCATGAAATATAAAAAAATTTGGAAGATTGAAATATCATTAATTTTAAGTCCATTCTCTTGAAAAGAAGAAGAGATTGTATAAAATTATTTCATACAATCACTTCTCGTTTCATGAAATAAATATTATCAAATTAATGTTATCTTGTTAGAATCTTAGAGTATGAACATATAAAAAATCAAGATCATAAATATACACACATTTGTCTGTCTTTAGTTCTCTCTTTCTTTGATTAAAGTTCTCTAAGTGACCTTAAACGAAAGAGAACAGCATCGCTTCTTTTCTTTTCAAAGTGGCTTTTTGTTCGCACTAGTGGCTTTCATTTGTTTAAACTTTAAACGTACACTATCAAAATTTTATAATAATCCTCCACTAATGGCCAAACCCAGAAAGATATACATAATTCGTCTGCCATTTTCTATCTTTGTATTGTTTCCTTGTTGGCTGCAGTTGACAGACCATACAATATCAGTTGTTTCCTTTCATTTTCTCTCTTCCTATTGTTCATTGATCTTTCATCCCGGCATGAATGAAAATCTAAGAAAGGCTGCTCGTACAGGAAAGGTTAACGAATTATATAGAGTAATTCAAAGAAATGGAAATGTTTTGAGGCGTGTTGATGAGGTGGAGTTTATGGAGACTCCATTACATATAGCTGCAGAAGAAGGGTGCATCGAGTTTGCAATGGAGATGATGAAGTTAAAGCCATCATTTGCTCGAAAGCTAAACCACCAAGGTTTGAGCCCACTTCACATTGCAGTTAGAAAAGGGCATAAAGAGATGGCACTCCGCTTATTGGAGATCGATAAACATCTTGTTCGTGTCAGAGGAAAGAAAGGTGAGACTCATTTGCACTACTTATGTAAAGTTGGAAACCAGCTTGGTCTGTGGATACATTTCTGGAAGCTTCTCCTGATTGTATCCAAGATGTTACGATTGAGAATCGCACTGCTTTGCATATTGCAATCCAAAACAATAGACTGGACGTTCTTCAACTCCTAATTCGAACGCTTAAGAGGAAAGACTATTATTGGGAAGTGGTGAACCGGAAAGACAAAGATGGCAACACTGCACAACACATAGCCACTATCCATAACCAACCCAAGGTTCGACTCAACTGCTCCAATAGTAATTAATATTACATAGATTATTTTTTTTACTTCACAGACATGATTAATTGATTCTAGCCTTTTTATATCCTAAACTATCAATTGAATAGGTGCTTAAACTACTATTAAATTGCAAGGCTGATAAGCATGCTACCAATCAAGTTGGTTTGACCGCACTGGGTGTTGCACAACAACATAATAACAGAGAAAACATTGCTATTCTGCAAGGCTGCTTTATTCCAGTAGTTTCAAACTTTAAACGTAAGTTGGAGAAACAAATTGTCATGTATGTGACAAAAGCTTCACTACTAGTTTTTCAAAATATGGACGATATATCAGCCGATGACCGCAATGCCTTGCTAGTCATTTTAGGACTGCTTCTAACTGCAACCTACCAAGCCACTCTAAGCCCACCTGGTGGCGTTTGGCAAGGTGAAAATACCTCAAGATCCAAAGGATCATTTGATGAATGGGTACTAGGGAAATCAGTCATGGATGAATCGGAGTTTCTTCTCTTCTATATTCCAACCTATCTAGTGTTCCTCGTAACATTATTCCTAACACTAGCTCTACTCAAAACTTTCCCCATGAGTTTAGGACTGCACTTCAAGTACTATTAGCGTTTCTTGCAGTGTCCTTCGATGAATCAATATCTTACATAGCCCCCACCCATTTAACATATGCAATTCTTAATATATTTTCAGGAATCCTTTTCCTTCTAATGTTGTTCATGTGTATCGTATGTCGGGTGTCAAAAATTAGTGTTTCAATAGTGGGATGTTGGATATTCCCTTCAATCTTATATTATTTAGGAAATGGAATAAGCATGGGTGTAGCACAAGGATTATTGTTATTCCCTATTTTATATGATGAATTCTGGAAAGGAACCATTTTCGTTGTCTGCTATTGTTTATTTGTAAGTGTTGATGTTTTCGATAATGGTATTAACTTGATGTACTTTGGTGCCTTTATAGGATGTTGCCTATTTCTTAGTCTAGGTAGATTATGCACAATGTAGTGTACTGAATTTTGTAACATCCATTTATAATATGTCAATATAACATCTCCTTTATTTTATTTTAGTTTTTTGTTGTTATTTTTTTGAATGGGTTTATTTTATTTATAATTAAATTAGATATATAAATGGATTAGAATCTCTCCAATGTGAAAAATAGTAAAAATCATAAAAAAAAATTGCAAAAAATTTCTTTAAAATACCAAAAAGTTGTAAATTTCTTTCATAAAAGTCTAAAATTTTCTAAAAGACTCTAAAATACACAATGTTCTCTAAAAAATTTCATATAAATACATTTTATTCTAAAGATAATTATTAGATATATAGATAATAGAATTTTTTTTAACTCCACTGTTGAGATTTAAATAAATATAGTAATAATATTTATTATTTTTTAAAAGGTTTATATATTGCTGTAATTCCATTTTTTTTTTACTTTCTTGCATTTAAATCGATTGCCTTTTTTTTTCTTTTTGTTGATGTATAATATATGTTTATTAAATTTAAATTTATCAAATTATCACTGCTGGCATGACATTTCTATAGATAAATAATTTTTTAAAATTATCATTATAATTTAAATTATTGAAGAGATAATAGTTAACTTTTAATATAATTGCTAAGTTTCCATAACAAATTCAATAGTAAAAGAAAGCATCTTTTAGTTTATATATTAAAGAGATATTTTTTAAAACTGGCAAATTAAGTTTTTATATTGTCGTAACCATTTTTTGTAAAACGGAGATCGATTTAGGTTTTTGAAAATGAAAAAACAAATAGAGGAGTCGCCACCAATCTTTTTTGACGAGGTGTGATCAGGTCACCTTAAATTAATCATTTTAATAAAAGTTAAGATTTACTAAAACGATAATTTTTGGTCTACGAAAATCAAAAAATGAGTTCGGGAGTCGGTTACGTACGAGGAAGGATTAGCACCCTCGGTATGCCCAAAATTGGTACCTAGTTGATTAATTAATGTCTTAAGATCGAAGATCGAAAATTTGAAAGGATTTGAAATACGATCCCTCTTTAAAAAAATGCTCAAATGTTAAAGACCTTTTCGTCTCAAAACATAAAATGCCACATCCAGTAAGTTAGGACACGACATCTTGAATTTTTGAGAGCGAGCTTGCCTTTTATATATAAAATTTGCGTATTTTAATTTATTAAAAGGGTATTCGGTTATTTAGAGTAAACAAGAGAAATCGAAACCCAGTAAGTTAGGGCACGTTTTCTCGAGTTCTCAAACATCGAATATTGTTTTTATTTTAAAACCAATTCTTATCTCGAGGTGACAAAATGTCACACCCGGTAAGTTAGGGCATAACACCTCGTTTCTTTGAGAATAAGCATTTTCAAAATTCGTATAGCGATTTAAAAGAGTATTCCGTTATTTTAGGTTAAATGAGAAAAATCGAAACCCAGTAAGTTAGGGCACGATTATCTCGAATCGCCAAATACGGTATATCGCTTTTATGAAAGAATTATTTTAAAGCAGCGAGTAAAAAACATGATGCGATTTGTAGGAAATTACGATATTAATACGTTATAATAAATGTGACAATGCCGAACATAATAATACGAGCAGCTATGGAAGATGGAATAATAATAAGGCTGGTAAGCAAGCACAGGAGGAGAATAAAATGATCGAATACGCAAGTAAATTAATAAGTAAATAAATGAATATAAAAAGATGACAAAATGAAATAACAACGATAACGTGAACGATAATAATGATATAAGTATATATTAAAATACGAACGTAATGATAGAAGCAATAAGAAATGTATAAAAGAGACATATATATATATATATATATATATATATATATATATGGGAATAATAATAGCACAATATTAACAGATACATATGTATAGTATATATAAAAGGTATATATAATGTAATAATAAAAGATTTGCATAGCATATATATATATATATTGGTAATGATAATACAAACAATGAATGATTTAAGGTTTGAAATTATTTACAAAGATATAAATAAAGATGTGATGAAAAATGATAATACGAGTAGTGATGTATAAACAAGATAAGTATGCTAAAATGCCTATATATATATACATATTAGTGTAAAAATAATAGCATATAAGCAAACACAGAAGGAAGAAAGTATGATAACAGTAATAATACGATAGTAATAATAGTAAAAGGTATAATGATGATAATAATAATATGATAATAGTGATATTAATAAACATTATATAAATATATTTTGAAGATAAATATGTGATAATATTTATAAGATATACATGATACACATAAAGAAAAATATACATATACATAATATAGCAAAATGTAGGCATAATTTACATAAAAATATATGTATGTGAGGTTTTTTTAAAAGAACAAATATACGTAATAATAGAAATAAAAATATATGTAGTATTAAGAATATATATATACGGGATGCATACGTGAAATAAGCATGTAATAGTTATTATATAAAAAAATGCATAATAGAATGTATGAATAATATAATATTTATAGTATACATAAAAACATAATAAGGATATGATATATGTAACATAGTATAATATACATGTTCATAATATGGAGTATTATATGTATATATTAAAAGGATGTATATACGACATACAGGTGCATTAACAAAACAATAATACTAAAAACTATTAATAATTTGTGAAGGTATACGTAATATAATGAAAATTACATAGCATATATATATCTATTAGTAATAATAATGGTAATAATAAAACTTTACATACATTAGTAATATATATGATAATAACAATAAATATAAAAATAGGAAATAATAAATTGGTAAAAAACGTTAACAAAAATAGTAATAGCGATAATAATAATTTATGATAATAAAAATTTATAATAATGGTAAAATAATAATAATGATAATGATAATAATAATAATAATAATAATAATAATAATAACAATAATAGTAATAATGATAATAATAGACTTAGTAATAAAATGGCTTTAGAATAAAATAAGTATAAGTACAAATATGATGATGATGATAATAATAATAATAATAATAATAATAATAATAATAATAATAATAATAATAATAATAATAATAATAATAATAATAATAATAATAATAATAATAATAACAATGATAATAAGCTTAAATAAAAAATGATACAATAAAAAAAATGATTAATTTAATGTTGAGGGAATGAAAATAAAAAAGGGGACTAAAAACTGAAACAAAACATAGTTTTTGGGCCAAATCAAAAAAATAAATATAAGGGAAGGGATCCACTTGGAATGCGCGAATGACATGGGGGACTAAAAAAGGAAATTTTCCTTTCCCCAAAACACTGCACTTTAATCTGGACCAAAATGTAAGCGAAAAAAATCAAAGGGGCGAATTTAAAAGCATAATAAACTTAATTGCAAAATGATAAAAAGCGGAGGGACCAAAAGTGAAAATAGCCCCTCCGCTTCAAAAACACGCTGATCCCATGCCTGCCGGGTCGGTCGGCCCGCCCCCCCCAAACGCGTCGCTTTTATGCTTGGGAGGGAGGGCCAAAACGGTACCGCTTTTGGTACCATTATAAAACCCCAATTTTTCTTTTGCTGCTCATTTTTAGTTTGCTTTAGAAAAAAAAAAAGGATTTCTCTCTTTCTCTGGGGGATCCCAAAGATCCGGCCAGAGAGGGCCGCCACATACCACACGCTGCAGCGGCGCGCCACCACACGCGTGCACGTGGCGGAAAAGGTAAAGTTTCTTCCCTTTTTTTTATTTATTTTTATTTTTTATATTATCTTATATATTTTATATGTTTATAATTTATATACGCAAATAGGAGATTCGAAAAGAAAAAAAAGAAAAAAAAAAGGAAAAAAAAAGAAATAGATCGAAGATGTACCGAATGAAATCACCCTTGTCTTCTTGATATCTGATTCTTGATATTTGTTTCCGATTTAGTGTTTTTTTTTGATTTTTGCTTGTGTTTCAGAGTCTAAAATATTGTGTTTTTTTTATTTCTCTACTACCCAAAAAAATACATTGTTTTGGATTTGGCCTTTAATAGGCATTTTCTACAACTTGTTTCTGCTTTCTGTCTTGTTTCGTTAATGCCTGCAGGTGAAGAGGCAGTGGAGCAGCGTGGTGATGGGACAGAGGGCGGTGGAGGATGGGACAAGGCAGAGGCGGCAGCAACTTGGGGGGCTAGGGTTTCTCAATTTTGTGTTTGGATTTGGGTTAGTATTTTAGGTCTTGGGCCCGGGCAAATGGGCTTGTACATATATAATTGTAAAAAAGGTAATATATAAATTTTATATAATATTTTTTCTAAATTAAAAAGTTTTTCTAACCCGTGCTTCTCTTGAAAAAAAATGGTGCTATATCAAATAATAATCCAAGTAAACATTCCCTTTGCTTTTTCACTTTACCTTTATAATGATGAAGGTTCTTTTTTCTTCTTCTTCTTCTTTTTCTTCAAATTTTCTTCACATATGACATACGTAAGAACTTTATCTAATTGTGTAGTTGGGTCATTCTTTAACTATTAGCCTTTTCAATAAAATAGTAATGATTTCTTTTCATGATATCAATGTGGCTTCCTCGTTCACACCACGGGGGGCCATTTTCTTTAAACTTTTGACTATCAAATGTTGGTAAAACAACCAAGAAACAATGCTCAAAGAAGAGTAAATGACAGAATAGAAAATGCAGTGTTTAAATAATGCTAGTGGTAACTAAAAAAAGTTAAAAATTAGGAACACTAACCCATGATCAGATTTGGTGCCAGAAAAAACTAACAACTAAACAATCAAATCAGAATAAGATTTTCTTAATATCCACTAACTGATAAAGATAAAAACATATACTAATTATAGCAATAAATAACATTTTGAATCATTATTTTTTCAACACTTCCCCCTTGATTCAAAATCACATACTCCAAACTCTGATTTGAAAAAATGATGATTGGCCTAAGTAAGAGACTTTGTAAATACATCAGCCATATGTTCATTTGTGTTGCAAAATTTCAGTGCTATCTGTTGATCACCTACAAGCTTCCGAATAAAATGATGATGCACATCAATGTGCTTAGTCCTTCCATGAAAAGCGAGATTCTTTGTCATTGCAATTGTGGATCAATTGTCACAAAAGATTTCAGTTGCTTCTTTTTGCTCAAGACTAAAATCACTAAGAAGTTTTCTTAGCCATAAAGCTTGTTGTGCCGTTGTTGTTGGTGCTACATATTCTGCTTCAGATGATGATAAAACTATTGTTTCTTGCTTCTTTGAACTCCATGTTACTGCTCCAGAACCAAAGCTAAAAACATTGCCAGGAGTGTTTTTCCAATTATCTAAACAACCTGCCCAATCACTGTCAGTGAAACCAATTAATTTGAAATTTGATACTTTGTAGTACCAAATACCAAAATTTACAGTTCCTGCAACATAACGAAGGATTCTTTTTGCTGGTCCAAAGTGTTGTTTTGTAGGACTTTGCATAAATCTGGACACAACATTAACACAAAAAGCAATATTAGGCCTGGTGTGTGAAAGATAATTCAAACCACCAGTTAAACTTCTGAACAATGTTGCAACATGCCCAAATCTGTCATCTCAAATTTTTTCACCATACATGACTTCAAATCATCAATTAACAACTTTAAGGAATCCAGATAAATCATATCATCGACATAAAGACAGATTATCAAAAAATCTCCATTACCTCTCTTCTTCAATTAAAAAGTAGGCTCATTTTTGCTTCTAGTGAATGAATTGTTCTAAAAGAATGAATCAATCTTGCTGTACTAGGCACATGGAGCTTGCTTCAACCCATAAAGAGCTTTTTTTAATCTATAAACTTTACTTTCATTGCCACAGACTACAAAACCTGGTGGTTGTGACACATAAACCTCCTTCACAAGATCACTATTCAAAAAGGTAGATTTTACATCAAATTGATGCACAGATAATTGCAATTGAGCAGCCAATGCTAAAACAACTATTACAGTTTCAAAACGAGCAACAAAAAAATATGATTCTTCTAAATTAATACCTTGTTGTTGTGAGTAACCTTTTGCCACAAGCCGAGCTTTATGCTTTTGGATACTTCCATCTGCATTATACTTTGTTCAGAATACCCACTTTAGTCCTACAACATTCTTGCCTTCAAGAACATCAACCAAATCCCATGTTGAATTTCTTTTAATGGCATGCATCTCCTTCTTCATAGCAATCCCCACTTTAGTCCTACAACATTCTTGCCTTCAAGAACATCAACCAAATCCCATGTTGAATTTCTTTTAATGGCATGCATCTCCTTCTTCATAGCAATCTGCCATTCAGGTTGTTTTATAGCTTCTTCAAAAGAATTGGGTCACTAACCAACAAGGCGAAGTCACATGACGCATTAATTTCTCTAAGAGACATGAACCTTCTTGGTGGTGTTTCACTTTCACTACTGTTTTTGGAGGCATGGGTTGCTATAGAATCAAAACTAGAACTTCTAGTAGCATTAGGAGAGGAAGGAGCTAAATTTGTGGGTGATGAAGGAACTGAATTTGCAAGCTGTTCAACTTCAAAATCTGCTAGTGCTGGAATTTCATTCATCATCCCTCCCTTGTTAAAATTTAGATTTACATCTATCTCTTCATTAAATACAACATCCCTGCTAATTATCACTTTACCACTTATAGGATTATATAAACGATATGCTTTAGATTGAGAACTATAGCCAATGAAAATGCATTTTTGGGATTTTTCATCAAGTTTAGATCGAGAAGTAACTAAAACATATGTTATACAACCAATGACTTTTAAATGGCATACCCAAGGTTTCTTACCCATCCAAGCTTTAGAAGGTGTCTGATTAAGAATAGCCCTTGTTGGTGAGATGTTCAAAAGGTACACTGCTGTTGCAATTGCTTCTCCCAAAAAATGATCTAGGAGTTTTTTCGCTTTCAACAAGCTTCTGGCCATTTCTACAACAGTACGATTTTTTCGTTCCACAACTCCATTCTGTTTTTGTGTGTATGTTGCTGTAAGTTCCCTCCGAATCTCATTCGCATCACAAAAAACATTGAAATCATTAGATAAAAATTCACTACTACGATCACTTTGAAGTGCTTTTACGCTTCTCCCACTTTGTTTCTCCACCAATGCCTTAAATTTCTTGAAATTCTCAAAGGTTTCAAACTTGAATTTCAAAAAATACACCCAATTCATGCAATTGTAGTCATCTGTAAATAATAAAAAATAGTGATTGCCACCAAGTAACTCTGTTTTCATAGGTCCACATAAGTCAGTATGCACAAGTTCAAGATAATTAGATGCCCTCCAAGATTTTCCAATGGGAAATGACTTCCTATTCTGCTTCCCATAAACACACCCTTCACAAAAATCAAGTTCACCAATGTTCGATAAGCCAAGAATCATTACCTTTTTTTTTAAGAAGTTTCAAGCCATTCAAATGCAAATGTCCATAACATAAATGCCACAAATTAGCCTCATTATCCCTCCTAGCAAGTAAGGCCTTATTCACTACATTTGAGACATCAAGAGGAAACATCCTATTTTGAGTTATATGGACGGTCTCTATGATCTGACCAGATTTTTTTTATCATGAATAGCACATAAATCACCATCAAACACAATAAAATACCCACTAGTCATTAACTATCCAATGCTCAATAAGTTATGAGCTAAACTAGGCACAAATTGCACATTAAAAAGAAGTTTGACATCACCTTGTACGGTTTTAATGGAAATTGTACCTTTTCCTTCAACTTTCATCTACTTGTTATCTCCAAGTCGGACTTCACTTTTCTGTGATTCGTCAAGCTCTTTGAATAATGATTTGTTTCCAGACATATGATTAGAGCAACCACTGCCTAAAAACCATACATTGTTTCTATTGTTGTCATATTGAATTAGAGAACGGACCATGAACAATGAGGTTTCCTTTTCTACATTCTCTGTAAAATGATACTGCTTCTTTTCTTCTCTTTGTTTGGCCCAACAATCAGCTTCTTTGTGTCCCATTTTGCTACAGTATCTGCATTGAATTGAACTTTTGTAAGGTTTAGTATATTGGCCTCTACCTTTGCCATCGCCACAACTATGTCCATGAAAGTCATGCCTGCCTTGTAATGACCCAAATTTTACGAGTATCGGGAAATTAAATTTTTGGGTCTCCATTTCTGAAAAATAGATTCGTAGATATTTATTAAAAATATTTACGAAGTTAATCGAGTGGTTAATTAGAGTTTAATTAAGTGAATTAGCTTAAATTAAGGATAATTGGATAAAAGGATTGAATTGAATGAAATGTGAAAGTTTAATTATAGAATAAAGAAAATTGAAAAGACTAAATAAGTAAATAAGCCAAAAAGAGTGCCAAGTGTATGGCAAAAATAAAATACAAGTGTAATAAATATAATACACACATTTGTAATACATGTATGTATTTGCTTATTATTTAAGTAAATATTAATGTATTTATTATTATTAAATTGATATTATATGATAAATAAATAAAAGTAAGACAAATGTGTGGTAATGATTGGGTACAAGTGTATTAAAAAAAATACATACACTTGTAATGCTTGTATTTAAGTATTAATAGATATTAATTATTTATAAAAGGTATTTATTAATTAAATAATTATATTATAAGATTTTTATGTGAAAAATAAATAAAAAGTTGACAAGTGTATGGTATGTATAGTGACATGTGTAATATTAGTATATGTACATTTGTAAAATACATGTATATTTACTTATTACATAAGTATATTATTAAATTATATATTAATATTAAGTAAAAGATATTTATATAATAAATAGATATTTTATAGCTATTATTAAGTTATTATAATATATATATATATATATAAATA
Organism: Gossypium longicalyx; assembly: GCA_025698465.1. NCBI lineage: Eukaryota > Viridiplantae > Streptophyta > Magnoliopsida > Malvales > Malvaceae > Gossypium > Gossypium longicalyx. Next base: position 5,216,060 of record CM047004.1, read on the forward strand.
TATATATAAAGTTAAAGGAATAAAAAGAAAAAGAGAATGAAACGAAACAGAGAGCAGGGGAAAGAAAGAAGGAAGGAAGAAAGAAAGAAAGAAAAAGGGAAAAATTAGGACTTTAAGGCTTGAAAGTTAAATAGGTATGTTAATTTAGCCATTTTTACTTGATTTTGATGTTTTAGAAACTTTAGAACAAGGTTTTGATGAAGTTAAGTTGATATTTTGAAAGTTATTAGATTATTAGACATTGTTCATGTTGAACAAGAAAATGAATTAAGGGCTAAATTGATAGAAATTCAAGTTAGAAATGAAATAAGAATTGAATTGTAAAGTGATTCATAAGTTTTATGCTTTAAGGATTAAATTGAAAGAATTTCGAAATTATGGTTTTATGATGAAAAATAGATAATTATGTCTAAGTTTGGTTAAAAATTGAGTAGAAATAAAGTATGAATTAAGATAGAAAAGTAAGTGAATTTAGTTAGGATTAAATTGAAATTAAAAGTAGAAAATCAACATTTTGTACTAAGATTATTTTGGACAGCAGCAGTAGTCTAAATTTGAAAAATCACCAAAAATTGTAGAAATTGAATTAGAGAATGAATAAAATATGGAATTAAATCTTATTGAATGTAGTTTCTTATAGAAGAAACGGTATAAGCAATTGAATTGTAAATTATGAGATATAATGAATTTTGTGAGACAAGGTCAGAATGAATTCGGGTTCCCCTGTTCTGACTTTGGAAAATCACCAAAAATTGGAGAAAAATAATTAGAGGCTTAAAGTTATATTTTTAGAATCTATAATGTGTCTATTTTCAGGAGAAATCAACGGGAATATTATCCAAGTTCTGTACTGTGAGATAATTAATTTTTAGTGAAGAAGGGTCGAAACTGTCAGACAGCAGAATATGTGTGAATTTAAATAATAAACTGTACTTAATGGCTAAACGAAAAAATTCTGAAAATTTTATGGTAAGAAGATTTGTGAGTCTAGTTTCAGGAGAAATTAGCGGATCTTAATTTAAAATTTTGTAACTCAAGATATAAATTAGTAATGTATTAATGATTATGAATTGTATTACTTTCGTAGTCAATGTGGTACCGGAAATCTCGGCTAAGAAAGGACAAGACAAAGTCAACGGGAGTTAGCTCAGAAACTACGGTTTGTATTTCTATAATCCGAACCTAGTTATTACTTGTTATATTTTATTCAATGCTTTTAGTGAATGTTGAAGTGAGAATTATTGTGTTTGGTAATGGAAGAGGGTTGATTTGGTATGTTATGATTTTATTAAATTAATATTGAATTATATATTGATTGAATTTATTTTGATTGAATTATATAATAAATATGATTTATGTAAAAATTTGAATATTGAATGAATGTTACATTGAAAAAAAATATATTGATTGGAAATATGAGGAAATTGATATGAATATATGAGATTTGTGATATTTAAATATTTGATATTGAAAAGTAAATTGAATTGTGTTGAATTATGAATTAATATGAATAATTGAAATATATTTGTTGAATTGAATGAAAATGTATGAAATTATGAAAATGTGTGAATATACGTGATTATTAGAATGGTATATTGGTGAAAAAATTATTGAAATTGGAAAAGTAAAATAATACCCTATTAACTTGTCGGACTAGATTGGATATAAATGGCATGCCATTGGATTTGTGATGTGATGAGGAGATTTGTAGTTTGGCCGAGAAGATGTTTCTGTTATTATATACTTCGGTTTGTCCGAAGAGGCATTTAATGCCTTATTTGTGTGTTTGGGAGGATATATTATACTGGTGTGTTATGGAGGATTTATAATATTCCGGGTGTGTTTGGGTTGGATATTCTGGTGTGTTTGGTTGGATCCGTGTATCCGTCTGAGTCCGAGTCATGTTAATATAGGTTATTAAATATAACAGTGATCAGATTGTTACTAAATGAAGAATTGAAATGTGGACTGAAACACACGAATCGTATTATACATTGAAGCTATCTGGGATAGCAAGTCGATTTGATATGAATGGTAATGACTATTATTGAAATGGATATGTACAGTACATTGATTGAAAAGTGAATAGCTGAATATAGTTTATTGAAATTAAACAGTGAATTAAAGTATAATTGAGACAAATGAATCATGTAGCTCTGGATTGGATAAAAGTGAATATTATAATTGTTTAATGACTTGTGAATAAATTGTGGAAAGCTATTTAGGTTAGTAAATGAAAAGAATGGAATAAATAATAATGGCTTTATTTAAGAATTGAACAATTATGTTATTGTGTTTATTATATGATTTGTATAGAATTTATATGGTAAGTAGTTGAAATTTATCAATGAAATAAATAATTAAATAATTGTAATTGTTACTATGATCGTAAGTATTTGTTATATTATTAAATGTTCGGATTATAGAAATACCATCGAGTATACCTATACTCAGTGTGCACGTTTGTTTCCGCGCGCGTTGAGTAAAGATAGAACGTTGAATCAAATCCCAGCCGATCCTCGAATTCAATAAGGTAAAGTCTATTAATTATTGGTAATGGCATGTACCTAGGGTGTCTTATGTGTGTGTCATTTTGAAATTTTAAATGTAAGGATGTAATAAATAGATTTAGGTTTGGTTCTGATATATAATAGAATTAAATATTGGATAATATGTAAATGTTTAAATTTGTCAAATTATGAGTGTATCTGGTTGTGTTGGTATTTACGTGTTTATTAATTGTAAATGTCCGATAGGTCCGGTAATGCTCCGTATCCCTGTTCCGGGGACGGTTTACGGTTAGGGAGTCTTACATGCCTTTAGAGGATTCTTCCTTCACTTGAAAAACTTTTTCCTTAGAATTTTCACAAGACTTGTTAAGTCTAGCTTCATGGGCTATCAAAGAACCCATCAATCTATCACAAGTATAAGTGGACAAGTCCTTTGTTTCTTCAATTGCAGCAACAACATGATCAAACTTTGATGTTAAGCTTCTTAACACCTTGCTCACAACAATTTCATTACTCAAAATTTCACTATAAGATCGGATTAGATTAACAACCCCAAATACTCTAGACAAGAGTTCTTGCACTGATTCTTTATCTTTCATAATTAAAGTCTCAAAATCACGATGAAGAGTTTGTAATTTTACAGTTATTACCTTCTTGTAGCCCAAATATTCTTGCTTCAAAATCTCCCATGCTTGTTTAGAGGTGTTTGTTGTTGAAATTTGAGAAAATATGTTATCCTCAAGTGCTGACTGGATAAGCATTAGTGCTTTTGCATCCTTCTTACGATTTTCTTTTAGTCGTTAGTCAGGCTTTGCTGGTGCCGAATCAGGCTCTTCATACCCATGTTCCACCAAGTCGCATAGTTCTTGAAACTTGAACATCGTTTTCATCTTAAGACTCCAAAGATGATATTTTTCACCTTTGAAAATTGGGATTAGCGGTTGTGCTGCTGGGTTGGTTCCACTATTCGCCATGAGTCACTCAATTTGGGATCGAAACCTAATTTACTGATACCACAAATGTTAGTAAAACAACCAAGAAAGAATGCTCAAAGAAGAGTAAATGACAAAATAGAAAATACATTGTTTATTTCTCAATGAAAAAGAACAGAGCATATGGTTTAAATAATGCTAGTGGTAACTAAAAAAGGCTAAAAATTAAGAACACTAACCCATGATCAGATTTGGTGCTAGATAAAACTAACAACTAAACAACCAAATTAAAATAAGATTTTCTTAATACCCACTAACTGATAAAGATAAAAACATATACTAATTATAGGAGTAAATAACATTTTGAATCATTATTTTTCAACATCAATGGCATAATCCAATTAGTACTAAATGATTAAAAACTAAAATCTATGGAAGGAGCAATTCTTTTAACCTTCACCACTACCAATAATATATACTTAATTTGCCTGCATATTCTTACTTTATATTATTTCCTTGTCGACTGCTTTGACGGACCATACTGGTCTTTATAAACAGTTCTCCTTGCAATTTTGTCTCCTACTATCAGTCGATCCCTTCCTCACAGTTGCTATTACAGGAAAGGGTAGTGAAATTGTATAGATTAATCTAAAGTGATGGAAATATTTTGAGTCTGCGTTGAGGAGGTAGAGTTTTTTGAACTCTTGATGATTAATTTAACTTTTTTTAAAGATTAATGATAAAATTTAATTTAAAAAAATTAAATTCACCATATTTAGCTAATTAATACTCTCTCTCTATATATAAATAATATATATAAATACTAACTCTAAAATTAAAAATATAGTGTTTTGGTCGATTGGGTCTTAGTTTAACTGGCATCAGTATTGTTATAAATGTAAGAGGATGTGGATTTGATTAATATCCTCCTATTTAAAAGAATGGTTAAAATTCTTGTCACAACCATTTAACAAAATATTTGTAGACAACCTCTTTGCCTAAGCCTAACTCGACCCAAAATATGTACTCCCCATTTTATCCCATCTAATTTTTTTATTTAATTTCAGATTGGGCTTGTATTAATAAGATAAAAGCAAAATACATAGCAAGACCAAAAGAAACAGAAAGATAATTACCTAAATAAACGACCCAAAAAATTGCAAATGGCCCAAATAATAGAACAAAAAAAATCTAGATATTACTGCAGAATAGTCCAGAACGACAATTAATGCGCCAAGCAAATACCCAATTAGAATCGCTGAAATTTGTCGTATCATCTGTTCATCATTTTGCTGTTCTTGTTTGACGATCTCAATACTCAGGAAAACCTTTTCTTTCAAAAAATTATCTTCTCTTTGAAGCTTTCCTCTCTTTTAACCTTCATCTCCGAAACATTTCTCAATCTGGTTCACGCATCCAGTCTATCTTCTTTTGATTTTTGGCATACTCAGGGACATCCATTTCTAGGTACACATCCTTCTTTCTTTTTAAAGTTTTTGTTGCGAGTATAAGAGCAAGGAAGTTTGCAGATCTCGGTATATATGTTTGAACATGAAATTACTAGATCCATTTATTCTCTGTTGAATATCATATATATATATATATATGCTCCTATCAGTGACCGATCTTGACTCTTGTTTTTACAATTCTGGATTATTGCGAGGGAATCTCCTTCGATGATGATTGCCGGCCATTTCTTTTCAATCCCTATTTGGACTGCTTTCCAGCATGTAATTGCTTCAGTAGCAAAGGTAGAGGTAATCCCTTGATGGATTTCTGAGCAAGATAAAATAGAGTGGCATCATTGATTCTGAGGTTGTTTTTTGACCTTCTAATCGACTATCTCTGAATGCGTATGCCGACGCAAACTGAGGATTAGATTTTGACGACCACCGATCCACTTCAGGGTATTGTGTTTATTTTGGATCCGCTCCCATCTCATGGGGGTCTAAGAAGCAGCAAGTGGTCTCCAGGTCTACGGCTGAGGCAGAGTACAGGAGTCCTGTCACGACCACTAGTGAGGTTACCTGGTTGCTTTCACTCCTTCATGAACTACAGCTCAAGTCAACTGATACTCCTAATGTTTGGTGTGATAGCTCAGGTGCAGTCGCTGTTGCGGCTAATCCTGTATTACATTCTAAGTTCAAACACGTTGAGCTGGACCTGTTCTTTGTACGTGAGAAAGTAGCGAATGGGTCAATTATTGTTGGTGAGGTTCCGGCTTGTGACCAAGTTGCTAATATTTTCACCACGCCACTGTCGGTGACATTTTTTTCTCGGTTTTGAACTCTTCTCCGGGTCTTACCCATCGGAAAGCTGGGTGAATGTTAAGGATCACTTAGCTAGGCTGTTAGCCAGTTAATAAGCTGTTAATACAGCTAAGAGCAGTTAGGAGCAGTTGGTAAAAATGCCTATAAAAATAGATTACTAATCTGAATGTGGTCAAGCTAGTTTTCAAGATTCAACAATAGAAATCAATCTCAGATTACAAGTTTTTCATCTTCTCTATCAATTTCTTCTTCTTTAGTCATCTATTTCAGTTATATTACCTAGTTTCTAATACCACGAAAGTAAATAGAAACATAAACTTGAACTTTCATTATTCCGGAACTCACATATTTCAGCAATTATCGCTCAGCTTATATACGAACTGAGAGAAACTGTTTGCTAGTGTCAGCCCTGCAAGGCATGCACACATGCATACATACGCAACAACCCTAACAGCCTTTATTTTATAAAAACTTGAGAAATAAAAGTTCATATATCATAAATGAAAAAAACTAAATTTATTGAATTTATCCTTCAAGTTATTTTAAATTAAAATTGAATTTGCATATGAAATAATAATCAAATTGTGATCACTCCCTTAACTGTTTCACTTTATAACGATGAAAGTTCTTCTCCCCCCTTCCTCAAATTTATTCACTTAATCGGATCTCTCTCACTGTTTTGCCCATTGTGGACCGGAACCTCGACGGTCCAATCCAACGTAGTAGAATTGTTATCTAGTGACAACTTGGTCTTTCTTTCAATTTTATTTTGTTTTTGCTGGTTTATTTTAAGGCTTGAAATAAACTCAACATCCTTAAAAGAAGATAGAATTTTTTGGCCCACGTTTTATTTGATTGTGTAAAATTATAAAATAAAAAATTAAATGTTGAAATATACTTTAATTCCTTATACACTTTTGTATATTTGAAATTTAATTAGTCATCTATTTTTATTTTTAGGATTTAATCTTTCTATTTTTTAAATTTAAAAATTTAAGTTTAATTGTTAGCATCATTAACATTCTTTCTATTAAATTCTTTAGTGTGAAGTTCAATACTTTAATCGATTAATATCAATATTATTACCAATGCAAATCCTCCTATTTACAATTAAAGGTAGAATATACAATTCTCGTATGGTCCCAAGCCATAGAAATCTTAAACAAAAAGAAGAAAAGAAAAAGTACTAGCACTTTTTATTGTTTTTTTATTTATTTATTTATGCCCAATCCAAAGAATTGGCACTTAAGAGGTAAAGTTTCTTCAATGGTCCCATCTGACCTTAAGACGCTATACTAGTCTTAGTTAAACACGACAATCAATAATCAATAATCAATATGTTGGTATTATATTAATATATTTTTATATCATAAATATTTTAAAGTATAATATATAATATAGATTTTAATTTATCAATAATTTAAGTTATTTTTCCATTGAATTTTAATTTAATTAGTATTGATATTACTATTAGTGTAAAGAAAACATAAATTTGAGGTATTGTATAAAAAAATTGTTAATTAAATTTTGTTTTTGTTTGTGTTTTTTTAAAGCTAAAAATAAAATCAATACTCTTAAAATAAGATATTGTATGTTAAAATAATTTAATCATTGCTTTTAATTATTAAAATATTTTAAATTTAATATATTAGAATGATGTTTTAGTCTATCACATTTAAGTATTTAACAGATTTGCCACTCCATATTTATATATGGAGCAAGATAGATTATATATATATATATATATATATAACAACTCTAAAACTTAAAGATAAACTTCTTTTATCAATGGAATGAAATGGTACATTCACCAAACTTGATTTTATTTATAGATGACTATCACATCACTAAGCTAACCAAACATAAAAACCATGCAGCCGATGACAACGACTAGTAGGAGGAAGAAGAATTTTGGTCTGGTAATGTTTACCCTACTGCAAACATAAAATATTGTCTGGTATGATACAAGGAAAACTAGCAACGTTGAGAAGAAAACATTACGAAAGGAGGCTACAACATATAATAAGTGTGCGTTTTCATTGGAAAACTCATGAATATCCCCATGACCATGCGGAAACATCAAATAAATTCATGTAAGATCTCCCAAAGAAGGAAAGTGTTAGGAGAATCAAGGAAGAGAATGAATGAGGTGGTAGGAGAAGTGCTGTTAAGAACACTGCTACCCAAAAGGTGAACGTGTTGCAAAACAAAAATGAGGAGTATTTAAATGTCCAATCATCTAGATCCAAAACGTCAATTGCGGAGGGACTGGGTATGGGAGCAGTATTGAAGTCGGTTTTATGCAAAAATGTGTGGGAATTGAGAGGCTCATCTTGACTTGAAGAGACTTGGTATTTCATGGATGGACTGTCATCAGGCTTCTTTGGAGGGTTTAAAGAGGCATCGTAAGTGGTTGTCATAATTAGGACTGTCACCACTAGAAATGTGTTGCGCATCTCATGTGTCATACCCTTCTTTCCTCGACCTGCTCTTGTTGCCCATTTTTGAGACCGTGACATCTTGTCTTTTAAAGATTCGATGTGGAATGAAGAGATGGACATATTGGGAAGCGAGGAAGAGGAACCACTCAAACCTCCAGCTTTGCTTAGCATATCTATAATCTTATCCGCTTGCCTTTCATTCCATGGGTATTGTGATTGGATATCTAGTGCTGTCAATCCCTCCAAATTTTTGGCATTGATTTGGTCTTGCCTCATGTGTTCCAGCAATACGTTAACCACCTGTTAATAAAATATTCATAACCATTTTATCATACATATATACTCATCAATAACTGACTTAATGACAAAAATTAGCATATACCCGTGGTCTGTTTCTGATAGGTGCAATGTGTAAAACAGTGTTGCCATCAATGTCTGGCCAACTCAGTAGTTCTTTCTCCCATCGGGGAGAGTCATACCAGCTTCTCATAAGCCACCCTGCCAAGACTTGGAAAGCTTCGAACATGTCGTTTTTCACAGCAAGATGGAAAACCGTCTCATCTCGAACAGTCATAGCTTGAATAGCCTCAGGACAAACCTCAAGACACTTTTTCAAAAGATTCAAGTTTTCATTTTGAACCACATGATGCAGAGGAGTGAGGTCCTCCCTACCTTTGACACGGACAAGGCCTTCATCAAACCTGAGGAGTCGAAGCACTGCATGAGTTCTGTGATTTTGCAGAGCCAAGTGCATAGGGCTAAACCCAGCTTGGTTTAGCTTTCTTGCAAACGTTGGCTTTAATTTGATCATCTCCATTATAAACTCAATATGCCCAGCAGAGGCAGCTACATGCAATGGAGTATGAAAAAAAGGCACCTCATCAAAACGCTCTAAAACATATGGATCATTCAGAATCAACTCATACAAGAGGTTAATATCTCCTATTGTTGGAACAATGGCAGCAATACAAAGCAAAAACAAACAAAAGCAAAAGAGAACAGATGCAAAATCAAAGAGAAATGTAACACCCTAAAAATTTTTACACTAAGATATTATTTTTAATATAGTAAAATAAGGAAATAAAGTGACAAGAAGAGGAAAATTGAGTTATGTCACTAGAAAGTATATTATGACATATTGATTCAAGAAAAGATTAAATTATAAAAGTGAGAAAAATTCTGTGGCCCAAGAGTAAATACTCAAAATTTGAGAGATTAAAGTGTAAATATGAAAAAGTTGAAGGACTAATAGTGCGATTATTTTAAGGTGGAATGATCTAGAAACCAAGAAAAATTGATGAATAGGGACCAAATTGAATAGGTGAAGAATTATGAGAGACTAAATTACAATTTTACCAAATTAGTCAATTAAAATTTTAAAAGATCACAAAGGGCAAAATGCTCAATTGAAAGATAGAGAAATCTAGAAAATAATGATGATGTTGGTGATATTTTATAATTATTTAATTATTATTTATTTAATATTTTAATAAGATATTTTATTATTTTATTTAGTCTATATATATATATATATGTGTGTGTGTGTGTGAAAAAAAACACACACATCATCTATTTCCATGCATCCCACATTAGAAAGAAAAGAGAGGAAGAAACTTTTCTTTTTTTTACAATTTAGTTCTTTCACAAAAAAATTACCATTTTCACTTAGAAATTAAAAGAATTTTCATGGTTACCAAGAGAGAAAAATAATAAGGAGACTATGGAAAGCTAGAATATCAATCTAGATTCAAGAAATAGAAGCTGGAGGAGAGAAAAAAATCAAGTTAAAGATTGGAAACAACAAGATAACGTAAGATCATCAAGATTTCCATATATTTTTAAGTTTGATATTATTGAAAAAGCATGGAAATGAAGCTAAAGTAGAGTTTTCTTATATATGGTTCTATGTTCTTGATATGTTAGTGAAGAGAAATAAGAGAAAGTAGTGGGAAATATTGTAGAGAAAGGAAATAAGAGTGTTATAAACTTAATAATTAACATTTTGTACTAAAATAATTTTAGACAGCAGCAGTAGGCTAAATTTGAAAAATCACCATATATTGTGAAAATCGAATTAGAGAATGAACAAAATATGAAGTTAAAGGTTATTGAGTCTAGTTTCTTATATAAGAAACGGTGTAAGCAATAGAATTGTGAATTGTAAGATATAATAAATTTAGTGAGACAAGGTCAGAATGATTTCTAGTTCCCCTATTCTGACTTTGGAAAATCATCAAAAATTGGAGAAAAATAATTACTTCTTAAAGTTATATGTTTAAAATCTTGAATGAGTCTATTTTCAATATAAACAAACGAGAACATCATCTGAATCCTGTACAATGAGATAATTAATTTTTAGTAAAGAAGAGTCGAAACTGTTAGACAGCAAAATAATGGTGACTTTAAAGAATAAACTGTACTTATTGGCTAAACCAAAAATTTTTAAAATTTTATGGTAAGAATATATGTGAGTCTAGTTTCAGGAAAAAAATTGGATCTTAATTTCGAGTTCTGTAGCTCAAGATATAAATAATTTAGTGACTATGACTCAAATGGACAGTTTTGAATATACATATAAGTAAATAGTGAAATTATTGATAATGTTATTTATAGCATGTTATATAAATTAAGGATTTGGAATGGAGAGGAGGAGGAGGAAAATATGTATGAATATTCTGCTAGCATGACTGATTTGCATGTTTTAGGCTCAGGGGCTAAATTGAATAAAAGTAAAATTTTATGGGAAATTTTGTAAAAAAATGTTAGAAATTAATAACCAATTTGTATGAAATGAATTATTAATTTAGTTCAAGATCAGGGAAAAACATATTTTAAGGATTAAATTGAAAAGTGTTGAAATTATAGAAAATTCTGATATTTTATAGAATTCATGGGTTGTTATCAACTTGTATGAGAATAACGGCTGGAAATAAGGATTAAATTGCAAGAATTTTTTTTCGAGCCTAAGGATGAAATCATCATTAATTAAAAGTTTAGGGGTAAAATGATAATTTTGTTTAGAGCATTAATTGAATGTATTAAAACATGAAATAAATGAAAACGACGATCAAATTTATTTATAAAGATTCGGATGACTTGAATACGAGACTTGAACATGAAAAAGAAAAGATATTAGATTAATGAAATTATAAACATGAACAAGCAACGAGGTAAGTTAGTGTAACTTGAATTGTATTTTTTAAAATGCATGAAATATCGATATAATGAATTACCTGATTTATGTTTATGAAGAAATGGCAAGAGAATGATATTTATCATGACATTTAAATATGTGATTATCTTTGATACGTTGATACAAGGAAATTAAGTATATTGAGACGAGTAACAAATTCAAGTAAAACATGTCGAGAAAAATAAGTACGTTTAATGGACAATATATTTGATTTTAATTGGTTCCAAATATGAACGTTAGATGAAATAAAATATCTGATAAATAAATCGGTAACTCCGGTAATGCTCCATAACTCTATTCCGGTGATGGATTCGGGTTAGGAGTGTTACAAAGAGTTTGAACAAGATGATAACCCGACAACAACATGATTTTCATTGATGAAATTAAAAAATATATATGAGTTTCATACCAATTTGACAGTTACCTAATTGATGCGTCGCTGAAGGCACAAAAAATATTCTATTCTCGGTAAAATAATAAAAATAACAGTAAAGGGGAAGTAGGGCCGAATCCTCAGGGACCGGATTGTACGAATTCTCGTTTCTTGAAATTTTGGACAATTTCTTGGCCAAGAAACTTGCGTTCCTGATAAAATAAAAAAAACGGAATTAAGAATTTCGATTTGGAAAAATAAAAATAGAATTTAAAGTAAATTGAAATTGCGAAATTAAATAAATGACGAAAATTGAGATGAAAAATATATTAAAATAAATAAAGGTTAAAAAGAGAGAGTTTCTTATGTGGCGAGATTCCAGCCTCTGGTTGTCTCGTTCCGCCTTGGGTTCAATCCTTAGCTTTTAAGTAACCCTTCTCGAGCAGGATAAGCCAATTATAGTGGAGGAGGACGCCTACGACCACCAGCTCCAAGGATTTGGACTTAAGATTTGGCGGAGCCTGACTCTAGCCAATAATCGCTTTTGTGGGACTATCTTCTGTTAGATCACCTCTTCCCAACGGCGAATACCACGCCGTTTTGTCTCTTGGATTCGCCAACCTCTGACGCAAAAAGCCAACGAACCGATTGTGCAACCTTCCCAAAACGTACAAAGTGGCCGTTCCTTGCACAAGTTGAAAAGATCACCTATTAAGGGACATAGACGGAAGCGTCAGCCCCGTAATGCGGAGAAGCGATGAATACCCTGTTGAGAAGGCTAAGCGCAGATTCTAAGCCTCATGAATCTTTTTGGGGAATTTTGACAACCTTCGGCTAGATTGGTTTAGTGGCTCATGATTTTTGGGAAAGAAATAAATAAAATAGATATGGAATTTTTATTGAAGAAAATATGGAGAGAACAAAAGACAGAGTTTTGGGGAGAGGGAGTGTTTACAGAAAAAAAAAAGATCTCAAATATGTGTCACTCCATCCCCTATTTATAGTACTAGAAAAGCTAGTCTATTCCTAATGAAATTCTAAAAGATAAATACAAATAAATAAAGATAATTAAAGATAAATAAAGATAAATGAAAATAAATCTTAAAATTAAATCTAAATAAAAATCCGTAATAATTATCCTAATATAATTGAAATTAAAATAGAGTCTTGTGCTATAAAATCTCTTCTTTTGCATTTTAGTCCTTGGGTCTTCCATGTTTGCATTTTTGGCACCACTTCCCTCTTTCTTTGCATGTTGGCCCATAAATCTTCAAATTTGCACTTTTTGCCCTTAAATTTACTTTTGCCTTCAATTTAGTCCCTAAAAGATAAAAGACCATAAATAGCCCAAAATAGTAGGATCATACTCAAAATAAATATGCAATTAGCATATAAAAATATGACGTTCTAGAGTATTATCACTAATAGTTTTAACTGTTCCCACTAATACAAGTGTCGAAACCTTTTCTTAAAAAGAGAGAATTTTGAAAACGGGAGTCGCCACCAACCTTTTTAGGTGTGATTGGATCACCTTATGAAACATTTTGGTTTATGAAAATGTGAGAAAATAGGTTCGGGAGTCGGTTACATACGAGGAAGGATTAGCACCCTCGCAATGCCCAAAATTGATACCGAATTGAATAATTTCTGTCTTAATGTCAAAAGTTTGAAGGAATTTATAAATAAGATCTCTTTTTTAAAACTGTAATAATTTGAGTTGAAAATCAAGATTCCTTCGCTCCAAAAGAATACAAACATCACATCCAGCATGATTGGACACGATATTCTTAAACTTTCATAATTGAAATCATCTCGTGATTTACAAAATCTATTTAGAAGGATACTTTAGACATTTAGACAAACGAGAAATCGCAACCCAGCATGTTAGGGTACTACTTCCCGAATTCCTAAATACCAAAACATTGCCTCATTTTTAAAATTTTTTTGGATTAAATGAAATATAAATTTTTAAAACAATGATGCATTTAACATATTACAAAATATCAATACTAAATAATATAAATTACATAATACATACTTTATCATTTTATGCAAATATAATATGGAAAATAATGAATATAACAATATAAATTACATAATATATGTGCAATAATATTTCATGCAAGTATAACCTAAAAATAGCAACATAAATGATCAATTTCTATACAAATATATAAAAACAATGAATAATATAAAAATACAAATAATTTATGAGGTAAAATTACATACTAAAATAATACGAAAATAAATCAACAAATTATGAACATATGTAGAATAAATAAAAAAAAGATGAAAACTAAATACTGTTAAAAATAAATGATGTAAAAAAATATTTAAAACAATATATAAATAATAAAGGAGAATTTTCTATAAAAATGGTTAATTAATTAATAAAAAGAATACTATATGATATAATAATTTAATATATATTTTATAAAAATAATATTATATTAAATAGAGCAAAACTTTATAGTAAATTTTAGAATATTACATTGTATGCTAAATATTCGATAATGATATATATATTATTCAATAAATTTTAAAGTTATACATAATAATAAATAATAAAATAATACAATATATATAATAAAAAATATAATGAATAATATATATAATAAAATAATATATAATAAAATATATAAATAAAATATATAAAATAATAATATATAAATAATACATAAATAAAAAATAATATATATAATATTTTTTACGTATATAAATAATGTTTATAGTAAAAAAATAAATTATATATAGAATATTTAAAATAAATAAATTATATATAAAAAATTTTAAAAAGTATTAAAATAAAAAAAATAAAAACTTTAGGGTTAATTTAAAATAATAAGAAATTTGGACTTAATTGAAATACGTGCTAAAATCCGAAGGACTCACTGGGCAATTAGCCCTAATCCCAAAACGACGTCGTTCCCAACATAAGTTTTATAATGGCCACTAGTACTAAATTGAAACAAAAATAAAAGGTTAGGGCCAAATTAAAATAAAAATAAAATGAAATTATAAATATTGAAAATGCGGAAGGATCAATTGGGCAATTAGCCCATCTACCAAAAACGCCCCGGGTCACGGGTCAACGCGCGGATCCTTCACTTAAACGGCGCTGTTTTGGTGCTTATTAAACTAAGCAAAAACGACACCGTTTTCATAATACTATATAAATCAAATTTTGGCCCAAAATTTCATTTTAAGAGCTGGTTTTTTAAAAAAAAACTTAAAATCCTCTGAAAGAGGAGAAAAGAAGAGCCTTCTGAGCTCTAGCCTCTGGCCAAGCTCGGGTCATCAGGCTGCACGCGCCACACGCGCTACACGCGCCACACGCGCCACCGTACACGGCGGTTGGAAGGTTAAAAGCCTTCATTCTTTCAGGCGAATCACAGGTAATCTCTTCTTTTTTTAAATACCGATAGTTTTTGTAAAAAATAATTCATATGTTTTTTTGAAAAGAAATAAACTATAGGGAACAAAATATAACTAAAATCACCTTTTTCCAAAAAGAAACTGTTCCTATTTTTCTCCTATGCGTGTATCTATTTTTTATTTATCTCCAAAAAAAATAAAATCCCCTTATTACAGTGAAGATATTTGGGTTTTATAGCCCCTGTTTTCTAAGTACAAATTTGGTGTGTTCTTCTATTCGATTCCTTGCCATATTTGTTGTGTGTCTCTTTCCCTTTTTGCAGGTGACGACGAGAAAACCAGCGATGCGCGTCAGGGTCGCTGACTACGGCGTGATGATGGGGATCGTGCTTGCGGCGCGAAAGTTTCTGGAAACCCTAGGGTTTCCTGATTCAGTTTAGGCATTAGGCCTTCCTGGGCCTCGCTGATTTGGGTCTAGTTTGGGTATTTGGGCTAAAGGGTTTTAGGTGTAATGAGGTTCAAATGTGGGCTACCGGTGTAATTTGTAAATGGGCCATAAGTAGTGCTTCAATTGGGCTATGTAAATAGGCTAGTAATTTGGGTTTTTTAAATGGACTGTAAAAGAACTTTTATTATTATTTTTTGTTCTTTGTTTATTTTACGGGCCGGGCAAATTTGGGCTATTACAACAAGCAAATACAATCTTTGAATTACAAGTAAAAGTAAGCTAACATTTCAGCTATTACATCAAGTACAAATCAAAAACTAATCCAACTAGCTTTGTGAACAAATTACAAGGAAACTAAACTAAGTTACATAAGAACAAAATATCCAAAATGAATCAAACTAGCTGCAGCTTCTCGGTTCTGCTCCATTGCTAGTCTGCTTGATGAGCTGCTGGTCACATGTTGCATGGCCAATACTCAACACTCCTCCTTGGATTGTATGTAACAAACACAAATCTTGCATCTTAAAACCTCAAATCTTGTAACCCCGAGTGGCTTAGTCAAAATGTCAGCCAATTGGTCTTGTGAGCTGTAATGAACAAGGCTGATTTCTCCTGATTGCTCAGCCTCTCAAACGAAATGAAACTTGATTTTAAAATGTTTAGTCTTGCCATGAAAGACTGGATTTTTAGCTATGGCAACTGCT
Source organism: Gossypium longicalyx (assembly GCA_025698465.1). Lineage (NCBI taxonomy): Eukaryota > Viridiplantae > Streptophyta > Magnoliopsida > Malvales > Malvaceae > Gossypium > Gossypium longicalyx. The sequence continues at coordinate 5,232,306 of CM047004.1, forward strand.
AATTGATTATCAACAATAATCTTAGTGGCTTCACTTTGATCTTCATTCAAATCAAATAATAACTTTCTAAGCCAAATGGCTCGATTCACTGCAGCAGCAGCTGCAATGTACTCTGCTTCAGCTGTGGATTAAGCAACAGTTTGTTGTTTCTTTGAACTCCAGTAAAATACTCCTGAGCCAAGTGTAAAGAAGTAACCCGAGGTTCTCTTCATGTCATCTATAGAGCCAGCCCAATCACTATCAGAGTATCCTGTCAGCTTAAGTTCATTCTTTTCTTTAAACATGACTCCATAGTCCAAAGTCCCTTTGATGTATCTGAGGATTCTTTTAGCTGCCTTAAAGTGAAGCACATTACAACAATGCATGAATCTCGATAGGAGACTAACACCAAACATAACATTAGGCCTAATTGTTGTTAAGTAAAGCAAGCAACCTACTAGACTCCGATATTCCTTCTCATCTATCTTGTCTTGATTCCCATTTTTAGTCAGTTTCTCTCTTTGTGCCACTGGTGTACTGACTGATTTACAATTAGCCATGCAGAATCTATTTAGAATCTTCAATGCAAAGGCTTGTTGGCTGATAAAAATGCCTTGATCAGATTGGTTTACTTCCATGCCAAGAAAGTATGTTATGACTCCCAAGTCTATCATCTCAAATACTTCCAGCATTTTCTCTTTGAATTCATTGATCAGTTCATCTTTTCTTTCAGTCACAAGTAGATCATCTACATAGAGTGACACAATCAATAAAGTTTCACCTTCTGATCTCTTCACATAGAGTGTGGCTTCACTAACACTTTTTTCAAATCCGAGCCTAGACAGGTAAGTATCTATCCTGCCATACCAGGCTCTTGGTGCCTGTTTCAGGCCATACAAGGCCTTCTTCAGCCTATAAACCTTGTCCTCTTGTCCTAGGACTTTAAAACCTTCTGGTTGCTCGATGAAAATCTCCTCCTTGAGAAAGCCATTAAGAAATGCTGACTTAACATCTAACTGGTGAACCTTCCAATGTTTCTGTACAGCTAAGGCAAACAGGAGCTTGATTGTGTCAAGCCTTGCTACTGGAGCAAAAGTCTCCATGAAATCAATGCCATACTACTAGCTATACCCTTTCACCACAAGCCTTGCCTTGTGTTTGTTCAATAAGCCATCAGCATTGAACTTGGCTCTAAAAACCCACTTGAAACCAATAACTTTCGTCTGGTCTGGTCTATCAACCAAATTCCATGTTTCATTTTTATGAATCATATCAAGCTAGCTTCCATAGCTTGTTTCCAGCATTTGTCCCTTGTAGCTTCTTCATAGCTCGAAGGCTCAACTATTGCAATATTGCACCTATGGTAGATATCTGCAATAGTTCTTGTCCCTCTTATAGGAGGATCATCAATGTCTGCATTTCCAGATTCACCTTCAGTTGGTTCTAAGCTGATGTCAAACTGATTTTCTTCAGACTGACTTGCATTTGAGCCATCCCAACTCCAAGCCTTTTCTTCATCAAATCTAATGTCCCTGCTCACCAAAATCTTCCTTGTTGAGGGATCATAAACTCTGTAGCCCTTCTTGGTATTATTATAACCAACAAATATACCAAGAATAGACTTTTTCTCAAGCTTGGTTCTTCTTTTAGCTGGAATGAGAACATAACATACACATCCCAACACTTTCAGATGAGAAACAGATGGTTTGAGTCCATACCAGGCTTCAAAAGGTGTTTTGTCCTTCACAACTCGAGTTGGAAGCTTGTTGAGTAGATACACTGAGGTATTGACTGTCTCAGCCCAAAATTTACTTGGAAGTTTGCTTTGAAATAGCAAACATTTGGCCATATTCATCACTGTCCTGTTTTTCCTTTCACAAACTCCATTTTCTTGTGGAGTATAAACTATGGTTAACTGATGGTGGATCCCTGCCTACTCACAAAGTTTTTGAAACCTCTCAGACAAGTATTCAGTACCATTGTTAGTTCTCAATGCCTTGATCTTGCAACCTGACTGGTTCTCAACTAGTGCCTTAAATCTGCTAAAGGCATCAAACACCTCAAACTTCTGTTTCAAGAAGTAAACCCAGCAAAATCTAGTCAGATCATCTATAAACAGCACAAAGTACTTGTTGTCATTCAAAGAAGGGGACTTCATTGGTCCATAAACATTAGAGCGCACCAGCTCAAGTCTTTCTCGAGCTCTCCATGCTTGGCTAATTGGAAAAGGCAATCTAGCTTGTTTACCAAGTTGACAAATTTCACAAACAGTATCCCTTGCCTCAACTTTGGACATATCCTCTACCAAATTTAGCTTGTGCAACAGATCAAGTGATCTGAAATTAGCATGGCCTAGTCTTCTATGTCATAGGCCAGCATTATCAGCTAGGCTTGTATAAGCCTTCTTAACAAGCTAATTCATATCAAGCATAAAGCATTTGTCTACCATGCCTACTATAATCATTTCCTAACCATGAGAGTCTTTAATAACACATGAACCATTCTTGAAAACTAATGAGTAGCCTTTTTCAACTAATTGACTAACACTTAATAAATTCTGATCAATGTCAAGTACAAATAGCACATCTGAAATAACTTTGTTACCTGAACTAGTGTTGATCACTACATTGCCCTTGCCTTTGGCTTCAATTAGATTCCCATTGCCTATTCTGACTTTCGAGGCAAAGCTTCTCTCAATGTCTTTGAACAGACTTTCAGCAGCTGCGATGTGGTGCGAGCAGCCACTATCCACAAGCCAATTGCATTTGATTTTGCTTGAGGTTGCAAAGCATGAGGCAGTGAAGACATGCTCCTCTTGAGCTTGAAGGTCCTTAGCATCTTAGGCTTGAATCTGCTACTGTGCTGGTGCCTTTCCTTTGTTCTTGCACACTTTTTCAACATGGCCAAACTGTTTGCAGCTCCTACATTGGATGTCTGGCCTGTACCAACAATATTTCTCCAAATGTGTGGTCTTCTTACAGTGGATACATGGTTGAAACCTCTTCTTGCCTGCATCTCTCCTTGGTTTCTCTCTCTTAACAAGCTAAGGTTTCTTTTCTTTCTAATTTGAACTAGAGCTCTCTTTGGCCTTTGCTTGGAAAACTCCTTCAGGATGCTTACAGGGAGTTTATCAGCTCAGATAGTGAAATGGCTGACAAATCTCTCGAGTCCTCAAGTGATGAAATCTTTGACTCGAACTTCTCTAGAAGGGTGGTGATGACTTTCTCAACAACTCTGCTCTCACTGAAGTCTTCTCCAATTAGCCTTATGCTGTTGACAGTGGCCATAATCCTGTTTGAGTATTGCTTTATAGTCTCAGACTCTTTCATCTTCAAATTTTCAAAATCTCTCCTCAAGTTGATCAACTGTTGCTGCCTTGTTTTGTCAGAACCCATGAACTCCTCCTTCAGCCTCTCCCATGCTTCCTTGGGTGTGTTGCAGGCCATGATTCGAGTGAAGATTACATCAGACACTCCATTCTGCAAGCAAGCCAAGGCTTTGTGCTTCTTTGTACTCTCCTCATCATACTGTCTCATTTGAGCAATTGTGGGATTAGCCCTCAATGGAGGTGGTTCAACTACACTCCACAAATCTTGTGCTTGAAGGTATGTCTTCATCTTGACTACCCAAATGTGGTAGTTCTCACCAGCAAACACTGAAGGTGGAGGAGGTGTGAAACTCATTTTGTTGAACCAAACTCAACAGCTTCAGGTTCTTGCTTCTCGTGCCTTTGTTTTCTCAAATTAAACAACCAACAATAGAGGCCCTCAAAGATGACAAGCTCTGATTACTATTTGTTGGAACAATGGCAGCAATATAAAGCAAAAACAAACAAAAGCAAAAGAGAACCGAAGCAAAATCAAAGAGAAAGAGTTTGAACAAGATGATAACCGGACAACAACATAATTTTCATTGATAAAATTCAAAAATATATGAGTTACATACCAAGTTGACAGTTACCTAATAGTTGTAACTGCTCCCACTAATACAAGCAAATACAATCTTTGAATTACAAGTAAAAGTAAGCTGACATTTCAGCTATTACATCAAGTACAAATAAAAAACTAATCCAGCTAGCTTTGTGAACAAATTACAAGGAAACTAAACTAAGTTACATAGGAAAAAAATATCCAAAATGAATCAAACTAGCTGTAGCTTCTCTGTTCTGCTCCATTGCTAGTCTGCTTGATGAGCTGCTGGTCACATGTTGCATTGCAGGCCAATGCTCAACACCTGTTTGGGCAGCCTCTATCATCCTCTCATCCATAGCTTTTCTTTTGGGGGTAATACATTAAGCAGTAAATTTTTAGATAATTGAAAAATGAAAACTAAGGAAATTTGCAACAAAACACAGAAAAAATAACCAGAAGAGAATGTAGAAAAGGAAATAGAACTTATATTTTGCAAAAACACAGGAATCTGACCAAAATTTATACATGATTCGAACACTATTGTCTCAAAAAACAAATTTCATCCTAAGTCGAAGGAAACTTCTAAGTACTCCAAAGCCATAGAAAATACACATCCAGTCGAAATCAAATGCAACTCAAGTGGATTAAATATTTTGATTTTATAGGTGAGTAAAACACACTAATTTTAGAAAATAAAACGTCTTGAAAGGTCTAGGGAAATTTCTAAGTAGGAAATCTTAGATCAAACAAAAAACAAGCTAAATAAGTGTTGAAGGGAGTGATGATAGGATAATTTAGTGGACTATGATTAACACTGCTGCCCAAAAGGTCAAAGTGTTGTAAAACCAAAACGAGGAGGATTCAAATGTCCAATCATCTTGTTCCAAGATGTCCATTGCGGGGGGACTAGAAACTACCAACAAAGAATGAGGTTTCCAGTTTGAACCACATGGTGCACAGGAGTAAGGCCCTCCCTCCCTCTGACACAAACAAGGCCTTTGTCAAACCTGAGGAGTAGAAGCACTGCTAGAGTTCTATAATTTTGCAAAGCCAAGTGCATGGGGCTAAACCCATCTTGGTTTAGCTTTCTTGCAAACCACGGCTTTAAGTTGATCATCTTCATCAGAAACTCAATTTGCCCTGCAGAGGCTGCAACATGCACTGGAGTATGAAGAAAAGGCACACAATCAATACGCTGTAAAACAAATGGATCATTCTTAATTAACTCGTACAAGACATTAATATCTCCTGTTTGTGAAGCCTCTGTTATCCTCTCATCCGTAGCTTTTATTTTTTTTGTTTTTGTGTTGGAGGTAATAAATTATGCAGTAAAGTTTCAGATTACTGAAAGCTGATAAAATTTGCAACACAACACAAAGAAGAAAGAACCAGAATACGACGTAGAAAAGGAATTAGAACCTACATTTGCAAAAACACAGGTAGCCAACCACAATTTATACATGAATTGAAAACTCTAGTTTGAGAAAACAAATTTCTTCCAATGTCCAAGGAAATTTCCAAGTACCAAAGCCATAGAAAGAAGGTATCCACTCCATATAAAATACACATTAAATGTAAAGGTTAATTTTATAAATGATATAAACGCACTAATTTGAGAAAATAAACATCTTTAAAGGTCGGAGGGAATTTCAAAGTACAAAATCTTCGACTATACAAAAAGCAAGCCGGAGTGGTACTAAAAGGAGTTATGAGAAAGAAAATTTTATTTACTCTTTGCTAGCTCTTAGATTTGATAATTATTCTCGTATTAGGAGTTTGAACTGTTTTTTTATTCAAGTTAGCTCCTAATATTTCCTTGAAAAAATAAGTTACACCTCAAAAACAGTTTAGGCCCCAATGTAAAAACAATTATCAAGTTTAGAGATTAATTTGTACTAAAAAAAGTTTAAGCCCTAATATGACAACAATTATCAAATTCATAGATTAACTTGAAAAAAAAGTTCAGACAATATGTGAACCATTGCCGAGTTGGGGCCCCAAAAAATGGATTAACTCTTTTTTCTTTAGGGTAAACTTTATACTTGGTCATCTAAGTATTAGTGTGTTTTTTATTTTGTAACCCAACTTCAAAAATTTTCAATTTCATCAACAATGTTTTCAACATTAAATTTTTGGGTTAAAGGGCAAATTTGTCATCTTACTACAAATGACTATACTTTGTTTTCATTGATACTCATAGTTATATTTTGACAAATTGTGTAAATTTGTCAATCAACTATTATGTGATTGAATATTACTATAAATTTTCAGTTTTATTAAAATTTTTCACCAAATTTGATTTTTTTAATTAATTTTACCACTCATTATTAATTTGATGATTTAAAAACATAATATAGTAACAAAAATTCTTTTAAATATTTTATTTTAATAATATAAATATTAAAAATTAATAAATTAAATTAGAATTTCTATTTTTAATAAGTCCATATCTCATAAAAGAGAAAAAAATAAATTTATTTTATAAAATAACCATTTTATTTAAATTTAAATTTATATTAATTAACTTATTATCGTTAAATGTTAAAGTGAAATCTAGAACTATTTTTTATTGAATTTAGCCTTCAAGTTATTTGAAATTTAAATTGAATAGAGAATTCAATAAAAAATCTAATTTTATTGGAAAAATTCAATTAAATTAAATTAAAACAATAAAATTCAATATCAAATATCAATCAAATATCAATCAAAGTGAAGTATAGTTTTGGCTTTGACGGATACAAACCCCAAAACTTCATTACGATTTCGGCATCTAGATTAGACGGACCCACTAAACTGGACACAATGTAAAAAGGAGGAAGCCAATATCAATGATTACTAGGAGAAAGATGAATTTTGGCCTGGTAATGTTTTGCCACCTGGAAAAATAAAACGTTGTCAGATGTGCTCCAAGGAAAGCTAGCAACAGTGAGAATAAATCCTTAAAAAAGGAAGCTACATCATATAATAAGTGTGCCTTTTTTTCTGGAAAACTCATATGAGGAAAGATCAAATAAATCCCTGTAAGAACACCCAAAGAAGGTAAGTGTTAGGAGAATCAACGAAGAGAATGAATGAGATGGTAGGAGAAGTGCTGTTAAAAAAACTGCTACCCCAAAGGTGAACGACTCAACGTGTTCCAAAACCAAAACGTGGATTATTCAAATGTCCAATCATATTTTTTGGAAACGAACGTTGCGGAGGGACTGGGTATGGGTGCAGTATTGATGTCGGTTTTATGCAAAAACTGTGTGGAAATTGAGAGGCTGATCTTGACTTAAAGAGTATTTCAGGGATGGACATGGACTGTCATCGGGCATCTTTGGAGGGTTTAAAGAGGCTTCGTAAGTGGTTGTTATAATTAGCACTGTCACTACTAGAAATGTGTTACGCATCTCATATGGGATACCCTTCTTTCCTCGATCTGCTTTTGTTGCCCATTTTTGATACCGTGGCATCTTTTGTTTCAAAAAAGTATTTTTTGAGTTGGATTCGGCTTACTTACAAAATTATTTTTTGGTAGAAAAACATTTTAGATTAATTGATAACAGGTTAATCTATTTTTGGTGTTAAAGGAAGATAAAAATTAATAATAAATGAGGGAGGTTTAGGGTGCAATGTACCCTTTTAAAATTTGGTGCCACCATACTACCAGGCGGCACCTTTCAAGCTTTTTTTTTTAATACCTAATTAAAATAGGAAATTTACATATAAGGTCCCTGGAGTTTTTAGATCATTACTTTTTAGTCTGGTGCTACCAATATGTCAAGCGGCACCATCAGAACACTGTAGCAAATGCCTATATTCGTAATTATAATGTTTGCTATACTATTTTTGTAATTAATTTTTTTATGTTATTTGGGCAAAAAATCCATTATGATGACTTTTCGTTACAAAAAATGCCCCTACATGGGCCTTTTGTGATTGGGAAGCCGAGTAGACAAAGACTACCATTTTTGTTTAAGTTTGTCCCCCTAACAAAGGTGATATCACAATACCCCGAAGAGGATATCATGATATCTCAGACAATTTTGAAACATAAGGTCTTCCTTGGAGGGTGGAGATCGTGATACCCAAAGAGAATATCATGATACCACTATAGGGGATCTTTGGTGTTCTACACTATTGGAGGTATCGAGATTTCAAGGGTTGGATATCATGATACCCTTGCCCTTGGTGTCATTCTATCACATTTTCGACCTCCAACACATCCTTACATCACTCAAATACACTTTAGGCCCCCTAATGGCACTATATGTGCCAAATTGAGTCACAAAATAGACAAAAATGAGATATTTTCACTTATTTAACCGAAAATAGTGAAAAACTACACTAAATATGCTATTTTGCTCAAGAAAAAGCTCCCTAAGTGCATCGGAAAAGTATAATATTTGTCACATAAAATTGTGGTAAATCATTAGCCTTCAATGGTGGAGGCTCCGTATTAGCATTTACAATTTTCCACAAGTCAAAAGATTGTTGTAGGTTTTCATCTTGACTACCCAAATGTGGTAGTTTTCACTAGTGAAGACAGGAGGTGAATGTGGTGAAAAACAACAAGTTATCTCAACAAGGAACTCAAAAAAATAGCCTTTAAGAAATAATTGGCTTTTGATACCAACTGTTGGATATATGAACTAAGAAAGAAAAAAATAGAGAAGAAACCACTATGATAGCAATATAAATTGACCTACTAATATTTTTCAACATATTAAACAAAAAAGATTACTATTTATAACAAGATTTTTTTCCTCGTTCTCTACTAAAAATGTTTAATCTCTTAAAAACTGGAAAAACATAATTTGTATGCAAGGTTAATATGACAAGATTAGCATTTAAACATCGACACAAAAGAATAGTTCATCATTTGTACAGTGAACCACTCGCATGAGTCAGTTTGCCACCAATTGCTTCATAGCTTCATGATCTTCAAGTATATTTAGCAGATGCATTTCGCATATTTTCAATCCGCAACTCATGTTTTCGCAAGACAGTTCGCCAAAGCACTATCCACCTAGTGATTCACTTTTGGATAGTTTGCCAGATGTGCTCACCGATTGGACTGTCTGCCATGTGCTACTTGCCATATGTGTTTGCCATTGCATGGTTTGGTCATCTCGCAACACTGCTTTTATCATGATTTAGACTAAAAAAGACAATAGTTATATTAATTTAAAAGCAAGTCTTGGTGTTTACTTGTAAATTACAATGTCTCAATCTGCCTAGGTGTGCTTCTCGACATCACTGCTCTTTTATCTTCAATCCTATACCCTTATATTATTCCAACTTCTCATTTTAACACTTGTGTCTAGGTAACTTGACAGGTCTATAGAGACAAGATCTTTCAATAACCTTGTTAATATATGAAGAAAAAAACATAGCCTATATTAGCCCCATCCTAACAAAGTTCACTGCTGAATTATATATTTAACAGCTAATAAAGTACTATTACTTTGCATCACATCAGCATCAGCATCAGCATCGTGAGCCTAATACCAATATTGTTCATTTTCGATGTTTATTTACCCCTCGTTTTATTCGAGCTCAAGGCTTCTCGGGTGCATATTTTATCATTGATACATAAGTAACACATTCCCATGTATTTATCATTGAAAATGAAAATTACAATAAAAGTAGAGCCGGTTATGTAATCCACTTGACTCATTTGGTTCAATTCGAAGGATTTCACTATTCTGACATTTCAATTCAGTAATCTTTAGTCTATAATTCACAACAACATCATGCAACATCAACCAATCCATACCCAGAATTACATCAAACTCATCAAACGGTAAAAGCATCAAATCAACCAAAAAACAGTAACCCCGAGTCATTAAAGGTCAGTTCTTGCAAACTATATCAACTAGAACATACTTGCCTAAGGGGTTCAATACTTTTATCACAAATTCAGTAGACTCAACAGGTAAACTCTTACTAGACACTAAATTCATACAAATGTATGAATGAGTCGATCCAGGATCAATCAAGGCAATTACTTTAGTGTCATACAGAAAAAATGTATTGGTGATAACATCTGGTGATGACGCATCTTCGCGAGCGCGAATAGCGTAAGCTCTGGCTAGTGCTCTAGCTTCGGATCTCATAGCAGAGTCCTTTTTCATTCCTCTACTACCACTCACATTTCTCGCATTTCTAGGTGGTATTCCTCTAGCATATGTGTTACTTAGTATTGCATTCTGAAATTTATCTTTCTCAACTAACTCGGAACAATCTCTAATAAAGTGATCTAATGAACCATATTTAAAACAAGCCCAGTCATTCATTTTACATTCATCAAGATGTTGTCTTCCGCATCGTTGACGTTCAGGTCTTTTGGACCTAGCATTACCAATGCTCGCTATTGATTTAGCTTGAGCTTTATAACTCGAGTGTTGCTTCCCACGATCTCTATTGGAATATCCCATTAAAGTATTTGGACGGTTATATGAATCTCGTGATTTCTTTGAAGAGGAGTGAGGTGGTTTATTTATCGATCTTTTTCTCGAATCTCTAGCCCTGAAATAAGCTTTTCTCTTTTCTTTACTAAGTTCTTCGGCTTTGCAAGCTCTGCCAACTAGTACCACAAATTCTTTCAACTCTAAAATCCCGACTAACAGTTTGATGTCTTTGTTTAACCCATCTTTGAATATTTTACACATGATTGTCTCAGTCGACTCCCGAGCATGCTTACTAAGTCTCATAGACTCTCGCTCGTACTCAGTCACAGACATAGAAACTCTTTTCACTTTTGATCATTAAACCGTTGACTGATGTATTTCTTTCTGAACTCGACTTGAAAGAATTCCCAGGTAATTCTTTCTCTCAGTACTACAAATACCAAAGTATTCCACCATTGATACACTGTGTCTCTCAGAAGTGATACGGCACATTTTAAACATTCATTTGGTGTGTAGGATAGTTCATCAAATACTTTAATAGTGTTTTCAAGCCAGAACTTGGCTCTCTCGATATCGTCATCAACAGTGGCTCTGAACTCTTCAACCCCGTATTTTTGGATCTTATCAGTTGGCGGCTTATTCAATATTTAAAGTTCCACACCTTGAGGAGCTATGGGAACTGGTTGGGGATTAGGTGGGGATGGAGGTTGTTGAGCAGCTGGATTTGTCCGAATAAATTCTATAAACCACTCATTCATCATTTGGAAAAAGGCTTCTTTGGCCTCTCCTCCATGACCTTCAAACATGGGTCTCGAATCAGATTGCACTACTCTGTGAATGGAGGTTGGCGCATTACTTTTAACATCATCTGCTATAGCTCGATTGGGATCATTACTATATAAAAGTATAATTTAAAACTGTCAGGAGATATCACACTATCACAAGTTATATAGGTTATATATAGTATGAGTAGCTAGACTCACACCCGTTACGTTAGTCTGAAAATTGACTAAACCGTAGCTCTGATACCAACAAATGTAACACCCCTCACCCATATTCGTCGTCGAAATAGGGTTGTGGAGCATTACCAGATTTATTACTCAATTAATCTTACAAGTTACATACATTTTCCAATCCCATATCAAAGTCATTCATAAACAATCATAATGTCCCTAATACAAGCTTACGAGGCTCAAATCATGCATTAGAAGTGGTTCGGGACTAAACCGATATCTCAGGAAACTTTTGGGAAACTTTGAAAGTTTTCTCAAAATAGGGGGCACACGCCCGTGTGACTAGGTCGTGTGTCTCACACGACCAAAGACACGCCTGTGTCACAGGCCATATGGATATTCGAATTGGGAGCACATGGCTATGTCTCAGCTTGTGTCTGACCCCATGTAACTCCCTGACTTGGGTCACACGACCAACCATACGCTCGTGTGTCTAAGCCGTGTAACTCACTGACTTGCTTCTATTAAATACTACAAAGAACACACAACCATGTCACCTGGCCGTATGTCACCCATGGCCATGTCACACGCCTGTGTCTCTGTCCGTGTGGACGAAAATAGGCTAGTTTTCAAGCCATTTTGCTTACCCCAAACCTACATCAATTCAAGCATACCAAATAGCACATAACATGGCATAAATAGGCATCCAAACCAACCTTAACCAAGCTTAATTCATACTATTTCTATACCATCAATCACAAGTCACACTAGTATTTCAATAAACCATTCAATTACATACCAAAACTACTTTATCAATTTATTAATAAGAATACTTCAAATATGGAATCATTTAGCCTAATCTCACAAACATATCAACTTCAATCTTTCAACACATGATAGCCAATTCCCAACAAGCATTACATGACCATCATAAAACACATAACTAAGCCATAAGCACATATATACATATTATCAAATATACCAAAATAAGCCAACTATCATGGCTATAAGCAACACCAAAACATCTAAAATTTACAAGCCAATCCAAATGGCTAAATTCATTACCAACATGTACCCAAATGACTAAACTCCTATACATGCCATATAACCATATACATAAACTTAAAAGTACTGAAGTGATAGCTTGATAGTGTGATGAAGTCTCCGATGATCCTAAATCTGAGCTAGCTTTGATTTCTCTCTATAAAACATGGAAAAAAAATAAATAAAGCTTTAAAGCTTAGTATGCTCGTATGTAATATTCAATTAATTATAAATACACAATTCAAACATTAGTCAATTCATCATATAATTCATATTGATTCACAACCTTTCACTTGATCATACACAAGATTAAAATATGAAACTCACAAGTCTCTTCAGTTCCATGCTCGTATAGTCCATGAACATACATGTACCATCTCATATCAATCTCGTATTCATCCATTTCTCTGATATACCCATTGAACCATTCAGAATACTATTGGATACTTGGAAACCTTGCACCTAAGTGCCACATACATAGCCAAAGCTATCTCCATCTCATATCACATGTATGCTCACTCTTGAGCCATCACTAGGTCTGCTCACACAAGCTGTCAATCAAGACGTAACTACACGGTGTTGCTTACACAAGCTATCAAGTAACCGCAAGACATGCCAGTATACTCAACCACGGGTAGGACGTACATGACCAGCACCCATTCACATCATATCTCGGTAACCCCTAATGACATGTCATTCGTATCCTAATCTATTATTAAGGTTCAACCGAGATTTCACAACTGTCGAATCATCGTCGAATATGTTCGTAAGGTCGTTGTCACAATTTATACAATATCAAAGCATTTAATACACAAATATAACAATAATTAGTACATACGAATTTACCTCGGATGCAAAAACGATGAATTCGATCTATTAATCCGAAACTTTATTCTTTCCCCGATTTAAATCTGTATTTCGCTTTTCTTGATCTATATGTAATCAAAATTAACTTATTTAATCATCACTCTATTCAATTTAGTCCAAAAATCATATTATGAAAAAATTACATTTTTGCCCCTAATATTTCACATCTTTACAATTTAGCCATTTTCTTATAAAATCACAAATTCATGAAATTCAAACTATACCCATGCTAGCCGAATTTCAATTGAGTCCCTAGCAACCCATATTTTTCATTTATTTCATATTTTAACCACAAATTTTTCACATTTCACAATTTAATCTCTAGTTTGCATTTTCACGAAAAATCACTTACCAAAACTTGTATAACTATCATCAAACATTCATAATCTATTATCACACATAAAAATAAACATGTATTCATCAATGGAAAAACCTTAAACCTTTAACAGTTTTGCAAAATAGTCCCTAGGCTAGCTAGACCTAGCTACAACGATCTCAAAACATAGAAATCATTAAAAACGGGACAAAAAATCACTTACATGCATAGAAAGCAGCTTGGTCGAACCCTAGCTATGGCTTCCTCGGTGATTTCAGTTGAACATGAAGAAATGAGGAAGATGGATATATTTTGCTTATGTTATTTTAACTTAATTACAATTTTACCTTTTTAACCTTTGTTATAAATCATGAAAATTACCTACCCATGTCCATCATTGTCCACTTACTATTCTAATGGTATACTTACCAAAAAAGGACCTTTAATTTAAGGTTCTATAGCTATTAGACACCTCTAGCTAATAGAACACAAGTTTTACACTTTATGCGATTTAGTCCTTTTTGTCGAATTGAGCACCCAAATGATAAAATTTCTTTACGAAATTTTCACACAATAATATAATCACACTATAGAAATTAAAATAATAATAATATAAATTTTTTGACCTCAGATTTGTGGTCCCGAAACCACTATTCTGATTTGACTAAAAACAGGCTGTTACACATTTTGTCTCTTTAGCTCGACAACAACTGACACAGTAGGCTAATGAACCGACTGTGCAACATTCCCAAAACATACAAAGTAGTCGCCTTTTCACAAGATGAAAATATCACTTTTGGAAGGACATGGACGGAAGCGTCAGTCTCGTAATGCGAAGAAACAATGAATACTCATTGAAAAGGCTAAGTGCAGATTCTAAGCCTCGTGGGCCCTTTTTGGGGAATCTCGACAACTTTTGGCTAGATGAATTTAGTGGCTCATGCTTTTTTGAGGAAAAAGAAATAAACTTAATAAAAATGGAATTTTATTGAATAAATGAAAGGAACAAAAGCCAAAGCTTTCTGGGAGAGGGAGCTTTCACAGAAAAGATGAGTGCAATTTGTGTCACTCCATCCCCTATTTATAGTACTCAGAAAACCTAGTTTATTCCTATCTAAATTCTTAACAATAATCCTAATATAATTAAAATTTAAATAGAGTCTTGTGTTTATAAAATCTCTTCTTTGAACTGTTGCCCCCAAGTCTTCCGCACTTTACATTTTCGGTACCACTTCTTTCCTATTTTGCGTGCTGGCCCTATTATCTTCAAATTCACACTTTTTGCCCCTAAATTTCCTTTTGCCTTCAATTTAATCCCTACAAGATAAAAAACCATAAATAGCTCAAATTAGTAGGATCATACTCAAAATAAATATGTAATTGATACATAAAAATATGTCATTCCAGAGTAATATCATTTTTTTTTATTTCCTATAGTATCTATTAGAGTGAGTCCAGTAATTAATCCTCTGCATTCTGTAAGACCATTAAAAGATAGATGCTGGCCACGAATTTTAAAAATAACTTTTTTAATTTGTAAAATCGTTGCGTATATTTTAGACAACGAAAATATACATAACAACCCAACTTTTATTATTATAATAAAATTTTAGCAACAATATGGCGATGAAATCCCTAGATTTGAACAAAACTCAATGGACATCTAATTTCGTCTCTGAATTCACTTCATTCCTCCCTAAAATTTATGATAATGTTGAAAATCCTTACAATATTACCACTTGCATTGCTTGGGTATTAACATGTTTTCACTAAGTAAAGGTTTAATCGTAGGATACCCTCATTTATGAAAATTGATTTCCAAGAATATTAAAATTTAAAATATTTTGAAAATGGGAGCAGATTGTTGGAACATTTTCAAATATTTATAGTATTCCAATAACTATAAATGAATGGGTGTAATTAATCAAAATTTATATTATTTGATTTTTTGAAAAAGAATTATTGCTATTTAAATAATATTATTAAAATAGTTATAATATTAAATGAATAATTATGTATTTATTTTAAAGATATTATTATTCAAAAAAGCACCTATTGAAAGATGTCTCTATAAAGAGACATGAAAATTCCTATAAATAGGAATGAGATTTTATTTGGAAAACACACCAACAAATTCTAATATTCTTTCTTTCCTTCCTTCATTTTCTAATATTATTAGATTATTCTATAAAGTATCACCGCAAAAATCTTTGTCGAAATTGAGTTTCTTGTTATACATTGTTCAAATGGTAGTGGACTATTCTCGCAAGCAAAACACAAATAGTCATTGGCTTTATTGTATCCTCGGTTAATTTGCTTGGAACTCATTTGCACACAAGATAGGTGGGGCCGAATATAACCTTAAAAACATGTGTGCAAAGACAAAAGCATGTTCACAAAGTTCACACAATGTGAAAATGACAATGTCTTGTACATGAGAAATTCTTCCACCGCAAAGAATCAAAGGTAAAGGGTCTGTTGAACTACAATTCATTTCTGGAAAGGTTTTAACCTTAAATAATGTATATTATGTACCGAGTGGTTAGGAAGAATTTAGTGTCCTGAAGTCTGTTGAATAAGTTTGGCTTCAAACTTGTTTTTGAGGCAAATAAATTTATTTTGTCTAAGGGAGGAATTTTGTAGGAAAGAGTATATGTATGAGAGTATGTTCAAACTCAATATTATTAATAAAAATAAAAATACTATTTCTACTTATATGGTTGAATCTTTTTGTTTATGGCATTATAAATTAGGTCATTTGAATTATAGAAAATTGAATGACATGTATAAGTTAGATTTAATTCTGCTTTTAATAATAATATTGAAATATGCAATATATGTATGTTGACTAAAATATAAGAAACCATTTCCCTAAGGATAAAAGGAAAACAAAATTGCTTGATTTGATACACAAAGTGATTTATGTGATATGCATAATACTCCTACATTAGGTGGAAAGAAATATTTTCTAACTTTTATTGATAATTGTTCGGATATTATTATGTATATTTATTGCATTTAAAAGATGAAGCGCTTGATAAATTTAAAATTTATAAATTTGAAGTTGAACTTCATGTGAATCCACCGAATTGTCCATCAAGTTTCAGCCCCTTACACACCACAACAAAATGGTGTAGCTGAAAGAAAAATAGAGTCTTGACTGAAATGGTAAATTCAATGTTATTATATTCAGTCTTGGACAAGGTTTTTGGGAGAAGTCGTTCTAACAACTTGTCATATATTGAATAGAGTTCCTAATAAAGAAACTACAATAACCCCTATGAACAATGGAAGAAAAGGAAACCAAATCTTAATTATTTGAAGGTTTAGGGTTGCGTAACTATTGTCAAAATTTCAACACCTAAACGTAAAAAGTTAAGTGAAAGAGGAATTGAATGCATATTATAGGATATACACATAATAGCAAGACATATAGGTTCCTGGTAATTGAACCAAATGATTCAATTTCAATTAATACTGTTATTAAATCAAAATATACTATTTTTGATGAAAATAGTTTTAATTCTATATCAAGATAATTACAATCACAACAATTGATGAACCTCTTTAAGTTATTTTTAATTATATATATTTTTGCAATCATTATTTAAAGAATATGCAATGACTTGCAAATTAAAAAGTCATTTTTAATTATATATATTTGCAAGTCTCTTTAAGTCAAGATCAGCCTCTCACTTTCCACATATTTTTGCATATAGCCGCCATCAATACTGAGCCGACATCAATACTGAACCCATACCCGGTCCCTCCAATTTGTAAAACAGTGTTGCCATCGATGTCTGGCCAACTCAGCAGTTCTTTCTTCCATTGGGCAGGCTCATGGCAGCTTCTCAGAAGCCACCCCACCAAGAGTTGGAAAGTTTCATAAGCCATCACCATTGAAAGTAAATAGTATGTGTGGGATATGCTCATTGACATTGCCTGCCCATCATTGGATATTCCTTAGTGTTCTTTTCTTTCCTTCATTATTGTGGCCAATTTTTAATAATTAAAATGTTAACCAATAATATATTGGTATATTCTTTTTTTTTAATAAGCTTATTTGATGAAAGTAATATATATATATATATCTTAACCAAATTACAATTGAAGGATTCCTAATAATTTAACAAAATAGTTAATAAAAAAATATTGTTAAAATTTTTAAAAATAAATATTGAGATCCAATAATTCAAAAAATATATATCAAACAAATTTAAATTACATATTTCTAGTAACATAAAAAAACAGAAAATAAAAATAAGATTGTTACAAGTTAAAAAAAGAATAAGAGATAATAATCTAAATATAAAATCTAATGATATTTACTTAACTTAAACAAAGAAACCGACTTTTCTTTCCCTCATTTTACTTAATTTTCCCTCGTTTTTTCTTCTTTTTTAATCCAAATATGGTATAAGTGATAAGTAGTTCTTATCTACTTATCATTTTCACACCTTTTTTATTGAAAAAAATATATTATTTGTTATCTTTATGAATTATCAAATGTTCTTAAAAAAACTAAGTCACTAAATAATATATTTTTTAAATATTTTACTGTACTTTTATAAAATATTTGTCAACCATTGAATTTGCTCGTGGAAGTACCAAATATTATTGTTAAGGGAATAACTTATATTAGGATGATTCTAAAAATTTAAATTTTTTAAGATCAATAAAATATTAACACCTTATTAATTTTTAGAGACATAAAATTAGTATGATATAGTATTCATCCATATTCAATATATTCTCTAATCCAATTTAGTTAATATATTAAAGAAATTAGATTAAATAAATGTTTTTAAACGTTTTAACTAAAATTAAATTGTATTAAAAAAATTAGATTAAAAATATATATATTAAATATGAATTTAATTACTAAATATAATTACTATTTCTTTCTAATAGGTGACACTCACATGTATACGTGTAGAGGCTGACATCAAATATAAATCCAAAATAATTAAGTGCTATAAAATGTCAAACACTTCATTATATCCTTAACATAATCATATCGTCTGCTAAAGCCTTTTTTCTTCACTCCATTTCTATATTGTGCAAATTTCCGCACCTTGCTATGGATGAGAGGATGATAGGTGCTGCACAAACAGGAGACATAAACATCTTGTATGAGTTAATTCTGAATGATCCATATGTTTTACAGCGTATCGATGATATACCTTTTTTCCATACTCCTTTGCATGTAGCAGCCTCTGCAGGGCATATTGATTTTATGATGGAGATGATCAACTTAAAGCCATCGTTTGCAAGAAAGCTAAACCAAGCTGGGTTTAGCCCCATGCACTTGGCTCTGCAAAATCAAAAAAATCAAGCCGTGCTTCGACTTCTCAGGTTTGATGAAGGCCTTGTTCGTGTCAAAGGGCGGGAGGGCTTCACTCCTTTGCATCATGTGGTTCAAAATGGAAATGTTGATTTTTTGATCAAGTTCCTTGAGGTTTGCCCCGAGGCTATAGAAGATGTGACTGTTCGAGATGAGACGGTTTTCCATCTTGCCATAAAAAATGACATGTTTGAAGCTTTCCAAGTCTTGGTGGGGTGGCTTATAAGGAGCCGCCATAAAGCTGCCAAACGTTGGGAGAAAGAACTACTGAGTTGGGCAGACATTGATGGCAACACTGTTTTACATGTTGCTGCTATCAGAAACAGACCTCAGGTATGATAATTTTGCTAGTGAATTTATTTATGTATATATATACTCAAAGGTTACATGTATGAATATTCTAATTAACAGGTGGTAAAAGTACTGTTGGAACGCTTGTGTGGTGACCATATCAATGCCAAAAATGCGGAGGGATTGACTGCACTTGATATCCCATCACAATACCCATTGGATGAAGGGAAAGTGGACTACAAGGAGTTCATTAAAGACATGATAAGCAAAGCAGGAGGTTTGAGTGGTTCCTCTTCCTCGCTTCCGAAAACCTCCATCTCTTCATTCCACATCGAATCTTTAAAAGGAAAGGTGCCAGTTCTTCAAAAAATTGCAACAATAGCAAGTCGTGGAAAGAAGGGAATCCCACATGAGATGCGTAACACATTTTTAGTAGTCACAGTGCTAATTATAACAGCCACATACACTGCCACTTTGAACCCTCCAAAGCAGCCTGATACCATTTCAAATTCCCTGAATTTCCAACTCAAGTATGACGCATCTTTAGGTTCCACCAGCACTGGACCCGTACAAAGTCCTCCACCCGCTGAAGAAGAAAATTTAAAAAATTTACTAGACGTGTCCACAATGTTTTGGTTATACAACACTTTAACCTTCTGGGCAGCAACTGTTTTAACAGCCTATCTCCTACCCAGCCGTTCAATCTGCTTGTTTATTCTCATAACACTTTCCTTGTTTGGGACCTGTTACATGCTTTTAGTTGCTGTTTCCATACGGACACTCGCACTTCAGTATATTTTCTATCTTTCGACTCTTGGATCCGTTTCCTATTCTAGTCTCAGCATTACTAATTACTGCTTGGCAACGGTAGTAGCTCTCGTGACATTTTACAGGACATCCTATTATATGCTATACAGGTTTGTACCCAAAAGAAGGCTCTTCCTCCTCCTACAAGTCGTTTCCCTTTGCATCTTTGCTGTTATTCTTGTTCCAGCTATCCTAAATTCTGAATTCATATTGAGATTACCAAATACGGAATATAGATTGAGAAAGGGAACTTGTTTAAATGAGTCAATACGACTATCATTGTAGGGTTGGATGCTGACAGTATTGTTTTGGATTTAGAAGTTAATAATGCTCCTGGGTTTATAGGCTGATGACCATGAGCAATAAGTGATTGTAGAGTCAGTTCAGATTGAAAAGAATAGACATTTTGGTGAGCTCTGATTTCTAGTTGTTGATTGTGGGAAATATTTGCTGATAGGGGAATGGTGGTAAGTGTTTCAAATTTCCCTTTCTGATAGGCTTATGAACACTTCGTACGAAATTAATTATGTGATGTTATAAGTTAAAAGTTTTATTGTTATATTAATTTTAAGGGTTTTTTTTTTATGAGATGTGATTGTGTGGTTAATTATTAAATTATAAATTTATATACTTACAATGCGTTAAGGATAAATATTTTAAAAAATATAATTGCTTATTATTTTAAGTGAAAGAAAATTACCTTCAATTTTATATTTATTAAAAATAATAGTTTAGCTTTTTATAAATTCTTGTATAGATAAATTATTATAAAATTCAAAAATATTTAAAAATGGTGCAAATATTATCCTACTTACTGATAATTAAAAAGAATAGATAATATATTCAGATCATAAACTACAGATGAAATATAATCTAGATTTGAATAATTCTAGACATAATTCACACGTAACCATATTTAAGTAAAAATAAGTTTATATAAAATATAGACTTGTTCAAAGATTGAATTATATGTTCAAGTTAAAAGACTCACTCAAAATTTTGAATGGTAAAAAAATGGTTTGAACAAAAAAAAATCAAAAAATAAACATGTTTAAAATGTGTCGGGTTGAGCTTAAACATTCAAGGCCCGACCTTCTAACCCCGACTAGTCCAATTCATTTCCTATAATTTTTAATATATTATATTATATTATTTTTATATAATATATAATTTATAACACATTAAAAATCAATCTATAGTAATATATCATATTAAATGTAAACATTAAAAATTGTTAGTTGGATGCATATAAAAATTTAATAAATGAAAAACTATATAAAATTATTAAATATTAAACTAAAAATAATATAAATATTTCAAACAGATTTAAAAATAATAATATGGGTGGCCTAAAATGGGCTTCAAGTTAGCTATTTACAAGTATGTATAAACTTGGACAAAATTTTAAACTTATATTTAGGGTTAGCCTAAACTTGGACAAACATAAAATGTGTTAACATAATGCTTAAATTCAACCCATAACATAGCCCAACCAATTATTCCTCTAATAAAGCTCATACATGGTTTACAAAGAGTGAATTTCGATCTTGAACATTCAAATTCCCATGTTTGAACCTTACTAGCATAGCCAAAAACTTAATGGTAAAAAAAGCCTTAAATTAATAACATTAATAATACATTTTATAGGAGTATTATTTCACATGTTTTAGTTTATGAGTTTGCAATAAACTAATTACAATTAGCAATTTTTAGTGATTCACATGACTTATTTTTAGTAAAGAGAAAGAAAATTTATTACTTATTTTAAAGAGGTATTATTTTTTGTACAAAAATATTTACTCATCCTTATAATTTCAATTTCAAATTTATATTAATTAGCCTTAATTTGCTTTATGATGTACCTTTATTGTATAAGTCAATTTCATAGTGAGGTTACTCTAGCAAAGGCATATAGCCAAGTATACAATGGAAAGTCTAGACACATTGGATTAAGACATAATTATGTCCGACAGCTAATTTCTGATGGAGTGATCACTATTAATTAGAGTCAAGCCCATTAATTAGAGTCACCCATGATAGAAACTCGAATCAACACTTGGTATAACGTTAAGTCTTGAGTTCAATGAGACAAAGTACATCATTAGTGTGTGACCATAGCTCTATAAATAAATTCATCCTAAGATTAAAGTGCTACGTACCCCTAATGATAAGGGAATGATGAGTAATATACTTTTAATGGACCCATAACATAAATATGTCAGAGTGTTATAATTTCTAGAACACTCTTGATGGGATCTACCTATGTGAATGGAAGTGTGGTCGCTTCTAGGAGCTCAAGGGCTTGGCTTTGACAACACTTATGAAAAGAGGACACAAACACATGGCCAAAATAGTGTCCCTAGATACTGTGTAATAACTCAATTTTGTCCGGCCCAATAATAAAACAAAACCAAAAAATAATAACAACAGTCCATTTACAAACTAGCCCAAAAAAAACAAAGGCCAAATAAAAAAAACCCTAATGGTCCAGTGGCCCAATAACCTAAACATTTTTTTAGTAAAACAAAACAAACCCTAACCCCATTAGCGTCGCTCCTCGTGTCGCGTCGGCGTGCTCATCGCCCGAGATTTGAGGCGCCCTCGCCGCCATTGCACCAAAATGGCAGGGGTGCGCTTCCCATCGTCGTCATGACCGCCATGGTACTTGCAAAGAGAAAACGAAGGAAGGCAGAAGGCAAAAATAGTGGAAATGGCAGAAATAGGAAACAAATAATAGAAAAACTGTGAAAAACAACAGTGTAATTCGGCTATAAAAACCATTACCACAATGTATTTTTGGACAGACACAAAGGAATCAAAAAAACAAAAAACAAACAAAATACAAAATTTTTAGGTGATTTTTCTTTTCTTTTTTTTTTTTGAATCTATAATTTTTACATATAAAAAAAACATAAAATAAAAAGAAAAGGTTGAAAACATACTTGACGGCTCGCGTTCCACCACCGTAAGTGGCTAAGGTCATCATCCGATGAAGGGCGATACACTTTCTGATGAAAGGGTTTTCAAAACCCAAAAATCAAAGGGTCCTCCACAATTTTTACAACCTTCGGTGGCTTTCCAGTGAGCACTGACCGTAGATCTGGATTCTAGGTGTCGAAACACTCAAAAAAGTGTTGTTTATGTTTTCCAACCACCAGGAATGACGAACCCTGTCACCGGCGATCGGCGACCGTCGTGGGGGGGGTTCGCTGAACTTGAAGGCCGGCTTGAAGAATATTTTAGAGAAAATAAAAGGGATTTCAAGTTTTTTTTTTTAACTGGGATTTGGAATGAATTTTTTTGAATTTTTTTTACTTATATAGGCTTCCAAAATGGCGCCATTTGGGGATTGGCCTCAGACACTCAAAACGGCGTCGTTTTGACACAACCCGAGATCTAACCCGAAACATTTTATTAAAATGTGTATTTTTTATGTTAGAACCTCATTCATGTAAAGAACAATAGAAAAGAAAGATGATATTGATAAGACATATATGGAAAACATTAGACATGACCTAGTTTTAAATCAAAACAAGGAGAAATCATCATTGATGAAACTGCATAATGTGGGATTCCCCTTTGTTAGTGTTATGTACAAAGATGTTAAACTCAAGAGAAAATTGTTGAAGCAATAATGAGAATGGAACTTACAACTGTATCCAATAACGTTTACGTTACATAACTTCGATTGGTAAATTTTAAAATTAAACATTTAGCTCATGATCTTTGTTGTTGTTTTGGAGGTGTGTAGAGGTGTTTATGGGTCGGGTCGTGTCCAACAAAAATTTATGCTCACTTGTTAGGCTTGGGCCTAACTCGATCCAAAAAATGGACTTAAAATTTTGCCCAAGCCTAATCCGGATAAAAATACTAAAATTTTAACCCAATTCGGCCCACCTATATTTTTTATATTAATTTTTAAAAAATATAATACATCAAAAATATTAAAAACACTAAAATAAATGTTTACCAACTAATTGAAAAAAATATGTATACTTAAATAACACTAAGATAAATGTAACTTAACAAATAAATGTGAAAAATAGTAACAAAATTAACAATAAAATATGAGTTATACAATATCTAAATAATAAGAACAAAATGTAGTAACATAATTATGAAATAGTAGCAAAATAGTAAAAAAAGGAAAAAAATAGCAAGAAAAAAATAAAAATAAAAAACAATAATTTTTTTTCATATTCGAGCTGAGTCAAGCTTGGGTCAAAAAGTTTTATCAACCCCTTCTATTTATTTTAATCAGAAAATCATAAAGGGAGAGGATCACGAAAATAATAATAGGAATTCTCATTTATTCCTTTCCAACTCTTTATTTAACACAAGAAAACCTCGAAAAGTTTCTGCAAAATACACAAAGCAAGCCACGACAAACTGATACACAAAATCAAAACCCAAACTAATTTGCAGAAAGCTATTACTTTTAAATAGAAGTCTTTTTACAAGTGTATTTAACTAATATTTTCTTAAAGTATATTTTTAGAATTAAAAAAATTAAATTATTAAATACGCATTTCAAAATTATTTAAAGTGTCAAATATTAAAATTGTACATAAACATTGATCGGATATATAAATTACTATATAAACTTTAATTTAGTATCATTATATACATAAAATTTTAATTATGGTTCAAACGTATATACGAAATTTCTTCAAACTTAATGTCTATGCATCCATTTCTGGAAGCACTCACAACATCACAATTGTTGGCTGTTGGGTATAGTTCCCTGTTGCAACTCTTTTTATGGTGTGATTCCATGTCTCTTCAAACTTTTTACATTCCCAATTTCTTATTATATAATAACTGTCATGACATACACCATAAAAATATCCCATATATGCAAATCTTATTTTTTTCAAATTCGTTGATTGTATCTTTTCAAACTCGAATGAAAAAAAAATTCTTTTACAATAAATAAAAATGCCAAATTTGACAATCTTTCAAATTTTAAATTTAAATTCATTCAATTAAATACATTTGTATCCATTTTTATTTTGAGGGACAACAATTAAATACAGAAAGTTCGAACTCATATTTATGAAATATAACACCATTAAATATGGCATAACCAGAGGCGAAGCCAGGGGAGCTGGCATGGGCCCCGGGCCCCCCTAAAATGTAAAATTGATTTTTAGGCTTTTAAATTTTTTTAAAAATTTTAAATTAGTAAAGGAAAAATTATATTTTGACCCTCCTAAAATTATAAAAATTCTATTTAATCATTTACAAATTATAAAAATATAAATTATAAAAAATTAAAATTTCATCTGGCCCCCCTAAAAAATTTTTCTGGCTTCGCCCCTGGTTTTTGGGTGTAATTCAAGCCTTGGCCCTCTAAAATGAAAGTCTCTTTATAATTTATAAAATTTTAAATTAATAATAATAAAATTATATTTTAACTTATAAAATAATAAAATTTTAATTCAATCTTTTAAGATTATAAAAATGTAAATCGTTAAAATGATGAAATTACATTTCACTATCATCAAAAAATATAATTTAATTTTTTAAGTCTCGAAAAATTTTTTACACAAACTGCGAACCATAACATGAGAGCGTAATAAGAGGAGGCTACCTCATATAATAACTGTGCGTTTTTATTGGAGAGATACGGATATTTCGATGACGGTGAGGAAAGATGAGATAGATAAAACCAAGAACAGAGAAAGGAGACAAGTGTTACGGAAATCAACGAAGAGAATGGATGATGTGGTAGGAGATATCCTGTTAACATAAATGCAACCCATAAGGTCACCATGTTGGATCTCTCAAACCTGGAGTATACAAGTCTCCAATGATCTTTTTCGGAAACGTCCATTGCGGAGGGGCTGGGTATGGGTGCAGTATTGATGTCGGTTTTATGCAAGATTGTGTGGGAATTGAGAGGCAGATCATGACGGTATTTCAGGGACGGACATGGACTGTCATCGGACATCTTTGGAGGGTTTAAAGAGGCTTCGTAAGTGGCTGTTATAATTAGCACTGTCACTACTAGAAATGTGTTACGCATCTCATATGGCATACCGTTCTTTTCTCGACCTACTCTTGTTGCCCATTTTTCATACCATAACATCTTTTCCTTTAATAATTCGATGTGGGATGAAGAGATGGAGATATTGGGAAGCGAGGAAGTGGACGCACTCAAACCTCCTGCTTTGCTTAGCATATCTATAATCCTATCCGCTTGCCTTTCATTCCATGGGTATTGTGATTGGATATCTAGTGCTGTCAATCCTCCAAATTTTTGGCATTGATTTGGTCTCGACGCAAGTGTCCCAGCAATACTTCCACCACCTGTTAATTAGAAATTAATTCATGTATACATACATATCAATAATTGACTTGATTAGAAAAATTAGCATATACCTGAGGTCTGTTTTTGATAGCCGCAATGTGTAGCACAGTGTTGCCATCAATGTCTGCCCAACTCAGTAGTTCTTTCTCCCAACGTTGGGCAGACTTATGTGGGCTTCTTATAAGCCACCCCACCAAGACTTGGAAAGCTTCAAACATGTCGTTTTTCACAGCAAGATGGAATACCGTCTCATCTCGAACAGTCACATCTGCAAAGCCTCAGGACAAACCTTAAGTAACTTGATCAAAAGATCAACATTTCCAGTTTGAACCACATGATGCAGAGGAGTGAGGTCCTCCCTCCCTTTGACACGAACAAGGCCTTCATCAAACCTGAGGAGTCGAAGCACTGCTTGAGTTCTGTCATTTTGCAGAGCCAAGTGCATGGGGCTAAACCCACCTTGGTTTAGCTTTCTTGCAAACGTTGGTTTTAATTTGATCATCTCCATCATAAACTCAATATGCCCAGCAGAAGCTGCTACATGCAATGGAGTATGAGAAAAAGGCACAGCATCAATACGCTCTAAAACGTATGGATCATTCAGAATCAACTCATACAAGAGGTTAATATCTCCTGTTTGGGCGGCCTGTATCATCGTCTCATCCATAGTTTTTTTGGGGGGTAATAAATTAGGCAGTAAATTTTCAGATTACTGAAAGCTGATGAAATTTGCAACAAAACATAAAGAAGAAAGAACCAGAAGACAATATATAAAAGGAAATAGAACCTAAATTCTGCAAAAACACAGGCATCTGACCACAATTTATACATGATTTGAACACTCTAGTTTGAGGAACCAAATTTCTTCCAAGGCTCAAGGAAATTTCCAAGTACTAAAGCCACAGAAAATAGGTATCCAGTCCACATCAAATACACATCAAATACAGAAAAATTCAAAATAATTTTTAGAATTTAATGATTATCATTTAATAATACTTATCAAATAAATTACAGGAAATGATAAGTATCAAATAAATTAACCCACAAATCAACATCATCTCCCTAAAACATCAACTTCAAGAATGAAATAAAATGGAAGATGTGTTAAGAAAGGTATATCAAGTTACCGTCCTTGACTAAAATATGGACTGAATTAATAATAAAAATAATTACAATTAAATTAATGACATGGCATGACAACCACTATGATTCTGCAAATATCGGTTTCTTATTTATAAAAGGGAAAATTTTATTCTCGTAATAAGTGGAACCATACATACAGTTTGTCTTAATTGATTACACCCATGGGTGATGCCATATTCGAATCCAACTTTCGGATTCATTCAATTGCCTAGACTACAGTTAGAGTCCTCGTAGGCCGGGTTGAGTTTAACTAAAATTTAAAGCTTATTTATTAGGCTTAGGCTTGGGCTTGGCCTGGCCTAAAAAATAGGCCTAAAATTTTGCTGAAGCTCGACCCGGATAAAAATACTAAAATCTATTCGCCCATTCAGATTAATTTTTATATTATTTTTATATAATTTTTAAATATATATAATACATAAAAAATACTAAAAATATCAAAATAAATATTTTCCAACAAATTGAAAATAAATTTTAAAAATATATAGGCTTAAATAAAATTAAGATAAATTCAACTTAACAAGCAAATGCCTCTAAAATAATAAAAAAATTTAATAAACGTCTTTAAAATAATAACAAAATTAATAATAAAATAAGTTTTATACAATCACTACAGGAAAATATGGCTTTAGCGGCGCTTTTAGTGGCGTTTTAACAAAAAACGCCGCAAATAATATACATTAGCGGCATTTTTAGCCAAAACGCCACTAAAAACTGATCAATAGCGGCGTTTTTTGACCAAGCGCCGCTAAAAACTGATTAATAGCAGCGTTTTTCTTCCAAACGCCACTAAAAACTTGTGAATAGCGGCGTTTTTAGTCAAACGCCACTAAAAACTTATCAGTAGTGGCGTTTTTATCTCAAACGCCACTAAAAACTGATCAATAGCGGTGTTTTTATCTCATACGCCACTAAAAACTATCAATAGCGGCGTTTTTGTTCCAAACGCCACTAAAAATGAATAGCAGCGTTTTTGGTCCAAACGCCACTAAAACTGATCAATAGCGGCGTTTTTGGTCCAAACGCCGCAAAAAGTTGAGAAGCCATTTTTGAGTAGGGTAACTGACACTCGTTTTGATTTGATCTGATTTAATTTTCATATTATTTTCTTATTTTTTTTTGAATTCGATTTAATTATTTTGGTATTTGAAACTAACTTTATAAAAAATATAAACTACACTATTCATCACTTAGCTATGAGAAAGTTTCATTTTTGTTACTTAATTATGAAAAGTTACAAATTGATAACTAAACTATTTAGAAGTTTTCATTTAAGTTACGAAGCTGTTAAAATCAACATTGTATGGCTTTCTGTAAACCCTTAAATCTTAAACATTAAACCCTAAACTCTAAATTTTAAAACATAAACCATAAACACTAATCCATAAACTCTAAAACCCTAACCCCCCCCCAAAAAAAATCATATGGATATTGATGTGTATATACATATATATAAATGTAAAAGCTTATGTTTATAATATATTGTAGAAGCAGTACTTAATATTGATTAAATTTATTTTTAGGTTTAGGGTTTAATATTTAAGGTTCAATGGTAGAATATATTTTAAGTTTATGGTTTAGGCCGGTTCAATGGTATAGTATATATGTTAAGTTTATGGTATGGGTCGGGTTTGTTATCTTGGGTTTGGGGTATAGTGTTTTAAATTAGTTTGTTGTTTGGGGTTTGGTACTGTTTTAAAGTATTTAGGGTTTAAGGTCTTAATGTTTAAGGTTATAAGGGTTAGTGTTAGGGTTTAAGGGTTAATTGATTAAATGATGTTCTGGTTGAATCTAGGCTTTGGAGTGCTCGGAGTGTGGTTTAATTAAATACTTGATCTCATGTTTATACATATATTTACGATGTATATATGTTTATATTCCCAGATAATTACGCAAGATTTAGTATTATACGAAATTTGATGAGGTGGTTCATAAAATTATTGAATACGAAATGTTAATATGAAATTCTTAAACTTGAATCAATTTTAAAAATAAAATAAAATAAAATTAGTATTTTTATTTTTTAAATTAAATTCTAATTATAAAATTAAATGCACTTTTTAAAATTTATAGCCTCATGATTAAATATTGAATTTGAATTTATAATTTCAAAATCTAAAAAATAATATGTGTTTAATAAGGTATCAATTTCCGAGTATTACAAGATGCTAGCTATAACTTTCTTTGCATGTAATGGACTCTCGAAATTAAACTTGTCTTAGTTTAATTTTAAGATGCAGATAATAATGATCTCTCAAAAGAATTTTTTTTTTAAAAATTTTATTTTATGAAGGGTAATTTTATAAGTATTGGTCACACCTAGTTAAAAATATTTTAAATAAAAACCCAATGTTTTAAAATTTTTCATTTTTTCTCAAGGTTGTCAAGTTCATTTTTATCAAAAATGGTTTTGAATATATATTTTTTTATTTGAATTCATTTCATGTTTTAAATATTTATTAGAAATTATTTTGAATTGATTTACCTAAAATTTAAATATTAAATATTTAAATAATAATTATTCAATATAATTAAAAAAAATTTCAAATTAGATATATTGTTTGAAAGAAAACAAAATTAGTTTAAAAGGAATTTAAGAAATAATTAAACCATTAAAATTCAAATGCATTAGTGGCGTTTTTGTCAAAAACACCGCAAAAAAATTTCAATTCAGCCAAAACGACGTCGTTTTATGATGTGTCTGCAGAGGCAACGCCGCTAAAAATAGAGAATTAGTAGCGCTTTTGTAAAAACGCAGCAAAAAATTGAGATTTAGCGACGCTTTTGTAAAACGCCACTAAATGTTTAATTGAAAAGACATTCTTCCAGGTGTGATTTAGTGAAGTCATTATCTTTAGCAAAACGGCACCGTTTTTTCTTCATCCTTTTCATCCCATGCATACCCGAAACCCCTAAATTTCCCCAAATCAAAATTTCCTTCTCCTCTAAATCAAAATTGCCCCTAAACCCTAAATTTCCCCCAAATCAAACCTATTTGTCGTCTCCCTTTCTATTTTCGTTCCATAGGTTTCATTTCATTTCTGTTTCAAATCAAACCCGAAGCTCCTTGTTTCATTTCGATTTCATTTCTATTATTTTTATGTTACTAAAGAACAGGGCTTTAATGTTAAAAAACCAGCTAGTTATGTAAAGATAAATTAAGTGTAATAAAGAAATATAATATGAAGGAGAAACGGACAATGTAGTACCTTTTTTTTTCCAGTTTTAAAGATAACTCCAATGGAGACCACAACTAACACTTATTTAAGTTGATTTAACATGAAAAATCTTAATGTAGTTATGTCATGGAACTTATATGATAGCAACAAGGTGCTTCAGAAAGATATTAATATTTACATAGGTGAAGCTATAAACAATTGAACTATAGAAGCATCTGCAGCACAACACTTAAAAGACTCTCCATAGTTTTAGTGCAACTCAAATTTCTAAAATAAACTGATGCCATTATCTGCAATACATAAAGAATGGTTCATATAACTGTCTGAGAACACCAATTCAGGGTACCCAAAAAAAATACCATTGTTACAATGCACACAAGACTATATGACAGAAGGTGAAACCAAATTTCTTCAGTATTTTATACATATCATGATTGGATAATATGAGCGATATTAAGAAACATAAACATATATAAATAGGATGAGTGAAATTTCAAAATAAGAAAACGATAGGATAATGTTTCTACTTTACCGCTCGAATAGAAGATGCATTCACAAAAGCAGCTAGCAGAATTACCTGTTGCATCTGTAATGCCTTTCGCATCTGTAATGGCTTGCGCATCAGTTTCCTTTTTGGCTTGTATTTTATTTTGTGTCATCCTAAGGAATTGTTTTTAAGCATCAGTAATAAGAAAATGAAAATTTTGTTCCCAAAACTGACAAAAGCATGAAACTCAGTATTATAAATTATACTAAATTATAGATAGGATCAGTAATAGCTTTTGCATCTCTTTCTTTGGTGTTGTAGGTGATTCAAGTGCAGGCATATAAAACCCATTGGAGTGTCTCTTTTCTAGCAGTTTAGCATCAAATTATCAAATTAAGGTATATACTGATGATGAAAATCAAGCAAACCCAAATTTAAGTTTGCAACCTAATTAGATAACCATGGGTTCCATAGCAAGACAGCCAACCCTTGAGTTATATTCAAAGTTTTAAATGGTAGGAGATTTTAGTATAATTATAATATAGTTTTTTTTTTTGTGAGACTGCAAAACATCTCCGCCTAAGTTTTAAATTGTGGAAACCTGGCTTACCAAAGAAGTAGAAGATGGATAAAAAGAAATGGAAGTTATAGAAATAGAAAGGGGCGAAATGGATTGGATGATGCGCATTTGATAAAATAAAGACAAAAAAATAATAGGTATTGAGAGATTAAAAATGATAGAAATGGCCTACCTATCTTTCCTTGTAAGCCAGCAAATAATTAATACTAATGTTTAACGTCTTGGTCAAGGATATTAAAATTGTTGGGTTGCTTTCTCTTTTGTATTTGACCATCATTTATTTTTTTTATTATTTTCTTAATAGTTGGGAATTTTTGAGTATTTTAATTTGGTTTTAACGTTAAGATTTTTTACAGAACACTAAATATGTTGAAGCTGAACTTCCGTATTGAGCCAATTAGTTAAGCGTAAGATATTTAGATTTGAGCTTCTAAATTAATGAGTTGGGTGATTTTGTTGATTAAATCATAATTGATTTTTCGATTATTGACTTGATCATGTAATTTGAGTTATAATTAATTATTTGAAATTTATTCAACTCAAACCATTTATTAAATTATTTTATCATTATAAAATTTGAAAAACTGAAACATTTTAATTTGATATTTGAAATTCTAATTAAACCTAGTCGGATATTATTGGCTTCAGCTGTGTTAAATATTTGGAGGCTGGATTTGAATTTTAAATTAAGATGACTAAATATATTTGAATAGTACATAAATTGGCATCTTCCTTCCCCTCTGTGTTTTCTTTTACCTTTTTTGCTCATCACAAAATATTTGACTACTTCAGCCAATGAATGACAAGAATAATATCCAATGTGAAAACATTTCATTTTCATATATCTGCCTTCATTTTCCTCTCTTTTAATTGCCAATAGTTTAAATCATATAGGTAATTATCAAATTATTAATATATTTTTCTTATAATTATAAAAGTTACAAATAAGTATCTAATCATTCGATTTTTTTTTTCATTTTCATTAACTATCACTAAGTAGTAATAAAAGATAACGTAAAAAATTAACATGATTTCTCAATATTTTGACTAAAATATTAATTTATTATATGATTAAAGACTATCTTTTTGACTAAAAGTATATATTTAATACTTTATGATCATAAAGTTAGTGGGATTCGAATTTGGCTGGAGGGATTCTTGTTCAGCTGGCAAATTTGGTAGCTTTCATACACTAAAGCAATACACAGAAAGCCTAGATAGCCAAAAGGTTAGTTAATCTTTTATTTTTTCTTATTTTTTTTCGTTTTTTAAATTACTATTCATGTTTATCCTTAGATTATTTTTCATGTGATTTTTTTCCCATGTGATTTTCCATAATCTCAAAATTTTATTTTTATTAGACTTGATTCAAACTTTTATAAATTAGACTTGATTCAAAATAACCATAATTGAGCAGACATGATAGACTTAATTTGTTATCAACTTTAGATTTTAAGAACTACGAAATGGATAGGATTTGGATGAATTTGTCAAGGGTAAGCAACGCCTATTCAAATGGAGTACAAAATTTTCTAAATTTTGCATTTCAAAATGCAAGCCAAGAGAATATGATTCTTTGCCCGTGTAAGAAGTGTGGCAATATCAATTGGCATTTTCGTGAAGTTGTATACGAACATCTAATTGTTGATGGTTTTTTTCGGGGGTATAAAAAATGGATTTTCCATGGAGAGTGTACATCTAGTGGAACTTCTTCAACGATTAATCTGACTTATCCTGATACTGCTTACCATCATTATGTTAGACAAGATAACATGGAAGGTATGTTGCGAGATGCATTTAATATGCATAGTCATGGCGAGCAATCTTTTCCACCTGACTTTATTGCATCCGATGATTGCAATATTGGTGGAAATGTTTTTTGCAAAACGAGAACAAGTGCACCAGATGAGGAGCCAAATGAAGAAGCGGCGAAGTTCTACAATTTACTTAATGAAATGAATGAAGAACTTTACGAGGGATCAAAATATTCAAAATTGTCCTTCTGCATTCGTCTATTCCACTTAAAATGTTTGGGAGGGTGGACCGGAAACTCTTTTACAATGCTACTAGAGTTTCTGAGAGAGGTGTTTCCGTTTGCAAAAATGCCCCAGTCTTGTCAAGATATGAAGAGACTAATAAAAAATTTGGGCCTTGGGTACGATAAAATTCATAGTTGCCCAAATGACTGCATGTTGTACTGGGGTGATCAGAGAAACCAACAGTCTTGTCATATTTGCGGTAAGTCTCGTTGGATGAATGGGAATACAGAAGATGTGAATGCGGATGAAGGTGGGGCACAGTTAAGAAATAAGCCAATTAAGGTTTTGTGATATTTTCCCCTAATACCAAGACTTCAAAGGCTTTTCATGTCGTCAAAGACGGTTGATTCTATGAGGTGGCATAATGATCAACGAACCGATGATGGATTATTAAGGCATCCTGCTGATTTTTAGCTTGGAAATCGTTTGACAGTAAATTTCCAAGCTTTGCAAGTGATCCTCAGAATGTGAGGCTTAGGCTAGCAGCTAACGGCTTTAATCCTTTTAAAATCATGAGTACTTCGTACAGTACTTGGCCTGTAGTGCTTGTTCCTTACAATTTGCCTCCATGGATTTGCATGAAGCAATCTTCATTTATTTTATCAATGATTATCCCTGGAGAGAAAGGTCTCGGAAATGATATTGACATCTATTTGCAGCCACTTATTGAAGAGTTAAAATAGTTATGGTCGGGTGTTGAGACATATGATGTATTGAGAAAGGAGAACTTTAATTTACGTGCAGCTTTTTATGGACAATTAATGATTTCCCGGCTTATCCTAATTTATCAGGTTGGAGTACTAAAGGACGTTATGCCTGTCCTTGTTGTGCTGCACAAACTTGTTCGAAGTGGTTGTATAATGGGAAGAAGTTCTCTTACATAGGCCATCGTCGGTGGTTAGATAGAAATCATAAATTTAGATTTCATAGGACTCTATTTGACGGTCTGAAGAGTACAGAGGAGCTTCTGAGCAGACTGTTGGATCTGAAATCTTGTTTATGCTCCTGAGCAGACCGTTGGATCTGAAATCTTGTTTATGTTAAAAGATATCAACTTTAGTTATGGGAAGATGAATCAACCACCTAACACGCAAACAAAGAGAAGATCGAGGGATGAAGAGGATGAAGAGGATGATCCTAATGAGGCGGACTTGTGGAAAAAAAGGAGTATTTTTTTTAAGTTGCCTTATTGGAGCACAACATTTTACGCCACAATCTTGATGTCATGCATATTGAGAAGAATGTTTGCGAGAACATAATTGGGACAATTTTAAATGTCGATGAAAAATCAAAAGACAATCTTCAGAGTCGACTTGATTTAGTTGACATGAGAATTCAGCGTGATCTTTATCCACAAGTACTTTCGAATGGGAAATATCGGTTGCCGCCTTCTATTTTTTCAATGTCAAAGAAAGAGAAAGAGGTGTTCTGCATGGTATTGAAGGATATAAAGGTCCTAGATGCATATGCGTCAAATATATCTCAATGTGTGAGCCTTAAAGATCTAAGATTATATTCATTAAAATCACATGATTACCACATCTTGATGCAAGATTTACTCCCAGTTGCTTTACGGTGTTGTATGTCAAAAAAGGTGACGTCCTGTATAATTGAACTATCCAATATAATGAAAGCTATTTGTGGCAAAGTTTTGGATGTTGAAGAACTTGAGAAAGTACAAGATCGAGCCGCTTTGACTTTATGCAATTTGGAGAAGATCTTTCCACCTTCCTTCTTCACTATTATGGTACACTTGGTAATCCATCTCTTTCACGAAGCAATACTTGGTGGACTAGTTTTTTATCGATGGATGTATCCTATAGAAAAGTGCTAATTTATTTGTCAAGTATTCATTCATTCGCCTCTATACATTTAGTTACAGCTTTTGATAAATATTGTATATCGTGTTTAGGTTCCTAAGAAAATTGAAGTCTTATTGTCGTAATAAGCGTTATCCAGAAGGATCAATTGTTGAAGGCTACTTGGAAGAGGAGTGCATGACCTTCTGTTCTAGATATTTAGAAGATGTTGAAACACGATTGAATAGACCAACTTGGCCGAAAGTTATTTATTCCAAAGTTTTGGAGAACCAATCGGCAAAGTTGAAATTGCAGAATTAGATGATATATCATGGATACAAGCATATCGATATGTACTTTTTCACCATGATTCAGTTGAACCATTACGCAAGTAAGTTCTAAAATTTTCTTACATATTCATCGTTTTGATTTGTTTATCTTCTAACCAATTAAACTTGTTTTTAACATAGTGAGTACAAACAAATTTTGAGATCTCGTGCACGCTCTCGGAGATTACAACATCGAGAGATCAATAAATTATTCACAGAATCTTTTCATGAATGGTTAAGCCAAACGGTATGTAACTGAAGTTAATAAGTTACATATAATCGCGAAATTTAGTTAATCAAATAAAAATGTTTTTACATAATACATTTATAATTACTTAATTTACTTTCGATTCAATAGGTTTGGAGTGGGAAGGACGTCAATGACAAAATTAAATGGCTTTCCCAAGTTCCGAACAGAGTAATAAAAATATATAGTGCCTTCCTCATCAATGGATACAGATTTCATACAAAATATCGTGAGAGAATGAGGAGAACTCAAAATTGTGGAATTGTTGTTAATTCTTCAATTACAAGTTATGCTAGTGCTAGGGACAGTAATCCGGTTGAGGGTAATGTGGAGTATTACAGACTTCTTACCGACATTATTGAGTTGGATTACTATGTCAGATGGAAAGTTGTCTTATTTCGGTGTGATTGGGCTGATGTTAATACTGCTCGCGGAATTAAAAAATATCAATTTGGTTTTACAATGGTTAATTTCTCTCGCTTGATTCACACTGGACAACAATTGATGGACGAGCCATATGTATTTTCCTCTCAAGTGAAACAAGTTTTTTATTCGAAAGATCCAACTGATGAGGGTTGGTATGTTGTACTCCGGAACACCCCTAGAGACTTGTTTGACATGGGTAATGGAAGTAGAGATGACATTGTCGAAAGATCAAAAACATTACCTTTTCCAGAACAAAACTTAGATGAAAATATCCCTAATACTAGTACACAACATCAATGGGTTCGACATGATGTGGATGAAGATATTTACGAATAATGATATAGTAAGATTTTACGATTTTTTAATTATATGTAATATTATAATTTTAATCTTGGTCATGTTATATAATTTAACTATTTTATATGTACTATAATTGTTGTAATTTGTCACTAAAACTTCAACTATTTTATGTGTATTGCAAGAAAATTGCGTAGAAGAATATTATGAGATTTAAGTATTGTCCAAAATACTCAAAATTCGGAAGAAGCAAATAGTGAACAGCAGACAGTTGTTGGATCTTCGAATGTGCCGGAGACACTTGACGAGCCTGGAGAAATTCAAAGTAATGTTAAGTTCATTTTACATGTGTTGACTTTTATTATTGATTTATTTCTCAATTATAATATAATAATAGTATATCATTTCTCAGCTGAAAGTGGTGCGACACGTAGAGGTCGAGGACGTACGATGCTTAAAGATTTATATGACTTAGATCCTGTTAAGCGTGTCAAAGTAAGTAGAAACAGTCATGGTCAACCTGTTGGATCTGAAGCTCAACTTTCAGCAGGCTATTTGGGCATTTTAGTACAAAATGCCAATATGTTGCCCATCAACTACGAATCATGGCATCACATACCTGATAGCAACAAAAATCAGGCTCTCGGTAATATTAAGGTAACAAAATGTGAATATAATTTATAATAATTTGGTTTAAGTTTCATTTATATTTACATTCTAAACTTGTGTTTTTTTAGGAGAGGTTTGCTTTAGAGGTCTCCGATGACCATATTAAGAAGGCATTGGGTAAAAAATGGAGAGAAAATAAAAGCACTTTGAAAAAACTATATTTTAAGAAAGATATAAGCCTCGAGGAAAAATTGCGAAATGTCCCGCTGGGAATGCTGAGGTACCAATGGGAAGATGCAGTTAGATTCTGGAATTCAAAGAAAGGAAAGGTATTACGTAATTCTAAAATCTTATAAATTTTTTGGTATATACTGTTTACTATATACGTAATAATAATTTCATTATGTAGGACCGTGAGCAAGTTGGAACAAACAGCAGACAAAAATAAAAATTCACGCACACGGCAGGGTCGAGAAGTTTTGCTTCTGTAAGTGAGGCCGAGGTATTATGAATTTATTAATTTTGTCAAATATTAATGACTTTGTACTATTAAATAATATTTTTACTACTATATTGTAGGAAGTCTCGTCCGGTCAAAAAGTTGGACGCCTTCAGCTTTTTGAGATTATGCATTGGAAGAAAGATGGATCTCCTATGACATCCGAAGCTGGAGAAATTATGGTATATTTATTTAATAAAATTTGATTTATTATAAATATTTATAATGTTTAATTATAATGATTTAATTCGTCGTTAGTACTTTTAAATAATGTTAAGTTATGTTCTCATTCCTTTTTATAATATATTTCGTTTCTAACTTTTTAATTAATTTATTAGGAGAAACTAAAGGAGGAGAAGGCGGAGTATGAAGCGATTGCTTCGACTGATAGTTCTGTTAATCTTGAGAACGTTGATAACAGAATTATCACTGAAGTTTTGGGTCTTGAAAGATACGGCCGGGTTCGATTTCAAGGATCTGGTGTTACCCGGACCCAATATTTTGGATCCGGCTCCTAGCAATATATGCCTTCCGGGAGTCAAGCTCAAGCTGAAGTTCAGAGGTTAAGAGACCAGATAGCTCAGATGCAAGCGAACACGGCTGAGCAAATTGCCGAGGTTCAAAGAAAATATGAAAAACTCCAGCAACAACTTAGAGCAGAGGCAGCAGTAGAGAGGCAGCGGCAGCAGCGAAGGAGGCAGTAGCAGCAGCGAGGGAGGCAACGGCAGCAGCGAGGGAGGTAGAGGCGAGCAAAAAGTACGATGAGCTCCAAACACACCTTTTCAAATGATGATGCAGATGTTTCAAAGAATGCAAAAAGCCGCCATCTTAGACATTAGTTTTCTCGTTGTAAGAATGTTTTTAACTTTGTCACATTTAACATTATTGTAAAAATATTTTAAGTTATACTTTGTTTATTAATTACATCATATATCTTTCGTTAAATTTGAAGGATCATTTAGAATTAATGTTTTTGGTTGTATTTTTTATGCTAAATTTACTGTTTTTGGTTGCATTTCATGCTATATTTGTTGATTTTAGTTGGATTCAATGCAGGAAGGGATTAATATTGGTGAAAAATGTGCATATTAAATCTGCCAAAATTAGCGGCGTTTTTTTAGATAAGCGCCGCAATATTTTGCGGTGTTTCCTATAGCGGCGTTTTTTGCGGCGCTTGTGAAAACGCCGCAAATAATTTTAGCAGCGCTTGTCGCTAAAAGTCTATTTTCTTGTAGTGAATATTCAAATAATAAAAATAAAATAGTAGCAACATAATAGTAAATTTGTAGCAAAATAGGGAGAAAACAACAAGAAAATAATATTAAAAAAGCATATTTTTTTGTCCTTTAACGAATTCGGCCGGGCTAGGGCTAAAAATGTCTTACCTGAGGAAAACAGGCCTTATTTCTTTGTTCAAGTCTATTTTTCGGGTATATATTTTTGCTCAAACCCTCTTACATTTTAGGCGGGCCTTCGAGCCGGATCGGGTGGCCCGACCAATGATCAAGTCTAATTACAGTTTACAGAGTAGAATTTCAAAATCCAAATAATAATTCAGCTAATTAATTGGTCTTGTTTCTATTTGATCATCTCTTATATAGTGACGATTTGTTTGTTTGTATTGTGACAAAGCAGTGTGGTTCAGTGAGGAGCATAAGTGGCTAAGTATTAATTGTTTATTGTTCCTCTTTGTGAAGTTTCCTAGAATCCGAAACATGGCACACTTCAAATTTTAAAATGAGTTAGTGGGACTTTTTGTCTTTAATTTTTAAATTGTTAAAGGATAATTTATTTAATTAAATAAAATGATGTGTAGGATTTAGATATAAGTAAACTTCATTAAAGAATATCCATTAAGAAGTGTGAGCAATTGTGAATGTGTATGGAAAAAGGGGTCCCTTCCCTTCCAGGGAATAGGAAATGATTAAATATAAGTATTAGATCATACTGGCTTCACCAAATCAGCTAAGAGCAAATTTAGAATTGCTATTTATATATTCTTTTAAAGGTTTATTACACAAGAATTTATCACTTCTTTGTAAAAATAATTATTATTTTATTTTAATTGTAAAAATTGCATAATTTTTTTATTATTTATAAGAATATGTATAAATACTATAACACCCTAAACTCGACCTAGACGTTATGGTTGAATCTGACGATGTCACATGAGAGTGCTTTTGAAACCGCATTGACCTTAAAATCGTTCCAATTATTATCTTGTACTTAGTCTGAGAAAACGCGTTCTAATTGATCTGATTTAAAACATTGCTTTTTCGCCGAAGCTTTTAAAAGTCATTTTTGTATGCGTGGTAGTTCTGTAAAACATTCGGTACTTTTGAAAACCCGAATTTTCCTACTACTAGCAGTTAAAAAAAAACGTAAAACATTTCAAAATCCAAAATTAAGAAAAATCCGTAAAGGCCTTAATTACATCAAATTTTCCCTAAATATAAATTAACTCATAAGTAAACAGAAATTAGTCCAAGTGGAAAACCGTGTAGCCACCACTGAGCCCTCCGCTGCACCAACCGTCAAGTCTAGGGATTACCTTCACAGATTAAACAGAAAAAGGGTGAGTTTTCACAAACTCAGTATATAATCCCCACAGAAAATATACACAACAGCAGAAATCAGTCATATATCCAAATATCAAATAATTCAAGCCTGAACCCTTTACAGAACCAGAGTGAACATTAGTCTTCTCAGATACAAAATCAGATACGAACTGAGCCTTAGCCCATCTCAGATATATCATACAAATCAGAGCAGAATAAAAAAGTCCTACCCACTAACCTCTATACACTAACTCCGTCCAACCCTACACACAATATGGGGATAAAATCGACCCACCCATCCCTACATACCATGTAACACCCCGAATTTGGGCCTAGAAGTATTGGGCCTTGAGTGCGGGTCCGTAAGGAGGTTGTATATAGGTATTTAATTGTGCAATGAAATGACACAATTAAATGTCTGCTTTGGTGGTTAATGGCCCTAAGAAGTGCTAGAGAAATCTTGGGTTCAGACTTGGGCTTTAACAAAAATTTTGGTATTAAGTGAAAAAAAAAACCTGGATGCTTGGATGAGGGCTTTTAAATTATTGTGTTAAATAAATGACACAAGGAAGCTTGTAGTCTAGTGGTTGTGGCGTCATTAAGGTTGTATGGGAGCCTGGGTTCAAGCCTTGGCTCTTGCAATTTATTTTGGTTTTTTTAAGGGAACTTGGACTTTGGCCTTTAGACCTTATAATTAATTGGGGATAAAACATGACATAAAAAGCCTTGTGGCTTAGTGGCAAGTAGCGTGTGGAGCATCTGAAGGGAGGCATGGGTTCGAATCTCAGGGTAAGCAATGAGCATTTATTTTGCTAACATAAGAGTGGTTGTGAAGCTGGCTTTAAATAGAGGGAACCATGAGGAGAGTAAAGGTACCTTTCTTGGCTGATCCCTTTCGCTGTATGGCATGCTCGTTTGGGTTGGGCGTCGGCTAAGAGTGCTCGGAGCGTGGATTAACTCCAGTCTCCTATCAGGTGTGTATTTCTCACTACTCTAGCTGTAGGATGGCTACTTTGGGCCGCGATGGGCCGAAAAGGGCTATGTGGGCCTAATGGGCCTACAGGCCCAATTGGATAAGTTGTTTGATTGTGTTGTAAATATTGGACTAGGCTAGGTGAATCTCATATTCGTGGCTAGATTTGGGCTAAAAGGGTCACACGAGCGTGTGGGCCCATTTGGGTCAAGAATGGGCTTTAGGGCCATTTGTATTGTTATCCCTGTTTAGAATACTTTAGTTTACCAATTATTGAAATGCCCTCGACTTGTAAAATTACCAAAACACCCTCGATTTATAGAATTATCGTTTTACCTTCGATTTACAAAATTACCATTTTACCCTCAGTTTACAAAATTACCGTTTTATCCTCGATTGTGAAATTACTGAAATACCCCTGTAGGATAGAATTACCAAAATACCCCTAGTTTGTAAAATTACCAAAATACCCCTAGTTTGTAAAATTACCGAAATACCACTAGTTTGTGAAATTACATAAATACCCTCAATTTGTAAAATTACCAAAATACCCCTGATTTACAAAATTACAAAAATACCCTTGACTTTCTAAAAAATTATAGAAATACCATTGGTTTACAAAATTACTGAAATACCCTTGGTTTGTAGATTTACCAAAACACCCTTGTAGGATGAAATGACTAAAATACCCCTAATAGGTAAAAAGACCGTAAAGCCCCTGTAGGGTAAAGTGACCGTAATACCCTTGTATGGTAAAATGACGAATATGCCCTTATGTTTCGTATGACTGATGTGCTTAAGATTTACATATATTGATATTGGATTAGTTAAGTTTGAGTGACAGGTGGTGGTTATCGTAGGTGATTGATTATGGAAACGTTTCAACTTCAACCCATAACAGGTGTGTACTAACCCTCGTAGTAGCTTAGATTAATATCTGTTGGAGAAGCGAAAATGCTAAAATACCGGCATTTCGGGAACTTGTAATGTTGCGTGTGGGTATAGATGCGATAAATACGATAAGGTCGGTGTTTGGATCGATGGAACGAGTAAGAACTCAATTTTGTGCACGATGGTAAGTTGGGCCTCAATGGGCTAGAATTGGGCCAAATGGGCCCATTTGGGTAAAATTGATAGAAAATGGAATTTGGAAAAGTTGCATGTTAACACGGTTAGTATTATGGTAAAATTTGGGTTAAGCAGGCTTAGTGGGCTAAATCAGCATTCGTAGGGCCCATTTGGGGTTTTGGGCCCAAAAGCCCGAATTTGATAAGTGGGTTAAGGATCATTGTTTAAACACTCAGAAATATTGGCAAATGTAATGAACATGGAAAACCCTGATTTTTGGTAAAATTACGAAAATACCCTTATAATATGAAAAATGATTGTTTTGCCCTTGTGGGCAAGTGACCCCGACTTGGATTTGTGTGGTTGGTTGGATTTGATTGTGAATATATATTTGGTGATATGAATGACTTGACTGTGATTGTTTGATTCAAATATGGGCATGACATTCTCGCATACATGACATATTGCATGGGATATGGGTTATATTGATGGAGGAAGTGCTAAAGGGCTCACCCGGGCCATCGGTGGGGCTTATGCCCCGGTTACCGAAAAGGGCTTATGCCCCAGTTATTAAAAAGAGGCAAGGCCTCTAGTTATATGATAAAGCAGCTATGCTGCCAGTGGAGAGTTTGGTTGGGTGGGTTGAGTTATTCCCCACATGGAGAGCTTGGTTGGTACGGGTGGAGAGTAGCGGATGGTGGGTCGAGTAGTCTCCCCAAATGGGCTTGCATACATTCATTGACATTACATGTGATATTGAAATGGGCTTGCATACATTCATTGACATTACATGTGATATTGAAATGGGCCTAAGGGCCATACCGTTTACAATAAAGGCTTCGCCCAATGATATGATTTATGAAAAGGCTTCTCGCGCCCGATGTGCTAAACGAAAGGCTTGACCCAAAGATATGTCAAGACTAAATAGGGCTTTGGCCCAGATTGTACTGATACCGTGTTATTTACTGTTTGTTTGTTATTGAGATTACACACTGAGTTTTCGTAAACTCACCCCGTTTCTAACCGTGCGTAAATCCCTAAGCTTAGATGGTTTGGAGTCATGAGGGACTCTGAGATGGCCACACTCATCATTTACATTTACTTTTCTTTTAATTGCAATAAGCAACCAATTTATTTCTTTATAAGTTTTATCTTATTAATATTATTATTTGGTTTTGGGTTGTAATAAGGCCGTTTTAATTATTTTTCGGGATTATTTTATCTTATACCCTATATTTTTCTCGATAACAATATGAGTTAGACCTAGGCGTGTTTCCAAAATGATAATTGTTTTCAAAATAACGTAACGATATAATTAATCGGTTTATCAAAAATATCTACTTAAATGAATTCCAACTCGTTTTTCTCAAAACCTAACCTAGCACTAAAGTGTGGCAATGGTTGTAGGCATGTCTAGGATTGGATCCAATCAAGAGCTTGGTACTTAAGCAGCCTTCTAGGCTCACCTCCTCTGTTTCGGATACCTACCTGGTGCACAGCTTCCATTCACTTTATTAACTTAGCAAAGACTATCTTTTAAATCACTAAGAAGGACGTTGAAAGAGGCATGGGTTTTCTTAAAAACTTCAATGTGACACGTCGGATCCGGCTATAACTTCTGGGCCGGGTTTGGGGTGTTACATACCATGCTGTACCGAAATGCGACACATAATCAGATAATTGCAGCTGTGCTGCCAGATATCAGGCTTAGGAGCCTTTCAAAATACTTCCTCCATATACATTAACTCAACCTCGATGCAATGCATCATACAATACATGACATGCAAGTATGCAATTAACAGATCATACATACAAATTGGTCTACATGCTAAGAGTAACATGTTAGAACACATTTATCACATAGTCAGATCACAAAATCAGGGTTCGAGTAACCCTTTCCAACCCTACAGTAGGTCCCAGTCGACTTGGGTGACCCGAGCAACCTTTTAGAGTATTTCAGAAAAATGGGCTCACAAGCCCATGTGACTTGCCCTTGTGGGCCCACATGGCCCAAATTGGCCTTGGCCTTGTGGATCACATGACCTGGCCCAGAATTTTACACGTCCATATGGTGTACCTGTATGGGCCCACACGCCCGTCTGGCAAACACAGCCCAA
This sequence comes from Gossypium longicalyx, assembly GCA_025698465.1. Classification (NCBI taxonomy): domain Eukaryota; kingdom Viridiplantae; phylum Streptophyta; class Magnoliopsida; order Malvales; family Malvaceae; genus Gossypium; species Gossypium longicalyx. The sequence goes on from CM047004.1 coordinate 5,276,876, forward strand.
CTGGTTGGGCCCGTGTCTTGTACACGACCTCACCGACCATCACACAGTCGTGTCATACGCTCGTGTCTTGCGCACATGGCTTGGCTCGTTATTCATATACCCGTGTTTAGTCACATAGCCTGCCACACGTGCTACCACATGCCCGTATGGCACCGAAAGTAGGAGTTTTTGGCTTTTTATTGGAACTCATTTTCAGTGATTCGGGTACACACCTAGTTTTGATTGCAGCTTAAATGATCCTCGAGCCTTTCAGGACCTATATTCGACCAATTTCCACTTAATAAATCATTTAACAATCGAACCAAACCGAACTCGAAACCAAATTACTCATCCAAAGAGCGATTAAAACTTACCCCAACACTTCGAGTCAGTTTGTTACGCAACAATACATCGAAAGCCTTACTCTCTACAATATGCTGCTGCCAAAACCCGAAAATTAGACTCATGAAAGTGACAATATTTATCTAAAAACAATGCTAACCAAAAATATTACTTGCTACACCTATAATATACTTCTTCAGTATTTGAAAACCACTAAAATTCCTTTGCAGAACCGAGCAAAATATAAACTCCCTTGCTCCTGCAGGGATTCAAACTCCAGTCCTCCCACACACCATCACTCACATTAACCACCAGACCAGCAGGCCCATTCTGTTATGAAATTACAAATAATTTAATATAAGCCTGCTAACTAGGAGTTAAGGCTTAATTCAGGAAACAGCCAAAATTTGTCAAATGCAAGGCTTGAACTTGGGACTTCTCACATATGTAATAACCCGATTTAGACCCTAAACGGAATGGTAGTTTTGGGACCACGAATCTGAGTCAGAAAATATTTTAAATTTATTTTCAGTATTTATTCTATGTGAATTTATGTCTGTGAAAATTTTGTGATTTAATTTTGTCGTTTAGGTGTCCGATTAAATAAAAGGACTTAATCGCGTAAAGTGAAAATTAGGTGGTTATTTCTAAAAGGGGCTAACTTGCACTTGGATTTTAAAATAGAAGCCTTTAAGAGGTAAATAGCCCAATATCAAGTGAAATGAACAGTAAGGGCATGTTATATATGATTTTATAATTTATTAACCAAGGTTAATAAGGTATAATAATAATAAGTCATATATATGATATAATATATGATAATTTAGCTAAGTGCTCATAAATTCCACCATAGCTAAAACTTAAAATAAGAAATAAAAGAGAAAGAAGCTAGGGTTCGGCCATAACCAAGCTTGATTCAAGGTGAGTTCTAGCTCGGTTTTTGATAATTTCTACATTTTTGAGATCGTTGCTTCGAGTACTACAAAACCCAAGCTTTAATTTTTTATTTTGATGAATATTTTGAGTTGTGCCATTGTTGATAGTTTGTGAACTTTTTTTTGTATGATGATGAAAAATGGAAGATATGTTTTAGATTAACATGTTTTGTATTGGAATTTTTGATTATTTTGAGTACTTAAGACTTAATTGTAAAAATAATAATTTGAGGGACTAAAATGTAAAATAAATGAAATATATGGACTTATTTAGTAATGGGTAAGATTAGGCTAAGCATGGGTACCTTAAAATTTTGAATATTTTGTACAATAGGGACTGAATTGTAAAAATTGTAAATGTCAGGGTAAAATGGTAATTTTCACATTTATGTGTTTTTGGACTAAATTGAATGAAAATATGTTTGAATGAGCTTAATTTTAATATGTTTAGATCAAGAACCAAAGAAATCAGATTTGGACCTGGTAAAAACGAAAGTTGTCAACTAGCAGCCCCGTTCCGTTTTATGACGTCCGAGGTAAGTTTATAAGAAAATAGACGTGTTTAATTGTAGTTTAATGTAAATATTATATGCTGTTAAGAAATATGTGAACATATATAAGCTTTGGTCGAATATGATTAAACTTGACTATCACATCTCCGAATTGGTTTCGAGCGAGTTACGACGTCTGAAAGTCCCGAATGAACCTTAGGAATAGTTAGGATACATATGTCATGACATAGGATTTCGATATGTGTGTGTGAGTAAGACCATGGCATCGATATGTGATTTTGATATGTGTTTACGAGTAAGACCCTATTTGGGACAGTGGCATCAATTTGTGGCTACATGTAAGACCACGTCTGGGACGTTGGCATTGTATGATTTATGTGATTATTCGAGTGTCCTATACAATTCCTAATGGTTCATCGGGCAAAGGTAAATCGCGATTGAATGTGTAAATGAGTTAAAAAGCCAGGTATGGTTTAGCTTGTTAGCTATTGTTATTAAGGTATGAGTGAGATTTGAAATTTGATAAGTTTTATGTGATGCAAAAGACAAATATATATGAAATAAACAAGTATATTTGATTTGAACAAATGTTATGAATATTATGGAATTAATTTTGGATATATATATATATGTGTGTGATCATACATGTGTTCGGCCATACTAGTAGTAACTTATGCGAATAAGTATGTATATGTGTTTGATTGTATAGTCATGTAATAATCTAGAAAGTTGATTTCACATTCGATTAATATGGTTGTGATAGCATTCGGCTATGGTAGTAATGAGCATGAAAATGTTATCATTTATTTCACTTGTAAATTCGAAGTTAAGATTGACATTGTTAATACAATTCGGCTTAGCATGAAATGAATTGATTATATTTTGAAATTGTTTATTTTCTTTAAACTTACTAAGCAATGTTAGCTTACTTGTGTATATGATTCTTTGTTTTATTGATTTTAAAGTCAAACTACAAGCTCGGGGATTGTCAGCCAAGTTCATCACACTGTCTACTGCTTTGGTACCTTTAAGCTAAACCTAAATTATGGCATGTATAGGCTAGTTTTGGGGTTAGTTATCTTGGAAAGGAATGTATATACTAGCCATGCGAAATTGGCTTAACCATCTTGCTTGGATTCAGTTATGTTTGCTTATGTTTTGAGTTTATTTTAGCTATGGTATTATATGTTATAAATGAGTAATATTTGTGATATGTGCTTGGTTGTGTATTAAAGTTGATTAATGACTTGGATGTGGTAAGAAAATATTAACCGTAGTATAAACATAGGTATATTCAACGGTTTTTCACTATGATTTTTGTTAAGCTAAAGTATATGATCATTTGGTTGATGTGTTTAAATAAAGTAGAATTATGTAGTTTGGTTTTAAAAAATTAATTAGCTATTTTCAAATGTGAGATAAAAATGTTTTGACACGTTGTTATAAGATATATAAGATTCATGTTTTAAACGAATCTACATGTGGTTAATGACTTATCCTTATGAAATAGGATTTGTAATTTAAATTATTTTGATATTCATATGGATAATGTATATGCATGATCGGTTATAAGACACGAATGAAAGAGATGTTATAACCAACTTGATAATAGGTATATGTTTATGTATCTATTTGTGCATATAATGAATTGACTTGTCTGTGATATAGTAATTGTCCATGTCAAAATATTTTGGGTAAATAGTGTGGTTTGAAGTATTCATGTACGTGACTCTAATATAAATATTATGTTCGGAAATTTGTATCTCGGTAAGGGTTAATTGTATTAACTGAATTGAGAAAAGTTGGATATGAATATGTATTGGATTTAAATGGTGCATTAATGTGACATTTTGGTTGGTTTATTGGAGTAGTACAATTGTTTGAGCTGGAGGTTGTATTGTAAATATATATATTCATGAATTGTAAATGTTGTAAATTGGTGAATAAATATTACCATGCAATATTTTATCTTATGAAAAGAAATGATGTGTACTTGGTTGCATAGGACATGCGCATGACATTTATATTTTTCATTAGCATTATTTAAAAGTCATAAAATTTGAGATAAACAGATTTGGTAAGTTTGTAAATCAATATATGTTCTTGGTTAGAAGTTAATGTTCAATATTCACATGTTATTATTGGCATTGTTGTATATAAAACTCTGGGATTATTTATAATATTGAATCGAAGTATGATAATTATATTATACAAATTTTGTTAGATATTTAATAATCGGATTTGATCTGAGTTATATTTTAATCGGTAATACCTCGTAACCCTATTCCATCGACGGATGTAGGTTAAGGGTGTTACAACACACACCCAGAACACTTAACCACTAAATCAGATACACAGTTGTATGTCAGAAACTCATAGAAACAAATTTATCAAATTTGAGGCGTTACAACTCTAGCCCCTAAAAGAAAATTTCGGCCTCGAAATTTACCTGCTCAGAATAGGTGAGGATACTACTGACGCATCACAATTTTAGGCTCCCACATAGCCTCTTCAGTGCTATGATTCTGCCACAACACCTTTACTAAGGAGATAGATTTCCTTCGTAGTACTTTAATGTCGTGGTCTAGAATCTCAACTGGCTCCTCCTCAAATGTTAGGTCTGGCCTAACCTCAATTTCCTCAACAGGAACTATGTGCGTGGGATCAGAGTGGTAGCGCCTCAACATCGAGACGTAGAACACATCGTGAATGCAGTCTAACTCTGGAGGTAACTTCAACTGATAAGGCACCAGTCCAACACGTTTTAGAATGCAGTAAAGTCCAATAAACCGATGGCTCAGCTTGCCCTTGCGACCGAACCTCAGAACCTTTTTCCATGGTGAGACCTTGAGAAAAATTAAGTCCCCCACAAAAAACTCTATATCCTTCCTCTTCAAATCCGCATAGGACTTCTACCTATCAGAAGCCACCTTCAGGCGATCCCTGATTAATCTAACCTTATCTTCTGTTTCAGAAACCAATTCAGGACCCAGAACACGTCGCTCACCCAATTCAGTCTAGCAGAAGGGAGTGCGACACTTACGACCATCTGATTAGCTTCGTAAGGTGTCATCTCAGATACTAAATCGCAGCGATTATTGTGTTTAACTCGCTAATGGCAAGTACTCCTCCCAACTGCCTCGAAAGTCAATAATACAGCCCCTCAACATGTCTTCCAGTATCTGAATCACCCTCTCCAACTGACCATCTATCTGAGGATGGAAAGCAGTACTGAAGTCTAATCTTGAACCTAGAGCCTTATGAAGTTTCTTCCAGACTCGGGATGTGAAACGAGAATCCCTATCGGAGATGATCGAGACAGGCACCCCGTGCAATCTTACTATTTCAGAAATATAGAGCTTGGCCAACTTCTACAGAGAAAAGTCTGTCCTGACTGGAATGAAGTGCGCAGATTTGGTCAATCGATCCACGATGACCCAGACAGAATCATTCTTAGTGGGTGTTAGAGGCAACCCACTAATGAAATCCATCATTACTCACTCCTATTTCTATAATGGTATCTTAACCGGCTGCAGAAAACCCGAAGGTAACTGATGTTCAACCTTAACCTGCTGACAAGTGAAAAAGACTAAGTACATTTTATTTATGCCGGGATGCATAGCATAGGGGCCACTATGCACTTCCCTCAGAATTGACTGCTTCAAGCCCTCATCATTCGATACACAAATCCGACCGCGGTAACATAATACCCCATCCTTATTAATCCCAAAATCTATAGTAACATCACTCTCAACTTAACGGAAATAAAATTCCAGAGACTTGTCCCTCAGCTGTTTATCTCTAATCTGATCAATCCATGACGACTTCACTTGAAGTTCAGCTAGTAGACTCCCATCATCAAAAACACTAAGTCGAGCGAACATCACTCTCAGATCAGTTATAGCCCTATGGCTTAACGCATCAGCCACCACATTGGCCTTACCAGGATGGTACTCGATAGTGCTGTCGTAATCCTTAAGTAGTTCAACCCATCTACGCTACCTAAAATTTAACTCTTTCTGGGTGAGGAGATATTTGAGATTTTTATGATTAGTGTAGATAGTACACTTCTCACCGTACAAGTAATGCCTCTAGATTTTCAAAGCGAAGACAACCATTGCCAACTCCAGATCGTGCATCGAATAATTAGCCTCATGAGTCTTGAGCTGTCGAGACATATAAGCAACCACTTTTTTGTCTTGCATCAGAACACAACCCAGACCCACATGCGACGCATCATTGTAAATCACGAAGTCCCTACTAGGCTCAGGCTATATCAGAATAAGAGCTTGAGTCAGAACAGTCTTAAGCTTATCAAAACTCTCCTGCTGTGCATCAGTCCAAATGAAAGGAACTTCCTTACGCAGAAGCTTAGTCAACGGAGCTACGATCAAGGAGAACCCCTCTATGAATCGTCGATAATATCCTGCCAACCCTAGAAAGCTGTGGATTTTAAACACATTCTTTGGTTGTTTCCAACTCAACTTAGCCTCAATCTTATCAACACGAATCCCTTCGACCGAAACCACATGTCCCAAAAATGTCACTTCCCGAAGCCAAAACTCACACTTGCTGAACTTTGCGTACAACTGTTTCTCACGAAGAATCTGTAGAACCACTCAGAGATGCTCATCATGCTCGTCCTCAGACTTAGAATACACCAAAATGTTGTCGATAAAAACCACCATAAATTGGTCCAGATAAGGTTGAAACACATGGTTCATCAAGTCCATAAATGCCGCTGGTGCATTAGTCAAACCAAAGGGCATAACTAGGAACTCGTAATGTCCATATCGAGTCTTAAATGTCGTCTTATGTACATCGACCTCTTTGACTCTCAACTGATGGTAACCCAATCACAGATCAATCTTAGAAAACACAGAAGCCCCTCTGAACTAGTTAAATAAATAATCAATTCTTGGAAGTGAGTACTTATTCTTAATTGTTAGCTTGTTCAACTGCCGATAGTCAATACACATTTGTATTGTCCCATCTTTCTTCTTTACAAATAAAACAGTTGCTCTCCATGGAGACACACTGGGACGAATGAACCTACGGTCTAACATCTTCTAATTCTGAGCCTTAAGTTTCGTCAGCTCTTTCGGTGTCATTCTGTAAGGGGTGATAGACACCAGAGCTATGCCAAAAATCAACTCAATCCCAAACTCTACCTTACGGCTCAGAGGCAACCCCGGTAGTTCCTCAGGAAACACGTTTGGAAAATCCCTCACAGTTCTGATGTCTCTAACCTAAGAGTCTACAGAATCAAAAATACTGACGTAGGCCAAGAATGCCTCACACCCTTTTCTCACTAACTTTTCTACTGTCAAGGCAGAAATCACATTTGTCAGATAGTCACGTCATTCCCCAATCACCACTACCTCACTGTCCTTCTCAGTCCTCAAGGCAACCCTTTTCGTCACACAATTTAGACTCACCTAGTGTTTAACAAGCCAGTCCATTCTTAAAATCAGATCAAACTCCCTAAATGGAAGCTTGATTAGATCAGCCAAAAATACTGTCCCTTGGACCTCTAACGGAACATCTCTAAACAATTTACTTACTCGGATGAATTGTCCCAATAGACTCACAACAGCTACCTCGCTAGAAGTACTCTCAACCGGAATACTCAAGGTTTCAGACACAGTACTAGCTACGTATGAGTGTGTAGAGCTTATGTCTATCAGTGTACGATAAGGTACATCAAATATTAAAAACGTACTCGTAATAACGTCTAGAGTATCTTGGTCCTCACGATAACGAACAGCATAAACCAAAGTAGGTTGCCTCATCTCAGATGGTCCAGCACCTCTGCCTGGTGCTCTCTGTCCTCGGTCCATTTCGTTACCACCTCTAGCCTAACCTCGGCCCCTAGATGACTACTGAACTACTCTTGGCAGCTGTATAGTACCAGAACCCAGAGCTTGCACCTGATCAGTTTTCAACGGGCAATCTTGAACACAGTGTTCAGCCGACCCACATCTCAAGCATGCCCTAGTAGTCCTCCAACACTCGCCCGGATGGCGTCTACCACAATGCCCACACAGTGCCACCCCAGTAGGTGCAACAGAAGGCCCAAATCTCACCGACCCATTAAGTTTGGCATTTTTCTTAGGCCTCATCCCACAAATCGAGGGCTCCAAATCCCTCTTGTTCTTACTCCTTTCGCGATATTTGTTCTGACATTCTTCGCGCTTAACATCCTCAACAATTTTGGCCTTCTCAACCAAAACAGCAAACTCACGCTCCCTCTGTGGAGCTATCAGCACCCTCAAGTTATCCCTAAGGCCATTCTCAAAATGGACACATACCTCATATTCAGACGCCACTATGCATCGCGCATAACGGCTCAGCCTCAGAAATTCAGCCTTATACTCGGCCACTGTACGGTCTCTCTGGGTGAGATTAAGGAACTCCCGTCTCCTCGTGTCAATGTAATTAGCCCCCATATACTTACTCTAGAAAGCTGTCTTAAAAAGATCCCATGCCAATCGGTCGGGCTGAGTGCCCTCCTTAACCGTCAACTATCAGTGGTACGTTTCATCACGAAGCAAAGATACAGCTCCCTTAAGCTTCTACTCAGCAGTAAAATCCAGATTGTCCATAATTCTTTCCGTGGCCTCTATCCAATACTCGGCCACGTTAGGGGCGACTCTAGTAAAGCCCTTGAACAACTCAGCCCCATTGGACCAGGGTCGTTCTATAACCGACCCTCGACCCCCAGATCTAGTGTTGGGATCAGTGACCCTCTCTAAAATCTACAGCATGGCCTAGGACAATGCGTCGTCCCCAGCCGCACGATCTCGAGACCTAGTCTTTGTCACAAGTGATACCGGTGTCTTACTAGTATCCAAGTTAGGTAAATTCCCAGATGATGAGGACCCCGCTTGAGCCCCTTTACGGCCTCTACCACGACCCCTAGTACCCCATCCACGAGTACCACGTGCATTCATCGTAGATTGCAAAATTAATTTGTTTTAATAGTTTTATGCATTAGTTAGCAGTTCTGATATTTTATTAACAGATGTTTTATGCAGTATAATATCAGAATGTTCAGAGTCAATTATCGCGAGTAATAATCTCATTACAGTTTTCAGTTTACACTACCTAAAGTGTTCTCAGTGTAATATACTACCTAAAGTAGTTTCAGTATATTCTAATCATACTTTCAGACAATTCTGAACAGAGTTTTAGAAACTTACAGGATCGCCGGAGACTTAGTGCGTCACATACTTAGTCAGAAATATTTCAAACCACTTAAAATTATTTCTTTAAAACCAAACTTAAAAGCCAAATCTACAGTCGAATTTTGTAACCTAGCTCTGATACCACTAAATGTAACACCCTAAACCTGGCCTGGACATTATGGTCGAATCTGGCGATGTCACATGAGAGTGTTTTGGAACCACATTGACCTTAAAATCGTTTTAATTAGTAACTTGTACTTAGTCCGAGAGAACGCGTTCTAATTGATCTGATTTAAAACACTACTTTTTCGCGGAAGCTTTTAAAAGCCATTTTCGTATGCGTAGTAGTTTTGCAAAACATTTGGTACTTTTGAAAACCCGAGTTTTCCTACTACTAGCAGTAAAAAAACGTAAAACATTTCAAAATCCCAAATTAAGCAAAATCCATAAAGGCCTTAATTACATCAAATTTTACCCAAATGTAAATTAACTCATAAGTTAATAGAAAATAGTCCAAGTGGAAAACCGAATAGCCACCACTGAGCCCTTCGCTGCACCGACCCGTCAAGTCTGGGATTACCTATACAGATTAAACAAAAAAGGGTGAGTTTTTGCAAACTTAGTATATAATCCCTACAGAAAATATACACAACAGTAGAAATCAGTCATATATCCAAATATCAGATACTTCGGGCCTAAACCCTTTATAGAACCAGAGTGAATATTAGTCTTCTCAGATACAGAATCAGATACAAACTGGGCCTTAGCCCATCTCAGATATATCATGCAAATCAGAACAGAATAAAAGAGTCCTACCCACCAGCCTCTACACATAAACTCCGTCCAACCCTACACACTATGTGGGGATAAAATCGACCCACCCATCCCTACACACCATGCTATACCAAAATGCGGCACATAATCAGATAATTGCAGCTGTGTTGCTAGATATTAGCCTTAGGAGCCTTTTAGAATACTTCCTCCATATACATTAACCCAACCCCGATGCAATGCAGCATACAATACATGGCATGCAAGTATGCAATTAACATATCATACATACAAATTGGTCTACACACTAAGAGTAACATGCTAGAGCACTTATATCACATAGTCAGATCACAAAATTAGGGGTCGAGTAACCCTTACCAACCCTACAGTAGGTCTTAGTCGACTTGGGTGACCCGAGCAACCTTTCAGAGTATTTTAGAAAAATGGGCTCACATGCCCAAGTGACTTGCCCATGTGGGTCCACAGGGCCCAAATTGGCCTTGGTTGTGTGGATCACACTGCCTGGCCTAGAATTCCACACGCCGTGTGGCCCATACGGCCCAATTGGTTGAGCCCGTGTCTCACATACGGCTTCACCGATCATCACACGGTCGTGTCATGCACCTGTGTCAAATCCCTGTGGTTAAGGTGTGTGATGGAGTGTGGGTGGATTGCAGTTTAAATCCCTGCGGGAGCAGGGGAGTTTACTTTTTTCTCAATTCTGCAAAGGATTTTTAGTGGTTTTCAAATACTGAAGAAGTTGAGACTGGGTAGTTAGGGGAAAAATCTGATAGAGTTCTACTTTTGCATTTCTTTCTTCTCCCAAAATTCCTCTTTTTTTTTTGCTTTCTCTGCTATTTTTTCCCTAATTTGTTGCCAATTTTTTCCTTTTAAGTTTCCCTTCATTTTTACTTGCATTCTGTATCTTTTACGTATATCGCGAGCGTGGTAAGTAATATTTTTGGTTGGCATCATTTTTAGATAAATAGTGTCACTTTCGTGAGTCTAATTTTTGGGTTTTGGCAACAGCGTATCGTGGAGAGTAAGACTTTCGCTGTATTGTTGCCTAACAAACTGACTCGAAGTGTTGGAGTAAGTTTTAATCGCTCTTTGGATGAGTAATTTGGTTTCGAGTTCAGTTTGGTTTGATTGTTAAATGATTTATTAAGTGGAAATTGGTCGAATATAGGTCTTGGAAGGCTTGTGGATCGTTTAAGCTGCAATTACAAATAATTTAATATAAGCCTACTAACTAGGAGTTAAGGCTTAATTCAAGAAAAAGTCAAATTTTGCCAAATGCAAGGCTTGAACTTGGGACCTCACACACACACCCAGAACATTTAACCACTAAATCAGATACACAGTTGTGTGTCAGAAACTCATATAAACAAATTTATCAAATTTGGGGCATTACAAATACCTTGTAATAGTGGCTTGGAAAAGAGACTTGAATTGAATTAAAAAGCAATTTTTATTTTCGTTTCTTTCACATGTTCTGTCAATTCATTTATTTTTCTTATTTTTGGTTAAATTGTTGTTTAATATCTTTCTCCTTTTCACCTATCATCATTACATTTAAATTCACTTTTAAGCTCAATCAAGTATGATTAAATTCATGTTCAACTAAACCCCATTTAGTTTTAGGTCGGTTATCATTCCTATCAAAATTCATCAGATATGAACCTGCACTAAAACCTTACAACACGGTATTCATTATGTCTCCAGTATATGGGATAGTCACATTCATTCCTTAAAGTTTATCCAATTTTGATAAAGAATGAGATGGATGAATGCGGAAGCGGATCGTAAAATTTGTCAAAGTCGTAAATTTAACTTAAGGCTCTAGACGTTCAAAAAAAATTTGAATTTTTCACATAACCTGAAACACAATCAAATTCAAGTTAGATAAAACAATTAAAATAAATAACTAAGATAATTAAAATAGAATGATAAATCTGCGATTAGAACAATAAAGAAGAAAATAGAAAACATAGATGAAAAGATAGAATATGATATGTAAAAATCCTAAGAAGCCTTGAAAACACGAAAAATCCACAACCCATCAAATGACTCTAATTTCCCCTCCAATAAAAAAAAATTTGGTAAAAAAAAGTTTGAAGAATTGGAAGTTACTTTTGCTGCCCATTTTTCATACCATAACATCTTTTCCTTTAATAATTCATTGTGGGATGAAGAGATGGAGGTATTGGGAAGCGAGGAAGAGAAACCACTCAAACCTCCTGCTTTGCTTAGCATATCTATAATCCTATCCGCTTGCCTTTCATTCCATGAGTATTGTGATTGGATATCTAGTGCTGTCAATCCCTCCAAATTTTTGGCATTGATTTGGTCTCGACGCAAGTGTCCTAGCAATACTTCCACCACCTGTTAATTAGAAACTAATTCATGTAAATTACCCTTTTATCATATACATACATATCAATAATTGACTTGATTAGGAAAATTAGCATATACCCGAGGTCTGTTTCTGATAGCTGCAATGTTTAGCACAGTGTTGCCATCAAAATCTGCCCAACTCAGTAGTTCTTCCTCCCAACATTGGGCAGACTCATGGCGGCTTCTTATAAGCCACCCCACCAAGACTTGGAAAGCTTCAAACATGTCGTTTTTCATAGCAAGATGGAATACCGTCTCATCTCAAACAGTCACATTTGCAATAGCCTCAGGACAAACCTTAAGTAACTTACCAAAAGATCAACATTTCCAGTTTGAACCACATGGTGCAGAGGAGTGAGGTCCTCCCTCCCTTTGACACGAAAAAGGCCTTCATCAAACCTCAGGAGTCGAAGCACTGCTTGAGTTCTGTCATTTTGCAGAGCCAAGTGCATGGGGCTAAACCCATCTTGGTTTAGCTTTCTTGCAAACGTTGGCTTTAATTTGATCATCTCCATCATAAACTCAATATGCCCAGCAGAAAATGCTACATGCAATGGAGTATGAGAAAAAGGCACAGCATCAATACGCTCTAAAACATATGGATCATTCAGAATCAACTCATACAAGAGGTTAATATCTCCTGTTTGGGCAGCCTGTATGATCGTCTCATTGCTAGCTTTTTTTGGGGGGTAATAAATTAGGCAGTAAATTTTCAGATTAGTGAAAGCTGAAGAAATTTGCAACAGAACATAAAGAAGAAAGAACCAGAAGACAATATAGAAAAGGAAAGTACTAAAGCCACAGAAAACAGGTTTATTTTATACATGACATAAACGCACTCCAAGGGAATTTCCAACTAGAAAACCTTGGACTAAACAAAGAACAAGTTGAAGGAACGGTAAAAATTATTTTAAAAATCCTATTTATGAAGTAAAAGTAAGGCAGTAAAACACAATTCAATTTAAAAAAATAAAAAAAATCGAAAAAATTTTGAATTTTGAATTATTTAAATTGAGTTATTTGATTTTTTGAATCAATTCGAATAAGTAATTTGAGTTTCAAGTTAGAGTCGAGTTGAATTTTACTTTTTGAAAAACTTAAATAATTTGAATATCAAATTAATGTAAATATTCTTTTGGTATCTATAAATTTTGAAAATGAGTCTGTTTCTCTCCCTCCCAACAAAACTTACAAAAAAAAATCAAAATATTTATAAAAAGAATTCAAAATTTACATTTTTTAAAAAATTATAAAAATTCTAAAGAATATATAAAAAAGTTAAAAATTTAAAATAATAATTCTAGGACCTAAATAAGTTAATTAATGATTCAAGTTTATCACACTAAAGTATATTTTTTTTCTTATTTTACTTTGAAAAAGCTTTCAAATATATATGATTTCAAATTTATATGTTTTAACGTGAAATTAATTATATTGTAATAAGATTTTAATTTGACATATTTAATTTTTTTAAATTTAACTTGAATAAATTCACTCGATTCAAATTAAATTTATTTTACTCAATTTGATTTTTTAAAAAATAAAATAAAATAAATTCAACTCGAATTAAAAGGATAAAATAATACTCATTAATTTAATTAACTCGAATATTTTTTACTCGATTCGATTAAATCCTTAATTTAAATAGTCGTTATATATAAATAATAATCCAAGTAATCATTCCCTTTCCTTTTTCACTTTACCTTTATAATGACAAAGGTTCTCTTTTTATTCTTTTATAATTTCTTTTTCAAATTTTCTTGACATATGGCATGCCTAAAAACTTTATCTGATTTTCTAGTTGGGTTAATGAACTTCTCTAATCAATAAATGGAAATTCTATTAGATACATGAATTCATATGATAGCTTGATAATTAAGATGTTTAACATTTTAAATGTAACTTGAATTCGAGACGTATTAATTATATTTGTTATTTCGAGCTTTACTTAATTCTCGTCTCTTACAAAAATAAACAACAATTATATAATAACTAAAGTCCCTCGATACTAAAAAAGGAATAAGAGACCGGTACAAGAGATGAAGGGAACTAATTAACCCAATAACTACTCCATCACCATCCCTAATACAAACCCCAAAGACGTAAAGTGCTATAAGAATCAACGAAAAGAATGGATGACGTGGTAGGAGATTTGCTGTTAAAAACACAATCGGACCACTCTCACCGTTTTGCCCGTTGTGGACCGTAACCCATCGGTGCAATCCAACGTAGAATTGCTATCTACTGACAACTTGGTCTGTTCTTTCAAAAAAAAATAATTGTTTTCGCTTTTTTTTCTAAGGCTTAAATTTATATCAATTCAAAACTCTTTAAAAGCAATATTGTTTCCACTAAGGTTGATGAATTGTTTGTGTGAAATTATATAATAAATATTAAAAAGTTAAAATATGCTCTAAATCTCTAAACACTTTAAATATTTGGAATTTAATCCCCTACTTCATATATTAAGAATACAATAAAATCCAATTACTATTTACGTTTTGCACTGACAAAAATAATTTACTAAGTACTGAATAAAATATAACAAAAAAATTTAATTTCTATAAAGAATTAATAGTAGAAGATGGAGGAAGGATTGAAACAACTTTTGAGAGTTTTTGGAATATTTTCCAAATAAAATTCTACTCTTATTTATAGAAATTTCTCATGTCTTTGTGAAGAGACATAACTTTCAATAGTTATTTTTTTTTATTCACCACATCTTTAAAATAAATATAATTATTTAACTAATATCTTTAAAATAAACATAATTATTCAATTAATGTTGATTGAATAGTTGTAATATTTTGTAAAAAATCAAATGATATAACTTTTGATCAATAACACTATTTTATTTATAATTATTGAAACACTATAAATATTTGAAAATATTTCAACACTAGTTGAGTGAATAAACTTCTTGAATCAATAAAGTTGAAATGCTACTAAAGATACATGAATTAAAAACAATAGTGATATTATTATATAATTATTATGAATGTTCTATTATTAAGTGGGTCTCCATTAAAATTAAGATAAATTTAATGTAATTTAAAACTTTAATATTCATTGGAAGTAGAATTTTATTTCATTTATATTTTTTATATTTATAAATATTCTATTCATTAATCAAATTTATAATTTTATAATTTTTCATCATAATTTTATTTTTTTAGTTTAACTATTAGCCTTTTCAATATTGTTTATTGTTGAAATTGGGTCACTGGTGGCATATAATTAGTTATTAAACAAAGATAGGAGACCTTGGTTGCAACAAACTACATTTGCAGATATGGAAAGGAGACTAGCTTGTGTGAGTGAGGTAGCATTTTCAAAAGCAGAGTAGCATGGCAATGAAATGGCAGAAACATTAGCGTCAATAGGTATTAATCGTAGGGTTATGTTCAAGGCGTGGTGGTGAATGTTAGATTGGTGATTGGAATGTCTGGTTTCATGTTATTTTAGCTTTTATGACAATTGTATTGTTTAATTAGAATTATGTTGCTTTTATACAGAATAGTTTGACCGAAGAAAATTTTTTTTTTCTTTTCTTTTATTCTCATGATATCAAGGTGGCTTCCTCGTTCACAGGGGGAGCCATTTTCTTCAAACTTTTGACTATGGAAGAAGCAATATCTTTAACCTTGACCACTACCAAAAATATATACTTTGTTTGTCTGCCCTTTTTGATTTTATATTGTTTCCTTGTTGACCTCAATCGACGTACAATACCAGTCTTTAATTTTTGAATGAATCGCTTTTGGTGGTTAAACCCTTCCAATTTTTCTCCTGCTATTGTCAGTTGGTCCCTGATAAACATGTCAAATTGCATATTTTTTGTGCTTAATTTGGTTTATTGATTAACTGAACCCTGCTAATTAAGTGTTTTTATGATTTAATTCTTGTCAGGGATGCAATTGATCAAAAGCAAGCTGAAAAGGGGCCAAATTAGAAGAAAATTATTGGAATGGGCCAAAGCGAAAAGATGGAGCAAGCTAAGGACTAGTCATAAATTTGACTTTGTAAAAAGCCAAAAATAGGAAATTCTATTTTAAGTTTATTTTAATTTTATTTATTTTTAATTATTATTATTTTAGATTTTATATTAATTTTCTTAAGCTATTTTTAGTAAACCCTATCTATATAAATAGGGGGTTTTAGTTCTTAGGAAATCATCCATTAATCAATTGTCTTTACATTCCTATTTCATTTTGGAATTCCATTATCCATTTTGTTTTTCTTTTTCTTAATTCAATTGAGCATTAGATTATTTTGTCTTCTTTTTACAAAATTTGTCTAATTCTCTTTGCAAATATTTTTCCTATTCATTTCCACTACCTTTTTCATATAATTTCTATCATTTCCATAACTTCAAGCATGATTAAATTCATGCCCCACTAAACCCCTTTCAGTTTTAAGTTGGTGTTAACCCCGTCAAAAGACCCGTGAGTTACGAACCCGAGCTGTTTAACTCTCAACTTTTGATATTTATTATTTCTCTGGATTAAGAGTATGACTTCGTCAACTCACAAAGTCTAGACAACACTAAGTCAAAAAAGACGTCGTTTGAGTTAGTGTGGCTAGACGTACAGTTGGAATTCCGAAAGGATCGATTGTCTAATTGGTCTTCCGTGAACACATTGGCATGCCAAGTGGGGATTGCTGTTTGGTTCCGTCAAGGGAAGTAGTAACTGGATTTAAATGTCCCAAACGTTTGAGGGCATTGGTTCGAGCTAGGCTCTTCTAGAACGCAAAGCTGCCGGAGTTCTAAATCACGAACGTTTCGTAGGTTGTTCGATCGGTAAGGGTTAGTTATAGGACGTTCCATAACTAATTTACACAAGGAAGAGTTGGTGTCTGAGACGTCCTTGGTAGCTATAACTAGCTTATCGGAAAAGAGGAGTTCACCTAATTTCGAGGAACGGGTCAAAGACGGGAAAACCCGTGCTTCAGGCTGAGCTAAGTTTTATCGATTTTCCTTTAAATTATTTCGTTATCTATTTTTATTTCATCTTTTACTTTTTACTTTTTACGTTTTCTTGTGTTATTTCAGGTTTCATATTTTATTTCCCCCCCAAAGGTCGCGGGCACGACAACTGCCCAGACACTAATCTGGTCAAGAACAAACAATTTTCAGTAATTCCAGTCTCTGTGGGATCGACCCTACTCCCTATACTGCTTGAATTTGCAAACTATGTGTAGGTTTATATTGGTGGAATCGACAGCCATCAGTTTTGGCGCCGTTGCCGGGGACTGGCAACACTTACAATTGTTTAAATTGTCTTCATGACCAGATCTTTATCCGGAGATCTCGAATACGACCTAGAGATCGAGAAATCAGCGCGAGCACGACGAAAAGAGACAGAAGCTCTTAAACGTGCAAGTAAATCAGGAATTGAGCTAGGACAAGGGATCCTAGAATCCGACGTTGAAAAGTTGAGCGAAGTAATTCGTGCAGAGGCAATTCGACGTGGGAAACGAGTCGAAGAGGTTGAACCTAAGACCGAACCACTCTTCGAAACAAAAGGCAACCTCAGTGATCCAGAAAGGATGGCAAACCGAACCATTCGTCAACTAGCTGCTGCTCCCAACGAGCAAACACCATTATGCATTAACTATCCAACCGGAAGAACTCCTTTCGAATTGAAGTCGGGCTTGATTCACCTTTTGCCCACTTTTCGAGGCCTGAAGAACGAAAATCCACACACTCACTTGAGAGAATTCCACATGGTCTGCTCAAGCATGAAACCCCAGGGAGTACCCGAAGATGAAATCAAACTTCGGGCCTTTCCTTTTTCTTTAGTTGATTCAGCAAAAGAATGGTTATTTTACTTACCCCCCGGTTCTATCACAACGTGGGTTGACTTATCTCGTGTATTTCTTGACAGATTCTTCCCAATGTCACGAGCAGCTGAGCTTAGGAGAAACATAGTGAGAATTCGCCAAATGGAAAGTGAATCGCTCTACGACTATTGGGAGCGGTACAAAAAACTGTGTGTAAGTTGTCCTCAACATGGGTTGACCGAACAATCACTTCTTCAATATTTTTATGAGGGTTTGCTCCCTATGGAAATGAAAATGATTGACGCTGCTAGTGTGGGGGCGCTTGTCAATATGACCCCTCAAAGGGCAAGAGAACTAATATCCACCATGGCGGCAAATTCTCAACAGTATCGGCCAAATTCTGAACCGACAAGATGGGTTAATGGGGTAAACGTTTCATCTTTAGAAGATAAATTGGATAAGCTTACGAATGTTGTTCAATCTTTGCTTACAGAAAAGAAAAGTCTGACCCAACTATGTGGAATTTGTACTACGTCTGAACTCCTGACAGATTTGTGCCCAATCCTTAACGATAATTCAACGGCACATGTAGATGCTGTCGGAGGTTTTCCGAGACCTCCGCAAAGACGCTATGATCCTTTTTCCAACACCTACAATCCCGGGTGGAAAGATCATCCCAACCTGAATGACGGAGCTAATCCCCGATATAATCCACCATACCAACCAAGACCTCTGCAACCACCACCACAACACAAGCCGAGCACATCTCTAGAAGCTATCATGGAAAGAGTTGCTGCCAATGCTGCAAAATATCAACAGAGGACAGACGCATCAATACAAGAGTTAACTAATCAAGTTAGTAAACTCTCGATGGCAGTTAATCACTTGGAGTCTCAAGGTAAACTACCTTCTCAAACAGAGCCGAACCCTCGGTAGAATGTTAGTGCAATAACTCTTCGTAGTGGAAAGGTTCTAGAAACAGTTCCAGCCAAAAATCATGGGCAAGAAAAGGAACAGAAAAAGTAGATCTCGGATCCAACAGCAAGGCCAGAATCGAAAGTTCAGAAACCAGTTGTGATGCCACCTCCTTTTCCAGGGAGGCTTGCAAGGGATAAGAAAGAGAATGAGGAAAAAGAAATCCTCGAGACATTCAGGAAGGTGGAGGTAAATATCCCTTTACTCGACGCTATCAAACAGATTCCTCGTTATGCAAAATTTCTCAAGGAATTGTGTACTAGCAAAAGGAGGTTAATAGGTAACGAAAGAGTAAATGTAGGAGAAAATGTCTCTGCAGTGCTGCAAAAGAAAGTTCCACCCAAATACAAGGACCAAGGTATGTTTGCTATTCCTTGTGAGATAGGCAATATAGGTATTAAGAAAGCCATGTGCGATTTAGGGGCTTCCATTAATGTTATGCCTTATTCTATTTATAAACTGATTAACGCGGGTCCTTTAAAAGAGACAGGAGTAATAATTCAGTTGGCGGACAGGACAGTCGTCTATCCTGAAGGGCTGCTTGAAGACGTCCTTGTTAAAGTTAACAAATTAGTTTTCCCTGCATATTTTTTCATTATCAACATGGAGGATGACAATTCGGCTAATTCGTCTGACATAATTCTTGGGAGACCATTCTTGAGTACAGCACGAACGAGAATTGATGTTTGGAGTGGAACACTCACCATGGAATTTGACAAATGAAGTGGTTAAGTTTAATGTTTATGAAGATATGGGACATCCCAATGATAAGTCACAAATCGTGCCTTGCAGGAATGTAGATCTTGATGTTAAGCAAGAGGAATTATCGATGATCCAAAAACCAATACGTGAAGCTGTAATGAAGGCCTCGAAATTAGAGTTAAAACCGTTTCCAGAACGTACAAGAATTCCGACAGAGAATAATGCAACCCTGAACGGAGAAGCTCAAAGGCACCTCAATCCACTAATGATAGGGGAATTCAGGAAGGGCTTCAAAGATAATGGGCAAGGGTCGAAACTTTTCTGCAACAACATTCAAGTGCACGAGATGAAAAAATTAAGTCTCAATGAGCCAAACGGATAACATTTATGGTCGTCGAGCTAACGACGTTAAACAAAAGCGCTTTTTGGGAGGCAACCCAAGTTTATTTTCATTTATTTAATTTTGAGTTTTAGTAAGATTTGGGTTGTAAATAAATAAATTTTTATTTAATCTAGTGAATTTGCTATTTTTAGGAACGTAATGGAGATTTTGCAGAAGTCAGATAATGATGGTAGCGTGGGCACGCCGTGCTAAATGCTGACAATTATTTCCCAACACCGACAACATCAGTTGAAACACACGGGGAGCATTCTTAACCTTTCTCTTTGCTTGTTGTTTGAGTTACTAAACTTTATTGCATATAACACATGCTTGAGGACAAGCATTGATTAAGTAGGGGGTTGGATTGATATGTTAATTTTTGCTGCATGTCTTTCTCTTTTGCATGTGTTCAATCTTATGATGAATTCTTTCGACAATTTATTCAACATTTGAGCTTTAAAACCTCATACTTAGTTGATTTAAGCAATTAGGCAAATTTCGAATTAAATGTTTAAGTATATAGATTGGTCGACATTTAGGTTTTAAAATTGGTATATGTAGCTAGAATTTTTTCGCATGAATTGATTGATTGAATAAAATATGTTTGCTTGTGCATAAATAAATTAATAAAGGTTCAGGCTATGAATGAAGTTTCGAAAACGTGACCGAATTGAGTAACCGGGGCAGGGTGCTTGGGTTGTCATCTTGTCTCGCGTAAAAAGGTTCGAGTGACAAGTCGATAACTTACAAACATTCCACTAGCTGAACACCCCATAAAATAAAAAAAAAAAAGAGAAAAAATAATACATAATAAATAAAGACTGTTTGAACTGAGTAACCGGGATAGGGTGCTTGGGTTGTCATCCTAGTTCGCGTAAAAATGTTTGATCTTGTCTATTAATTTTCTAATGCATAGTTAATTAATAATGCAATGCAAATTATGGGATTCAATCTCAATTTAGCGAAATTGTTTAGTTGACATATTTCAATTTTATGACACTTGTTGATTAAAATATATATTTTGAACATTTATTTCTTTTTGCCTATGTTGTTTGCATTGATTGAGGATATGGAAAATGGGCTCGATTTTTAATAAATTGTGGAATTAATTCTAATGTTTGAAAGAACAACATGCTTGAGGTCAAGCATGAGCTAAGTAGGGGGGATTTGATAAACATGTCAAATTGCATATTTTTTGTGCTTAATTTGGTTTATTGATGAACTGAACCATGCTATTTAAGTGTTTTTATGATTTAATTCTTGTCAGGGATGCAATTGATCAAAAGCAAGCTAAAAAGGGGCCAAATTAGAAGAAAATTATTAGAATGGGCCAAAGCGAAAAGATGGAACAAGCCAAGGACTAGTCATAAATTTGACTTTGTAAAAAGCCAAAAATAGGAAATTCTATTTTAAGTTTATTTTAATTTTATTTATTTTTAATTATTATTATTTTAGATTTTATATTAATTTTCTTAAGCTATTTTTAGTAAACCCTATCTATATAAATAGGGGGTTTTAATTCTTAGGAAATCATCCATTAATCAATTGTCTTTACATTCCTATTTCATTTTGGAATTCCATTATCCATTTTGTTTTTCTTTTTCTTAATTCAATTGAGCATTAGATTATTTTGTCTTCTTTTTACAAAATTTGTCTAATTCTCTTTGCAAATATTTTTCCTATTCATTTTCACTACCTTTTTCATATAATTTCTATCATTTCCATAACTTCAAGCATGATTAAACTCATGCCCCACTAAACCCCTTTCAATTTTAAGCCGGTGTTAACTCCGTCAAAAGACCCGTGAGTTACGAACCCGAGCTGTTTAACTCCCAATTTTCGATATTTATTATTTCTCCGGATTAAGAGTATGACTTCGTCAACTCACAGAGTCAAGTCAATACTAAGTCAAAAAAGACGTCGTTTGAGTTAGTGTGGCTAGACGTACAGTTGGAATTCCGAAAGGATCGATTGTCTAATTGGTCTTCCGTGAACACATTGGCATGCCAAGTGGGGATTGCTGTTTGGTTCCGTCAATGGAAGTAGTAACCGGATTTAAATGTCCCAAACGTTTGAGGGCATTGGTTCGAGCTAGGCTCTTCTAAAACGCAAAGCTGCCGGAGTTCTAAATCACGAATGTTTCGTAGGTTGTTCAATCGATAAGGGTTAGTTATAGGACGTTCCATAACTAATTTACACAAGGAAGAGTTGGTGTCCAAGGCGTCCTTGGTAGCTATAACTAGCTTATCAGAAAAGAGGAGTTCACCTAATTTCGAGGAACGGGTCAAAGACAGGAAAACCCGTGCTTAAGGCTAAGCTAAGTTTTATCGATTTTCCTTTAAATTATTTCGTTATCTATTTTTATTTCATCTTTTACTTTTTACTTTTTACGTTTCCTTGTGTTTATTTCAGGTTTCATATTTTATTTCCCCCCTAACGTCGCGGGCACGACAACTGCCCAAACACTAATCTGGTCAAGAAACAAACAATTTTTAGTAATTCCAGTCTCTGTGGGATCGACCCTACTCCCTATACTGCTTTAATTTGCAAACTAGGTGTAGGTTTATATTGGTGGAATCGACAGCCATCAGTTTTGGCGCCGTTGTCGGGGAAATAACACAAGAAAATGTAAAAAGTAAAAAGTAAAAGATGAAATAAAAATAGATAACGAAATAATTTAAAGGAAAATTGATAAAACTTAGCTCACCACTGGCACGGGTTTTCCCGCCTTTGACCCGCTCTCAAATTAGGTGAACTCCTCTTTTCGATAAGCTAGTTATAGCTACCAAGGACGCCTCGACACCAACTCTTCCTTGTGTAAATTAGTTATGGAACATCCTATAACTAACCCTTACCGATTGAACAACCTACTAAACGCTCGTGATTTAGAACTCCGACGACTTTATGTTCTAGAAGAGCCTGGCTCAACCAATGCCCTCAAACGCTTGTGACATTTAAATCCGTTACTACTTCCTTGACGGAACCAAACAGCAATCCCCACTTGGCACGCCAATGTGTTCACGAAGAAGACCAATTAGACAATCGATCCTTTCGAATTCCAATCAGACGCGTCTAGCCACACTAACTCAAACGACGCCTTTTTTGACTTAGTGTTGTCTAGACTTTGTGAGTTGACGGTCATACTCTTAATCCGAGAAATAATAAATATCAAAAGTTGAAGTTAAACAGCTGGGTTCAGAATCTCACGGTCTTTTGACGAGGTTAACACCGACTTAAAACGAAAGGGGTTTAGTGGGGCATGAATTTAATCATGCTTGAAGTTATGGAAATGATAGAAATTATATGAAAAGGTAGTGAAAATGAATAGGAAAAATATTTGCAAAGAGAATTAGACAAATTTTGTAAAAAGAAGACAAAATAATCTAATGCTCAATTGAATTAAGAAAAGAAAAAAAATGGATAATGGAATTCCAAAATGAAATAGGAATGTAAAGACAATTGATTAATGGATGATTTCTAAGAACTAAAACCCCTATTTATATAGATAGGGTTTACTAAAAATAGCTTAAGAAAATTAATATAAAATCTAAAATAATAATAATTAAAAATAAATAAAATTAAAATAAACTTAAAATAGAATTTCCTATTTTTGGCTTTTTACAAAGTCAAATTTATGACTAGTCCTTGGCTTGCTCCATCTTTTCGCTTTGGCCCATTCCAATAATTATCTTCTAATTTGGCCCCTTTTCAGCTTGCTTTTGATCAATTGCATCCCTGACAAGAATTAAATCATAAAAACACTTAATTAGCAGGGTTCAGTTCATCAATAAACCAAATTAAGCACAAAAAATATGCAATTTGACATGTTTATCAAATCCCCCTACTTAGCTCATGCTTGACCTCATGCATGTTGTTCTTTCAAACATTAGAATTAATTCCACAATTTATTAAAAATCGAGCCCCTTTTCCATATCCTCAATCAATGCAAACAACATAGGCAAAAAGAAATAAATGTTCAAAATATATATTTTAATCAACAAGTGTCATAAAATTGAAATATGTCAACTAAACAATTTAAGCTAAATTGAGATTGAATCCCATAATTTGCATTGCATTATTAATTAACTATGCATTAGAAAATTAATAGACAAGATCAAACCTTTTACGCGAACTAGATGACAACCTCAAGCACCCTATCCCTGCTACTCAGTTCAAACATCTTTATTTATTATGTATTATTTTTCTCTTCTTTTTTTTTATGGGGTGTTCAGCTAGCGGAATGTTTGTAAGTTATCGACTTGTCACTCGAACCTTTTACGCGAGACAAGATGACAACCCAAGCACCCGCCTTGCTACTCAATTCGTCACGTTTTGAAACTTCATTCATAGCCCGAACCTTTATTAATTTATTTATGCACAAGCAAACATATTTTATTCAATCAATCAATTCATGCGAAAAAATTCTAGCTACATATACCAATTTTAAAACCTAAATGTCGACCAATCTATATACTTAAACATTTAATTCGAAATTTGCCTAATTGCTTAAATCAACTAAGTATGAGGTTTTAAGGCTCAAATGTTGAATAAATTGTTGAAAGAATTCATCGTAAGATTGAACACATGCAAAAGAGAAAGACATGCAACAAAAATTAACATATCAGTCCCTTCCTCACAGCTGCTCCTACAGGAAAAGCTAGTGAAATTGTATAGATTAATCTTAAGAGATGGAAATATTTTGAGGCTGCGTTGATTAGGTAGAGCTTTTCTACACTCTCTATATTTAGTGATTAATTTAACTTTTAATAAAAGATTAATTGTACAAGCCCAATTTTGGGCCCAAATAAACATAACCCAAATAACCCCCCAAAACCCAAACTAAGCCAAATCTGCCTAGCCCAATTAACCCCTAAATACTCACTAAACCCAAACCACCGGGCCCAAATAAACATAACCCAAATAACCTCCGAAACCCCAATCTAACCTAAAAATTTAGGGTTTCAAAATTTGAAACCCTAAATCACTAATCCCACCGCCCCAGTCACATCTCCTGCAAGTGGCCTCTGCTCCACCACCGTTTGCCTGCAACAATAAAGGATGAAGAGACAGATTAGTCAAAAGGGGGCAAGTTGTAAAAATCGGCTATAAAAGGCCAAGTTCAATACCATTGAAGTCTCTCTCGGCAATTTTTATTTTTATATAAAAAAGGAACGTCCCATTTTTCAGCAAAAAGAAGTGTTTGTCAAAAAGAAAAACAGTATCAAAAAACAAAAGCCCTCGGAAGCAGAGCCCATAGACAAGGTGATTCGTCTACTTCCCTTTTTTAGTTTTTGTTACTTTATAAACGAATCTACTTATTAAAAACCCTTATACAAGCATAAATATACAAAATAAACAAAGAAAACGCACTAAAAAAGCAAGAAAAGGGAAGTTTTTTACCTCCGACCATGCAGTGGCGTGCGCGCAGCACGAGACGCGATGAGAGGACGGAGGGAGGAGCCGAGCGCGCGGCCGAGCTTAAACCTGCAGAGAAAACAAAAAAGAGATTAGTTTTTTTTTTTTAAACAAACAGCAAAAATGAATTCAAAGGCAAATTTCTGACTTATATAGGCAATACAAAACGACGCCGTTTAGCTACCCTGACCCGAGACCCGGCTCCAACCCGCCTCAGGATCCGCGCGTTTTCGTACGGTGGTCTAATTGCGTGCGCAGTCCCTCCGCTTTTCACCAATTTTGCAATTAGTTTTTTTTTTATTTTTCAAATTGGCCACAAAATTCACCGCGTTTTGTGATTTAATCCTCCCTCCTGCGACGTCGTTTTAAGAGTTTGGGCAAATTACCCTCTTGATCCCCCGCAATCGCTCGCGCATTCAAAGAGGTCCCTTTCTTTTATATTTATTGCAAAATTGGCCCCAAAACTTAGTATATGGTCCGAATTTAGTCCCTTTTTATATATAATACTGTTTGTATATTTTTCTTCTATTTTTTCCTTTCTTGTATTATTATTTTTGGCATATTTTAGCATTTAGATATTTTAATTAATATTACGTATATTTTATAGTTGTCTTATATATATCATTATTGTTCCTAATATACATTTTATGTATGCATATTTGAATACTCTACTGTGAATATTTTATTATGTCTAATCTTACCTTTATACTTATTATTAATATTAATCCATGCTTTACTATATATCTGTAACATATATATACGTATGCATTTGTACATTATTATTATTGTTTGGTCAATACATTTGTGTCCTATGTACATACTCTTATCATATATTTGCATATTATACTTCATATTAGGCCCATGTAAATTAATACCATATCATTTTGTTATAGACTTTTTATTTTATTTTTTTATATATGTGTGTTGTAAATATCATATTAGATTTTACCATGTATATATGTCATGTATATGTTATGTGTATATCATGTTTTTATTGCTGTATGTCTATTTTCAATATATTTATGTAATATTTATTATTATTATTATTATTATTATTATTATTATCATTATCATCGCTCTTATTATTTCTATTTGTTTTTGGCCACTATTACTTATATATATATATATATTATTGTTAGTATTATTATCATATCGCTATTATTTTTATCGTCACCGTCGTTAATACTTTATTTTTGTACTCTAATATTCTGTTAATATTATTCATATTCTTATTATTTTGTTATTGCCATTATTATTATATTAAGCTTACATCTTTATATATATATATATATATATATATATTGTTTTTAGTATTTTTAGTTTAATATTTTTATATTTGCTTTTTATCATCATTATTATTATTATTTTTATTATTATTATTACTATTGTTGTTTTACTATTATTATGTATTTTTATTATCAATAATTATTATTATTATTACTATTATTTTGTTAACACATTATTTCTTTTTACCATATTATTATTTCTTATTTTTATATATCATTATTGTTTTTATCATATATTATTACTAGCGTACTATTATTTTCTATTATTATTGTTACTAAAATCACCTTTTTATTATTATTATTATTATTCTTGTTATTATTATTATCAATATTATTATTACATAATAAGTGTATATTTCTATCGCATACGTATATATGTAGTATTATTTATTTTACCTTAATATCATTATTATTGTCATTATATGTACACTTATAATTATTTTATTTTCATTACCATATCTATCACCATTATTATTATTATTATATACATATAGACATATCCTTTCACTATTGTTTTTATATATATATATTTTAAGTATTATCACCATTAGTATCATGACTTAACACGTTGTTACTACCGATATTATTATTTTTTTTATCATTACTATACTATCATTATTTAATTTTACACAATGCTTGTTTATTTATCACTAGCATTTTTTCGAATATTTTCTAGCATACTCGTCACTTTCTTCTCATTCGTTTTAATTATTTATTATTGCTCTTGTCATTATCATTGCCCACGTACGTATTTTACGTTTATTCTGCTATGCTCGTCAATACCGAAACTTTTATTTGTTTAGGCATTCTCTATTAGCTCGTATTATTATGAATTTATGTTCCGTCCAAACCCAAAATTAATTCTTTTGCGAAAGCAATATCCGGTATTAGGTAATTCGAGATAACCGGGCCCTAACTTACTGGGTTTCGATTTTTCTCATTTAACCTAAATAACGGAATATTCCTTTTAATCACAATGTGGGTTAAAAAAAAAGTGCTTATTTTCGAAGATACGAGGTGTGGTGCCCTAACTTACCGGGTATGACATTTTACCTCGAAATAAGATTTTTCTCAAATAAAGGCAATATTCGGCGTTCAGAAATTTGAGGAAACGTACCCTAACTTACTGGATTTCGATTTTCCTCGTTCACTCTAACTAACCGAATATCCCTTTAAAAGAAGTCGAAATACGTTAATTTTTAATAAAAGGCAAGCTCAGTCTCAAAGTTCTAGATGCCGTGTCCTAACTTACTGGGCATGATATTTTATTACTTCGAGATGAGAGAGTCCTTAACATCCGCTTAATTTATTCAATCATTTTTAAATTAGCATTAATACGAAGATGGATCGTATTTTAAATTCTTTCAAATTTTCAAATTTTCGACACTAAGACACTAATTAACTAACTAGGTACCAATTTTGGGCGTATCGAGGGTGCTAATCCTTCCTCGTGCGTAACTGACTCCCGAACTTGTTTTCTGATTTTCGTAGACCAAAAATTATCGTTTTAGTAAATCTTAATTTTTATTAAAATGATTGATTTAAGGTGATCCGATCACACCTCATAGAAAAGGATTGGTGGCGACTCCCTTTACTCATTTTCATTGTCAAAATCCAAGTCGACTACCGTTTTTCAAAAAATGGTTATGACAGCTTGGCGACTCCACTGGGGACAAATAAGAGAGTCAAGCCACAAGTTGATTAACTTTTGTCTTTTTATCGAAAATTGAAAATTTGATCTTGGAATACGATCCTTTCATTGCATTTCATCAGCTTTTTGTGGTTTATATAATACCTGTTGCGTTGGTCCGAGTCTTTAAATAGTGTCGCATATTGCATTGCATAACCACCGTGGTCACACCCTCTTAAGTGGGAGCGCGAAACTATTCCTTCGTGAGGTTTTCACCTCCGTGCAGGATAGTGGATCGCTTTCGGGATACATCCGTACCTATGTCTTCGTGAGATTTTCATCTCCGTGCAGCCATAGGGAAATGTATTCCCCTGAACTGAACTCGGTCTGTAAAGCCTATAATGGGTGAAGATCGAGGAATCTACTGGTTCAGGTACCCTTACTCTAGAACCGAGCCCCATATAGCGAGCCTTAAGAGCCCACTCTAGGTAGAACCACTCCGAAACCCTAGTAGTTACCTGGGCAACTGCTATATTTATTATTCCTCTTTTGCCTTGAATTGCGTATGAAATACTGACTTGCTTTGTTTTACTTTGATTGTATTTGCATGGCATTTTCATCATAAAAGGTGTTGATTCACATTCGGTTCCTAAGTAGATAGCTTATCATGGAAAAGGGGTTTTTTGATAAAGTAGAGGACAACGCGGCTGTTCGGATATGGGCTGAGACAACACAACAAGAGAAAGGTGATAGCCTTACCGAAGGGTACGTATCAGAATTGTGGGATTTTACTCGAATCAGCGTAACTCAAAATAATCTCCAAGAGATGAAAGAAATTTGGGGTCAGTGGGATGACGAGGTCAAACAGTTATTCTACAGTCATTACGGGGATTTACCTTATCTGCTCGATGTCAAGATAGATGAACACCTGTTTCGAGCCCTCGCCCAATATTGGAATTCTGCTTATAGTTGCTTCACCTTCGGGAGGGTAGATCTGGTCCCTATTGTAGAAGAGTACACGGCCTTGCTCCATTGCCCGAAGATTCAGGTTGACCGAATCTATTCCAGACCCGCCAACGTCCCAGCATTTTCAAAAAAGCTGATGAACATCACAGGGATGAGGGAACAGTGGGTTACAACCCGGATCAAACAGAAAGGAGATTGTAAAT
Source organism: Gossypium longicalyx (assembly GCA_025698465.1). NCBI lineage: Eukaryota > Viridiplantae > Streptophyta > Magnoliopsida > Malvales > Malvaceae > Gossypium > Gossypium longicalyx. The sequence continues at coordinate 5,306,342 of CM047004.1, forward strand.
GCATTCCTTGGAAGAATCTGAGAGATCTAATCTTGGCGTACCCCGATGTGAAGAAAAGGGTAGATGTCTTCGCCCTGAGCATTTATGGACTGGTTATCTTCCATAAAGCTTTGGGACATGTAGACGAGGCAGTTTCAGATCTTTTTGACAGGCTTGGTAAAGGGACCACACCGGTACCCGCAATCTTGGCTGAAACTTTCAGATCATTGAATGCTTGTCGAAGAGCGGGCGAAGGGAGATTTATAGGATGTGCACGGCTCTTGCTATCGTGGTTCCACAGTCATTTTTGGAAAGTGGAAAAGGTCTAGTATCGTGTCTTCTCTGGAAATTACTCTCCACTGAAGGAGTTAGTAGCTACGCCGAGAAGAGATGATATCACAGAAGAAAATTGGATGGCGATTCTTCAAATTTTGTGAGAGGAAGACGTTGAATGGAGAGCCCCGTGGATGGTTCCCGATGAAATATTATACCGATGCAGAGATTTTGATTGGGTTCCCTTGTTAGGAGTATGGGGAGCTGTCGGGTATGCCCCTTTGCTTGCATTAAGGCAATACAGGTCTAGACAGTTTACGCCACCAACATACGGGTTAGCTCAGTGCGAGTTCGTATTCACGGAAAACAATTACAAAAAGAAATTTCGCGAGATATCGAATGCCTAGAACCAGACTCGTAAAATGAAAAAGTTTGCTGCCAATCCTATGACTACCCCTGAGTACGACCGGTGGTGGAGTCAGAGGATTAATGACAACATCCCTATGTTAGATCAAGAGAACCCTCGGTCGATGGAAGAACACTTGAGAGTAATCCCATCTGAGCTAGAAATCATCAGACAGGATTTTGAGAGAAAGAGTTTAGAACTAGAAAAGAAGATCGAGCAACTGGAGGAAGAAAAAATGCAATTGGGATTAGATGTCGACGTCCAGAAACTAGAAGCCGAAAGACTCAGAAAAGGAAAACACAAGGCTGAAGAGGATTTGGACAGTTTGAAGACGGATTACAAGAAGCTGCGTAGGTCAATGAAAATCGCTGGGTTAGGAAAAACGTCTGAACAGTGGCGACAAGAAGTCAAAGAAGAGAAAAACAAAGCCAACCAGTGGGAAGAAAAGTTCCGGGATGTTCAAACTCGAGAAGGTACTCTGAAAAGAAGTTTGGTAGAAAGCCATAATGAGAAAGAGGGGTTAAAGATTCGAGTATCAGAGTTAGAGAGGTCCTTGTATCAGTATCGTGCGCGTAACTCTGTGATCGAGTTGAAAGCCAGTCAGAATAGAATTGAAGAATTAAAGGAGAATATAAAAGAGCTCAAAACAGCGCTGCAAAATCGTGAACTTCAGATTGAACTCCTTGAGGTAAATAACGAGCAATGTAAGGTGCAGCTTCATCAATCCCAAGATCAGGTTCGGAGCAGAGACTACGTCATGGGCGAAGCTTTGACTCAAGTGCGAGAAGTGGCTGATCACTTGCAAACGCTAGCAGTACAAGCCGATGTGCTGAGTCTAAAATACGAGTCGAAATCGCACCGAGGCCGAGAGCTAGCTTGGCTTCTTAGGCAGGTCAAGGCCCTAAGTATCAGGGCCAAGCCATATATGTAATCTATTTTATGTAAAGAAACTTGTTTTCTAGAAAAGTTACTCTAATGAAATCGGACTGGAATCAACGTTTTTTTGCATTCATTACATTCATTGCATTCATGCATCAGCCTTGCATCATATGCACTAAAACTCACAAAAACCCTAAAAATCATGGCAGTTACCCTGGAACATCGTTACGGTACAAGAGGAAAAACAAGAGCAATGGACCAAAGATTAGAGAGATTGGAACAAATGCAAAAAGAGATGCAGGACCAATTACAAACACGTATGCAAGAACAGCTTGCCAAAATCCAGCAAGATATGAGAGACCAGATGCTGGAATCCCAGAAAAGTATGATGGATCAATTAACGCGTCTATTGGCCGGCGGATTAGAAAAAGGGAAAAGCCCTTTGATCAATGCGGGAGATGATATGGAAGATCCTACTTACCCTCCGGGTTTTGCCCCAGCAGACATTCAGGCACAACCTGATGTGTATCCAAGAAGGCCATCGGTCACAATTAGGCCCCAACCATTTCAGGCCGGTGCCTCAGTACCGATGAATTATCAGGCTGGTTCGGGATCCAATCCAAGGGACAACCCGACCAACCCTGTGGTCCTCAATCTCGATGAAGTAACAGAAATAGAAAAAACGAGGGTGGAACTCCCGAAAGAACTTGAAGAAAGATGTAGATGGTTAGAAGAAAAATTTAAAGAAATGGAAAACACCGACTATCGCGGTGGAATCGATGCTAAGGAATTAAGTTTGGTTCCGGACCTGGTACTCCCTCCCAAGTTCAAAACTCTAGAATTTGAAAAGTACAACGGGACTAGCTGTCCCGAAGCTCATATTACTATGTTCTGCAGACGAATGGCAGGTCATGTTAATAATGACCAACTATTAATTCACTGCTTCCAGGAAAGTCTGGTTGGGGCCGCTTCTAGATGGTACAACCAATCGACTCAGCGCTTCAGACGGTTCATGGAAAGATTTAGCACAAGCTTTCATGAAGCAATATGGTCATGTGGCGATATAGCCCCAGCGTAATCACTTTACGAACATGGAGAAAAAGCATAATGAAAGCTTTAGACAAGATGCCCAAATGATGGAGAGAAGTGGCCACCCAAGTCCAACCCCCCTGTTGGAAAAAGAAACCACTATGCTCTTCATCAACACCCTGAAGGCGCCTTTTATTAACCATATGTTGGGTAGCGCGACCAAAAGCTTTTCAGACATAGTAATGTCGGGAGAAATGATAGAAAATGCGATAAGATGTGGGAAAATAGAGGTGGGAGAAAGCACCAAAAGGTCAGCACCGAGAAAGAAAGAGCACGAGGTGAATAATGTGAGCTCATATTCGAAATCGATCACCGTAAGCCAACCGAGGTCAACAACCCCTGGTCAGCAAGGCCCACCCAGACAAGAGCCTAATACAAGGCAAAATAGGGAGAAACTTCAGTTTACGCCCATTCCGATGACATATAAGGAGTTATACCAAAGGTTATTCGACGCACATGTCGTGTCTCCCTTCTATCTAAAACCAATGCAACCTCCATACCCCAAATGGTACGATGCAAATGCCCAATGCGAATACCATGCGGGAGCCACAGGTCACTCGATAGAAAACTGCACCACTTTCAAGAAATTGGTTGAAAGACTCATCAATATAGGTGTCGTAAAATTTGATAATACATCTAGTGCAGAGAATCCATTACCCAACCATGGGGACAAAGGGGTAAATGCGATAATCGAGGGTTCAGGGAAAGAGACTAAGATGAATATTGCAGAAGTGAAAACCCTGTTGAAAGAAGTATGGAAGAAAATGGTAGAAAGAGGGTTGATAACACAGAATTCAAGGGTCAGACCTCGAGAAACAAAGAATTATTGCGAATTCCACGATCTAGAGGATCACGAGCTTCAGAAATACAGCGAATTCAGGACTTTGTTACAAGGACTGATAGATAATAAGGAGCTGGAATTCTTCGAATATGTTAGGAGCCTAGATGTATGTGCCTCCAAAGAAGGTTCGACGAAGGATGTTTATAAAGTCAACCACCCAGTGGTTATCATATCACGTCCGAGAATGAATGAAACCGGGGCACAAATTGCGCCCAAGGTTATAATCCAGAAGCCCGTTGCTTTCCCTTACAAAGATAGCAAAAGGGTACCGTGGAACTATAATTGCAATGTGACAATCCCGGGAGAGGAAATCCCAATTAATGCATCTGAAGAAAGTCAAAATGAGGGTTTTTATACATGCAGTGGAAGGCGTTATACCCCAAATACAAAAGTCGAGCAGGTTAAAGGAAATTCAGTGGCAATTGAGCAAAATAAAGAGAGGTCGGCGGGACCTGAACCAACTGTTAATGAATCAGTGACTGAAAAAGAAGCAAAAGAATTCTTAAAATTTCTAAAGCACAGTGAATACAGCATCGTGGAACAGCTGTACAAGCAACCAGCTCGTATATCAGTACTGGCCTTACTCTTAAGCTGAGAAACCCATCGTAGCGCATTGATGAAGGTGCTGAATGAAACTTATGTTGCTAACGATATATCTGTAAACAAGCTGGACCGCTTAGTCAACAATATAAGCGCCGACAACTTCATATTCTTCAATGACGATGAAGTACCGCCAGGAGGCCGAGGATTGACTAAAGCTTTGCATATCACGACTCGCTGTAAAGGGTACACATTACCAGACGTGTTGATTGACAATGGGTCTGCACTAAATGTCCTACCTCTATCTACGCTGAATAGGTTGCCAGTAGATAGTTCCCATATGAAGACATGCCAAAACATAGTGAGAGCATTTGATGGTATGGAAAGGAAGGTAATGGGGAGAATTGAAATACCCCTCTTAATCGGGCCGAGCACGTACGAGGTAGATTTCCTAGTCATGGACATTAAGCCTTCGTATAATTGCCTATTAGGGAGGCCATGGATTCACTCAGCAGGGGCAGTGCCGTCATCGTTGCATCAAAACCTCAAATTTATAACGGAAGGTCGATTGGTGACCATAAATGCAGAAGAAGATATCATTGCATCCGTTACCAGCGACGCGCCTTATGTGGGGACAGATGATGAAGCAATCGAATGTTCTTTTCGGTCTTTAGAATTCGTGAACGCGACATTCATTACCGAAGGAAACGAGATTCCGAGGCCTAGGTTATCTGAGACTACAAGGATGGGGCTACGGCTAACTGTTGGAAAAGGAGCCCTACCCGGAAGAGGACTCGGGAAGCACCTTCAGGGAGTGACTAATGCACCAATGATAAAGGACAAACAAGATCGTTTTGGGTTAGGATTCAGGCCAGACACAAAACAAAGAAAGAAGAAGCTGGAGAAGAAGCAAGAGAGAAGGAGAGCGCGATTAAACGGGGGAGAAATCAAATGGGAGCCTATGATCTTCCCCCATATTTCAAAGACTTTTGTGTCTGGAGGAGTCATTCACTCTGAGAGGGGCACATCGAGAAAGGAAATCGTGGAAGGAATGATAGGAAATTTGGGCATCAATGCCACATACGAAGAAGGAACCGGGATAGAGAATCTGTCGGGCATTCGCCCTCATGAGCCAGGAAGTGTTCTGAATAATTGGACTGCGGAAGAGATTCCTGTAGTCTTTAGAACTAACACAGAGTAATATTCAAAACACACTTGTTACTCTAGGCCTAGGAGTAATAAAAGTCCATTTTTGTGAAAATAGGTCTATGTTCAAAATCGTTATTTCAATGAAATGCATCCTTTTGTCTTATTCCCAAATATTCTTTTATTCTTTCATTCATAATCATACCATACATATCATTGTTCTTAGATTCCTTTGTTCTTTGCATCCTCCTTGTACCTCCAACAGGTCTCCAGATATCAACGATGTGAGCAACATTGCTATTAACTCAGAGTCTCCTTTTGAACGGGATATGTGTCTAGAGGGATCTCAGGACTTTGAGGATGATAGAGACTGGGACTTATTCCCTGATTTGTTAAGAATGGTAGAACAAGAGGAGAAACAAATTCTACCCCATGAAGAGACAGTAGAAGTCGTGAACTTGGGAGATGAACTAGAAAAGAAAGAAGTAAAGATCGGAGCCTGCATTACCACAGAGACAAAACGGGACCTTATTGAGTTACTCCAAGAGTTCAAGGATATCTTCGCATGGTCGTATCAAGACATGCCTGGGCTAAGTACTGACATCGTGGTACACAAGCTCCCCATCAAAGAAGAATGCAAGCCAGTTCAACAAAAGCTTCGAAGAATGCGGCCCGATGTTTTGTTGAAAATCAAATAGGAGGTCAAGAAGTAATTTGATGCTGGGTTCTTACAAGTAGTCAAGTACTCGGACTGGGTAGCTAATATTATCCCTGTCCCTAAGAAAGATGGAAAGGTACGGATGTGCGTGGACTACAGGGACCTGAACAAGGCCAGCCCGAAGGATAATTTCCCGTTGCCTCATATCGACACCTTAGTGGACAATACAACAGGTTACTCACTTTTCTCCTTCATGGATGGTTTCTCAGGGTACAATCAGATAAAGATGCATCCTGAGGACATGAATAAGACCACGTTTGTAACCATGTGGGGAATGTTTTGCTATAAGGTGATGCCATTCGGACTGGAAAATGCAGGAGCAACGTATCAGAGGGCCATGGTGACCTTATTTCATGATATGATGCACAAAGAAATTGAGGTTTACGTCGACGACATGATTGCCAAATCTCGGACAGAAAAGGAACATGTGCTAGTCTTGAGGAAGTTATTTTTGAGGTTGAGGAAATTTCAGCTGAAACTCAATCCAGCAAAGTGTACCTTCGGGGCCAGGTCCGGAAAACTGCTAGGATTCGTAGTCAGTGAAAAAGAAATTGAGATTGACCCAGATAAGGTCAAAGCCATACAAGAGTTACCTCCACTACGTACTCAAAAGAAAGTTCGAGGATTCCTAGGAAGATTAAATTACATCGCTCAGTTTATTTCACAACTAACCGAGAAATGTGACCCCATATTCCGTCTCCTTAAGAAACACAACCTTGGTGTTTGGGACGAGGATTGCCAGAAGACTTTCGACAAGGTTAAGCAATATTTGTCTAATGCCCCGGTGTTGACACCACCTAATCCAGACAAGCCATTGATACTGTATTTAACGGTGTTTGAAAATTCTATGGGATGTGTGCTTGGCCAACACGATGAGTTGGGAAGGAAAGAAAGAGCGATATACTACCTCAGTAAGAAGTTCACTGAGTGTGAAACAAGATACGCGCCAATTGAAAAGTTGTGTTGTGCCCTAATCTGGACAACCCGAAGATTGAGACAATACATGTTGTATCACATAACTTAGCTAATCTCTAAAATGGACCTTCTGAAGTACTTGATGGAATCGACTGCTTTGAATGGGAGAATGGCCCGATGGCAAATTCTACTTTCTGAATTCGATATAGTCTATGTTAACCAGAAGGCTATAAAGGGAAGTGCGATAGCAGATTTTCTAGCCAGTAGAGCCCTAGAGGACTACGAGCCCCTGAACTTTGACTTCCCAAATGAGGATCTAATGTACATAGCGACCATTGAAGAAGACCCTCAAGAAAGTCATCCTTGGAAGCTAAACTTTGACGGAGCATCAAATGCTGTGGGCAACGGAATCGGAGCAGTCTTGGTATCCCCGAACGGAGATCATTATCCCTTTACTAGTAAATTGGATTTTGACTGCACGAACAATATGGCAGAATACGAAGCATGCATCATGGGAATTCGTGCGGCCATAGAGCGTAAAATCAAGGCGTTAGAGGTATACGGAGATTCGGCCCTAGTGATATATCAACTCAAAGGTGAATGAGAGACGAGAGACCCCAAGCTGGTCAATTACCGAAAGCTGATCCTTGAATTAATTAAAAAACTCGATGACGTTGTCTTCTGCTACCTCCCGCGAGAAGAAAATCAGATGGCTGACGCCTTAGCAACTTTAGCATCTATGATCAGGGTAAATAGGCAAGAGGATGTGAAACCCATCCAAATGAGCATTTACGAGGTTCCAGCTCACTGTTACAACGTCGAAGAAGAAGAAGGAAATGATGACCACCCTTGGTACCACGATATCCTGCGATATGTGAGGAATCGTGAGTACCCCGACCAGGTTACTGAGAATGACAAAAGAACGTTGAGAAGACTGGCCAATGACTACGTCTTGGACGGGGAGATCTTATACAAAAGAAGAAAGGATCAAGTACTGTTAAGATGTGTGGACGCTATTGAGGCTAAGAAAATCTTAGAAGAAGTCCACGAAGGCGTCTGTGGGACACACGTTAATGGCTTTACAATGGCCAGGCAAATTATGAGGTTTGGTTACTATTAGTCTACCATGGAAGGAGACTGCATCGACTATGCCAAAAGATGTCATAAATGCCAGTCTATGGAGACAAGATTAATGTGCCTCCTTCACCCCTGCATTTCATGACTTCACCATGGCCTTTCTCGATGTGGGGCATGGATGTGATTGGACCAATTTTGCCAAAAGCTTCAAATGGGCATCGGTTCATCTTCGTGGTTATTGACTATTTCACCAAATGGGTAGAAGCTGCCTCATACGCCAATGTTACTAAATCGGCAGTTAGTAGGTTCCTAAAAAAGGAAATCATTTGTCGGTATGGAATGCCAGAAAGGATCATATCTGACAACGCATTGAATTTGAACAACAGCACAATAGCGGATGTCTGCAACCAATTCAAGATCAGACACCACAACTCGTCACCATATCGTCCGAAAATGAACGGTGCGGTTGAGGCAGCTAATAAAAACATTAAGAAGATTGTGGGGAAAATGACTGAGACTTATAAAGACTGGCATGAAAAGCTACCATTCGCCCTCTATGCTTACCGAACGTCCGTCAGGACCTCCACCGGGGCCACACCTTTCTCGTTGGTTTATGGAATGGAGGCAGTTTTACCTATCGAGGTTGAGATTCCTTCCCGTAGTTTTGTCGTCGTAAAGTTGGATGAAGCAGAGTGGATCCAGTCATGATACGATCAGTTGAATCTGATTGATGAAAAGAGGCTAAGGGCTATCCGTCATGGTCAGATGTACCAAAAGCGAATGATGCGAGCTTACAACAAAAATGTTCGTCCAAGAGAATTCCACGAAGGAGACCTAGTATTGAAAAAGATTCTGCCCATACAAAAAGATTTCAGAGGAAAATGGATGCCAAATTGGGAGGGACCTTACGTGGTAAAAAAGGCCTTTTCTGGAGGAGCATTGATATTGGCTGAAATGGATGGCAAGACTTTACCCAATCTTGTGAATTCAGATTCAGTCAAGAGATACTTCGCCTAAAAAAAAAAAAGGGGAGAGGCCAAGGTGAAAACCCGCAAAGGGCATCTTGAGACCAAAGGGGATTTGAGTTGAAAACCCGAAAAAGGCGGCTCAAATTCGATCAAAGTGGGGCATACAGCGGTCTTGCTATGCCTGAATTAACAATGAAGGAGTATGCTACATCTCGGGGCATCTACAAGGATACTCTAGATCCCCTAAACACACATCGAGCAAAAGGGAGTCCTCAAGAAGTTCGTGCATAGAAGCTCCTGCTGCGATATCTGGGGCACCTATTTTCTTTCTATCCATTTTGTATTTCAGCAACATTTTTGTTTGAGATTGATCCATTCCCAAGTTTTATTTCTGACAAATTTTATCCCTGCCATTGTTGTGATCCTTTTCAAGTGTTTTGCATTGAGATAATGGTTAATGGATTAGAGTCATTTTTGCAAAAGAGTTCTGCATATTACTCTAAGAGTCTCTAAATAGTACAGGAACCTGAAACAAGACTATTATTTAAGAACTAACCAAACTCAAATATTGCAAACATTTGAGAAGAAAGAGTTTAAACTAGGACTACCCCTTCGGGTTTTCTATTCAAGTTTGAGCCGAACAAGAAGACAGGGTACCATTTCAGTGAAAGAACCTTGATAAACATAGAGCAACGACAACCTAAACATTAAAAAAGGAACTCATTCTCACAACGAGCTGCACTTATGCATTCATAAATCATTCGCATCACATTTGGTTAGGAGCATTCGACTCATTTCAATCACAGCATCCTAATTATTTGGCATAAATATAGATACGTGAAACAGTTCTCTGAATCATTGTTTTTGAGAGAGGACAGATCTAGAGAATCGGTGAATTCACAAGCCTTAACACCCTAAGCAGTAGGGTAACGGGCTGAATTCACAGGGTCTTAGCCCCTAAACAGTAGGGTAATAGACCAAATTGCAGATCTTATCTCCCTAAGCAGTAGTGGAGCAGATCGAAGACAAAGGGTCTTAAGCCCCTAAGCAGTAGGGTAATAGACCAAATTGCAGATCTTATCTCCCTAAGCAGTAGTGGAGCAGATCGAAGATTGACAAACCTTAACCCCCTAAACAGTAGGGTAACAAGCTGAATTTTAATGATCTCATCATCCTAAGCAGTAGGGAAGCGGATCAAAAGACGGTGAATCTTGCCCTCTTGAGGTTGCAGTGATGCAGATTCAAACCACCAAGCCTTAACCCCCTAAGCAGTAAGGCAACAGGCTGAAGATCTACAGATCTTAACCCCTAAGCAGTAGGGAAACAGATCGAAGGCGACGGGCTCGACTCCCTAAGCAGTAGGGTGGCAAGCCAAACTTACAGACCTTAAATCCCTAAGCAATAGGGAAACAGGTCAAATGCGATGGGCCTTAAACCCCTAAGCAGTAGGGTAACAGGCTGAAAATCAAATATCTTCTCCTTGAAATGGCGGTGGAGCAGATCAAAGCAAACCTTACCTTCTTGAAGTTGCAGTGGAGCAGTGAAGCGAAGTAAAGCAACAAGATTGGAATGAAGCTACCTGGAGGAAGGGAACGCTAAACAAGTCCAGACACGGTGAGACCGGGCAAAATTGGTCTTTCTTAAGTCTTTGCTCTGTTCTCGTTACACGACGACAAGCAAAGAGGGGCAGCTGTACAAGCCCAATTTTGGGCCCAAATAAACATAACCCAAATAACCCCCCAAAACCCAAAAAGCCAAATCTGCCTAGCCCAATTAACCCCTAAATACTCACTAAACCCAAACCACCGGGCCCAAATAAACATAACCCAAATAACCTCCCAAACCCCAATCTAACCTAAAAATTTAGGGTTTCAGAATTTGAAACCCTAAATCACTAATCCCACCGCCCCAGTCACATCTCCTGCAAGTGGCCTCTGCTCCACCACCGTTTTTGCAAATAATAAAGGATGAAGAGACAGATTAGTCAAAAGGGGGCAAGTTGTAAAAATCGGCTATAAAAGGCCAAGTTCAATACCATTGAAGTCTCTCTCGGCAATTTTTATTTTTATATAAAAAAGGAACGTCCCATTTTTCAGCAAAAAGAAGTATTTGTCAAAAAGAAAAACAGTATAAAAAAACAAAAGCCCTCGGAAGCAGAGGCCATAGACAAGGTGATTCGTCTACTTCCCTTTTTTAGTTTTTGTTACTTTATAAACGAATCTACTTATTAAAAACCCTTATACAAGCATAAATATACAAAATAAACAAAGAAAACGCACTAAAAAAGCAAGAAAAGGGAAGTTTTTTTACCTCCGACCGCCGTGTATTGCGGTCGCCGGCGCCGGAGACGCGACGGAGGACGGAGGCAGGGAGCCGGAGCGCTGGCCGAGCTTAAACCTGTAGAGAAAACAAAAAAGAGATTAGTTTTTTTTTTAAACAAACAGCAAAAATGAATTCAAAGGCAAATTTCTGACTTATATAGGCAATACAAAACGACGCCGTTTAGCTACCCTGACCCGAGACCCGGCTCCAACCCGCCTCAGGATCCGCGCGTTTTCGTACGATGGTCTAATTGCGTGCGCGGTCCCTCCGCTTTTCACCAATTTTGCAATTAGTTTTTTTTTTTATTTTTCAAATTGGCCACAAAATTCACCGCGTTTTGTGATTTAATCCTCCCTCCTGCGACGTCGTTTTAAGAGTTTGCGCAAATTACCCTCTTGATCCCCCGCAATCGCTCGCGCATTCAAAGAGGTCCCTTTCTTTTATATTTATTGCAAAATTGGCCCCAAAACTTAGTATATAGTCTGAATTTAGTCCCTTTTTATATATAATACTGTTTGTATATTTTTCTTCTATTTTTTCCTTTCTTGTATTATTATTTTTGGCATATTTTAGCATTTAGATATTTTAATTAATATTACGTATACTTTATAGTTGTCTTATATATATCATTATTGTTCCTAATATACATTTTATGTATGCATATTTGAATACTCTACTGTGAATATTTTATTATGTCTAATCTTACCTTTATACTTATTATTAATATTAATCCATGCTTTACTATATATCTGTAACATATATATACGTATGCATTTGTACATTATTATTATTGTTTGGTCAATACATTTGTGTCCTATGTACATACTCTTATCATATATTTGCATATTATACTTCATATTAGGCCCATGTAAATTAATACCATATCATTTTGTTATAGACTTTTTATTTTATTTTTTTATATATGTGTGTTGTAAATATCATATTAGATTTTACCATGTATATATGTCATGTATATGTTATGTGTATATCATGTTTTTATTGCTGTATGTCTATTTTCAATATATTTATGTAATATTTATTATTATTATTATTATTATTATTATTATTATTATTATCATTATCATCGCTCTTATTATTTCTATTTGTTTTTGGCCACTATTACTTATATATATATATATTATTGTTAGTATTATTATCATATCGCTATTATTTTTATCACACCACGTCGTTAATACTTTATTTTTGTACTCTAATATTCTGTTAATATTATTCATATTCTTATTATTTTGCTATTGCCATTATTATTATATTAAGCTTACATCTTTATATTTATATATATATATATATATATATTGTTTTTTTTATTTTTAATTTAATATTTTTATATTTGCTTTTTATCATCAGATTATTATTATTTTTATTATTATTATTACTATTGTTGTTTTACTATTATTATGTATTTTTATTATCAATAATTATTATTATTACTATTATTTTGTTAACACATTATTTCTTTTTACCATATTATTATTTCTTATTTTTATATACCATTATTGTTTTTATCATATATTATTACTAACGTACTATTATTTTCTATTATTATTGTTACTAAAATCACCTTATTATTATTATTATTATTATTATTCTTGTTATTATTATTATCAATATTATTATTACATAATAAGTGTATATTTCTATCGCATACGTATATATGTAGTATTATTTATTTTACCTTAATATCATTATTATTGTCATTATATGTACACTTATAATTATTTTATTTTCATTACCATATCTATCACCATTATTATTATTATTATATACATATAGACATATCCTTTCACTATTGTTTTTATATATATATATATTGTAAGTATTATCACCATTAGTATCATGACTTAACACATTGTTACTACCGATATTATTATTTTTTTATCATTACTATACTATCATTATTTAATTTTACACAATGCTTGTTTATTTATCACTAGCATTTTTTCGAATATTTTCTAGCATACTTGTCACTTTCTTCTCATTCGTTTTAATTATTTATTATTACTCTTGTCATTATCATTGCCCACGTACGTATTTTACGTTTATTCTGCTATGCTCGTCAATACCGAAACTTTTATTTGTTTAGGCATTCTCTATTAGCTCGTATTATTATGAATTTATGTTCCGTCCAAACCCAAAATTAATTCTTTTGCGAAAGCAATATCCGGTATTAGGTAATTCGAGATAACCGGGCCCTAACTTATTGGGTTTCGATTTTTCTCATTTAACCTAAATAACGGAATATTCCTTTTAATCACAATGTGGGTCAAAAAAAAGTGCTTATTTTCGGAGATACGAGGTGTGGTGCCCTAACTTACCGAGTATGACATTTTACCTCGAAATAAGATTTTTCGCAAATAAAGGCAATATTCGGCGTTCAGAAATTTGAGGAAACGTACCCTAACTTACTGGATTTCGATTTTCCTCGTTCACTCTAACTAACCGAATATCCCTTTAAAAGAAGTCGAAATACGTTAATTTTTAATAAAAGGCAAGCTCAGTCTCAAAGTTCTAGATGCCGTGTCCTAACTTACTGGGCATGATATTTTATTACTTCGAGATGAGAGAGTCCTTAACATCCGCTTAATTTATTCAATAATTTTTAAATTAGCATTAATACAAAGATGGATCGTATTTTAAATTCTTTCAAATTTTCAAATTTTCGACACTAAGACACTAATTAACTAACTAGGTACCAATTTTGGGCGTATCGAGGGTGCTAATCCTTCCTCGTGCGTAACTGACTCCCGAACTTGTTTTCTGATTTTCGTAGACCAAAAATTATCGTTTTAGTAAATCTTAATTTTTATTAAAATGATTGATTTAAGGTGATCCGATCACACCTCATAGAAAAGGATTGGTGGCGACTCCCTTTACTCATTTTCATTGTCAAAATTCAAGTCGATTACCGTTTTTCAAAAAATGGTTACGACATTAATGATTAAATTTAGTTAAAAAAAATAAGAGCTAAATTTATGAAATTCAGTTGATTAATCGATCTTGTTTGTTTTCGTTCATCTCTTGTATGGTGACATTTTGTTTGTTTGTATTGTGGGAAAGCAGTGAGGTAAAGTGTTGCTTATGCCTGTGGCTAAGCATTAGTTTTTTATTCTTCCTCTTTGTGAAGTTTCTACAATCCCAAACATGGTACACTTTACCTTTGGATTGAAATTTTTATGAGTTAGTAGAATCTTTTTGTCTTTAAATTTTAAATTGTAAAAGGATAATTGATTTGATTAAATAATATAAATAAGTTGATTATAACTATGCCTATGGCTTAGATATTGTAATATAACTAAACTTCATTAAAGAATATCCACAAATGTGAACAATTCTGAATGTGTATGGGAAAAGGGGTCCCTTCTCTTTCAGAAAATAGGATATGATTACATATAAGTATTAAATCATGCTAGCTTGACCAAATTTTAAAAGTTTATTACATTACACAATAATTTATCAACTTCTTTGTAAAAAGAATAATAAATTTTATTTTAATTATTAAAATTACACAATTTCTTTATTATTTATTGGAATGTGCATTGTTTAAGGTACAACCTCATTCATGTAATAGAAATGTGGATATTGAAAAGATGAATATGGAAAATCTAGAAATGGCTTAGTTTTAAATCAACACAAAGGAGAAATCATCGTTGACGAAACCTCACAATATTTTATTCTCATTTGTTGGTGTTTTGTACAAAAAATTATTAAATTTAAGAGAAAATTGTTTGTTTCTAATAGCTGCAATGCGTAAAGCAACGTTTCCATTCATGTCCGGCTAATTTAGGATTAAGATATATTATATTATGAGTAAATAAATTTATAAATAGATTTAAGATCTATTCTACTTGGGTCATATCCGATTTACTGACAGTCACATTTATTTCTCTATTTTGTAGAAGTCATCTGTTCTAATACTCAAGACAACATATGTCTCCAATTGAACTTGATAGACGACATATTAGTCTTTCAATCGGTTTTCTCATTTCCACTTAGATTGAGGACATATTTAAGTTAGCCTACAAATATAAGTTGTTTTTCTATATTACGACCCAACCATGTAATACCGTTTAGTATTAGCTAAACATTAGACAATTAGTGAGTGAATATTTGCTTCCATTTTACTTTGCATGTAAAAACCATTAAGGACAATATACAAATGATATTAATGTAATTCATGAATAATTTTATTAAATCAATTTGTTCGAAAAAAGTTACAACTATACAAACGAATATATTATACTTAAAGCACCAAGTCCAATTGAAATTTGGGAGGATTTGGGTAAAAATATTAGGCCTAAGAAATAAGCTTGAACATTCCAGGCACAAGCCCAGCTTGGCTCGACCATATTTTCTAAATTTTTAATGTTTTATATTTTTTATATTTATATATTATGTTATTTATGACGCATAAAAATTAAATCTATAGTAATATATAAAAATACTATAATGTAAACATTAAAAAATCTTAAGATGACTATATATAAAATATTAATAAATAAAAAACATATAAAATCATTAAATATTAAATTAAAAAATAATATAAACATATAATTTTTTAAAATTTTAAAAAATAATATAGACAGTCCTAAAATGGACTTGAGTTACCATTTACAAATATGGATAAGTTTTCGCAAACTTTTGGGCCCATATTTCGAATCAAGTCAGGCTTGAGCAAATATAAAATGTGTTAATACCATGCTTACGCCCACCTGAACTCGACCTGGCCGACCCATGAACACTTCTAATTATAATTTATATAATATTTTCACTAGTTCAGATTGTAATTTACCTTGTATGTTGATTTTATCAATATTATTTTTTCCTTAATCTTTTTATTTTAGGTTACATTTGTCGAAACCATTTTTATTTTGGAAAACGGGGATCGACTTTTAAACAAGGTATGGAGTCGCCACCAATCCTTTTTGTTTAGGTGTGATCGGGTCACCCTGTGGTCGATCATTTTAATAAAACATTTTGGTTTATTAAAATAACGTTTTTGGTCTACGAAAAACTAGAAGATGGATTCGAGAGTCGATTACGCGCGAGGAAGGATTAGCACCCTCGCAACGCCCAAAATTGGTACTGTATTGATCGACTAACGTCCTAATATTGAAAATTTGAAAAGATTTTAAAATACAATCTTTAAAAACGTTTGGAAATCTTGAATTGGATATTGAGATTCTCTCGTTCAGAAAGAATAAAATATCATATCCAGCACGATAGGATACAACATTTCAAACCCTCAATACAAGATTATCTCATGCTTCTCAAAATTCATGCATTTGAAAAATTAAAAGGATATTTGGCTCTTTGGTAAAACAGTGAACCGAAATCCAGCACGATTGGGCACGATCCCTCGAGTTTTCAAACACGAAATATTACCTCATTTTAATTTAAAAAAAAACATGGATGAAATTTAAAAAGGATATTCCGCATTTTAGTTGAACGAAAAATCGAAACCCAGCACAATAGGGCACGATTCCTCGAACTCCTAAACACGAAATATTTCCTTATGTTGAGAAGGTTCTTTGAAACGCGGGTGATTATAAAAGCATCTAAAGTATATAAAATAATTTTTTTTTAAAAATTATTTTCCATTCAAGATAAAATAATATATAAAACTCTTTAAAAATATATAAACAATTCAAAATATATAATGTGTAAAAAAAGTTTGAAATACATAATATATGAAAATATTAAAGTAAATAATGTGTAAAAATTTAAAATGAGCGTTGTATAAAAAGTTAAAATAGATAATAACAAAAAATGTAAAATAAATAAATAAATAAATAGAATGTTAATAACAAGAGTAAAAAACATATATAAGAAAAATAATAATGAAAATAATATTAGTATATAAATAGAAATAAAAATATAATAAATAGAAATATAATAATAGTAGAAATATAAATAGATAAATAAAAATTAGATAAATAATAATAGTATTAGAATAACAAAATAAATATAAATAGAAACATAATAATAATAGCAATAATATATTAAATTAGCTAATTTGATAATAAAATAGCGAAAATAAAAAAGGATTAAATCGAACCTTAAAGCAAAATTCTAGGGCAAATCAAAGATAAATAAAAGAAAATGAACCAATTTGAACGTGCAAATAATAAGGAGGGACCAAAAGAGAAATAATCACCACCCTCCAAAACACACAGCTTCAAGGAAGACCAAAATGTAGTCAAAATAAATTTTAGAGCCAAAATTAAGAATAATGAAAACTTAATTGCAAAACAAATAAAAAACAGAAGGGCTAAAAGCAATTGGACGAATTTAGAAAAAAACAAAGAAATTGAAATGAAATGGACAAAATTTCCACGTAATTGAAAGAGAAAAGAAAATAATTCAATCCAATGAAAATAGGAAAAGAGAGAATAATTCAATTCTAAATTGAAGTAGGAATATCAAAAGTAATCGATCCCTTTCAAAGAACAAAATACCCCTATTTATATACATGGGGTTTACTAAAAATAGCCTAACTAATTTAATAATAAAATAAAAATAATATATTCCTATTTTTAGCCTTTTACCATGTCAACAAAATTTGATAACTCTTGGCTTTCTCCATTTTTTTGATTTGACCACAATTTAATGATTGTCTTTCAATTTGGCCATTTTTGGCTTGTTTTCGACCGATTGCATCCTTTGGCTTCGGTTATTATTTTTTCGGGCCCAGGCCAAAATTGGCTTATTACAACATTGTATAAGATCTGAGGTATCATTCAGTAATTAAATTAACAACTATAGTAATAGAATCACTCTTAAAAAGTACATATTATAGAATGTTATTTTGGTTAATCACATTTAACAGTGTGTACCCGATGATATATATTATGATTATACTGGCAATTAAGAAATACATTCTCATTTAATTAAATTAGAAATGAAATGAAAGTGACCATCGTGTCATCACCGGCTTTGGAAAGACTAGGGTCGCCAATTCCTTCAAGGATTGAACGTGTGACAAAAAAGTTAGGAACAAAGATTCAGATATGAATTCCCCATGTTTGGCAAGGGAAGACTTAAGGCAAGAGAAGGCTTCGTTTAAAGATAAACTCATGGCGAATGTAACAGACATAGTGGGGTATTCTTGAAATTTAATGGAGAATGATGAGTTGGAGTTCTTGTAAGAAGATGTTAAGGTTTCTATGGACAGACCATACCCTGAAATCTTCCTTTCTATTTGAATACAAGAAATGTTAAACAAAAATATTGAGCCCTTCTCAATAGAATCCAAGCTCTTTGGAAACCAGTTGGTTCGTTTCAGATAATTGATATCAATAACGAATATAACCTAGTTAAGTTCTCCATGAATCAAGACTACATAAAAGCAATGACTGAGGACCTTGGGTAGTGTTTGGACACTATCTAATTGTCCAACCATGGAGTCTGGATTTCTCATCAAAAGAACCCTTTCCCTCTAAACTTGTAGTGTAGATGCGAATGTCGGGGCTAAAATATAGGTTTTACAATAAACAGTTGTTAAGATTCATTGCACGAACGTTGGGAAAGGTGGTTAAAGTAGACTATAATACAACAACAGGAAGGAGAGGCAAGTTTGCAAGATTTGCTATTGTTGTTGACCTCAATAAGCCATTAATAGCTTTTGTTGGCATTGATGGAACCCTATAATGTGTTGAGCATGAGGGATTGTCATCAATTTGTTATCAATTTGGAAGATACGATCATATTGTCGAAACCATTGTTTTTGAAAAACGGGATCGACTTGATTTTGAAAACGAAAACAAATATGGGAGTCGCCACCAATCCTTTTTGATGAGGTGTGATCGAGTCACCTCATAAAAATGGTTATTTTTAATAAATGGTTTGATTTATTTAAACAACGATTTTGGTCCACGAAATTCAGAAAGATGGGTTCGAGAATCGGTTACGCACGAGGAAGGATTAGTACCCTCGTAACGCCCAAAATTGGTACCTAGTTGATTAATTAGTGTCTTAGTGTCTAAAATTGAGAACTTTGAAGAAAAACACGATCCATCGTTAAATTATTGCTTAATTAAAAGTTTTTTTTTGAGAAAAATAGCGTATTCCAGGTTAATCGAGGAAAAGAATTATATCTCGTAAGTTAGGACACAATGTCTTAAATTCCAAATACGCGAATAAATGCCGAAAAAATTATTTATTTTATCTCGGTTTTAGAAAGAAATCATATTCCGTAAGTTAGAATACGATCTTTTCATAATTCCCAAGATCATTTAAAAATTTATGCTTTAAAAAGTTCATTTATTTGGATTTATCGAAAAAATCAAAACCCCGTAAGTTAGGGAATGACTTTTCGAATCTCGAATTACGAAAAATTGCTTATTTAAAAAAAACAAAATTTTATGTATCGAGCAAGGATTAATGTAACACGATTTTGTAGCAAAAATATGAAAACAAATCACTGTGTTAATACGCATAACAACATAATAATAGATGCAATAATATGAGCGACAATAATAAAGCAAAAATAAATGACAATAAAGTAAATGAATAAATGAAAAGTAAGCTAATTGTAAAATAAAATAAAATAAAATATTGAATAAAAAATAAGAAATAATAATGATGATGATAATAGTAAAAAATAATAATAGTAATAATAATGATAATAATGCTAACAAATAATATAATAAAAAATAAAAAAATAATAGTAATAATAAAAGGATAATAAATAACAATATAATAGCAATAATAATAATGGTAGAAATCATAATAGTAATAATAACAATAATAATAATAGGAATAATAAATTAACTAATTTTAATAATAAAATAGCAAAGTAACTAAAAAGGACTATATTGAATTTAAAACGAAAATTTGGGGTAAATTTGGAATAAAAATAAGGCGAAGGACCGAATTGAAACGCGCGAATAACAAGGAGGGATCAAAAGGAAAAATTTCCCTTCTACTCCAAAACGCACAGCATCAGGGAAGACCGAAATAAATTAAAGGGCAAAGTTTAAAATGAAAAAAACTTGATTGTAAAACAATAGAAAAGTAGAAGGGCTAAAAGTGCAATTAGCCTTTCTAAATAAAAAACAGGCAGATTCTAGCCTGGAGCGAGTTGGATCTAGGGTCGGGTCATCAAAACGACATCGTTTTGGTGCCTGAGGGAGTTGGCCAAAACGGCGTTGTTTTGACACCTTATATAAGTTACTAAATCTTCAAAAAAAAAACGAAAATGCTCTCTCCCCCTCTCTCTTTTAGCCCCCTCTCCGGCAATCCCTCCGATCGGTCACCGTTGCACTGGCCGCCGGTCCTCGGCGTCAGTGTCGTCGCGCATGACGACCGAAACTCAAAATAGGTAAATTTTTTATATATATTTTTGCTATATTTGTATATATATTGTTTTTAAAAGAAAAAAAAAAGAAAATACGTGTGTATGTATAGTAGTTTCGAAAAATGGAAAATAAAGAAAAAAATAAAAGTAAAAGGGACCTTAGCACGTTTGAATCTATTTTTTTTTCTTCTTCAATCCTTGCTATTTTGTTTTTATGCTTGAATCCCTTTTTTTTATTTTTGTAAAAAAATTCTTTTGTTACATTCGGTTTTCTTGGCTTATATAGCCATTTTACAAGGTCTTGATTTATTTTTTATGTTTTACTATCATTTCTGCTGTAGGTGGTGGTGCAAATGGAAGGGCGGTGCTGCAAGCGGGGTCAGACTGGTAGTGGCAGAGGTCAGAAGGCCCTAAGGGCGGCAGCTAGAGGGTGCATGGGCCGGGCCGGAAGGCCCGCCCGAAATGTGGGAGGGTTTGGGCAAAAATATAGGCCCGAAAAATGGGCTTGGATAAAAAAATAAGGCCCGTTTAAAAAATGGGCCGGGCCTCGGGTAAGATATTTTTAGCCCGAGCTCGGCCCGGCCCGGCCCGAATTCACTAAAGGACAAAAAAAATCTGCATTTTTTTTATTTTTGAATGTTATTTTCTTGTTGTTTTCTCCATATTTTGCTACCATTTTACTATTATGTTGCTATTATTTTGTTGTTATTATTTGGATATTGTATAAAATTTATTTTATTGTTAATTTTCTTATTATTTTAAAGGCATTTGTTAATTTTTTTATTATTTTAGAAGTAATTGCTTGTTAAGTTGCATTTATCTTAGTGTTATTTAAGTCTACATATTTTTTAAAATTTATTTTCAATTTGTTGGGAAATATTTATTTTGATATTTTTAGTATTTTTGATGTATTATATATATTTAAAAAAATAATAAAATAATAAAAAAATTAATACGGGCGGGCCGGGCCGGGCCCGGGTTTTAGTATTTTTATCCGGGTCGGGCTTGGGCAAAATTTTAGGCTCATTTTTTGGGCCCGGCCCGGCCCGAGCCCAATAAATGGGCATGATTTTTTAGTTGAGCCCGACCCGAACCTGGCCCGGCCCGGCCCATGAACACCTCTAGCGGCAGCTAGCTAGGTTTTTTTCTTCTTTTTTTTTTTCTATTCCTCATTTGGGCTATTAGGGTTTTATTTGGGCTGAATTAAGTTTGGGGTAGTTGGGTTTAGTCTTTTTTGGGTTTTGGGTTTTGGCTTTTAAGTTTGGGTTTTTATTGGGCTGCTTTTGTAATCGACTGTTAATAAACTTTATTTTGTATTTTGGGTATTGGTTTGAGTTTGTTTTAGCCCGGGCAAAAATTGGTCTGTACACATATAATTGGGAGAACTACCCGACGGTGGTAAAAGATTCAGTGTTAGTAAAGCATGTGGTGAATAGCTCCAAAAATTTACCGTCGATGGCTAAGAATATCGCGGCTGGGCAGAACTATTATGGACCATGGATGAAAGCATCAGGCTGAAAAAGAAGACCGACAAGACTAAAGGTAGAAAAATAGAACGGAAAACATCAGGCTGGGGTTAAGGAAATTCTGGATTCTACGTGATTTGACATCCTTTTGAATCTATAGGAAAAAAATTTTGTGGATCAATTAGGAGTTGATGTTGGGGAAATTACTAAGGATAAAGAGCAAGAAAATGGAAAGGAAAATAATAAAGGGAAAAAGGTGGAGATTGAGCAGATATTGCAGAGAAAAAAAGGGCAAAAAAAAAGGGAACGACTAGAAAGTTTTTTAAGAGAAGAAATATTGAAGTGGGTCAAGGTAGTCACGAAATAAGCCTTAATGGTGGGTCAGCTGACATGTTACCTTCGATGGACATGAGGGGTTGTTGTGCCAGTGGGCCAAATGTAAACAAGATGAGTGATATTTCTCCTTCGATAATTGAGAAAGAAACAACCCTTCAAGGCACGTGCCATTGAGCTATATTAATTGATGGAGGTGTCAATACAGGGACAAGAAGTGGCATGCATGGTGTACAACCCAATTCTTGCCCGAGCACAATATAACCTCACAAGCCCAAATACCAAAACTAAAATAAAACTTAAAACTACCCAAACCCTAAGCAGACCTAAACCCACTAGGCCCAAAACAATGTGGCCCAAACCATAACAAAAACAACAAAAATTTCAAACCCTAGGTGCGCCGCACCTAGGGTCTTCTGACTCCAACCGCCCCAGCCACCAAATCTCCCCACTTGCCTCTGCCACCACCTGCCCACTGCAGCACCGGCCACCAACTCGAGTCACCTCCACCGCCTTTGCACCTGCAACCAATAAAATGAAAGGACAGAAAGCAGTAATAAAAAAGGAAGGCTTGTAAATGGCTATAAAAGCCAAACGAAAATGTATGGGAGGATTCGGCATTTTTTATCAATACTAATAGATTTATATACTGAGTAGTGATTTCAATAACACGAAAAAGTGCGAGTTTAACACCCAATCCAGCAACAAAATACCAAGAATTAGATATCGCAAAACCAAACGTGATTTTACCCTTTTTTATTTTTTTATTTTTTTCGAATCTATTTACTCACGTACTTATATATATAAAACATAAAAAATATAATATAAAAAATTAAAAAAATTTACCTTTTTCGGCCACCGTGGTGGCCGGTGACGGCGGCGCACGGCGGTCTGGCTACCTGACGATGACCGGCCCTGTGGCCGAAAATCGCACCCCCCCTCTCCTCTCTTTTTTTTTTCCCTTCAGCTGCACAAATGAAATTTTTTTGCTGAAAATGGCCCTTTTATAACCTCCCAAAACGACGTCGTTTTGGGAGGCTACCTTTTAGCCCCAAAACGACGTTGTTTTGATGCGACCCGACCCGATCCGTCCGACCCGACCCGCCTCAGGATCTGCGTGTTTTTGTATAATGGTCTAATTGCGCGCGTGGTCCTTCCGCTTTTTATATATTTTGCAATCAAGTTTTTTATTTCTTTTAAATTGGCCCTGAAATTTATCGCGTTTTACGATTGGTCCTCCCTTCAGCGACGTCGTTTTAAGGGCTCGGGTAAATTGTCTTTTTGGCCCTCTGCAGTTGCACACGCGTTCAAATTGGTCCCCTCTTTTATATTTCTTTTTAAATTGGCCCCAAAACTTCATTTTTGTTTCGAATTTAGTCCTTTTTTCCATATTTAGTTTGGTTTTTATATTATTTTACCATTTTTTATTTTATTTTTAATATTATTTATTATTCTATTTATTATTATCGTTATTATTATTATTATTATTATTAGCATATTTTTACTACTATTAGAATTATTTTTTAGTTTCAATTAATACTTATACATATATATATATATATTTTATATATATTTATAGTTTTTTTTATATTATTATTATTCCTAATATATATTTTATGTATACATATTTAAATTCTATATTATATACATATTTTTAATACCACGTTATATACGTATTATCATTATATCTATTTTTACCCTATTATATTTGTTATTAATATTAGTATATGTTTTATTATATATGTATATATCTTTAATATATATATATACGTATATATTTATATATTATTAATAGTTTTGATATTATTGTTTTGTTAATGCATTCGTATGCCATATATACATCCTTTTAATATATATATATATATATATATATAATACTCCATATTATGCACATGTATATTAATATTATATCATTTTTTATTATGTTTTTATGTATATATATTATAAATATCATATTATTCATATATTCTATTATGTATATTTTTATAACTATTATGTACTTATTTCACATATGTATCCCGTACATATATTTTTAATATTATATATACTTTTATTTCTATTATTACGTATATATTTTAATACAATATGTATTATTATCGTTTTATGCTATTATTATTTATATTATTATTATTATTATTATCGTTTTCGTTATCATTGTCATTTTTATCTTGTCATGCTTTATTTATTTTTATTTTTATTTGTTTATTTATTTATTTACTTATGTATTCGATCATTTCATTTACCTTATGCTTGTGTTTTATATTTTTATATTACTAGCCTTGCTTTCATCTTTTTATAATTGCTTATATCATTGTTATTGATACTGTCGCACTTATTATTGCATATTAGCACCATGATTTGGTTTTATGTTTTACAACAAATCACATTATATTTTTCACTCGATACCTTAAAATAATTAATTCATAAAAGTAATATTCCGTATTTGGTAATTCGAGACAATCGTGCCCTAACTTACTGCGTTTCGATTTTTCTCATTTAACCTAAATAACGGAATACTCTTTAAAATCGCAATACGTGTCTTAAAAATGCTTATTCTCGGAAGTACGAGGTGTTGTGCCCTAACTTACCGGGTATGACATTTTGTCACCTCGAAATAAGAATTTGGTTTAAAATAAAGGCAATATTCGGTATTTGAGAATTCCAGAAAACGTGCCGTAACTTACAAGGTTTCGATTTCTCTCGTTTACTCTAAATAGTCGAATACCCTTTTAAAAAAGGGTCAAAATACATGAATTTCAAATACAGGCAAGCTCATTCTTAAGGTTCGAAATGTCGTGTCCTAACTTACTGGGCGTGACATTTTATCACTTCGAGATGAGGGAGTCCTTAACATCCATTTGAACTTATTCGGTCATTTTTAGCATTAATTCAAAAAAGGGATTGTATTTCAAAGTCTTTCAAATTTTCAATCTTCGACACTAAGACATTAATTAATCAACTAGGTACCAATTTTTGGGTGTATCGAGGGTGCTAATCCTTCCTCGTGCGTAACCGACTCCCGAACTCATTTTTTGATTTTCGTAGACAAAATTATTGTTTTAGTAAATCTTAACTTTTATTAAAATGATTAATTTAAAGTGACCCGATCACACCTCATCAAAAAAGGATTGGTGGCGACTCCTCTATTCATTTTCATTTTCAAAATTTAAGTCGATTCCCGTTTTTCAAAAAAATGATTACGACACATGGATCATGCAAGAATAAAGGCTCTTTCAGTTTGAAAAACAAAGCCTTGTCTATGAAAGAAATAACAAAAAAAAAAAAAAAAGCCAGAAGGTGAGGAAAAGATTTGAACAAAAAAGACCTACAGAACCCATGCTGGCATAATGGGTTGAAGCTTTTTCTAATTAAGAACCTTAGTGATGCAAACAGAATTTCTGATATTGACAATGTAAATGAGGTACCTATGGAAGTGTCGATTGGAGAGTTCAACAAACAAGATAAAATCTCTTCAATAAATAGTCCAACAGTGGAAGATCATTTTCATTAGGGAGAGGGTGGTGAACCAGGCACTTTGACACAAGTAGGGTTACCGCCATCAGCACAGGAAGTGTCTCCTCTTAACTCTATTTTTATGGATTTTAAAATAATTTGTTGGAATTGCCAAGGAGCTGCTAGCTCGAAGTTTGGTGTTGTTTTAAAATATTTGCTACAAATTTAAAAACCTGATGTTTTGGTTTTAATGGAAACGAGAGTGAGTGGTAAAAACACAAACGAGATCATTCAGAAAACTATTTTTGAAAACTCATTTAGAATAGAAATGAGGGGTTCTCAGGTGGAATGTGATTCCTTTAGAGACATAATATGAAGATTGATATTTGAGGTGTCAAATCAATTTATTCATTGTAAATGCGTAGGAAAAAGGAAGAAATTCTTTCTTTTTACCGTTGCCTATGCGAGTTCCAATGCAGTAAAACGTAAGTTAGTGTGGAATCATCTTGCAAATTTAATCCCTCAAGAAAGAGTGCCATGGTTGCTTGGGGGTGATTTTAATGCTGTAGTTTCTTGCAAGGAAAGAAATGGAGGGTTTGGAACCATATTGGCATTGATCCTATGTTTCATGATTTTCTGTTTCATAATGGGCTACATGATTTGGAAAGGGTCGTCTTTTACTTGGAGTTGGGGGTTTCTTTTTCAACGATTGGATCGTTTCATTTGCAGTGTTGAGTGGATGAAGTATTTTCCTGATTCCTTTGTAGCCCATCTTCAGCGGAATGGTTCAGACAATAGGTTGATATGCATCTTTAACAGATCCCATCCATTAGAATTTCCAAAAAGACCATTTCAGTTTCTTGCTTCCTACCTTAAGCATGATCAATTTGACTCGGTGTTAACAGACTCGTGGGTTGGGGAGGATGGAGTTGTGTCAAATGTTGATAACTTTCTTTTGAAAATTAAAGAATGGAATTTCAGCTCTTTTGGTCACATAGGCGAAAAGAAAATACTACTTCTAGCTAGACTAAAAGGGACTGAAAATAAGCTTGATCGATATCCCTCGAAGTTCTTATTGAATTTAGAAAAACAACTCAAATGAGAATTGGAGGAGGTCCTAACTCAAGAAGAAAGCTTGTGGCAACAAAAGGCTCGATGTAAATGGGCATGTGATGGAGACAAAACACTAAGTTTTTTCATGCTAGTACTATTAATCGAAGAAGATCGAATAGGGTTAGCATGTTAAAGCTGAGTGATGACAATTGGTGTGATAATCAGGAAATATTGCAAGATATGGCCACTCAGTTTTATAATTACATGTTCACTAAGGATTTAACAATTAGCATTGGTTTTTTTCTTCGAGGTCTTTGTAAGATGTTTGTTGCTAAGAATGAATCTTTGAAGGCAAATAACAAATGAGGAGATACATAAGGTTGTGTTTGAGATGACACCTTTAAAATGGCCAGGGTGGGACATAGTGTTTGTGAACTTGAGAGGAATATCTAGAATGGTGGTAAATTTGAGACTTGGATCAATTGAACACTCCTGGTTTTGATTTCGAAGGTGGAGAATCTAGAAAATCTAGCCCAATTTCAGCCAATCAATCTCTCCATGGTGCTGTATAAAATAGTGACCAAAGTCATAGTTAACAAGTTAAAACCCTTAATGCAGAAATGGGTTCTATCGGATCAATCAAGTTTTGTCTCTGAAGGAATATAACAAACAACATCATTGTTGCTCAGGAGGTCATTCATTCTATGCATAAGAAAGCCGGAAAGAAAGGATTGATGACTATTAAAATTGACTTGGAGAAAGCCTATGACAGGTTTCACTTGGATTTCATTAAGGACGCATTGAAGGATATTGATATACTAAATAATTTCCAAAATCTAATTATGCATTGCATTAGTTTGTCGACCATACAAGTTATGTGGAATGGGAACTTATCTAATGTCTTTACTCCCTCTCGAGGAATAAGACAAGGTGACCTCTATCGCCTTATCTCTTTTTTCTTTATATGGAATGACTAGCTCATCCAATTAATTCTAATAAAGTTCAACGAAGAGGTTGGAAGCCTATTAACTTGCTAAGCTTGGTCCGGGTATCTTACATTTTTCTTTACAGATGATTTAATCCTTTTTAGCAAAGCATTTATGGATCATATGTTGGTTATGTGGAAGGTACTTGAGTATTTTTTGTGACAAATCAGGCCATTGGGTAAATGCTCAGAAAACTAAGATTTTTTCTCGAGGAATATGACACAGAATTTGAAGTTTAGTATCAATGGTTGTCTTGGTTTCTCCCATGTGGATAATTTGGGAACGTATTTAGGTGTTCGTTAACGCAGTATTAGTAGCTATTCCTATTTATGTTATGTGGTCGATGGTAATCTTGAAAAGAGTTTGCACTAAAATGGAGAGGCTCATTCGCAGTTTTGTTTGGGATCATATTGAGAAAAAAGGATAAATCTTGTTAAATAAGATTACCTAGAACCTCACACACACAAGCATAACATTTAACCATTGAACCAGATTAATTCACTTCTCATAATTTCACAATCTAAACTCAAAAATTAGAACGTGACCCTCTAGGTTTCACTAACTCAATTTCTTCTAACCCGATTTTTGACAACTCTC
This sequence comes from Gossypium longicalyx, assembly GCA_025698465.1. Classification (NCBI taxonomy): domain Eukaryota; kingdom Viridiplantae; phylum Streptophyta; class Magnoliopsida; order Malvales; family Malvaceae; genus Gossypium; species Gossypium longicalyx. Next base: position 5,334,696 of record CM047004.1, read on the forward strand.
CCCTTCTTAAAATAATTTCGTCCTCGAAATTCCTATTGACACACCATTCACTTAATTACAAAATTTGAAATTTCACATTGCAAACCTATCACTACACTATCGCTGTGCAACTCTGATTTCAATTGCAAATCCAAAGAAGTACCTACTTAATATCTCATATTGTGTCCAAAAACCTTTTTACAGAAATATCACTAACGATTTCACAATCCCAAAATCTCAGAACTCCCATTACAATCAAACACTTAATCAATGTAGGGTAAAATTGACATAGATTGCAAATGTAACTGCATTGCCGCCAAATGCGTCTTGATCCCCTTGACCCCTAGTTGCACAAACTAGTCTCCAATTCTCTCTTTGAGCCTAAGCTACCATCCGACTAAGGAAATGTCATAAATAGTCCCTAACACGATGCTTAATGGATCCATATCTAAAACACACTTTCACTTTCACTTTCCACCAACACCCGCTCATATGACTCCTAACACAAAAAGCACAAATTGAAACCTAACACACGCTCACAACTACCTCAACCTGTTGAGGCCTAACTATTCTAGCCTATTTCCTAAGTCGAAAATTCAAACCAATAGGACCAGAACTCCTTTTATTATGTACTTTATTCCTTTCCTTTTTCTTCACTCTCTAAGCGATTAATCCTTTCCACTAACTTGGTCTCATTCGACCGAAAATGTTCAGTCACAGACCCTAGACTCATAAATACAAATTGGGCCCCCAACGACCTTTTGCAAATCTCTTAGCAAATCTTGGGACGCAACAATGAGTGTTTCCACAATCTCGCTTATTTCCAAATTAGGCAGGTTGCCTGAAGAAAAGGACTCGACGTGAGTCATCTAACAACTTCAGCCATATCCTCACGTACCACAATAGCATACCACAAAAACTCATCCTACTTTTCTATAGTTCAGAAGTCCCAAAGTTTAGCTTAGGTTTGTGTTTAAACCCTAAGGCTAAAGTTTAGTCGATATACTTATCTTAAAGTAGAGATCTCTTATTTTAAAGTCTTTAAATCTAACAATCTTACTGAAGTACTAAAGTATAAGTAACTAAAGTATTGTTAACAAAAGTATGCATACTTACTTGGATCGACGTCGAAGTCTCGAATTCACATTTTCAAAACTTTAGTAAATCCTGGTACCAATTCACCCACATCATATTTTCAAAAATTTTCTTAAAAATCAGAAATTTCAAAACACATTATGCATAAAATTTTAAATCCAAAAACCATAGCTTGAGTTTTTGTAACCTGACTCTAATACCACTAAATGTAACACCCCAATTTCGGCCTAGATATTATGGTCGATTCTGGAGGATTTACATTAGTTTGTTTAAAAAATTTTGTTTTAATCAAACTAAATTGGGCGTTTCAAAAACATAAAACTTGATAGAACTCTCACAAACGTTCAGGAAAGCTTAAGTCCAAAAACACTGGTTTTCAATCCCAAAATTTAATTCAAATTCTTTTGCTTTGAAAATACCAATACCAATTTTGAGCAAACATTTTCCGATTAGTGCTAACATTTGTTTTAAAAAACTATTTATTTATTTACAGAAAAAACACTTAAGAGTTTACTTAATTTGCAGAGAAAACTTTCTAGAGTTTTAGTTTTGAAAACCGACATCCAATTATTAATCCATGTGATTTTGCAAGTTTACGTTTGAGAATATCAAAAATCGACGAACAAAACGAAAACTAAAAACATAGCCCAAAAACATATTACAGTCCTAAAAGTTAGAAAGAAATTACTAACATAAATCACCAGAATTAATTAGTTGAGAAAACAACTTGAGCTCCCGCACGCTGTCCAGTCCTAAGTTGGAGTTTCATCTGAAAAGTATTAAGCAAACAAGTGAGCTAGAAGCCTAGTATGTGATACGGCTCACAAAAAGAATTTTCCTATGGGTTTTGCATATACAATAAATCAATCATAATTTCGTATCATATTACATATCAGAGTATATCATAAAACATAACAAAGCTCATCATACATTAGAACGTGTTAAAACATATCCGAATTCAAATCAGAGCATATCTTTAATATTTCATACCAGAACATATCTTATCATATCATAATGGTTCATATCATATCATATCAGATAATGTCCTACCCCATCCGTTACACACCATCTCCAACCAGCCAATCACACCAAAAAGGACTACAAGAGTCCATCCATCGAAGATGATCCTATAGTGTCTTGCCACCTCGTGAGATGTGCGATCTAGCGAGGTGGGTTGCGGTGGGTTGCCCCATCATATCTCACCACCTCACGTATGAGCACTTCTCACCTCCCATCGATAAGGGCAACCCCGCGAGGTGATTCCATCGCATCTCACCACCGCACGAGGGACATGCAAGCACTACTCACTTCCTATGATGATACTTGGGTGCAAGTTCTGCCAAGGAGACATGTCTAAAGGTACATGTCAAGCCTAAAGGGAAAACGTGTCATATGCTTGGCATTTAGTTATCTCTTAGCACGTCATATCAGAAACTATGCCTTATAAATATGGAAGAATTGCTCCCAAAGGAGAGACAAAAACAACATCAACAATTTTATTTTAAAATTTTATTACACAAGAATTTATCACTTCTTTGTAAAAATAATCATAAATTTTATTTTAATTATTAAAATTACACTAATTTTTTTTTATTTGTTGGAATGTGTATTTTTTATGTTAGAATCTCATGCATGTAAAGAACAATAGAAAGGTGGATATGGATAAAGATATATATGGAAAACCTTATAAATGACCTAGTTTTAAATCAAAACACGGAGAAATTATGATTGATGAAACCGCACAATGTGGGATTCCCTTTTGTTAGTGTTATGTACAAAGATGTTAAACTCGAGAAAATTGTTGAAGCAATTATGAGAATGCAAGTTACAACTGCATCAAGTAATGTGTAGGTTACATAACTTCGCTTATTTAAAATTGGTATTTTTTTTAAAACCAAACATTTAGCTCATGATCTTTACTGTTGTTTTGGACGTGTTGTTCCATATTGAAAATTGATCCATAAGAAGAAATTATCTTGAATGTTAGATCAAATCATATCAAGCAATTGGATCCCCTATTTTAAGAAGATGAGATCGGGTGTCTTAATAACTTATCTTGGAGAACTTGAACTTTATTAAGATACTCTCAATGTTGATTTTATTGCTACTTTGATCAGGATTAAGATTTTAATTAAACATATTTATTGGTCAAGTTACCCGTCCAAGCCTGAAGGCACCCCAAAATTTGAGAAAATTTGGATAAAAAATATTAGACTTAAAAATTGAATATGAACATTCAAGGTCTGAACCTGACTAAACCCGACTCATTTTTCTAAGTTTGTAATGTTTTATATTTTATATATTATACTATTTATAACACATAAAAATTAAACATATAGTAATATATAATAGTAGTATAACATAAACATTAAAAAAAATCTTAAATTGAAAACAAAAGTCCCGTAAAAATCACTATGCTACCGTAAACGATTATCGGGAGGGGGACGAATTTTGCTTTGGTAATGCTTAGCAGCGTGGCAAAATCAAAGAGTTACTGGATTGATATAAGGAGCAATAGGATGAATAAGAAGACATAATTAAATTTGGAGGTTATATCAAATAAAATGTGTGCGCTTTTTTTGGAAAACTCATATGAATGTTTCCATGGCCATGAGGAAACTTCAAATAAATTTATGAAAGATATCCCAAAGGAGAGAAGTATTAGGAGAATCAACGAAGAGAATAAATTATGAGATGGTAGGAGAATTACTGTTAAAAACAGTGCTGCCCAGAGCGTCAAAGTATTGTAAAACCAAAACAAGGAGTATTCAGATGTCCCATAATCTTTTTTGGAAACGTCCATTGCGGAGGGACTGGGTATGGGTGCAGTATTGAAGTCGGTTTTGTGCCAAAATGTGTGGGAATTGAGAGACGGCTGATCTTGACTTAAAGAGACTTGGTATTTCATGGATGAGCTGTCATCAGGCTTATTTGCAGGGTTTAAAGAGGCTTCGAATGTGGTTGTTATAATTAGCACTGTCACTACTAGAAATGTGTTACGCATCTCATGTGGCATACCCTTCTTTCCTCGACCTGCTCTTGTTGCCCATTTTTGATGCCATGACATCTTGTCTTTTAAAGATTTGATGTAGATTGAAGTGAACGAGGTATTGGGAAGCAAGGAAGAGGAAGCACTCAAACCTCCTGCTTTGCTTAGCATATCTATAATCCTATCTGCTTGCCTTTCATTCCATGGATATTGTGATTGGATATCTAGAGCTGTCAATCCCTCCAAATTTTTGGCATTGATTTGGTCTAGACGCAACTGTCCCAGCAGTACATTCACCACCTGATAATTAGAAATTAATTCATGTAAATTACCCTTTTATCATGTACATATCAATAATTGACTTTATTAGGAAAATTAGCATATACCTGAGGTCTGTTTCTGATAGCTGCAATGTGTAGCACAGTGTTGCCATCAATGTCTGCCCAACTCAGTAGTTCATTCTCCCAACGTTGGGCAGACTCATGGCGACTTCTTATAAGCCACCCCACCAAGACTTGGAAAGCTTCAAACATGTCGCTTTTTACTGCAAGATGGAAAACCGTCTCGTTTCGAACAGTCACATCTTCTATGGCCTCGGGACAAACCTCAAGGAACTTGATCAAAAGATCAACATGTCCAGTTTGAACCACATTGTGCAGAGGAGTGAAACCCTCCCTCCCTTTGACACGAACAAGGCCATTGTCAAACTTGAGGAGTTGAAGCACTGCTTGGGTTCTGTTATTTTGCAGAGCCAAGTGCAAGGGGCTAAACCCAGCTTGGTTTAGCTTTCTTGCAAGCGATGGCTTTAAGTTGATCATCTCCATCATAAACTCAATATGCCCAGCAGAGGCAGCTACATGCAATGGAGTATGAAAAAAAGGCACATCATCGATACGCTGTAAAACATATGGATCATTCGGAATCAACTCATACAAGAGGTTAATATCTCCTGCTTCGGCAGCCTGTATTATCCTGTCATCCATAGCTTTTCTTTAGAGGGATAATAAATTAAGCAGTAAATTTTCAGATTACTGAAAACTAAGGAAATTTGCAACAAAACACAAAGAAGAAAGAAGTAGAAGACAACATAGAAATAGAAATAGAACCTATATTTTCCGGAAACACATGTATCTGATCTGACCACAAGTTATACATGATTTGAACAGAACTCTAGTTTAAGGAATTAATTTTCTTCGAAGGTCAAAGGAAATTTCCAAGCAGCAAAGTCATAGAAAGTAGGTATCCAGTCCACATGAAATAAAAAAGTTGATTTTATACATGACATTTCCAACTATGAATTCTTGACCAAACAAAAAGCAAGCTGAAGGAGTGATGAATGAATAATGTAATGCACTATTTGGTATATTGAATATTTGGTCTCATGTTTAAATTTGTGTTCTCATGGTATATTCAGGATATATTAACAATAGTCTTTTTATTTATATCCAATACTAGTTATCATTTAAGTACTAGCATTTTTTTTTTGTTTTTGTCACTCAACTCAACAAAAAATTAATTTTTTTACCAATTTTATAAATAATACTTTTTTTTGTTACTCATCCCTTAAATCATTAATAGAATATTAATGTGATTTTTTATTGGTATAATAACAAATTTATTCTTTAGTGTTTATAAATATTATCAATTTGATCATAATTCTAAAAAAATAACAAATTTAACCTTCAATATTTGCACATTATATGAATTTAATCTTGATTCTAGAAAACTTCAAAAAATATGTAAAACATCCAAAAGAAATATAAAAATTAAACAAGTAGATAAATATAAAAAACAATTTAAAAATAGCTTAAAATATGTCATGAGTGTTTGTACTCAGAGGCGATACAGGGGGCTGGCAGGGGTCCTAACCCTCTTAAAATGGAAAATTTTTATTTAGGCCCTTGAAATTTTTTTAAAATTTTAAATTAGTAAAGGTAAAATTATACTTTGGCTCCGCCCTAAAATTATAAAAATTTGATTTAATCTTTTAAAAATTATAATGATTAGACTATAAAAAAATTAAAATTTCATTCCGCCCCCAAAAAATTTGTTTTGGCTTTGCCCTTGTTTGCACTCTTCAAAAATTTAAAATTTAGTCCATCTACTTTTAGGATTTCAAAATTCAAGTCTAATTGTTAACACTGTTAAATATTTTCTTTGTTAAATTTATTGGCGTGACATTTTGGAAAAAAAAACTCACTTGGTAGCCATATAACTAAAAAAGAATACGTTATAATGAACTTGAATTTAACAAAAAATCTAACAGTGTTAATAGTTGAATTTAAATTTTGAAATTTAAAAAGTAGATTGACTAAATTGTACATACGACATATTTTACCCATAAAAATATATTAAAACTTCAAAAAAAAAAAATAGTATATGTGATTCACAACGAACTATATCCATATCAAAATCAAGGCCAGTTCGTTGGTGAAATAGGGAATATATGATATATGTATGTTGAATTTTAAATTTTACTTATCTATAATTTATGTATAATATATGTGTTTAATTTTAAATTTTACTTTTTCATATCAAAATAATTTTTATTTTCTATCATATTATTAGATTTACATTTAAAAATAAAATAATTTTAAGTCAAATAAATATTGTAATAAATTTTACATTTTAAAAATAATTATAATTTAATAGAAATTGTGATAATTGTACTTTTAAAAATAATTATAATTTAATTTATAATTATTAGTTAAAAAATTTAACTAATTTTGAAATGAATATATATATTACTTGAATAGAAATCTAAGTATAAAATATAAAAAAATTATAATAATTATAATTACTAATTACTAATTACTAATTAAAAATTTTGATATGAAAAAGAAATTATGCTAAATTTATCGATATAAAATTTAATTATTGCTTAATTGGAATTTTAAGCATTTTAATTAAAACCTAGTTATTACTAGAATTAATTAGTTAGTGCATTAATTAAAATTTAATATCTATGCATCCATAATTCTTGGCTGTTGGGTATAGTTCCCTGTTGCAACTCCTTTTATGGTGTGATTCCTTGTCTCTTCAAACTTTTTTACATTCCCAATTTCTTATTTTATAATAACTGTCATGACATACACCATAAAAATATTCTATATATTTGCAAAAAAAAAAAAAAAAAAAAAAAAATTCCAAATTCGTTGATTGTATCTTTTCAAATTAGAATTTTTTACAATAAATAAAAATGCCAAAGTTGAAAATTTTTCAAATTTTAAATTTAAATTCACTCAATTAAATAAATTTATATCCATTTTAATTTTAAAGGACCAGAACCAAATACGGAAAGTTTGAATTCATATTTCTAAAATATAATACGACATAATAGATCTTGATTTATTAATATTTATATCATATTTTTGGTCATAACACATTGCACATTAAATTAAAATTTTTTTTTTGTAATTTTGAGATTTAATCGCTATTAAAATTATGAAACAAAATATATTAATATTAACAAAATATATTTTTAATTAAAATAAAATAAAGTACATTTATAACTATGAAGGTTCTTTCTTCTTCTTCTTTTCTTTAATTTATTCTTCAAATTTTCTTCACATATGACATGCGTAAGAGCTTTATCTAATTGTCTAATTGGGTCAATCATTCTTTAACTATTAGCCTTTTCAATAAAATAAATAATGATTTATTTTCTTTTCCTGGTATCTAGGTGGCTTCCTCGTTCATACCACGGGGCACCATTTTCTTTAAACTTTTGACTATCAAAGGCATAATCGAATTAGGACTAAATGGTTAAAAACTAAAATCCATGGAAGAAGCAAAAATATATACTTAAATTACCTGCCTTTTCTAACTTTATATTGCTTCTTTGTCGACCAACATTGACGGACCATACCAGTCTTTAATTTTTGAATCAATCACACCCTTCCAATTTTTAAACCTTCATTATAAAAATATTATTAAATATAATTTCATGAAATATAATAATCCAAGTAAACGTTCCCTTTGCTTTTTCACTTTATCTATATAATCATCAAGGTTTTCTTCTTCTTTTCTTTAATTTATTCTTCAATTTTGCTTCACATATGACATGCCTAAGAACTTTATCCAATTGTCTAGTTGGGTCAATGAACTTCAGTAATCATTCTTTATCTATTATTAGCCTTTGCAATAAAATAATAATGATTTCTTTTCATGATATCAAGGTGGCTTCCTCGTTCACACCACGGAGCGCCATTCTCTTTAAACTTTTGACTATCAATGGCATAATCCAATTAGTACTAAGTGATTAAAAACTAAAATCCATGGAAGGAGCAATTCTTTTAACCTTCACTACTAGGTCCACTACCAATAATATATACTTAATTTGCCTGCCTGTTCTTAGTATATATTGTTTCCTTGTCGACTGCTTTGACGGACCATACCGGTCTTTATAAAGCAGTTCTCCCTGCCATTTTGTCTCCTACTGTCAATCGGTCCCTTCCTCACAGCTGCTCGTACAGAAAAGGGTAGTGAAGTTGTATAGATTAATCTGAAGTGATGGAAATATTTTGAGTCCGCATTGATGAGGTAGAGTTTTTTGAACTCTTGTAATCGGTGATTAATTTAATTCTTTTTAAAATATTAATGATAAAGTTTAATTTTAAAAAAAGTTAAATTGACCATATGCAGCTGATTAATACTCTCTCTCTATATAAATATCAACTCTAAAATTAAAAAATAGTATTTTGGTCAATTAAGTCTTCAATATTGTTGTAAATGTAAGATGACATGAGTTCAATTGACATTCTCCTATTTAAAATGATGGTTAAAATTCTTGTCACACCCATTTGACAAAGTATTTGTGGACAACCTCTTTGCCTAGGCCCAACTCAACCCAAAATACGTACTTCCCATTTTATCCCATCCAAATTTAGTCTGTATAAATTTTAAAGAATTCATACCCAACTCAATTCTCCCTTAATTACTTTATTAATTTTTTTCTCAAAACTTAAATAACACAAATACGTATTAAAAAATTTAACCATTAATAATATATGTTATACTAATTAGAATTATAAAATAATATTAACACACCATTTTTTTAAAAAATAACATAAACTACTTAATCTAAACTTAAGATGAACTTCCTTACCAATGGAATGAACCTGATTTTATTTGTCGATAACCATCACCAATACAAACCCGAAAACTTCGTTACGGTTTCGGGGTCTAGATTGGACGGACCCACTAAACTGGGCCATACATAAAAACCATGTAGCCAATGTCGAGGATCAGTACGAGGAAGAAGAATTTTGGTTTGGGAATGTTTACTCTCCTGCAAACATAAAACATGGTCTGGTATTCTACAAGGAAAACCAGCAATATTGAGAAACTAATATTACAAACGGAGGCTACATCATATAATAAGTGTGTGTTTTTACTGGAAAACTCGAATGAATGTTCCCATGACCATGAGGAAACATCAAATAAATTCATGTAAGATCTCCCAAATAAGGCAAGTGTTAGAAGAATCAAGGAAGAGAATAAAAGAGGTGGTAGGAGATGTGCTGTTAAAAACACTGCTGCCCAGAATGTCAAAGTGTTGTGTACGGGCCAAAATTTGCCTGGCCCATCAGAAAACCCAACAGTAATGATAAAACCCAAATTAACAAGTCCAGATTATTACAATTCATTTTACAAAATCAAAGGCCCAAATAACCTAAAACCCAACCAATTAAACCATCAGACCAAATTACAAACCAATCCCTAACCCAAAACTCTGATGGCCTGATAGACCCAATGCCTAAACTAAGTTTCAGCCAGCTGAAACCCTAGCTAGCCCTAGCGCCGCGCCTCCCTTCTGCCAGCCACGTGCGTCCTCGGCGCGAACATCGCTTGATGGTCGGCTCTGCTTGTACGTTGCACCAAAACGGAAGCCCCACTCGTTGATCTTCCTCCCAACCTGCAAGCAGACCAAAAAAAGCAACAAAAATGGCACAACACGCAAGGCCAACATAGGCAAACAAATATGTATTTGGCTATCTAGCCAAGAGAAAAAAATGTAATTTTTTATGGACACAGATTAAGAAATCAAAAAGAGAAAACAAAAAAAAGGTTGATTCAATTTTCTTTTCGTTTGTTTTTCGGTTTCCTATTTCTTTTATTATTTTTGTTTATAAATCTATTTTAAATAATAAATAATAATAATAAAAAAGACCTCACCTTTCACGTTCATACCGTCGGAAAGAGGAGAGGAGATGAGGGAACCACCCCCGATGAAGGGAGGTCGGAGGCCGAAAGGCCCTTTGCTCGTTTGAGGCGTTTTTGTAGGGTATCGGGGTTTTGAGGCCTCGAACTGGGCTTGGGGAAGGCAAAATGGCCTTAAAAAAACCCCTCTTGGTCGCCAGTGGTCCGGTGACCAGAAATCGCCTAGGCCAGAGGAACCCTCCTCTCTCTCTCTCTTTTTTTTCTTAAGGCATCAGTAAAATGAAGATTTTTTTTAAAAAATTTGTTTTAAAAACCCACGGAAAGACATCGTTTGAGGTTAAGCCTAATAACCCCAAAACGGTACCGTTTTAAGCTTTGACCCGTGACTCGCCCCTTTTTCCTTGAGGATCCGCGTGTTTTTTTGGTGAATGGGATAATTGCGCGCACAGTCCCTTCTCCTTTGCGCCGCCTTGCAATGTGGCCTTCGTTCGTTTCTTTTATTTTTTTAATTTTGCCGCTTATTTTTGCATTCGCTTCAGATCGGTCCATCATGAAAAGTAGAGCATTAGGGCTAGGGATATTTCTCAATCGATCCCTCATTGTTCCAACGCCTTTCATCTTGGTCCTTAATGGCCAATTTTCTATTATTTACAATTTTCACCTTAATTTTTTATTTCAATTTCAGCCTAGTCCTAATCTATTTCACTTGTTTATTTATTTATTATTTCAACTTTTTAGGAACTGTTTTATTAATTAATTATTTAAGTTTGTTTTCATATACTATTTATTTTAAATCACTTCATTATTATGTATTTTGAGTTAATTTTGCACATTTTGAAGTATTATTCTTTTAATTTTTTTATGTATTATTTATTTTAAGCTATCATACATATTATTATTTGGAGTTTATACATATACCTGTTATTTTACACTATTATATATATAATACTTATTTTAAGTTTCCCATATGTCATTTAATCACATTATTTCTCATACTAATTATTTTAAATTCTTTTATTAGGTATTGTAAACCTCTTTATTATTATTTATTCTAAGATTTCATATATTACTTATATTAAATTGTTTATATATATATATATATCTTATATGTCTTATTTATTTTAAATTTACTTTTCATATGTCATTTATGTTAAATTCCTTCATGTTATTTTCAAATATTTTATAAATTATTTATTTTAAGTTGCCCTATATATTATTTTGTTATCTTCAATATTAATGATTTTTAATTGTTTTACACCATTTACTTTAAATCTTTTTTTAGTATCTATTTTAAATTTATTTTCCCTACCTATTATCCATTTAGAATTGTCTTATTGTTTATTTTAAATTGTTTAATCACTCATTTCATGTCTCTTTGATTATTAATGTTGGTGTCCAAATTACTCGTGTTGTATGATTATTGCCATTGTGTTATATAGTTCTTTATCCATATTTTCATATATTTGTGATTCATTATTATAATATTTATTCATAAATTATTATGCCATGCTCGACATTGTCATTCATTTTCATTACATTAAAGTCACTTCAAAGACCATATACTTATCCGATATAGATCATTTCATTTCACTCCAAATAAAATGAACTCACATTGCGAAGTGTTGCATTCGTTTTATTCAAAATAAGACAATATTTCGCGTTTTGAGAATTCAAGAAATCGTACCCTAACTTACTGGGTTTCGATTTTCTTGTTAAACCTAAAAAGCCAAATATCCTTTTAGATTTCAAAATGTCCAAGCTTTCGATAAAGATTAAAGGCAAACTTGCTCCCGAAGATTTAAACGTCGCGTCCTAACTTATTGGATGTGACACCTTACTATCTCAAGACTAGTAAGTCTTTGATGCTCGTTTCAACGTAATTAGGCATTTTAAAATTAGCATTCATGAGAAAGGATCGTATTTTAAAATCTTTTCAACTTTTGATATTAGGACGTTAATTAATCGATTAGGTACCAATTTTGGGCGTGACGAGGGTGCTAATCCTTCCTTTCACGTAACCGACTCCCGGATTCGTTTTCTCGATTTTCGTAGACCAAAATTATTTGTTTTAAATAAAATTGAAATATTTTATTGAAACAACTAAATTTCTAGATGATCCGATCACACCTAAATAAAAAGGATTGGTGGCGACTCCATTTTCGTTTTTAAATAAGTCGACGCCCTTTTTTCAAAAAAATAGTTTCGATAGCTTGGCGACTCTACTGGGGATTTTGAGAGTTGAGCCATAAGTAGATTAATTTTTGTCCTTTGTCGAAAATTGAAAATTCGTTTTAAACTTACGATCCCTTCATTGCATTTCGTCCGTTTTTCTTACGGTTTTCATTATTTTATTTTCTTTATTGGTTTGAGTTTTTTTATGCATATATCCTCGTACATTGCATTGCATGACCGTTGTGGTCACATCTCTTAAGTGAGAGTGAGAAACTATTCCTTCGTGAGGTTTTCACCTCCATGTAGGATGGTGGATCGCTTTCGGGATACATCCGTACCTATGTCTTCGTGAGATTTTCATCTCCGTGCAGCCATAGGGAAATGTATTCCCCTAAACTGAACTCAGTCTATATGAGCCTATAATAGGTGAGGATCGAGGAATCTGCTAGTTTAGGTACCTTTACTTTAGAACCAAATGTAACACCCCAAACCCAGCCCAGACGTTATGGCCGAATCTGACGTGCCCCATAAGAGTTTTAAAATTCATGTTTCATTTTAGTGTTTAAAAACTGACTTTTGTTAAGTTAACAAGTGAATGGAAGTCGGGCACCGTGGTATCCGGCCGAAGCAGAGGAGGTGAGCCATGAAGGCTGCTTAAGTACCAAGCTCTTCGATTGGATCCAATCCTAGACATGCCCACTGCCATTGCCACACTTGGTTATAACGAGTTGAAGTTTATTTAAGTGAATATTCTTTAAAGTTGGATAATCGTGTCGTTGTGTTATTTTAAAAATGAGTTCCATTTTGAAAACGCGTCCTAAGCCTAGCCCATTAATTATCAACCAGTTTAAAGTTAAATAAAAAAATAAAAATAAAATAAAATAAAATAAAATAATCCAAAAAGAAATAAAAGGAAAGTTAAAATGGCCTTATTACAACCCAAAAATAAATAATAAATAAATAAAGAAAACTTAAAGAAAACCAAATGCTTAATTAAAAACCCAAGGGTGATCACCGTGGCCACTCTGAATCCCCTCCGGCCCAAGTCCCCACATCAAGGCTCACCTGCAAGGTTAAGGAAAGGGGGTGAGCTTGGAAACTCAGTGTACAACAAGCCCCTTTCAGAGCCCAAAACAATAACAGCCTGTTGGCCTAAGCCCAAATCCAATCTCAACATGTCTTGGTCAGAGTCTTTTATATCTCATATTCTTGGGCCAAGCCTTTATCAGAAACGGTATGGCCCATAGGCCCATTTCAATATCACATGTAATGTCAAATGAAAGAATGAATGCAAGCCCATTTGGGGAGACTACTCGACCCACCATCCGCTACTCTCCACCCGTACCAACCAAGCTCTCCATGTGGGGAATAACTCAACCCACCCAGCCAAAAAACTCTCCACCGGCAAAATATAGCTGCTTTATCATATAACCTGAGGCCTTGCCTCTTTTTAATAATCAGGGCATAAGCCCTTTTGATGGCCCAGGGGCATAAGCCCATTATCATAACTGGGGCATAAGCCCTTTTTGCACTTCCTCCATCTATATAAAAAAACCCAACCCAATGTATTTATGAATTCATCATGTGCATATCTTATATATTTCATGTGCATATCATACATCTCATGTGTATATCATACATATCATGTACATCAAAATCCTATGTAACAAGTTCATAATTAAACCCTAGGGGTATAATGGTCATTTTTACCTAGGGCAAAACAGTCATTTTCATATTATAAGGGTAATTCCGTAATCCTACTAAATATTAGGGATTTTCCATGTTCATTATCAGTTACTAACTATTCGTTTGTTTTAACCGCGAATCTGGCCCATTTTTAACGAAACCGAGTTATTGGGCTAAAAACCCCTAATGGGCCTTACATAGCCGATTAGTCATCTAGGCCCATTTAGCCTATATTCCATATTGGTATTACCAGCCTTAATGCGTAATTTAACAGGTTTTCAGTTTCTACCAATTTTACCCAAATGGGCCCGAAGCCCATTGGGCCCGATTTTAGCCCCTCGAGGCCCAACTTACCGTGAATGCCAGAAATCCCGTTCTTACCGTTTCTATTGTTCCCGATCATCATCTCATCAATTCTAATGAACTAGTGAGCGTTCGCTTGCTCACAAGTCCTCGAAATGCCAGAATTTTGGCATTTCGGCTTTTCGGCATTTATCGCTTTAAGCTATGAAAAAGGGTTCGTTACACACCTGTTTGGCGATATTCCTTGACGAGATCTCCTACACGATTTCTCCTATAATCCATCATTAATAATCAGCTTCCCATAATTGAACTAAACCAGAAATCATCTAATATTAATACTTACACATTCGTCCACCATCCATAAAGGCCTTAGGAATCTTACCTTGCCGCGATTGATGACTAGGCCTAGCTACTTCGGTGATCCAAGCTATTCCAAGTCGACACTACACCTTGCTGCTCCTTCACTAAATAAACCACAAAAATATTAAAAGAAGACCCCATGAGGCCTATACCCATATTCGGCCATCTCTCTAAATTATGGGGTTTCGATTTTTGGCCAAAAGTTACTCTAGGAATTATTTAGAGTTTGAGCACTTACCACAGTCTTTCTTCTCTAGAATCCGTACGCCTAAAAGGTAAAGGAATTGAACGTCAACAATTGAAAAGGAAAGAAAAGGTTGCTGGTCACAAAGAATCGGCACCCCCTATCTTCACTAATTTCGGCTTTTTTTGTGGTATTTCGGCAGAAATAGAGATAAAGGAAAGAATCAATGGTGAATGAAGGGAAATAGTGGGCTGGTTTGAACGAAGGAGAAGGAAGAAAAGATGGAAGAAGAGATGGTAGATTCGGCTGCAACAGAAAAAGAGAGAAAAAAGACTAATCCTCTAGGGAGAAAACGGCACAAAAATACCTATGTGCCGAAAATCCCTAACTAAACCTCTCTGCCGAAAATTCCCCCTCCAATCTCCCTTATTCAGCTAACTCTATCTTCATATCAAATCCCTAAAATCTCTCCCCTTATCCCTCCTCAATCCTTGCATTTGACTGATTCAAACTCTCTCCCAAAGAGTTCCATTCAGCTACAACTCTTGCATGCTCAAAGCATAAAAATTAGCATCCTTTTTGCCAACATAGGGAATCAATCCCAGGTCTTCCTCCTCTATGCTCCACATGCCACATTTTTAGGAGCTTAGTGCCATCACCCTTGCCACTTTACCAAAGCTCTTATTGTGATACATTTTACCCACAACTTTATATAAGGGCACCTCGCCAGAGCCCCTAACTCCTAAGTCCAAAATTTAAAAATTCTACCGGGTTTTGGCCAACTCATGGGCCTTCCATAAGCCCATTTACATACTCAAATTATGAATTTCACAACCACATACTAAATTTTAGAAACTTTACTAAAATATCCAGAATCGCAAAAACCCGAAAATCAGGATGTTACACCAAACCTCATATAGTGAGCCGTAGGAGCCCGCTTTAGGTAAAGCCACACCAAACCCTACTGGTTACCCGAGAAGGTGCTTCATTTATTATTCCTTGCTTGCTTTAAACTGTATATGAAATACTGACTTGCTTTGTTTTACTTTGATGGTATTCGTATGACATTTTCATCACAAAAAGGTGTTGGTTCACATTCGGTTGCTAAATAGATAATTTATCATGGAAAAGGGGTTTCTTGATAAATTAGAAGATAATGCGGCTATCTGGATATGGGCTGAGACAAAGCAACAAGAGAAAGGTGATAGTCTCACCAGGGGGTACGTGTTAGAGTTGTGGGATTTTACTCGGATCAGCGTAACCCAGAATAATCTCCAAGAGATGAAAGAAATTTGGGGTTAGTGGGGTGACGAGATCAAACGGCTATTCTATTGTCATTATGGTGATTTACCTTATCTGCTCGATATCAAGATTGACGAACACCTATTTCGAGCCCTCGCCTAGTATTGGAACTCTGCTTACAGCTGCTTCACTTTTGAAAAACTAGATTTGGTACCTACCATAGAAGAGTACACGACCCTGCTCCGTTGCCCGAAGATTCAAGTTGACAAAATTTATTCTAGAGCTGTCAACGTCCCAGCATTCTCAAAAAGGCTGATGAACATTACAGGGATGAGCGAACAGTGGGTTACAACCCGAATCAAACAAAAAGGAGATTGTAAGTGCATTCCTTGGAGGAATTTGAGGGATTTAATCTTAGTGCATCCCGATGTGAAGAAGAGGGTAGATGTCTTCGCTTTGAGCATTTATAGACTGGTTATCTTCCCCAAAGCTTTGGGGCATGTAGACGAGGTGGTTTCTGATCTTTTCGACAGGTTTAGTAAAGGGGTCACACCTGTACCCACGATCTTGGCTAAAACTTTTAGATCATTGAATGCTTGTTGAAGAGCGGGTGAAGGGAGATTTATTGGATGCGCGCAGCTCTTGCTATCTTGGTTTCACAACCATTATTGGAAAATGGAAAATGTCTCGTATTGCATCTTCTCCGAAAACTACTCTCCACTGAAAAAGTTAGTGGCTGCGTCGAGACGAGATGATATTACAGAGGAAAAGTGGATGACGATTTTTCAGAATTTGCAAGAGGAAGACGTCGAATGGAGAGCCTCATGGATGGTTCCTAACGAAATATTATATCGATGTAGAGATTTTGATTAGGTTCCCTTGCTAGGGATATGAGGATCCGTCGGGTATGCTCCACTGCTTGCTTTAAGACAATACAGATTAAGATAGTTTACGCCACCAACACATGGGTTAGCTTAATACGAGTTCGAATACAAGGGAAATAATTACAAAAAGAAAGTTCGTGAGATGTCGAATGCCTGGAACCAAACTCATAGAATGAAAAGGTTTGCTGCCAATCCAATGACTACCCCTGAGTATGACCGGTGGTGGAGTCAAAGGATCAACGATAACATCCCTACATCAGATCATGAAAACACCCGATAAATGGAAGAACACTTGAAGGTGATCCCATCTGAGCTAGAGATCATCAGACAAGATTTCGAGAGAAAGAGTTTGAAACTAGAAAAAAGGATCGAGCAATTGGAGGAAGAAAAAATGCAGTTGGGGCTAGATGTCGACATCCAGAAACTAAAAGCTAAAAAACTGAGGAAAGGAAAAAACAAAGCTGTAGAGGATTTGGACAGTTTAAAAATAGACTACAAAAAGCTGCGAAGGTCAATGAGGATCGCTGGGCTAGGAAAAACGTCAGAACAATGGCAGCAGGAAATTAAAGAGGAAAGAAGTAGAGCTAACTAATGGGAAGGAAAATTCTGAGATGCTCAAGCTCGAGAAGATGCTTTAAAAAGGAGTTTTGTAGAAAGCCAACACGAAAAGGAGGGATTAAATATTCGGGTGTCAAAGTTAGAAAGATCCTTGTATCAATATCATAATCGTAGCTCTGCAATCGAGTTAAAGGCTAGTCTGAGCAAAATTGAAGAGTTAGAAGGGAAAATAGAATAACTTAAAACCGAGCTGCAAAATCGCAAACTTCAGATTAAATTCCTTGGAGCAAATAACGAGTGATGGAAGGAGTAGTTTCATCAATCTCAAGATCAGGTTAGGAATAGGGATTACATCATGGGCGAAGCTTTAACTCAAGTGCGAGAAGTGGCTGATCACTTACAAATATTAGCAGTCCAGGCCGATGTATTGAGTTTAAAATACGAGTCAGAATTAGATAGAGGCCGAGAGCTAGTTCAGCTTCTTAGGCAAGTCAAGGCTTTAGGTGTCAGGGCAAAGCCTTATATGTAATCCATTTTATGTAAATGAATTTGTTTTCTGGAAAAGTTACTCTAATAAAATCGAATCAAAATCAATGCCTTTTATTTGCATTCATGCATTTGCATCGACATCGCATCATATGCATTAATTTTTACAAAAAGACCCTAATTAGTTAAAAAACTATTTCAGTTAACCTGGAAACCAAAGAAAACCCACCAACTAAGTATTATTACGGTACCCGCCGCAAGATGAAAGTGATGGATCAGAGATTAGAAACATTAGAACATATGCAAAAGGAAATGCAAGAACAGATGCAAGGACAAATGCAAGAACAATTGGAAAAGATTCAACAAGATATGAGGGACCAGATGCTGGAGTCCCAAAGGATCATGATGAACCAGTTGGCTCAATTGTTGGCTGGGGGGCAAGAAAAAGGAAAAAGCCCTATAGTCAATCCTGGAGACGATAATGAAGACCCCGCTTATCCTCCTGGCTTTATCCCAACGAGTGCCCAAGTGCAACCAAACGTAGGTCCACTGAGAGTGACTGTCAACTTTGGACCCCAACAATATCAAGCTGATGCCTCAGCACCGATAAATTTTCCAATAGGCTCGAGTTCTAATCCTGGAGATAGCCCAACTAATTCGGTTGTCCCTGACCTTAATAATGCAGCAGAGATGGAAAAAACAAGAATGGAACCGCAAAAACAGCTGGATGATCGATACAGATGGCTGGAAGAAAAACTCTGAGTAGTTGAGAACGCAGATTACCATTGCGGAATAAATGCCAAGGACCTAAGTTTGGTCCTGGATTTAGTACTCCCTCCTAAGTTCAAAACCCTAAATTTTGAGAAATATAATGGAACTAGTTGTCTAGAAGCTCACATCACCATGTTCTGTCGAAGGATGGCAGGGTACGTTCACAATGATCAACTGCTGATCCATTACTTCCAATATGGTTTGGTCGGGTCTGCGGCCAAATGGTACAACCAACTAAGCCGTGCTCAAATCCCTTCATGGAAAAACTTGGCACAAGCTTTCATGAAGTAATACGGCCACGTGACAGACATAACACCCGACCGAATCACGTTACAAAACATGAAGAAGAAACAAAATGAGAGCTTCAAATAGTACGCCTAAAGATGGAGAGAGGTGGCGGCGTAAGTCCAACCACCCCTTCTGAAGAAAGAAATGACCATACTCTTTATTAATACACTGAAGGCTCCATTCATCAACCACATGCTGGGAAGCGCTACTACGAGCTTCTCAGATATAGTCATGTCTGGAAAAATGATAGAAAACGCGATAAGATGTGGGAAGATTGAAGCGGGGGAAAGTGCCAAGAAATCATCCCCGAGAAGGAAAGAAAACGAGGTGAACAACACGAGCGTGTACAATAAGAGTTATTCCAAGCCAGTCACCGTGAGCCAACCGAGGGCAGTGACTACTAATCGTCAAGTCTCCGCAAGACAAGATTCCAACCCAAGGCCAAACACGAAAAAAGTCTAGTTCATGCCTATCCCAATGTCATACAGGGAGTTATACCAGAGCTTATTCGATGCCCATGTGGTGTCACCTTTTTACTTAAAGCCTATGCAACCCCCGTTCCCAAAATTGTATGACACAAACGCCTAATGTGAGTACCACGTAGGGGTAACGGGGCACTCGATTGAGAACTGCACCGCATTCAAAAAGTTGGTAGATAAACTTATTAAAATAGGTATCGTAAAGTTTGGCGACCCACCAGGACCTTACGTAGCAGGAAATCCGTTGTCCGATCATGCTAATAAATGGGTAAACGCGATAGTCGAGAGTGGGAGTAAAAGAATCAAAGATGACGTGGCAAAAGTAAAAACCCCATTGAATTGGGTTTGGAAACAAATGATCGATGGAGGTTTGATCACACAACATTCAAGGGAAAGACCTAGAGAAGCGAGAAAATACTGCGAGCTTCATGCCGATGAAAGCCATGACATTCAAGAGTGCAATGAATTCAAGTCCATAGTGCAAAATCTGATGGACAATAAAGAGATGGAAGTTTATGAAAAAATCAAATGATCAGAAGAAGGAGAGGTTTACGTCTTAGAAGAAGGAATAACAGAAGGGGTCCAAAGAGTTAATCACCCTATGGTGATCATTTCGCGACCAAGGAATAATGAAGCAGGAATACAAATGGCGTCGAAAGTCATAATTCAGAAACCCGTATCCTTTCCCTACAATGATAGCAAAAGGGTTCCCTGGAACTATGACTGCAACGTGACAATCACGGGGGAAGATAATCCAGCTAGTGCTTCAAGGGAGAGCCAAGATGCAGGTTTCTATACACGCAGTGGGAGACGTTATGATCCTACAGGTACAAGAACCGAAATTGTCAAAGAAAAGGCTCCAATAGTCGAGTAAAGGAAAGAGAAAATGGTCAAGCTCAAATCGCCAATTAACAAGCCAGTGACTGAGAAAGAGGCTAGAGAATTCTTGAAATTCTTAAAGCACAATGAATACAGCGTTGTAGAATAGCTACATAAGCAGCCGGCCCGTATCTCAGTGCTAGCCTTACTTTTGATCTCGGAGACACATCGGAGCGCGTTAATGAAAGTGTTAAACGAAATATATGTTGCGGATGATATCTCAGTCAACAAGCTTGATTGTCTGGTCAACAACATCAGCGCCGACAATTTTATTTTCTTTAATGATGATGAAATACCACCGGGAGGTATGGGATCCACAAAGGCCCTGCACATCACCACTCATTGCAAAGGATACACATTGCCAGTGGTATAGATTGATAATGGATCGGCACTAAATGTCCTACCCTTATCCACACTGAATAGGTTGCCAGTGGATAATTCCCATATGAAGACATGCCAAAATGTAGTGAGGGCGTTTGACGACACAGAAAGAAAAGTAATGGGGAGGATTGAAATACCCCTTTTAATCGGTCCAAGCACGTACGAGGTGGATTTCTTGGTGATGGACATCAAGCCCTCTTACAATTGCTTATTCAGAAGGCCATGGATTCACTCAGCGGGGGCAGTTCTGTCATCATTGCATCAAAATCTCAAATTTATAATGGAAGGCCGATTGGTGACCATAAACGCGGAAGAGGATATCATTGCATCTGTTACCAGTGATGCACCATATGTGGGGATAGATGATGAAGCCATAAAATGTTCTTTTCGGTCATTAGAATTTGTAAATACGACCTTCATTGTCGAAGGAAATAAAGTCCCGACACCTAAAATCTCTAAAACTATAAGGATGAGCCTACAACTAACGGTTGGGAAATGAGCTTTGCCCGGAAGGGGGCTTGGAAGAGACCTACAAGGAAGGGTCGAGGCACCTATGCTCATGAACAAATGAGACTGCTTTGGCTTAGGATTCAAGCCAGATGCAAAGCAAAAGAAAAAGGAGCAATAGAAGAAACAAGAAAGGAGAAGAGCGCGTTTAAGCGGGGAAGAGGTTAAATGGGAGCCAATGATCTTTCCTCCTATATCCAGAACATTTGTGTCGAGAGAGACTATTTACTCTAAAGAAAGATTGATGGGAAAAGGGTCTGCCGAAGAAATGTTGGAAAACTTGAGCATTAACACCATATCCAAGGAAGAAACGAGAGAAAATGATCAATTAGGCATTTGCCCATACATACCGGGGAGCGTTTTAAACAATTAGACTGCGGAGGATATCCTTGTAACCTTTAAAATTAATTCAGAGTAATGTCCAAAACAAGCTTATTACTCTAAGCCTAGGGGTAATAAGAATCCTTTTGTGAAATAGGCTCTTGTCCAATATCGTTATTTCAATAAAAATACATCTTTGCGTATCATCTTGAGCAAATATTCTTTTATTCTTTCCATTTCATTCAGAATCATAGCACCAATAAATATTCTTAGATTCTTTTGTTCTTTGTATTTTTCTTCATCCTTATAATAGGTCTCCAAATATCAATGATATGAGTAACACTACTACTTACTTAGAGTCTCTTTTTGAGCAAGAGATGTGTACGGAGGATTTTCAAAACTTTGAAGATGACCAAAACTGTAACCTATCTCCCGATTTGTTAAGGATGGTAGAACAAGAAGAGAAACAAATCCTAACTCACAAGGAGTTAGTGGAATTGTGAGCTTAGGAGAGGGAAAAGAGGTGAAGATTGGAGCCTGTATCGCCGCAGAGACAAAGCACGACCTCATTAAGTTACTAAAAGAATTCAAGGATGTCTTCGCATGGTCATATCAAGACATGCCCAGGTTGAATACTAATATCGTGGTATGCCAACTCCCCATAAAGGAAGAGTGCAAGCCAGTTCAACAGAAACTTCGAAGGATAAGACCGGATGTTCTGTTAAAAATAAAAGAAGAGGTCAAGAAGCAATTCGATGCCGGCTTCTTACAAGTGGTTAAGTACTCAGAATGGGTAGCCAATATAATCCCCGTTCCTAAAAAAGACGAGAAAGTACGAATATGTGTGGACTATCAGGATTTGAACAAAGCAGGCCCAAAAGATAATTTTTCGTTGCCTCACATTGATACGTTAGTGGATAACACGACAGGTTACTTATTTTTCTCTTTCATGGATGGCTTCTCGTGATACAACCAGATATGCATCCTGAAGATATGGAAAAGACCACATTCGTGACCATGTGGGGAATGTTTTGTTATAAGGTAATGCCATTTGGACTGAAAAATATAGGAGCAACATATCAGACAGCCATGGTAACTCTGTTCTATGATATGATGCGCAAGGAGATTAAAGTTTACGTTGACGATATGATTGCAAAATCCAGAACAGAAAAAGAGCACGTACAAGTCTTGAGAAAACTGTTCTTAAGGTTAAGAAAGTTCTGGCTAAAGCTTAATCTCGCAAAATGTACCTTCGGCGCCAGGTCAGGAAAGCTGTTAGGATTCGTAGTTAGTGAAAAGGGGATTGAGATTGACCTAGATAAAGTCAAGGCCATACAAGAATTACCTCCGCCACGCACTTAAAAAGAAGTTCGAGGTTTCCTAGGAAGACTAAATTACATCGCCCAGTTCATTTCACAACTAACGAAAAAATGTGACTCGATATTCCGTCTTCTTAGAAAACACAACCCAGGTGTATGGGACGAGGAGTGCCAGAGAAATTTTGATAAGGTCAAGCATTACCTGTCCAATGCCCCAGTGCTAATGCCACCCTGCCCAGATAAGCCATTGATACTGTATTTGACAGTGTTCGAAAACTCCATGGGATGCGTGTTAGGCTAACATGATGAGTCAGGAAGAAAAGAGAAAGCGATATACTATCTCAGTAAGAAATTCACTGAATGTGAGACAAAATATTTGCCGATCGAGAAATTGTGTTGTGCTTTGATTTGGGCAACCCGAAGACTGAGACAGTACATGCTGTACCACACAACTCGGCTCATCCCAAAACTAGACCCTCTGAGGTACATGATGGAGTCAAATGCTTTGAACAGAAGAATGGTTCGTTGGCAAATTCTGCTTTCTGAGTTTGACATAGTCTACGTGAACCAGAGGGCTATAAAAGGGAGTGCAATAGTATATTTTTTGGCTAGTAGGGCTCTAAAAGATTATGAGCCTTTGAGCTTTGATTTCCTAAATGAAGATCTAATATATGTTGCAACCACTGAAGAAGACTCTCAAAAAGATCATCCTTGGAGACTGAATTTTGACGGAGCCTCAAATGCTATGGGTAACGGAATCGGGGTAGTTCTGATATCCCTAAATGGAGATCATTACCCCTTTACTAGTAAATTGGATTTTGATTGCACGAATAACATGGCGGAGTATGAAGCATGCATCATGGGTATCTGTGTGGCCATTGAACGCGGAATCAAGGTGCTAGAAGTATATGGGGATTCTGCATTAGTGATCTATCAGCTCAAAGGTGAATAGGAGACAAGAGACCCTAAGTTGATCAATTACCGAAGGCTGGTTCTGGAGTTAATTGAGGAGTTTGACGATATCACTTTCTGCTACCTCCCACGAGATGAAAACCAGATGGCTGATGCTTTGGCAACTTTAGCTTCTATGATCAAAGTAAACAAGCAAGAGGATGTGAAGTCTATCCAGATGAGTATCTATAAGACTTCGGCTCATTGTTACAACATCGGGGAAGAAGAAGAAAGGGACAATCACCTTTGGTATCAAGATATATTGCGATATGTGAGAAATCATGAATACCCAGACCAAGCGATGGAGAATGATAAAAGGACATTGAGAAGGCTAGCCAGTGACTATGTCTTGGATGGAGAGATCCTATATAAAAGAAGGAAGGATCAGGTGCTCTTAAGATGTGTGGACGCTTTCGAGCTAAACAAATCTTGGAAGAAGTCCATGAGGGTGTCTGCAGAACACATGCTAACGGTTTCACAATGGCCAAACAAATCATGAGATTTGGGTATTACTAGTCCACAATGGAGGGGGATTGCATCAACTATGCCAAGAAGTGTCATAAATGCCAAATTTACGGAGATAAGATTCATGTACCGCCTTCACCTCTTCATGTCATGACTTCTCCATGGCCCTTTTCTATGTGGGGCATGGATGTCATTGGGTCGATCTCACCGAAAGCATCTAACAAGCACCGATTCATCCTTGTGGTCATTGATTACTTCACCAAGTGGGTAGAGGCCACTTCTTACGCCAACGTCACGAAATCGACTGCCAGCAAGTTCTTAAAGAAAGAGATCATATGTCGATATGAGATGCCTGAGAGGATCATATTAGACAATGTACTGAACTTAAACAACAGCACGATAGCGGAGGTCTGTAGCCAATTCAAGATCTAACACCATAACTCATTATCATATCGCCCAAAAATGAATAGTGCGGTGGAAGCGACCAATAAGAACATTAAGAAAATCGTAGGAAAAATGACTGAGACTTATAAAGATTGGCATGAGAAATTACCATTCTCCCTCTACGCCTACCGAACATTAGTGAGAACCTCTACCGGGGCAACACCTTTCTCTTTGGTTTATGGAATGGAGGCGGTCCTGCCTATTAAGGTTGAAATTCCTTCTCTACGAGTGTTGTCAGAACTAAAGTTAGATGAAGCAGAATGGATCCAGTCACGGTACGATCAGCTAAACTAAATTGAAGAAAAGAGGCTGAAAGCTATTCGCCATGGTCAAATGTATCAAAAGTGAATGATTCAAACTTATAATAAGAAGGTTCGCCCTAGAGAATTCTATGAAGGAGACCTTGTTCTGAAAAATATCCTCCCCATACAAAATGATTTCAAAGGAAAATGGATACCAAATTGGGAGGGACCTTATGTGGTAAAGAAAGTTTTCTCTGGAGTAGGGGTGTTCAGTCGGTTAACCAACCGGTTAACCAACCCGAAATACCATTAACCGAATTAACCGATCTCTTAAAATTTTTAACCGTTAACCGAACCGAATTTTTTTTAAAAAAATTAACCGAACTGAAATTTTTTCAGTTAATTCGGTCGGTTAACCGAATTAACCAAAAATTATATGTTTTTTTATTTTTGGTTAAAAATTAACCGAATTAACCGAATTAACCGAATTAATTGAATTAGCCGAATTAACCAGATTAAATCACTAAATAATTAAAAACATTACATAAGTCTTTGAATCACTACATAGTAAAAAACATTACATAAGTCTTTGAATCACAACATAATAAAAAACATTACATAAGTCTTTGAATCACTACATAATTAAAAACATTACATAAGTCTTGAAATTAACACATAATTGAAATGTAAGTCTTTAATATTCTCCATTTGTATCCATTTCTTCTCTCCAAAATATCTCCATTTGCATTAAACCTACAAAAAAAAACATTTAGCATATAATAGAAATATACGCATTTAAAAAAATCAAATAATATAAACAAACGAATAGATTATAAGTTAACAAGAATAAGAAAGTAAGCATACCCTTCAACTCACGAAAGCTCATAAATTTAGGGTAGGCTCTGATGCATTCCAAGAAAAGTCTAAACATTGAATCAATTAAATAAGTAGGAGTGATATGGTAAAAAAATTGAAACTATTAAAATAAAACAATAAATATACCATTTTTAATCTTGTCAAGCTCTTGGATTTGTTCTTCAATCTTTTTTATGTCTTCTTGTGATAATGATTTTCGAATCCAATCTTGAGTACACACAAGAGCTTGTACAATTTTAGGAGTTAAAGAACTCCTATATTGATCAAGCACACGTCCCCCGGTGCTAAATGTAGACTCCAAAGCAACCGTAGAAATCGGTATAGCTAACACATCTTTGGCCATTTTTGAAAGAGTGGGAAATCTAGGGCTGTTCACTTTCCACCACAATAAAATATCAAAATCTTCAACAAATTCCTCATTAGCCTCAGCTAGATATTTATCCAACTCAGATATTTTATCTTCACCACAAATTTCCAACTCACGTTTTTTATACAAAGCTTGCATTTGCCTTTTCATTTTTTGTTGTGGTTCACCGAGAGAAACATGTGTTGGCACACTCGATTGGCTACAAGTACTATGAAGTGGAGGCTTATACTCATCAAACAATTCATACAAAGATTCCTTCAATTTTTGCATCATTTCACAAGCTTTTTCAGAACTAGACATTTCACTAAGTGCAAATTCAAGATACTTCAGTTTTTGTCTAGGATCTAAAACACAAGCAACAAACATAAGCAAATTCATCTTATCAATATCACCCCAATACTTATCATACTTCTCTTTCATCTTGATGGCCATAACATTGAAATCAACATTACTATTTAACTGAGCATCTCGTAAAAGAATATCAATTTCAGAAAGCTCATCAAAAAAATTATTGGACGTGACGTATGAAGTGCCAGATATACGCAAAGTGACTTCATAAAAGTGTTCCAAGAAATCCCTCAAGTTTCGAACATTATCCCAATCATCCACACTAGGCCAACCCTCTCCCCTTTCAAGTTCAGCCCTAAAGTTTGTATCTTGCTCCTCAAATCTCTCAAAAGCTCTCTCAAAGTTCTGTGCAATGTCTAACATTAAGTAGGTCGAGTTCTACCTAGTACAAACATCAAGACACAACATCTTCTTGCACTCTATCTTTTCCACCACAACACACTCCTTAAATTTTTGTAATCTAGCTGGAGATTGTCTCACATATCTAATAGCCCCCTAACACGTTCAACAGATTTATTCATTTCCTTTAAGCCTTCAACAACAATCAAATTCACAATGTGTGCCATGCATCTCATATGAAGATATTTACCATTTTGAACTAAACCCCCTCGAGGGTTAAATTTCTTTCTCAAATAACCAATAGCAACATCATTTAAACTTGCATTATCAACAGTAACAGTAAACAACTTATCAATCCCCTAATTCAACAAGCATTTCTCAATCACCATCCCAATGGACTCACCCTTATGACTAGAAATTGGACAAAAGTTTAAAATATTTTTATTCAATTTCCAATCGTTATCAATAAAGTGAGCAGTGATACACAAATAATTAACTCTTTGCAAAGAAGTCCATGTGTCAGTAGTTAAGCAAACTCTAGAACAAGAACTTTTCAAAAGTTGTTTTATCTTGACCCTTTCATCTAAATACAATTGATAAACATCCCTAGTCATAGTAGCTCGTGAAGGAATATGAAACCTAGGACATGCCACAAACATAAATTTCTTAAAGCCTTCACTTTCAACAAACTTGAAAGGTAATTCATCAATCACAATCATTTGTGCTAATCCTTTCCTACATGCTTCTTGATCAAATCTCCAAGTTAAAAGATGCCCTTCCCCCCTTCAACTCCCTTTCTAGGTAAAACTAATTGTCCTTGACTAGTGTCAACAACATTTCTAGGATTTTTCTTACATGAACCAATATGATATTTCAATGACCCTGTACCATTTTTTTTCATATCGCAACAAAATTCCTTTTGACAATAATTACATTTAGCCTTACTTGCACCCTCACTATTAATAATCTTAATGAAGTGAGACCAAACTTCTGACCTTTGAGGAGTGGTTTTTCTTTTCCCAGTAGTCCCCTTTGCTTGGCTTGAAGCTCCAATTCCCGAATTTTCAGAATCTATCGAAGTAGGAGGTGTAATACTACCCTCAATAGATGTTGGTTCGGTGGACATTCTGCAAGAAAAAAATTATATAATAAATTAAAATACATTTATAATATTAAACATATTTTGATGTTAAGTTTTAGAGAAATAAATTCTGCTTTTATCCATGTCTAATAACTTCTTGCAAACAAGAAACCAATTTGTTAAAAAAATAGTTAATAGGATAATGTAGACACATATATTAACAGCCACATAATTTTATTTTTTTTCATCACATACACACAAATCTCAATGAATCAATTAATCTTAAAATAAATAAATTACAGTTAATAGGATAATTTACCCTTCGACAACAAATAAAAATAAGCAAAAATTACAACAATAAATCAATGAATCTTAAACTAAATAAATTTAATTAGAAGTTTGTAAATAAGGAAACAGTAGTACAATACCCATAGTTTTTCTATGAACTTTGACTATAAGTATTAAATAATGAAACTGTTTTGATTATGTGTTATATATAATAAGATTTGTGGTAATACTCAAGTTTCTTAAATTGGGAACAAAATTTATTGATTATATATATATTTATATATGATACTTGAATTCGAAATTTTGATTAATACAAAATTATTGATTTTTTGTCAATAGGCTTTCGTTTCAGCCATGACACTTGATACTTAATAATAAAAATTAAAGGAATCTTTGAGGTTTTTGTCAATAGCCCCAAGCTCAATGGTTTGGCATACTCATCATTTCATACAATAATAAAAAAATTATATTTTAGGTTTATACGTAATAAACTGTATATTGAATATTGATACTTGATTTTAAATTTTAAATACAAATATGATTAAATATCATTATAAAAATATTAAATAAGATCATAAAATATCTCAAAAATCAAGAAAACAAAGAGTTTTCTTACTTGGAGTCGAGTACAGGTAACAGAGCGGCTTGACTGCTTCGAGCCTTCGACGACAACACCAGTCACCACTCACCAGCTGCCAGCCGTAGTTCAAGGTTTTGAAGGTTTTACCATTTTGGGAGATTTTGAAAGTTTTGAGAGATTTTAATTTTGCAATTAGGGATTTGAAACGTTGAAAGGTTGTGGGTTTTTGCTTTCTGTCGACAATAGTAGTGACTAGTGAGTGTCTGTCTATGTTTTTGTTTTATTAGCTTTTACTTTTAGATTTTTATTTTTATTTATTATTATTTGTAATAAAAATTATTGGGTTGGGAAATTAGGTTGGGTAATTGGGTTGGGTTGGGTTGGGTAGGTGGGTAGTTGGGTTTAAATATATTAGATTGGGTTTGTGTTGGATTGGGTTTGGGTAAATAGTAAGTTATTTATATATTATGATTTTATTTGTTATTTTTTCAGTTAACCGAAATTTTTTCAGTTAACCGACCGGTTTCGAACCGAATTAACCGTTAACCAAAAATTTAAAAAATTATTAACCGACCCCCGACCGAAAAAATTCGGTTAACCGACCGATTAACCGAATTCGGTCGGTTAACCGATTTTTTTCGGTTTTAGTCGAATTTTGCACACCCCTACTCTGGAGGAGCTCTGATCTTGACTGACATGGATGGCAGAAGCTTGCCTAATCCCATGAGTTCGAATTCGATCAAGAGGTACTTTACCTAAAAAAAAAAGGAGAGGCCAAAGCAAAAACTAGCAAAATGGTGCTTTGAGACCAAAGGGGTTTTGAGTTGAAAACCCAGGAATGGGCAATTCAAATTCTGATCAAAGATGGGGCATGTGGTAGTCTTGTTTTCTTTAAATTAACAAGAAGGAGGGATGCTACATCTTGGGGCATCAACAAAGTACTCTTGGTCTTCTAAACACATATCAAGTTCAAAGGGTCCTCAAGAAATTCCGTGCAGAGAAGCTCATGCTACGATATCTGGGGCACCTATTTTTATTTTATTCATTTTGTATCTTAGCAAAATTTGTTATCTTGATTACCTTATTCATTTCTAGCTTTGCTCTCAATAAAATTCCATCTTGTCTATTGCGATAATCTTTTTCAAGCAATTTTCATTGAAATGATGATTAATGGACTAATGATATTCAAAATAGGAGTTCTGCATATTACTCTGAAATGCTTCTAAATGATACAAGGACCTGAAACGAGACCAATTAGTTGAATTACCTGAATTCAAGGGTTGGAAACATTGGGGAAAGAATGGCCCAAATTGTAATTATTTCTTCGGGTTTTCTGCCAAAGGTACCAGCTGAAGAAAAATGACAGAGCAATACGTCAACGATGATGAACAATGAGTAATATCAAATTGAGCATTAAAAAATGACATTTTTGCATTCATGCGAACATTATTCATACATATCTAGTTAGGAGCATTTGATTCATTCCGATCAAGACATCCTAATCATTTAGCATAAGCATAGGCTCAAGAAATCGATTCTACAGGTCATGTCTCTCAGGGGACGGTGTAACAGGATAAATTGGAACAGACTGAAGATAGTAGATCTTATCTCCCTGAAGTTGCAGTGGAGCAGATCGAAGTTACAGACCTTATCTCCCAGAAGTTGTAGTGGAGTTTGTTAAAATAGCAAGTCTTATCTCTCTAAAGTTGCAGTGGAGCAGACTGAAGATGGCGAATCTTATCTCCCTAAAGTTGCAGCGGAGCAGATCGAAGCCACTAACCTTATCCTTCTGAAGTTACAGTGGGGCAGGTTGAAGTTACGAGTCCTAGCTCCTTGAAGTTGCAGTGGAGTAGACTGAAGATAGTAGATCTTATCTCCCTGAAGTTGCAGTGGAGCAGATCGAAGTTACAGACCTTATCTCCCTGAAGTTGCAGTGGAGCTGGTTGAAGATACAAGTCTTATCTCCTTAAAGTTGCAGTGGAGCAGACTGAAGATAATCCCATTCCACTGAAGTTGCAATGGAGCATATTGAAGCTACTTGAAGAAAAGAAGCACCGAGAGAAGTTGAGACTCAGCAGGCCCAGGCAAAATGGGCCATTTATAGTCTTTGCTTCATTCCCGTTACACGACAATGAGCAAAGAGGGGGAGCTGTACAGGCCTAAATTTGCCCGACCCATTAGAAAACCTAACAGTGATGATCAAACCCAAATTGACAAGTCCAGATTATTACAATCCATTTTATAAAATCAAAGGCCCAATTAACCTAAAACCCAACCAATTAAACCATCAGACCAAATTACAAACCAATCCCTAACCCAAAACTCTGATGGCCAGATAGGCCCAATGCCTAAACCAAGTTTCATCTAGCTGAAACCCTAGCTAGCCCTAGTGCCGTGCCTCTCTTCTACCAGCCACGTACGTCCTCGGTGCGAACATTGCTCGAGGGTCGGCTCTGCCTATACGTTGCACCAAAATGGAAGCCCCACTCGTTGACCTTCTTCCCAACCTGCAAGCAGACCAAAAAAGGCAACAAAAACAGCATAACACGCAAGGGCAACAGAGGCAAACAAATATGTATTCGACTATATAGCCACGACAAAAAAATGTAATTTTTTACGGACACATATTAAGAAATCAAAGAGCGAAAACAAAAAAAAGGTTGATTCAATTTTCTTTTCGTTTGCCTTTCGGTTTCCTATTTCTTTTATTATTTTTGTTTGCAAATTTATTTTAAATAATAATAATAATAATAATAATAATAATAATAATAATAATAATAATAAGACATCACCTTTCACGTTCACACCGTCAAAAAGAGGAGAGGAGATGAGGGAACCACCCCCGATGAAGGGTGGTTGGAGGCCGAAAGGCCCTTTGCTCTTTTGAGGCGTTTTTGTCGGGTATTGGGGTTTTGAGGCCTCAAATCGGGCTTGGGGAAGGCAAAATAGCCTTAAAAAAACCTTTCTTGTAATCCGACCGCCGTATGCAGCGGTCACCAGTGGTCCGGTGACTGGAAATCGCCTAGGCCAGAGGAACCCCCCTCCTCTCTCTCTTTTTTTTAAGGCATCAGTAAAATGAAGATTTTTTTTAAAAAAATTGTTTTACAAACCCATGGAACGACGTCGTTTGGGATTAAGCCCAATAACCCCAAAACGACACCGTTTTAAGCTTTGACCAGTGACCCGCCCCTTTTTCCTTGAGGATCCGCATGTTTTTGCGGTGAATGGGATAATTGCGCGCGCAGTCCCTTCACCTTTACGACGCCTTGCAATGTGGCCTTCGTTCGTTTCTTTTATTTTTTTAATTTTGCCGCTTATTTTTGCATTCGCTTCAGATCGGTCCATCATGAAAAGCAGCGCATGAGGGCTAGGGATATTTCCCAATAGGTCCCACATTATTCCAACGCCTTTCATCTTGGTCCTTAATAGCCAATTTTCTGTTATTTACAATTTTCACCTTAATTTTTTATTTCAATTTCAGTCTAGTCCTAATCTATTTCACTTGTTTATTTATTATTTCAACTTTTTAGGAGCTGTTTTATTAATTAATTATTTAAGTTTGTTTTCATATACTATTTATTTTAAATCACTTCATTATTATGTATTTTGAGTTAATTTTGCACATTTTGAAGTATTATTCTTTTAATTTTTTTATGTATTATTTATTTTAAGTTATCATACGTATTATTATTTGGAGTTTATACATATACCTGTTATTTTACACTATTATATATATAATACTTATTTTAAGTTTCACATATGTCATTTAATCACATTATTTCACATACTAATTATTTTAAATTCTTTTATTAGGTATTGTAAACCTCTTTATTATTATTTATTCTAAGATTTCATATATTACTTATATTAAATTGTTTATATATATATATATATATATATATATATATATATCTCTTATATGTCTTATTTATTTTAAATTTACTTTTCATATGTCATTTATGTTAAATTCCTTCATGTTATTTTCAAATATTTTTTAAATTATTTATTTTAGGTTGCCCTATATATTATTTTGTTATCTTGAATATTAATAATTTTTAATTGTTTTACACCATTTACTTTAAATCTTTTTTTAGTATCTATTTTAAATTTATTTTCCCTACCTATTATCCATTTAGAATTGTCTTATTGTTTATTTTAAATTGTTTAATCACTCATTTCATGTCTCTTTGATTATTAATGTTGGTGTCCAAATTACTAGTGTTATATGATTATTGCCATTGTGTTTTATAGTTCTTTATCCATATTTTCATATATTTATGATTCATTATTATAATATTTATTCATAAATTATTATGCCATGCTCGACATTGTCATTCATTTTCATTACATTAAATTCACTTCAAAGACCATATACTTATCCGATATAGATCATTTCATTTCACTCCAAATAAAATGAACTCACATTGTGAAGTGTTGCATTCGTTTTATTTAAAATAAGATAATATTTCGCGTTTTGAGAATTCAAGAAATCGTACCCTAACTTACTGGGTTTCAATTTTCTTGTTAAACCTAAAAAGCCAAATATCCTTTTAGATTTCAAAATGCCCAAGCTTTCGATAAAGATTAAAGGCAAACTTGCTCCCGAAGATTTAAACGCCGCGTCCTAACTTATTGGATGTGACACCTTACTATCTCGGGACTAGTAAGTCTTTGATGCTCGTTTCAACGTAATTAGACGTTTTAAAATTAGCATTCATGAGAAAGGATCGTATTTTAAAATTTATTTTAAAATCTTTTCAACTTTTGACATTAGGACGTTAATTAATCGATTAGGTACCAATTTTGGGTGTGTCGAGGGTGCTAATCCTTCCTCTCACGTAATCGACTCCCGAATTCATTATCTCGATTTTCATAGACCAAAATCATTTGTTTTAAATAAAATTGAAATATTTTATTGAAACAACTAAATTTCTAGGTGATCCAATCACACCTAAATAAAAAGGATTGGTAGCGACTCCATTTTCGTTTTTAAATAAGTCGACACCTTTTTTTCAAAAAAATAGTTTCGACATGTTGTAAAACCAAAACGAGGAGGATTCAAATGTCCAATCATCTTCTTTGGAAATGTCCATTGCGGAGGGACTGCGTATGGGTGCAGAATTGATGTCGGTTTTATGCAAAAATTTGTGGGAATTGAGTGGCTCATCTTGACTTGAATAGACTTGGTATTTAGTGGATGGACTGTCATCAGGCTTCTTTGGAGGGCTTAAAGAGGCTTCGTAAGTGGTTGTTATAATTAGCATTGTCACTACTAGAAATGTGTTGCGCATCTCATGTGCTATACCCTTCTTTCCTCGACCTGCTCTTGTTGCCTATTTTTGAGACCGTGAAATCTTATCTTTTAAAGATTCAATGTGGAATGAAGAGATGGAGGTATTGGGAAGCGAGGAAGAGGAACCACTCAAACCTCCAGCTTTGCTTAGCATATCTATTATCCTATTCGCTTGCCTTTCATTCCATGGGTATTGTGATATCTAGTGCTGTCAATCCCTCCAAATTTTTGGCATTGATTTAGTCTTGCCGTATGTGTTCCAGCAATACATTTACCACCTGTTAATAAAATATTCATATAAGTAACCCTTTTATCATACATTGACTTAATGACAAAAATTAGCATATACCCGTGGTCTGTTTCTGGTAGTTGCAAACAGTGTTGCCATCAATGTCTAGCCAACTCAGTAGTTCTTTTTCCCAACGTTGGGCAGACTCATGGGGGCTTCTTATAAGCCACCCCACCAAGACTTGGAAAGCTTCAAACATGTCGTTTTTCACAGCAAGATGGGATATCGTCTCATCTCGAACAGTCACATCTGTAATAGCCTCAGGACAAACCTTAAGTAACTTGATCCATTTCCAGTTTGAACCACATGATGCAGAGGAGTGAGGTCATCCCTCCCTTTGACACGAACAAGGCCTTCATCAAACTTGAGGAGTCGAAGCACTGCTTGAGTTCTATCATTTTGCAGAGCCAAGTGTATGGGGCTAAACCCACCTTGGTTTAGCTTTCTTGCAAACGTTGGCTTTAATTTGATCATCTCCATCATAAACTCAATATGCCCAGCAGAAGCTGCTACATGCAATGGAGTATGAGAAAAAGGCACAGCATCAATACGCTCTAAAACGTATGGATCATTCAAAATCAACTCATACAAGAGGTTAATATCTCCTGTTTGGGCAGCCTGTATCATCGTCTTATCCATAGCTTTTTTGGGGGGGTAATAAATTAGGCAGTAAATTTTCAGATAATTGAAAATTGAAAACTGTTGAAGTTGGCCTCCATGCAGCTCATGCAGATTCATGCACACAAGAATTTTTTTACACATAAGTTTCCCGGGTAAAATACATGCAACAGGAGATGTTTATACCATTGTTTCATCTCAGTTACATTTTGTTACTTTTTAACAATGTTTTTGTAATTTAGTTCATTTTGAATTATGTTTGGATGACAAGTTGATGTAACTTGATGGTCAAAGAGCTGGTTACCAGCTTTGTTTAAGTGTGCAAGTAATATCACCTAGTTCCAATGTAATAAGTGGAGTTAGGTAGTGTTTAGGTGATGGATTTGTTGAATTTTTGACCAGCCAATGACTGGTATATGTAATGGCCTTGTGCCAAAGTTTCAAATGAATGAAGTCATCAGATTTTACTTTCATATGCTCCATCTTTCTTTGCCTTCTAAGTTCTGTTCTCCATTCTTGACAGTAGCTGAAAGCTTGAACTTCAAGCATTTTTTCCTTCATATTTTATCCAGGTGAAATACGTTGCTGTTAAATTCCAGATTGAAGTTCTTACTTCATCCGGTTAAAGTGTGCCAAATCTCCATCAATTGGTATCTAGAGCCCTTATCTTAGTGGACCTGTTATAGTTGGATCACATACTAATGGCTTCATCAAGCTTCTCACCAGCTGCACCTCCAGTTTTCAATGGGGAAGGATATCACATTTGGGTAGTCAAAATGAGAACCTACCTCCAGGCATTTGATCTATGGGAGGTGGGTAACTCAGATGTTGAAGCAGAACCATTGAGAGCAAATCCAACAGTGGCTCAAATGAAGCAGTATTCTGAAGAAAAAAGTAAAAAACACAAGGCCATGTCATGCATTCAGAACTGTGTTTCTGATGTAATTTTTACTAGAATCATGGCTTGTGAAACACCAAAACAAGCCTGGGACAAACTCAAGGAAGAGTTCTAAGGTACTGAGAGGACAAGGCAGCAGCAGCTCTTGAACCTAAGAAGGGATTTCGAGAATTTGAAGATGAAGGAAGAAGAAACTGTCAAGAAGTATTCTGACAGAATCATGGCTGTAGCTAACAGCATAAGGCTCCTTGGTGAGCAATTTGATGAGGCAAGGATTGTGAAGAAAGTGCTCTCTACCTTACCAAAAAGGTATAAAGCAAAAATATCCTCCTTAGAGGATTCAAGAGACCTAGCAAGCATCTCCTTAACTGAGCTCATTAATGCCCTCTATGCTTAGGAGCAAAGGAGAGCTAGCAGGATGGAGGAGCACCAAGAGGGTGCTTTCCAAGCTAAAACCAAGTTTGATTCAAGTTCCTCAGCTTATAAAGGGAAGAAGAACTGGAAAAACAGGCCTAAGCCTGATGCTGCAAGAGGAGAAGATCGACTCTGCAGATTCTGTAAAAAACCTGGTCATCTAGAGGCCAGATGCTGTGTGTCAACACTGCAAGAAGAAGGGCCATGTTGAAAGGGTCTGCAAAGAGAAAGGCAGACCTGGCCAAAACCAACAACAATACAAAAATGCTGAAGCTCGGGTAGCTGAAGAAGGCAGTGACAATGAGGAGCAGGTCTTTGCAGTCTCTTACTTAGCTGCTCAGAAGAAAGCCTCAAATGGTTGGCTCCTTGACAGTGGCTGCACCAACCATATGTCACCAGATGCAGCTATTTTCAAATCCTTAGACAGAAGCTGTAAAACAAAAGTTAAAGTTGGCAATGGCCACTTTATCAAGGCAGAAGGAAAGGGAGATGTGGTTATTTGCACTCCAACAGGTAACAAGATCATTTCAAATGTCTTGTTAGTTCCTGAAATTGACAGAAACTTGTTAAGTATAGCTCAGTTGGTTGAAAAAGGCTATACATTGGTATTCAAAGAAAATGAATGTCTGATTAGTGATCAAAGTGGATCTATGCCCATGTCAGTGGCCATGACAGATAAGAGCTTTGTTATGGACTGGAATAAAGGCCTTGATAGTGCCTATACTGTTTCTTCAAAAGAGTCCAAGCTTTGGCATCAAAGACTTGGTCATACAAATTTTAGATCCATGACTCAGATGATCAAAGAAGGTTTGGCTGAAAATTTCACTGGTTCAGTGGAAAATGATGATGTGTGTGATGTGTGTTAACAAGGAAAGCAGGCCAGACAACCATTTCCTACAAAATCAACCTGGAGAGCTTTAGATAAGCTACAGCTAGTACACACTGATGTGTGTGGCCCCATGAAGACTCAGTCATTGAATGGCAGCAGGTATTTCATTCTTTTTATTGATGATATTTCAAGATACTGTTGGATTTACTTCATGAAGAACAAGCCAGAGGTAACTTCTGTATTTTTGAAGTTTAAAGCTGCTGTAGAGACTGAAACAGGTTGTAAGCTGAAGACTTTAAGGTCAGACAATGGGACTGAGTATACTTCATCCGAGTTTAATACCTTTTGTGATGAAACAGGCATTAAACACCAGCTCACCAACACTTATACACCTCAACAAAATGGTGTAAGTGAAAGGAAGAATAGGAGCTTGATGGATATGGCCAGATGTTTACTGTTTGAGAAGAATTTGCCCAAGAACATGTGGGCTGAAGCAGTTAACACTTCTGTATACCTTCAAAATAGGCTGCCAACCAAAGCACTCCAGCACAAGACTCCATTTGAGGCCTGGTTTGGGTTCAAGCCTTCACTAACTCACCTAAGAGTCTTTGGTTGTCTATGTTATGCTCAAATACCAGCTGTTAAAAGAAGCAAGCTGGATAAGAAAACTCAAGCAGGCATTCTGGTTGGCTATAGTTCAGTTAAAAAGGACTACAGGATTCTTGATCCTTCAACTAGCAAAGTAATGGTGAGCAGGGATGTAGTGTTCAATGAGAAAGCATGCTGGAATTAGGACAAAAATGAACCAGAAGCTGTTTCTGAAGAATTTATGGTTGATCAAACAGAAACTGAGCAAAATGGTCCAGAAATAGACATTGATGATGAACCAGTCAGGGGCACTAGACCTTTGGCTGAAATTTATGAAAGAGCACTAGTGGCAACAATTGAACCAAGTAGTTTTGAAGAAGCTGAGGCACACCAAGGCTGGAAACAGGCTATGGCTAATGAAATTGCCATGATTGAGAAGAACCAGACATGGGAATTGGTTCCAAAACCAGTCAACAGGAAAGTCATTGGGGTAAAATAGGTTTATAGAGCCAAGCACAATGCTGATGGAAGCCTAAACAAGCTCAAAGCAAGGTTGGTTGTGAAGGGGTTTAGCCAAAAGTATAGCCTAGACTATCTGGAAACCTTTGCACCAGTAGCCAGGCTAGACACCATCAGGCTGCTGGTTTCCTTGGCAGCTCAGATGGAGTGGAAAATTCACCAACTTGATGTAAAATCAGCATTTCTCAATGGTTATCTTGAAGAAGAAATCTATGTGGATTAACCTCAAGGCTTCCAAGTGACAGACAAGGAAGACTTGGTCTACAGACTCAAGAAAGCCTTGTATGGCTTAAAACAGGCACCAAGGGCCTGGTATAGCAGAATTGACAACTACATGCTTAGTTTGGGATTTCAAAGAAGTCTCAGTGAGCCTACATTGTATGTTAAGAAGAAAGGAGTTGAAACTCAGCTCATTGTGTCCCTGTATGTTTATGATCTTTTGGTCATAGGAGGAGACCAAGCAATGTTGGCTGATTTTAAAACCAAAATGGAGCAAGAGTTTGAGATGTCTGATTTGGGAAGGATAACTTATTTCCTTGGCATAGAAGTGACTCAAGCTCAAAGGGGAATCTTTCTAAGTCAGAGTACATTTGCAATAAAGATACTGAATAAGTTCTCAATGAAAAACTGCAAGGCCACAAGCACTCCAATTGCTATAGGAGAGAAACTATCGAGCCATGGCAATTCTGAGCAAGTAAGTGAATCTGTTTATAGAAGCTTGATTGGTTGTTTGTTGTATTTAACTGCCACTAGGCCAAACATTATGTTTGCTGTCAGTTTGCTCTCAAGATTCATGCATTGTTGCAATCAAAAGCACTTTCAAGCTGCCAAACGAGTGCTTAGATATGTCAAGGGTACTTTAAGCCATGGGATGTTATTTAACAAGGCAGATAGTTTGAAGCTTGTTGGATACACAGACAGTAGATGACATGAAGAGCACATCAGGGTATGTTTTCACCCTTAGCTCAGGTATTTTTTGCTGGAGCTCAAAAAAACAAAGTGTGGTTGCTCAGTCCACTGCTAAAGCTGAATATGTAGCTACTGCTGCAGCTGTAAATCAAGCCATATGGCTTAGAAAGATCTTGGATGACCTCAACTTGCATCAAGAAGAAGTAACATGGATCATGTGTGACAATCAATCCGCTGTTGCAATTGCATAGAATCTTGTCTTCCATGGAAAAACAAAACACTTCAACATAAAGTTTCATTTTGTCAGGGAGATGGAGCAAGCTCAAGAAATAGAGCTGATTCATTGCAGTTCTGAAGATCAAATTGCTGATATTTTAACTAAACCTCTTAGTGCAACAAGATTCATTAGACTAAGAGAGTTAATGGGAGTTTGCAGCATGGAAACCACGGAGGAGTGTTGAAGTTGGCCTCCATGCAGCTCATGCAGATTCATGCACGCAAGAATTTTTTTACACATAAGTTTCCCGGGTAAAATACATGCAACAGGAGATGTTTATACCATTGTTTCATCTCAGTTACATTTTGTTACTTTTTAACAATGTTTTTGTAATTTAGTTCATTTTGAATTATGTTTGGATGACAAGTTGATGTAACTTGATGGTCAAAGAGCTGGTTACCAGCTTTGTTTAAGTGTGCAAGTAATATCACCTAGTTCCAATGTAATAAGTGGAGTTAGATAGTGTTTAGGTGATGGATTTATTGATTTTTTGACCAGCCAATGACTGGTATATGTAATGGCCTTGTGCCAAAGTTTCAAATGAATGAAATCATCAGATTTTACTTCCATATGCTTCATCTTTCTTTGCCTTCTAAGTTCTGTTCTCCATTCTTGACAGTAGCTGAAAGCTTGAACTTCAAGCATTTTTTCCTTCATATTTTATCCGGGTGAAATACATTGCTGTTAAAGTCTAGATTGAAGTTCTTACTTCATCCGGTTAAAGTGTGCCAAATCTCCAACAAAACTAAGGAAATTTGCAACAAAACACAGAAAAAAGAACCAAAAGAGAATGTAGGAAAGGAAATAGAACTTATATTTTGCAAAAACACAAGAATCTGACCAAAATTTATACATTATTCGAACACTCTTGTCTCAAAAAACAAATTTCATCCAAATTCGAAGGAAACTTCTAAGTACTCCAAAGCCATAGAAAATACATATCCAGTCCAAATCAAATGCAACTCAAGTGGATTAAATATTTTGATTTTGTAGGTGAGTAAAACACACTAATTTGAGAAAATAAAACGTCTTGAAAGGTCTAGGGAAATTTCAAAGTAGGAAATCATAGACCAAACAAAAAACAAGCTAAATGAGTGGTGAAGGGAGTGATGACAGAATGATTTGGTGGAATATGATTAACACGTGCTGCCCAAAAGGTCAAAGTGTTGTAAAACCAAAACGAGGAGGGTTCAAATGTCCAATAATCATCTTGTTCCAAAACATCCATTGCGGGGGGACTGGAAACTACCAAAAAAGAATGAGGTTTCCAGTTTGAACCACATGGTGCACAGGAGTGAGGCCCTCCCTCCCTCTGACACAAACAAGGATTTTGTCAAACTTGAGGAGTCGAACCATTGCTTGAGTTCTATCATTTTGCAAAGCCAAGTGCATGGGGCTAAAGCCATCTTGGTTTAGCTTTCTTGCAAACCACGGCTTTCAGTTGATCATCTCCATCAGAAACTCAATTTGCCCTGCAGAGGCTGCAACATGCACTAGAGTATGAAGAAAAGGCACACAATCAATACGCTGTAAAACATATGGATCATTCTTAATTAACTCATACAAGACACTAATATCTCCTGTTTGTGCAGCCTCTATCATCCTCTAATCCGTACCTTTTTTGTGGGGGTTAATAAATTATGCAGTAAAGTTTTAATTACTGAAAGCTGATGAAATTTGCAACACAACACAAAGAAGAAAGAACCAGAAGACAACATAGAAAAAGGAATTAGAACCTACATTTTGCAAAAACACAGGTAGCTAACCAGAATTTATACATGAATTGAAAACTCTAGCTTGAGGAAACAAATTTCCAAGTCCAAGGAAATTTCCAAGTACCAAAGCCATGGAAAGAAGGTATCCACTCCATATAAAATACACATTAA
This sequence comes from Gossypium longicalyx, assembly GCA_025698465.1. NCBI lineage: Eukaryota > Viridiplantae > Streptophyta > Magnoliopsida > Malvales > Malvaceae > Gossypium > Gossypium longicalyx. The sequence goes on from CM047004.1 coordinate 5,376,242, forward strand.
ATGTAAAGGTTGATTTTATAAATGATAAAAACACACTAATTTGAGAAAATAAACATATTTAAAGGTCGGAGGGAATTTCAAAGTACAAAATCTTGGACCATACAAAAAGCAAGCAGGAGTGGTACTAAAAGGAATGATGAAAGAAAATTTTATTTAGTATATGTTAGCTCTTAGATTTGATCATTGTTCTCATATTAGGAGCTTGAATTTTTTATTATTCAAGTTACTTCCTAATATTTTCTTGAAAAAACAAGTTACACCTGAAAAACAGTTTAGGCTCTAATATGGAAATAATTGTCAAGTTTAGGGATTAACTTGTACTTAAAAAATATTCAAGCCCTGATGTGACAACAATTGTTAAATTCATAAATTAACTTGAAAAAAAAAATTCAGTCCATATGTGAACCATTGCTGAGTTGAGGACCCCAAAAATGGATTAACTCTTTTTTCTTTAGGGTAAACTTTATACTTGGTCATCTAAGTATTAGTGTGTTTCTGATTTTGTAATCCGACTTTAAAAATTTTCAATTTCATCAACAATGTTATCAACATTAAATTTTTGGGTTAAAGTGTAAATTCGCCATCTTACTACAAATGAATATTGAATTTTGCCACTATACTTTGTTTTCTTTGATATTCAGAGTTATATTTTCAAATTTTGTGTAAATTTATCAATCAACTATTATGTAATTGAATTTTACTATAAAATTTCAATTTTACTAAAATTTTTCACCAAATTAATTTTTTTTAATTAATTTTTAGCACTCAATATTAATTTGATGACTTTACAACATAATATAATAAGAAAAATTCTTTCAAATATTTTATTTTAACAGTTAACAATAATTTAACTTATAAATATTAAAAATTAATAAATTAAATTAGAAATTCTATTTTTAATGAGTCCATATCTCATAAAAGAGAAAAAATAAATTTATTCTATAAAATGACCATTTTATTTAAATTTAATATTATATTAATTAACTTATTATTAAATATTAAAGTAAAATATAAAACTATTTTTTATTGAATTTACCTTTCAAGTTATTTTAAATTTAAATTGAATAGAAAAATATAAAAAAATCTAACTTTAGTGGAAAAATTCAATTAAAATAAAGTAAAACAATAAAATTCAATATCAATTAAAGTGAAGTATAATGACAAATTTGCACATTAACCCTATATAATTTTATTACTCATTTATTAAATCATTAATGAAATGTTGATGTGACTTAAAAGATCTATCTAAATTTATTTCACAAATTGAAGCCCAAAAACATTAGGAAGATGTCCAAAATGGCCTAAAAGCTTGATGCATAAATAGTTGAAAAACCTAAATAATAAAAAAAAAAAACTATGTTTTACTTTAACTAGAACCGAAGTCATTCATGATAGAGCTTCTTTCCCTAGAAAGTTTCGTTGAAGTTAAAAAGGATGAGGAGGAACTTCTTGAGACTTTTGATAAAGTCGAACAGAAAATAGAAGATGAAGTTATAAGGGAAGAGGTTAGGATGAAATAACAATGCAAGATGATAGCTATTTTGTTAAGCCCATGCACATTAATTTTATCTTTGCTTCAAATAGCTTTAAGCCTCATGAAAAATCAATAATATTAGAATTTCTTCCATAAATTTTTAACTTTAATACTTCATTTACTTTCAACCAATTTGCACTTTCTATAGGTTATGTCAATTAACCACCATCCCTTCAACTCAATCACGTACTTTTACTGTATTGAAATTATAATTAGGTGTGAGAATGGTTGGTTAAAGAACCAAAAGGGGATCAAAACTCTAGAGTTGCTTCGACTTTTAAGTTGCTATTTGATTTTACTCATGTTCAATTTTACTAAGTCAAGATGTTATTCGGATCATTCTTTGGTGAAATAACATAACAATTAGTCTAGTAGTAGATAAATCGTTAAGATCTTCATGCAGTGCATTTAGAGCAAAATCAAGAGGTTGAGACCAACAATGAATGTCAATGCCCATTCTTTCTGCAGCCTTTGCTAAACAATCAGCCAGCCTATTGCAATCTCGATGCACATGTTTTAAGTTGGTATCCCAATCATGGCTCAACAAATCTCGAACTGCATTAACAAAATGTGATTTTGGCTGATGTCTTGTTAAGTTCTCCTAAATATGGTGTAGCACTTCTAAACAATCTATTTCTAACAAAACATCTCGACATCCAAACTTCCAAATCTGGTCAATACCATCCAGAATACTCCAGAATTCTGCCTCATATGCATTGCACATCCTTATGTTTTTTTACAAATCCTAGACACCACAAACCAGTTGCATTGTATTCCTATTTTGTAATTATGTTAGGCAGGCGCTTGGTTAGCAAGGACGACACAATTGGACAACTCTTACCGTTTTGCCCATTGTGGACTGGAACCTCATGGGTCAGATCCAGCGTAGAATTGTTATCTAGTGACAAGTTGGTCCCTTCTTTCCAATTTATTTTGTTTTTGCTTGTTTTTTGTAAGGCTTCAAATAAATTCAACACTCTTTTTAAAGAAATAAAATGTTTCCTCCAGCTGGTTAATAATTTGTTTGTGTAAAATTATAAAATAAAAAATATATTCTAAATCTTTATATATTTTCTTAGTTCCTTATTTTTAATTTTAGGAATTAATTTTATTACTTTTTAAATTTAAATATTCAATTTCAGTTCTTAAGATCATTAACATTTTTCTATTAAATTTTTTCTATTAAATTTTTTTATGTGAAAATTTGAAATTTAAAAACTTAATTTCAACAAATAAACAAAAACTTATGATTATTTTGGCACACAAGAAATACATTGCCGTTTAATTAAGTTAGAAATGAACATAATAGACTAAAAGCACAGCTGGTTATGAACCTTATTCAACCACTACTTCAAAAAAAATTTCACACTTCTTTTATCATTACAAAATAGCTCTTCCTCAAGAAATGATTAGGCTTAAACAAAAGTTTGTACAGACCTTCACCCTTGATACCAAAAAAAGGAACAAGACTCCTGTACAAGAGGTGAAGGGAACTAATTAACCAGCTGAACCCAATAACTACTCCATCACCATCACTAATACAAACCCTAAAACTTCATTACGATTTCGGCATTGAGATTAGACGGACCCACTAAACTGGACACAATATAAAAAGGAGGAAGCCAATATAAAAGATTACTAGGAGAAAGAAGAATTTTGGCTTGGTAATGTTTAGCCACCTGGAAACATAAAACGCTGTCAGATGTGCTCCAAGGAAAGCTAGCAACAGTGAGAAAAAATCCTTAAAAAAGGAGGCTACATCATATAATAAGTGTGCCTTTTTTCTGGAAAACTCATATGAGGAAAGATCAAATAAATCCCTGTATGAACACCCAAAGAAGGTAAGTGTTAGGAGAATCAACGAAGAGAATGAATGAGATGGTAGGAGAAGTGCTGTTAAAAAAACTGCTACCCCAAAGGTGAACGTGTTCCAAAACCAAAACGAGGAGTATTCAAATGTCCAATCATATTTTTTGGAAACATACGTTGCGGAGGGACTGGGTATAGGTGCAGTTTGATGTCGGTTTTATGCGAAACTGTGTGGAAATTGAGAGGCTGATCTTGACTTAAAGAGACTTTGGTATTTCAGGGATGGACATGGACTGTCATCGGGCATGCTTCGTAAGTGGTTGTTATAATTAGCACTGTCTGACTGTCACTACTAGAAATGTGTTACGCATCTCATCTGGGATACCCTTCTTTCCTCGATCTGCTTTTGTTGCCCATTTTTGAGACCATGACATCTTTTTTTTTCAAAAATTCAATGTGGGATGAAGAGATGGAGGTATTGGGAAGCGAGGAAGAGGAACCACTCAAACCTCCTGCTTTGCTTAGCATATCTATAATCTTATCCGCTTGCCTTTCATTCCATGGGTATTGTGATTGGATATCTAGTGCTGTCAATCCCTCCAAATTTTTGGCATTGATTTGGTCTGGCCGCATGTGTTCCAACAAAACTTCTACAACCTGTTAATTAGAATATTCATATATAAATAACCCTTTTATCATACTTACATACATATCAATAATTGACTTGATTAGGAAAATTAGCATATACCCGAGCTCTGTTTCTGACAGCTGCAATGTGTAGCACGGTGTTGCCATCAATGTCTGCCCAACTCAGTAGTTCATTCTCCCAACGTTGGGCAGGCTCATGGCAGCTTCTCATAAGCCACCCCACCAAGACTTGGAAAGCTTCAAACATGTCGTTTTTCACATCAAGATGGAATATTGTCTCATCTCGAACAGTCACATCTGCAATAGCCTCCGGACAAACCTTAAGTAACTTGATCAAAAGATCAACATTTCCAGTTTGAAAATTTAAGTGTTTTGCATAAATGGTATATAGTTTAGCTAAATCAAGCTCTCATGATCTCAAAAATATAAAATTTATAAGAGAAAAACTCCGGCCACCTAAAGCAGCAGTCCCCATCGTCAGCGACCGGTAGCTACGGCAGAGGTTTGTCGGACCCCTTGGCTAGACAACGAGAGGACTTTAGAGAAAAAAAAATAAGAAGGAAATTTTTTTTTAAGGTGGATACAAATGATTTTTTTTTAAAGTTTATATAGCCCTATAAAACGACATCGTTTTGGGCTTAACTTTCAGACGCCAAAACTGCGTCATTTTAAAACTTGACCCCGCTGATCCGACCTGGGTCCCCTAGGATCTACGTGTTTTCGTGGGAAGGGTCTAATTGCTACCCTAGTCCTTCTACTTTTAAGTTTTCTTGCAATTTCGCCCTATGTTATTTTCATTTTGTTTTATTTTTACCCCTTTATTTTATTTTCTTATTATTTAGTCCCCCGACCTAGCATTGACTTGCCAAAGGAACGGTGTGTTTAACGGGGTTGAGAATAATTTCCCATTTGGTCCCTATTCCTTTTCGCGGGTTCTATTTTGGTCCTTTACTCTACCTTATTAATTAATTAATTAATTTTATTATAATTTATGCTTTTAATTTCATTTAAATTCCAATTCAATCCTTCATTTATTTAATTTCACCCTTTTATGAACTGTATTATTTATTTGTTTATTATTTATTTACCTATTTTAATACTTCAAATTTATGTTATTTATATTTCCTTTTTTATTGTGCATTTTTACCCTTATTATTATTATTATTATTATTTCATTATTCACATTATAGTAATCATGACATGATATCATCGTTATTACCATAAATTGATGTTTTTACTTTCATTATATTTGCATTATTATTACTCACTAGCATGGCACTTTTATTTTACATTTTATTTGTTTTTCCCTTTATTCATTTATTTATTATCCTAATATCATGTTATTTTACCCATCACTATTTTGCTTCATTTTGATTAATTGCCATGTCATCATGTTAAAATATATTTATTTATTTTTACACTATGCCTAAATAAATTAAATATATTTATTATTTTTGGAATCCAAGGAGTTGTGCTTCTATCTTACAGAGTATGGCATCTTCCCAAAACCAAAGTAATTGAATATCCTATATACAATAACAAGAAGTAAGATTTAGGTAACGATCAAATGACGATTATTCTGGTTTTCGAGAATTAGAGGCATCGTGTCCTAACTCACCCGGCATAGTCTTTCTTCTTGATTAACTCGAAATAAATAGATTAAACAAGTAGATATATATTCAAAACAATTTAAAAATAGGTTAAAATATGTCATAAGTCTTTATACTCTTGAAAATTTTGATATTTAGTCCATCTACTTTTCATATTTCAAAATTCAAGTCTAATTGTTAACAATGTTAAATTTTTTTTTTGTTAAATTTGTTGGTGTTACATTTTGAAAAAAAAAAAACTCACTTGGTAGCCATGTAACTAAAAGAGATTATGTTGTAATGAACTTAAATTTAACAAAAAAAATTTAATAGTGTTAATAGTTGGATTTAAAATTTGAAATTTGAAAAGTAGATAGACTAAATTCTAAATTTTTAAATAGTACAATAACTTATGACATATTTTACCCATGAAAATATATTAAAACTTCAAAAAAATAAATAGTACATGTGAATCACAACTAACTATATCCATATCAAAATCAAGGCCAATTCATAGGTGAATTAGGGAAATATATGATATATGTACAATTTTAAATTTTACATTTTCATATCAAAATAATTTTTATTTTCTATCATACTATTAGATTTTTATTTAAAAATAAAAGAATTTTGAGTAAAATAGAAATTGTAATAATTTTTACATTTTAAAAATAATTATAATTTAATAGAAATTGTGATAATTGCACTTTTAATAATAATTATAATTTAATTTATGTTATGAATATCTTATTAAGTGGATGTCCATTATGATCAAGATAAGGTTTTAATGTACTTTAAATTCTAATAGTTGTTAGAATTAGATCTCTACTTCTATTATACTTCTTATATCTGTAAATAGAGACTTTGATGAAGTATTGTAGTTACCCCTTTTGATCAATAAAGTACATTCTTTGTTGCTTTCATATTTTCTTTGTTCTTTATTCTCCACATCTCTTTTTATTTTATAACATGTTATTAGCACGATCTTGCTCAAAGTGATAGTTCCTTTTATCGACGATCAAATTTATTCTCCATGATTTTCAATTTCTTTAAAGGCAAGATGCAAGTTTTTACAGGAAGTTTCTTTTATTTAATGTTTCATATCTGATTATTATTTTTCATTCTTCTTTCATTATATGTTATCATTATTTTGATTAACTTATTTTACTTTTTGTTCTTAAGGATGGTGAAAGATTTGATACCGTTATCTATATGAAATTAAGAATATTTTCGAACTATCTCATACCTTCTAGTGATGACGATGATGTTAAAGATCTTCAGGTATATTTTACAATGTTTTATTTATTGTTTATTATAATTGGAGACTAATCATGACAACATGCATAGATAGATTTTGATTTGAAATCTCACGCATGTTTGCGATGGTGATTATGAAATAAAGAATCTATTGGGATGTTTATAAGTCCATCCTACTAGATTTGTTGCATTCCCCAAAGTAAATGTAAACATAAAGAAAATAAAAGATATACTTATGGACCACTAAAAGTGGGAACATAGTAATAAATAAGAGAATAATGAGAGTTCTCAAAATAACTTTTCAAAGGGTAAAGATAACTTATGTTATCAATCTGATATGAAAGATTATTGACCACATATGTGGCGTATGCCCAAATATTTTGTTTCTGTTAATATTCTTTGAGGAATGATATGAAAATGTAGTAATGAATTCTATCATTACAGATAGAAAATATTTATCTTATTTGGTACTGAAATAAACAAATATTATTTCAATATTTGATAATACAAAATTAGTTGAAAGCTCCAGAAGAGCTAATATATCATTATCTAAAAAACACAAAATTTGTGATGGTTAATGCATTACTTTTAAAAGTTATTTGTAATGAATCTCATGTTGAGATTCTGAATGAGAAAAATATTATATTTCATATGAATAAAAAAAGGGGATTGAGTTATTAATTTATAATTTTATGATATTCTTTTGTCATCATCTCTATTAAAGGGTTGAAAGCAAAATATTTAACTGTGAAAGATCTACTTATGAGCAATAGAATATGATAATTCTATCTAAAGCTTATTATGGTTGGATGCACCTAAAGTTGCAATTTTTTTAAAAAAACTGTGAGTATAACTCTACAGTATTTAGAATAAGTTCTCAATTAAAATTATGTGGTAAAATATTACTGATGAAAACTTGCAAGAGAGAAAACTTATGTATGAAAAGTTATTGGTTATGTACATGTTATACACATGGAAAATAAATTCCACTCTCAAAGTTTACTGTTGATAGATTTTTGGGCATTTGAAGATTTTGGCATATTCCCTGAAGTGAATACTGCATATAATTATTTGGAAATTATATTTATTGACTTCGTGGTATTATAGACTTCACATTGATTTAGACATTTTCAGTAGTAAATGTCACAATAGTATTTATATGTGGATACAAATTGAAAGGAATGATAATAAAATTATCAGTTTGTTATAATTTAGTACAATTGAAACACATGTTAAAGTAAACAAGAAGTTTACTAATACAAATGTGTTTAATACTTGGTGTTATCAGTTAGACTATTCTGGATCGTATATGATGCTAAAATTAATTGAGAATTCATATGGATATCCATTAAAGAACCAGAAGATTCTTTAATTTAAAAAATTCTCATTTGTTGCTTGTTCTCAATGAAAATTGATTATTAGAAACTCACTAGCTAAAGTTGAGATTTAATGTCTTGCATTTCTGAAATGAATATGGGTTCATTCATCCACCATGTGGATGATTTTGATATTATATGATTTTGGTAGATACATCTACTAAATAATTACATATGTATTATTAATTTGCAACCTATCGTTTGCAAGATTGATTGTTTAAATGATTAATTTCAGATTATGCAATTAAAACAATTCATCTTGTTAATGTTGGTGAGTTTACATCCCAAGTTTTCAATGATTATTGCATGTCAATTGGGATAAAAGTTGAACATCCTGTAACTCATGTTCACACATAAAATGCTTTAGCTGAATTGTTTATCAAATGCCTCCAACTAATAGCTAAACCATTACTTACGAGAACAAAACTTTCTATTTCAACATGAGATTCATGCTTGTATTGATTTACATGTTGTACGCATCAAGCCAATAAATTATAAATACTCCCTATTGTAATTGATTTTTTGTCAAGAGCCAAATATTTCCCATCTTACAATTTTTGGATGTGTGGTATATGTTCCAACTGCTCCACCACAATGTACAGGTCATATTAAGAGATTGAGAATGTATATTTATATGAGTCTCCTTATAATATTTTTAAGCAATTAATTCGAGATTTAATTATGACATGAGTTCTCAGTTTTCCCAATATTAGGGGGGAGAAACAATAACTTGTAATGAGTTAGGGGGAGAGTAATTGAACCAGAAGTTTAATAAGGATAACTCATTACAAGTTAACTGTTAGATGTATTTACAACCTTAATGAGAATAACCAAGTGTTATATATCATCTAATATTTTAATTTGAATCAAAGTCACAGTAGGACAATCAATTAGAATAGATAATAGATTGATCGGTTCCAAAGATGAAAATTATTCTAGATGGTCATATAGTGGAGGTAGGTGCTCTAGAAGATACACAAGACATAACTAATAAGTAAAACTTTAGAACAGATTTAGGTACCTGGAACTGAATTTTAAAATAATGAAAATAAGAGATCTCGATAAGTTATGTTAATTCGAAAAAATGTGGAACCGAATAATAAAAGTGGTCGACAATGATTTTGCATGCGATATTATTATTGAAATAATGAAATAAAAGGAGGATCTTGAATAAATCTATTGAGAAATATAGATATGGAATAAATTGATCAAAATAGAAAGACGCAACTCAAGTACAATTAAATTCGTGGAGTTTTTGGACCAGTAGCCCAAATATCTAAAGGTATAAAGCCAATAAGGGTGCAAATGAAGTAGTTTTGCAAAAGCGGAATAAAAATATAAAGTTTTTCACCATGTACTGATATTGATTATGAAAAGATATAATATTCTTTTGTGGTGGATGCAATAACCTTTAGATATATTATTAAATTGACAATTCATAAAAGATTTAACTTGCGTCTAATGGTTGTTGTTACAACCTTTATTAATCACTATATAATAAAGTTTATATTAAAATCCTTGAAGGATTTAGAACGCTAGAAGCATATTGAAATTCTCGGGAAATTATTCATTTATATGAATTGAAATAATTTGAACATATGTGGTAAACTTGAGTAGTTGAAGGAGGATTATAAAATGATCCAAAATACCTATTTGTGTTTTAATAAAAGAATCATGATTAAAGTTTATTATGATTATTGTTGAACCTCCTAAAGAGATCAAAATATAATTCCCCAAATTTCCCTCACTCATGATTTTTAAAAGAATGGTAATATAAATACTTAGCAAATACATTCAAATAGTCATTTGAAAAACTAGTACTCAAGATTGAATACGTAGAATATGAGAAAATATGTGATGTTTTCATGAGGGGGAGTAAATACGTGTTGTTCTCTTTTTCCCTTAACCGAGGTTTTGTCCCATTAGATTTCCCTGATAAGGTTTTTAATGAGGCAGCATATTATGCGTATTATAGATTGTGTACTCTTTTTCCTTCATTAAGTTTTTATCCTACAGAGTTTTTCCTAATAAGGTTTTAACGAGGCACATTATCTATCAATGGACATCCAAGGAGGAGTGTTATGATATTAAGTGGATGTCCATCATGATCAAGATAAAGTTTTAATGTACTATAAATTCTAATAGCTATTAGAATTAAATATCTACTTTTATTATACTTCTTATGTCTATAAATAGAGACTCTGATGAAGTATTGTAATTACCCCTTTTGATCAATAAAGTACATTCTCTGTTGCTTTCATATTTTTTTTGTTCTTTATTCTCCCCATCTCTCTTTATTTTATAACAATTTACAATTATTAGTTAAAAAGTTTTGCTAATTTTGAAATAGATATATTACTTGAATAGAAAATTAAGTATAAAATATAGAAAAAAAAACTATAAAAATTTTGATATAAAAAAGAAGTTATGCATCCATATTCTTCAGCACTCACAACATCACAATTCTTGGATGTTTGGTATAGTTCCCTTTTGCAACTCCTTTTATGGTGTGATTTCATGTCTCTTCAAACTTTTTACATTCCCAATTTCTTGTTATATAATAACTGTCATGATATACACCATGTAATGGCCTCAAATTCTCGAGTCAACATTCGAGTGTTAACCTGGGTTGGCGATGGATAAATTTATTTTGGAACTGGATTTTGTTGGAATTAATTTGGGTGAATCTTGGACTTTTTTATAAGAAATTAAGAATGTTGGGAAGCTTGTGTGAAGTAGGGGGAAGATGGATGGCTAAAATGGTGATTTTACCATTTTTGAATAAAAATCTTCTTCCAATTAATGAGAAAAGATGGTTTGGTAGATTGAGGTATGGGATAAAGTGGAGTTGTCTCTATTTTACCCTATATTATAATCATCCTATTGTTTTTTTTTCTTTTTACATTTCTTCATTTTTTTTTCTTTTCCACCTATTTTTCCTTAGCAAGTCATGTAGAGGGAGACAGATTTGAGTGAATTCTCACCAATTTTTTTTCATCTCCAAATCTCAAAGAAGTATGGGTCTTGATCTATTCTTTAAAAAAGTTCCATGGAAGAAAAAAAATATCTATGTTCATCAAGGATGAAGGTGAAGGTTTTTTGGTGTTTGGAAGGGTTTGAGTTTGAGGAAGTCTCTACCCATCTTCTCATATTTTATTTATTGGTTTGAGTTTGAGGAAGTCTCTACCCATCTTCTCATATTTTATTTATTTATTTATTTAAAGTATGTATTTTTACATCTTATCAACTCTTATTTTTTTGTGGGAAATCTTGTGTTACATGGCTATTAGTTAAGAGGGTGGTGAATCTTCTAAAGCTAAGGGTAAAGACAAAGTGGTGGAGAGCTAGGCAAGAAACTTTGTTGGTGTTCTTCCATCAAGGTGGTACCCTCTAACTCTCCTATACTTCTTGATAAGTCACAAATATGATGCTTGTGTGATAATGCATGCATGTTATATGTCTTTGGGTGGAAATCTTGTTTGGATGATTTAAAATGAAGCTAAAAACTTAGTTGTGAAATATGCTAGAAACAAATTATTACATGAACAGTAAGTTTGAAAATTCACTATAAATTCTGTAAAAATAATTAAGAAGTGATCTATGCATCATTATAACCGCGAGTCAGTCTAGTTTCATTTAGAAAAATGGAGATCGATTTCAATTTTTATTTTAAAATATATGAATTTTTTAGTGTTGAAAGGTCATAAAAATCTAGCGGCAGAATTCTTATAAAACAGATTTAGCAGTGATTTTGAAAAATCACCAAAAATTTCACAAGATAAAATAGGAAGTGAGTCTTATATCTCTATAACTGTACAGAAGTCTAGTTTCATTTAAAACAAACGGTGCTCAATTTAGAGTTATATATTAAGAGTTATTAAATTTTGAATGAGAAAAGGTCAGAATGCCAAGGTAGCAAACTGTCCCATCTCATTAGTTAATATTTTAGCTGGAATGATAAAAAAGTTGAAAAGAGTATGAGACTCGAATTTCATTGTTGTATTTTTTGTGATTATATGTTTGATGCTTTGTTTGCGCTCAGCCTTCAGGCTCTAACCTAACTAGCGGCCATGAGTAGCGCTCGGGATAACCCTACGGACACCCGAGATTATTTGACTAGCTGCCATGAGAGGCGCGGGACTATTCAGATACCTGATTATTTGAGCAGTATGTGTAATCTAACAAATTTGACAAGTTTGATATGCAAGTAATTTGATTATGTAGATTTAATGACTCATGATTTAATTATTTAATACTCATTTCATGTTTCTATGTATACACATGATTTGCATGCTTATATTAATGAATTGCAATTCTTAATATATTTTCAAGAATTCTTTTCCTTCTAATGTTGTCCATGTGTATCGTATATCGGGTGTCAAAAATTAGTGTTTCAATAGTGGGATGTTGGATATTCCCTTCAATCTTATATTATTTAGGAAATGGAATAAGCATAGGTATAGCTCAAGGATTATTGTTATTCCCTATTTTATATGATGAATTTTGGAAAGGAACCATTTTAGTTGTCTGCTATTGTTTATTTGTAAGTGTTGATGTTTTCGATAATGGTATTAACTTTATGTACTTTGCTGCATTCATAGGATGTTGGCTATTTCTTAGTCTAGGTTGATTATGCATAATGTGGTGTACTCAATTTTGTAACACCCATTTATAATATGTCAATGAAACATTTCTTTATTTTATTCTAGTTTTTTGTTGTTATTTTTTTGAATGGGTTTATTTCATTTATAATTAAATTAGATATATAAATGGATTAGAATCTCTCTCACGTGAAAAATAGTAAAAATCATAAAAAAAATTGCAAAAAAAATGTAGTAGCCCAAATTTGACCGGGCTGTAAACCAGATAAATAATAAATAAATACTTATTTAACAGTCCACAGTCCATTTATAATAGCCCGTAGGTCCAAAACCAAACACTATAGCCTAACTACCCTATACCCATTACACCCCACTTAGCCCAGGACAAAAGTGGCCCAACTGGCCCAACTTGTTACACTAAGGCATGAAACCCTAGGGTTTCTGCCTTTCTCCTCGCGCCGCAAACAGAAGGTTCCAGAAGCCAAGCCTTATGACCCTTCGGTTTCTGCCGTTCTAGCTACCCTTATCAAGGCCACGATTCCAGGCTCCGAGTCACGCTGAGATCAACGCCACCAGTGGACCATCGTCAAGCCTTTGCCACCGCCAGATTTCTCACAAATACCTGCAAGACAAGACAAAGGACACGAAGCAGAAAAGGAAACGCAGCAGATACATAGAGCAAGAAAAAGGAAACTAAAAAGAATCTCAGCAGATCACGGTCAAAGATACAGTGGACAAGAAATGGAAAGAAATCTTTGATTTCTTTCCAGTTTATGTAATAAACAGTGGCTATAAAAGCCCGAAATAAAAACAATGTAAAGGACCATTTTTTGACAGAAAAAAGAAATATACTTACACAGATTTATTCAAGCAAAATACCAATAGTCTCTCAAAATGTGATTTGATCGCATATTTTGTGTTTTATTTTGAATATATATGAAATGTTGTAACATATACGAGAGGGGTCTAAAGTAAAGGAGGTTACCTGTGGAAGGACGAAGGTTTTAAACCTTCAGACCACCGCGAACGGCGGCGCGTGAGGCGCGTGAGGCGCGTGGGCGAATAAGGCCCAGTGGCCGGAGACCAATACTGGAGACTCCTCCTATCCTCTCTGCAGAGAGTTTCAAATGTTTTTTTTTACAAACGGTGCAAAATAATTTCTGGGGCTGAATTTTTGGCTTATATAGCCTCTTTGAAACGACATCGTTTCGACTTAACTTAATAAACTCAAAACGGTGTCGTATCAAACATCAGGATTCGCACGTTGACCCGATTACCCGGGGAGGATCCGCGCATTTTTTAGAATTGGGTTAATTTCCCAATCAGTCCTTATATCCTTTTAATTTATAATTACGTATTATTTTATTTTTTAATTTGGCCCTAATATTTTACAATTGTTTCAATTTAGTCTCGACAGTTGTTAAATTACATTTTGGAAAACGCTGCCGTTTTGAGGAATAGGGCAATTTGCCCAATGAGTCCCTCTTGTTTTACACGCGTTTTAATTAGGGCCTTAATTCACTGTTATTTCTTTTAAATTTGCCCTGTGATTTTATTGAACTTCAAATTTAACCCTATATGTTTATTATATTTTGTTTTATTTTCATATTATATATTATAAAATTATTTTATTATATATTATTTATATTATTATTATTTATTATATATTATTTTTCACAAGTTATTATTATTTTACATCATTATTTATATATTATTATTATATTATATGTTTATTATATATTATATATTATTTTTATATATATGCTTTCATATTATATATTATAATTATTTTATATATTATTAAGTCATTTTTATATTATTATACATTTTTATCTATATATTATTATCATTAAAGGTTTTAAACTTGTATTATATATTTATTTATATGTTAATAATTATTTTTATTTATATTCTATTATTACACATTTTGAAGATATCATAATATTATAATACATAGATTTCATCATTAATTATTCATTTTAAACTTATATTTATATACATATATTATATAATTATTTTCATTATAAATATAAATTCTTTTGCATATTTTATATTCTATACATTATTTTACTAAAAAATATCTTTTGTATTTTTTTAAAATTATTATGCTTATAAATACATTTTTATTATATATTATATTTTAAATTTATTATTAAATATCACATTTTATTATTTGTTTATATTATATATATATTTAAAAAACTTTTGTTTTTATTATTATACAATATTTATTTTTACTTTAGTATTAATGTATTATTGTTATGTTATATGTTATATCTTAGACTTTTATATTTTATTTTCAAATAAATATTTTTTATATGTACATTGATATATTGTATATCACGCATCATTTATATGATTAAATATATGTTGAATTATATATTTAGGGATTTTTACCTATTTCTTCTTTAATGTATATTCCGTTTTATGTATATTTTTCTTATTTAAAAATTGTCATGTTTTATATGTTGATTAGTGTATGATATTTATGCCATTATGCTCTTACTTTCCTATCATGGTAACATGTTATCTCGTATGTTATATCAATATGCTCTTTCATGCATCGATTTGTTTTAAAAAACACGACTTCAAATTTTTCAAAAAAAATAAAAAGGCAATGCTCGGTGTTTGGAAGCTTCGCGAAAAGTAGTGCCCTAACTTATTGGGTTGCGACTTTTCTCGTTGAGTTCGAATAATCAAGTATCCTTCTAAGTTTTAAAGGTGTTCAAATGCAAGCCGCTATCTTGGAATTTCAAAGCAATATGTCCTAACTTATTGGATATAGCGTTTTGTGGTTTCAAGATAGGAATTTCCAAAAAGGTTAACTTAATGTCAATACTTTGATACGAGTGAACCCCAATTTTCAAAATTAAAATATTTTAAAGAGGATTACATCTTAAAATTTTTGAATTTCCGACATTAAAGACACTTGATAATCAATTAGGTACCAATTTTTGGGCGTTATGAGGGTGTTAACCCTTCCTCGAATGTAACCGACTCCCGAACCCGTTCTTTTATTTCGTAGACCAAAACTAATGATTTTAAAACAAAATGTTTTAAAGGTGATCCAATCACACCTAAAAAGATTGGTGGCAACTCCCGTTTTCATTTTTAAAGTCGATTCCCATTTTCCAAAACTCGATTTAAAAATGGTTTCGACAGCTTGGCGACTCCGCTGGGGACTAATAAGAGAGTCAAGCCATGTAATTGATTATCTCTTGTCTTAATGTCGGAAATTAAAAATTTTAAAATTTAATCCTCTTTGCATTACATGTATTTGTATTATTGCATGTGTTGCTATATTCTGATACGCATTGCATTTGCATGACCGTTGTGGTCACACCCTTAAGTGGGAGTGAGAAGCTATGCCTTCGTGAGGTTTTCACCTCCGTGCAGGATAGTGGACCACTTTCGGGATACATCCGTACCTATAGTTTCGTGAGATTTTCATCTCCGTGTAGCCATAGGGAAATGTATTCCCCTGAACTGAACTCGATTCAAATGAGCCTATAATGGGTGAGGATCGAGGAATCTACTGGTTCGGGTACCTCAAACTTTAGAAACAAACCACATATAGAAAAACCGTAAGAGCTCAATATAGATAGAATTATACTTAGGTTATCTTTATGTTTATTAATATCATATGATACTGACTATTTTCTTTCTTTTGTGCATGTCATTTTGCATTTAAAAGGTATCGATTCACGGTTAGTTTCTAAGTTAGAAAGTTTTATTATGGAGAACGGACTTCTTGATAGAATGGGGGGCAACGCTAACGTCCATAAATGGTCAAAGGAAACACTGAAGGATACACATCAGAATTATGGGGTTACACTCGCATCAGCATGGTGCAAAATAATCTCCAAGAGTTAAAGGAAATATGGGATCAATGGAGTAATAAAGCTAAGTAGTTGTTCTACAATAACTAAGGGGACTTGCAGTATTTGCTTGACAGGAGGATAGATGAGCAATTCAAAGTGAGTGTGGGAGTATTGATGGACACTTCTACCATTATAGCATTTCTCTTTCATATGAAGACGGTTGCCATGTGGATGGTAAGGGTATTGGAAGGAAAGTGATAGAGTGCATGAGACCTACAAAATGAGTTGGATGGAAATAATTTTGCCTATGATGGTAAAAACCTCGTTTACTATAGGACCGCTACCAAACAACAAGCTTGAGTTTACTGTTGTACTTATCAGAAACAACGGAAATGCAAGCCCTGATGGCCTGGATAGCTCAAGTAAGCATGAAAGAAAACGATTAAAGAAGATCGTATCATACAAAGACCTTTAGAGATTAGCTATGCTACAAGGATACCCATACAAGCAATGCTCTGCGGGAGTAGAAATCTGAAAACTCTCAATAAGCATTGAGGATATAGGATATCATTTTAAGGCAGCATACTGTGGAACAGTGATGCCTGCTTGTTCACCATTTCTCTCTCAGGATAATCAGAACAATTTCACAGGTATTGGAGGAGGTGTCCCTAGCTGCACGGATTACCCCACAAGTGAGGTCGTAGCTCAAACTCAGGAGGTAGCTGATTATTTACAGACATTGGCGGTACAGGCTGACATATTGAGCACCAATATGAGATACAATCAGATCGTGGCTAAAAGTTTGTTTTAAAACTTTGGGCATTAGGGCGAAAGCGTATTTGTAATCCATTTATATGTAAAGATATTCTTTTTCTAAATAAAGTTTTCTAAATGAGATTGAATCGAGATCGATACCTTTTTGCATTCATGCATTTGCATTACATTACATCAAAGAAAAGAAGGTGTTGATTTGAAATTTGATTCCTAAATAGAATAGTTTGTCATAAGGAAGCGAATTTCTTGATAAAATAGATTATAATGCGATCGTCTGAATATAGTCCAAATAAACGACGAGAGAAAGCTGATAGTCCATGGAGGAATACATGATGTGATTGCCAGAGGTTCAAGCCAACAAAAGTTATCCAAGAGCACGACGAGAGAAAGCCGGAAGTCCACAAAGGAATACATGACTTGATTGCCAACGAAGATTATCCAAGAGCCGGCACTTTTTGATGAGTATCATAGAGATAAGCGGGCAAGAGATCGAGGCTCAGATTAAGCAGCAAGGAGCTAACAAAGGCATCTTTTAGAGAATTTACAGGATTTGACCATGAAGAAAAGATCAGCATTTACTTGGACTATGAAGGGCAAGACCACATATGTAATCTATTTTCATGTAAAGAAATTTGTTTTCTAGAAAAGTTATTCTAATGGAATTGAATTCAAGATCAACATCTCCTTTTCTTTTGCATTCATGCATTTGCATTGCATCACATCATATGCATTTAAATCCATAAAAAAAAACCCTAATTAGTTAAAGTTATTAAGAGAAAGAAAAAGAGAGAGAGAGAAGAGGGTCACGGCTGAGTGAAAAAGAAGTTGAATAGGGATTAATGACGTTCCCTTACATATCCTCGACTTTTGTGTCAGGAGGGATAGCTTACCTGGAGAAGGGGTGTTTGGAAATAAAAATCATCCCATCAATGTCATACATGAGGAAGGGACTGAACAAAGAAACCTTGAGGGCATTCGCCCTTACGAACCGGGAAGTTCTTTAAACAATTAGACTGCAAAAAAACTTCCTGTAATCTTTAGGAATTTTATGGAGTAATATTCAGAACACTCTTGTTGCTCTAAAGCCTAGAAGTAATGAGATTTCTTTTGAGAAGTGGGCTCATGTTCAGACATTTTTATTTTCAATAAAACATACTTTTATTATTTATCCGAGTAAATATTCTTTCATTCTGATTCTTTTGACCTTTGACATTCTTTATAAATTTTCATTTCATGTAAATAGTCATTCTTGAATTCATTTATTCCTTGTATATTCTTTTGTGTGCCTATTATAGATCCCTAGATATCAATGACACGGGCAATGATACTACAGATTTAGAGTTCCTTTTGAGTGCGATATGTGTTTAGAGGAATCTCAGTACTTTGAAGGTGACAGAAGTTGTGCCTTGTTTTTGAATTTGTTGAAAATGGTTTTTACCCCATGAAGTGGTGGTAGGAAATATAGCCTTAGAGGAAAGAAAGATTGTGAAATTGGAATTAGCTGAGGAGACAAAACAAGACCTTGTTGAGACTATTATGGAATTCAAAAATGTGGTCCAAAGACGCATGCAGGAGGATTTGCAATTGCCAGGATAAACATAAGGTTTTGGGGCACTGTTGGTCCACCATGGAAAGGGATCGCATCAGTTGTATAATGAATGCCAAATTTAAAAGAGTCAAGACTTATGGGGCATGTATGTTATGGGCCCGAGCTCGTCAAAAGTTTCAAGCTGACAATGACTCATCTTTGTGGACGTCAACAACTCCATTAAGAGGGGGAGATAGCTTCATATGCCAATATTACAAAGTCAAAAGTCATCCATTTCAAAAAAAAAAAGAGAAAGATTATATATAACTACACAATGCCAAAAGTTTGCAGTCTTTTCAAAGATAATGCACCATACCACAGTACAACAAAGGTTGTGTAACACCCCAAACCCAGCCCAGACATTACGGCCGAATTCGGCGTGTCACATTGAAGTGTTTTTCGAAAACCATGTTTTCATTGAAAACCTTCTTGATGTAAAACTCATTGGAGCGTTATTGTAAAACTCATGTTTTAATTAAAAATCTTTGAAAAGAATATTTTCGTTATAGATTAAAGTGAATGGAAGCTGTGCACCAGGTAGGAAGCCAGAAAAGAGGAGGTGAGTCTATTGGACTGCTTAAGTACCAAGCTCTTCATGGATCCAATCCTAGACATGCACACATCCATTGCCACACTTAAAGCATATTACTTGTCCACGAACAACAAATTAAGTTTAAGTCTATTTAAAATATTTATTTCCTTTGAAAACATTTACGTTACTTTAAGCTTTACTCGATGAATCGTGATATTTTGAAAATAAGTAACTTTTACAAAACGTGCCCTAGAGCTAACCAATTTAATAACCCAAAATATTAAAAATAATAAAAAGAGCGGCCTTATTACAACTTAAACCAGAATAAAAATAATCAAAATAATAAATGCGAAACTTATTTTAAAGAAAACAGAAACTTAATCTTCGTGGCCACTCTGAATCCCGCCCAACTCCAAGTCCACCAACTAGGGCTCACCTGCAAGGATAGAAGAGAAAGGGGGTGAGTTTGGAAAACTCAGTGTGTAAAGTATCCCAACCAGAGCCCAAATCAGTTCAAGCTTTACTGGGCCTAAGCCCTATTCAGAAATCAGTGTTAACTAGGCCTTAGCCCATATCAATATTAATCTAGGCCATAGCCCCTTACAGTATCAGAGTATATTGGGCCTAGCCCATATCAAAATCAATCTGAGCCGTAGCCCTATTACAAGTCGAGATATATTGGGCCTTGCCCATATTAACATAGTTGGGCCCACTTCAATACAGTTGGCCCATAACAAAACAGTCTCATATGATTAATGCATGATAACCCCATCCAACCCTGCACTTGCCTCCGTCCATCCCTACACTTCCTGTGGGGAATAAATCACCCACGCCATCCCTACACTTACAGTGTTAGCAGCGACCGGCCATGCACTAACTATAATCCGCAAACAAAGTCGCTTATATCGAATATGTGGCACGACCACCAGAACATGTTCTTCCTCCATACATAACCCGATCCCATGCAATGATATATATATCATGGCATACAACAAATGAATCGAAATATCATGCATTTCACCAAAATTAACCCTGAGGGTATAACGGTCTTTTTGCACCTAGGGTAAAACGGTAATTTTCATACTTAGGGGTGTTTTAGTAAAATTCACTATTTTAGGGTTTACATACATCCTACAATTGTTAACGCATCAACAGTAAAACACTTACCGAAAGTCTTTCTCGAATTGGGCTGTTGGCCCATTAACCCGCTACCCATTAAGCCCAAATATACCGGCGTGCCCGAAATTGCGCGCTCTGCAATCATACCGCTTTAGATTACCAAAACTAACAAACAACCATCTCACGAAACGCCGCGCGCTCATAGTTCACAAAATGCTGGCTTTCCCGCATTTCGGCTTTTCGGCTTTTGCCGATCTAGTCTATGAGTGGATGTCGTTTACACACCTGATTTGCGATATTCCTTGACGAGATCTCCTACGTGATTTCTCCTATAATCAACCGCCTATAGATTAGATCATGCTAATAATTAAACCAAATCGAAAACTACCTATTACCATCACTTACATATTCGGCCACCATCCACAATGGCCCAAGAATTCATACCTTTGCCGAAATTGATGACTAGATCTAGATCTAGTCACTCCGACGATCCAAGCTTTCCACACACTCCTCGATCGGTAGCCTTTAATCCTCACTAGCACCAACAAACCAAATTAATAACAACACCAGAAATCCTTTTAGCCTTAGCCGATAATCACCCTATGTATATAAGGGTTTTCGGCTTTTCCTACCCCATAAGATACGAATGGAAAGAAGGTTCGAATACTTACCAAGAGATCTACTTATTGAAGAATGTTTCCAAATACCTTTCTACCCCAGATCCGTTGTAAATCTAACCCCAAATTACAAATATAGAGTAAATCTAAATAATTTCAGCTTTTGGAAAACTACTAATGGAAAGAAGAAGGAGTTTGAACCAAGAGAAAATAAAAAAAGGATCTAGTTTCGGCTTCTAGAACTCATTCTGAGGTATGCTTATTTGGTTTTCAAAAAGAAAATCGAAGAAGAAAGGGTTACAAAAATAGAAGAGGTTATCAAAAGAGAAGAGATTAAGATTCGGCTAATTGGGAAAGAAAATCAAAGGAATAAATAAATTAAGAATAAGGGAGAAGATTTTGTGAAAAGTGAATGAGTAAAATAAAAATCAATTGAAAATAAAAAGAAACAGATTCGGCTAATTGGCTACGAATATAGCCCAATTTAAATCTCGTGTCTATCTCCTTCTTTATAGCCAACAACATAGTTTGAATTTAATTTCAAACTCTCCTTGCGCAAACAGCAGCAGGAGTCCTCCGCTTGGCTGACTCACCTTGCACCTTGCTGCTAGGGGGAGTTTCAATCCCGTACGGCCCTTTTCGTGCGCGCACATAAAAAAGCAGCACCCTTAAGAATGAAACGCTGCTCGAACACGGGACCTCCAGGATGCCCAACACACTGCTGACCACTGGGACGGGCCTCATTCTTTGATATAATAGCGTCGCGTTTACCTTTAAACCTTACCTGCTGACGTCCTGAGTTCTTTTAAAAATAAAACAGAACATACATGCTCCTAGACTCGAACCTAAGCCACCCTGGGACCCCTGACACACTACTGCCGCTGCGCCACAAGCCTTTTAGTGGCATAACTCGGTCGCAACTATACTTAAGTTTTACCTTAGCTCGACCTGGCTTCTAAAATAAAAAGCAACTTATGCACGCACCGTGCCTTGAACCCAGGCACTCCTACAACCTCCTAGCGCCACTGCTGCTGGACTAAGCTTCACTTTTTGCCTAGTTTAGCCTACTTTATTATTAAAGCCTTATTGCCTAGTTCCCCTAAGAAGCAAAAAAAACTAATTTCTTTGCTAAAGTCTTGGATCGAACCAAGATTTTTCCCACACTTTAAATACTTCTAAATTTATTTAAAAACTAAATTTAAACACCACATTAATAATAATATCCTCTATATTTTTAAATAATAATAATAATAATAACCATAACAATGAAAATTTCAAATACAATAATAATAATTATAATTTCCATAAATCAATAAAAATAGATACAGTAAAATTTTCTAATAATAATTTGATTTAAACACTAAATTAACAACAATAATTTTATAAATATATTTGTATCTAATAATTATAATTTTCATAAAAATATCAGTAATAATAACAGAAATATTTTATCAATATATATATTTTTAACACTAGTAATATATAAAACTTCTCAATATTTAGGTTTTCTTCTATCCGAACCCAGACTTAAAGCCCAATTCTTCTAGGCCCAAATTCAGTGTGTTACAGGTTGCCAAAAGAAAAGAAAAAGAAGAAAAAAACAAATTACAGAAGATGATCGAGACTGGTAAAAATTGGCATAAGAAACTACCGCTTACTCTCTATGCTTACGCTGGGGCAAACACCTTCAATTCCAGTTGTTTCAAAGGTTCCAACCATCATCCTTGGAATGGGTGCATTGTTTGGCTTTCCTGAGCAGTCTAATGTGCTGTCAATAGCTGCGATGGTTAGCTTCAGGTGGTGGCCATTGATTTCCAGCTGTGGGGCATCAGGCCGTGTATAGTCCCTGAAGCTTAAAATGATAAGATTCTTTCTTCAAAACCAGTTTCTGACAAAGTGGATGACGGTATCATGAAGGAAGCTCTCTTAGACTTCTATACAAGTTCAGGAAAGAGGAAACCTGATCAAATCATTATTTTCAGGGATGGGGTTAGCGAGTCTCAATTCAATCAGGTTTTGATCAAGTTATTGAGGCTTGCAAGTTCCTTGATGAGAAGTGGAACCCTAAAGATTGTGGTTATTGTTGTACGAAAAACCATCATACCAACTTTTTTCAGCAGAGATCTCCTGACAATATGCTACATGGTACTGTCATTGACAACAAAGTATGCCATCCAAAGAACAATGATTTTTACCTTGGTACCCATGCTAGAATGATTGGAATCACCAGACAGACCCACTATCATGTTCTCTTAGACCAGGCTGGGTTTTCGGCTGATGATCTGCAAGAGTTTGTTCATTCTCTATCCTATATGTATCAAAGGAGCACCACAGCCATATTTATTGTGGCTTCTATTTGCTACGCTCATTTGGCAGCTTCACAGTTGGGGGCAATTTATGAAGATTAGAGATGCTTCAGAAACATCATCGAGTCATGGTGGGATGTACGCTCCAGGAGTAATCTCTGTACCTCAGCTTTCCAGGTTGAAGGATAAAGTTAGCAACTTCATTCTTGTCTGCTGAGAATCATTGAACCATCTTTTTGTAGGGTATGACAAACAACAGCCAAGACTGCTGCTGGGGCAATCCCTTTCTCATGGGTTTATGAATCAAGATTTTTCCTCCAAGCTTTGATAGAGTCAAGAACTGAATACCTCTAGTAAACTTAACTTGAAATTATTCATCCTAAGCAAATGTACCAAGAATAGATGACACAGACTTATGACAAAGAAGGTTCGTCCAAAAGAATTTCATAAAGGAAACCTTGTGCTGAAAGGGATCCTTCACATGCAAAAGGATGCCAAATTGGGAAGGGCCATATGTTGCGAAGAGGGCTTTCTCTAGAGGTGCACTGATTTTGACAAGAAATGGATAGGAAGAATTTATCTGATCCAGTGAATTTGGACTCAGTCAAGGAGTACTTTATCTGAAGGAGAAGGGAAGCCAAGGTGAAAACCCGCAAAGGGCACTTTGGGACTTCTATTTAAAAAAAATAATAAAAGAAAAAAGAGAAAAAATAAAAAGAAAAAAGAAAAATGGAGAGGCCAAGGTGAAAACCCGCAAAGGGTGCTTTGAGACCAAAGAGGTTTTGAGTTGAAAACCTAAAAGGGCAGCTCAAATTTGGAAAGTCATGCAGTGACCTTGCTATACCGGATTCGAAGAGAAATGAAGTATATCGAGGCATCAACGAATTACTTTGGATCTTTTAAACACATGTTGAACTCAAGAAAGTCTTCATGGAGCTGGTGTATAGACGCTCAAGCGGCGATATCTGGGGCATCTGATTTCTGTCCTATTTACTATCTTTGGATTCTTTTTCTTCGCAAAGATATGTTCTCAAGTTAATATTTTTGTATTCCTTCCAATAATTTGTCCAAATCTAATTATCCTCAGGATCAATTTATTTGTCTCTCATTATTCATAAAGCATGTTGCATTGAAATAATGATAGATGAACTAAAATATCTTCACAAATGAAGTTTTGCATATTACTCTAGAAATTTCTAGATAATACAAGAAACTAAAATAGAACAATTGTTTAAAGAATTCACGTAAGTAAGGTTTGAAAGAACTCGAGGAAATTCTTTCTTTAGTCCAAAATGATGATTGAACAAATCAAACGATTCGATCCTAGGAGAGGATCATCTTACAGACATTTTCAGCGGGTCATAGCATTTGAAGATTGGTTCAAACCCACAAGTTGATTTGGAATGAGACTTCGAGAGAAGTAAGGATAAACTTCGATGAAGGAATGAGTGATGACATCCAAAATAGGAATCATTTTCATAACATTTTGCATTATAACATGTCTAATTAGGAGAATTTGACTCATTTCGATCATAGCATCCTAATCATTAGGCATGAACTCATACGCATTCTATAGGTTATGGGACAATGTAGATCAAAGAAACAAGATTTGGTATCTTTGTGCTAATAAGGAACAAATCAAAGACATAGCTGATTTGGCTTTCACGTGTTTACGATGAAGCAAATCTAAGATGATTTGTTGTCTCTGTATTATCAAAGAACAAATCGAAGTCTGGCATTTCCACTTTGATGGAAGGCAGACACATAGCAGATCTCACCTTCAAATGTTTACGCTGAAGTAGATCCAAGATGACAGATCTTATCTCTCTGTATTCGGCGGGGAGCAGATCGAAGACATAGCTGATTTGGCTTTCACGTGTTTACGATGAAGCAAATCTAAGATGATTTGTTGTCTCTGTATTATCAGAGAACAAATCAAAGTCAGGCATTTCCACTTTGATGGAAGGCAGACACATAGCAGATCTCACCTTCAGATGTTTACGCTGAAGTAGATCCAAGATGACAGATCTTATCTCTCTGTATTCGGCGGGGAGCAGATCGAAGACATAGCTGATTTGGCTTTCACGTGTTTACGATGAAGCAAATCTAAGATTATTTGTTGTCTCTATATTATCAGAGAACAAATCGAAGTCAGGCATTTCCACTTTGATGGAAGGCAGACACATAGCAGATCTCACCTTTAGATGTTTACACTGAAGTAGATCCAAGATGACAGATCTTATCTCTCTGTATTCGGCGGGGAGCAGATCGAAGATATAGCTGATTTGGCTTTCACGTGCTTATGATGAAGCAAATCTAAGATGATTTGTCATATCTATATTGTCAGAGAACAAATCGAAGTCTGGCATTTCCACTTTGATGGAAAACAGACACATAGCAGATCTCACCTTCAGATGTTTACGCTGAAGCAGATCCAAGATGACAGATCTTATCTCTCTGTATTTGGCGGGGAGCAGATCGAAGATATAGCTGATTTGACTTTCACGTGTTTATGATGAAGCAAATCTAAGATGATTTGTCATCTCTGTATTGTCAGAGAGCAAATCGAAGAAGCAGATTTGGCGTCTCTGTGATCGGCGGAGAGCAGATCAAAGATATCGATATTATATTCAAGAAGATTGAAGACTATGATTTGATAGGACCAGTCAAATTTGGTCTTTCTAAATCTTTGCTCGATTCCCGTTATACAGCAATGAGCAAAGAGGGGCAAACATTAGTAGCCCCAAATTTGACCGGTCAGAAACTGATAAATAATAAATAAATACTTATTTAACAGTCCACAGTCCATTTATAATAGCCCGTAGGCCCAAAACCAAACACTATAGCCTAACTACCCTATACCCATTACACCCCACTTATCCCAGGACAAAAGTGGCCCAACTGGCCCAACTTGTTACGCTAAGGCATGAAACCCTAGGGTTTCTGCCGTTCTCCTCGCGCCGCAAATAGAAGGTTCCAGAAGCCAAGCCTCATGACCCTTCGGTTTCTGCCGTTCTAGCTACCCCTATCAAGGCCACGATTCCAGGCTCCGAGTCACGCCGAGATCAACGCCACCAGTAGACCATCGTCAAGCCTTTGCCACCGCCGGATTTCTTGCAAATACCTGCAAGACAAGACAAAGGACACGAAGCAGAAAAGGAAACACAGCAGATACATAGAGCAAGAAAAAGGAAACTAAAAAGAATCTCAGCAGATCACGGTCAAAGATACAGTGGACAAGAAATGGAAAGAAATCTTTGATTTCTTTCCAGTTTATGTAATAAACAGTGGCTATAAAAGCCCGAAAGAAAAACAATGTAAAGGACCCTTTTTTGACAGAAAAAAGAAATATACTTACACAGATTTATTCAAGAAAAATACCAACAGTCTCTCAAAAGGTGATTTGATCGCATATTTTGTGCTTTATTTTGAATATATATGAAATGTTGTAACATATACGAGAGGGGTCTAAAGTAAAGGAGGTTACCTGTGGAAGGACGAAGGTTTTAAACCTTCTGGACCACCATGACAATGCGCGTGAGGCGTGGCGAATAAGGCCCAGTGGCTGGAGACCAAAACTGGAGACTCCTCCTATCCTCTCTGCAGAGAGTTTCAAATGTTTTTTTTTTTACAAACAGTGCAAAATGATTTCTGGGGCTGAATTTTTGGCTTATATAGCCTCTTTGAAACGACATTGTTTCGGCTTAACTTAATAAACTCAAAACGGTGTCGTATCAAACATCAGGATCCGCGCGTTGACCCGATTACCCGGGGAGGATCCGCGCATTTTTTAGAATTGGGTTAATTTCCCAATCAGTCCTTATATCATTTTTATTTCATAATTACGTATTATTTTATTTTTTAATTTGGCCCTAATATTTTACAATTGTTTCAATTTAGTCTCGACAGTTGTTAAATTACATTTTGGAAAACGCTGCCGTTTTGAGGAATAGGGCAATTTGCCCAATGAGTCCCTCTTGTTTTACACACGTTTTAATTAGGGCCTTAATTCACTGTTATTTCTTTTAAATTTGCCCTGTGATTTTATTGAACTTCAAATTTAACCCTATATGTTTATTATATTTTGTTTTATTTTCATATTATATATTATAAAATTATTTTATTATATATTATTTATATTATTATTATTTATTATATATTATTTTTCACAAGTTATTATTTTACATCATTATTTATATATTACTATATTATATGTTTATTATATATTATATATTATTTTTATATATATGCTTTCATATTATATATTATAATTATTTTATATATTATTAAGTCATTTTTATATTATTATACATTTTTATCTATATATTATTATCATTAAAGGTTTTAAACTTGTATTATATATTTATTTATATGTTAATAATTATTTTTATTTATATTCTATTATTACACATTTTGAAGATATCATAATATTATAATACATAGATTTCATCATTAATTATTCATTTTAAACTTATATTTATATACATATATTATATAATTATTTTCATTATAAATATAAATTCTTTTGCATATTTTATATTCTATACATTATTTTACTAAAACAATATCTTTTGTATTTTATTTAAAATTATTATGCTTATAAATACATTTTTCTTATATATTATATTTTAAATTTATTATTAGATATCACATTTTATTATTTGTTTATATTATATATATATATATAAATATATATATTTTAAAAAAACTTTTGTTTTTATTATTATACAATATTTATTTTTACTTTAGTATTAATGTATTATTGTTATGTTATATGTTATATCTTAGACTTTTATATTTTATTTTCAAATAAATATTTTTTATATGTACATTGATATATTGTATATCACGCATCATTTATATGATTAAATATATGTTGAATTATATGTTTAGGGATTTTTACCTATTTCTTCTTTAATGTATATTCCGTTTTATGTATATTTTTCTTATTTAAAAATTGTCATGTTTTATATATGTTGATTAGTGTATGATATTTATGCCATTATGCTCTTACTTTCCTATCATGGTAACATGTTATCTCGTATGTTATATCAATATGCTCTTTCATGCATCGATTTGTTTTAAAAAACACGACTTCAAATTTTTCAAAAAAAAATAAAAAGGCAATGCTCGGTGTTTGGAAGCTTCGCGAAAAGTAGTACCCTAACTTATTGGGTTGCGACTTTTCTCGTTGAGTTCGAATAATCAAGTATCCTTCTAAGTTTTAAAGGTGTTCCAAATGCAAGCCGCTATCTTGGAATTTCAAAGCAATATGTCCCAACTTATTGGATATAGCGTTTTGTGGTTTCAAGATAGGAATTTCCAAAAATGTTAACTTAATGTCAATACTTTGATACGAGTGAACCCCAATTTTCAAAATTAAAATATTTTAAAGAGGATTACATCTTAAAATTTTTGAATTTCCGACATTAAAGACACTTGATAATCAATTAGGTACCAATTTTTGGGCGTTATGAGGGTGTTAACCCTTCCTCAAACGTAACCGACTCCCAAACCCGTTCTTTTATTTCGTAGACCAAAACTAATGATTTTAAAACAAAATGTTTTAAAGGTGATCCAATCACACCTAAAAAGATTGGTGGCGACTCCCGTTTTTGTTTTTAGAGTCGATTCTCATTTTCCAAAACTCGATTTAAAAATGGTTTCGACAAAAAATTCTTTAAAATACCAAAAACTTGTAAATTTCTTTCATAAAAGTCTAAAATTTTCTAAAAGACTCTAAAATACACAATGGTCTATAAAAAATTTCACATAAATACATTTTATTCTAAAGATAATTATTTGATATATAGATAATAGAATTTTTTTTAACTCCACTGTTGAGATTTAAACAAATATAGTAATAATATTTATTATTTTTTATAAGGTTTATATATTGCTGTAATTCCATTTTTTTTTTACTTTCTTGCATTTAAATCGATTGCCTTTTTTTTTCTTTCTTTTTGTTGATGTATAATATATGTTTATCAAATTTAAATTTATCAAATTATCACTGCTGGCATGACATTTCTATAGATAAATAATTTTTTTAAAGTTATCATTATAATTTAAATTATTGAAGAGATAATAGTTAACTTTTAATATAATTGCTAAGTTTCCATAACAAATTCAATAGTAAAAGAAAGCATCTTTTAGTTTATATATAATTGTAAAAGAGGTAATATATAAATTTTATATAATTTTTTTTTCTAAATTAAAAAGTTTTTCTAACCCATGCCTCTCTTGAAAAAAAATGGTGCTATATCAAATAATAATCCAAGTAAACATTCCCTTTGCTTTTTCACTTTACCTTTATAACGATGAAGCTTCTTCTTCTTCTTCTTCTTCTTCTTCTTCTTCTTCTTCTTCTTCTTCTTTTCTTCTTCTTCTTCTTCTTCTTCTTCTTCTTCTTCTTCTTCTTCACATATGACATGCCTAAGAACTTTATCTAATTGTGTAGTTGGGTCATTCTTTAACTATTAGCCTTTTCAATAAAATAGTAATGATTTCTTTTCATGATATCAAGGTGGGCTTCCTCGTTCACACCACAGGGCGCCATTTTCTTTAAACTTTTTGCTATCAAATGTTGGTAAAACAACCAAGAAACAATGCTCAAATAAGAGTAAATGACAGAATAGAAAATGCAGTGTTTAAATAATGCTAGTGGTAACTAAAAAAAGCTAAAAATTAGGAACACTAACCCATGATCAGATTTGGTGCCAGATAAAACTAACAACTAAACAACCAAATCAGAATAAGATTTTCTTAATATCCACAAACTAATAAAGATAAAAACATATACTAATTATAGTAGTAAATAACATTTTGAATCATTATTTTTTCAACACTTCCCCCTTGATTCAAAATCACATACTCCAAGCTCTTATCTGAAAAAATGATGATTGGCCTGAGAAAGAGACTTTGTAAATACATCAGCCATCTGTTCATTTGTGCTACAAAATTTCAGTGCTATCTGTTGATCACCTACAAGCTTCCGAATAAAATGATGATGCACATCAATGTGCTTAGTCCTTCCATGAAAAGCGGGATTCTTTGTCATTGCAATTGTGGATCAATTGTCACAAAAGATTTCAGTTGCTTCTTTTTGCTCAAGACTAAAATCACTAAGAAGTTTTCTTAGCCATAAAGCTTGTCGTGCCATTACTATTGCTGTTTTATATTCCGCTTCAGATGATGATAAAACTATTGTTTCTTGCTTCTTTGAACTCTATGTTACTGCTCCGGAACCAAAGCTAAAAACATTGCCAGAAGTGTTTTTTTGATAATCTAAATAACCTGCCCAATCACTGTCAGTGAAACCAATTAATTTGAAATTTGATACTTTGCAGTACCAAATACCAAAATTTACAGTTCCTGCAACATAACGAATGATTCTTTTTGCTACTCCAAAGTGTTGTTTTATAGGACTTTGCATAAATCTGGACACAATATTAACACAAAAAGCAACATCAGGCCTGGTGTGTGAAAGATAATTCAAACCACCAGTTAAACTTCTGAACAATGTTGCAACATGCCCAAATCTATCATCTCAAATTTTGTCACCATACATGACTTCAAATCATCAATTAACAACTTTGAGGAACCCAGATAAATCATATCATTGACATAAAGACAGAGCACCAAAAAATCCTCATTACCTCTCTTCTTCAAATAAAGAGTTGGCTCATTTTTTGCTTCTAGTGAACCCATTGTTCTAAAAGAATCAATCAATCTTGTTGTACCAGGCACGTGGAGCTTGCTTCAACCCGTAAAAAGCTTTTTTTAATCTATAAACCTTATTTTCATTGCCACAGACTACAAAACCTGGTGGTTGTGACACATAAACCTCCTCCACAAGATCACTATTAAAAAAGGTAGATTTTACATCAAATTGATACACAAATAATTACAATTGAGCAGCCAATGCTAAAACAACTCTTACAGTTTCAAAACGAGCAACAGGAGAATATGATTCTTCGAAATCAATACCTTGTTGTTGTGAGTAACCTTTTGCCACAAGCCGAACTTTATGCTTTTGGTGCTTCCATCTACATTATACTTTGTTCGGAATACCCACTTTAGTCCTACAACATT
The DNA here is from genome assembly GCA_025698465.1 of Gossypium longicalyx. Taxonomy (NCBI): domain Eukaryota; kingdom Viridiplantae; phylum Streptophyta; class Magnoliopsida; order Malvales; family Malvaceae; genus Gossypium; species Gossypium longicalyx. The sequence goes on from CM047004.1 coordinate 5,407,907, forward strand.
CTTGCCTTCAGAAACATCAACCAAATCCCATGTTGAATTTCTTTTAATGGCATGCATCTCCTCCTTCATAGCAATCTGCCATTCAAGTTGTTTTGTAGCTTCTTCAAAAGAATTGGGTCACTGACCAACAAGGCGAAGTCACATGACGCATTAATTTCTCTAAGAGACCTAAACCTTCTTGGTGGTGTTTCGCTTTCGCTACTATTTTTGGAGGCATAGGTTGCTATAGAATCAAAACTAGAACTTCTAGTAACATTAGGAGAGGAAGGAGCTAAATTTGTGGGTGATAAAGGAACTGAATTTGCAAGCTGTTCAACTTCAAAATCTGCTAGTGCTAGAATTTCGTTCATCATGCCTCCCTTGTTACAATTTAGATTTACATTTATCTCTTCATTAAATACAACATCCCTGCTAATTATCACTTTGCCACTTATAGGATTATATAAACGATATGCTTTAGATTGAGAACTATAGCCAATGAAAATGAATTTTTTGGATTTTTCATCAAGTTTAGATCGAGAAGTAACTAAAACATATGTTATACAACCAAAGACTTTTAAGTGGCATACCCAAGGTTTCTTACCCATCCAAGCTTCAGAAGGTGTCTGATTAAGAATAACCCTTGTTGGTGAGATGTTCAAAAGGTACACTACTGTTGCTATTGCTTCTCCCCAAAATTGATCTGGGAGTTTTTTCGCTTTCAACAAGCTTCTGGCCATTTCTACAACAGTACAATTTTTTCGTTCCACAACTCCATTCTGTTTTAGTGTGTATGTTGCTGTAAGTTCCCTGTGAATCTCATTCACATCACAAAAAACATTGAAATCATTAGATAAAAATTCACTACTACGATCACTTTGAAGTGATTTTACGCTTCTCCCACTTTGTTTCTCCACCAACGCCTTAAATTTCTTAAAATTCTCAAAGGTTTCAAACTTGAATTTCAAAAAATACACCCAACTTATGTGGCTATAGTCTTCTATAAACAATAAAAAATAGTGATTGCCACCAAGTAACTCTGTTTTCATAGGTCCACATAAGTCAATATGCACAAGTTCAAGATAATTAGGTGCCCTCCAAGATTTTCCAATGGGAAATGACTTTCTATTCTGTTTCCCATAAATACACTCTTCACAAAAATCAAGTTCACCAATGTTTGGTAAGCCAAGAACCATTACCTTTTTTTTAAGAAGTTTCAAGCCATTCAAATGCAAATGTCCATAACATAAATTCCACAAATTAGCCTCATTATCCCTCCTCGCAAGTAAGGCTTTATTCACTACATTTGAGACATCAATAGGAAACATCATATTTTGAGTCATATGGACGGTCTCTATGATATGACCAGATTTTTATATCACAAATAGCATATGAATAACCATCAAACATAATAGAATACCCACTAGTCATTAACTATCCAATGCTTAATAAGTTATGAGCTAAACTAGGCACAAATTGCACATTAAAAAGAAGTTTGACATCACCTTGCACGGTTTTAATGGCAATTGTACCTTTTCCTTCAACTTTCATCTACTTGATGTCTCCAATTCGGACTTCACTTTTCTGTGATTCGTCAAGCTCTTTGAATAATGATTTATTTCCAGAAATATGATTAGAGCAACCACTGCCTAAAAACCATACATTGTTTCTATTGTTGTCATATTGAATTGGAGAACGGACCATGAACAATGAGGTTTCCTCTTCTACATTCTCTGTAAAATGATACTGCTTCTGTTCTTCTCTTTGTTTGGCCTAACAATCAGCTTCTTTGTGTCTCATTTTGCTACAGTATTTGTACTGAATTGAACTTTTATAAGGTTTACTATACTGGCCTCTACCTCTGCCACCACCACAACTACGTCCATGAAAGTCATGCCTGCCTTTAGAGGATTCTTCCTTCACTTGAAAAGCTTTTTCCTTAGAATTTTCATAAGACTTGTTATGTCTAGCTTCATGGGCTATCAAATAACTCATCAATTTATCATAAGTATAAGTGGACAAGTCCTTCGTTTCTTCAATTTCAGCAACAACATGATCAAACTTTGATGTTAAGCTTCTTAACACCTTGCTCACAACAATTTCATTACTCAAAATTTTAGTATAAGATCGTATTAGATTAACAATCCCAAATACTCTAGACAAGAGTTCTTGCACTGATTCTTTGTCTTTCATAATTAAAGTCTCAAAATCACGACGAAGAGTTTGTAATTTTACAGTTATTAACTTCTTGTCGCCCAAATATTCTTGCTTCAAAATCTCCCCTGCTTGTTTAGCGGTGTCTATTGTTGAAATTTGAGAAAATATGTCATCCTCAAGTGTTGACTGGATAAGCATTAGTGCTTTTCATACCCATGTTCCACCAAGTCGCATAGTTCTTGAAACTTGAATATTGTTTTCATCTTGAGACTCCAAAGATGATATTTTTTTCCCTTTGAAAATTGGGATTAGCAGTTGTGCTGCTGGGTTGGTTCCACTATTCACCATGAATCACTCAATTTAGGATCGAAACTTGATTTACTGATACCACAAATGTTGGTAAAACAACCAAGAAAGAATGCTCAGAGAAGAGTAAATGACAAAATAGAAAATACATTGTTTATTTCTCAATGAAAAAGAACAGAGTAAATGGTTTAAATAATGCTAGTGGTAACTAAAAAAAGCTAAAAATTAGGAACACTAACCCATGATCAGACTTGGTGCCAGATAAAACTAACAACTAAACAACCAAATTAGAATAAAATTTTCTTAGTACCCACTAACTGATAAAGATAAAAACATATACTAATTATAGTAGTAAATAACATTTTGAATCATTATTTTTTCAACATCAATGGCATAATCCAATTAGTACTAAATGATTAAAAACTAAAATCTATGGAAGGAGCAATTCTTTTAACCTTCACCACTACCAATAATATATACTTAATTTGCCTGCCTATTCTTACTTTATATTATTTCCTTATCGACTGCTTTGACGGACCATACCGGTCTTTATAAACAGTTCTCCTTGCAATTTTGTCTCCTACTGTCAGTCGGTCCCTTCCTCACAGTTGCTATTACAGGAAATGGTAGTGAAATTGTATAGATTAATCTAAAGTGATGGAAATATTTTGAGTCCGCGTTGATGAGGTAGAGTTTTTTGAACTCTTGGTGATTAATTTAACTTTTTTTGAAAGATTAATGATAAAATTTAATTTAAAAAAATTAAATTCACCATATTTAGCTGATTAATACTCTCTCTATATATATAAATAATATATATAAATACTAACTCTAAAATTAAAAAATAGTGTTTTGGTCGGTTGGGTCTTAGTTCAACTAGCATTAGTATTGTTGCAAATGTAAGAGGACGTGGGTTTGATTGACATCCTCCTATTTAAAAGGATGGTTAAAATTCTTGTCACAACCATTTAACAAAATATTTGTAGACAACCTCTTTACCTAAGCCTAACTCGACCCAAAATATGTACTTCCCATTTTATCCCATCTAATTTTTTTTATTTAATTTTAGATTGGGCTTGTACTAATAAGATAAAAGCAAAATACATAGCAAGACCAAAAGAAACAGAAAGATAATTACCTAAATAAACGACCCAAAAAATTGAAAATGGCCCAAATAAAAAATAAAAAAATATCTAGATATTACTGTAGAATAGTCTAGAACGATAATTAATGCGCCGAGCAAATACCCAATTAGAATCGCTGAAATCTGTTGTATCATCTGTTCATCATTTCACTGTTCTTGTTTGACGATCTCAATACTCAGGAAAACCTTTTCTTTCAAAAAATTATCTTTTCTTTGAAGCTTTCCTCTCTTTTTACCTTCATCTCCTAAACATTTCTCAATCTGGTTCATGCACCCAGTCGATCTTCTTTTGATTTTTGGCATACTCAGGGACATCCATTTCCAAGTACACATCCTTCTTTCTTTTTAAAGTTTTTGTTGCGAGTGTAAGAGCTAGGACGTTTGCAAATCTCAGTATATGTTTGAACATGAAATTACTAGATCCATTTATTCTCTGTTGAATATCATATATATATGCTCCTATCAGTGACCGATCTTGACTCTTGGTTTTACATTACTTGATTATTGCAAGGGATTCTCCTTCGATGATGATTGTTGGCCATTTCTTTTCAATCCCTATTTGGACTGCTTTCCAGCATGCAATTGCTTCAGTAGCAAAGGCAGAGGTAATCTGTTGATGGATTTTTGAGCAAGATAAAAGAGAGTGGCACCATAGATTCTAGGGTTGTTTTTCGACCTTCTGATCGACTATCTCTGAATGCGTATGCCGACGTAAACTGGGGATTAGATTTTGACGATTGCTGATCCACTTCAGGGTATTGTGTTTATTTTGGATCCATTCCCGTCTCATGGGGGGTCTAAAGCGACAAGTGGTCTTCGTGTCTCACGATCGAGGCGAGTACAAAGAGTCTTTCCATGGCCACTGGTGAGGTTACCTGGTTGCTTTCACTACTTCATGAACTACAGCTTAAGTCAACTGATACTCTTAACGCTTGGTGTGATAGCTTAGGTGCAGTCGCTATTGCGGCTAATCCTGTATTACATTTTAATTAAGTTCGAGCACATTGAGCTGGACCTGTTCTTTGTACGTGAGAAAGTAGTGAATGGGTCAATTATTGTTGGTGAGGTTCTGGCTTGTGACCAAGTTGCTGATATTTTCATCAAGCCACTGTCGGTGACATTTTTTTCTCGATTTTAAACTCTTCACCGGGTCTTACCCGTCGAAAAGCTGGGTGAATGTTAAGGATCACTTAGCTAGGCTATTAGCCAATTCATGAGCTGTTAATACAGCTAAGAGTAGTTAGGAGCAGTTGGTAAAAATGCCTATAAAAACAGATTACTAATCTTAATGTGGTCAAGCTAGTTTTCAAGATTCAACAATAGAAATCAATCTCAGATTACAGGTTTCTTCATCTTCTCTATCAATTTCTTCTTCTTTAGTCATCTATTTCAGTTATATTACCTAGTTTCTAATACCACGAAAGTAAATAAAAACATAAACTTAAACTTTCATTATTCCGGAACTCACATATTTCAGCAACTATCGCTCAGCTTATATACGAACTGAGAGAAACTGTTTGCTAGTGTCAGCCATACAAGGTGTTAGAATTAAATGACCCGAATCCTTATTTAAATAAAATATAGTGGTAAAATAAAATAAAAGAAGAATCCATATAGAATTGCACTTCTTTTATTTTATTTTAGAATAAAGTTTTTTAAACCTTATTAAATTCCATCTATTTGATATTGATTAGAATAAGGTGTTTCAGTCTTACTAGAATATGGCTTTACAAGCCTATAAATAGACATAGTCTATTTTTCTTGTATTAATTTTTGAATTCAACATAGTGAATTTTCTTCTCCACTGCTCGTGGTTTTTTCCCGAAAGGGTTTCCACGTAAAAATTTGTGCGTGTTCTTTATTTTACTTTATTCTATTTTTTTATTTTTCACAAATTGGTATCCGAGCTTTCGGGTTATTCATCTCGATCATAGTAATGACGCTTTGAAGTATGAAATTTCGCTGTTGGATCGCAACACTAGATTTGCGTTATGGCAAATTAAGATACAAGCAGATCTTGCGCAGATGGATCTGGAGGATACCTTACTAGGGATAGATAAGATGCCTTCGGCTTTAACAGATGAAGAGAAGAAGCATAAGGATCGAAAGGCGTTAACACAATTACATCTGCATTTGTCCAACGAAATTTTGCAGGATGTAATGAAAGAGAAGACCGCCGCTGCATTATGGAAGAGGCTAGAACAAATATGTATGTCAAAAAATCTAACAAGCAAGTTGCATATGAAACAGCGTCTTTATGCTTATCGTTTGGAGAAATGTGCATCTGTACACGAACACTTAACAGTGTTTAAAGAAATTCTCTCAAAATTGGAGGCCATGGAGGTTCAGTATGGTAAGGAAGATCTAGGGTTGATTCTACTTTGTTCGTTACCCTCATCTTATTCAACCTTTAGAGACACGATTTTATATAGTCGCGACTCTCTCACAGTTGATGAGGTTTATGATTCTTTGACCTCGTATGATAAGATGAAGCATCTTGTGGTTAAACCCAACTCTCAAGGAGAGAGTCTCATTGCTCGTGGGAGACAAGATCAGAATGCTGATAATGATCGTGAAAGGACACATGAACTGAATCCTCGCAGTAAATCTAAGGGTAGATCGAAGTCTTCAAATAGAGGTAAAACTTGTAACTTTTGCAAGAAGAAAGGGCACATTAAATCTGAGTGTTATAAGCTACAGAACAAGATTAAAAGGGAGGTTGCGTATCAAAAAGGAAAATAACCAGAAAATTTTGGTGAAGCTGATGTTGTAGAAAACTACAGCGATGGTGAACTTCTAGTCGCTTTTGTCAATGATTCTAAAGTAAGCGAAGAGTGGATACTTGATTCAGGCTGCACCTTCCACATGAGTCCCAATTGGGATTGGTTTACAACTTACGAAACAATGTCTGAAGGTGTTGTTTTGATGGGAAATAATGCTTCGTGTAAAATCACAAGTGTTGGAACAATTAAAGTTATGATGTTTGATAGAGTTGTCAGAACACTTAGTGACGTGCGGCATGTTCCAGAATTGAAGAGAAATTTAATTTCATTGAGTACTCTTGATTTAAAAGGGTACAGATACATAGCTGAAAGTGGGGTTTTAAAAATTTCCAAAGGTTCCCTTGTTGTGATGAAAGGGCAAAGAAAGAATGCCAAGTTATATGTTTTATAGGGTTCTACTGTTACTGGTGATGCAGCTGTCACTTTCTCTTCCTTTTCAGATGATGATATTACTAAACTTTGGCATATCGCTTAGGGCATATTAGTGAGAATGACATGGTAGAATTGAGCAAAAGAGGACTTCTTGATGGGCAAGGAATTTGCAAACTAAATTTCTGTGAGCATTGTGTTTTTGGGAAGCAAAAGAGAGTTCAATTCACCAGAGAAATCCATAACACGAAGGAAATTTTGAAGTATATTCATTCTGATATGTGGGGCCATCTAGAGTGCCTTCGAGAGGTGGAGCTAATTATATGCTAACCTTTATTGATGATTTTTCCAGAAAAGTTTGGGCGTTCTTCCTGAAGTAGAAAAGCGATGTGTTTCTGCATTTAAGTCTTGGAAGATTATGATTGAAAAATAGACGGGAAAACAAATAAAATACCTCCGCACAGACAATGGCTTAGAGTTCTGTTCTGATGAGTTTAATAGATTGTGCAAGTCAGAAGGGATTGTGAGACACTTGACAGTTCGCCATACTCCACAGCAAAATGGCGTTGCAGAATGAATGAATAGAATGATCATAGAGAAGGTTCGATGTATGTTGCCAAATGCCAACTTACCAAAGTCGTTTTGGGCAGAAGCAGCCTCTATTGCATGTTTTTTGAAAAACCAATCTCCATCCGTTGTCATTGAGAAAAAGACTCCACAAGAGGTATGGTCTAATAATCCTGCTAATTATTATGATTTAAATATTTTTGGGTGTCCTGTGTATGCTCATGTTGATAATGGAAAATTGGAACCGAGATCTATTAAATGTGTTTTTCTTGGTTATAAAGCTAGTGTAAAAGGGTATAAGTTATAGTGTCCTGAAAATAGAAAAGTTGTGATTAGCAGAGATGTTGTTTTTGATGAAACTGCTATGCTACCTAACTTATCTCTTAAAGACTCTTCCAATAAAGAAAATCAAAAGCAGGTGGAGCATCAAATCAATACAGAGTCGACTCCTCAAGCCAATACAAAAATTAAGAATAGAGTTGCTTCTTCACCACAATATTCTATTGCCAAAAATAGAACTAGAAGAGAAATTAAACCTCCAAAGAAGTATGCCGAGGCTGATCTAATTGCTTATGCTTTAAATATGGTTGAATATATAGATGCAAACAAAGAGCCATCTAATTATTCTGAGGTAGTTAGCTGTGAAGACTCAGAAAAGTGGATGTTTGTTATGCAAGAGGAGATGGAATCACTTCACAAAAACAGAATATAGGATCTTGTAAAACTTCCTAAAGGTAAAAAGGTTGTTTGTTGTAAATGGGTATTTAAAAAGAAAGAAGGGACTCCAGGAGTTGAAGAACTCAGATATAAAGTAAGGCTTGTTGCAAAGGATTACAGTCAAATTCCAAGAGTAGACTTCACAGATGTGTTCTCCCCAGTTGTGAAGCATAGTTCGATTCGAGCTTTGCTTGGTATTGTGGCCATGCATGATTTGGAGCTTGAGCAGTTAGATGTAAAAACTGCATTTTTGCATGGAGAACTTGAGGAGGACATTTACATGTAAAACTAGAGGGTTTTACAGTATTAGAAAAAGAGAACTATGTTTGCTTGCTGAAAAAGTCCCTTTACGGTTTGAAACAGTCACCAAGACAGTGGTACAAGAGGTTTGATTCATTTATGACTTCTCATAATTTCAAAAGAAGTAGTTTTGATAGCTGTGTTTACTTTAAGAAAAATAGTGATGGTTCTTTTGTGTATCTACTCCTTTATGTTGATGACATGTTGATAGCAGCAAAAGATAAAGGAGAGATAAGAAAGGTCAAAGCCCAACTAAGGGAAGAATTTGAGATGAAAGATTTGGGACTAACAAAGAAAATACTTGGTATGAAGATTTTCAGAGATAGAAAAGCAAGTAAATTGTACCTAACTCAGAAGGGGTACATTGAGAAAGTTCTTTGCAAGTTAAATATGTAGAGTGCTAAGCCTGTTAGTACTCCTTTAGCAACCCATTTCAGACTTTCATCGGCTTTGTCTCCATAATCAGATGATGAGATTGAGTACATGTCACATGTTCCATACTCTAGTGCAGTGGGATCTCTCATGTATGCTATGGTTTGTTCACGTCCAGATTTATCATATCTGATCGGTCTGATTAGCGAGATATATGACGAATCCCGGTAAAGAACACTGGAAAGCAGTTCAGTGGATTTTAAGATACTTACGAGGTACTACTAATGTTTGCTTACAGTTTGGAAGAACTGAAGATGGAGTTATTGGGTATGTTGGTGCTGATTTTGCTGGAGACCTTGATAGAAGAAGATCTCTCACAAGTTATGTCTTTATGGTCGGAGGTTACGCAATCAGTTGGAAAGCCACTTTGCAAACTACAGTCGCTTTGTCTACCACTGAAGCTGAGTACATGGCGATTACTGAGGCTTGTAAAGAAGCTATTTAGTTGAAGGGACTCTTTAGTGAACTTAATGAAGACCTTCAAATCAGCACAGTATTTTATGACAGTCAGAGTGACATCTTTCTTACAAAATATCAAATGTTTCATGAGAGAACAAAACACATTGATATTCGGTATCATTTTGTTTGTGATATTATTGCTCGTGGTGATATTGTTGTGAGCAAAATTAGTTCTCATGAAAATCCTGCAGATATGATGACTAAGTCACTTCCTATAACCAAGTTTGAGCATTGCTTAAACTTGGTTGGTGTTCATTGTTGAAGTTAAACCCCTAAGGGGTTTTATGGAAGAGGTGGAGAACTTGTTCGTTGAGAGTTCACGATGAAGAACTTGTTCATTGAGAATTCGTGTCAAGGTGGAGATTGTTAGAATTAAATGACCCGAATCCTTATTTAAATAAAATACAGTGGTAAAATAAAATAAAAGAAGAATCCATATAGAATTACACTTCTTTTATCTTATTTTTGAATAAAGTTTTTAAAACCTTATTAAATTTCATCTATTTGATATTGATTAGAGTAAGGTGTTTCAGTCTTACTAGAATATGGCTTTACAAGCCTATAAATAGACATAGTCTATTCCTCTTGTATTAATTTTTGAATTCGACATAGTGAATTTTCTTCTCCTCTGCCCGTGATTTTTTCCCAAAAGGGTTTCCACGTAAAAATCTGTGTGTGTTCTTTATTTTACTTTATTCTATTTTTTTTTTCACACAAGGCATGCACACATGCATACATACGCAACAACCCTAACAGCCTTTATCTTATAAAAACTTGAGAAATAAAAGTTCATATATCATAAATGAAAAAAACTAAATTTATTGAATTTATTCTTCAAGTTATTTTAAATTAAAATTGAATTTGCATATGAAATAATAATCAAATTGTAATCACTCCCTTAGCTGTTTCACTTTACCTTTATAACGATGAAAGTTCTTCTCCCCCCCCCCAATTTCCTCAAATTTATTCACTTAATCGGATCTCTCTCACTGTTTTGCCGATTGTGGATCGGAACCTCATCGGTCCAATCCAACGTAGAATTGTTATCTAGTGACAACTTGGTCTTTCTTTCGATTTTATTTTGTTTTTGCTGGTTTATTTTAAGGCTTGAAATAAACTCAACATCATTAAAAGAAGATAGAATTTTTTCGCCCACGTTTTATATTAGGTTGATTATTTGATTGTGTAAAATTATAAAATAAAAAATTAAATATTGTTGAAATATACTTTAACTCCTTATACACTTTTGTATATTTGAAATTTAATTAGTCATCTACTTTTATTTTTAGGATTTAATCTTTCTATTTTTCGAATTTAAAAATTCAAGTTTAATTGTTAGCATCATAAACATTCTTTCTATTAAATTCTTTAGTGTGAAGTTCAATATTTTAATCGATTAACATCAATATTGTTACCAATGCAAGTCCTCCTATTTAGATTTAAAGGTAGAACATACAATTCTCGTATGGTCCCAAGCCATAGAAATCTTAAACAAAAAGAAGAAAAGAAAAAGTACTAGCACTTTTTTTTTTTTTAATTTATGCCCAATCCAAAGAATTGGCACTTAGAGGTAAAGTTTCTTCAATGGTCCCATCTGACCTTAAGACGCTATACTAGTCTTAGTTAAACACGACAATCAATAATCAATATGTTGGTATTATATTAATATATTTTTATATCATAAATATTTGAAAGTATAATATATAATATAGATTTTAATTTATCAATAATTTAAGTTATTTATCGATTGAATTTTAATTTAGTTAGTATTGATATTACTATTAGTGTAAAGAAACATAAATTTGAGGTATTGTATAAAAAATTTTGTTAATTAAATTTTGTTTGTGTTTGTGTTTTTTTAAAGCTAAAAATAAAATCAATACTCTTAAAATAAGATATTGTATGTTAAAATAATTTAATCATTACTTTTAATTATCAAAATATTTTAAATTTTAATATATTAGAATGATGTTTTAGTCTATCACATTTAAGCATTTAACAGATTTGCCACTCCATATTTATATAGATTATATATATATATATATATATATATATATATAACAACTCTAAAACTTAAAGATAAACTTCTTTTATCAATGGAATGAAATGGTACATTCACCAAACTTGATTTTATTTATAGATGACCATCACATCACTAAGCTAACCAAACATAAAAACCATGCAGCCAATCACAACGACTAGTAGGAGGAAGAAGAATTTTGGTTTGGTAATGTCTACCCTAGTGCAAACATAAAATATTGTCTGGTATGAGAAGAAAACATTGCAAAAAGAGGCTACAACATATAATAAGTGTGCGTTTTCATTGGAAAACTCATGAATATCCCCATGACCATGCGGAAACATTAAATAAATTCATGTAAGATCTCCTAAAGAAGGAAAGTGTTAGGAGTGTTATAGTATCTAATATACATGTGATTAATGTGTAAGTAGCTTAGTGGTTAGGCAGACAATTACAAAGCTGGTATTTGTTATATTCTGTTAGCAGCAGTTTAGACTTCATTTTTCTATATAAGCTTGTATGGTGAACAGATTAAATCAGAGTTAATTTCTTTACCTTGGAAATATTTCTTCTTCTTTTTTATAGCTTTATCTTGTTGTTCTTCTAGTATTCTATCATGGTATCAGTCGCTCAGTGATTCTCGGGCATGGCTTCCACGCACTCTACTGACTCCGATTCTGTTGAGCCTCATGGCTTGGTGTTTCTTGGTGGTCGAGTGGTCACCTCCTTTCCTCGACATGAGGTTGTTAAATTGGATGAAGGCTCGTTCGTCCAATGGCAGCAGCAGGTCCTGCTTATTCTTCGTGGCTATGGTCTGTTTGGGCTGTTTGATGGCTCCCGCGCGTCTTATTCACTCCTCCGATGGAGGTCTTGTTGTTAATCCGGCTGTTTCGATCTTTGATCAGCAAGACAGTTTGCTTACCTCTTGGTTGTTATCCACGATCAGCTCTTCCTTCTTGTCCTCTTTAACGGATATTCACACTGCTTATGATGTCTGGATTGTGGCGAACAATTTGTTTGTGGCCGATTCAAGCACGAAGTAGTCCCAGTTGCGTCATGAACTGCACTCCCTTCGGAAAGGTAGCCTTTCTGTTCGAGCCTATGTAAATAAAATTACTAGTCTGTGTGCTCTACTTGCAGCGTCTAGAACTCAGATTTCGGAGGCCGAACGGACGGCGGTTCTTCTTGCTGGTCTCTCATCAGATTTTGATGCTATTGTTTCTTCCGCGTCTCTCTCCTCGGGACCATTGCCATTTCAATGCATCGTTGATGCTTTGGTTGAGTGCGAAGCTCGACATGGCCGGACTGCCCAAGAAGTTTTGATCGCTGCTAATATGGTGGAGAGGCCGCAACTTCCGTCGACGGATGCTCCGTTTCGTGGAGGAAGGCGTTCCTCCGTTCGTGGTCGTGGTCGTCTTTCTGTCCGTGGATCCAGTGTCAAATCTGCAGTCGTTATGGCCATCTCGCACAGAGGTGCTACTATAGGTACGATCGTGATGATCAATCCCTGATTGATGGCCCGTTGGCTCGACAGGGTGGTTTTGTGTCTGGCTTGTTTGGGAGAGATGATGACCGAATAAGAGAGAATGGCTTTGGTCAAAATTGGAGAATTATTGTCAAAATTGGAGGCCATCTGTTTGGCCAAATTATGGAATGGCCAATAGTGTCCCACATGGGCCACATGCAGGGACTCAGAATAATGGATCCAATCCATTTATTAAACATGGAAATAGGCAGCCTAGTAATGATTATCTAAATTCATATGATAATGGGTGTGGCTTTGGTGATATGGGTTTTCACTTGTGTAATGACTCCTTGGGCAATGCGCATGGTAAGATGATCTCTCGGTCACGTGGGCCTAGTGGGTTGGTTCGGTCCCGTACACATGATGATCGTTTTGTGCCTGAGCCTTCTGCTAATTGTGTTAATATTGATAGATCTTGGCAGACTGTTCATGAGGCCCTGTGGAGAACAAAACCACGTGCTCGTGTGTTTAGTGTTGCCTTGTCTCCATATGACTCATCCCAGTTTGTTGGGCTTCCCCCTAGGCTTTCTGAGTTGCACGCCTCGGATTATTCAGATGCTTCCGCATATGACTCCAATTTTAATTCTACTGACTCTTATGTCCCGTTACCGGTAGGAAGCACGTCCTGGTGCCCGGACTCGGGGGCTACTCATCACGTCTGCAAGAATGCTTCAAATTTACATGGTTCTACTCCTTATACAGGTACTTCTTCTCTCTTAATGGGTAATGGGGTCTCTACCAAAATATCATCCATTGGGAGTACAAATTTTCCTACAACGAAGTGGTTGCTACATCTCTCGAATGTGCTATGTGTTCCGAGTATTCGGAAAAAATTATTATATGTGTCTAAGTTTGCTACTGACAACAATGTGTTTTTTGAGTTTCACCCTTCGTTTTGTGTGATTAAGGACATTCAGACACAGGAAATCTTAATGCGGGGCCAAGTTCATGATGGGCTTTATCAATTCTCCGTAGGTTCGAGTGTTTTGTCTCCTCCAACTGTTAATAATACGGTTGTTCAATGTTCTTCTACAACTGATGTTTTTGGTTTATGGCATAAAAGGCTGGGACATCCTGCTCCTGATACTGTAAAAGTTGTTTTAGATAAATGTTGTATTACTGTAAATAAAAGTTAGCTTGATAATGTTTGTGTCTCCTGTCAAAAAGGGAAATCTCATAAGTTGCCTTTTTCTCGTTCTACTATTGAGTATGTTGATTTGTTTGAGTTGGTTGTTTCTGATTTGTGGGGCCCAGCTGTTGTTCCCTGTGAAGGAAATTTGTATTATGTTTCTTTAATTGACATGACTAGTCGATTTACCTGGATATATCTGATAAGTCGCAAATCTCAAGCTGTGGAGTGTTTTGGTCAATTTAAAAAAATGGTTCTCACTCAGTTCGGAAAGTGCATTAAGAAATTTCAAAGTGATTGGGGCGGTGAGTTTCGTGCTTTCTCATATGTTCTTGCTAGTCAGGGGATACTTCATCGTGTTTCCTGTCCTCACACATCTGAACAAAATGGTGTCACTGAACATAAGCACAGACATATGGTAGAGACTGGTATTACTCTTTTGGCTCAGGCTAATTTACCAATGAAGTATTGGGGCTATGCTTTTTGCAGTGCTGTTCATCTTATTAATCAGTTGCCCACTTCTGTGTTGAACGGACGATCCCCGTGTCAAAGCTTGTTTGATCGCGAACCGACTTATGATCATCTTAGAGTATTTGGTTGGTTTGTTAAACACAAGCTTGAGTTTCGGTCCCAACCATCTACGTTTCTGGGGTATAATGTACATCATAAAGATTATTTTTGTCTAACACTCGATGGTAAGGTTATTATTTCTAGGCATGTTGTGTTTGATGAAACTCAGTTTCTGTTTCCAGTCTCTTTTCCTATCAGTACTTCGATGTCTTCGAATAATACTACGTATGTTCCTGTAGTTCGATCGTTTCCCCCCAAGGACACTGGTGTGCCTTTTGCTCCTACACCTGGGGTTTCTCTAGGAAGTCATACTAGTGAACCTGATCTGAGTGGTTCTTCTGCTACGTGTGGTGCTTCTCGTCATAGTTCTATCAATTTGCTAGATGACTCAGAACCTATTGTCCGAGAGGAGGCTATCTCTACTCTAGTTCTTCCTGCTACACTTGTTCTTATTCCTCCTATTTTTACTACCAATACTTATGGTATGGTGACTCGATCTAAGGCTAGTATCTTCAAACCCAAAGCTTTGTGTGCAGACAATGTTGAGGTTGAGGTTGAGCCAAGTTCTGTTGAGGAGGCTCTTGCTCATCCAGACTGGCGGCTAGCTGTTCAAGCTGAGTATGATGCATTAATAGCTAACTCTACATGGGAGCTCTGTTCTCTCCCTCCTAGTTGGAAGGCGATTGGTTGCAAGTGGTTGTTTAAGATAAAGAAGAATCCTGATGGAACAATTAATCGTTGAAAGGCACGATTAGTAGCCAAGGGCTGTTCACAAGTGTCTGGATGTGATTTTAAAGAGACGTTTAGTCCAGTAGTCAAACATGCTACTATTCGAGTCATCCTCTCTGTTGTCGTAACCAAGGGTTGGTCACTCCGGAAAGTTGATGTAAATAATGCCTTTCTGAATGGTAATCTAACTGATGGCGTGTTTATGCAACAGCCTCCAAGTTTTGTGCAACATAGTTCTAGTGGTGAAAAGCTGGTGTGTCATCTGACTAAAGTGTTATATGGTTTACGGTAAGCTCCTCGTGCTTGGTTTGACAAATTATAACAGTTTTTTGTTTCTACTGGTTTTACGTTGTCAAAATCGGATGCCTCATTGTTTGTTCGGTCTTCCTCTGCTTCCACTCTATATGTGCTTGTCTATGTGAATGATATTGTTATTACTGGCAGTTCCTCCAATGAAATCAATTATTTTGTCCAGTAGCTAGGCAACAAGTTTGCTTTAAAGGACATGGGTGAGCTTCATTATTTTTTGGGGCTTGAGGTCAGTCAGTCTTCCTCTGGTAGTCTTCACTTGTGTCAGCGCAAATACATTCGGGAGCTTCTTGCACGGAGTTCTATGTCTACTGCCAAAAGTGTTCATACACCAATGGTCAGCTCTTCCATGTTGTCGAAGGATGAGGGTGAGTGTCTTGCTGATCCAACTGAATATCGTAGTCTTGCTAGTGCTCTTCAGTATATTGTGTTAACCCGGCCTGATATTGCATATGCCATTAATAGGGTGTGTCAATTTATGCATGCTCCCACTAATCTACACATGGTAGCATTAAAACGCATTCTTCGGTACTTACGTGGTACTCTTTCTTATGGCTTACTTTTTCGACGATCTGAGCAGCTATCATTGGTCGATTATGCCGATACAAATTGGGGGCTTGATTTTGATGATCGTCAGTCTACTACGAGATACTGTGTGTACTTTGGTCATACACCTATATCTTGGTGTTCTAAGAAACAACAAGTTGTTTCTCGCTCTACGGCGGAGGCTGAATATCGTAGTTTGGCTGCTGCCACTAGTGATGTTGCTTGGCTGGTTTCTCTCTTGACAGAGTTGAAACTACGTTCGGTTGATCCTCCGACAGTGTGGTGTGATAATTCTAGTGCAGTCGCTGTTGCCGCTAATCCAGTTCTGCACTTCAAGTTTAAACATGTTGAACTTGATCTATTTTTTGTCCGGGAAAAGGTGGCAGGTGGCGAATTAATCGTTGGCGAAGTTCTTGACTGTGACCAAGTGGCCGATATTCTCACTAAACCATTGTCTGTGTCAATTTTTACTTGGTTTCGTAATTCTCTTCGGGTCGTCCCACTTAAGGAAGTTGGATGAATGTTATAGTATCTAATATACATGTGATTAATGTGTAAGTAGCTTAGTGGTTAGGCAGACAGTTACAAAGCTGGTATTTGTTATTTTCTGTTAGCAACAGTTTACACTTCATTTTTCTATATAAGCTTTTATGATGAACAGATTAAATCAGAGTTAATTTCTTTACCTTGAAAATATTTCTTCTTCTTTTCTATAGCTTTATCTTGTTGTTCTTCTAGTATTCTATCAAGAAGAACCAAGGAAGAAAATAATGAATGAAATGGTAGGAGAAGTCTTTATTAAGAACAACTTTGCTACCTAAAAGGTGAGCGTGTTGCAAAACAAAAATGAGGAGTATTTAAATGTCCAATCATCTAGATCCAAAACGTCAATTGCGGAGGGATTTGGGTATGGGAGCGATGTGAAGTCGGTTTATGCAAAAACTTGTGGGAATTGAGAGGCTCATCTTGACTTAAAGAGACTTGGTATTTCATGGATGGACTGTGATTAGGCTTCTTTAGGGGGTTTAAAGAGGCTTCATAAGTGGTTGTTATAATTAGCACTGTCACTACTAGAAATGTGTTGCGCATCTCATGTGTCATACCCTTCTTTCCTCGACCTGTTCTTGTTGCCCATTTTTGAGACCGTGAAATCTTGTCCTTTAAAGATTTGATGTGGAATGAAGAGATGGATGTATTGGGAAGCAAAGAAGAGGAACCACTCAAACCTCCAGCTTTGCTTAGCATATCTATAATCTTA
This sequence comes from Gossypium longicalyx, assembly GCA_025698465.1. Taxonomy (NCBI): domain Eukaryota; kingdom Viridiplantae; phylum Streptophyta; class Magnoliopsida; order Malvales; family Malvaceae; genus Gossypium; species Gossypium longicalyx. The sequence goes on from CM047004.1 coordinate 5,425,206, forward strand.
TCCGCTTGCCTTTCATTCCAAGGGTATTGTGATTAGATATCTAGTGTTGTCAATCCCTCCAAATTTTTGGCATTGATTTGGTCTTGCTGTTGAAAAGTGCATGGTTTTGCAGCATTAAATTGCATGGGAGATTATTGACAAATTGCATGAAAATTAAATGGTAGCCATCAATTTTGACTAAAATGTCAAGAATAGGAGGTGCAGATTTTGCACCTAAAATTGACTTGAAATTTTGGCATGGGATAATTTTTTTTTTTGGCCATTGAGATAATGGGCTATTTATGGTTTGGTCCTTCAATTTCAACTATAAATAGGCCTTCTCATTTCTCATTTTAAATCATCCCAACTATTCTTTCTCACTTAGTTTTCCCTCTTCTCCCATTTGAGAATTCTTAAGGAATTCTATTTGTTTGTAACATTTTGGAGATAGTAAAGTTATCATCTGGTGTTAATGCCCGAGGACGTAGGTATAATTTACCGAACCTCGTTAAACTCTTGTGTTCTTTCTTGTCCTATTTTCTTTCAATATTTGAGGGTATAATAGTAGTATTTAATTGTACTATTAAATTACAATGGAAGTGATATTCTGACTAAGAAAAGACTTGGTACTTAAGAGATCCTTGTGATCCACCTCTCTTTCCTGGGAATTGAACTTTGTGTGATTTTTTAGTACAGTAATTTACATGCTTCCAACCCTATTGGAACAACAAATGGTATCAAGAGCCGAAGGTTAATCGTAGTATGCTCTATGGTTGAAGTTTAAACTGATCTTCCACATCAGAAAAGATTTCCTTAGGTATATTGAAAGATTATGGAAGTAACGGACGGTTTAGGAACTTCAACATCGTCCATGTGGACAAGACCGACAATAGCAAATACAAGATTGGCCGTGAGATCTATGATGGCACAAGCCATTTCGGTATGTGGCAAAGTGAGGTTCTAGATGCCCTTTTTCAGCGAGGTCTAGACATTGCCATTGATGAAAAGAAACTAGATGATGTCTGGGAGAAAGATTGGAAGGCGATCAATCGGTTGGCATGTGGCACAATTCGATCATGCCTTTCTCGAGAGTAGAGATATGCTTTTTCAAAGGAGACTTCTGCAAATAAGTTGTGGGTGGCACTTGAAGAAAATTTTTTAAAGAAAAACAGTCAGAATAAGCTTGTAACACCCCAAACCCGGCCTAGAAGTTTGGCTCGAATCTGGCGTGTCACATTGAAGTATTTTTTGAAAACCATGTTTCCATTAAAAACCCTTCTTAATAATTAAAAACTTATACCCATTTTAAACCTTGTTTAGAAAACCTCACCTGAATAACATTCTTAACAACTTTAAAAAAATCTTGGCAGTTGCCGAAGCTTAATTTAAAAACAATTGTGGTTACGTGATGTTTTGAACAACAGTAGTTGCTTTGAAAAACTGTTTAATTGTATCGTTACGTTTTTTGAAAACAATTATCATTTTGGAAACACGTCCTAGGTCTAACTCATATTGTTATCAGAAAAATATAGGGTATAAGATAAAATAATCCCAAAAAAATAATTAAAACAGCCTTATTACAATCCAAAACCAAATAATAATATTAATAAGATAAAACTTATAAAGAAATAAATCGGCTACTTATTGCAATTAAAAGAAAGCAAAATGTAAATTGATGAGTGTGGCCATCTCCGAGTCCCTCGCAGCTCCAAACCATCTAAGTTTAGGGATTACCTGCACAGTTAGAAAAGGGGTGAGTTTACGAAAACTCAATGTGTAATCCCAATAACAAACAAACAGTAAATAACACGGTATCAGTACAATCTGGGCCAAAGCCCTATTTAGTCTTAACATAGACTGGGCCGAAGCCTTTCGTTTAACGGTTACTGGGCCGAAGCCTTTTCATAAATCATATCACTGGACCGAAGCCTTTTCATAAATCATATCACTGGGCCGAAGCCTTTTCATAAATCATATCAACGGCCGAAGCCTTTCTTTATAAAATGGTATGGCCCTTGGGCCCATTTCAATATCACATGTAATGTCAATGAATGTATGCAAGCCCATTTGGGGAGACTACTCGACCCACCATCCGCTACTCTCCACCCGTACCAACCAACACACCATGTGAGGATTAACTCGACCCACCCCACCATAACTCTCCACTAGCAGCATAGCTGCTTTATCATATCACTGGAGGCCTAGCCTCTTTCAATAACTGGGGCATAAGCCCTTTATCATAACTGGGGCATAAGCCCTTTAATAACTGGGGCATAAGCCCTTTTTCATAACTGGGGCATAAGCCCTTTAATAACTGGGGCATAAGCCCTTTTTAATAACTGGGGCATAAGTCCTTTTTTCATAACTGGGGCATAAACCCTTTAATAATTGGGGCATAAGCCCTTTTTCATAACTGGGGCATAAGCCCTTTTTCACTTCCTCCATCCATATAAAAACCCAACCCAATGCATTTATGAATATCTCATGTGCATATCATACATATCATGTGCATATCATACATGTCATGTATGCAGAATGTCATGCACATATTTGAATCCAACAATCACAGTCAAGTCATTCATATCACCAACATATATTCACAATCAAATCCGTCAACCACACAGTCTAAGTCAGTCACTTGCCCACAAGGGCAAAACAGTCATTTTTCATATTATAAGGGTATTTTCATAATTTTACCAAAAATCATGGTTTTCCATGTTCATTACATTTGTCAATATTTCTGAGTGTTTAAACAATGATCTTTAACCCAATTATCAAATTCGGGCTTTTGGGCCTAAAACCCCTAATGGGCCCTACGAATGCTGATTTAGCCCACTAAGCCTGCTTAACCCAAATTTTACCATAATACTAACCGTGTTAACATGCAACTTTTCCAAATTCCATTTTCTATCAATTTTACCCAAATGGGCCCAAAAGCCCATTTGGCCCAATTCCAACCCATTGAGGCCCAACTTACCATCGTGCACAAAATTGAGTTCTTACCCGTTCTATCGATCCAATCACCGACCTTATCATATTTATCGCATCTATACCCACACGCAACATTACAAGTTCCCAAAATACCGGTATTTTAGCATTTCGGCTTCTTAGCATATATTAATCTAAGCTACTACGAGGGTTAGTACACACCTGTTATGGGTTGAAGTTGAAACGTTTCCATAATCAATCACCTACGATAACCACCATCTGTCACTCAAACTTAACTAATCCAATATCAATATATGTAAATCTTAAGCACATCAGTCATACGGAACATAAGGGCATATTCGTCATTTTACCATATAAGGGTATTACGGTCACTTTACCCTACAGGGGCTTTACGGTCTTTTTACCTATTAGGGGTATTTTAGTCATTTCATCCTACAAGGGTGTTTTGGTAAATTTATAAACCAAGGGTATTTGATAATTTTGTAAACCATGGTATTTCTATAATTTTTAGAAAGTCAAGGGTATTTACGTAATTTTGTAAATCGAGGGTATTTTGGTAATTCTACAAATTGAGGGTATTTATGTAATTTCACAAACTAGTGGTATTTGGTAATTTTACAAATTAGGGGTATTTTGGTAATTTTACAAACTAGGGGTATTTTGGTAATTCTATCCTCTGAGGGTATTTGAGTAATTTCACAATCGAGGGTAAAACGGTAATTTTGTAAACCGAGGTAAAATGGTAATTTTGTAAATCGGGGTAAAAATGATAATTCTATAAATCGAGGTACTTTGGTAATTTTACAAGTCGAGGGCATTTCAATAATTGGTAAACTAAAGTATTCTAAACAGGGATAACAATACAAATGGCCTAAAAGCCCATTCTCGGCCCAAATGGGCCCACACACTCGTGTGGCCCTTTTAGCCCAAACCTAGCCACAAATATGCGATTCACCTAGCCTAGTCCAATATTTACTACACAATCAAACAACTTATCCAAGCGGGCGTGAGCCCATTGGGGACCACATGGCCCTTTTCGGCCCATCGCGACCAAGTAGCCATCCAACAACTAGAGTAGTGAAAAACACACACGATTGGAGGCGGAGTTAATCCACGCTCCGAGAGCACTCTTAGCCGACGCCCAACCCAAGCGAGCACGCCATAAAGCGAAAGGATCGACCAAGAAAGGTATCTTTACTCTCCTCATGGTTCTTTCTATTTAAAGCTAGCTTCCCATCCACTCTTATGTTAGCTTCCCGATGTGGGATCCCTCCAACATCGAGTTTAAATTCAACACCAGCTCTTGCCACCCACATTAGCAAAATAAATGCTCTTAAACATATGGGATTCGAACCCATGCCTCCCCTCAAATGCTCCACACGCCACTTGCCACTAAGCCACAAGGCTTTTGTGTCTAATTTCTCCAACAATATTCTTAAGGCCTACCTACTACACCCGGGGTTTGATTCACCTTAAACCAAAATTTTTGCTAGAGTCTAGGTTTGAACCCGGGACTTCTCCAACACTTCTCAAAGCACACTTAACCACTAAAACAAGCCTTCATTAACGAAATTTGCATGCACAACAGAATATTATAAGCTGCCTTCAACCGCTCCCATGCTCAAAGCCCAAAACTTCTAGGCCCAAATTCAGGGTGTTACAAAGCTCCATTTGAAGAAAAGACTGTTTCGTTTCACTTACGTCCCAGGTACCACAATGAATGATCACATCACCAAATTTAATCAGTTAGTCACTGATTTGCTGAATATGGATGAGACATTCAAAGATGAAGATTTGGCTTTGATGTTGTTGGGGTCACTTCCTGAGGAGTTTGAGTTCCTAGAAACTACTCTACTTCATGGCAAGAGTGATACATCTCTGAGCGAAGTCTGTGCGGCCTTATACAATTATGAACAGAGAAAGAAGGACAAATAGAAAAACTCAATCAGAGACACAGAAGCTTTAGTAGTCCGAGGCCATTCGTACACTCGGAGAAAAACTTAGAAGAGGAGATCAAAGTCAAAGTCCAGACTTGGGAAAGATGAATATGCCTTTTGTCATGAGAAAGGCCACTGGAAGAAAAATTATCCAAAGTTGAAGAATAAGGGAAAAGCTGCTCTAGATGCTTGTGTTGCAAAGCATGATACAAGTGACTCTGAACTATCACTGGTTGCATCATCATCATCGTTCCATTCAGATGAGTGGATATTGGATTTGGGTTGTTCCTATCATATGTCTCCTAACCGGGAGTGGTTATCTGATTTAGTAGAACTAAATGGGGGAGTTGTTTATATGGGCAATGACAATGCCTGTAAAACTGTTGGGATAGGTTCAATCCAATTAAAGAATCAAGATGGATCAACCAGAGTTTTGAGTGATGTACGGTACGTGCCCAGTTTGAAGAAAAATCTCATCTCATTGGGAGCCTTGGAATCCAAAGGTTCAGTTGTTACTATGAGAGATGGGGTTCTGAAAGTGACATCTGGCGCACTTGTGATATTGAAGGGCGTATTACTACCAAGGTACTACAGTTATTGGAGCAGTAACTGCAGCTTCTGGTAACAAAGAATTGGATTCAATGCAGTTGTGGCATATGAAGTTGGGACATACCAGTGAAAAATCCTTGCAAATTCTGGCAAAGCAAGGATTGTTGAAAGGTGCAAAGGCTTGCAAATTAAAATTTTGCGAGCATTGTGTTCTGAGAAAGCAAAAGAGAGTGAAATTTGGCATTGCTATCCATAATACAAAAGGTATTTTGGAATATGTTCACTCAGATGTGTGGGGGCCTTCCAAAACACCTTCGTTTGGAGGAAAACACTACTTTGTTACTTTTGTTGATGACTTTTCCAGAAGAGTTTGGGTGTATACCATGAGAACTAAGGATGAAGTGCTTGGTGTTTTTCTTAAATGGAAAACTATGACTGAAAACAAGACTGGCAAGAAAATCAAGCGGCTTAGGACGAACAATGGAGAGGAATATAAAAGTGATCCGTTCTTCGATGTGTGCCAAGAGTATGGTATTGTTCGACACTTTACAGTTAGGGATACATCATAGTAGAATGGAGTGGCAGAGCGTATGAATCGAACATTGGTAGAGAAAGTTCGGTGTATGTTGTCTAATGCTGGGTTGGGCAAGCAATTTTGGGCCGAGGTTGTGACATACGCTGCCCATCTTGCTAATCGTTTACCATCATCTGCATTAGAAAGAAAAAATCCTATGGAGGTATGGTCTGGAAAATCGGCTACAGATTATGATTCCTTACATGTGTTTGGATCCACAGCATATTACCATGTGAAGGAGACAAAATTAGATCCGAGAGCAAAGAAAGCTCTCTTTATGGGAATCACCTCTAGAGTAAAGGGATTTTTTCTTTGGTGCTTAGACACAAAGAAAATGATCTGTAGCAGAGATGTTACCTTCGATGAATCTGCCACATTGAAAAAGGTAGCAGATGAAGATATTCAGACAAGCGATACTCCACAGCAGCTGAAGTGTACTCCAAAACAGGTGGAGTTTGAGCATGTGGGGATTTGCCCAGTTAATAAGTCTAATCCTCCCGCCACAATGGAGGAAGTAGAGGTTGAAGGGGTTCTGACCCAAGAACCGTTGAGTATACCAAAACCGATTCTGCGATTGCAAGGCCACGGAGAAATTCGCGAGACCCGCTTTCGATTTCTTGATATGGTAGCCTACGCCCTTCCCGTTGTTGATGATGATATTCCTGTCACTTATCAAGAAGCAATGCAAAGCTTAGAAAGTGACAAATGGAAAAGCGCCATGGATGAAAAAATGCAGTCTCTCTGGAAAAACAATACTTGGGAGTTGGCGCAATTACCGAAAGGTAAGAGGGCAATCGGATGCAAGTGGGTATTTGCAAAGAAAGATGGATCTCCTAGCAAGAAAGATGTTAACTACAAGGCAAGATTTGTAGCTAAAGGCTACGCTTAGAAGGAGGGAATTGACTATAATGATGTATTTTCCCCTGTTGTGAAGCATTCCTCCATTAGAATTTTGTTGGCCTTGGTAGCACAATTGAATTTAGAGCTAGCTCAACTTGATGTAAAGATAGCTTTCTTGCATGGTGAGTTAGAAGAGGAGATCTATATGACTCAGCCCGAAGGATACAAAGATACTGGTGGTAGAAATTGGGTTTGTAAGCTGAACAAATCGCTATATGGATTGAAGCAGTCCCCGAGGCAGTGGTACAAGCGATTTGATAGCTTTATGAGAAATCAGAAATACACAAGAAGTAAATATGACAATTGTGTGTATTTGCAGAAGTTGTATGACAGATCTTTCATTTATCTACTCTTGTATGTTGATGATATGTTAATTGCTTCGAAGAGCCAAATAGAGATAGATAAGCTGAAGGCTCAGTTGAATCAAGAGTTCGAGATGAAAGATCTAGGTGAGGCCAAGAAGATTCTCGGCACGGAGATAAATAGAGATAGACAAAAAGGCAAGCTTTGTTTGAATCAGAAGTAATATCTGAAAAAAGGTATTATAATGTTTTGGTGTAAATGAAAACACAAAACATGTAAGTACCCCACTTGCTTCTCATTTGAAACTTAGTGCTCAATTATCTCCGAAGACTGAAGAAGAAAGAGAATATATGGCAAAAGTCCCATATGCTAATGCAGTTGGGAGTTTGATGTATGCAATGGTGTGTACGCGGCCTGACATTTCACAAGCTGTTGGAGTTGTGAGCAGGTATATGCATGATCTTGGAAAAGGACACTGGTAAGCTGTGAAATGGATTCTACGGTATCTTCGAAAAACTATAGATGTTGGTTTAGTTTTTGAGCAGGATGAAGCACTTGGTCAGTTTGTAGTTGGATATGTTGATTCCGACTTTGCTGGTGATTTAGATAAACGTCGTTCAACTACGGGGTATCTGTTTACTCTTGCTAAAGCCCCAGTAAGTTGGAAGTCTACCTTACAGTCTACAGTAGCTATTTCTACTACAGAGGCAGAATATATGGCAGTTACAGAAGCTATTAAGGAGGCTATATGGCTTAATGGATTGTTGGAAGACTTGGGAGTTGTTCAAAGTCACATTAGTCTATATTGTGACAGTCAAAGTGCTATTCATTTAGCGAAAAATCAAGTCTATCATTCAAGAACCAAGCATATCGACGTAAGATATCACTTTGTGCGAGAAGTCTTTGAAAAAGGAAAAATTCTACTTCAGAAGATTCTGACAGCAGATAATCCTGCAGATATGATGACCAAGGTGGTAACAACAATCAAGTTCAATCATTGTTTGAACTTGATTAACATCCTGAGAATTTGAACACCTTCAGGTGTATGGTGCTCGTGAGCGCATTTGGAGGCACTACAAAAGATAGCTTTATTAGATTTGGGGAGTTGAAAGAAGTGTGTGAAGATGTGATTATTCTAATCAAATATTCAAGGTGGAGATTGTTGAAAAGTGCATGGTTTTGCAGCATTAAATTGCATGGGAGATTGTTGACAAATTGCATAAAAATTAAATGGTAGCCATCAATTTTGACTAAAATGTCAAGAATAAGAGGTGTAGATTTTGCACCTAAAATTGACTTGAAATTTTGGCATGAGATAATTTCTTTTTTGGTCATTGAGATAATGGGCTATTTATGGTTTGGTCCTTCAATTTCAACTATAAATAGGCCTTCCCATTTCTCATTTTAAATCATCCCAACTATTCTTTCTCACTTAGTTTTCTCTCTTCTCCCATTTGAGAATTCTTAAAGAATTCTATTTGTTTGTAATATTTTGGAGATAGTAAAGTTATCATCTGGTGTTAGTGCCCGAGGACGTAGGTATAATTTACCGAACCTCGTTAAACTCTTGTGTTCTTTCTTGTCATATTTTCTTTCAATATTTGAGGGTATAATAGTAGTATTTAATTGTGCTATTAAATTACAATGGAAGTGATATTCTGACTAAGGAAAGACTTGATACTTAAGAGATCCTTGTGATCCACCTCTCTTTCCTGGGAATTGAACTTTGTGTGATTTTTTAGTACAATAATTTACACGCTTCCAACCCTATTGGAACAACACTTGCCTCATGTGTTCCAGCAATACGTTAACCACCTGTTAATAAAATATTCATTACCATTTTATCACACATATATACTTATCAATAACTGACTTAATGACAAAAATTAGCATATACCCAAGGTCTGTTTCTGATAACTGCAATGTGTAAAACAGTGTTGCCATCAATGTCTAGCCAACTCAGTAGTTCTTTTCTCCCATCGGGGAGAGTCATACCAGCTTCTCATAAGCCACCCCGCCAAGACTTGGAAAGCTTCGAACATGTCGTTTTTCACAGCAAGATGAAAAACCGTCTCATCTCGAACAGTCATATCTTGAATAGCCTCAGGACAAACCTCAAGAAACTTTTTCAAAAGATTCAAGTTTTCATTTTGAACCACATGATGCAGAGGAGTGAGGTCCTCCCTACCTTTGACACGGACAAGGCCTTCATCAAACCCGAGGAGTCGAAGCACTGCATGAGTTCTGTGATTTTGCAAAGCCAAGTGCATGGGGCTAAACCCAGCTTGGTTTTTAGTTTTCTTGCAAACGTTGGCTTTAATTTGATCATCTCCATCATAAACTCAATATTCCCAGCAGAGGCAGCTACATGCAATGGAGTATGAAAAAAAGGCACCTCATCAATACGCTCTAAAACATATGGATCATTCAGAATCAACTCATACAAGAGGTTAATATCTTCTATTTGGGCAGCCTTTATCATCCTCTCATCCATAGCTTTTCTTTTGGGGGTAATAAATTGAGCAGTAAATTTTCAGATAATTGAAAAATGAAAACTAAGGAAATTTACAACAAAACACAGAAAAAATAACCAGAAGAGAATGTAGAAAAGGAAATAGAACTTATATTTTGCAAAAACACAGGAATCTGACTAAAATTTATAAATGATTCGAACACTATTATCTCAAAAAACAAATTTCATCCTAAGTCGAAGGAAACTTCTAAGTACTCCAAAGCCATAGAAAATACACATCCAGTCCAAATCAAATGCAACTCAAGTGGATTAAATATTTTGATTTTATAGGTGAGTAAAACACACTAATTTAAGAAAATAAAACGTCTTGAAAGGTCTAGGGAAATTTCGAAGTAGGAAATCTTAGATCAAACAAAAAACGAGCTAAACGAGCAGTGAAGGGAGTGATGGCAAAATAATTTAGTGGACTAATATCTCCTGTTTGTGAAGCCTCTATTATCCTCTCATCCGTAGCTTTTTATTTTTTTTTTTGTTTTTTTTTTTTGTTGGGGATAATAAATTATGCAGTAAAGTTTCAGATTACAGAAAGCTGATGAAATTTGCAACACAACACAAAGAAGAAAGAACTAGAATACAATATAGAAAAGGAATTAGAACCTACATTTTGCAAAAACACAGTGTGAACCACAATTTATACATGAATTGAAAACTCTAGTTTGAGAAAACAAATTTCTTCCAATGTCCAAGGAAATTTCCAAGTACCAAAGCCATAGAAAGAAGGTATCCACTCCATATAAAATACACATTAAATGTAAAGGTTAATTTTATAAATGATATAAACGCACTAATTTGAGAAAATATCTTTAAAGGTCGGAGGGAATTTCAAAGTACAAAATCTTCGACCATACAAAAAGCAAGCCGGAGTGGTACTAAAAGGAGTTATGAGAAAGAAAATTTTATTTACTCTTTGTTAGCTCTTAGATTTGATCATTATTCTCATATTAGGAGTTTGAACTGTTTTTTTATTCAAGTTAGCTCCTAATATTTCCTTGAAATAATAAGTTATACCTCAAAAACAGTTTAGACCCCAATGTGGAAACAATTATCAAGTTTAGAGATTAATTTGTACTATAAAAAAGTTCAAGCCGTAATATAACAACAATTACCAAATTCATAGATTAACTTGGAAAAAAAGTTCAGACCATATGCGAACCATTGCCGAGTTGGGGCCCCAAAAAATGGATTAACTCTTTTTTCTTTAGGATAAACTTTATACATGGTCATCTAAGTATTAGTGTGTTTTTGATTTTGTAATCCAACTTCAAAAATTTTCAATTTCATCAACAATGTTTTCAACATTAAATTTTTGGGTTAAAGTGCAAATTTGTCATTTTACTACAAATGACTATACTTTGTTTTCATTAATACTCATAGTTATATTTTGACAAATTGTGTAAATTTGTCAATCAAATATTATGTGATTGAATATTACTATAAATTTTCAATTTTATTAAAATTTTTCACCAAATTTGATTTTTTTAAATTAATTTTACCATTCATTATTAATTTGATGATTTAAAAACAAAATAAGAAAAATTCTTTTAAATATTTTATTTTGATAGTATAAATATTAAAAATTAATAAATTAAATTAGAATTTCTATTTTTAATGAGTCCATATCTCATAAAAGAGAAAAAAATAAATTTATTTTATAAAATAACCATTTTATTTAAATTTAATTTTATATTAATTAACTTATTATCGTTAAATGTTAAAGTGAAATATAGAACTATTTTTTATTGAATTTAGCCTTCAAGTTATTTGAAATTTAAATTGAATAGAGAATTCAATAAAAAAATCTAAATTTATTGAAAAAAAATCAATCAAATTAAATTAAAACAATAAAATTCAATATCAAATATCAATCAAATATCAATCAAAATGAAGTATAGTTTTGGCTTTGACGGATACAAACCCCAAAACTTCAATACGATTTCGGCATTTAGATTAGACGGACCCACTAAACTGGACACAATGTAAAAAGGAGGAAGCCAATACCAAAGATTACTAGGAGAAAGATGAATTTTGGCTTGGTAATGTTTTGCCACCTGGAAAAATAAAAAGTTGTCAGATGTGCTCTAAGGAAAGCTAGCAACAGTGAGAATAAATCCTTAAAAAAGGAAGCTACATCATATAGTAAGTGTGCCATTTTTTCTGGAAAACTCATATGAGGAAAGATCAAATAAATCCCTGTAAGAACACCCAAAGAAGGTAAGTGTTAGGTGAATCAACGAAGAGAATGAATGAGATGGTAGGAGAAGTGCTGTTAAAAAAACTGCTACCCCAAAGGTGAACGTGTTCCAAAACCAAAACGTGGAGTATTCAAATGTCCAATCATATTTTTTGGAAACGAACGTTGCGGAGGGACTGGGTATGGGTGCGGTACTGATGTCGGTTTTATGCAAAAACTGTGTGGAAATTGAGAGGCTGATCTTTACTTAAAGAGACTTGGTATTTCAGGGATGGACATGGACTGTCATCGGGCATCTTTGGAGGGTTTAAAGAGGCTTCGTAAGTGGTTGCTATAATTAGCACGGTCACTACTAGAAATGTGTTACGCATCTCATTTGGGATACCCTTCTTTCCCCGATCTGCTTTTGTTGCCCATTTTTGATACCGTAGCATCTTTTGTTTCAAAAAGAATTTTTGAGTTGGAATCGAAACACTTACAAAATTATTTTTTAGTAGAAAAATATTTTAAATTAATTGATAACAGGTTAATCTATTTTTGATGTTAAAGGAAGATAAAAATTAATAATAAATAAAGGAGGTTTAGGGTGAAATGTACCCTTTTAAAATTTGGTGCCGCCATACTATCACCTTTCAAGCTTTTTTTTTTCAATACCTAATTAAAATAGGAAATTTACATATAAGGTCCCTGGTGTTTTTAGATCATTACTTTTTAGTCTGGTGCTACCAATATGTCAAGCGGCACCGTCAGAACACTGTAGCAAATGCCCATTTTCGTAATTATTATGTTTGCTATACTATTTTCGTAATTAATTTTTTTATATTATTTAGGCAAAAAATCCATTATGATGACTTTTCATTACAAAAAATGCCCCTACATGGGTTTGTGATTGGTAAGCCGAGTAGACAAAGACTACCCTTTTTGTTTAAGTTTGTCCCCTTAACAAAGGTGATATCACAATACCCCGAAGAGGATATCATGATATCTCAGACAATTTTGAAACATGAGGTCTTCCTTGGAGGGTGGAGATCGTGATACCCAAAGAGAATATCATGATACCACTATAGAGGATCTTTGGTCTTCTACACTATTGGAGGTTCGCGATTCCAAGGGTTGGATATCATGATACCATTGCCCTTGGTGTCATTCTATCACATTTTCGACCTCCAACACATCCTTACATCACTCAAACACACTTTAGGCCTCCTAATGGCACTATCTGTGCCAAATTGAGTCACACAATAGACAAAAATGAGATATTTTCACTTATTTAACCGAAAATAGTGAAAAACTACACTAAATACGTTATTTTATTCAAGAAAAAGCTCCTTAAGTGCGTCGGAAAAGTATAATATTTGTCACATAAAATTGTGATAAATCATTAGCCTTCAATGGTGGTGGCTCCTTATTAGCATTTACAATTTCCCACAAGTCAAAAGCTTGTTGTACGTTTTCATCTTGACTACTCAAATGTGGTAGTTTTCACTAGTGAAGACAAGAGGTGAATGTGGTGAAAAACAAGAAGTTATCTCATCAAGGAACTCAAAAAAATAGCCTTTAAGAAATAATTGGCTTTTGAGCAACTGTTGGATATATGAACTAAGTAAGAAAAAAATTGGAGAAGAAATGACTATGATAGCAATATGAATTGATCTACTAATATTTTTCAACATATTAAACAAAAAAGATTACTATTTATAACAAGATTTTTTTCCTCGTACTCTACTAAAAACGTTTAATCTCTTAAAAACTGGAAAAACATAATTTGTATGCAAGGTTAATATGACAAGATTAGCATTTAAACATCGACACAAAAGAATAGTTCATCATTTGTACAGTGAACCACTCGCATGAGTCAATTTGCCACCAATTGCTTCATAGCTTCATGATCCTCAAGTATATTTAGCAGATGCACTTCGCATATTTTCAATCCGCAACTCATGTTTTTGCAAGACAGTTCGCCAAAGCACTATCCACCTAGTGATTCACTTTTGGATAGTTCGCCAGATGTGCTCACCGTTTGGACTGTCTGCCATGTGCTATTTGCCATATGTGTTCGCCATTACATGGTTTGGTCATCTCGCAACACTGCTTTTATCATGATTTAGACTAAAAAAGACAATAGTTATATTAATTTAAAAGCAAGTCTTGGTGTTTACTTGCAAATTACAATGTCTCAATCTGCCTAGGTGTGCTTCTCGACATCACTGCTCTTTTATCTTCAATCCTATACCCTTATATTATTCCAACTTCTCATTTTAACACTTCTTTCTAGGTAACTTGACAGGTCTATAGAGACAAGATCTTTCAATAACCTTGTTAATATATGAAGAAAAAAGCATAGCCTATATTAGCCCCATCCTAACAAAGTTCACTGCTAAATTATATATTTAACAGCTAATAAGGTACTATTACTTTGCATCACATCAGCATCAGCATCAGCATCGTGAGCCTAGTACTAATATTGTTTGTTTTTGACGTTTATTTACCCCTCGTTTTATTCGAACTCAAGGCTTCTTGGGTGCATATTTTATCATTGCTACATAAGTAACACATTCCCATGTATTTATCATTGAAAATGAAAATTACAATAAAAGTAGAGCCGGTTATGTTCCTCATTGAACCACTACTTCACAAACAAATTTACACTACATTTATCATTATAACATATATATCACAAAATAGATCTTTCTCCACTCTAATCACTACTTTCAAGAGACGATTAGGCTTACACAAAAGTATCTGCAGACCTTGACCTGCCTAAATAAAGGATTACCTGGCATGGTAGAATAAAATTTATCACAAATGCGAAGAAAATACTACCATAGGTGGCTATCCTATATCCTAGGAGCGTGCTTTCATAGGTAATCTCGTATAATTGTTTGAATGACCAAGAGGAAACATAAAATATACTCAAGTAAGATCTCCCAAAGAGGTAAAGTGTTAGGAGAATCAACCAAGAGAACGGATGAGGTGGTAGGAGAAATGCTGTTAAAAACACTGCTACCCAAAAGGTGTACGTGTTGTACAACCAAAACGAGGTGGATTGAAATATCAAATAATCATTTACAAAAACTTCCATTGTGGAAGGACTGGGCATGGGTGCAGTATTCATGTCGGTTTTATGCAAAAAAGTGTGGAAATTGAGAAGCTAATCTTGACTTTAGGCTTGGTATTTCAGGGATAGACATGGACTGGCATCGGGCATCTTTGGAGGGTTTAAATAGGCCTCGTAAGTGGTTGTTATAATTAGCACTGTTACTATTAGAAATGTGTTACGCATCTCATGTAACACATGGGCGAATCTAAGGGGCTGGCGGGGGCCCCATGAATCTTATTCTCACTAAGTTCAGTCCAGTATAACGGAATTCGACATTTGTGACCATATAAAACTTCATATGGTTCCATCTTTATACTTGATTTAAAACTGTTGTTATACGCGAAATCAATCAATGGCAAATATTTCTCCCAACTACCTTCGAATTCTAAAACACTACAACGTAACATGTCTTCAAGAATCTATATCACTCTCTCGGATTTACCATTCGTTTTAGGATGAAATGTGGTACTAAATTTCATTCGCGTACCTAAAGCTTCTTGTAATTTCATCCAAAATTGCAATGTAAACCTCGGATCTCTATCCAAAATAATAAAACTGGTACTCCGTGTAATCTAATGATCTCTGATATGTACAATTCAGTCAATTTATCAATCAAATAGTCTATACGTACCGGAATAAAATGTGTCAATTTCGTCAATATGCCAACAATAACCCATATAGCATCTTTCTTTTTTGGTGACAGGGGTAGTCCCGATACAAAATCCATCATAATTCTGTCCCATTTCCACTCAGGTATCATCACAAGCTGTAACAATCTTGAAGGCACTTGATGTTTGGCTTTGATTTGTTGACAAACCAAGCATCTCGATACAAATTCTGAAATGTCTCGTTTCATACCTGACCACCAGTACAACTGTTTCAAATCATTGTACATTTTAGTACTCCCCAGATGACCAGATAAACAACTATTATGTGCTTTGTGTAGAATTTCCTAAATAATCTTGGGATTTTTTGGTACACATATTCTATCTCGGAACATCAAACAATCATCTGATTCGATCTGAAACTCTGTATCAGTAGTCGACTCACACTAAACTCTTTTAACTTGCAATTCACTGTCACATTTCTGAGCTTCACAAATTTGTTTAAGAAAATCTGGTTTAGTTTTTAATTCGGCTAAAATCGAACTATCATCAAGCAAGGTTAACTGTGTGTTCATCGCTTGCAAAGCAAATAAAGATTTTTTACTCAGAGTATCTCTAACTACATTTGCTTTTCCCAGATGATAATCAATCACCAACTCATAGTCTTTCAACAACTCTAACCATCTTCGTTGTTGTAAATTCAAATATTTCTGAGTCATTATATACTTCAAGCTTTTATGATCGATAAAGATATGACACTTTTCACCGTATAAATGGTGTAGCCAAATTTTCAATGCAAAAACAATAGCAGCTAACTCTAAGTTGTATGTCGGATAATTCTTTCATGCGGCTTTAACTGTCTAAAAGCATAAGCTATCACTTTACCCTGTTGCATCAAAACACAACCCAGACCATTCAATGACACCTCGTTGAAAATCACAAACTCTTTACCCAACTCAGGTTGAACCAACACTGGTGCCTTAGTTAACAATGCTTTCAACTGTTCAAAACTCTGCTAACATTCTTTGGACCACTCGAACTTTACCACTTTCTATAGCAATCTATTCATCGGTATAGCAATCATTGAGAATCCTTTGACAAAATGCCGATAGTAGCCAGCTAATCCTAGAAAATTTCTGACTTCAAATACATTTCTTGGTGGTTTTCAGTCAACAAATGCCAAAATTTTGCTTGGATCAACTCAGATACCATCCGCTGAAACAATATGTCCCCAAAATCCCACTTCTTGGAGCCAAACTCGCATTTACTGAATTTAGCAAACAATTGCTTATCTCTCAAAGTTTGTAACATGATCCTCAAATGCTCAGCATGCTCAAACTCATTTCGTGAATAGATCAGAATGTCATCAATGAATACAATAATAAATCTATCTAAATACAGTCTAAAGATTCGATTCATCAAATTCATAAAAACTGCAAGAGCAATAGTTAATCTAAAAGGCATAAGAAGAAATTTATAATGTTCGTACCTTGTTCTAAACGCAGTTTTTGATACATCCGAATCTTTTACTCGCAACTGATGATAGCCAAATCTTAAATCAATCTTCGAGAATATTATTGCCCATTTCAACTGATCGAGCAAATCATCGATTCTCGACAAAAGATACTTGTTCTTGATTGTCACTTTATTAAGTTGTCGATAATCGATACACATTCTCATCGACCCTTCTTTCTTCTTTACGAATAGAACTGGCACACCCCAGGGCGAAAAACTTGTTCGTACAAAACCTTTATTCGTTAACTCTTGCAATTGAGCTTTTAATTCTTTCAATTCTGTCGGAGCCATTCTGTATGGAGCTATCGATATCGATGAAGTTCCTGGTACTAATTTAATATTAAACTCAACCTCTCTGATCGGTGACAACCCCGATAATTCTTTTGAAAACACATCTGGATACTCATAAACTACTAGTACTGATTCAATCTTCGATTCAGAAACTTTTGTATCTAGTACATAAGCAAGATATGCTTCGCGACCTTTTCTCACACATCTCTGAGATGACATAGACGAGATCATAATAGACAACCCACTTGACTCATTTGATTCAATTTGAAGGATTTCACTATTCTGACACTTCAATTCAGTAGTCTTTAGTCTATAATTCACAACAACATTATACAACATCAACCAATCCATACCCAGAAATATATCAAACTCATCAAACGGTAAAAGCATCAAATCAACCAAAAAATAGTAACCCCGAGACATTAAAGGACAGTTCTTGCAAATTTTATCAACTAGAACATACTTGCCTAAGGAGTTTAATACTTTTATCACAAATTCAGTAGACTCAACAGGAAAACTCTTACTAGACACTAAATTCATACAAATATATGAATGAGTCAATCCAGGATCAATCAAGGCAATTACATTAGTGTCATAAAGAGAAAATCTACTGATGATAACATCTAGTGATGACGCATCTTTGCGAGCGCGAATAGCGTAAGCTCTGGCTGGTGCTCTAGCTTCGGATCTCATAGTAGAGTCCTTTTTCATTCCTCTACTACCACTCATATTTCTCGCATTTCTAGGTGGTATTCCTCTAGCATATGTATTACTCAGTATTGCATTCTGAAATTTATCTTTCTCAACTAACTCAGGACAATCTCTAGTAAAGTGATCTAACGAACCACATTTAAAACAAGCCCGGTCATTCATTCTACAATCATCAGGATGTTGTCTTCCGCATCGTTGACATTCAGGTCTTTTGGACCTAGCACTACCAATGCTCGCTATTGATGTAGCTTGAGCTTTATAACTCGAGTGTTGCTTCCCAAGATCTCTATTGAAATATCCCACTGAAGCATTTGAACGATTATACAAATCCCGTGATTTCTTTGAAGAGGAGTGAGGTGGTTTATTTATTAATCTTTTTCTCGAATCTCTAGCCTTGAAATCAACTTTTTTCTTTTCTTTACTAAGTTCTTCGGCTTTGCAAGCTCTGTCAACTAGTACCACAAAATCTTTCAACTCTAAAATCCTGACTAATAGTTTGATGTCTTCGTTTAACCCATCTTCGAATATTTTACACATGATTGCCTCAGTGGATTCCCGAGCATACTTACTAAGTCTCACAAACTCTCGCTCGTACTCAGTCACAGACATACGACCCTGTTTCAGCTCTAGAAAATCTTTTCGCTTTTGATCATTGAACCGTTGACTGATGTATTTCTTTCTGAACTCGACTTGAAAAAATTCCTAGGTAATTCTTTCTCTCGGTACTACAGATACCAAAGTATTCCACCATTGATACACTGTGCCTCTCAGAAGTGATACGACACATTTTAAACATTCATTTGGTGTGTAGGATAGTTTATCAAATACTTTAATAGTGTTTTCAAGCCAGAACTTGGCTCTCTCGAGATCATCGTCAACAGTGGCTCTGAACTCTTCAACCCCGTATTTTCAGATCTTATAAGCTGGCGGCTTATTCAATATTAAAAGTTCCATACCTTGAGGAGCTACGGGAACTGGTTGGGGATTAGGTGGGGATGGAGGTTGTTGAGTAGCCGGATTTGTCCGAACAAATTCTGTAAACCAGTTATTCATCATTTGGAAGAAGGCTTCTTTGGCCTCTCCTCCACGACCTTCAGACATTGGTCTCAAATTAGATTTCGCTACTCTATGAATGGAGGTTGGTGTATTACTTTTAACATCATCTGTTACAACTCGATTGGGATCTATTACTATATAAAAGTACAATTTAAAACTGTCAGGAGATATCACACTATCACAGGTTATATAGGTTATATTTAGCATGAATAACTAGACTCACACCCCCAATGTTAGTCCGAGAATCGACTAAATCGTAGCTCTGATACCAACAATTGTAACACCCCTCACCCGTATTCATCGTCGAAATAGGGTTGCGGAGCATTACCGGATTTATTACTCAATTGATCTTAAAATTACATACATTTTCCAATCCCATATCAAAGTCATTTATAAACAATCATAATGTCCCTAATACAAGCTTACGAGGCTTAAATCATGCATTAGAAGTGGTTCGGAACTAAATCGATATCTCAGGAAACTTTTGGGAAACTTTGAAAGTTTTCTCAAAATATGGGACACACGCCTTGTGTGGTGGGTCGTGTGTCTCACACGCGGCCAAAGACACGCGTCTATGTCACAGGGCCGTATGGATATTCGAATTGGGAGCACATGGCGTGTTCCGCTTGTGTCCGACCCGTGTGTAACTCTCTAACTTGGGCCACATGGCCAACCACACGTCCGTGTGTCTAAGCCGTGTAACTCACTGACTTGCTTCTATTAAATACTACAAAGGACACACGGTCATCTCACTTGGCCGTGTGTCACCCATGGCCGTGTCACACGCCCGTGTCTCTGCCCGTATGGACGAAAATAGGCTAGTTTTCAAGCCATTTTGCTTACCCCAAACCTACATCAATTCAAGCATACTAAATAGCACATAACATGGCATAAATAGGCATCCAAACCAACCTCAACCAAGCTTAATTCATACTATTTCTATACCATCAATCACAAGTCACACTAGTATTTCAATAAACCATTCAATTACATACCAAAACTACTTTATCAATTCATTAATAAGAACACTTCAAATATGGAATCATTTAGGCTAATCTCACAAACATATCAACTTCAATCTTTCAACCACCTGATATCCATAATAGCCAATTCCCAACAAGCATTAAATGACCATCATAAAACACATAACTAGGCCATATGCACATATATACATATTATCAAATATACCAAAATAAGCCAACTATCATGGCTATAAGCAACAGCAAAACATCTAAAATTTACAAGCCAATCCAAATGGCTAAATTCATTACCAACATGTACCCAAATGACTAAACTCCTATACATGCCATATAACCATATACATAAACTTAAAAGTAATGAAGTGATAGCTTGATAGTGTGATGAAGTCTCTGACGATCTTAAATCTGAGCTAGCTTTGATTTTTCTTTATAAAACACGGAAAAAAATAAACAGAGTAAGCTTTAAAGCTTAGTAAGCTCACATGTAATATTCAATTAATCATAAATACACAATTCAAACATTAGTCAATTCATCATATAATTCATATTGATTCACAACCTTTCACTTGATCATACACAAGATTAAAATAAAAAACTCACAAGTCTCTTCAGTTCCATGGTCGTATAGTCCATGAACATACATGTACCATCTCATATCAATCTCGTATTCATCCATTTCTCTGATATACCCATTGAACCATTCGGAATTGTAACAGCCAAATTTTTCAGTAGTGTCGGAAACGGTAATTCGAGATGACTAAATCCGTAGAGTAAGTTTAGAAATTTTAATAAATAATAATTATAGGCCAAGCGCGAACTTAAAAGAATTATTTTTAATTAGTAAATTTTGCGATTTTAAAAGAATTAATCAGGTAAATTGAGTGGAAAACGAGGTATCGAGACCTCGGATTCATAAACCAAGCCATAAATATTTTTATAAATATTTATGGAATGTTATTAAGTTAGTATTAAAGTTTCGTTAGAAAATTTTAATGTTTGGTTAGTCAATTAATTAAAAAGGACTAAATTGAAAATAGTGCAAAATTTATTAAATTGTGATTAAATAGTTTAAGTGATTAAAAAGGAGGGATTTAAAAGACAATTAGACCCAAATTGTATGGGGTGGACGGTTGGGCAAGAAAATCAGCAAAAGAGACAAGGAGAAATAAGGGCAAAATGGGAAATTTTGCAAATTAAACATATAAAACAAGACAAAATTGAAAAATCTAGAGATATCATCATTTTTCTTCAGCAAAAACACCATGGGAGGTCTGAAAGCTGCTATTTTTTCATACTTTGGCATATGTGAGTTCAATTCTTGCCCTTTTCTTTGAGATTTTTATGTTTTTGTGACTTTTACAAATAGGTCCAAGTGTTTAATTCATTAGTTTTTGATTTTATGGACAAAATTAAAAGCTATCATTGATAAGTGTTGGTTTTTTATGATGAAATAAAATGAATTTTAAGCTTTGATTTTGTTGTTTGATGATTTTATCAAGTAAATTCAATAGAAATTGATTTTAAGACCTAATTGTGAAAAAGTTGTGAATTAAGGTTTAGTGTTAAAATTCTGATCTTCAAAGGTTGTGTAATAGTTTAGAATGGTGGAATAAAATGTTAATGAGAAAAATTAGCTTAATAGATGGGCTAATTGAGTAAGGACTGAATTGTATGACCTGTGAAATTTAGAGGAAAAATGGTAATAAACATCTTGAACTAAAACAACTTTGGACAGCAGCAGTAGGTTAACTTTGAAAAATCACCATAAATTGTAAAAATATAATTATAGAATTAATAATATATGAAATTAAAGCTTATTAAGTCTAGTTTCTCATAAAAGAAGCGGTGTAAGCAATTGAATTGTAAATTATGAGATATAATGAATTTTGTGAGACAATGTCAGATTGAATTCGGGTTCCCCTATTTTGAATTTGGAAAATCACCAAAAATTGGAAAAAATTAATTAGAGGCTAAAATTTATATTCTTAGAATCCTTAATGAGTCTATTTTCAATATAAATCAACGAGAACATTATCCGAGTTCTGTACTATGATATAATTAATTTTTAGTGAAGAGAGGTCAGAACTGTCGGACAGTGAAACAGGGGAAACTTAAATGAATAAACTGTACTAATTGGCTAAACCAAAAATTATAAAAATTTTATGGTGGAATGATATGTGAGTCTAGTTTCAGGGAAAATTTACGGATCTTAATTTGGAGCTCTGTAGCTCGAATTATAAATAATTGAGTGACTATGACTCGTGTGAACAGCTTGATGTGAGCATTAATAAGTAAATTGTGAAATCGTACTTACAGGAATGTTATATACGTTAAGGATGTGGAATGGAGACGAGGAGGAGGAAAATAAATGGTATATGTTTATAAGAAAATAGTATGAGAATGATATATATCATGACATGTATATATACGACTAGTTTCAATATGATGCTTGTTGGGTTTGAAGTTGGATTGAAATGTCTAAGACAAGTATTTTATTCTGCGCGTCTGAAATGTGGTATTTATAAAGATATGATCTAGCTTTAAATATGAATGCTTGATGATTAAGCTGGAAATATTTGGCAAGATGGTAATCATGGTATAAAAGTATAAGTGATACCATAATAGACAAGGTAAAATGAGTATGAGAGACACATGTATGATGACATACAAATTCTATGTTTGTAGTTTAATTTAGAATGTTTAATCATTAAATGAATACTATGTTATGTGCTTTTGATTTTGTATAAGTGTGTAAGAGATTAAGGTTGACCAAGGCTTGGAAAATAGCTTAGATATTGACCACACAGGCAGAGACACGGCCGTGTGTCTCAGCCGTATATGGAACACGACTTTAGGACACGGGTGTGCGATGTGGCCGTGTGCCCCTAAAATTGATGATGATGTCATAAACAGAAAGCTCCACGGACAAGGGACATGGGCGTGTCCCAAGCCACACGGGCGTGTGGAATCCACACGGCCTAATCACACGGGCATGTGGGTACTATTCACAAGTAAAAAAAATATTTAAAAAAATTAAAATTAAGCGAAAAATTTTATGAGAAATCAGTTGAGTTTCGACTTGATTTTAATGTTCATGTTGGGCTTCGAGGGCCCAAATAAAGGTCGTTATATATATATATGATCTTAGAAATTGAATAGTAATGTTTTGATTAATCTATAAATGTTCTGTATGTACTGGTAACACTCTGTAACCCTGTTTCGACGACGGATACGGGTTAGGGATGTTACAGGAATACTATCGGATACTCAGAAACCTTGCACCTAAGTGCCACATACATAGCCAAAGCTATCTCCATCTCATATCACATGTATGCTCACTCTTGAGCCATCACTGGGTCTGCTCACACAAGCTATCAATCAAGACGTAGCTACACGGTGTTGCTTACACAAGCTGTCAAGTAACCGCAACACATGCCAGTATACTCAACCACGGGTAGGACGTATAGGACCAACACCCATTCACATCATATCTCGATAACCCCTAATGACATGTCGTTCGTATCCTAATCTATTCTTAAGGTTCAACTGGGATTTCACATTTGTCGAATCATCGTCGAATATGTCCGTAAGGTCGTTGTCACAATTTATGCAATATCAAAGCATTTAATACACAAATATAACAATAATTAGTACATAAGAACTTACATCGGATGCAAAAACGATGAATTCGATCGATTAATCTGAAACTTTATTCTTTCCCCAATCTAAATCTGTATTTTCTTTTCTTGATCTATATGTAATCAAAATTAACTTATTTAATCATTACTCTATTCAATTTAGTCCAAAAATCATATTATGGAAAAATTACTTTTTTGCCCCTAATGTTTCACATCTTTACAATTTAGCCATTTTCTCTTTAAATCACAAATTCATGAAATTCAAACTATACCCATGCTAGCCGAATTTCAATTGAATCCCTAGAAACCCATATTTTTCATTTATTTCATATTTTAACCACAAAGTTTCCACATTTCACAATTTAATCTCTAGTTTGCATTTTCACGAAAAATCACTTACCAAAACTTGTATAACTATCATCAAACATTCATAATATATTATAAAACATCAAAATAAGCATGTATTCATCAATGGAAAAACCTTAAACCTTTAACTGTTTTGCAAAATAGTCCCTGGGCTGGCTAAACCTAGCTGCAACGATCTCAAAAACATAGAAATCATTAAAAACGGGACAAAAAATCACTTACATGCATAGAAAGTAGCTTGGTCGAACCCTAGCTATGAATTCCTCAGTGATTTCAGTTGAAGATGAAGAAATGAGGAAGATGGATATATTTTGCTTATGTTATTTTAACTTAATTACAATTTTACCTTTTTAACCTTTGTTATAAATCATGAAAATTACCTACCCATGTCCATCATTGTCCACTTACTATTCTAATGGTATACTTACCACAAAAGGACCTTTACTTTAAGGTTATATAGCTATTAGACACCTTTAGCTAATAGAACACAAGTTTTACACTTTATGCGATTTAGTCCTTTTTATCGAATTGAGCACTCAAATGATAAAATTTCTTTACAAAATTTTCACACAATCATATAATCACACTATAGAAATTAAAATAATAATAATATAAATTTTCTAACCTCAGATTTGTGGTCTCGAAACCACTATTCTGATTTGACTAAAACCAGTTACATTACACATTTTGTCTCTTTAGCTCGACAACCACTGACGCAGTAGGCTAATGAACCAACTGTGCAACCTTCCCAAAACATACAAAGTAGTCACCTTTGCACAAGATGAAAAGATCACTTTTGAAAGGACATGGACGGAAGCGTCAGTCTTGTAATGCGAAGAAACGATGAATACTCATTGAGAAGGCTAAATACAGATTCTAAGCCTCGTGAACCCTTTTTGGGGAATCTCAACAACCTTTGGCTAGATGAATTTAGTGACTCATGCTTTTTTGAGGAAAAAGAAATAAACTTAATAAAAATGGAATTTTATGGAATAAATGAAAGGAACAAAAGCCAAAGCTTTCTAAGAGAGGGAGCTTTCATAGAAAAGATGAGCGCAATTTGTGTCACTCCATCCTCTATTTATAGTACTCAGAAAACCTAGTTTATTCCTATCTAAATTCTAAAAGATAAATAAAAATAAAAGCTAAAATTAAATCTAAATAATAAAATAATCTTAACAATAATCCTAATATAATTAAAATTTAAATAGAGTCTTGTGTTTATAAAATCTCTTCTTTGAATCTGTTGCCCCAAGTCTTCTCACACTTTACATTTTCAAGTACCACTTCTTTCCTATTTTGCATGCTGGCCCGTAATATCTTCAAATTCACGCTTTTTGTCCCTAAATTTCTTTTTGCCTTCAATTTAGTCCCTACAAGATAATAAAAAAAACCATAAATAGCTCAAATTAGTAGGATCATACTCAAAATAAATATGTAATTGATACATAAAAATATGTCATTCCAGAGTAATATCATTTTTTTATTTCCTAAAGTATCTATTAGAGTGAATCCAATAATTAATCCTCTGCATTCTATAAGACCATTAAAAGATAGATGCTGGCCACGAATTTTAGAAACAACTTTTTTAATTTGTAAAATCGTTGCGTATATTTTAGGCAACGAAAATATACATAACATTCCAACTTTTATTATTACAATAAAATTTTAGCAACAATAATACAACTTTTATTAACAACTTTTAGCATTGGTAATACCCAATTTTTTTAGTGTGGCAACAATAAACTCAAAATCAACATATACCCATGGCCACCGAACCTTTTAAAGATCAATGATCTGAAGCTTTCTATCTTAGCTATCAAAATCGACCTCATATGGCGATGAAATCCCTAGATTTGAACAAAACTCAATGAACATCTAATTTCATCACTGAATTCACTTCATTCCTCCCTAAAATTTATGATAATGTTGAAAATCCTTACAATATTACCACTTGCATTGCTTGGTTATTAACATGTTTTCACTAAGTAAATGTTTAATCGTAAGATACCTTCATTTATGAAAATTGATTTCCAAGAATATCAAATTTTAAAATATTTTAAAAATAGGGGTAGATTGTTGGAATATTTTCAAATATTTATAGTGTTCCAGTAACTATAAATGAATGGGTGTAATTAATCAAAATTTATATTATTTGATTTTTTGAAAAAGAATTATTGCTATTTAAATAATATTATTAAAATAGTTATAATATTAAATGAATAATTATGTATTTATTTTAAAGATATTATTATTCAAAAAAGCACCTATAATTATTGCTATTTATAAAGAGACATGAAAATTTCTATAAATAGGAATGAGATTTTATTTGGAAAACGCACCAACAAATTCTAATATTCTTTCTTTCCTTCCTTCATTTTCTAATATTATTAGATTATTCTATAAAGTATCACTGCGAAATCCTTTATAGAAATTGAGTTTCTTGTTATACATTGCTCGGTGCGTAGTGGACTATTCTCGTCAGTGCAAAACGCAAATAGTCATTGGCTTTATTGTATCCTCAAAGTTAATTTGCTTGGAACTCATTTGCACAACGAAGATAGGTGGGGGCGAATATAACCTTAAAAACATGTGTGCAAAGATAAAAGCATGTTCACAAAGTTCACACAATGTGAAAATGACAATGTCTTGTACATGAGAAATTCTTCCACCGCAGCAATCAAAGGTAAAGGGTCTGTTGAACTACAATTCATTTCTGGAAAGGTTTTAACCTTAAATAATGTATATTATGTACCAGAAGTTAGGAAGAATTTAGTGTCTGGAAGTCTGTTGAATAAGTTTGGCTTCAAACTTGTTTTTGAGGCAAATAAATTTATTTTGTCTAAGGGAGGAATTTTGTAGGGAAAGAGTATATGTATGAGAGTATGTTCAAACTCAATATTATTAATAAAAATAAAAATACTATTTCTACTTATATGGTTGAATCTTTTTTGTTTATGGCATTATAAATTAGGTCATTTGAATTATAGAAAATTGAATGACATGTATAAGTTAGATTTAATTCCTGTTTTTAATAATAATATTGAAATATGCAATATATGTATGTTGACTAAAATATAAGAAACCATTTCCCTAAGGATAAAAGGAAAACAAAATTGCTTGATTTGATACACAGTGATTTATGTGATATGCATAATACTCCTACATTAGGTGGAAAGAAATATTTTCTAACTTTTATTGATAATTGTTCTGGATATTATTATGTATATTTATTGCATTTAAAAGATGAAGCGCTTGATAAATTTAAAATTTATAAATCTGAAGTTGAACTTCAGTGTGAATCCACTGGAATTGTCCATCAAGTTTCAGCCCCTTACACACCACAACAAAATGGTGTAGCTGAAAGAAAAAATAGAGTCTTGACTGAAATGGTAAATTCAATGTTATTATATTCGTGTCTTGGACAAGGTTTTTGGGGAGAAGTCGTTCTAACAACTTGTCATATATTGAATAGAGTTCCTAATAAAGAAACTACAATAACCCCTATGAACAATGGAAGAAAAGGAAACCAAATCTTAATTATTTGAAGGTTTAGGGTTGCGTAACTATTGTCAAAATTTCAACACCTAAACGTAAAAAGTTAAGTGAAAGAGGAATTGAATGCATATTATAGGATATACACATAATAGCAAGACATATAGGTTCCTGGTAATTGAACCAAATGATTCAATTTCAATTAATACTCATTATTAAATCAAAATATACTATTTTTGATGAAAATAGTTTTAATTCTATATCAAGATAATTACAATCACAACAATTGATGAACCTCTTTAAGTTATTTTTAATTATATATATTTTTGCAATCATTATTTAAAGAATATGCAATGACTTGCAAATTAAAAAGTCATTTTAATTATATATATTTGCAAGTCTCTTTAAGTCAAGATCAGCCTCTCACTTTCCACATATTTTTGCATATAGCCGCCATCAATACTGAGCCGACATCAATCATCGAACCCATACCCGGTCCCTCCAATTTGTAAAACAGTGTTGCCATCGATGTCCAGCCAACTCAAAGATTCTTTTTCTTCCATTGGGCAGGCTCATGGCAGCTTCTCGTAAGCCACCCCACCAAGAGTTGGAAAGTTTCATAAGCCATCACCATTGAAAGTAAATAGTATGTGTGGGATATGCTCATTGACATTGCCTGCCCATCATTGGATATTCCTTAGTGTTCTTTTCTTTCCTTCATTATTGTGGCCAATTTTTAATAATTAAAATGTTAACCAATAATATATTGGTATATTCTTTTTTTTTAATAAGCTTATTTGATGAAAGTAATATATATATATATCTTAACCAAATTACAATTGAAGGATTCCTAATAATTTAACAAAATAGTGAGTCCAGTAATTAATCCTCTGCATTCTGTAAGACCATTAAAAGATAGATGCTGGCCACGAATTTTAAAAATAACTTTTTTAATTTGTAAAATCGTTGCGTATATTTTAGACAACGAAAATATACATAACAACCCAACTTTTATTATTATAATAAAATTTTAGCAACAATATGGCGATGAAATCCCTAGATTTGAACAAAACTCAATGGACATCTAATTTCGTCTCTGAATTCACTTCATTCCTCCCTAAAATTTATGATAATGTTGAAAATCCTTACAATATTACCACTTGCATTGCTTGGGTATTAACATGTTTTCACTAAGTAAAGGTTTAATCGTAGGATACCCTCATTTATGAAAATTGATTTCCAAGAATATTAAAATTTAAAATATTTTGAAAATGGGAGCAGATTGTTGGAACATTTTCAAATATTTATAGTATTCCAATAACTATAAATGAATGGGTGTAATTAATCAAAATTTATATTATTTGATTTTTTGAAAAAGAATTATTGCTATTTAAATAATATTATTAAAATAGTTATAATATTAAATGAATAATTATGTATTTATTTTAAAGATATTATTATTCAAAAAAGCACCTATTGAAAGATGTCTCTATAAAGAGACATGAAAATTCCTATAAATAGGAATGAGATTTTATTTGGAAAACACACCAACAAATTCTAATATTCTTTCTTTCCTTCCTTCATTTTCTAATATTATTAGATTATTCTATAAAGTATCACTGCAAAATCCTTTGTCGAAATTGAGTTTCTTGTTATACATTGTTCAGTGCGTAGTGGACTATTCTCGTCAGTGCAAAACACAAATAGTCATTGGCTTTATTGTATCCTCGAAGTTAATTTGCTTGGAACTCATTTGCACACCGAAGATAGGTGGGGCCGAATATAACCTTAAAAACATGTGTGCAAAGACAAAAGCATGTTCACAAAGTTCACACAATGTGAAAATGACAATGTCTTGTACATGAGAAATTCTTCCACCGCAGCAATCAAAGGTAAAGGGTCTGTTGAACTACAATTCATTTCTGGAAAGGTTTTAACCTTAAATAATGTATATTATGTACCAGAAGTTAGGAAGAATTTAGTGTCTGGAAGTCTGTTGAATAAGTTTGGCTTCAAACTTGTTTTTGAGGCAAATAAATTTATTTTGTCTAAGGGAGGAATTTTGTAGGGAAAGAGTATATGTATGAGAGTATGTTCAAACTCAATATTATTAATAAAAATAAAAATACTATTTCTACTTATATGGTTGAATCTTTTTTGTTTATGGCATTATAAATTAGGTCATTTGAATTATAGAAAATTGAATGACATGTATAAGTTAGATTTAATTCCTGTTTTTAATAATAATATTGAAATATGCAATATATGTATGTTGACTAAAATATAAGAAACCATTTCCCTAAGGATAAAAGGAAAACAAAATTGCTTGATTTGATACACAGTGATTTATGTGATATGCATAATACTCCTACATTAGGTGGAAAGAAATATTTTCTAACTTTTATTGATAATTGTTCTGGATATTATTATGTATATTTATTGCATTTAAAAGATGAAGCGCTTGATAAATTTAAAATTTATAAATTTGAAGTTGAACTTCAGTGTGAATCCACTGGAATTGTCCATCAAGTTTCAGCCCCTTACACACCACAACAAAATGGTGTAGCTGAAAGAAAAAATAGAGTCTTGACTGAAATGGTAAATTCAATGTTATTATATTCAGGTCTTGGACAAGGTTTTTGGGGAGAAGCTGTTCTAACAACTTGTCATATATTGAATAGAGTTCCTAATAAAGAAACTACAATAACCCCCTATGAACAATGGAAGAAAAGGAAACCAAATCTTAATTATTTGAAGGTTTAGGGTTGCAGAACTATTGTCAAAATTTCAACACCTAAACGTAAAAAGTTAAGTGAAAGAGGAATTGAATGCATATTATAGGATATACACATAATAGCAAGACATATAGGTTCCTGGTAATTGAACCAAATGATTCAATTTCAATTAATACTGTTATTAAATCAAAATATACTATTTTTGATGAAAATAGTTTTAATTCTATATCAAGATAATTACAATCACAACAATTGATGAACCTCTTTAAGTTATTTTTAATTATATATATTTTTGCAATCATTATTTAAAGAATATGCAATGACTTGCAAATTAAAAAGTCATTTTTAATTATATATATTTGCAAGTCTCTTTAAGTCAAGATCAGCCTCTCACTTTCCACATATTTTTGCATATAGCCGCCATCAATACTGAGCCGACATCAATACTCAACCCATACCCGGTCCCTCCAATTTGTAAAACAGTGTTGCCATCGATGTCCGCCAACTCAAAGCAGCTTCTTTCTTCCATTGGGCAGGCTCATGGCGACTTCTCGAAAGCCACCCCACCAAGAGTTGGAAAGTTTCATAAGCCATCACCATTGAAAGTAAATAGTATGTGTGGGATATGCTCATTGACATTGCCTGCCCATCATTGGATATTCCTTAGTGTTCTTTTCTTTCCTTCATTATTGTGGCCAATTTTTAATAATTAAAATGTTAACCAATAATATATTGGTATATTCTTTTTTTTTAATAAGCTTATTTGATGAAAGTAATATATATATATATATCTTAACCAAATTACAATTGAAGGATTCCTAATAATTTAACAAAATAGTTAATAAAAAAATATTGTTAAAATTTTTAAAAATAAATATTGAGATCCAATAATTCAAAAAATATATATCAAACAAATTTAAATTACATATTTCTAGTAACATAAAAAAACAGAAAATAAAAATAAGATTGTTACAAGTTAAAAAAAGAATAAGAGATAATAATCTAAATATAAAATCTAATGATATTTACTTAACTTAAACAAAGAAACCGACTTTTCTTTCCCTCATTTTACTTAATTTTCCCTCGTTTTTTTCTTCTTTTTAATCCAAATATGGTATAAGTGATAAGTAGTTCTTATCTACTTATCATTTTCACACCTTTTTTATTGAAAAAAATATATTATTTGTTATCTTTATGAATTATCAAATGTTCTTAAAAAAACTAAGTCACTAAATAATATATTTTTTAAATATTTTACTGTACTTTTATAAAATATTTGTCAACCATTGAATTTGCTCGTGGAAGTACCAAATATTATTGTTAAGGGAATAACTTATATTAGGATGATTCTAAAAATTTAAATTTTTTAAGATCAATAAAATATTAACACCTTATTAATTTTTAGAGACATAAAATTAGTATGATATAGTATTCATCCATATTCAATATATTCTCTAATCCAATTTAGTTAATATATTAAAGAAATTAGATTAAATAAATGTTTTTAAACGTTTTAACTAAAATTAAATTGTATTAAAAAAATTAGATTAAAAATATATATATTAAATATGAATTTAATTACTAAATATAATTACTATTTCTTTCTAATAGGTGACACTCACATGTATACGTGTAGAGGCTGACATCAAATATAAATCCAAAATAATTAAGTGCTATAAAATGTCAAACACTTCATTATATCCTTAACATAATCATATCGTCTGCTAAAGCCTTTTTTCTTCACTCCATTTCTATATTGTGCAAATTTCCGCACCTTGCTATGGATGAGAGGATGATAGGTGCTGCACAAACAGGAGACATAAACATCTTGTATGAGTTAATTCTGAATGATCCATATGTTTTACAGCGTATCGATGATATACCTTTTTTCCATACTCCTTTGCATGTAGCAGCCTCTGCAGGGCATATTGATTTTATGATGGAGATGATCAACTTAAAGCCATCGTTTGCAAGAAAGCTAAACCAAGCTGGGTTTAGCCCCATGCACTTGGCTCTGCAAAATCAAAAAAATCAAGCCGTGCTTCGACTTCTCAGGTTTGATGAAGGCCTTGTTCGTGTCAAAGGGCGGGAGGGCTTCACTCCTTTGCATCATGTGGTTCAAAATGGAAATGTTGATTTTTTGATCAAGTTCCTTGAGGTTTGCCCCGAGGCTATAGAAGATGTGACTGTTCGAGATGAGACGGTTTTCCATCTTGCCATAAAAAATGACATGTTTGAAGCTTTCCAAGTCTTGGTGGGGTGGCTTATAAGGAGCCATATAAAGCTGCCAAACGTTGGGAGAAAGAACTACTGAGTTGGGCAGACATTGATGGCAACACTGTTTTACATGTTGCTGCTATCAGAAACAGACCTCAGGTATGATAATTTTGCTAGTGAATTTATTTATGTATATATATACTCAAAGGTTACATGTATGAATATTCTAATTAACAGGTGGTAAAAGTACTGTTGGAACGCTTGTGTGGTGACCATATCAATGCCAAAAATGCGGAGGGGGATTGACTGCACTTGATATCCCATCACAATACCCATTGGATGAAGGGAAAGTGGACTACAAGGAGTTCATTAAAGACATGATAAGCAAAGCAGGAGGTTTGAGTGGTTCCTCTTCCTCGCTTCCGAAAACCTCCATCTCTTCATTCCACATCGAATCTTTAAAAGGAAAGGTGCCAGTTCTTCAAAAATTGCAACAATAGCAAGTCGTGGAAAGAAGGGAATCCCACATGAGATGCGTAACACATTTTTAGTAGTCACAGTGCTAATTATAACAGCCACATACACTGCCACTTTGAACCCTCCAAAGCAGCCTGATACCATTTCAAATTCCTGAATTTCCAACTCAAGTATGACGCATCTTTAGGTTCCACCAGCACTGGACCCGTACAAAGTCCTCCACCCGCTGAAGAAGAAAATTTAAAAAATTTACTAGACGTGTCCACAATGTTTTGGTTATACAACACTTTAACCTTCTGGGCAGCAACTGTTTTAACAGCCTATCTCCTACCCAGCCGTTCAATCTGCTTGTTTATTCTCATAACACTTTCCTTGTTTGGGACCTGTTACATGCTTTTAGTTGCTGTTTCCATACGGACACTCGCACTTCAGTATATTTTCTATCTTTCGACTCTTGGATCCGTTTCCTATTCTAGTCTCAGCATTACTAATTACTGCTTGGCAACGGTAGTAGCTCTCGTGACATTTTACAGGACATCCTATTATATGCTATACAGGTTTGTACCCAAAAGAAGGCTCTTCCTCCTCCTACAAGTCGTTTCCCTTTGCATCTTTGCTGTTATTCTTGTTCCAGCTATCCTAAATTCTGAATTCATATTGGAGATTACCAAATACGGAATATAGATTGAGAAAGGGAACTTGTTTAAATGAGTCAATACGACTATCATTGTAGGGTTGGATGCTGACAGTATTGTTTTGGATTTAGAAGTTAATAATGCTCCTGGGTTTATAGGCTGATGACCATGAGCAATAAGTGATTGTAGAGTCAGTTCAGATTGAAAAGAATAGACATTTTGGTGAGCTCTGATTTCTAGTTGTTGATTGTGGGAAATATTTGCTGATAGGGGAATGGTGGTAAGTGTTTCAAATTTCCCTTTCTGATAGGCTTATGAACACTTCGTACGAAATTAATTATGTGATGTTATAAGTTAAAAGTTTTATTGTTATATTAATTTTAAGGGTTTTTTTTTGAGATGTGATTGTGTGGTTAATTATTAAATTATAAATTTATATACTTACAATGCGTTAAGGATAAATATTTTAAAAAATATAATTGCTTATTATTTTAAGTGAAAGAAAATTACCTTCAATTTTATATTTATTAAAAATAATAGTTTAGCTTTTTATAAATTCTTGTATAGATAAATTATTATAAAATTCAAAAATATTTAAAAATGGTGCAAATATTATCCTACTTACTGATAATTAAAAAGAATAGATAATATATTCAGATCATAAACTACAGATGAAATATAATCTAGATTTGAATAATTCTAGACATAATTCACACGTAACCATATTTAAGTAAAAATAAGTTTATATAAAATATAGACTTGTTCAAAGATTGAATTATATGTTCAAGTTAAAAGACTCACTCAAAATTTTGAATGGTAAAAAAATTGGTTTGAACAAAAAAAAAATCAAAAAAATAAACATGTTTAAAATGTGTCGGGGTTGAGCTTAAACATTCAAGGCCTGACCTTCTAACCCCGACTAGTCCAATTCATTTCCTATAATTTTTAATATATTATATTATATTATTTTTATATAATATATAATTTATAACACATTAAAAATCAATCTATAGTAATATATCATATTAAATGTAAACATTAAAAATTGTTAGTTGGATGCATATAAAAATTTAATAAATGAAAAACTATATAAAATTATTAAATATTAAACTAAAAATAATATAAATATTTCAAACAGATTTAAAAAATAATAATATGGGTGGCCTAAAATGGGCTTCGGTTAGCTATTTACAAGTATGTATAAACTTGGACAAAATTTTAAACTTATATTTAGGGTTAGCCTAAACTTGGACAAACATAAAATGTGTTAACATAATGCTTAAATTCAACCCATAACATAGCCCAACCAATTATTCCTCTAATAAAGCTCATACATGGTTTACAAAGAGTGAATTTCGATCTTGAACATTCAAATTCCCATGTTTGAACCTTACTAGCATAGCCAAAAACTTAATGGTAAAAAAAAAAAGCCTTAAATTAATAACATTAATAATACATTTTATAGGAGTATTATTTCACATGTTTTAGTTTATGAGTTTGCAATAAACTAATTACAATTAGCAATTTTTAGTGATTCACATGACTTATTTTTAGTAAAGAGAAAGAAAATTTATTACTTATTTTAAAGAGGTATTATTTTTTGTACAAAAATATTTACTCATCCTTATAATTTCAATTTCAAATTTATATTAATTAGCCTTAATTTGCTTTATGATGTACCTTTATTGTATAAGTCAATTTCATAGTGAGGTTACTCTAGCAAAGGCATATAGCCAAGTATACAATGGAAAGTCTAGACACATTGGATTAAGACATAATTATGTCCGACAGTTAATTTCTGATGGAGTGATCACTATTAATTAGAGTCAAGCCCATTAATTAGAGTCACCCATGATAGAAACTCGAATCAACACTTGGTATAACGTTAAGTCTTGAGTTCAATGAGACAAAGTACATCATTAGTGTGTGACTGTTAGCTCTATAAATAAATTCATCCTAAGATTAAAGTGCTACGTACCCCTAATGATAAGGGAATGATGAGTAATATACTTTTAATGGACCCATAACATAAATATGTCAGAGTGTTATAATTTCTAGAACACTCTTGATGGGATCTACCTATGTGAATGGAAGTGTGGTCGCTTCTAGGAGCTCAAGGGCTTGGCTTTGACAACACTTATGAAAAGAGGACACAAACACATGGCCAAAATAGTGTCCCTAGATACTGTGTAATAACTCAATTTTGTCCGGGCCCAATAATAAAACAAAACCAAAAAATAATAACAACAGTCCATTTACAAACTAGCCCAAAAAAAACAAAGGCCAAATAAAAAAAACCCTAATGGTCCAGTGGCCCAATAACCTAAACATTTTTTTAGTAAAACAAAACAAACCCTAACCCCATTAGCGTCGCTCCTCGTGTCGCGTCGGCGTGCTCATCGCCCGAGATTTGAGGCGCCCCTGCTGCCATTGCACCAAAATGGCAAGGGTGCGCTTCCCATCGTCGTCATGACCGCCATGGTACTTGCAAAGAGAAAACGAAGGAAGGCAGAAGGCAAAAATAGTGGAAATGGCAGAAATAGGAAACAAATAATAGAAAAACTGTGAAAAACAACAGTGTAATTCGGCTATAAAAACCATTACCACAATGTATTTTTGGACAGACACAAAGGAATCAAAAAAACAAAAAACAAACAAAATACAAAATTTTTAGGTGATTTTTCTTTTCTTTTTTTTTTTTGAATCTATAATTTTTACATATAAAAAAAACATAAAATAAAAAGAAAAGGTTGAAAACATACTTGACGGCTCGCGTTCCACCACCGTAAGTGGCTAAGGTCATCATCCGATGAAGGCGATACACTTTACGATGAAAGGGTTTTCAAAACCCAAAAATCAAAGGGTCCTCCACAATTTTTACAACCTTCGGTGGCTTTCCAGTGAGCACTGACCGTAGATCTGGATTCTAGGTGTCGAAACACTCAAAAAAGTGTTGTTTATGTTTTCCAACCACCAGGAATGACGAACCCTGTCACCGGCGATCGGCGACCGTCGTGGGGGGGGTTCGCTGAACTTGAAGGCCGGCTTGAAGAATATTTTAGAGAAAATAAAAGGGATTTCAAGTTTTTTTTTAACTGGGATTTGGAATGAATTTTTTGAATTTTTTTACTTATATAGGCTTCCAAATGGCGCCATTTGGGGATTGGCCTCAGACACTCAAAACGGCGTCGTTTTGACACAACCCGAGATCTAACCCGAAACATTTTATTAAAATGTGTATTTTTTATGTTAGAACCTCATTCATGTAAAGAACAATAGAAAAGAAAGATGATATTGATAAGACATATATGGAAAACATTAGACATGACCTAGTTTTAAATCAAAACAAGGAGAAATCATCATTGATGAAACTGCATAATGTGGGATTCCCCTTTGTTAGTGTTATGTACAAAGATGTTAAACTCAAGAGAAAATTGTTGAAGCAATAATGAGAATGGAACTTACAACTGTATCCAATAACGTTTACGTTACATAACTTCGATTGGTAAATTTTAAAATTAAACATTTAGCTCATGATCTTTGTTGTTGTTTTGGAGGTGTGTAGAGGTGTTTATGGGTCGGGTCGTGTCCAACAAAAAATTATATGCTCACTTGTTAGGCTTGGGCCTAACTCGATCCAAAAAATGGACTTAAAATTTTGCCCAAGCCTAATCCGGATAAAAATACTAAAATTTTAACCCAATTCGGCCCACCTATATTTTTTATATTAATTTTTAAAAAATATAATACATCAAAAATATTAAAAACACTAAAATAAATGTTTACCAACTAATTGAAAAAAATATGTATACTTAAATAACACTAAGATAAATGTAACTTAACAAATAAATGTGAAAAATAGTAACAAAATTAACAATAAAATATGAGTTATACAATATCTAAATAATAAGAACAAAATGTAGTAACATAATTATGAAATAGTAGCAAAATAGTAAAAAAAAGAAAAAAATAGCAAGAAAAAAATAAAAATAAAAAACAATAATTTTTTTTCATATTCGAGCTGAGTCAAGCTTGGGTCAAAAAAGTTTTATCAACCCCTTCTATTTATTTTAATCAGAAAATCATAAAGGGAGAGGATCACGAAAATAATAATAGGAATTCTCATTTATTCCTTTCCAACTCTTTATTTAACACAAGAAAACCTCGAAAAGTTTCTGCAAAATACACAAAGCAAGCCACGACAAACTGATACACAAAATCAAAACCCAAACTAATTTGCAGAAAGCTATTACTTTTAAATAGAAGTCTTTTTACAAGTGTATTTAACTAATATTTTCTTAAAGTATATTTTTAGAATTAAAAAAATTAAATTATTAAATACGCATTTCAAAATTATTTAAAGTGTCAAATATTAAAATTGTACATAAACATTGATCGGATATATAAATTACTATATAAACTTTAATTTAGTATCATTATATACATAAAATTTTAATTATGGTTCAAACGTATATACGAAATTTCTTCAAACTTAATGTCTATGCATCCATTTCTGGAAGCACTCACAACATCACAATTGTTGGCTGTTGGGTATAGTTCCTGTTGCAACTCTTTTTATGGTGTGATTCCATGTCTCTTCAAACTTTTACATTCCCAATTTCTTATTATATAATAACTGTCATGACATACACCATAAAAATATCCCATATATGCAAATCTTATTTTTTCAAATTCGTTGATTGTATCTTTTCAAACTCGAATGAAAAAAATTCTTTACAATAAATAAAAATGCCAAATTTGACAATCTTTCAAATTTTAAATTTAAATTCATTCAATTAAATACATTTGTATCCATTTTTATTTTGAGGACAACAATTAAATACAGAAAGTTCGAACTCATATTTATGAAATATAACACCATTAAATATGGCATAACTTGAGAGGCTAAGCTGGGGAGCTGGCATGGGCCTGGCCCCTAAATGTAAAATTGATTTTTAGGCTTTTAAATTTTTTAAAAATTTTAAATTAGTAAAGGAAAAATTATATTTTGACCCTCCTAAAATTATAAAAATTCTATTTAATCATTTACAAATTATAAAAATATAAATTATAAAAATTAAAATTTCATCCTGCCCCTAAAAAATTTTTAAAGCTTACCTGGTTTTTAGGTGTAATTCAAGCCTTGGCCTCTAAAATGAAAGTCTCTTTATAATTTATAAAATTTTAAATTAATAATAATAAAATTATATTTTAACTTATAAAATAATAAAATTTTAATTCAATCTTTTAAGATTATAAAAATGTAAATCGTTAAAATGATGAAATTACATTTCACTATCATCAAAAAATATAATTTAATTTTTTAAGTCTCGAAAAATTTTTTACACAAACTGCGAACCATAACATGAGAGCGTAATAAGAGGAGGCTACCTCATATAATAACTGTGCGTTTTTATTGGAGAGATACGGATATTTCGATGACGGTGAGGAAAGATGAGATAGATAAAACCAAGAACAGAGAAAGGAGACAAGTGTTACGGAAATCAACGAAGAGAATGGATGATGTGGTAGGAGATATCCTGTTAACATAAATGCAACCCATAAGGTCACCATGTTGGATCTCTCAAACCTGGAGTATACAAGTCTCCAATGATCTTTTTCGGAAACGTCCATTGCGGAGGGGCTGGGTATGGGTGCAGTATTGATGTCGGTTTTATGCAAGATTGTGTGGGAATTGAGAGGCAGATCATGACGGTATTTCAGGGACGGACATGGACTGTCATCGGACATCTTTGGAGGGTTTAAAGAGGCTTCGTAAGTGGCTGTTATAATTAGCACTGTCACTACTAGAAATGTGTTACGCATCTCATATGGCATACCGTTCTTTTCTCGACCTACTCTTGTTGCCCATTTTTCATACCATAACATCTTTTCCTTTAATAATTCGATGTGGGATGAAGAGATGGAGATATTGGGAAGCGAGGAAGTGGACGCACTCAAACCTCCTGCTTTGCTTAGCATATCTATAATCCTATCCGCTTGCCTTTCATTCCATGGGTATTGTGATTGGATATCTAGTGCTGTCAATCCCTCCAAATTTTTGGCATTGATTTGGTCTCGACGCAAGTGTCCCAGCAATACTTCCACCACCTGTTAATTAGAAATTAATTCATGTATACATACATATCAATAATTGACTTGATTAGAAAAATTAGCATATACCCGAGGTCTGTTTTTGATAGCCGCAATGTGTAGCACAGTGTTGCCATCAATGTCTGCCCAACTCAGTAGTTCTTTCTCCCAACGTTGGGCAGACTTATGTGGGCTTCTTATAAGCCACCCCACCAAGACTTGGAAAGCTTCAAACATGTCGTTTTTCACAGCAAGATGGAATACCGTCTCATCTCGAACAGTCACATCTGCAAAGCCTCAGGACAAACCTTAAGTAACTTGATCAAAAGATCAACATTTCCAGTTTGAACCACATGATGCAGAGGAGTGAGGTCCTCCCTCCCTTTGACACGAACAAGGCCTTCATCAAACCTGAGGAGTCGAAGCACTGCTTGAGTTCTGTCATTTTGCAGAGCCAAGTGCATGGGGCTAAACCCACCTTGGTTTAGCTTTCTTGCAAACGTTGGTTTTAATTTGATCATCTCCATCATAAACTCAATATGCCCAGCAGAAGCTGCTACATGCAATGGAGTATGAGAAAAAGGCACAGCATCAATACGCTCTAAAACGTATGGATCATTCAGAATCAACTCATACAAGAGGTTAATATCTCCTGTTTGGGCGGCCTGTATCATCGTCTCATCCATAGTTTTTTTGGGGGGTAATAAATTAGGCAGTAAATTTTCAGATTACTGAAAGCTGATGAAATTTGCAACAAAACATAAAGAAGAAAGAACCAGAAGACAATATATAAAAGGAAATAGAACCTAAATTCTGCAAAAACACAGGCATCTGACCACAATTTATACATGATTTGAACACTCTAGTTTGAGGAACCAAATTTCTTCCAAGGCTCAAGGAAATTTCCAAGTACTAAAGCCACAGAAAATAGGTATCCAGTCCACATCAAATACACATCAAATACAGAAAAAATTCAAAATAATTTTTAGAATTTAATGATTATCATTTAATAATACTTATCAAATAAATTACAGGAAATGATAAGTATCAAATAAATTAACCCACAAATCAACATCATCTCCCTAAAACATCAACTTCAAGAATGAAATAAAATGGAAGATGTGTTAAGAAAGGTATATCAAGTTACCGTCCTTGACTAAAATATGGACTGAATTAATAATAAAAATAATTACAATTAAATTAATGACATGGCATGACAACCACTATGATTCTGCAAATATCGGTTTCTTATTTATAAAAGGGAAAATTTTATTCTCGTAATAAGTGGAACCATACATACAGTTTGTCTTAATTGA
This sequence comes from Gossypium longicalyx, assembly GCA_025698465.1. Taxonomy (NCBI): domain Eukaryota; kingdom Viridiplantae; phylum Streptophyta; class Magnoliopsida; order Malvales; family Malvaceae; genus Gossypium; species Gossypium longicalyx. Next base: position 5,466,351 of record CM047004.1, read on the forward strand.
TTACACCCATGGGTGATGCCATATTCGAATCCAACTTTCGGATTCATTCAATTGCCTAGACTACAGTTAGAGTCCTCGTAGGCCGGGTTGAGTTTAACTAAAATTTAAAGCTTATTTATTAGGCTTAGGCTTGGGCTTGGCCTGGCCTAAAAAATAGGCCTAAAATTTTGCTGAAGCTCGACCCGGATAAAAATACTAAAATCTATTCGGCCCATTCGTATTAATTTTTATATTATTTTTATATAATTTTTAAATATATATAATACATAAAAAATACTAAAAATATCAAAATAAATATTTTCCAACAAATTGAAAATAAATTTTAAAAATATATAGGCTTAAATAAAATTAAGATAAATTCAACTTAACAAGCAAATGCCTCTAAAATAATAAAAAAATTTAATAAACGTCTTTAAAATAATAACAAAATTAATAATAAAATAAGTTTTATACAATCACTACAGGAAAATATGGCTTTAGCGGCGCTTTTAGTGGCGTTTTAACAAAAAACGCCGCAAATAATATACATTAGCGGCATTTTTAGCCAAAACGCCACTAAAAACTGATCAATAGCGGCGTTTTTTGACCAAGCGCCGCTAAAAACTGATTAATAGCAGCGTTTTTCTTCCAAACGCCACTAAAAACTTGTGAATAGCGGCGTTTTTAGTCAAACGCCACTAAAAACTTATCGATGATGGCGTTTTTATCTCAAACGCCACTAAAAACTGATCAATAGCGGTGTTTTTATCTCATACGCCACTAAAAACTATCAATAGCGGCGTTTTTGTTCCAAACGCCACTAAAAATGAATAGCAGCGTTTTTGGTCCAAACGCCACTAAAACTGATCAATAGCGGCGTTTTTGGTCCAAACGCCGCAAAAAGTTGAGAAGCCATTTTTGAGTAGGGTAACTGACACTCGTTTTGATTTGATCTGATTTAATTTTCATATTATTTTCTTATTTTTTTTTGAATTCGATTTAATTATTTTGGTATTTGAAACTAACTTTATAAAAAATATAAACTACACTATTCATCACTTAGCTATGAGAAAGTTTCATTTTGTTACTTAATTATGAAAAGTTACAAATTGATAACTAAACTATTTAGAAGTTTTCATTTAAGTTCTGAAAATTTGTTAAAATCAACATTGTATGGCTTTCTGTAAACCCTTAAATCTTAAACATTAAACCCTAAACTCTAAATTTTAAAACATAAACCATAAACACTAATCCATAAACTCTAAAACCCTAACCCCCCCCCAAAAAAAATCATATGGATATTGATGTGTATATACATATATATAAATGTAAAAGCTTATGTTTATAATATATTGTAGAAGCAGTACTTAATATTGATTAAATTTATTTTTAGGTTTAGGGTTTAATATTTAAGGTTCAATGGTAGAATATATTTTAAGTTTATGGTTTAGGCCGGTTCAATGGTATAGTATATATGTTAAGTTTATGGTATGGGTCGGGTTTGTTATCTTGGGTTTGGGGTATAGTGTTTTAAATTAGTTTGTTGTTTGGGGTTTGATCTTTGTTTTAAAGTATTTAGGGTTTAAGGTCTTAATGTTTAAGGTTATAAGGGTTAGTGTTAGGGTTTAAGGGTTAATTGATTAAATGATGTTCTGGTTGAATCTAGGCTTTGGAGTGCTCGGAGTGTGGTTTAATTAAATACTTGATCTCATGTTTATACATATATTTACGATGTATATATGTTTATATTCCCAGATAATTACATAAGATTTAGTATTATACTGAAATTTGATGAGGTGGTTCATAAAATTATTGAATACGAAATGTTAATATGAAATTCTTAAACTTGAATCAATTTTAAAAATAAAATAAAATAAAATTAGTATTTTTATTTTTTAAATTAAATTCTAATTATAAAATTCGTGCGCACTTTAAAATTTATAGCCTCATGATTAAATATTGAATTTGAATTTATAATTTCAAAATCTAAAAAATAATATGTGTTTAATAAGGTATCAATTTCCGAGTATTACAAGATGCTAGCTATAACTTTCTTTGCATGTAATGGACTCTCGAAATTAAACTTGTCTTAGTTTAATTTTAAGATGCAGATAATAATGATCTCTCAAAAGAATTTTTTTTTTAAAAATTTTATTTTATGAAGGGTAATTTTATAAGTATTGGTCACACCTAGTTAAAAATATTTTAAATAAAAACCCAATGTTTTAAAATTTTTCATTTTTTCTCAAGGTTGTCAAGTTCATTTTTATCAAAAATGGTTTTGAATATATATTTTTTTATTTGAATTCATTTCATGTTTTAAATATTTATTAGAAATTATTTTGAATTGATTTACCTAAAATTTAAATATTAAATATTTAAATAATAATTATTCAATATAATTAAAAAAAATTTCAAATTAGATATATTGTTTGAAAGAAAACAAAATTAGTTTAAAAGGAATTTAAGAAATAATTAAACCATTAAAATTCAAATGCATTAGTGGCGTTTTTGTCAAAAACACCGCAAAAAAATTTCAATTCAGCCAAAACGACGTCGTTTTATGATGTGTCTGCAGAGGCAACGCCGCTAAAAATAGAGAATTAGTAGCGCTTTTGTAAAAACGCAGCAAAAAATTGAGATTTAGCGACGCTTTTGTAAAACGCCACTAAATGTTTAATTGAAAAGACATTCTTCCAGGTGTGATTTAGTGAAGTCATTATCTTTGTAAAAACGGCACCGTTTTTCTTCATCCTTTTCATCCCATGCATACCAGAAACCCCTAAATTTCCCCAAATCAAAATTTCCTTCTCCTCTAAATCAAAATTGCCCCTAAACCCTAAATTTCCCCCAAATCAAACCTATTTGTCGTCTCCCTTTCTATTTTCGTTCCATAGGTTTCATTTCATTTCTGTTTCAAATCAAACCCGAAGCTCCTTGTTTCATTTCGATTTCATTTCTATTATTTTTATGTTACTAAAGAACAGGGCTTTAATGTTAAAAAACCAGCTAGTTATGTAAAGATAAATTAAGTGTAATAAAGAAATATAATATGAAGGAGAAACGGACAATGTAGTACCTTTTTTTTTCCAGTTTTAAAGATAACTCCAATGGAGACCACAACTAACACTTATTTAAGTTGATTTAACATGAAAAATCTTAATGTAGTTATGTCATGGAACTTATATGATAGCAACAAGGTGCTTCAGAAAGATATTAATATTTACATAGGTGAAGCTATAAACAATTGAACTATAGAAGCATCTGCAGCACAACACTTAAAAGACTCTCCATAGTTTTAGTGCAACTCAAATTTCTAAAATAAACTGATGCCATTATCTGCAATACATAAAGAATGGTTCATATAACTGTCTGAGAACACCAATTCAGGGTACCCAAAAAAAATACCATTGTTACAATGCACACAAGACTATATGACAGAAGGTGAAACCAAATTTCTTCAGTATTTTATACATATCATGATTGGATAATATGAGCGATATTAAGAAACATAAACATATATAAATAGGATGAGTGAAATTTCAAAATAAGAAAACGATAGGATAATGTTTCTACTTTACCGCTCGAATAGAAGATGCATTCACAAAAGCAGCTAGCAGAATTACCTGTTGCATCTGTAATGCCTTTCGCATCTGTAATGGCTTGCGCATCAGTTTCCTTTTTGGCTTGTATTTTATTTTGTGTCATCCTAAGGAATTGTTTTTAAGCATCAGTAATAAGAAAATGAAAATTTTGTTCCCAAAACTGACAAAAGCATGAAACTCAGTATTATAAATTATACTAAATTATAGATAGGATCAGTAATAGCTTTTGCATCTCTTTCTTTAGTGTTGTAGGTGATTCAAGTGCAGGCATATAAAACCCATTGGAGTGTCTCTTTTCTAGCAGTTTAGCATCAAATTATCAAATTAAGGTATATACTGATGATGAAAATCAAGCAAACCCAAATTTAAGTTTGCAACCTAATTAGATAACCATGGGTTCCATAGCAAGACAGCCAACCCTTGAGTTATATTCAAAGTTTTAAATGGTAGGAGATTTTAGTATAATTATAATATAGTTTTTTTTTTTGTGAGACTGCAAAACATCTCCGCCTAAGTTTTAAATTGTGGAAACCTGGCTTACCAAAGAAGTAGAAGATGGATAAAAGAAATGGAAGTTATAGAAATAGAAAGGGGCGAAATGGATTGGATGATGCGCATTTGATAAAATAAAGACAAAAAAATAATAGGTATTGAGAGATTAAAAATGATAGAAATGGCCTACCTATCTTTCCTTGTAAGCCAGCAAATAATTAATACTAATGTTTAACGTCTTGGTCAAGGATATTAAAATTGTTGGGTTGCTTTCTCTTTTGTATTTGACCATCATTTATTTTTTTTATTATTTTCTTAATAGTTGGGAATTTTTGAGTATTTTAATTTGGTTTTAACGTTAAGATTTTTACAGAACACTAAATATGTTGAAGCTGAACTTCCGTATTGAGCCAATTAGTTAAGCGTAAGATATTTAGATTTGAGCTTCTAAATTAATGAGTTGGGTGATTTTGTTGATTAAATCATAATTGATTTTTCGATTATTGACTTGATCATGTAATTTGAGTTATAATTAATTATTTGAAATTTATTCAACTCAAACCATTTATTAAATTATTTTATCATTATAAAATTTGAAAAACTGAAACATTTTAATTTGATATTTGAAATTCTAATTAAACCTAGTCGGATATTATTGGCTTCAGCTGTGTTAAATATTTGGAGGCTGGATTTGAATTTTAAATTAAGATGACTAAATATATTTGAATAGTACATAAATTGGCATCTTCCTTCCCCTCTGTGTTTTCTTTTACCTTTTTTGCTCATCACAAAATATTTGACTACTTCAGCCAATGAATGACAAGAATAATATCCAATGTGAAAACATTTCATTTTCATATATCTGCCTTCATTTTCCTCTCTTTTAATTGCCAATAGTTTAAATCATATAGGTAATTATCAAATTATTAATATATTTTTCTTATAATTATAAAAGTTACAAATAAGTATCTAATCATTCGATTTTTTTTTTTGTTCATTTTCATTAACTATCACTAAGTAGTAATAAAAAGATAACGTAAAAAAATTAACATGATTTCTCAATATTTTGACTAAAATATTAATTTATTATATGATTAAAGACTATCTTTTTGACTAAAAGTATATATTTAATACTTTATGATCATAAAGTTAGTGGGATTCGAATTTGGCTGGAGGGATTCTTGTTCAGCTGGCAAATTTGGTAGCTTTCATACACTAAAGCAATACACAGAAAGCCTAGATAGCCAAAAGGTTAGTTAATCTTTTATTTTTTCTTATTTTTTTTCGTTTTTTAAATTACTATTCATGTTTATCCTTAGATTATTTTTCATGTGATTTTTTTCCCATGTGATTTTCCATAATCTCAAAATTTTATTTTTATTAGACTTGATTCAAACTTTTATAAATTAGACTTGATTCAAAATAACCATAATTGAGCAGACATGATAGACTTAATTTGTTATCAACTTTAGATTTTAAGAACTACGAAATGGATAGGATTTGGATGAATTTGTCAAGGGTAAGCAACGCCTATTCAAATGGAGTACAAAATTTTCTAAATTTTGCATTTCAAAATGCAAGCCAAGAGAATATGATTCTTTGCCCGTGTAAGAAGTGTGGCAATATCAATTGGCATTTTCGTGAAGTTGTATACGAACATCTAATTGTTGATGGTTTTTTTCGGGGGTATAAAAAATGGATTTTCCATGGAGAGTGTACATCTAGTGGAACTTCTTCAACGATTAATCTGACTTATCCTGATACTGCTTACCATCATTATGTTAGACAAGATAACATGGAAGGTATGTTGCGAGATGCATTTAATATGCATAGTCATGGCGAGCAATCTTTTCCACCTGACTTTATTGCATCCGATGATTGCAATATTGGTGGAAATGTTTTTTGCAAAGCGAGAACAAGTGCACGGATGAGGAGCCAAATGAAGAAGCGGCGAAGTTCTACAATTTACTTAATGAAATGAATGAAGAACTTTACGAGGATCAAAATATTCAAAATTGTCCTTCTACGCATTCGTCTATTCCACTTAAAATGTTTGGGAGGGTGGACCGGAAACTCTTTTACAATGCTACTAGAGTTTCGAGAGAGGTGTTTCCGTTTGCAAAAATGCCCAGTCTTGTCAAGATATGAAGAGACTAATAAAAATTTGGGCCTTGGAGTGCGATAAAATTCATAGTTGCCCAAATGATTGCATGTTGTCTTGGGGTGATCGGAGAAACCAACATCTTGTCATATTTGCGGTAAGTCTCGTTGGATGAATGGGAATCTGAAGATGTGAATGCGGATGAAGGTGGGGCACGATTAAGAAATAAGCCAATTAAGGTTTTGTGATATTTTCCCTAATACCAAGACTTCAAAGGCTTTTCATGTCGTCAAAGACGGTTGATTCTATGAGGTGGCATAATGATCAACGAACCGATGATGGATTATTAAGGCATCCTGCTGATTTTTAGCTTGGAAATCGTTTGTGATAAATTTCCAAGCTTTGCAAGTGATCCTCGAATGTGAGGCTTAGGCTAGCGACTAACGGCTTTAATCCTTTTAAAATCATGAGTACTTAAATGCGATTACTTGGCTTTGTAGTGCTTGTTCCTTACAATTTGCCTCCATGGATTTGCATGAAGCAATCTTCATTTATTTTATCAATGATTATCCCTGGAGAGAAAGGTCTCGGAAATGATATTGACATCTATTTGCAGCCACTTATTGAAGAGTTAAAATAGTTATGGTTGGGTGTTGAGACATATGATGTATTGAGAAAGGAGAACTTTAATTTACGTGCAGCTTTTTTATGGACAATTAATGATTTCCCGGCTTATCCTAATTTATCGAGTTGGAGTACTAAAGGGCGTTATGCTGTCCTTGTTGTCTTTGCACAAACTTGTTCGAAGTGGTTGTATAATGGGAAGAAGTTCTCTTACATAGGCCATCGTCGGTGGTTAGATAGAAATCATAAATTTAGATTTCATAGGACTCTATTTGTGATGCGAAGAGTCTGGAGGAGCTTACGAGCGATATTGGATCTGAAAATCTTGTTTATGCTCTGACGAGACAGATTGGATCACGAAATCTTGTTTATGTTAAAGATATCAACTTTAGTTATGGGAAGATGAATCAACCACCTAACACGCAAACAAAGAGAAGATCGAGGGATGAAGAGGATGAAGAGGATGATCCTAATGAGGCGGACTTGTGGAAAAAAAGGAGTATTTTTTTTAAGTTGCCTTATTGGAGCACAACATTTTACGCCACAATCTTGATGTCATGCATATTGAGAAAGAATGTTTGCGAGAACATAATTGGGACAATTTTAAATGTCGATGAAAAATCAAAAGACAATCTTGAGTCGACTTGATTTAGTTGACATGAGAATTCAGCGTGATCTTTATCCACAAGTACTTTCGAATGGGAAATATCGGTTTGCTTGCTTCTATTTTTCAATGTCAAAGAAAGAGAAAGAGGTGTTCTGCATGGTATTGAAGGATATAAAGGTCCTAGATGCATATCGTCAAATATATCTCAATGTGTGAGCCTTAAAGATCTAAGATTATATTCATTAAAATCACATGATTACCACATCTTGATGCAAGATTTACTCCCGATTGCTTTACGGTGTTGTATGTCAAAAAGGTGGCGTCTGTATAATTGAACTATCAATATAATGAAAGCTATTTGTGGCAAAGTTTTGGATGTTGAAGAACTTGAGAAAGTACAAGATCGAGCGCTTTGACTTTATGCAATTTGGAGAAGATCTTTCCACCTTCCTTCTTCACTATTATGGTACACTTGGTAATCCATCTCTTTCACGAAGCAATACTTGGTGGACTAGTTTTTATCGATGGATGTATCCTATAGAAAAGTGCTAATTTATTTGTCAAGTATTCATTCATTAAGCCTCTATACATTTAGTTCTGACTTTTGATAAATATTGTATATCGTGTTTAGGTTCCTAAGAAAATTGAAGTCTTATTGTCGTAATAAGCGTTATCGGAAGGATCAATTGTTGAAGGCTACTTGGAAGAGGAGTGCATGACCTTACATTCTAGATATTTAGAAGATGTTGAAACACGATTGAATAGACCAACTTGGCGAAAGTTATTTATTCCAAAGTTTTGGAGAACCAATCGGCAAAGTTGAAATTGCAGAATTAGATGATATATCATGGATACAAGCATATCGATATGTACTTTTTCACCATGATTCAGTTGAACCATTACGCAAGTAAGTTCTAAAATTTTCTTACATATTCATCGTTTTGATTTGTTTATCTTCTAACCAATTAAACTTGTTTTTTAACATAGTGAGTACAAACAAATTTTGAGATCTCGTGCACGCTCTCGGAGATTACAACATCGAGAGATCAATAAATTATTCACAGAATCTTTTCATGAATGGTTAAGCCAAACGGTATGTAACTGAAGTTAATAAGTTACATATAATCGCGAAATTTAGTTAATCAAATAAAAATGTTTTTACATAATACATTTATAATTACTTAATTTACTTTCGATTCAATAGGTTTGGAGTGGGAAGGACGTCAATGACAAAATTAAATGGCTTTCCCAAGTTCCGAACAGAGTAATAAAAATATATAGTGCCTTCCTCATCAATGGATACAGATTTCATACAAAATATCGTGAGAGAATGAGGAGAACTCAAAATTGTGGAATTGTTGTTAATTCTTCAATTACAAGTTATGCTAGTGCTAGGGACAGTAATCCGGTTGAGGGTAATGTGGAGTATTACAGACTTCTTACCGACATTATTGAGTTGGATTACTATGTCAGATGGAAAGTTGTCTTATTTCGGTGTGATTGGGCTGATGTTAATACTGCTCGCGGAATTAAAAAATATCAATTTGGTTTTACAATGGTTAATTTCTCTCGCTTGATTCACACTGGACAACAATTGATGGACGAGCCATATGTATTTTCCTCTCAAGTGAAACAAGTTTTTATTCGAAAGATCCAACTGATGAGGTTGGTATGTTGTACTCGGAACACCCTAGAGACTTGTTTGACATGGGTAATGGAAGTAGAGATGACATTGTCGAAAGATCAAAAACATTACCTTTTCCAGAACAAAACTTAGATGAAAATATCCCTAATACTAGTACACAACATCAATGGGTTCGACATGATGTGGATGAAGATATTCTGAATAATGATATAGTAAGATTTTCACGATTTTTTTAATTATATGTAATATTATAATTTTAATCTTGGTCATGTTATATAATTTAACTATTTTATATGTACTATAATTGTTGTAATTTGTCACTAAAACTTCAACTATTTTATGTGTATTGCAAGAAAATTGCGTAGAAGAATATTATGAGATTTAAGTATTGTCCAAAATACTCAAAATTCGGAAGAAGCAAATAGTGAACAGCAGACAGTTGTTGGATCTTCGAATGTGCCGGAGACACTTGACGAGCCTGGAGAAATTCAAAGTAATGTTAAGTTCATTTTACATGTGTTGACTTTTATTATTGATTTATTTCTCAATTATAATATAATAATAGTATATCATTTCTCATTTGAAAGTGGTGCGACACGTGAGGTCGAGGGCGTCACGATGCTTAAAGATTTATATGACTTAGATCCAGTTAAGCGTGTCAAAGTAAGTAGAAACAGTCATGGTCAACCTGTTGGATCTGAAGCTCAACTTTCAGCAGGCTATTTGGGCATTTTAGTACAAAATGCCAATATGTTGCCCATCAACTACGAATCATGGCATCACATACACATAAAGCAACAAAAATCAGGCTCTCCGGTAATATTAAGGTAACAAAATGTGAATATAATTTATAATAATTTGGTTTAAGTTTCATTTATATTTACATTCTAAACTTGTGTTTTTAGGAGAGGTTTGCTTTAGAGGTCTCCGATGACCATATTAAGAAGGCATTGGGTAAAAAATGGAGAGAAAATAAAAGCACTTTGAAAAAACTATATTTTAAGAAAGATATAAGCCTCGAGGAAAAATTATAAATGTCATTTTGGAATCTTTGAGGTACCAATGGGAAGATCTTGATTAGATTACGGAATTCAAAGAAAGAAAGGTATTACGTAATTCTAAAATCTTATAAATTTTTGGTATATCTTGTTTACTATATACGTAATAATAATTTCATTATGTAGGACCGTGAGCAAGTTGGAACAAACAGCAGACAAAAATAAAAATTCACGCACACGGCAGGGTCGAGAAGTTTTGCTTCTGTAAGTGAGGCCGAGGTATTATGAATTTATTAATTTTGTCAAATATTAATGACTTTGTACTATTAAATAATATTTTTACTACTATATTGTAGGAAGTCTCGTCCGGTCAAAAAGTTGGACGCCTTCACCTTTTTGAGATTATGCATTGGAAGAAAGATGGATCTCCTATGACATCCGAAGCTGGAGAAATTATGGTATATTTATTTAATAAAATTTGATTTATTATAAATATTTATAATGTTTAATTATAATGATTTAATTAAATCGTTAGTACTTTTAAATAATGTTAAGTTATGTTCTCATTCCTTTTTATAATATATTTCGTTTCTAACTTTTTAATTAATTTATTAGGAGAAACTAAAGGAGGAGAGGCGGAGTATGAAGCGGTTATTGTTTCATTGATAGTTCTGTTAATCTTGAGAACGTTGATAACGAGAATTATCACTGAAGTTTTGGGTCTTGAAAGATACGGCCGGGTTCGATTTCAAGGATCTGGTGTTACCCGGACCCAATATTTTGGATCCGGCTCCTAGCAATATATGCCTTCCGGGAGTCAAGCTCAAGCTGAAGTTCAGAGGTTAAGAGACCAGATAGCTCAGATGCAAGCGAACACGGCTGAGCAAATTGCCGAGGTTCAAAGAAAATATGAAAAACTCCAGCAACAACTTAGAGCGGCGGCAGGTGAGAGAGGCGGCGGCAGAAGGAAGAGCGATAGCGGCGAGAGGAGGCGGCGGCAGCAGCGAGGAGGTAGAGGCGAGCAAAAAATGCGATGAGCTCCGGCTACGGCCTTTCCGGATGATCACGAATGTTTCAAAGAATGCAAAAGCCGCCATCTTAGACATTAGTTTTCGTTGTAAGAATGTTTTTAACTTTGTCACATTTAACATTATTGTAAAAATATTTTAAGTTATACTTTGTTTATTAATTACATCATATATCTTTCGTTAAATTTGAAGGATCATTTAGAATTAATGTTTTTTAGTTGTATTTTTATGCTAAATTTGTTGTTTTTGGTTGCATTTCATGCTATATTTGTTGATTTTAGTTGGATTCAATGCGGGAAGGGATTAATATTGGTGAAAAATGTGCATATTAAATCACCCAAAATT